>JAZHEH010003205.1:2700000-4050000 GCA_036589455.1 Ateles fusciceps
GAAGGGCACCCAGGACATTTAAAGGGTCAGGCAAGGTTCTGTTCCTTTCCTTGGGTGTTGATAACTTTTATTTCACGTGTAAAAAACATGTTTCTTACCCTCTTCCCAGCCATCCAGTTCTCCTCTTTGCAGATAGCACACTTCCTCGTAGAACCTTCCAGAGAAACTGTATGTATTTACAAGTAGATACGTGATGTTCCGCTGTACACACAGGTGCCTCCTCTTCTTGGCAGTCTTTCCAGGTGACGCTTCTCTGTCCATAAAGAGCAGGTTTAGTGGCACGAATGTGTTATATAATCAGGCCCTGTTGATGACATTTTGTTCCCATCTTATTATTACAAACCAGTGCCGTGTCATTTACATATTATACACATATCACCTACGTATTACAGACTTTAGATGGGGTGTTTCACATTCAGGTTAGTACACCTGTGAAGGAGAAATCTGGAAGTAGAGTTCGGTCGAATGGTCTGTGCTTTTGTAATTATTTAACAAAATCTGTTGCCAGTATCTGCTTTTGAAATTCCGACAGCCATGTACAAGACCTGTTTCTCTGACCTTTAATGAGCCCGATGAGTTAGCCCCTTGCTGGTCTCTGCTGTTCAGTTAGGTGGAGACTTACTCTGGTGTGGTGTAGTTTCAGGAATGAGGTTGAACATTGTTTCAAATAAACGATTTCACTGATTTTTGGTGAGCTGTTTGTCTCCTTTGCTCATCTCTGCTGGATTGGCGGTCTTTTTTAAATTTTTACTTTATTTGAGATGGAGTCTCACACTGTCACTCAGGCGGGAGTGCAGTGGTGTGATCTCGGTTCACTGCAACCTCTGCCTCCCACGTTCCAGCAATTCTCCTGCCTCAGCCACCAAGCCCGGCTAATTTATTTTTATTTGTATTTTTAGTAGAGATGGGGTTTCACCATGTTGGCCAGGCTGGTCTCAAGCTCCTAACCTCAAGTGATCCACCCACCTTGGCCTCACAAAGTGCTGGGATTACAGGTGTGAGCCACCACGCCTGGCTAGGTTGTTCGTTTTAGAAACTCCATAAGTTTCAGGGAAATCATCTTTAGTAGGAATTGAATGTATTTGTTTTCTGTTTTTTTAATCTTGTTTTTTGACTTTGCCATGCAGTTTTCTTTTCTTTTTTTTTTAATGCTATGTTTATCAGTCCTTTTTGGTATGGCTTCTGGGTTTTGTGTCATAATGCATAATGTGTGATGCGTTTTTTAGAATACATATTATATATATGCGTATATTGTGCATACATCCACATGACGCCCCATACATTGTAAAGACAGTCCCCTGCAGTGTTGCCTGGCATGGAACTTGTGTCATTCTCTTTTTATATCAAAATGATCCATCTGGAATTTATTTGGTGTAAGTTACAAAGTTAGTTTTATATTTTCCAGATGACAGCCCATTTGTCCCAGTGCCATCTGTTAAGTAGTCTCTGCTCTCCCTCCCAGATCTGAGCTGTCGCCGTCGTATACGCCCACATCTATTTGGGTTCACTTCTGGACCCTGCATTCTGCTTCATGGATGTCTCCATCCGGATGACCTCATGTTGGCCAGGTTCACTGGGTACTCTCGGTTATGTTTCTTACCTTTTATTCGTTTTTTTGTGGGTTTCCTACACAGAGGAATCCCCCAGGGAAGGGTTTTTTGGGGGTTTTGTTTGAAATAAATGTGGCTGTGAGGCGCTTCCCCGATGGTGGCTTCTGCAGCCTGGGTATGCTGGGCTGGTTGGGATCTGCATTGCCTCCACCAGTTCTGGCACTCCTGGTTTTCCTCTTCTCTGGATATTTGTTTTCAGTGTCTCCTCTGCTTTCCTGCACTTTGAGGATGCCATCTCTCAGACTTCTCTCCCTTTTCTTCTTCCTTCTTGCTTTATAATTCGAGAGCTTTTCAGCTGTGGTTTTTCCAGTTTCACTGATGAATCCAAAAAACCTAAAGGCTTAACCAGACCTCCAGCTCCCAGTGAAGGTTCCCAGTAGGTTAGTGTGTGCAAAAGGGGGTTTCTCTCTTCCTGCCTGCCATGGTTCCAGTGTTTCTCCCAAAGTTTGCATCTTAGAAACTTAATCCTCAATGCAGCAATGTTGGGAGGTGGGTAGGTCACGAGGGCTCTGCCACTGCCATTACAATGGGGTAATATCCTTGTCACCTGACAGTACTGTTGTCAAGGCCAGTGTGGGGGCTCCTCTTGCTGGCTTGCTCTGGCGCTCTTGCCTGTCCCCCTTCTGCCTTCCACCATGGGATGTTCCAGCAGGAAGGGCCTCAGCATGTGCAGGCTCTTGCTGTTGGACTCTGCAGCCTCCAGAACTGTAAGAACTAACATTTCTTTTTTTCATAGATAACCTACTCTGTGGTAATCTGTTACAGGAACACAAAACAGACCAAGACACCATCCCTGACCTGCTCTGTCCTTCCTTCTAATTCCCCTCCAGTCAGAGGCCTCCGCCTGTTGTAGATATGCCCGTTTTTATCCCCTCCAACTGGTTTATGACCAAGTCCTAAATATCTTCAGATTTGTCTCCAATGACACTGTCACAGCCCCAGTTCAGTGTTTCCTCAGGGTCTCCCTTTCTTCCCACCTGTACTTTCCTTTCTTCTTCTCCTTCCTTTCTCCTCCGTTTCTCTCTTGACCACTTGCCATGGTGGTCACATACATGGCACACTTCTCTGGAGCCAGGCTTAGGTTGGAGGCAGTATGCCAGGGAGGCAGGACACAGATTTGAGTAGTTTTGAGGAAACGAGGTTTCTCATGGCCCCAGCCAACTCCACTTTGCCTCCAGTCAGAAATACGTGTTAAAACGCAAGTCAGCGATGATCTCCTTTTAGAATTAAGCTGATGTCATTGTTTAAAGTCTACAAGAAACAACTTCATAGCTGCTCCATTTTATTTTCTAATTAAATAGTTCAGAAACATTGGTACCTTAACTCTTTTAAAAAAATAACACTGATGTACCCAACTCTAACCTTGACCTAGGTCTAGCCTCGTTAACATTCTAGTCTTCCTCAGCCTGGGTCTGGCCTCTATAACCCTTTTTGGTCTCCCTGGCCTGGGTCTGCCTCCGTAACCCCCTCTGGTCTCCCTGGCCCCCTCTTAGTCTCCAACACCAGTTTCCTTGTGTCAATGGAATGGTCTTGGTAAAATGCATACAGGAGCCTCATTTCTGGCTTACGGGTCTTAGCATGCTGTGCCATGCGATCTGTCCCCGGCCTGTCCACATGCACCTCTGACTGTGGGTGCAGTTCCTCTTGTTCACTGTGCTTTCTCTCTCCTGTGCCCTTGGAGAGGCTGTTTTCTCAGACTGGTTACCTGTACCTGTGGAACCCCCATCCCCACTCAATAATGGGGATAAGGTCTCCTTATCCTAGACCTTACGTGTTTTGTTCTACTTCTGCCCAAGACTTTGACTTTGGCAGAGATTGACTTTTTAAATCACTAGAGCCTAGCAATTCCTGTCACCTACTAGGGGCTCACCTGCGGAGCATCTGTTAAACCTAGGGGCAGGAGGGTGCTGGGTGGATGAAAACCCACTGTAGTACAAGTGCTTTTTTCCCTTCAGGTTTCTCAGTGGCCACAGTGGCACCTCTTGTTACCAGTTGATACTTCTTATATTTTTAACTTTTGCCTTTATCCCATGACTATCTCTCTTATATATTATGTAGTTGTAGATCCTAGTGAAACTTGAATTTTAACATCTGCATTCTACTTTCTTAATTTTTAACATCTGCATTCTACTTTCTTAATTTTTAACTTTATATTTTTCAAAAGCACCTGTAATCCCAGCACTTAGGGAGGCCAAGGCAGGTGGATCACTTGAGGCCAGGAGTTCAAGACTAGCCTGGCCAACATGATAAAACCCCATCTCTATTTAAAAAAAGAAAACTGGCATGCAAAGGCTTTCATTGGGAGAAACTCTGACGGGAGAGTTGGGCTTGAGCTTATCTGGGTTGCATGCACACAAGGTTATGAACGCGTCAGCTGAGAGTAGGAAGAAACCACGTGGCGTAGTGATGCTTTGGTGGACCCGCCCCCTGTGGAGGTATGCATATGGATTAGTTCATTTCCATGGAGTCACGTTGTTAGTTCTGCAAGTAAGTTTGTCTGGATTGTATTTTCTTTAATGCTTTTAAAACTTTAAATCATGGTAAGCCTAGATATTTTAGTTTGCTACATAATGTCAATAAATTGAAAAACTGTTACTCATTCTAATTAAAGTTTCATTTGTATTTCTTTTATACTTTCAACATTGACATCCCATTAAGAAGGGAGCATTATGGTATAATTTGTCTAATTATTTGGGACATTTACATAAAAGCATCAATAGAATTACTAGAAGGAAATTCTGTATCCTTAGGTTTCTTACTGATTCCAGTTAAAACATGTATATATAGGAACTAGCTCTAGAAATATTGTAGTCTAGACTTGAAAAAAAAGATTCAACTGTTTGAAATAGGAGGAGATTGAATGTATGGAGAAGAGAAATAACCCTCACCCCTACTCTATTTTTGGCATTTTAATAAAATGTAAAAGCTTGAGAATAATGCTAACAACCTAGTTATAGTAAAATGAGTAAAATCAATGAGATGGTTTGAAAGCAGGGAGTATTGAGGTTGTGTGGGAAGCGCTGTGTGGTGTGTAGACTCCACCTGGCCACAAATAGCTACTCACAGAACTTGCACGCCACCTCTGGGAGGTTGTTTGGGCTCTAGGCTCCTGGTAGAGTATCTTTCATATGTGAGAATATTTCCAGTCGGTTCCACCTTCAACCCACCTCGACTCCCGGACCTTTTTTCTATTCTTTTCCTGGGTTCTGTTTCTTTTCCACCACTGATCAGTTTCGCCTTTTAAGCAGAATTATGGAATTAAGTTTTATCTGTTGGCTTCCTTTGTTGCATGATTTTAGTGGCCAGTCTAGGGATGATAGTGTCCCCATTTTAGCAGTAAGAAAACAGAGGTTAAGTCTAAATAATTTGACAAAGGTGACACTAGTAAGTGGCTATTTTTAATATGTGAAGTTAACACTGTTTGTGTGTTGACTTCATTAAAAGTGAGAGGAAAAACCTGAGGAATATGAAATGAGATGAGAAAGAGAGTCCCACTCTCTGCGGCTGGTAGAATAGGGAGTGTGATGTCATCCCAGGCTTCCGCCAGCTCTGCTGATGCCCAGGGCTGCCCTAGGCGTGTGGCCGACCCTGGGTGGGATCCATGGTCTTGGTGACAAAGCTCCTCTCACTGCCTTCCTCCCAGCGGCTCATTTCTATTCATTCAACACAGAATATCTAACTGATAGTCCTCAGTACTGCAGTCCAATATTTTGTTGGGGTTCCTTTTTTTCTTTTAAAGGTAAAACCTGCATTTAGTGAAATGCTTGTATTTTAAGTGTGTCATCTGAATGTTTTCCCCCACTTCAGGTTTTTTTTGTTTTGTTTTTTTGAGACATAGCCTTGTTCTGTCACCAAGGCTGGAGTGCGATGGCATGATCTTGACTCATTGCAACCTCCACCTCCCGGGTTCAAGCGATTCTCTTGCCTCAGCCTCCTGAGTAGGTGGGATTACAGGCATGTGCCACCACACCTGGCTAATTTTTGTATTTTTAGTAGAGATGGGGTTTCACCATGTTGGTCACGCTGAATTCCAGACCTTGTGATCTGCCCATCTCGGCCTCTCAAAGTGCTGGGATTACAGGTGTGAGCCACCACGCCTGGCCCACCACTTGTTCAGTTTTGACAGATGCTTAAGCCTTGGTGGGGGTTTGTGCAGTGTCTCTGTCAGCCCAGAGAATTCCCTCACGCCGTTTTCCAGTCAGTTCCCACCCCCCACCCCCGGCCTTAAACTTTTTCCCGCTCTATTCTGTTTCTTTTCCACCATTGATTAGTTTTGCCATTTCTAAAACTTCATTTAAGCAGATTCATGGAATTCCGTTTTATCCGTTGGCTTCCTGTGTGGCATGATTTTAGTGGCTGGTCTAGGGATGACAGTGTAGATTCTGACCTTTCCACCGTCTGGTTAGAGTTAATACCATACCACTCCTCGTGCAGCGTGAGAAGCTGGCCGCCGTCTGCCTAGAGTTAATACCGCGCTGCGCCTTGTGCAGCGTGAGAAGCCGGCCGCCGTCTGCCTAGAGTTAATACCGCGCTGCGCCTTGTGCAGTGTGAGAAGCCGGCCGCCGTCTGCCTAGAGTTAATACCGCGCTGCGCCTTGTGCAGCGTGAGAAGCCGGCCGCCGTCTGCCTAGAGTTAATACCGCGCTGCGCCTTGTGCAGCGTGAGAAGCCGGCCGCCGTCTGCCTAGAGTTAATACCGCGCTGCGCCTTGTGCAGTGTGAGAAGCCGGCCGCCGTCTGCCTAGAGTTAATACCGCGCTGCGCCTTGTGCAGTGTGAGAAGCCGGCCGCCGTCTGCCTAGAGTTAATACCGCGCTGCGCCTTGTGCAGTGTGAGAAGCCGGCCGCCGTCTGCCTAGAGTTAATACCGCGCTGCGCCTTGTGCAGTGTGAGAAGCCGGCCGCCGTCTGCCTAGAGTTAATACCGCGCTGCGCCTTGTGCAGTGTGAGAAGCCGGCCGCCGTCTGCCTAGAGTTAATACCGTGCTGCGCGTTGTGCAGCGTGAGAAGCCGGCCACTGTCTTGCAGCCAGGTGGCTTCCCGATCCTTCCTGTGTCAAGTGTACATATTCTCTCTCTGCTTAGACTTCACGATATATACAGTATTGTTGGCTTCAGTATGAATGTACCTTTTAAAAAATTACAAGGAAAATACTGTCTTTTCTATTTACTCACATATTTACCTTTTTTTCCCCAGGCCCTAGGTGGAACCATGCCTGTGTGCCGTTTGGGTGCTTTTCATTCCTTCCTGAGGATCCAGTTTGTTACCACATCCTTTCAGTCTGGCAAACTTGCTTTAGTATTTTCTGGAGTGTAGGTGTGCTGGCAGAAAGTCTCCGACTTTTCTTTGATCAGAACACGTTTGGCTTTTGAAAGTACTATTGAAGGGTATTTTCACTGGACGTGAGATTCTTTGTCGGCAGCTTTCTTCTTCTGGTACTTTGAGAAAGCTCGAGACCCTGTCTCTCCTCCAGGGTTCCGCTGGTGGTTGCTCCCTTGTGTTCACGTGTTGTTTTCTCCAGCTGGCTTTAAAATTGTCTGTGTCTTTGGTATTTGAGCAGCCTGACTATGATGTGTCCAAGTATTTCATTGAATTTATCTTATCTGGTGTCCTGAACTTCCTGGATCTGTAAATTTACGCCTTTTACCAAACGTGGGAAATTTTCAGCCGTAATTTCTCTAAAACGTTTTTCTGCCTCAGTCTCTCTCTCCCTTTGGGACTCTAGCTCTAGGTATGTTAAACTGTGTGATAGTGTCCCTGGAGCTTTGTTCATTTGTTTTCCTTTCAGATCTTTTTTCTCTCTCTGTTCTTGAGGTTGGATACTTTTATTGATCCATCTTCAGATTCACTGAGTCTTCTGTTATCTCCAGTCTGCTGTTAAAGCTCGTCCACAGGATTTTTCTTGCTTTAAAAGTAGCATTTTTTTTTTGGCTGGGCACGGTGGCTCATGCCTGTAATCCCAGCACTCTGGGAGGCCGAGGCGGGCGGATCACCTGAGGTCGGGAGTTCAAGACCAGCCTGACCAACATGGTGAAACTCCGTCTTTAAAAAAAAAAAAAAAAAGTAACATATTTTAGTTCTGGAATTTCCTTTTTTTTTTTTCCTAGATAGAGTCTCGCACTGTCACCCAGGCTGGAGTACAGTGACACACTCTTGGCTCACTGCAACCCTTACCTTCTGTGTTCAAGTGATTCTCCTGTCTCAGCCTCCTAAGTAGCTGGGATTATAGGCACCTACAGCTACACTCGGCTAATTTTTGTATGTTTTGTAGAGACGGAGTTTCACCATGTTGGCCAGGCTAGTCTTGAACTCCTGATCCCAGGTAATCTGCCTGCCTTGGCCTACCGAAGTGCTGGGATTACAGGCGTGAGCCATCGTGCCTGGCGCTGGAATTTCCATTTTTAAAAAAATGTTCCATTTCTCTCTTGAGACCCATTTAGCTCGTCCAGCCCGAGTCCCTTATCCTTTCTGTTTCTGAGCCCTGTTGTAAGGGCTGCTGAGTTCCTACCTGCTGCTGCTGTCAGCATGGGACTGTCCTGTGCTTGTTTTCCAGAGCTTACCCTTTCCTCTTTGAACAGGTTATGTTTTTGTTTCTTTCCATGTCTAATAATTGTGGATTGCTTCTTGGATTTTGTGGGGCATGCATTGTAGAAACTGTGGACTTCATTCTGTTCTCCTGAAGAATATTGATAATGTTTTGTTTCAGCAGGCAGTACCTTTGGCTGAACTCAAACTCCAGATTCTCTTCTTCTGCTATCAGCAGCTAAAATCTTTCTCAGTTGCCATAGTGTGACCTTGCTGCCCCAGACCTGCCTGTTTCAGGGCTCACACAGAGCCGGAGGTGGAGTTACGTGCAGAGCAAGGTGTTCCCTCCCAGGGCTCTCCCTTCCAGGGTTTCCCCCCATCGCTTTCCAGCTGCGATCGTCTACCAGAATTCTCCTCTTTGGTTTTTCAAGTCAGACTGGGGGGTTCTCTCTGAGCTTTAGCCGCCCCTCTTCTCTGATGAGGACCAGGTTCTGCCCCAGGACAGGAAACGCATGCAGTGCTTAGCTCACTTTGGCCACAGGCCCCCTCCAGTTTCTGTTGTTCTTGGTCCTGTTCAGTTTGTTGTTGTTTATGCTTTGTCCAGAGTTTATAGTTACCTGCAGGAGGATTGGTCCAATGTCTCAGCCACTATTGAAAGTAGAACCACCTGCTTTTTAGACTCTAAGGGTTGTGGTAATAAATGTGAACCATGTGTTCTAGGAAGGATTCATTGTCTCTGAGGAAGGGTGGTTGTGAAGCGGGGGTTTTATACTCACTGGAACATGTGCTGTTATAAAGGATGAGGTACTGTGCAGAGAAAAGGCTAGGATGGCCCAGTGCCTTGAAGTTCATGGGTCGATTTGTAGGATGTCAGTGAAATGGTTGTCTACATGCTCTGGCTTTGGTGGTGGTCAGCCATGGGAAGGAGAGTTGGGTGTGCGGTGAACTCACTAGAGAAGCATGCCTGGGCCAGGCTTCACCAAATTAACTTCAAATGAAGTTCATTTGGGCAGATACCAGGTGCCTGGGGGATGAGGGTCTGGTCAAGCTGCAGTGGGAGGCAAATCTGAAACTTTTTGGCCTAAATGTCTTCTGTGATCAACTCACTTGAGCCCTTTCTGGTCTGATTTTTTGTTACATGGCTGACAGTAAGAGATTGGGCCTCTCACTCTGAAGCAGGGATGCCTTGTTTATAGTAGGGTGTCCCGAGAAGACTCATGGAATAGTGTTTGTGGTGCGTGCAGATACAAAGCCCGCGAGCTGATTTTATTGACACTTTCTGGACCTTGGATGCACTCTTGTTTTCAACCAGGCACTTCTCGCTTGTTATAGATTCTTCAAGTCCAGTTCTTTCCCATCCTAGATGCCTAAATGTTCGAAAACTGAACTTATACTGTGGCTAGTATCCCCAAAGGACTATAACGCAGCCACGTTAACGTGCTCACTGCTTTGAATGGTCCATCTCAGGGAGTTGAATATTATAGTGGGAACCAAAATGGTCATTATAGTGTAGTTTATTTACTGTGATTAGACATTTAGCCAGCTTCTCTAAGAAAACCCTAGTATTTAAGCATATTTCTGGCCAAATATTCACAATAACAATATTGTGTATAGTATGTACTTAATGTCAAAAGTCCTGAAGACAGGCCGGGCTTGGTGGTTCATGCCTGTAATCCCAGCACTTTGGGAGACGGAGGTGGGTGGATCACCTGAGGTCAGGAGTTGGAGACCAGCCTGGCCAACATGGTGAAACCCTGTCTCTAGTAATAATACAAACATTAGCTGGGCGTGGTGGCACACGCCTATAATCCCAGCTACTTGGGAGGCTGGGACAGGAGAATTGCTTGAATCTAGGAGGCAGAGGTTGCAGTGAGCCGACATTGCACCATTGCACTCCAGCCTGGGGGACACAAGAGTGAAACTTTGTCTCAAAAAAAAATAAAAAAGCTCTGAAGGTAAAGGTAACCTGCAGGGAATGTCTCATCTGCCGCCCTCTTGGATGTGGCATCAGTGGAATTAGATGATACACATACCTGCAATGTAGAGGATGCTAGTGGCAGCCTCTGCACCTGAAGCTGTTGCAACTCACTGTTTCTAACATTGCGAGTGTCACATAATTTAAATGTCTTATGCTGGGTGTGGTGGTCATGCCTGTCATCCCTCTCAGCACTTTGGGAGGCCAAGGTGGGAGGATCTCTTAAGGCCAGCAGTTCAAGATTAGCTTGGGTAACCCCCTTCTGTACAAAAATATAAAAAATTAGCCAGGTACGGTGGTACACGGCTGTAGTTCCAGCTACTCAGGAGGTTGAGGTGGGAGATTGCATTGAGCTGTGATTGTGCCAGTGCACTCCAGCCTGGGTGATAGAGCAAGACCCTATCTCAAAAATAAAAAGTACATTTGTCTTGAGGGGAAAGGGACCATCATGGTGACCGTATTGCTTTACTTTCTGCTGGTGTCGTCATGAGAGATGATTAAGATGGGGTTTTTGTTCCCACATGGCCCTGCCCTGTCTGTGTTGCTTCTGTGTGTTCCCCTGACGTCACCTGTTCCTCCTAACTGCTGACACTGGACCTTTTTCAAGCAGCCTCTGATTGATTTCTGCCCTGCCCTCGCCATGTCGGTGCTGCTAGTGGTCTGCTCTGTGGTGCTGCTGGTGGTTTACTCTGTGGGGCCATGTGGAGAGGGAGGCTCTGAGGGAGAGGCTTTGCATGTGTGCCTCCGTGCACTGTGCCAACCTGGATCCTGTGGCTGCAGTTTGGGCGCTCACTGTGTGCCAGGCTCCACTCTGAGAGCCACACTTGGTGGGCCTGGCCAGTTCAATCCTTGCACCAACCCTGGGAAGTCAATATGGTGACTATCCGCACTTTACAGATGGGGACATACGCCTGGAAAGGTCACATCACTTCTGTCGCATGGCTAGTGGTGGAGGCCAGTCCTCCCGAGGGTCTGACTCTAGGGCGAGCATTTTGCATCACTACAGGAAGTTGACACTTTTTCACTGTTATATTCGGTCTAGTTCAATTCCCCCCCCAGTCCGACCTCAGTTTTATTGGCTCTTGTACTTGTCTTTGCAAGTATTTTCTCTCCTGTTGCATGAAGTCATTTTAAAAGTGGAGTAGTTGCTCGGAAACACTAGAAGACAGAAGTGGTCAGAGCCTGATCAGCAGTGAAGGTCAGCATTATTGCCGGTCTCCCACTATAGTGGTGAGTAGGTCGCTGCTGGACAGGAAGGTGAGGAGGGGCCGGGAAGGCAGAAATGAGTGTTGTTCATGAGTACAAGCAAGATGCTGGTGCTCTCTCTTAATTCAGTACATCTGTTAAGATGCCTGTTTGACCCTGTTTTACGGGACTACAGGACTAGGAAGTATGTCTTTAGCCCACCTAGGGCTCTCGACTTCAGATTCCGTGCCGTTTCTACATGGAAGTCTCTGGAGCAGGGATTCGGGGTATGTTGGAGGCCAGCTGTAGGCAAGCCCTACCCCAGAGGTCCAATGTGGTTGGCCCCTGGTGGGGTGTCTTGGCACCTGGAGGTCTGTGGGCTGTTAGGGTAGGTGTTCCTATTGGAGGCTCTGCTGCCCTGTGGCTATTTGTGGGAGAGATTTGCGTCTGGTCACTCTGGGAGCTTGTCTAGTTAAGTACTGGGTTCCTTTTGCTGAGATTTTGAGCAGTAATCTTTTTCTCTCTTTTTAACGAGTAGAGCTCTAGGGTAAGACATATTAAAAGGAATGTTTTTACATGGAAAATGTTTTTTTGGTTAGCGTTGGCTTTCACTTGGCCTAAGTCAGCAAATAGCTTTTACTCTTAAACTGTCTTCTTCTTCTGGTTTTTAGGAGACTTGTAATGACTATTTTAGTGAAATGCTTACAAATCGTTTTTCTTTTTATGTTTTATGTTTTTTACGTTGACTTAAAAGTATTTAACAGACATTATTCCTTTCTGTATAGAGGAAGGTAATTGGAAAGCGAAAGCGAATTGAAGATAAACTGTTTTTTCCTAGTCATGTTTACTATGCTTTGTTTGTGGGGGTAGACATGTTGGAGTTCATGTTGGCCCCTGATGTGCCCAGCCCTCGAGATATGTGTGGAAGGAAAGTGCAGTTATGGTTTTAGAAGCTTGCTTTTTCTGTATTCTTCATATCATTCATACCTTGCAGGGAGGTATTTATATTTAGGCTTAATATCTGTTAACTTTTTTAAATTCTAAAAGTAGTGACTGTTCCTCACAGAAAAATTGGAAAACAAAAAATAAAATCACCCAGAGATAAATACTATTAATATTTTGGTGTACCTTTTTTCAGTGCCTGTTTGTGTACACACAACTGATGTACGTTCTGCTCATTTCCGCATTACTTGTGAGCATCCTGCATGCCTTTTAAGACTGTGTAATATTCAGTCATATGGACATACACATTTAGTGACTAAATAATAATCTGTTGTTGGACGTTTATGTTTTTTGTACTTTTTTTGCTCAAGCTGAGATAACTCTCCTTATTGACAAACCTTTCACTATGTCACCGATTGCCTATATCCTTCAGACTCCTCCAAGTGGGATTAGTGGGTAAAAAGCTACAGATGGAAAAAAAGTTCATCACATCCTGCCTCGTCGCTGTCCAGACAGTGGCCCCAGTTTACACTCAGCTGAGGGTGAGGCCACTCCGGAGGATCAGACCACTCCCCTGCAGCTTTCTGAGCGTTTGACTCCTGAGAGCAGTTTGTTTCGCTTTAGTCCAGGTTTTTAAATAATTATTCAAGCTGTCATGCGCTTGTTTTCATTATTTATTTTTATTTTTTCGAGTTGGGGTCTCTCACTGTCTCCCAAGTTGGAGTGCAATGATGCAATCACAGCTCATTGCAGCCTCGACTTCCCAGGTTCAAGTGATCCTCCCGCCTCAGCCTCCTGAGTATCTAGGGACAGGAACACACCACCATGCCCAGGTAATCTGTAAATTTTTGTAGAGACGAGGTCTCACTATGTTGCCCAGGCTGGTCTTGAACTCCTAACCTCAGGTGATCCACCCGCCTCAGCCTCCCAAAGTGCTGGGATTACAGGTGTGAGCTCCGCATCCAGCCCCAGGCTGGTTTTGAACTCCTGGCTCAAGTGCTTCTCCTGCCTCAGCCCCACAAAATGCTGGGATCGCAGGCGTGAGCCACTGTGCCTGGCAAAGCGCACTGGTTTTAGAACAGACGATCACGTGTCATGGTAGAGTCTATTTTTAAGTGGAATCTCTACTTGAAGGAGAAGATGGGCCCTGGCCCCCAGTTCAGGGAACACAGAACTGGGGTGGCTGTGGGTGGCTCTGTCCTTGTACCCAGTGCTTCTGGGGATGTGCTGCCCACAGGGAGCCCTGCCCTCGGAGAGGCCCAGTTCCCAGTGCCCCTCCTCCTGGATCCTCCCGGAGCTCTGAGTCTCTGTCACAGCAGTGAGGCAATTTAATTGCCCTCCAGCTACACCGCGAGCACCACAGTAATAATAATGGCAACTAACATTTTGAATGCTAACATTTTTCCAGTTCACTAAGTACTATGAATGCATTTTACTTAATTCTCACATAAGCATTATGAGGTAGGTGCCATTATTTCCATCCATGGTGGAGGAAACGGGGGCTGCCCTGTGTGGATCCAGCACGTGGATGGCTCCTGACGGCTGTGCTCCGCTGGCCTCCTTGGATTTAGTCTGCACAAATCACACACCTCTGTAATTACAGGACCTGAAGTCTGCATTTGATTCTGCTCCCTACTGGCCAGATGACCTTGGAGAAGGCATTTAGGAACTGACATTCCGTTTTTCTTTTTTTAACATGGAGATAATTTGATCTGTGTACCTCACACTGACTGCAGGGATCAGATAGATGATCACATATGCCTGCATAATGGATACATGGGAAGAACTGTATAAAATGTGGTTATAGCCGGGTGCATTGCCTCACGCCTGTGTTCTCAGCTACTGGGGAGGCTGAGGCAGAAGGATGACTTGAGCATGGCAGGCTGAGACCAGCGTGGGCAACATAGACCATGTCTCCAAAAAACAAACAAAAATGCTAGTACTTTTCATTCTCTTATTTTCTGTGGCCTCTCGTGATGTGTCTTTACATCTTAGGCATTCCTTTGGCACCTGGCTTTTGAAACTGACCGTATTCTTTTTAAACATGTTGAGAACTGACTTTCTCAGCTGGCGTAGTTTGCCTGCTCCCCGGGCATTCCACGTGCAGACACAGTATTCAGTATTAGGGAAAATAAACTGTATTGGGGAGGGCCTCTAAGCCTCACTGCTGAGGCCTGGGGCCAGGTACTTCCTTGCTCTGGAGCTGCCCTGGCCGCTGCAGGATGTTTCACATCATCGCTGGTCTTCACCAGCTGCAGGCCCTGAGAATCCCCACCCCGGTTCACAGAAAATGTTTTCAGACATGGTCAAATGTTCCCTCGGGATAAAACTGCCCCCAGTTGAGAACCCCTAGGTTAGGGAATAATAAGACTTTATAAGTTAGGAAAAACATCCGACAGTGTCCTAAAAAATGGGGGAAAGGCGTTTGAAGCTGATGCAGTAAATGCTAAGGAGCTGTTTGTAGGTTAAGCCCGACATGGTGGCACATGCCTCCCGTAGTCCCAGGTTCTCTGGAGGCTGAGGTGGAGGACCACTTTTGAGGCCAGGAGAGATCAGACTGGGCAACATAGCGAGACCCTGTCTCTTTAGTGAGAAAACACACACAATTTTTTTTCATGAAAAACACCTGACCTCCAAAGTGATTGTGAGGGTTTTCCAGGGCTTGTTTTTATGTGGCATGCTTATGTTAATCTGTTCAGGTCCTTCGTAAAAGTGAGGAGGGCAGTGGCCAGCTGCCCCTCTGGTGGGCACAGTTAGATGGGACTGTCCCAGTAGGGGCTCCTAGCCATGGGAGAATGGGAGCCATCACAGCTTTACTTTCACCAGCCTCTAACTGGAGTGCAATGATGCAGTCATAGCTCATTGCAGCCTCAGCCTCCCAGGTTCAAGTGATTTTCCTGTGTCAGCCAACTGAGTAGCTAGTTACAGGCACTGGGGATTGCCTGGGAATTGAGCATTCCGTGCCTTATGGAAATAGGCAGGAATCCACTATAATACGAATAGTACCTGTGACTTGGTCACAAATGGAGTGACAGATAACTTTCATTTCACAGTTGCAGAAAGCATCTTAAAGTCTCCTTCATGCTCAGCACTCCTGTGAAGTGACCTCAGACCCAACTACTTTGTTTGAGAAGCCCATTCGTCTGCTAACACTTCGGTAACGGTTTTCAATATAATTGGCGTTGTTTGCAGTCCTGTGTATTTTATGCATTTAAAATATGTTTTCTTAGAAGGGCTCAGTAGGTGTCAGCAAACTGCCAGAGAGGTGGCTGGCACAAAGAAAAGGTTAAAACCCTGCTCTAGAAGCTCACTGCCGCTTTTCTGATCAGTTTTTTCTCTTTTTTTTTCTAGTCTAAGGTATTTTGTTATCTGAGCAGTTTTCAAATGCCCGCTATTGGGGTGCAGCGAGCCTTCTGGAGACCCAGCGTTGCGGGGGCTCTGCTTCCATCCTGTGGCATCAGCACGTCCCATATGCATGACTTTGAAGGAGCTTTCAGGAAACAGATTTTTAGAAATTAATTCTCTTCTAAAAATTATGGTTTGGTCTATGAGCATTAAAGTGAGTTTTAGGCACAAAGCTTTAAAGAAGCCTGTGTAATGTTAGGATTTTTCTGTTGGGTGCAATGAACTGAGGAAAGACCCTTTAAAAAAAAAAGCGTAAATACCTGAGGAGGACATTTAGCAGGAGTCATGACCCACAGCCAGCGTCAGCTCTTCACGCAGTCTGCAGGTGTAGGTCCTCACCCTTGCCTGGAAGGGCCTTTGAGTTCCTCTGGTCTAATTGCGCAGTGCAGGGATTCCTTTTTCCATCCCATCTAAAGGGAGGTTGCGTAGGCCGGGCTCGGTGGCTCACGCCTGTAATCCCAGCCAAGGCGGGAGGATGACTAGAGCCTAGGAGTTTCAAATCCACCTGGATAACATAGTGAGACCCCGTCTGTTTATTTTCTTAAATAAAATAAGAGGAGGCTGTTGAGCCTTTGACTGTTTTGATCAGGGTGAAGATTTCTTTTGAAATACTCATGCAGCATCATTATCATCTGGGAGCTGGTTAGAAATACAAGATTCTCAGGCCCACTCCAGACCTTATGAATCAAACCTCCGTTTCAGCCAGATCCAGAGGCATTTTATACATGGAGGTTTGGAAGCAGAGGCCTCGTCTCTTTAAACCATAACAGTAAGAAGGTGAGTTGCATAAGAGCCAGGTGCGAGCTGCCTGAGTCCAGGTGCCCTTAGATGTGCAGCCAGTGTGGAGCCTCAGTCGGCTTTCCTGGAAGAGCCACAGAGCCGGGTGTGCCCCGTGACTACCAGTAGTTTGCTTCAGAGTCATATTTCATTCCTGGGTTAGCGCTTTGTAGAGCTGGTAGAACACTCTGATTGTCTGTTACATAATGTAGATGGCAGAAATTTTTCTTTGAAACAGAAGTACTTTTCAATGTGTGTGATTGTGAATGTCAGTAAAATTTGGTGATATAGTGATGCATTTTACAGAGCCTTATTAAGGGCCTACTTCATGCCACGCCCAGTTCGAAACACAAAGGAACATTGGTGAACAAAGCAGACCAGAAACACCCCTGCCTTGCTGAGCATTGAGAAGTCTTGCTAAGGAAGACATTTGAGGATAGATGGGAAGGCGCAGGGGTCACTTCCAGGCAGAGGGGACAGCCAGTGCAAGGGCCGCAGGCCAATGTGACTGCACTGCCCAGGGCGGCAGTGCATGCAGTGAAGCGTTGGGGGAACACTGGACGTCAGGTTGCAGGGGCCGGGCAGAGGGTCTTTATGGGTCATGGGAAAAGGCTGGCTGTGGAGGAGAGTGAGCAGTGTCTCCTTCCCTTCCTCGCAGTAGCAGAAGGCAGCATTTGCAGCTGGTCAGTCTTCCCTCTCGTGCACATCAGGGCAGATGATGAGTCCTGTGGGTGAGCCTGAGTCAGAGAGCATTTGAGTCGAACATAGGTCACATGGAGCAAATTAACTGTACCAAAAATAACCCCAAAACAGCATTTCTGGGAAACACAAGTAAAGACAGCTTTCAATGTAAACAAAGGAGCAAAGTTATGATAAAGGCTTGGTTGGAAAAAGTGAACATTTGGAAAACAGAAGAAATGCCTTGGGAAAATATACCAAGGAAAACAGGTCTTTCTTTTCCAGCAGTTGCCATTTTAAGGAGTTTTCCTTCCTGTCTTGATGTCAGATGCAGTGCCTGTGTTTTGCTAGGGTGGCTCATGGGCTTTCCCCTTCCACTTGTGGTTGTGGCAGACAGACCTACAGCCTTTAGCACTTCCTGCCTGTGTGGGGAAAGGACTTCCTGTTTTCTCTGGGTCTCCTCTTTGTCCTTGCCAGGAATTGACCGGATGGTGGGTGCAGTATAAAACCTGGACTTGGGGTCATGGTTGGTTCTCAGCCTGGCTGCAAATTAGAATCACCAGAGAGCTTCAGGCACATAACCAAAAAAGCCCTGTTTCCAGAAATTGTGATTTCGAGGGGAAGTGTGGGATGTCATCTTCTCAGGGCTTGGGGTTCCAGTGTGCTGTTGAGACTGAGAAGCACTAATCAGTACCGCTCTCTTCCTCTCCAAGGCTTCGCTCTCCTCTGCTCAGCCCTCCTCTCCCCCTGTACCCCAGCAGGCTCAGAGTTGGGAGACTGGCTTTCCTTTGGAGTCTTTTCGGGCGGCAGGCAGTATCTGTGTGCGAGAACGCACTAATCACACGTTTCTTTTGGCGGAAGGAGGTTCACCGCTAGCTAGCAAAGTTGGAACTGCTAATGATGGTTGTCAAGACAGCTGACTCTCAGCTGTGTGTGGTGGTATGCACCTGTGGTCCCAGTTACTCAGGAGGCTGAGGTGTATCACTTGAGCCCAGGAGGTTGTAGCTGCTGTGAGCTATGATTGTGCCACTGCATTCCAGCCTGAGTGACAGAAGAGACTCTGTCTCTCTCTTTTGCTATTTTTCCCCCCTGAGACAGAGTCTTGCTCCCTCACCCAGGCTGGAGTTGCAGTGACACGATCTTGGTTCACTTCGACTTCTGCCTCCTGGGTTCAAGCAATTCTCCTGCCTCAGCCTACCGAGCAGCTGGGATTACAGGTGCACGCCACTATGCCCGGCTAATTTTTGTATTTTTAGTAGAGATGGGGTTTCACTATTTTGGCCAGGCTCGTCTCAAATTCCTGACCTTGTGATCCGCCCACCTTGGCCTCCCAAAGTGCTGGGATTACAGGTGTGAGCCACTGTGCCCCGCCAAGACTTTGTCTCTTAAAAAAAAAGAAAAGGCAGCTCATTTTTCCTTCTCAGAACTAGGACTTAGAATAGGTACTAAAGCAGCTAAGAGAATATGGAGGTTCGTGCATCAGGCATCAGGCCAAATTGAATGGGCTCTGCTTTGGTTCTGTTTCGTTTGTTTTTTGAGACAGGGTCTCACCGTCTCCCAGGCTAGAGTGCAGTGGTGCGATCATACCTCACTGCAGCTTCAAACTCCTGGGCTCAAGCAGTTCTCCCACCCTAGCCTCCCAAGTAGCTGGGATTGCAGGCACATGCCACGACACACAGCTGATTTTTGTGTTTTTGTAGAGATGGGGTCTCGATATGTTGCCCAGGCTGATCTTGAACTCCTCACCTCAAGTGATCCTCCTGCATTGGCCTCCCAAAGTGCTGGAGTTACAGGTGTGAACCTCTGTACCCAGCTGTGTGTGTGTATGTGTGTTTCCTTCCTTTTCTTCTCCCCTTCCCTCCCCTCTCCTACTTTTTGTTGGAGTTTGGCTCTTGTTGCCCAGGCTAGAGTGCAGTGGTGTAGTCTGGGCTCACTGCAACCTCCACATCCCGGGTTCAAGCGATTCTCCTGCCTCAGCCTCCTGAGTAGCTGGGATTACAGGCATGCACCACCACACCTGGCTAATTTTGCATTTTTAGCAGAGATGAGGTTTCACCATGTTGGTCAGACTGGTCTCGAACTCCTGACTACAGGTGATCCACCCTCCTCGGCCTCCCAAAGTACTGGGATTACAGGTGTGAGCCACTGTGCCCGGTCTCAGCTGTGTTTCTTATATAGTTAACATGTTACCCTCCTGGGTTGTCTCTTAAAGTGATATTTACTATTTGGGACTAAAAATCTCCTTGTGTAAGATTTGTATCTTGTATTGGTTCTATTATCTTTAATGGAAAAGGATTTCATTTCTGGGATCTCCTACCATTGAATAATGAAAGAGACTTTGTTAAATCAGAGGGAAATCAACCAATATAAGTTACAAATATAAATAATCCCAAAAGTTTAATTTTCTTGATAACATGTAATATTATCCAAAGAATTGACTTTCTGGAGCAGTTACTGGATGGCTAGGATTTTTTTTTTCTTTTCTAAAAGTTTAAATAGAGACAGGGTCTCGCTGTGTTACCCAGGCCGATGTCAAACTCCTAGTCTCAAGCAGTCCTCCTGCCTCAGCCTCCCAAAGTGCTGGGATTATAGCCGTGAGCCGTTGTGCCCGGCCTTATTTTCTTGAGTTATATAAACTTCCCAATTATGTAGCCCTGTGACGAGTTGCTTTTCTTGGAAGGCATCTGTTGGGTTGCGTGGGATCTGTTAGTCCCTCTCCCTACATGAACAGCCCAGGAGGGCTTCCTGCTGGGGGGGCAGGGGATCTCGCTGTGGACTTGGGTGTGGCCCCTGCAGCTCGCCGTCTGTGGGATACAGGAGGTGCTGGTCCTGCAGGAGTGGCGGCAGTCTCCACCCTTTCCTCCCAACTTGGCCTCCGCCTCTGCTTTCATCCCGTCTGAGGGCGAGGCCCCGCCTGCCTGGCCAGGCCTCTGCGGAGCGGGTGCTGGGATCTGTGCTTGTGGGTGAACTTAGGGGGATGTCTTTGTCAACTGCCACCTACCGTCCGGGTATGAGATGAAAGCACAAGTGGAGACTGGAGAGGTCAGGCCGTTTTCCAGGCTGCTTGTCTGTCCTGCGCACTTTCCCGTCCTGCGAATGCAGCCATGCTTAGTGTCTCTTCTGATGAACTTTAAAATCTTACGCCTCTCTCTCATATCCTCTGAAATTGTGAAATACATTCAGACTGTAAAGAAGTTCCAGCATTGCCATTTTTATTCTTCTAAACCCTTTAAGTTATAAATGTATTTTGGCTGTGAAATTGTAAAATACTGATGGGGGGGATTAAAGTTATTGCTGCCCTCCTCATATCACCCCTCTGGGCCCCTTCCAGCTTATTCACACACTCACGCCGTCACTGACCCAGGATACGGGAGGGGGTGGGACAAGCCTGGCTAGCCCCTGGGTTGTTTCAGCGCTTGGTGTGTGTTGGAAGCGCTGGTGGTCAGGAGGGCCTCCCCAACCTACAGCTTGCGGGCGGCCTCATCTGCAGGTGCACTGTCTGTCCTTAGCGGGTCTCTGTCAGTGGGAACTGAGGGTGTGCCCTGCTTTCCCTATCACAGATGCTACAGCAGTGGGCACACGCCATCAGATCTTTTTCTCATGTGTGAGGACTTTGATGAATTTCTAGAAGTGGAATTGTGATGTAATTTTAAGATACGCTTTTTCAAACTGGACCGCAAATAGATGCAGTTGTTTTCTGTTCTTTACTGTTGTTTTTAGAGCATTTTATGATTTATTCAAGATGTATAGGAGGAAAGTGTTAAGTCCTGCTGTATGATTAGTTTTATAGGTAACTATTTGATTTGAAGAAATATGAAAATAAGTTTTTGCCTCAAATAGAAATACATAATTCCATACCACCTTGGCTAACATAGTTTTTTTCTTCTTGGAGTTGAGTCTCACTCTGTTGCCCAGGCTGGAGTGCAGTGTCGCCATCTCAGCTCACTGCAACCTCCACCTCCTGGGTTCTAGTGATCTTCCTTCTCCGCCTCCCGAGGAGCTGGGACTGCAGGCACTTGCCACCACACCCGTTGTATTTTTAGTAGAGATGGGGTTTCACCGTGTTGGCCAGGCTGGTCTCGAACTCCTGAACTCAAGAGATCCACCCACCTCAGCCTCCCCAAGTGCTGGGATTACAGATGTGAGGCACCACACCAGGCCTCTTTGGCTAACATAGTTTCTCTGCACCCCAGTGAATCCCAGCCACAAGACATACGCTCCTGTGTCTGGCTCAAGTTATCTGAGCTCTTTTACACTTTGAGTGGAGAGTAGTAGGTAAAATTTTCTTGGGGAAAGCTTGTTATTACGCTAGTAATATGTGTATTGTAGAAAAATTGAAACCGAGGTAATTACGAAAGACTTAATTAACAAATAAAATTGTCCCCTATTAACTCCGTGGGAGAAAATAAGATGATTCTGCTTCTGTTCCCGCAGATCACTCCAAGAACCGAGGCCCCTGTCAGCAGCGTCAGTAATAGTTTGGAGAATGCCCTGCACACATCAGCACATTCCACGGAGGAGTCGCTGCCCAAGAGGCCCTTGGGAAGACACAGCAAAGGTGAGTGCGCACGTGTGCTTCAAGACGACGCTCGACGGATGGAGGGTGGGCACTCCCCAGATCCCCAGGAGGGCATTGTTAAAGGCTTTCAGATTCTTCGTAAATGCTAATCTTATGTCTATTTTTCTAAATTCTATAAGCACAATGTGAATATACTTTGGCTTTAAAAATCTCAACTATTGATGTTTATTAGGGAGAAGTCCAGGTGTGGTGGCTCACGCCTGTAATCCCAGCACTTTGGGAGGTTGAGGCGGGCAGATCACTTGAGGTCAGGAGTTCGAGACCTGCCTGGACAACATGGTGAAACCCTGTCTCTACTAAAAATACAAAAATTAGCAGCGTGTGGTGGCGGGTGCCTGTAATCCCAGCACTTTGGGAGGCCAAGGCGGGCAGATCACCTGAGGTTGAGTTTGAGACCAGCATGACCAACATGGATAAACCCCATCTCTACTAAAAATACAAAATTAGCCAGCCATGGTGGTGCATGCCTGTAATCCCAGCTACTCAGGAGGCTGAGGCAGGAAAATCGCTTGAACCCAGGAGATGGAGGTTGCAGTGAGCCAAGGTCGCACCATTGCATTCCAGCCTGGGTGACAGAGCCAGACTCTATCTCAAAAAAAAAAAAAAAAAAAAAAAAAAAAAAAAAATTAGATGGGCCTAGTGGTGCACACCTGTAATCCCAGCTACTTGGGAGGCTGAGGCAGGAGAATCGCTTGAACTCAGGAGGTGGAGGTTGCAGTGAGCCAAGATCATGCCATTACATTTCAGTCTGGGCAACACAGCGAGACTCCATCTCAAAAAAATAACAGGGTGGGAGGAATAAGTTTTGCACCCTCCTCCCCAGCCCACATGGGAATCAGCCTTAACCACTAGAGTGACGATGTCCTGAAGCGTGCTCCGCAGTGACGGAGCGTTTTCTGTCTGCACCAACTTGGTTATCACCAGCCACACCTGCCTTGTGCGCACTTGGAGCATGGCTAATGGGCCTGAGGACCCGAGTCTTTATTTTTCTCTAATGTAAATGTGGACAGCTCACTGTGGGTGGTGAGGCGTGACGTTGAGCCCCTGTGACTCTGCACTTCAGCCTCTGCAGTGTTGTGATCAGCTGCAAAGTTGGTAACCATGCCTTGGTAGAGGAGGCTTTGCGGAGGGGGAGAGCAAGGTGGTTTAAGAGTAGATGGACTAGATAATGCATTCCCAGTGAAATCAACGCTGCTGAGGTTTGCAGAGTCATCAGTAGTAGGGAGAGAGAGACCAGGGTGGTGCTTTTCAATGGGTTCACTTGCCCTGAGGCCCGATGGCATGGAGGCACCGAGGCCGGCTGTGTCCACGTCTGCTGGCCTCTTCTCTCTCCGTGTTATTTACAAAGAAATTTGTCTCCTAGTAGATGCGCCACGTGAGGCCTGGAGCCACACTGACCTCCCCTATGCGCTCTGCCCCTGTCCCCCCTGTCTCGGGCACGGGCGCTTCATGCCTTCCACAGGCTTCATAACTGCTTCATTTCTAAAGTCCCATTCTCACAAAGCCATCGAGAGCCACCTGTCTCTGCTTTAGATCGAAACTCAGGAAGGACCCATTTCCCCAGCAGCTGCGGCCTGTGTTGATGTGTGTGAGCACAATATGGTATGGAGACAGTAACTTGTACTGCCGCCCTGCGAGGGCTCCTGTCCCTACTTGACCCTTGCAGCGACCCTCGCAGCAACCCCCCCTGAGGTCGCACCGGTCTTTATCTTACCCGCTTCTCTTGGGAGAGTCTGTGGCTCTTGGTTGAGCATCTTTACCATGACCTCATCCTGAAGACGCTGACACCGTGTTCCTGTGACTCCAGAGTGGACACTTAGCACCGGAATTACAGGGAGTCCATCCGCTGCAGAAAGGCTCCTCCTCTTCCTTCCCCCACGCCATCCCAGGAGAAAGGCCTCCCCCTGGAAGGCCACTTCCTTTGTCCCCAGGCATTCCAGCCGAGGAACCTGGGCCCTGCACACCCTGTGAATCTTAAGGGACTGACTATTGCTTTTTCTTCAAGACATAATTATTGACACCCCCATTCTTTTTTTTTCTGTATAATTTCAAAATAGTGAGTATCTGTCATTGTCTCGTCTGCATGCTTTGGTCCCCAGAGAGACAGAGGATGAGCTGACTCTCATGTGAGCTGTGGCAAAACTGGCATAGGCCGGTGGGTCGGCTCTGAGGCCACGAGTAGCCATTCTCAAACACCACGGTGCTTCAGATACCACCACAAGCAGATGCTCATAATTATCTGCAGCATTCTGCATTGATTGGTCATAGAGAGTCATGGTTTCTTTGTTCAGAAATTGGCAAGCGAGTTAACTTGGTTTTATTAGTCACTTTCCCTGTGAATCCTTTTAATATTCTGTTGGGTGTAGGTTATTGCTCTTCAGAACGTGAAAAATCACTCTAAGTTGTGTATTTTTATTACTATAAAATTTTCCATCTGTCTTTTCTGTATCCTGCTTCTGTTTTGGTTTTTCTTTGCTTCTTCAGAAGTCCTAGAGTGATACAATTTAGCTTTCAGAGTGGTCAGACATTTAAAAATTTTCTTAGTATGTGAAAGCTCAGGGAATAGCAGTCTAAGCACATGACAGATACTAACTTCTATAATCCTCAGAACAGCCCTGGGAGGATTTGATTATACCTGTTTAACACTAACTGACCTTGGTGGTGATTTTCACCCCATTTTACAGATGGAAGAACTGAGTCACAGATAAGAAACTTTCCTGAGGTCAGTGGGGATTCAAAGCCAGAGCTGATGCTCTTATCCCTGTGACTGGCTGAAGAAAATAGCAAAGGAAAATAAAGGTGGGGACTGTGCTGAAGTGGAAAACACAGCAGTGGTATGGGCAGTGCCTGAAAGTACACACTAAGGAGTGAAATCATCCCTTTTTTTCCTCGCCTGTGTATTGCGAAATTTTTCCAGTTCAGGAGTAGAGATTGTGGCCCAGTAAACCCCTGCACCTGGTGTCTGGCTGCAGCTCCAGGTCACCGTGTGTGGAAGTTTTCTTTTCTGAGACAATGAAGGAGCTTTAGTTTCATTAAACTTGTTTATATACCAGCAGTTCTCAACCTTTTTGGTCTTAGGACCCCTTTGCACTCTTAAAATTTATAGATTCCAAAGAATCCATGTTTATGTGGGTCATATCTATAAGTATTTACCATATTATCAATTAAAACTCAGCCTTTTTTTTTTTTTAACTGTGTGTCCCTAGGGTTTGTGTTTGCTATGCAGCATTGTTACAACTGAAGAGAGCTAAAAACCAAACCCCGAAGTCTTGTACTTTTGGTAAAAATAAAAATCTATCCCAAACAATTAGAACATGAATTCGAAGAAGACGAGAATTTACATAAAATGTAAATTCTAAATTACCCACAGTCTCTGTCCTTTTCCTGGGTTGTGCTGGGATGCCAGTGTGCAGTTGGAATTGAGAACCGTTGACAGTTTTCATTTCTGTCCAACATTTTATTATGAGGACTTTGAAACACACAGTAGAGTTTAGAAGATTTCACAGTGAGTGAGTACCCTCCACCTAGATTAGACAGTTTCATTTTACTGTGTAGATGCTTTTTGACATACAGTGGGGCTTGCAAGTTGAAAATGCTGTAAGTTGCAATGCATCGAATACACCTTACCCGCTAAACATCGTGGCCTAGCCTACCTGAAGTGTGCTCAGAACACTTGCGTTAGCCTGCAGGTGGGCAGAATTGTCTAATTGAAAGCCTGCTTTATGATAAAGTGCTGAATCTCTCATGCAATGTGTTGAACGTGTACTGAAGGTGGAAGACGGAGTGGTTGTATGGGCGCTCAGAGCAGTCGCTACTCAATGTGTGTTGCTTTTGCGCTGTTGGAAAGCCAAAAAATCATGAAGTCAGGGACCATCTGTGCTTATTTTTAAGCTGGTTGCCTGTAGCGTTCCTCAGCCAGGGATTCTGATTTGAACCCCAGGGCACAGAGAGAGTCATTTGAGTGACTGTTTTCTCAATTTCCCTAAAGAAAATATGATTAGAGACATAGAAGTGGCTGTTCTCTGGCTGCTTTGAAGATTTGCTCTTTATTTTTGGTTTGGAATGGTTTGTCTGTGATGTGCCTTGGTGTCATTTTCTTGTATTTATTTCGCTTCTTGTTTACTGAACTACTGCTTTTTTGCTTTTCTTCTGAGATGGAGTCTAGTTCTGTCGTCCAGTTCTTCATCATATAAGAGCTTCCGTAGGACAGGAATACTTTGCTCTCTCTACGAGCCCTCCAGTGAAGAGAGGCAACAGAAATGCAATGCACATCTTTACCTTTTCAGGCTCTACTCTGAGTTAATGTTGAGCCACTCCACGTGACACAGAAGCCTCTTGTCACTGTGTCGTTGAGTGGGGGTGCCAAGACCAGCTCATGGTATCTCCTGAGAGCCCGTTGTGCAGTTTCCAGGAATTCTTAAAACCCACTGATGTTGCATTGGTGGCTGATGGTGGCATGTCATCAGCCTTGCAGATTGGCAGATGCCCCAGAGTAGGGGCTGCCCCGTCCTCACCAGTTGTCAGCTGTTGACCAGGCACTGTTGGTGCCGTTCTGCCCCGTCCTGTAGGGGTCACATGGGTCCAGCTACATGTAAGACAGGGTTAGGATTTTTATCCGTATTATTTACTATTTGCACTGCTCTTCATTTTATCCTGAAAATTGGAATTTCCATCTGGTCTCATTTCCCGTCAGCCTGAAGAACTTCCTTTCACATTTCTTTCAGGGTAGTTCTGCTGACAGTGGATTTCAGTTTTCATTTATCTGAAAATATCTTCGTTTTTGCCTTCATTCTGGCTAATTATGGAATTCTTCATTGAGAGTTTTTGTTTTAATTTTAACAATGTCATTCTGCTATATTTCTGGCTCTTGTTTTTCTAATGGAAAGTCCTCTAGCATTTGTATCATTCTATGCCATGGGCCATTTTTCTCTGGCTGCTTTGAGGATTTTCTCTTTATCTTTGGTTTGGAATGGTTTGTCTGTGATGTGCCTTGGTGTAATTTTCTTGTATTTATTTCACTTGTTGTTTACTGAACTACTGCTTTTTTTGTTGTTGATGTTTTTTTGAGATGGAATCTTGCTCTGTTGCCCAAGCTGGAGTGCAGTGGTGCGATCACAGCTGACTGCAACCTCCGCCTCCTGGGTTCAAGCAGTTCTCCTGCCTCAGCCTCCTGAGTAGCTGGGATTACAGGCATGCCACCATGCCTGGATAATTTTTTTGTATTTTTGGTAGAGACGGGGTTTCACCGTGTTGGCCAGGCTGGTCTTGAACTCCTGACCTCGTGATCCACCCGTCTTGGCCTCTCAAAGTGCTGGGATTACAGGCATGAGCCACTGTGCCCGGCCTGCTTTTTCTTTAAAACTGTTGTCTGAGCTTGTCTGAGCTTATGTTTTTCACTACAACATAAAACATAAACTTTTCAGCCAGTATTGAAGTATTCTTTCTTCCTCATTGTCCCTCTCTTCTTCATCTGAGACTCCAGTTTTCATGTATGAGAAACTTGTGGTCTTGTCCCATGAATCTGAGCTGAAGCTCAATTCATTTTTCAGATTCTGTTCTCTCTCTCCTTCAGGTGGGACAGTTTCTTTTGATCTGTCTTCAAGCTCTCATACCCTTCTGTTATTTTCAGTCTGCCGGTACGGCAAGCTAACGGATGTTTTCGTACCAGAAGTATTTTTTCTGCATTTTTAGTTTTAGATTTTCTATGTGGTTCTTTTTTTAATAATTTCTTTATCTCTGCTGAGATTCTGTCCATTCATTTATTGTGAGCATTTTTGTTTTTACGTCTTTGAACATCGTGATAATAGCTGCTTTCAGATCCTGGTCTGCCAGTTTCAGCACCTGGGTCTCTTAGGGCTGGTGTCCATTCATGACTTTTTCTCTTGAGTATTCCTCACATTTCCCTATTTTTATGAATGTCTAATTTTAGATTGTGTCATTGTGCGTGAGTATAGAGATTCCAGCTTTTCTCGTATTCAGAAGAGTGTTCTCTCTCTCCTGCAATAGGGAATACTGTCTGAACAAGGTTGAGGCTTCTGCTGGTGGGGCGGGCAGCAGATGGAGGCACTCTGGTCCTTAGTACACCAGCTGCGTGGAGTTGGCCTCCACCCATGGCTGGGGCAGCAGGTGTGTGGTGGACATGTGCAGAGCCTGGGCTTTGTCTAGGACCCTCTCCTTGGTGCACAGCTGCCCTCAACCTAGCGCCATCCCCCTGTTCCCAGGGCTGGGCACTGATGGGGGCACTGACTGGGCCTGCCCTCCTGCCTTCAGATGAAAAGCACAAACCTGCACCCTCTCATGTTCTACAGCCTTCCTCCAGGTTCTGCCTGCTCTTGCTACTCTGCAGTGACTTCAGAGGGGTGTTTTGTTCAGTAAATACATTTTTTTTTCCCAGAGTTCTTAAGTATAACATGATATGTCCTAAAAAGATGTAGGGAAGAAGGAGCAGTTTAATCAGTGTGGTAGTGAATATTCAGATTCTAACCACAGCTAAAAGAAGTAATCCTTCTAAAAGTGATCCCATTAACATAGACAAGTAAATGAAATTGAGAAAGTTGATATTTTAGGAAAATTATTACTCAACTGTGACTCTTAAGAATACAGTTTACCAATTTTTAAATGAAAACTGACTTTTGGTAATAAAATTTTAAAGCAGGAAGTATCTGCGGTGTGATTGTGGTACAGCTGTTAGTTCAAGTTTGAGGATATTGAGTTGTATAGGAGTTAGAAGGGGTGTCTGCTAGAAAACAATACTGTTTTTTTTTAATTTGTTTGTGTTTTTTTTTTTTTTGAGACGGGATCTCCTTCTGTTGCCCAGGCTGGAATGCGGTGGCTCAGTCTCAGCTCACTGCAGCCTCCACCTCTGGGGCTTAAACAGTTCTTCTGCCTCAGCCTCCTCAGTAAGTGAGACCACAGGCACACACCACCACACCCAGCTAATTTTCTTGCTTTTCATACAGATGGGGTTTTGCCGTGTTGCTCACGCTGGTCCTGAACTCCTGGGCTCAAGCCATCCGCCCAAAGTGCTGGGATCATAAGCGTGAGCCCCCACGTCCAGCTTATCTTGGGTCATTTTTTAAACTCTCCCCTGTATCATAAATGGTATTCCCTTTACTGTGATTTTTAAAGCATAATTTTGGTAATTATTGAAATGGTTTCTTGTTGTTGGGAATGTAGATTAAATCACTTGATAAAGATACCTTGAAAGCAAATTAAAGACATTTGGCAGAAAAGTACTCTTTTCTTCTCTAGGTCTCTGTCGACCTAAAGAGAGGGGGTTTGGGGTTTGCTCTCCTCTTGGTGGTACTGCTGAGTGGGTGCAGGTCTGTCACTGCTCCTCTGCGCATGTGCAGTGGCTTGCTGCGTGCTCCTCTCCTCCCTTGTGATGGTGAACAGACAGCCAAGAAGCCCAGGAACTGTGGTGCCCTTCCCCCTCACACTCCCTTCCCCGCATCCATCCCTTCCTACTTCTCTTTGGAGTTTTAAGCATATGAACATGAAAGTGTGCCCAGTTATTTTTATGAGGTTTTGTTCTAGAGAAGGGATTTAAGGAAGCTTGTAAGGACACACAGACCACAACAGGGTTAAGAGACGCCTGAGATGTGTTGGTCAGCTACAGCTGTGTAACAGCCGAGCAGCAGAGCTCAGGAGCACCCGAGATGAGCACCTTCCTCACGGATGCGTGGGCTGGCTGGTGTCAGCTGGGCTCTGCTGGGTGACTGTTAAGGCCGTAGTGGCTGGGGAGTCTCTGCCTCATACTCCTTGAACTGGTGACCAAGGGCACATGGGAGCCGTGAGCTTGGGCAAGTACACGGTCACTTCTGCCTCTTTGTGGTGTCCGCAGAAAGTCTCATGACCACACCCCCCGAATTCAGGGGTAGGAAAGTTTCCACCACCGTGAGAGCCAGCTACACCATGGGTTTCAGTGTGATGAAGGGTAAAGAACTGTGGCAGAGAATTCAGACCACAGCAAAGTACACAGATAAGTCAGGGAACAGAGGCTGATCTTTTTGATAAGTATCCTTCCTAGGGAAACTCCAGTTAACATTCTGTGGAAGGCTGAGGGGATATTGCATTTGTCAAATGAAAGCTGAGTGCCACGAAAAGAAAAAATGAAGACCAAGTAAGAGCTGTTGGGATGTAAAAGTGACCACCAGAACAAAACATTAAGTAGTGTTTGAGGATTGGCAGGTCTTCCAGAACATGGAGGAACAAGGTAGAGAGAAGGTGAGTTGCGCAGACCGGCAGCTCAGCTCAGCCTCTGAAACGCAGGGTGTTTGGAAGAGAAGATGAAAGGAAGGAGCACTTTCAGTACGCATGGGAAGAAAATGGTCTTGTGTGTCTTCACACTAAAGGGCAGACTGAGTGCTGGGAGAGGTGAATTCAGAACACCCGTGTCCAGACGCACTGTTGTCTTTTTTGATAAGGGATCAAGAAATGATCTTACACGTTTTCAAAGGAGAACAACAAAACAGATTTTCCCTGTGAAGAAACCAGAGTCAGGCTAACTCTGGACTTGCCATTTGCAACAGTGGGTGCCAGAGGACTGTGGAAAGCCAGGTTGTTTTCATTAAAAATAACTCAGAATGTTTCAGATTTGAGAGCATCTTGGATTTTGGGTTTTCGGATTATGACTACAACCTGTATATGGAAATGGAAGAAGTTAATGGCTATTAAGAAGATGATCTTCCTGTAGAAGAATGGTATGCATTCCAAGCAGTAGATTACAGATAATACTAGTGCAATTAGGGTTTTTCTACCAACAGAAAAAAGAAAGGCAGTTAACTCCAGAGAAACACATACCTGCATGCTTATACACACAGATTGTCCAGGGATGCCATGATTCAAGTCATTAGTCATCAGGGAAATGGACATCAAAGCCACGGTCGAGTGTCATTTCTATTCACCAAGGTGATGAAAGTCAAAAGGACAGAATAGCAAATGTTAGGATCAGAAGCAGCTGGAGCTTTCATCCACAGCTGATAGGAGTATAAAATGGTACAACCATTAAGAAAACAATTTGGCATTTTTTTATGAAATTATAAATGTATCTTATATTCCTGCAGTTCTCCTCCTAGGGGATTTATCCCAAAGAAATGAAAGCATACATCCACAACAGTGCTTATGGATGAAGGCTTATGGCAGCTTATGCAGAATAGCCCTAAACTGGAAACAACCCAGATGTCCATGAGTAGGAGAGTGGATAAACAAACTATGGTATATTGATACAATGGAAGATAACTCAGTCATTTCAAAACTAATACACGTAACCACATTGTTGAATCTCACAAAAGCAGTGTTGAATGGAGACAGGACCCATGTAGGGTCCTATTTACATGGCGTTCAAGACTTTTTAGAGAATTAAAAGCACTCCATACTGATTCAAGGGTTAGTGATCACATGGGCGCATACATTTACCCAAACTCTTTGAATCGTACACTTCAGATCTCTGCATTTTGCTCTAGGTAAATTTTGCCTCAAATTAAAGCAAAACACCTGACCCCCTCGCAGTTTCACACAGGCCCTTTGCAGTCTGGCAGGTCTCCAGGCTGCCTGGTTTGTTCCCCCGGCCCAAAATATGTGTGGGTGGAGGGGGTGAGGTCTGTTTCTTCTCATATGTTTGTTTCTTATAAGGCTCCGCCCCAAAAGAGCTTTACTGGAATGTCTTTTCCTTGTCTGCTGGCAGAATTCTGTCTTCCTCTTGAGTCTTAGGTGACATTATATGTATTTTGAATGTGAAAATTCTTCCCGTATAGAATGTCAGTTTGCTGGCCAGGCACGGTGGCTCACGCCTGTAATCCCAGCACTTCAGGAGGCCGAGGCAGGTGGATCACCTGAGGTCAGGAGTTCGAGACCAGCCTAACCAACATAGCGAAACCCCATCTCTACTAAAAATAGAAAAAAACTAGCCAGGTATGGTGGCACATGCCTGTAATCCCAGCTAATTTGGGAGGCTGAGACAGGAGAATTGCTTGAACCTGGGAGGTGGAGGTTGCAGTGAGCCGAGATCACACCACTGTACTCCAGTCTGGGCAACAGAGTGAGACTCCATCTCAAAAAAAAAAAGAATGTTGGTTTACTGACCTCGGCTATAAACCAAGGAAAACAAAGCCACTTTTTCATCATCTCATTTTCACAAAAGGTGGAGTTTGTTGTCAGCATTTCCACTGATACTCTGATTCAGGATCTGGCAAATTGTTTCTGTAAAGGGCCAGGTAATTCATGTTTTTGTATTTGTGGGTCACGTATCGTCTCTGTCTCATAATTTTTTTTTTGAGATGGAGTCTCCCTCCGTCACCCAGGCTGGAGTGCAGTGGCACAGCTCGGCTCACTGTAACCTCTACCTCCTGGGTTCAAGCAGTTCTCTCACCTCAGCCTCCTGGATAGCTGAGATTACAGGTTCGTGCCACCATATCCAGCTAATATTTGTATTTTTAGTAGAGACAGGGTTTTGCCATGTTGGCCAGGCTGGTCTCAAGCTTCTGACCTCAAGTGGTCCACCTGCCTCGGCCTCCCAAAGTGCTGGGATTATAGGCGTGAGCTACTGCGCCTGGCCAGTTTTTCAATTTTTTTTTTTTTTTAATAATGCTTTTTTTTTTTTTTTTTTTTTTTTGAGATGGAGTTTCACCACTCTTATTGCCCAGGCTGGAGTGCAGTGGCACAACCTCAGCTCACTGCAGCCTCCGCCTCTCAGGTTCAAGTGATTATTCTCCCTCAGCCACCGAAGTACCTGGGACTACAGGCACACGCCACCACTCTTGGTTAATTTTTTATTTTTAGTAGAGATGGGGTTTCATCATGTTGCCCAGGCTGGTCTCGAACTCCTGACCTCAGGTGATCCACCCACCTTGGCCTCCCAAAGTTCTGGGATTACAGGTGTAAACCACCACACCCAGCCTTAAAATAACTCTTTAAGAATGTAAAAGCCATTTTTAACTCTTAGACTGTACAAAAAACGGGCCAGTTTGGTCTGGGGAATAATAGTTTGACAACCTCTCTTATTTACATTGGTTTTGTTTGTTTTTGAGATGGAGTTTTGCTCTTGTTGTCCAGGCTGGTATGCAATGGAGTGACCTCAGCTTACTGCAGCCTCTGTCTCCTGAGTTCAAACGATTTTCCTGCCTCAGCCTCCCGAGTAGCTGGGACTGCAGGCACACACTATCATGCCCGGCCAATTTTTGCATTTTTAGTAGGGACGGGGTTTCACCATGTTGGTCAGGCTGTTCTTGAGTTCCTGATCTCGGTGATCCACCATACCCAGCCTTGTTTGTTTTGAGACAGATCTCCCTCTGTTGCTTAGGCTGGTTGAGTGCAGTGGTGCAATCTCAGCTCACTGCAACCTCCACCTCCTGGGTTCAAGGGATTCTCTTGCCTCAGCCGCCTGAGTAGCTGGGAATAGGCGCGCACCACCACCCCTTGTTAATTTTTGTATTTTTAATAGAGACAGAGTTTCACCGTGTTGGCCAGGCTGGTCTCGAACTCCTGACCTCAGGTGATCCACTCACCTCAGCCTCCCAAAGTGCTGGGATTACAGACGTGAGCCACCGTGCCTGGCCAGAATTGTTTGAAATTTAAGGAAAATATTGTCGATGTTTAGATTAAGCGGTACCTAAAAATATTTTTAAATCAATTGATCAGAAAGATGATAGGACCTAGAAAAATAAGGTAAAATAGGTTGATTTCCAAACAGTATCATTAATTAGATAAAACCTTTTTTAATGAGAAATAATGTTTTCTTCAACAATCATTATTTAGTTTACTTTATTTTAAGATTCGACATCACGCCTGTAATCCCAGCACTTTGGGAGGCCGAGGCGGACGGATCACGAGGTCAGGAGTTCAAGACTAGACTGGCCAACATGGTGAAACCCCATCTCTACTAAAAAAAAAAATAACAAAAATTAGCTGGGCATGGTGGCTCATGCCTGTAACCCCAGCTACTTGGGAGACTGAGGTAGGAGAATTGCTTGAACCAGGACCTGGGAGGCGGAGGTTGCAGTGAGCCAAGATCGCACCACGGCACTCCAGCTTGGGCTAAAGAGCGAGATTCTATCTGGGGTTGGGGGGGGGGGCAGGGGGGAAGATTTGACGTTAAAAGAGATGGTACAACCCTGTCCTGGAAGAATGTTTGTGATGTGATCTGGTTTTGCCCTGGTCTTCAGTTTTTGGCCAGATGGTCAGCATGTGTGTTTCTCAGGCCAGCATGTCATCACATAGTCGTAGTGGCTCAGCCCACACGCCGTGGCTTGAAGGACTGTCTGGTAATAAAATATCAAAGAACACTTCAAAGGAACGTTTGATCACATGGTAGCCTGTTGAAACCTATACCAAGTAATTCCTGACGATTTGAAAGAATGGATTATGATCTTTCAGAGTAAAAGCAAAATACGGAAAGATGACACAGCAATCATAATTAACTTGAAAAAAAATAAATTGAACCTCTCTGAGCAAAAAAAAAAAAAAAAAAAAATGAAGCACTGGCAGACGATGCCTTTCTATTGATGGTACACACTGAGGGAATATATCCCTTTTTTAAAAATAGTTCATTTTGAAAAACAAAATAGCAAGTTGACGGAAAAGTTTTCACTACAATAAAAAGAACTTTCCTGAAACATTGGGAGCAAATTGTGGATCAGATCCCCCAGTACCCCCAAATCTTGACCATGTGTTTTCTGCAAACAGTGGCTTTCTCTTACATCACCACAGCACAGCCATCAGGATCAGGAGGTTGGCATTGACATGTCACCACCCTCTAATTCTCAGGCCTATTCCCCGTTCCATCCATTGTCTCAGTAATGCCTTTTATACCCAGAGGATCAAGTTCTGGATCCCAGGGTGCATCTGGCCTCCTTCATATCCTTCAGTAGCATCTCCTTTGTCTTTCCTTGTCTTTCATGACCCGGATACTTTAGAAAATTATTAACCACTGATCTGCCGACTGTCCCTTAATCTGGGTTTGTTCGATTCTTCTCTTGACTAGATTCAGGCTGTACATCTTTGCCAGGAACATGCTACGCTGCTCTCACTGCATCCTGTCGGGTGGTACAAGTTCTCAATTTGTTCCATTACCGATGACAGTCACTTTATTAATTTTCATGCTGTCTTCCAGGATTTTGCTGTGTAAAAATTACTTTCTAACTAGATAAGTAGGCTGTTTCTTATCAGACTTTCAGCTTAATCATTTATTTAAGTGTGTATTGAATCATTGTTTCCTGTTTTATTCAGTGAGTTATAATCCATTACTGTCATTATTTATTCTGATGTTAAAGCTGTACTAAATTTGGCTGGTGGGAGCCCCTGAAAACTGGTATTTTGTGTCTTTTTAATATGTCCCGTCATTCTATGAGCACGTCTTTGCTTTCTGGCATAACAAGATGTTCAAGGCTCGGCTTTCTCTTCCCTAGCCCTGAAGTCAACAGTTTAATGGAAAATGGGTTTTAGAAAACAAAATCTGATGCTGTATGTGCACGCTGCTAATGGAGTGGGCTGCTCCCAGGCCTTCTCAGTGACAGTCTAGCACCACAGGGCCCTTTCTAGTTTTTTCCTTCTCTTTTTTTTTTTTTTTTTTTTTTGTGAGATAGAGTTTTACTCTGTCACCCAGGCTGGAGTGCAGTGATGCAATCTCAGCTCACTGCAATCTCTGCTTCCCAGGTTCAAGCTATTCTCATGCCTCCACCTCCTGAGGAGCTGGGACTACAGGCATGAGCCACCACACCCAGTTAATTTTTGTATTTTTAGTAGAGATCAGGTTTTGCCATGTTGGCCAGGCTGGTCTTAAACTCCTGGCCTCAAGTGATCTGCCGGTCTCAGCCTCCCAAAGTGCTGGGATTATAGGCATGAACTGCAGCTCCCAGCTTTTTTGTTTTTGAGACAGTATCTCACTCTGTCAGCCAGGTTAGAGTGCAGTGGTATGATCACTGCTCATTGCATCCTTGAACTCCTGCACTCAAGGGATCTGCCAACCTTGGCCTCCTGAGTAGCTGGGGCTGCAGGTGTGCACCACCATGCCCAGCTAATTTTTTAAGTTTTTAGTAGAAACGGGGTCTCGCTGTGTTGCCCAGGCTGGTCTCTAACTTCTGAGCTTAAGCAGTTCTTCTGCCTTGGCCTCTCAAAGTGCTGGGATTACAGGTGTGAGCCACCGTGCCTGGCCACTCTCAGCATCTGTTAAATTTACTGATCCCAACTCAGTTGACTTACCTTGATAGCAGATAAAAGGCTCACTTGACAATTCCTGCATTGATAGAAAAGCTACCCACTTTAAAAAAAAAAATTAGATTTCTTGGAAGCAGCAATGTTTTCTCATTGAATCTTTTGTGGAGCCATCAGTGACCCAGTCTGCCTGGAACGTGCTTACCTGTACTGCTGGGAGGTAGAAACCTGACTACCCTCCGGGCCTCTGCCCTTCCTGTTACGGTTGTCTTAGGAATTACATCCGCGTGCATCGAAAGCTGCTTCGGACCATGTTAATGATTTTTGTTTTCAACCATCAAACCTATTTTGAACAACTCAAAAGCAGAATAGACTATTATATTACCCAGATATTTCACATTTTTCTTGCTTTTCTTTCAGTCCTGATGGTCCAAGTTTCCTTCCAGTCCATTTTGCTTCTGTTTGAAGAACTTTCTTAGCAGTTCTTTCAGAGCAGGCCTGCTGACAAACAGTCCTCTCAGTTTTCCTTCACCTGAGGATGTCTTATTTCACCTTCACTGGGTGTAGAATTATAGTTGGTAGTTACTTGCCTTTAGTACTTTATGATTCTACTTTTCTTCTGGCCTTCATGGTTTCTGGTCAGAAATTCTCAGTCATTTGAATGATTTTCTCCTGTGAGGTAATGTGTTTTTGATTGCTTTCAAGATTGTTTTTTTGTCTTTAGCTTTTAGCATTTTGTTTATGCTGTGTATGCGTGTTGATTTCTTTGGGCTTAATCTTGTTTGGATAAGCTCATTGAGCTTCTTAAGCATACGCCTATGTATTTCACCAGATTTGGGCCTTTTTCAGCCACTGTCCCACCTCTGAAGTTTTGGTATTTTTTTTTCTGAATTTCCGTTGAGTTGTTTCCATCTGAATTTGCGCAGGCTTTCTCTCTGCCTGTGCATCTCAAGAGTGCCTGCCCCTCCCTGCAGGGGCATCGTGATAGTAGCTGCTCCGGTGTCTCTGATAGTTGTGGCATCTGTGTCAGCTCAGTGTCGGGGATCTGTTGATTTTCTTGAATAGTGTGATACGAAACTCTGACTCGTGTTTAGTCCCACAGAGAATGTTGATGTTTTTGGTTTGGAGCAGTTGACCTGGTTGGGTTCCGGCAGCAGTTCTGTGCAGCGTTGTGTGGGGTGTGGCTATGGTCAGCTCCGTTCTCCGAGCTTTGGCAGTGCTGTTTAGCCTCGTTCTTCAGGGATGTTGCTTGCCGTCCAGCCTGATACTCTGGTGGAGGTGTGTTCTCCAGTTGATTCTTACATGTGCAGCCCTGGGGTGAGCGCAGGAATGCATCAGCAATGTTATGGGGTTGCTTCCCTGGAATCTTCCCTCACTGCTATCCTTCTATACTTCCAGTTCCCCGAGGCTCCCGTTTTTGGTCCTCCAGCCAGAAAGCTGGGGCTTTAGCTCTCTCTGCTGTGCACTTCTGTGACCGTGCCCATCTTCCTGGGAGGACAGAGAGAAGAAAAGGCAGTGAGGAGGTGTGACCCCACCTGGAATGACAGCCCCCACATCAGAGAGGGGTGTCTCCCTCCCAGGGGCTTGCATTGCTGCTCCCTCTTACCTGGAATCAGAATTCCTCAACACTGCGTTTTCATAGAAGATCTTTAGTTCCGATTTTCCTGAAACATAGGTTGGTCCCAAAAAAGTAAGAGGAAAACCCTAACAGCTTTATCTAGAATGTCTTTTTAATGCATTAGAATACATGGTTATTTATTGATGCATTATTTTTAATCTCAGAGTTGTCAGTTGTACCTTTACGAAAAACGTCTTTTCCTACTATAAGGCCCCTAACTTTATTTGCTAAACTCAGAGTTCTAGTTCAGATTTTGTTTTGCGTTCTTCCTCTGGAGGCACAAATGGAGTAACACCGGTATGTTTATGTTGGAGAGGAGTTTTGTGTTGTCTTTCAAAGTTGAATCCAATAGAACAAATCAGAGTTAACAAATATGAATGGGAGGCTGGGCACGGTAGCGCGCGCCTGTAGTCCCAGCTGCTTGGGAGGCTGAGGCAGGAGAATCACTTGAACCTGGGAGGCGGAGGCTGCAGTGAGCTGAGATCATGCCACTGCACTCCAGCCTGGTGACAGAACGAGACTCCATTTCAAAAAAAAAGAACATGTATGCGGGTCGTCCTTTCTCCCAGGCTGTTTGGAGTCCTGTAAAGAGGTTCCATACCCAGGGCACTCCAGAAGGCAAACTTAGTCATATCCATGGCTTGTCTTAGCTTGTTTAAATAGCAGGTTGGTGGGAGATTTAGCTGCTAGGTTTTTGAGTCCCCTACAAAACAGAAGTACGTCTTAACTAAATAATATAATTTACTCATTAGTGACAAAGGTGAGGCAGGACACTTAGGCTCTGGAGCCATCGGCTCCTTGGGAGATAAATCCGTCGCATTTCAGGGACTCCACTGTAGGGCCCTGTGCTGTTCCTCACTAGCAGGAAGAAGACCGGGGCAGGGCTGACGGTGGGCCTGGACCCTGTGTGAACGCCCCACATGGCCCTTCATTTCTTGGGGATTTTATGTCTTTACACTTAGCGGGGCCATTTCCTGTTCTTACTCATATTTGGTCACAAACTATTGGGCCTTTTAAGCTTCTATCCCCATTAAACAAATGAGGAAGCAGATGCAAAATTGACCATAGTTACTGAATGGATATTCGAACTCCAGCTCTTGGGAGGCATCATTTAGTTTCCTTCCCATGTGTCATTAACTGTGACATTAACTGTGAGATGCTGCTGGTCAGAAGACTTTCTCTGAATCTGAAAAAGGAAACGTGCTGTACCTGCTGTGTGGGTGGGTTGATGGCTCTTTCCTCATTTTCTCCATAGGTTGCAGGCTGTCACAACCTTGTTATTGCTGCCACCTGGGCAGCAGCAGGGGTGAGATGCCCTTGGCATCTGATTGTACAGGTATTGAAGTGTAAAAGGAGAAAACCAGAAACTGCATTTTGGGATGGAAACGCCGTGGTGTGGTGCAGTCTCGCCAAATGGAAGCCTGATTTCTGACATCACCTTCTTATTCCAGCTTCCCCCGCTTTTTCAGTTACATTAGCGTACTGGTTTCTAAGTGTAGGTATTGATTCAATTATAAAATGATAGTCTGTGCGATTATACATTTTATCCAAGGCTATGTGATCTAATTTGTAAGATTTGAGGGAAATGCCTGTTGTGTATCTGGAATGACAAAAGAAGAAAGATTTGAACAGACAAACATTCCAAAGGGAAAAGTATATCATCCTTTGTGTTCTCATTTCAGAAGGAGGGCGCAGGCCTGGCCCCGCCTCGGGTCTCTCTGTCCCAGCCCTGTTTGTCCCTATACAGGCCTGCCTGAGTGCGGCGCTGACTGGCCTCTGCGCTCCAGGAGAGCCTCCTCATGGCCTTGGCTGCCATGTGCTGTGGCCGCATTGCCATGCATGCCGGACACTTTCCTCACGGAGACTTTCTGGCCAGTGTGGATTCTGTCCTCATAGTCCCGGTGATGGGGTGATGTTTGCCCCTGAATCTATCAGGCATTTGCTTACGCTCCACTGAAGGCAGTGGGGCTGGCCACGGAGGGAGGGGAAGGCAGCCGCGCTGGGAGCAGGATGGAAGTGGATTGTAATGGGTGTCTGCATGCAGATAGGTATTCACTTTGAGATGGCGAAATCACGTTACAGAAATGGGAAAAGCTACCCTTTCACTTCGCCAGCGAACACAGCTGTTCCCATCACTTTCCATCGTTTAGTTTGAATGTTTTTCATTTCCATTTTGAACAAAACTGTCATCATGTTATGCATAGAATTTGTAATTTTCTAGTTAATGTCTAAGCTTTTTTTCTTTGAAGTTGTGGGATGCATGTACAGGATGTGCAGCTTTGTTACATACGTATATGTGTGCCATGGTGGTTTGCTACACCTGTCAACCCATCACCTAGGTGTTAAGCCCGGCATGTGTAAGCTATGTATCCCAGTGCTCTATACATCTTTTGTCTTGTTGTGGTTTTTAGAATGATGTCTAATGGCTCCAGAGTTGAGAGCGTGCTTAAATCCTTCCTGACCCTAACTCAGGCCTGTCACCCAGCCCCCGCACTCGACCGGCCCCTGACTCCTTGTGCCTGGCCTTCCCTCTCTCTCAGGCTCCTCTCAGCCTTCAGACCGCAGAGCATCCAAGGTAGGAGTAGAGGCATCCTAGATAGAAGTAGAGGGAGCCTCGCTGCGTCCCTCCTGGGCCCACGGCTGCCCTCGCTGGGGTGGCCACTGCCCAGGCTGGTCATTCTGCAGAGGGACGTCCCAGCGTTTTGGGCCTAGAGTTGAAAACGCCTCTTTTATTTGAAAACAGCTGAATACTATTCATCTGCTTTTCCCTTTTCCTGTCCAATATGAGATATGAGTGAGTCACTTCCTACTCTCAGTCCAGATGGGGTTTGTTCTTTTTACTTTTTTCATAAACCCTAATATCCAGCCCTGGGACATGAGGTACACATTGGTGTTTGGGGCCAGGGGAAAATGCTACCTGTTTCTGTATTTATTGACATTATATGTTGCTTAAAAAAGTAAGAGATATGGATTCGAGTGATGTCATTGTGGGGAAGTTTTAGAAATACTGCTTTGGAAAAACATATAAGCTGTGTATTTGCTGACAGTCTGACTGAGGAAGTCAGGCAGGAACAGTGCGTAGTTAACTGAGTGAACATCAGCAGGACTGTGCAGCCTCTACATGTGCTGTGCTGCTTCTTTCGCCAGAAAGGAAATAAACATTTGTATTTTTTGGAGTAATTCCTTCCTGTGAGGTGCTATTTTAAGCTTACAGAACTCTAATCCGAGTGGACTCCCGCATCCCCAAGAGGCATGAGGGTCCCTGGCAGAGCAGGTGGTGCTGCTGGAAGCGCAGCACCCGCTGCCTCATTCTCCACCACACTCCCAGCACCTGGAGGGTGACCTAAGTGGTCGGCTGTTCATGGCACATGCTGGGGGATCGAGCGCAGGGGCCAGCCGACTCATTCTGCGGAGACGCAGAGAGTGAATATCACTGGCTCCAGAAGCAGGGTGGTGTCTGACACAACTCCTCAGCTGTGCCGTCATGTGGTGGCCGCAGAGGATGTGCAGATGAGGGGGCATGGTGGGGGCCCACAGAGCTGCGCATGGATGGGCAGGTGTTGGTTTAGACGGCGCTGGCCGGGAGCACTCAGCCCCGTGTTCGCACAGCCCAGCATGGCAGCCACTAGCCTCCTGTGGCTGCAGACCCCTCAGCGTGATTCTTCAGGACAACTGCGGGGCGGGGCACAGGGGTTGCATGTTTAATTTTATTCCATCTTAATTAACTTGTCATGGGTGATTCGGGCAGTGCAGGCTTAGAACCGTCCCCAGGTGTGTGCACAGAGCAGGTCCTCCGTCTAGGGGAGGTTCGTGTGTTTGGAGAAGAAAGTTGTGTGGATAAAAAATGTGGGGGAATCATTTAAAAAATTATTACGTACTGTAGGACTTCTCAGAGCCCTTAATATTCTAATGTACATTAACAGTTTACAAAGAGTATCTGAGATTTTTTTTCACAGAAACTTTTTTTTTTTTTTTGAGACGCAGTCTTACTCTTGCCCAGGCTGGAGTGACATGGCGTGATCTTGGCTCACCGCAACCTCCACCTCCCAGGTTCAAGCAATTCTCCTGCCTCAGCCTCCCAGATAGCTGGAATTACAGGTGCCCGCCACTATGCCCAGCTAATTTTTTGTATTTCTAGTAGAGACTGGTTTTCACCATGTTGGTCAGGCTGGTCTTGAACTCCTGACCTCATGTTTTGCCTACCTTTCCAAAGTGCTGGGATTACAGGCATGAGACACCATGCCCGGCTGCCCCCAAAAGCTTTTTGACCATACAGTTTTTTGAGGTTGCCCTGACCCTGAGGAAGCACTGGCGTCCGTGGAGAGGGCTCTGGAGAAGGTTGGTGCAGGAGACCAGGAGGTCTTTGGGTGCCTGCAGGAAGTGTCACATTCATAGTTCTGAAAAGTTATGTTGAGTATTTCACATTGGACAGAGTTAGATTCCACAAATTAGCAGACATCCCCATCACACACAGCCAGGTGATCTCTAGACCCAGTGAAGGCTGGTGGAGGAAGGTGGGGGAGAATGCCCTGAAGTGTCTCTCCCAGTTATGCATAAGGCTGCGGCGGCGTGTGGCTGTGGGCGCCTGGGAAGTGTGAGAGCTGGCAGAGCCAGGTGTGTCGGGCAGTGAGAAACATTAGCGCTGGATCAGCGGGACAGGCCTGCCTTGACGCAGCTGAGTCGGAAACCACAGTGTGTTTGGTACGCAGCTGTTTTATTTTGAACAGAAATTTGGGCTTATTTAAAAACAGTGCTTGAAACCTAATTGTATCATCTTATGTTTGAGGAGAAAAACACCCACCAATTTACATGGAAAACTGGGGGACGAGTAAGTAGGCTGATGGCTTCTGGGCCTCCTAGTGAGGCCCCTTTTCCCAATCTCTCTCCATCCTGTGAGGCTTTGGTCACTGCAGCCTGGTTCTGCCCCAAGACAGTGCTCTTTATCTTCCTGATTCCCCTAGGACTGCTGTTCTGGTCTCCTTATCCTTGTCCTTGCAGAGAAGGATGAGAGTGAATTCTGGTGAAAAGAAAGGCCGGGCGTGGTGGCTCACGTCTGTAATCCTAGCACTTTGGGAGGCTGAGATGGTGGATCGCCTGAGGTCAGGAGTTTGAGACCAGCTTGGCCACCATGGAGAAACCCTGTGTCTTCTAAAATTACAAAAATCAGCCGGGCGTTGTGGTGCACTCCTATAACCCCAGCTACTTGGGCGGCTGGGGCACAAGAATCGCTTGAACCTGGGAGGCAGAGGCTGCAGCGAGCCACCGAGACAGAGTAAGACTCTGTCTCAAAAAAAAAGAAAAAAAAATACATAGGAGACGCTCCCCAGGTGACCACGTCCTTGGAGAAACATTGTCTAAAACAGTCACCGTTGAAAATACTGAGCGTTAGCTTGGGACAGATTGGTCACAGTTTTGAGGGTTAACCCGGGAGGCTGCATAGATGCTCCGTCGTAGCTAGAGCTGGGCTTTTGCTCGGTCAGTAAGCGCGTCTGTGATCTAGCGCTGTTCCTGCGCTTCCATTTCCACGAGTGGCTTTGCTTTAATATCCTTTGTGTTGCAAATGTGCCCTGCGTCTGTGCTGCTGCCCGCCTTCCTCTCTGGGGTCCGGTTCTAGGTGAGATGTCACTGAAGTGACAGGATAGCCCTGGGCGCTGAGAGCCTCGTTTGGAAAATGCTAAATGTCAAATGCTAAATAATTGTGTATGTACTTCAAGCCCTTATTTCATTTTTGTTTTTTGTTTTACTTTTACAGTGAATGTTGAAAAGATAGACCTGAAGGGATTGTCACACACAAAAAATGACAGAAATGTTGAATGTTCCTTTGAGGTAAGATGCTAAGTTTTTTCCCCCTCTCTCCTGTAAGGGTAGGAAGAAAACACTTAACCCTGGAGACTCTTTTCTTTACCTAGACAAGGGTGTGCCTTGTGCAAAGCCCTGTGCCAGTGCTGTATAGGAAGCTGGCCCTAGGCCTGGGTGGGCCATCTCGGGGGGTGGGGGGTTGTTGGCTGCGGGGCCTCTACAGGCAGGAGGGGTGAGGGCTCGGGCAGGGCTGGGGTTGTCAGTTCGGGTGTGAAAGGTTCATACCTCAGGGGTCTCTGGCAGGGTCTGGGGCTGTCAGTTCTGGTGTGAATGGCACATACCTCAGGGGGCTCAGGCAGGGCTTGGAGTTGTCAGTTCAGGTGTGAATGGTGCATTCCTCAGGGGGCTGGGGCAGAACTGGATGAGGCAGCCTGCAGAGCAGCACACACACAACCCAAGTGGGTGTGTGGTGCCTGCAGAGGCGTGGTGCCTGCAGAGACGAGCTGCTCCTCTGCTTACTCACCACCTGGTGAGGAAAGCTCCTTGGTCTGGGTGGGGAACGCTCCCTGAACTGACACGCTCAGGTGCTGGGAGCTGGTCACCAAAGTTGGGTACCACGAAGACTCAGGAGAGTTGAGTAATGTTGTGTTTCTGGGTTCGAGATCCACGGTGACCAGGACCGAGATGGCCTGAAGCCCATTTCCCTCTCACAGCAGGGCGAGTGGGAGGCCGCCCCGCTCCCTGGTCGCTGTGCCCCATCAGAACCTGAGGGTGCCCTTAGGGTTACAGGCCCCCTCTGGCTACTCTGTGACATCCCTAGGATGTGGCCTCCTGCTCCCGGCCCAAGGTGGCAGCCAGGATGCCAGTCCTCATGTGTTCATCCTGGGCAGCAGGATACAGGAGGAAGAAAGGGAGGCTCTAAATCTTTCTCTTAAGGAACATTCCTGAAAGCAGCCTCTAGACACTTCACTTCTATTTTGTTGGCCAGATTTAGTTTCTTGGTCCCACCTGAATGCCAGAGAGGCTGGGAAATGTGTCCCGGCTGGCAGTGCTCAGCTCCCAGTTAGGGCTCTGTTACAAACCCTGCTGGGGGGGACATTCTCCCTAAACCACCTGTGTGTCAAGTGCTGACTGCTCGTGGAGGTCGGCTCCCAGCGTCGTTGGAGAATGCTCTCTGGACAAACTCGTGTGAGCATCTGGGATGACTGATTTGTGCAGCTAACTAATTTTTCGAAGAGTGTAGCTACACCGAAATACTTTAAATCGTTTTTCCACTAAAGGGACAAGCCTCCCCTTTGTTTGGGGGAGACTGTGTTGAGATAGGCAGTTGCCACGCTTCGCATTTTTCTTTTAAAAATGTAAGGAAAATCCTCAGCTGTTGAGGTATGGAGGTTGCTGGCGCTTGTGTTGGTAGTGCTGGAGTCTTGGCACCCATGGAGTTCCTGGAGCCCACGTTGTGCAGCCCTGACAGAGCCCAGGGAAAGACCACAGGGGCCCTCTGAATGCCCTGGAACCCAGCAGTGGTCCCAGTGACCCTGGGTATTTGCTGACATTTTGCAGTGGTCCTTCCTTCATTCCCTGCATTGTGGTGTCAGGCCTCCTCAGACACTGGTGGGGGACTGTGCCCTAAGAAGGTGCTGGGCACAGGGGTCTTCGTGTATGGTCATAGCACAGTGGGCTTTGATTTGCTCCCAGTCCTTAGTCTGATTATTTGTGGTGAGGAAATTGGAAGTCAGGTCCATCCAGTGTAAGGTGTGGGAGCTTCATACAACCTGACCACCCAAAGCTTTCCTTTTCTTTTCTTTTTTTTTTTTTTTAAGACATTGTCTTGCTCTGTCACCAGGCTGGAGTGTAGCGGCGTGATCTTGGCTCACTACAGCCTTGACCTCCTGGGCTTAAGTAATCCCCCCCCCACTGTAGCCTCCCAGTAGCAGGGACCACAGGCACATGCCACCACATCCAGCCAATTTTTGTACTTTTGTGGAGATGGGGTTTCACCATGTTGCTCAGGCTGATCTCGTACTCCTGAGGTCAAGCGTTCTGCCCCCTCTCAGCCTTCCAAAGTGCTGGGATTACGGGCATGAGCCATCACACCTGGCCAGATTTTTCTATTTTAGAAATCAAGTTGATTCTGAAAGCTAGCGGGGTGTGGTGGCTCATGCCTGTAATCCCAGCACTTTGGGAGGCAGAGGTAGATGGATCACTTGGGGTCAGCAGTTCAAGATCAGCCTGGCCAACATGGTGAAACCCCATCTCTACTAAAAATACAAAAATTAGCTGGGTGTGGTGGCAGGCACCTGTAGTCCCAGCTACTCAGGAGGCTTTGGTGGGGGAATCCTTGAACCCGGGAGGCAGAGGTTGCAGTGCTGAGATCACACCACTGCACTCCAGCCTGGGCAACAGAGTGAGACTCCTTCTCAAAAAAAAAAAAAGTTGCTTCTGAAAGTTATATGGAAAGAACTAGAGAAGTTATTAAAATAACTTTGAAAAGAAAAAAATTGGAAGACTGGCAGTACCTGATTTCAAGACTTCCCAAACAGAAGGATCACGACACTGTGGGGCAGCTGAAGGGAAAGTAGCACAGGTGAGTGGGACAGAAGAGGCTGCAGACAGACTCACACACGCAGGGTGTGAAGGAGGGCCGTGAGGGAAGGATGCTCTTCAGCAGTCATCCATCTGCAGAACCAGGGAGCCTTGGCTGCATCTGCAGCCCTTACCCCAAATTAACTCACAAGTGATAGGAGACCTAAATGTAAACCCAAAACAAAACCTTCTAGGAGAAAACAAGCTTTGTGATTTAAATCAGCTAAAGATTTCTGAGACACAGTGCCAAAAACATCCGTAAAAGACAAAATTTATGAATTAGAATATATTAAAACTTAAGATTTTATCTTTAAGAGACACTGTGAAGAGAATGAAAAAGCACAGATTAGGAGAAAATATTTGCAAGTCATGTAGCTGTTGAAGGGTTTATATATGCAAAATGTATAAAGAGTTCTCAAAACTAGCCAGGCGCGGTGGCTCACCCCTGTAATCCCGACACTTTGGGAAGCTGATGCGGGTGGATCACAAGGTTAGGATTTCAAGACTAGTCTGGCCAACATAGCGAAACTCCATCTCTACTAAAAATACAAAAAATTAGCCGGGTGTGGTGGTGGGTGCCTGTAATCCCAGCTACTTGGGAGGCTGAGGCAGGAGAATTGCTTGAACCCGGGAGGTGGAGGTTGCATTGAGCTGAGATTGCGCCATTGCACTCCAGCCCGAGTGACTGTACAAGACTCCATCTCAAAAAAAAAAAAAAAAAAAAAGTTCTCAAAACGTTTTTTAAGAGATAGGGTCTCTGGCGGGGCACGGTGGCTCACACCTGTAATCCCACAACTTTGAGAGGCTGAGGAGAGCGATCACCTGAGGTCAGGAGTTTGAGACCAGCCTGCCCAAGATGGCAAAACCCTGTCTCCACTAAAAATACAAAAATTAGCCGGGTGTGGTGGTGGGTGCCTATAATCCCAGCTACTCGGGAGGCTGAGGCAGGAGAATCACTTAAAGCCAGGAGGTGGAGGTTGCAGTGAGTCAAGATCATGCCACTGCACTCCAGCCTGGACGACATGAGCGAGACTCTGTCTCAATTTTAAAAAAAAGAGCGTCTCTTTCTGTCACCCAGGCTGGTCTTGAGCTCTTGCCTCAAGGGATCCTCCTATCTTGGCCTCCTAGGTTGCTGGGATCACAGGTGTGAGCCACCATGCCCAACAGGTTGCTTCTTACTAAGTTCTGAGAGTTCTGCCAGGTGCAGTGGCACATGTCTGCAGTTGCAGCTACTTGGGAGGCTGAGACAAGTATATCCCTTGAGGCCAGGAGTTCAAGACCAGCCTGAGCAACAGTGAGACCCTGTCTCCACAAAGAAGAAAAAGAAAACAACTCATTAAAAAATGGATGAAAGATTTGAACAGATGATTTGCCAAGGAAGATAGGAAGATCCACGGGTGGCAAATAAACGCATGTGAGAAGATACTCACCATTGCTTAACATTAGGAAAATTCCAGTTAAACCACGGTGAAAGAGCACTGCACACCTCTTACAACACTCAAATGAAAACCACCGACCCCACCCACCTCAGGCTGCAGTGTGGAGGAGCTGGAATCTCATGCATTGAAGGTGGGATGTGAAATGGTGCCACCACTTTGGAAAATAGTTCGACAGTTTTTAAAAAAATATGACCTGTAAGTTCCAGCCTGGGTTTACCCAGGAGGAATTAAGCACATGTTCATAAAAGATTTGCGCATGAGGGTTTATAGCAGCTTTGCTTGTAACATTCTAAGACTGTGAACAGCCCAGATACGGTTCACAGGAGCGTGGATAGGCCAACCCTGGTGTTACGTCCACGCAGTGGAATTCCACTTGGCAGTAATGGTGAGTGCTCTCAGAATGGACGACTGAGATACTCAGCCATATGCATGGATCTCATGTTGTGTGAAAGAAACTAGACAACTCCTTCAAAAAGAAAGAGTATATACTCAATAAGTCCATTTATGAGTCTAGTTACATAAAATTCTAGAAAATGCAAACTCATCTGTAGCAATGGAAGCAGTCAGTGGTTCCCTGAGGAGGGGCTGGAAGACACCTCAGGGGTGGTGCTCCCTGTCATGGTAGGACGTGCCTCACAGGTGCTCTGGGGTCAGCACAGCAGACGCAGCCCCTAAATATATGCAGGTCATTGTCAGTTATGATTCATTCAGACTCCTTTTGTTAAAAAAAATACTTGAAGATTCAAGCTTTTCCTTTTGTCCATAGAACCTTAACTGATGAAAATCAAATTGTCCTTTAAATAAGTTGTTCTTTTTAAGTGGAAATAAATAGCGATTACACTGTGACCAGAACATAAAACAGCATTCTTAGGGATGTCTGCCATCCTTCAGTGACAGTCTGTTGCTAACAGTACGGCAAGATTCAAAGAAACATTTTCTTCTGAAAAACTTTCAGGGAGAAATAAATAACTTCTCCCTGGCTCACTGATTTTCTCAGTCTTGTTTCTTGTTTTAATTTTTCTGTATCGTTGTGCTCCATGATGCAAATGAAAGGTTACTGTTTTCTAGGACGATATAAGTCACTGGATTAAGATGACTTCAAGATGAGTTAGTTTTGATTTTGCCGAAATTGTTAGTTCCTAGTTTCTGAGGAAATCAAGTCAATACACAGGACGCAAATGGGGGAAACCTTTTTGATATAAAAGCAGCATTTCGGGGGCTGAGGTGGGAGCATCACTAGAGGCAAGGAGATTGCGAACAGCCTGGGCAACAACGAGACCTGTCTCTTAAAAAAAAAATTATAGGGGCCAGGCACAGTGGCGCATGCCTGTAATCCAGCACTGTGGGAGGCCGAGGCAGGCAGATCGCTTGAGCTAGCGTGGGCAACATGGTGATCCTATCACTACAACAAAAAATACAAAAATTAGTTGGTCATAGTGGCACTCACCTATCGCCCTAGCTACTGACGAGGCTGAGGTGGGAGGATCACTTGAGCCTGGGAGGTCAAGGTTGCAGGGAGTCAAGGTCACTCCACTGCACTCCAACTTGGGCAACAGACTGAGACATTGTCTCAAAAAAGAAAAAATTATAAAACAATACTAATAACTCTTACTAAACTATTCTCTAAAGCTACGCAGACATTATTTTAGTGTTGTATCTTTTCTTTAAAAGTTTATTTTTCACTTGGATGGCTGAGGCACGAGGATTGCTTGAACCCGATAGGTGGAGGTTGCAGTGAGCTGAAATTGCGCCACTGTGCTCCAGCCTGGGCGACACAGCAAGACTCTGTCTCAAAAAAAAAAAAAAAAAAAGCAAAAAATGGTTTTTCATTCTCCAAATAACATTAACTGTTCTGAGTTTGCTGTCACTATTAGCAAAGAGGGAGTCCTGGCAAATGAGGTTTCCCTGAGTCTTTGTTTCTATCACGTGTACGTGTGTACAGTAGAAGGCCCGAGATGCCACAGGCGTTGCCAGAGCAGCAGGCACTGGGTAGACCCCACCCCTGCCCTCCGAGTTTGGGGATCCTGTGGTGATGAGCGTGGCTGCAGAAGGCGAGTCCTGGCAGAGCCGAGTGGTACATTCTGGGTGTCTTCATGTCTCACCCAGTGTCCAACACTGTGTTTCTCCTTGAGCTGTTTTGTGTGTGTTTGTTTTTTGACAAGGGCTTAGAAAACTGTTCCTTGCCCCACACCTTTCTCCATTGCCTGGAACCCCTCTGGTGTGCATGAGAGCCCACAACCTGCCGAGTGTTTGCCCTGCTCTGTAGAAGGCTGCCTCGTCTTCCTGTCTTTAGTTGAGTGTTTCATTCCTGCTGGACTAGTTTTCATTTAAGAGAACTCTTGTGCTCTGACAGTTCTTTTTCCTTTCTTTTTTCTTTTTTAAGACAAAGTTTCGTTCTTGTTGCCCAGGCTGAAGTGCAGTGGCGTGATCTCAGGTCACTGTAACCTCTGCCTCCCGGGTTCACATGATTCTCCTGCCTCGCCTCAGCCTCCCCGAGTAGCTGGGATTACAGGTGTGTGCCACCACGCCCAGCTAATTTTTTGTATTTGTAGTAGAGACGGGGTTTCTCCTTGTTGGCCAGGCTGGTCTGGAACTCCCGATCTCAGGTGATCTGCCCACCTCCGCCTCCCAAAGTGCTGGGATTACAGGTGCGAGCCACCACACCCGACCCCGTTCTTTTTTCTTAACATCCTGTTCTCGGATATGCTTTCTTCTCTTAGCTAAGTAACAGTATTGTTGAAAGTTTTTTAGTTTTCTTAAAATCAGTCTGTGCTTTCCCTCAGCTGCTGTGTTCTCCTTGCTGGCTTTGTCTGTCTCTGTGCTGGGCCTTGGCTCGGGTCTGGGGTTCCTGGGCTGCCTGTCCCCTCAGGGGTGTGGCTGGGCCCGCCTCCAGAGATGCCTGATTGGGCCTTTTCTTGTGCACAGTGGGGCTGTGTAGCTCCAGGAACTCTGGAGGGAAGCTGTATGGAGAAATTGGGATGTTCAGAGCCAGTCCACAGTGAGTCGGAGGAGCTAGACTCTGCATGTGAAGCCATCCTGAGCATGCATGGGCTCTGTGCACATTTGGCTTTGGGGCATGATTAAATTAAAATGCCTGAAAATTTGTCCAGATAAGGCTAAGTAGCTCTTTGAAGACATAGTAGAAAATGCTGTGCCAGAGTCTAATTGGCAGCACTTTTCTTGGTGAAATGTAAAGTAATGGGGTAGCAGGCTGTGGATACTTGTGGGTTTGGTTGGACACGTGTTCCCATAGCGTGGGTCAGGCAGGCATGACAAGAGGATGGTGCTCCCACTCCCATGACCCTCCAGCAGCCAGTTCCCCTCCTGGTGCTGTGGGGCAAGTGGGCAGGTGAGGTAGAGGGCTCGGCCAGGTCTGTATCGCAGCTCCTGCAGCTTAGAAGTCAGCCAGCATCACCTGCAGAGGGAGACGGGCTGGTCTCCGCCTGCCCGTGTGGTCTGTTTCCAGTGCTCACTTTCTGACAGTCTCAGGAAGAAATGTGAGCTGCACCTGCAAGTGAGAGAAGAACGTATCCGAACACAAAGTAGAAGACTCATGCATAAAGTGGATAGCTGTTGGAAAAGTGAGTTGTCTGTTTTAACATAAGATCAGTCCACGCCACGTTTTATCGTTGGACCATTGGATTTCACATCTTTCTTGGGTTAGGGCACAGTAGGAAAGATTCAGCCTGGAAGCAGGTATGAGAGCTGTAGGAGGAGAACTTCTCTATGACACGCTTTACCTCCAAAGGTATACCCTGTCAGCAGCGTGGGGGGTCAGGCATCTTCATGGCAGGAGTTTGCACCTGTTGTCTGTGGTGATCTTGGAGTTCTGTGTGGGGAAGCAGCTTAGGAGCCTCTCCCAAAGCTTTTTAGTGTTAGCAGATTTTAATATTTCAGGCACAAATCTAGCTCAACTTTTTTTTTTTTTTTTTTAAAGAGATGAGGTTTCACCATGTTGGCCAGAATGGTCTTGATCTCTTGACCTCATGATCCGCCCGCCTTGGCCTCCCAAAGTGCTGGGATGTTACAGGCGTGAGTCACCGCGCCTGACCTTTTTTTTTTTTTTTTGAGATGGAGTTTCACTCTTATCATCCAGGCTGGAGTGCAATGGCGCAGTCTCGGCTCACCGCAACCTTTGCCTGCCGGTTTCTAGCGATTCTCTTGCCTCAGCCTCCCAAGTAGCTGGGATTACAGGCACGTGCCACCACTCCCAGCTAATTTTGTATTTTTAGTAGAGACAGGGTTTCTCCATGTTAGTCAGGCTGGTCTTGAACTCCTGACCTCAGGTGATCCACCTACCTTGGCCTCCCAAAGTGGTGGGATTATGGGCATGAGCCACCGTGCCCAGCCTCAAGCATTTTCATTTTAGATGTGGAAGATTCGGGGGTGGCAAGGTGAGCTCCTTGCAGCCGTTAGTTCCCAGGACGCTGGTGCTTCTTTGATGAATTCTGGTAGGCGCTAGTCTTCAAGTGAAGAGGTGGCCCCTTCCCTTGACTGGCCTGTGCGTTACGAGAGCGTGATGAAACAGACCCAGGAGTGGCTGCTGCGTAGTGTGACCACAACTGAAGGCAGAGACTGGCCTGAGTTTGAGCAGACAGGAGGGCGGACCCTGGGGGCTAGACTCTGCAGGTGCATGTGTGTGGGTGGGGGAGCAAAGGTGGTTTGGGTGCCGCTGAGCTCTATTTGCTCTAAATCGGTGTTAATACCACTTTTTCTTCTGCACAATATATTTGGTCATTTTATTTGCCAACTTGAAATCCCCTGGCTGCCTGAGGACTTGAGTGCAGTTTGCATTTGGTGCTTGTCCCTTCCTGACCTGGCCTCCTCCCTGTCATCTCAGGCCATCCCTCTGTCCATCTCACTCCTGTAGCTAACTTCTAATTTGCCTTTCAGAAGTCATCCCAAGCGCCTTTCCATGCAGAAACTCCCTCTAAATCTAATGTGCAAAAGCCCTCTCTCCTTCCCCCTCAGTCAGGTTTAGTTAGCACCTCATGTGACGACCGTTGTGATAGCTGGGGGAAGCTGAGCAAAAAGACACCGCCCCTTTGCCCCCTGGAGCTTAGCGTGCATGTGGGGGAGATGGACATCCGTAACGCTGTGCAGTGACACTGCCCGCTGCTGCATTTGGGGAAGGAAACACAGATGCTCATGCTGGGGCTGGGCATACCAGGCGTTGCAGAACCTCATCCAGAAAACCCTTTCCATGCTCTTCCCCAGATCCGTCTTCTGCGGCTCTGGTGTTCACTGCCCTGTCTTGTGGCTGTTGATGGACTCACACTGCCCCCACAGCTCTGCGGTGTCCTGAGAGCAGGGCCTGGGCTCACTGTTTGCCCACAGTGCCTGGCGCACCACGGGCCCTCACTGCGGGTTGAAGAGCTGCTCTCTGGAAATGTGTCAGTCCTGCCTCTCAGGCACACAGGCTCACCTAAGAATAGGAGGTTCCCTGAGGAAAGTGCATAGGGCACACACAAGCAATTGTAACTGTCAGGCATTTTCTAGAACTTACAGTTGGCAGCTGTAGACCCCACACTGGAGTAGTTTGGTGATAATCTGAATAATTGCACAAAACAAGTTAAACTTGAGAGGACTGGAGCTGTGTGACTGTTGTTTCTGTAACAAGTCAAGGAATGCGTAGGTGCTTCCCGCAGCAGCTGCACAGCCCACCGGGCTCAGCTGCCCACTGAACCTGTGCCCCAGTCGTACCAGGACTCGTGTGCTGAGAACCAAGTGTGTGGTGTCTGTTTCTAAGGTTTGTTTGTTTATTTGTTTTTAAGGTCTTATGGTCTGATTCTTCAATAACATCAGTAACCAAATCTTCCTCTGAAGTGACTGAATTTATTTCAAAGGTAAGATGATCAAGGGCTCTTACAAAAATGAAAAGAATCACATTCCCCAGTGGCTGATGATACCACAGAGTAATTTCAGTGGTCACTCCCTTCAGCCAGTGAGCAAGCCCAGGGGCAGGTTCCTGCCCATCCACAGTGGGGTCCCCGGCCTGCTGCTAACACGAGTGCAGCCGTGAGCACAGGATCCTGACATCGTGGGTCCCCTCCTTCAGCTGTTGAGACTGAGATGAGGCTCCCTTCCTCCCCTTCCCTCCCCTCGCCTCCTTTCTTTTGGTCTCAGCTATGTTCTCCCCCTCCCCTCCCCTGCCTCTTTTTTCTTTCTGCCATCGAAGCTCACTACAGCCTTGACCTTCTGGGCTCAGGTGATCCTCCCACCTCAGCCTCCCCAGTAGCTGAGACCATAGGCATACACCACCCTTATCTTTACAAATACCTGGTTCAGATGTTTAGGGCCCACTGGCCTGTGCTGTAGCGTGAACCACTGTCTCAGCAAAGTGAGGCATCTCAGTCACCTCTGTGAATGGGATAGCACATGTAAATGCCTCCAAAGAGAGTCTTATGTTTTCATTATAAAGCCAAGAGCCCCATCCTGCAGGAGAACGTGGAGTGAGGACAATCTCTGATCACTCTTACCTTTTTGGCCTCTCAGGCATTGAAGAACACTATAGGCCATGCCTTCGAGGGTAACAGACACCCCCTGAGAATCTGCTTTTCCCTCTGCAGTGTTTAAAATACTCAGTTTCCTCACCTGTGTGTGTAGTTTCTCATTTTGTTAAACACATCCTCCCTGGACTCCACTAATGCTGGCTGGAACTTTGACCTCTCATTGGGCTTCTGTCTCAGTGTTTTTGTTTTCTTTTTTTTCTTTTTGAGACAGAGACTCACTCTGTTGCCCAGGCTGGAGTGCAGTGACGTGATCTTGGCTCACTGCAACCTCCGCCTCCCAGGTTCAAGTGATTCTCCTGCCTCAGCCTCCCTAGTAGCTGGGATTAAAGGCATGTGCCACTGTGCCTGGCTAATTTGTAGTTTTAGTAGAGTCGGGGTTTCTCCACATTGGTCAGGCTGGTCTTGAACTCCCGACCTCAGGTGATCTGCCCACCTCAGCCTCCCAAAGTGCTGGGATTACAGGCATGAGCCACTGCGCCTGGCACCATTTTATCCTCAAGTATTTCTTCTGCCCCATCCTCCCCTCTCCTGGGACTCCGGCTGCACACGCCTCAACCTCTGGATTCTGCCACCCCACCACTCTCTCATGCTTGTGCGTTTCTCTGTGTGTGTGTCTGGGTGCTTCCTGTACCTGTCTCCATGCCAGCTGATTCCCTCAGCTCTGCCCAGGCTGTTGTGGAGCCCATGCATGTACTCAAGTCCTCATCTCTGGTGCCAGGGGTTTCTTTTGTCCTCACTTGGGTGCCAGGGGTTTCTTTTGTGTCTTCTCTCCCTGGTTTTTCCATTTGACATGTCTTATGAAGTTTCCATCTCTTCACCGGGCGTGGTGGCTCACGCCTGTAATCCCAGCACTTTGGGAAGCTGAGGAGGGCGGATCATGAGGTCAGGAGTTTGAGACCAGCCTGACCAACGTGGTGAAACTCTGTCTCTACTAAAACTGTAAAAATTAACCTGGCGTGGTGGCGTGAGGCAGGAGAATTGCTAGAACTTGGAAGGCGGAGGTTGCAGTGAGCCAAGATTGTGCCACTGCACTCCAGCCTGGGCGACAGAGCGAGACTCTTTCTCAAGAAAAAAGAATTTTCCATCTCTCTGCTGAAAGTTCTCATTTGTTCGTTTGTGTTGTCGTTTTCTCTAGGTTGTTTAGTATGTCCATCATAGCTGCTGGAAGCCCCTGTCAGTTAGGTCCCACATCTGGGTTATTTCTGAATCTGGTTCTAATGATGCCCTTATCTCTTGACAATAGTTTTTTCCCCCTCCATTATTTATTTTTTTTGGTGTGTCTTGCAAATGTTGACTGAATGGCAGACATGTTTAGATGCCCGTAGAGCCAGAGGAGAGTGGTATTTATGCCTGGAAGGGGTCAACACCTCTTTTGCCAGGCCCTTAGTGGGGTTCTGGAGGCCATCTAGGCAAGACGGAACTGGCATTGGGCTCTCTTGCTGTCAGTTACCTGCAGGGCCTCTCCAGTGGTGGCAGCTGCTGCCTGAGCCTGGAGGGTTCTTCTCCAGCGTCCTGCTTTGCTCCCCAGCTTTCAGCCATCCCCGCAGGCCTGTGGTACACAGCGGGGCACTCTCTACCCTCTGAACCCTTTTCGGGGGTGGACTGCTACTGCTTGTTTGCTACCTGGTGCTGCGTTTAGGGGGCGAGGGGCTTCTCCACTCCTCAGCCCAGCCTGGTCCCAGGCAGGGCCATGTGCCTGGGCTTCGGGGCGGCACTTCCTCAGCGGCTTGCCTCCCCAGTGGGAGCTGACCTCCTCCATCGCCAGAGCATTTGTGCTTTTCCTTCTTCCAGGAGCAGTGGGTCTTCTTGTGACTGGTGGCAGAGGAAGGGAAGCATTGCTCCTGCCCCACCCCTAGAAACGGGGCTTTTGCTTGGGCTCTGGGGCCAGGAGCAGTTTTGTCCCTCCTCCAATGTCTTAAGAGCTTTGCCTCAGATCCAGAGAGTGGTCCCGGGAATGGCACAAGGCCTGGTGCCCAGTCTGCAGGTGCCACCCATGGGGCTCTCTCCGGTTCCTCGTGCAGAAGAGAACTTGCGGAGAAGTGGGCAAGAGAACTTGCCCACTTGCCCCTCCTGGGACTCCAGCACTTCTGTTGGCTATGTCGGCCTGTGGCCATGTGTCCATCTGTCTCCAGGCCTGCTGGTGTGGCAGCCACCTGGGCCTTGTGCCCTCCTGGCTCCTCATGGGGGCAGGTCACGTTTGAAAGTAAGTTCACCTGGTGGCCCAGCAACTCTCACATGAGCTCAGGGAATGTTGTGATTGTGTAGATTGTCAAGCTTTTCCTGATGCTGCTGTGAGAGCAATGTTCTTTTGTGACTTTCTATACCCTACATGGATGCGGGCATCAGAATAGCTCTGATGGGTGGCGTAAATGATAGCAGACCAGCAGGCGGCACCATGAAGCGCCTGCCCTGGGTTTTCCTGCAGTGGCAGAATTCCGCTGACGTAGGGTGGATCTGACACACCTTCTGTGCTTTTTGTCCTCTCTCTCAGCTATCTCAGCTCTACCCTGAGGAGAACTTGGAGAAACTCATTCCTTGCTTAGCTGGTCCGGATGCATTTTACGTGGAGCGAAACCACGTGGATCTGGACTCAGGCCTGAGGTGAGGCCCTTACCAGGGTGGTGCCGCCTGGCACGTCTGCAGCTCGCAGGGACAGGCCGGTCCCATGGTCAACGTCACGGTCCACCAAAGAGCTCCGGGAGGACGCTCAGCCACCTGGACCTGAGTCTCTACTTGGCCTATAGGATTTCCATTAGTTCTGGAGGATTTGGGAGCCCTCAGTGAGCTGAGGGTGGTTCTGAGCGTGTGAGGAAGGGAATTCCACATGGTCCCACCATGTCATGGGCTTTGGCAGTCCTGTGGAATAATCCTGGGTTGCTCTTTCCATCCTGTGGTCCAAGGTTGAGACTCTTCCCAGATAAAACTGGCGTCTCTTAAACACTCTCTCTGGACCTTACATTGTTTCTTGGGTCACATGGCATACGCAGTAATATGGCCTACCATTTCCGTAAGCGTGCTCAGCCAGGGCCATGGGGACTGATGTCCGAGTCCCTTTCTGGCTGATTGTGGGTGGCACTGATCTCACGCACGTCACGGGGCATGACTCCTGTCATCGGCCTTGATGAGACCATGAACTCAGTGTGGAAGGGAAGGGCTCGAAGAAGCTTGGCAGTCGGGCAAGAACTCAGTTGACTTTTAAGCAGGAAGAATATGAGGCTCTGACACTTCAGGGATTTTTCCTCTAATACACATTTCTCTTGATTAAAAATTAAATTTTTTCTTCCAGTTTGTCAGCAGGAATGCCATTTTAATGCTGATGAGACCACTTGTTTGCTTTTTAGGTACCTGGCCTCATTACCTTCTCATGTGTTGAAAAATGACCATGTCAGGAGGTTTCTCAGCACTTCCTCTCCCCCCACAGCAGCTTCAGAGTCCAAGTGAGTTTGTAAAATATGATTAAATAAAAGTATATACATACATATATATATATATAAAATCCCTGGTAGTCTACTAGTGGTTAGGATTTAAAAAAAAAAAAAAAAAGGCCAAGCATGGTGACTCACGCTTGTAATACCAGCACTTTGGGAGGCCAAGGTGGGCAGATAACCTGAGGTCGGGAGTTCGAGACCAGCCTGACCAACATGGAGAAACCCCATCTCTACTAAAAGTACAAAATTAGCCTGTAATCCCAGCTACTCAGGAGGCTGAGGTAGGAGAATCGCTTGAGCCCGGGAGGCAGAGGTTGTGTGAGCTGAGATTGCACCACTGTATTCCAGCCTGGGCAACAAGAGCAAAACTCTGTCTGAAAAACAATAAGAAGAATAAGAATAATAAATAAATCACATAAGTAAAAGTATTTTCATTGTCTGTAAATTTTTATGGTATTTATTTTTAAATTCGTAGGTCCTGGCAACCCCTCCCTTTCTAAAGTAGGTACAGTGATGGGCGTGTCTGGAAGGTAAGAAATCTTCTGGGTAACCAGCACATTTCAGTTAAGCATTTTACGTTTACTTGGAGTCCTGTGTAAAGTTGTTTCTGGAATGAAGTCATTCTCGAGTTGAGTCTTCGGATGATATTGAGAAGAACTGGGGAGAGATGATTGAATTTATGATTTCCAAAAAAAGTCCTCTGAGCCACTGGACCCAGAATTCCCAGGGACTCCTCCCCAGCGCAAGCTCCCAGGCCCCATCCCAGACCTAGGAAACTAGAACTTTTGAGAATCTGGCTGTGAGAAGCCTGCTTCCGGAAGCACAGGGTCGTGCTGCTGAGGAGCGTCCTCTCAGTGTGGGCCCTGGGTAGCTGCAGTCATGCGCTGGCAACGCGGAGGCTCCCCTTCTTCGCTCCAGTAAAGTGGGCTGTCACAGATCAGTGCACACACACCCCTACAGGGAGCCGCATGGAGGTGTAGTCTGGGTGCGAGGCCTCGAGGAGTGGACTGGTGTCCTCCTAGTGTCGGGCCGGGTGGCGCTCAGTCAGCAGGTGTGACTTTGCAGTTAAGGAGCAAGGCCAGAGTGGAGTGCGGGCCACCCTTCTAGCCTTCTACATTTTACTTTTCTAAAAAAATTGTATTTGAATATTCAAGATGTAGTAGTCTTTCTAATTTATGATTTATCAGTGTCGTTCTTTGACTTAGAAGTAACAAATGTTTATCAGAGGAGCATGTTTTTAAAAAATACAAGTAACAGAAACTTAGCATATATACTAGAAATCTGGTTGTGACAGATACGTACACATACATAATACACGTGTGTACACACAAGTAGGTACATGCTCCTAAGCACGGCAGAGGCATGTGAGAGTATCTGCACAGCCACCTGTATGCACATGTGCGCACAGGCGTGCACTACAGAAATCTTAGCTGCAGAAGGGTGGTTAGGGAGGGAGGGCAGTAATAGCACACCAGTGTTTGCAGATCAGAGTGGCCCGTGATACCAGGGCAGGCCAGAAGGCAGAGGCTGGCACAGAAAGGCCTAGAAGTGAGATCTGTGGTGGAATCTGTGATTGCGGAAGCTGTAGTTTCTCTGTGCTTTTTGTGCTCCTGTCCCACAGGCCTGTGTGTGGAGTGGCTGGCATTCCATCCTCGCAGAGCGGAGCCCAGCACCACGGGCAGCACCCAGCTGGCTCAGCTGCCCCCTTGCCCCACTGCTCGCACGCGGGCGGTGCGGGCTCAGCCCTGGCCTACCGGACCCAGATGGACACATCGCCCGCCATCCTCATGCCTTCCAGTCTGCAGACCCCTCAGACCCAGGAGCAGAATGGGATTCTAGACTGGCTTAGGAAACTGCGTTTGCACAAGTATTACCCTGTCTTTAAGCAGCTCACCATGGAGAAGGTATGTCGGTTGCCTAGCTGGCCAGACAGAATTGCTGGACTGTTTTCTCAAGACCTTCCTGGGGAAATTGAGTTGAGTTTCCAAAATAAACACAAGGTGGAAGAAGTAGGGAGGCCGAGGCATACCGCCTGTTCTTAGAGGGGACAGTGGGCTTTGCAGAGGCCACCTGCAGCTGAAGCCAGACAGAAACAGGGTATGTTATAAACAAACAGCTTTTCTAGGTGCTTCCAGATCTTTACAAACTAACACTGCGTGATGGGAGGGACAGTCTGTCCCCAGAGCCATACTGTGGACAGAAACGGTGAGCTCTGGTGCCTCACCCTGTTTTAGACATCGCTCCACGTAGTTGGTGCAGACGACTGAGGTGGGTCAGATCTTGAGGAATGAGGGGATTTTACATCTTCCAAGAAGTCATATCTAGAGGATTTTTATGAGGAACACTTTTTTATTGTTAAAAAAATTCTGAAATTTCGTAAGTCTCGATGTCACTGATAAAATTATATGAAACCTGTACAACGTATTTGAGCTCTGGGCTCCCTCTGTTGGGCAAACCAGCTTGGTGGTTTTTATCTATGTAAAAATTTAATTTCTGGAAAAATCTACAATTGAATCTAGAAATAAAGCTATTACTACATAGTTAAGTCAAAATTGCAAGTCTATTTTTAACACCCTCGGTTTAGGATTTGTGAATCTTAAAAAGTTTTAAATGTTTTATTCTTATATTTTCACTGAGATGGCCTAAATCACAAATTCTGTTAGGAAATAACGTGAAAACTAGAGGCTGGTGTGTGTGTAGCACCAGCCGACACAGTGCAGTAGCCACACACTATTCAGTGTGGATGGCATCTGCTTTGCTGGATCACTTGCTACCTGACAAGAGTTGCTGTCATCTTTGAAGTGATGGTGATTTTGTAAGCAAAGAGCCATTATAAGAAGACCATTCAAGCTGGGCACAGTGGCTCATGCCTGTCATCCCAGCACTTTGGGAGGCCGAGGCGGGTGGATCACTTGAGGTCAGTAGTTTTAGACCAGCCTGGCCAACATAGCGAAACCCCATCTCTACTAAAAATACAAAAACTAGCCAGGCATGGTCGCGGGTACCTGTAGTCCCAGCTACTTGGGAGGCTGAGGCAGGAGAACCACTTGAACCTGGGAAGCGGAGGTTGCAGTGAGCTGAGATCCTGCCACTGCACTCCAGCCTGTGCAACAAAAGCGAGACTTCATCTCAAAAAAAAAAAAAAAAAAAAAAGGACCGTCCAGCAGAGGGTGGCGAGTTCTAAAGGAATTGCATTCTGATGGGGCTGTCCTGGGGAGGGTGGGGCGCTATCATAAATCACATCTCCATGGCGGTTGAAGCTGTGACTTACACAGACGTTTTCTTTAGTCACCTGCCCCACTGCGTTTAACTGCTGGTGACTTACAGAGCAGAGAGCAAGTGGGTACTTTTGACAGAGTGGTGCGCTCATCCACACAGCCTCCATGGAGGGGGCCGGGGACGCTCTTGCTCAGAACTGTGTCTCGGAGTTGAACCGTTGACACCAAGTCATTTGGCAGGCAAGGGCTCTGGTATTCCCCAGCCTGTGACTGCCTAGTTCAGTTGGGTCTGTTTGCTTATCCCAGAGGTAGAATACCTTACCCTAAATTCAACTCCAACTTTGTTCTCGGAATCCTAACTTATGTCTCAGTAACGTTGTCATTTGTTTTTTTCTGTGAAAGTTTTTGAGCCTTACTGAAGAAGATCTAAATAAATTCGAGTCCCTCACCATGGGCGCCAAGAAGAAGCTCAAGACCCAGCTGGAGCTGGAGAAGTGAGTTTGAAATCTGGGTTTGTTTCTGTTCCTCATGTGCTGAATGGAGTGCTGGGGCTTCCAGTGTAAATACCAGTGACTGGATCACATCCTGTTGCTTATCCAGTCCTTAGTCATGCATGCATTCATTCATTCATTCAGACGGAGTCTTGCTCTGTCTCCCAGGCTGGAGTGCAGTGGCACATCTCGGCTCACTGCGATCTCTGCCTCCCGGTTCAAGCGGTTCTCCTGCCTCAGTCTCCCAACTGGCTGGGATTATAGGTGCCCGCCACCACACCCAGTTCATTTTCTATATTTTTAGTAGAAACGAGGTTTCGTCATGTTGGCCACGCTGGTCTCCAATCCTGACCTCAGGTGATCCACTTGCCTTGGCCTCCCAAAGTACTGGGATTACAGGCGTGAGCCACTGTACCCGGCCAAGTCATTCTTTTAAAGTTCTACAAATGTGGCTTTGGTTTGACAGGAAAGGACCTTTACAGTGAATGTGAGCAATCAGAATTACTTCCTTGCCTTGATGATCTGGGGGGGACTCACCCTGTGGAGTAGATGCATCTGGAAGCCGTGTGTGAGGCAGCCTACGGAGGCAGGGCTCACTTGTTCCTGTGCTTGATGGTTTCACAGGGAGAAGTCAGAGAGACGGTGCCTGAACCCCTCGGCCCCATCGCTGGTCACCAGCAGTGGTGTGGCTCGAGTGCCCCCACCAGCCATGTCGGGCCCGTGCAGTCGGGGCGGGGCAGCCACGCAGCAGGTGAGCAAGGGTGTGTCCGGCAGACGGGTTACCCCTTCACAGAGAGGACCGGTGTGTCGGGCAGGCAGGTTACTTGTGTGCAGAGAGGACCTTGTGTTCTTTTTGATGATAATTATACTTCACATCACACTCATTTGATTTTTACATTTTTAAATCTTTATTATACTCATTTTCCATTATTTTAACTGTCACAGTCTTTGCTGTAAGAAAATAGAATGGACAGTTGGCTTAGGAGCTAGAGGGCAGCCACCTCCCTGAATTCGCTTGGGCAACACGGTCAGGATCAGGTCCAGAGTGAGAGCGAGCGTGTGAGGGTGAGCAGAAATGAGATGGGAGCACCTTCCTCCCCAGGACTGGTGCCCAGAGGCCGTGTTTCAGTCAGTGCCTTTAATGTTGGCCCATCAGTGACGACGGCTCTCCTTGGACCTTCCTGCCCTGGGGGACCTGCAGTCTCAGCAATTTGGTTTTCATCCTCTCCCCCCTCTCAGAAAGGGTAGGACACCTAGTGCGCTTGCTCCATTGTCTCACAAGATGAGCCAGGTTTTCTTCACGATAGAAATCGTAGGAGGAGCAGTGGCTCAGGACGGAAAAACCCTGCCAGGATGGATTCTAAGTGGTGATTTAACTGGAAAGATCTGTGTGACTCGCCCAGCCTCTGGATGGGGCACCGCGCAGTGTTGTGATGGTTTCTGGTGGTGCTGGGGGTTCCACCGTTCACAGCAGTGTTCTGGAGTTGGTGGGGGGGGGGCAGGCGGGGCCCTGGCTGAAGGGGTGTTGACTAGCGCTGCCATTTGAACCTGCCACATCCATCACCGTGAGGCCTGGGCCGGCGTGTTTGTTTTCTGACTCTGAGAGCCCTGCCTGCCCCTGGAAGCATTACTTGCGGATGATGTGATGCAGGTGCACGGGGCGGGGCCGAGCCTTTGGGGTTGCTGGCTGATGGCCGCTCCTCTGTGCCTTTGGGGGCGCTAGCTGATGGCCGCTCCTCTGTGCCTTTGGGGGCGCTAGCTGATGGCCGCTCCTCTGCGCCTTTTCTGCAGAGCTTCGAGTGGAAGTGGAGCAGCCCCATCACCAGCTGCCTCGGGAAGGCAGCTCCTCGGAGTACTCCAGCTCCTCCTCCAGCCCCATGGGGGTGCAGGCCCGGGAAGAGAGCTCCGACAGTGCCGAGGAGAACGACAGACGTAAGGGCACGTGCATGGCGCTGGCTCAACCTGGCCCAGCTGTGAGACGGCACTGACCACTCTGTTTCCCTCTCTAGGTGTGGAGATTCACTTGGAGAGTGCTGACAAGGAGAAGCCGGTGATGCTGCTGAACCACTTCACTTCCAGTTCTGCCAGACCCACGGCGCAGGTTCTCCCTGTGCAGAATGAGGCCAGCTCCAGCCCGTCGGGCCACCACCCCCTGCCCCCGCAGATGATGACTGCAGCCTCACACATAGCACCCATCCGCATGCTGAATTCCGTGCATAAGTCAGAAAGGGGAGGCGCGGACATGAAGCTCCTCTCATCCTCTGTGCACTCACTTTTGTCTCTAGAAGAAAGGAATAAAGGATCTGGACCAAGAAACAGCATGAAAGTGGACAAGAGCTTTGCCAGTGCCATGATGGACGTGCTGCCCACGTCCGCACCCCCACCAGCCTGTGCAGGTTCTCTCTGGGCTTTCGGAGAGCAGCTCCATGTCACCGACGGTCTCCTTCGGTCCCCGGGCCAAAGTCGTGCACGCGTCCACGCTGGACAGGGTGCTGAAGACGGCACAGCAGCCGGCCCTGGTTGTGGAGACCAGCACAGCCGCCGCGGGCACGCCCAGCACAGTCCTCCATGCCGCCCGCCCGCCCATCAAACTGCTGCTATCATCATCTGTTCCTGCCGATTCTGCCATTTCTGGGCAAACTTCGTGTCCTAATAATGTGCAAATGAGTGTGCCCCCTGCAATAATAAATCCCCGGACTGCTCTGTACACAGCCAACACCAAAGTTGCCTTTTCTGCAATGAGCAGTATGCCAGTGGGCCCCCTGCAGGGTGGCTTCTGTGCGAACAGCAACACTGCCTCTCCCAGCAGCCACCCCTCCACGTCCTTTGCAAACATGGCCACGTTGCCCAGCTGCCCAGCCCCCAGCTCCAGCCCGGCGCTGTCCTCCGTCCCTGAAAGCAGTTTCTATAGCAGCAGTGGCGGTGGCGGCTCCACAGGAAACATTCCTGCCTCGAATCCAAACCACCACCACCACCACCACCATCAGCAGCCCCCGGCACCCCCACAGCCCGCACCCCCGCCGCCGGGCTGCATCGTCTGCACGTCCTGCGGCTGCAGCGGCAGCTGCGGCTCGAGCGGCCTGACCGTAAGCTACGCCAACTACTTCCAGCACCCGTTCTCCGGGCCATCCATGTTCACCTTCCCGTTCTTGCCCTTCAGTCCCATGTGCAGCAGTGGCTATGTCAGCGCCCAGCAGTACGGCGGCGGCTCCACCTTCCCCGTCGTGCACGCCCCCTACAGCAGCAGTGGGACCCCAGACCCCGTCCTGAGCGGGCAGTCCACGTTCGCAGTGCCACCCATGCAGAACTTCATGACGGGGACAGCTGGGGTGTACCAGACCCAGGGGCTGGTGGGCAGTAGCAATGGCTCCAGTCACAAAAAGAGCGGGAACCTATCTTGTTACAACTGTGGGGCCACTGGGCACCGTGCTCAGGACTGCAAACAGCCGTCCATGGACTTCAACCGGCCAGGTAAGCGCGCGCCATGGCCGCGCCAGCCAGCCTCCCGTGGGACCAAGACACACAAAGGCTTGGCTTTTATGAAGAGTAAACTTACTTCTTTGTAAAGCAAATGATTTTTCGAATGCTCTTTGAAAGCGCGTGGAAATCTTACTGATAGGCTGTGAGGTCCCCGGAAGGGCTGCAGTTGGGTCTAAAACTGGCATTATGATTGCAGAGAACCTCTGGGTCTGGAAGGCGCTTAGCAGGTGTGGACAGGGCTTCCCTTGCTGTCAGGTCTTGCTTGGAGCCCAGAGCAGCCAGTGTGAGGGATTCAGTGCTGTCCCCGGCTTACAGTGGTGTCCTCAGGCTGTGGCGCATGTCAGTCTGGACCCTCCGGGGTGGGGCTCGCTGTCCCCCTCTGCACCCCCTCCCTGCCGGTGTGGCTGTGGGTGTGGGGGCTGTTGTCCCGGCTGTGCGGCATCTTCCATTCCCTCCTGTTTCAGCTCCACGCTTTTTTATTTCCTTTAGTCAAATCCCAGTGGATGTCTGATGTATTTATAATAGGTTTCTTGCTGTTTGTTTAGAAAACTGGGGACTGGGAAAGTGAGTCCCAACTCTGACAACTCACTGTGCTACCTTACAAAAGTCACTTGATCCCTACAGACTTCCAGTCGCTTCTAGGGGTTGCACTAGATCTGTGGTTCTCAGACCTGTCTGTGTGTCACTGTCACCTGGAGAGGTTTCAGAAATAAGCACCCCTCGACTCAGCAGGTCTGCGGGTGAGGTGGGCCGATGGTGCCCTGCCATGCGAGCTCGGGTGGGTCTGTGCCTCCCTTCATAGAGCTGGCTGCATCTCCAGAGGCACGGGGCACTCGCCAGCCCTCACCTGCCCTCACCCAGTGCCAGGACACACGTTAGAGCAGCCCGCTCACCGTGTGCAGAGCCTGACTCCCCCGAGAAAACTCCTCAAGAAAAAGATTGGTAACTTTTCCTGATGAATTTCACCCCAGTCTGATTTTATAAACTTGTAAAATTAGGTCCCGTTTTGCAGGGGCAGGAAGGGAGTGGAAACAGGATGGGTGGTCTGGATTTCCAGCACCAGAATCTTGCCCAGTGGCTCTGGAGATGACTGGACAGATTGGTGGTTGGTGGTGATTCTACAGTCACTCAAATTTGACCTCTTTTTCCCCCTCTCTCTAGGTACTTTTAGGTTGAAATACGCCCCTCCAGCAGAAAGTCTGGACTCCACAGATTGATATTTTTCTCTGGCAACAGAACATTATTAAGCCATGGAGACATAAGGAAAATTAAATACACAACTGAGAAGTCTAGTTGCTGTTGAGCTTAATACTTTTAATCCAAAGGTGCTTTACTTTTCCTAGACTGGATAGAAAACCTAGCGTAGAAGTGCGTCATACTCGATTTATTGCCAAAACCCTAGATTGGAGCTTGGTGTCAGACTTGCCTAGTGGGCATTTCTGTGGCCGGCGCAGTCCGCCACCGACACTTTTGGTTGCAGTGCAGAGACCCCGTGTCTCCCGAAGAGCATTGCCGTCATTGGCCCTCCTAGGCTCACACGTCAATTCCAGGGCAGCTACACGTGGTCTGAATCGAGAACTGAGCTTGGGGTTCTCCAAGTGGAGTTCCACCCGTCGGACTCTTGACACCCCTGGGCTAGGGAAAATGTCGACTTTGTTTTGTTTTGTTCCTAAAGTGATAGGCACTAATCTCTGGGATTTTTAAGGATTGCACTACAGAAGAATGTACCCTGATGTAAATCTCTGCAGTTCTGGGAGACAAACTCCTCTGAGAACAGTCAGTGCAAGAGACTCCAATAATCCAGATTAAAGAGTCAGCACCAGCAGGCTACTGGACTTAGGACACAACAGAGATTTTAGTATTCCTCTCCCTCCTCCAAGCACTTGTAGCAGTTTCAGGTTTTTAATTTTTTCTGCAAATAAATTTAAACTACATTATTAAATAGAAATAGTTTACTCGCAACAACTTAATTTCTAAGGGTCCAAGTCCCAGAGAATCCATAGCCGTCAAAGCTTTGAGAGCACCTTCCTTCCCAGCCGGTCAGGGGCTCCGAGCCCTGCCTTCCACTGCAGATGACCTCTTTCAGGGGCACGGTGACAGCGCGGCTGTGTGAGTGGCTGTGAGGATGCTGCATGTCCTTAGCAGAGTTTGCAAGTTGCTTTTCTCTCCCACGGGCTCCCCAAGAACCTCCAACCCCGAGGCTTACCGCTAGCGGATTCACACCTGAGACAGACATTTCAACAATGATACAGTCCTGTCACTTATCAGCAAAAGATTGGGAATTTCCTCCTGTCAACTTCTTTTGTATTAGGCTGTATATTGGTAGTTAATTCCGTTAAAAATTACTTGGAAAACAGTGGAAAGTGGTAGGACTCTGGAAGCGGCCACACACCCGAGAGCGACGGGATCTGTACAAGTCTGGTTTTTGTAAGGTAGGAATAAAGTCCTCACTGTAGATCTCTCAGTTCCAACCCACGGAAACGAAAGCCTTTTGTCTGAAATTTACAGACTTAAATATTCAAGGTTAAAGGGAATTTTCTGCTAAAATAATACTATGATCTGAAATGCAAAAGTCTGCAGTGTTAAAATATTGATTGGTAAGATCGTGCCAGGGATTTTGCAGTTGAATATTTTTTTAAAAAATTGACAATATTCAGACCATTCTTAAAATGGGACAATCAGCCTCATGAAAAATTGATGTAAATCAAAAGAATACCCTAGAGTGAGGCGTGACGTGAGGGTTGAATTGTAAGAGCAGTTCCTAACTTCATAGAAACTAAAGCAGAAAGATGTTACATTTTTTTATGACAGGCTTTTAGAATTTTTTAGTTTTAGTTGAATTTTATTTCTATGCAATGCAGAATTAACAGACCTCTGTATTCTCTCATGGTACACAGTATTACAGTGTTGAAGTAATGGTGATGCTTATTACAACAGCTATTTAGGGGAATGTTACGTTGATCTCTTAAATTATAAACACTACAAAATGTTAAAATAATGAGAACTGACACAACTTTGCCTTAAAGAGCCCTAGACGGGACCTTGTCATATTACGTTAAAGGAAGACTTAGAGTGTTGATTGATGTTTACGATTTTAATATTTCTGGAGGCCGTTACGTGGCCTGCATATGTGCTGAAAGCCAAACTTTTAAATTTTTTGGTTTTTTAAACAAAGAAATATTTTACATAAATCCTATTTCAACGCTGAAATTGTTGAAAACTGTCTCATAACAAAAGAAAAAAAAATTACATTTTTGTTTTAGTGGTCAGTATAGAAGAATGAAAGCGTCTGTTGTTACCCTTGTACCCATTTTGATAAGTATCAGAGGTTAACCTTAAATACAGCAAAGCATTAAAACCGAAAGTTTTCAACTCGAAGCCTGGCGTTGAGCGCTGAGGTAAACGAGCTCCGACACTGTCACGGCTGCGTTGCCGGCAGCGAAGGTCTCTGTGGAGCTTCCAGTCATCTTGTACGTGCATGGGCAGCAGTGCGACATCTCCGGGGAGGCTGTCCGAAGGCGAGACGCGTGAGATGTAAATAGGAACTAGACAGTGCAGAGAAAACGGAACCACCCGTCCGTGAGGCCTCTCCCCTGAGGGAGTCGCAGGCTTGGACTTGAGAGTATTTGCCAGCAGTGAGCGCTGATGAATCTCTCCAAAAGCAACCAAGGTCGGCGCACTTGAAGAGCGTTTTGCATTCATCAGAAGACTTCCTCATCTGAAAACACAGAACATACTGACCCTTTCAAGTACTTAGTCATTTTCCTGAAATTGCGATCTGTATCAGAATGCTGTGGCAACCAGGTAGGTGTGGCACTGGCCACGCGCCACGTCTTTGCCCTTCGTAGTCTGTCAGATATTAAAGATTCTAACCCTGTTTTTTTAATCTCCAAGAATGGGGAAAGTGGAATGTAGAGATGGAAGTAGAATGTGATATTGGGATACAACAGCTATTTAATCCTTCGTTTTATTTTTTAAGCAAAACACTCAGTTTTCTACCTTATTTTCTAATGTTGATTTCATGGTAATATTGACAGTTGGAAGTGTTTAACATAAAAACTCATTGCTAAAGAGCACTGAGGAAATGGGAGCTAGCACTTGTAATAAAAATAAACAAGATATTTTCTCGAATGCATATATGTGATTGGGTATTTTAGAAACCAGCATCATCTGCCATCTCCAGAAGATTACAGGAGTCAGCTTGTTAATACAGTAGTGTTAATCGGTTCCATATTTTTAATTCAGTACTTAGAATTCTAGGTCCTGTATTGCCCGAAGTCAGCACAGTTAGTTTCTACCACAGACTCTGTCTTGGGGCACAGTGGCGGGGGTAGCGACTTTGCCTAAACATCACCCAGCTGGACAGAGGCTGAGCGGGGGCTGCACCTCACTGTAGGCACTTGGCCAGTGGGAACTGGCTTGCACCCTCCTCGCTCCCTGTCATTTTCTTGTCACTCTCCTGCTTCCCAGTGTTTTGTTTTATGCCTTGCTCGTTGTACATTCTGATGACTGATGGTACCGCATGCCGAGGTCTTCAGATTGTGAGGAAAGCCGTCTCCCTGCTTGACTCAGCTGCTGTCCCAGAGGAGAATCCTGTGTGAACTGAGCAGGGGTGGCTGTGATTTCCAGCATGCAGGTGACTCCCAAACAGTGAGTCAGGTGACACTGAAAGCCATGGGTTCTGAAGAGGCTAATTTGTTGAAAAGTCCCAAGGGTCTGAATGAAAGCGTCTTTAATCAACACTCAACACTCGCAATATTCTAGAAAACCATATACTGTGCTGGTTGAGGCCAAAGGTCAACATTGCTCCACTGTTCACCAATGAGGGTGAGCTGCGGCCATGAGCCACGGCCTCACGTGTCTCGTAACAAGCCCTCATCACATGTATGAGTCTTACGTGCACAAAAAAGAGAAGGCTTTGGTCCTGAAACTGAACACCTTGTGTACTCAATCTTCACAGCTTCTATTGGACATATTTTCTTTTTTAGGAATGAAGGAAAATTCTCCCATTTTTGAGCCATTCTTTTGTCAATTCTACGAAATTGCATGTAACTTTATAAATATTTTTAAAAGATATAGTTTTGTAAATATTTAATATTCTGCTAATTTGATTTTGAATTGTAAATGTCAAGTATTCTGTTTTTGGGGTTTTTATGTTTTATTATACTTTGTTAAAAAGGACAAATTGTACATTTTTAGAATGTTTTTATGAGTAAATTTAATGTACTGAAAATAAAAATTTTAAAAAAGTCTTTGTGTTTGATTTCACTAGCTATTTGTCTCAGAATATGAAGCACACACCTTTTCAAATCAGTCTGAATCTCCAAACTAGGGATTCCATCCTTTTTACCTTCTCAGACATAAAAAGGATAACTGATTTTAAACCCATTCATTCTCTATCAAGGTGCCAAGTTTTTTTCTTTTTTGAGACAACAGAGTTGTCTCTTTCTTTTTTGAGGCAACATAGTTTCGTTCTTGTTGCCCAGGCTGGAGGGCAGTGGCACAATCCCGGCTCACTGCCATCTCTACCTCCCAGGTTCAAGTGATTTTCCTGCCTCAGCCTCCTGAGTAGCTGGGATTACAGGCATGCACCACCATGCCCGGTGAATTTTTTATTTAGTAGAGATGAGGTTTCTCCATGTTGGTCAGGCTGGTCTCAAACTCTTGACCTCAGGTGATCCACCCATCTTGGCCACTCAGAGTGCTGGGAGTATAGGCATGAGCCACCATGCCCAGCCAAGTTTTGTATTTTTTTTAAGTGTCCCTGCTTTTAAGTGTTCCTGGAATTTTCAAAGATGTAAATTCCTCATTTGAGGTTAAAGATGTTCCAGCACGAGTTTCCATGAAAATCAGAGTTGGCATGAATGAATCTCAGATATCTAGGGATGTGGCCCTACCCTGAGATGGCTCTTTCCCAGGGAGGGAGCGGGCCTGCCACAGATGGGGCGACACAGTGACACAAGCCACCAGCTGCCACACCCGCCTGTGACTAACGTATAGGATCATGCTCCCATGGCATCTAAGACCACACCCTTCTGGATTGGGGAGGTGGCAACATACTGAGTATGTGCTCTGGGAAGTGAGTAGGGACACAGCACCATGGGGGAGCTTTGAAGGCAGGACAAAGGGGACACAGCTGCTTTTGTTGAGTGGCTGGCCTGGGAAGGCAGTTTTTATCAGCTCACTTGTATTTTTCAACAGACTTTTAGGTGCCTATTTAAACCAGAGCTGGGCTCAGAGTTCCCCTAGATGATGAGGCTGGCCCCTGGTCTGAGTGCTGAAGTGTGTTTATGCTGCTTCTGTACACGGTGCCAGCAGCTCCCCACTGGGTCCCCCGAGGTTACACTTTCTTGACCACATACACCTAATGCCTTTGGTGGTTAGTTTACAGCAGTAGATTATTGGGTATTTATTCCCACAAACCACGTGGGTCTCGCCATCCATCCATCATATCCTGTGGCATGTGAGTTCGAGAACTTCGAAAGTCCAGAGCTGGTGGCAGGGCCTTGGCCAAGGCGAAGAGGGTGACCTTGACAAGGCAGAGGCTGTCAGAGGGCAGAGTCCCTCCATGTGAGTGCCCCCTCAGCACGACACAACCAGCCTGGATGCCTCTCGGGAATATAAGGACCTGCTTGGCTTTGGAAAGTACAAACAAACAGTGTGGGATCCAAGTCTCAAGTACTGATCCCATTAAACTGAGCTTTAATGACAGTTCTTAATTGTGCCTTTATTCAACTTAGTTCATTAAAAACGTACGTTTTAAAGATCCTACAAATAAAGTGACCGTTCACTCGTGGAATATAGGTCACCCCTCAGCATGTTATTTAAAAAGCAGTTTCTTATAGGGATCTTAGTGATCACACAGTAGTTACAATAATGGTCAGATATGATGTGTACAGTCTAAACGAGACAGGCCAGTTAACAATTTACATAATGTAAAAATATACATATTAAAAGGTAGCCAAGGGGACAGACGCATGCAGTGGGAAAGCAGGTGACAGGAACTCCTTTAACATCAGCAGAGGGCCCAGATGCAAGGAATCTGGTTTCGCCACTGCAGTAAACAGCTTTAACGTACACAGGTTTTCCATACACATCTAAACACACAAGGTTGTGACCTGCTAAACATACGGTCTAAAGTGGTGTAACTGTGACCTTCCTGTGATACGCCCAAGAAAACTACTTAACCCCATGCAGGTAATGGGAAGCACTGGTTTTTTATCAAAGGTTGAACCTGAAGAGACTTAACTTCTGACATTACCATTTAAAAGCGTATGGCTCCTTTTGCTGTTTTCTCCACAACTGACATGCACTTAGTGTGGGAGAATTCTGATGGCTGTTTGATCTAACAGTGATAACTGAACTACTGTTAAAAATGTGAGAACCTTTTCAGTAATATCGAGTTACACATTTAACAAACATTAAAAAAACAAAACAAAAGGATCATCCATAGCTTTAAGCCAGATGATAGAAGGGAGTGTCTGAATTTGAATGCTTTTAGTTACACTATTCTGTGGTTTCTACTGCTGTCCTGAAGAATGACACAGGTGCACTGCTCCATTCCGTACCAACACAGGCACTAGTTTGAAGTCAGACAAAACCTGAAACAGAAGAAATGCCACTCTTTCTCCAGGGTCTTTTAAGAAACTAGACCAAAATCATAAATTACTCAAGTTTCCTTCTGAGGTGTCTTTATGTGTGTGACTAGAGCACAAACCAAACAGGAAATGTCTACCCCTGCCAGAGTGTGGACTTTGGGTATAGTTCTGTTAGGAGTCAGGCACCATGAGCAGCAGTTGACAGTCAGGGCTGTTTTCTTGCACCCCATTTACCCTGCGTTTGTGCCAACTAGTATGGCAAATGAGTTTTGCGGGGGTTATGCTTCACAACTCAGGCCCAAAGATCCTCTTGGGGAGATCTCTCTAGCTGAGTAGAAAACTTCTACCCAAAAAGTCGGTGGGTTCTGTGAACCTGAAAGAGAAGACTCAGGGTCTCTGAAAGCCTTTGAATTACTGCTGGAATTGCAAGTTCCTATTAGAAAAGAGCATTAAAATAACGTGAAGGTCTATTTTATTGGCAACTTAGAATGCAAAGTATTTTATTTTTAAACTTTTAAAATTCGAAAACAAGCTAGCCTACATTAAATAATATAGCTTCCAAAGCTGAACTTGCTCACTCAGAGCTCAGTTTTTCTGCTTCAAATACAAACACAACTTCCTAACACTCCTAGGTGGAAACACTACTGTCTGATGATCTGTGATTAGATGAACTGATACATCTCAGTTGGTAACATCCCTTTTTTTTCCTTCGTAAGGGTTTAAAAAAAAATTCTAGAATAGATGCATATTTCTAGTTTTACACTGACAGTTTCATCCCAAACGTCTCCTGGGAGGCGTAGACCATGTACAGGAATCCGTCTTCATCCTTCTCACTCTCGTACACCTCTGAGATTGGTGTGGAGACGCTCACCATGCTGTGTCCATTCACCAACAGGAAGAAGGCTTGATTAGCATTGAGCTGTAAGCGCCTTCTATTGAAAGAAAAGGCGAAGAAATACAATAATACAAGAAGTGTGAAGCATGTGTTAAAATATCACCCACTCTGATCAATAAAATATAAGCATTTTCTAAATGCTTTTGAATCCAATACTTACAAAAACACAGGACATTTCCTTTGTTGACAGTGGCATGAGCTATACTCACTGGAAGATTGTACATTAGGCTAATTTTAAGCTAGCATGCTGTCTGAATAGCTGTTAAGTGTCTAATGTGAGGAAACAGTTCTAAACAGTTTCCAAACTCTTCTAAGATCTAAGCCTGTGCCATTTACTGCCACTCACCAAGCCTACATTCTCTTTAACTAAATAGCTTTGCTGTACAAAACATTAATAACTTGTAACATGTATTTTAAAGAGGAAACAGCTACACTACGATGTGGATGTTTATATTTCTTAAAGAAACAGAAGGGATCTCAGGTCTAGCAAGTAAGAAATATAAAACCTCAGGCCGGGGACGGTGGCTCACGCCTGTAATCCCAGCACTTTGAGAGGCCAAGATGGGTGGATCACGAGGTCAGGAGATTGAGACCATCCTGGCTAATGTGGTGAAACCATATCTCTACTATAAATACAAAAAACTAGCTGAGCATGGTGGCATGTGCCTGTAGTCCCAGCTACTCGGGAAGCTGAGGCGGGAGAATCGCTTGAACCCAGGAGGCGGAGGTTGCAGTGAGCTGAGATTGTGCCACTGCATTCCAACTTGGGTGACAGCAAGACTCTGTCTCAAAAAAAAAAAAAAAAAAATATATATATATATATATATATATATATATATATATATATAATCTCAGAAAAAGAAACATTTTACAGTTTTATTAAGTTGAAATGGTTTTAATCAGAACTGAATCTTAAATTCGGCTGAAATAGATTTTTTTAAGGATTTCAACCAGAACTAAAGATTTATCTGTAAGTTTCATAAAGAATGAGAAGTTACTCAAAGGAAATATAAAACAAAGGTGACTGAATACCTAATTATCTTGATGAGCTCACTCATGTTGACATGGTCAGGTACAAGGAACTTCGTTTTATCCAGGACAGGAAGCTGCTTCTCACCCTTGTATCGTTCTATTATCACCTAGAAAAGAAGCCAGAAGTGAATTTTAAAATAGTCATCAGGACGGGCTCAGTGGCACATGTCTGTAATCCCAGCACTCTGAGAGGCTGAGTGAGGTGAACAGATGACCTGAGGTCAGGAGTTTGAGACCAGCCTGGTCAACATGGTGAAACCCTGTGTCTACTAAAAATACAAAAATTAGCCAGGTGTGGCAGCAGCTGCCTGTAATTCTAGCTACTCCCGATGCTGAGACAGGAGAATCACTTGAACCTGGAAGATCGCACCAATGCACTCCAGCCTGGGGGATAGAGTGAGACTGTCTTCAAAAAATAGAATAGTCATCAACAATGGAAAATATAGATAAAATGCCTCCTATGTTCTAACTGGCACATGCCAAAATGGGCTTTTTTTTTGTTTTTGTTTTTGTTTTGAGACAAAGTCTCACTCTGTTGCCCAGGGTGGAGTGCGGTGGCGTGATCTCGGCTCACTGCAACCTCGGCCTCCCGGGTTCAAGTGATTCTCCTGCCTCAACCTCCTGAGTAGCTGGGAACTACAGTTATGTGCCACCACGCCCAGCTAATTTTTGTATTTTTAGTAGACAGGGGGTTTCACCATATTGGTCAAGCTGGTCTTCAACTCCTGACCTTGTGATCCACCCGCCTCGGCATTCCAAAGTGCTGGGATCACAGGCATGAGCCACTGAGCCCGGCCCAAAATGGGCTTTAAAACAGCATTCATTAGTTTCCTCAAAGCTCTCCTGTGAAGAGTGACCACTTGCTAGCTTAGACATTTACCATTTACAAAACATGGAAGAGAGATGATACGGCTGCCCCCCAGGTGGGAAGAGGGAGAAGACACTTTGCTGTTTCCTTTCGTTCTGTTCGATTTTGGAACCGTGAAAAATATATACCTAGTCAGGAAAAGACTTACAGAGGCAGAGAGGCTGGGGCCAGCTTCAAGCACAAAACATCTGAAACTCTGTCAATTCCAACGCTACCATTTCCTGAGACGTGGCTGAAGTTCTAATGAAAGTAAACGCCTGTGTTTTCATAAATGTGTAAGTTGTTAATTATGGTAATATGCTCAATGTTTTTCCATTCTAGAGGCTGTCTACTTGACATGAAAAAAATTTTAAGTATTTAACAAGGCAAGCAGAGACCATTATTAGGTGGTTCTAGGGACAAAGTTTGTGCATAGTGACCTAGTACTTTCATTTTGATACAATATTTCTTTAAATCAGGTTAAAAATACAAGTATTTGAACTATACAGGGAACAAAAATAGTTCCATATTATGAATTTAAATAAATCCATCAGCTCCTCACCATACTTCCTTTCCATGGAGCAAAATTTTTTGTTTTTTTAGTTCTAAGCTGCTGTAATATCTGACCACACATGGGCCTTTGAGTCTCATTAGCTTCTGTGTTTACTGAGCGCTGCATACACCTTTATATACAGTAATTCTACCCTGTCACAACAAAGAGAAGTTGAACGCCAGGAATGAGAAATCTTTACATGCTTCTTTGGGAAACAAAAATGCGTATCTATACATTGTTCCATTGTGTGAGACGTACATAAGGTTCTGTGTAAGGCTGAATCAAGCTGTCATCACCTTCCCTGGTAAGTTCGAGAGCTTTATCTAGTTGGCATGTTCAGAAGTGTGATATCCACAAGGAAATATCAGTGTGTAGACTCCACCTACTTGAGTTTAAGTGGTAGCAGAAATTAGAAGCAGTATGGAAATCTTGGATCCTGAGGCCAGCCAGTGGCTCATGCATATAATCTCAACACTTTGAGAGATCAAGGTGGAGGATCACTTGAGCCCAGGAGTTTGAGATCAGCCTGGGTAACATAGCAAGACCCTGTCTCTATAAAAAAAAATTAGCCAGGTGTGGTGACCTGCGCCTCTAGTCCCAGCTACTTAAGGGGCTCAGGAAGGAGGACTGCTTGAGTACAAGGTGGCTGAGACTGCAGTGAGCTATGATCTCACCACTGTACTCCAGCTTGGGAAACAGAGCGAGGCCCTGTCTCTTAAAACAAGGATACCTCCCTCTAGGTTGTGAAACTCACACCCTGGGTTTGACTGACTGGTGATTCCTGTAGAAAACCCCGTCAAGTGGATATACTTACACAGTGTTCTCCTCTGGTACATTCTTGACTAAAACCAAGGCCTGAGTACCTACCGGGATTTTGGTTGGATGCTGCTCTCGAATAAGTCGGACATCTTCTACTCTTTGTTCTGCAATGAAAGGAAGAGATAGAAGCCATTAATTTTTAAGGGCCAGACAGCTTCTTACCAGTGCCACTGCTGGCCTTACATCTGAGTTCAGCTGTCCTTAGCTGTGGCATAGCAGAACAGTGAAGACATCTTTGCTAGAACTTAAAAGAAACACAAACACTTCACATCGGATAAAGGTTTGTATCTAAGGCCAAAGGCAACAAACACAACTCTATCAGGTGATAGGACAGGGACCAGGAATATGGGACAAGTTTAAAGGAACTGGGAGCCCAAGTTTGTAGTCATACAAGGCAGATTCATGCATAAGATTCCCAATCCTTCCTCCAAAGACCAATACCACCTGTAACAGTCACTTCAATTTGTGTTAATTTTCCAGAGTTTAAGTAGGAAATGGAATCTATTATATCCATTACAAACCAGGAAATGCAATTTTCTCTTATAACTTCCAGCTTCTTAATGATACGGGCCTAAGACAAAAGAAACTGCTCAAGAGAACAATATGAGGCTGGGCACAATGGCTCACGTCTGTAATCAATCCCAGCACTTTGGGAGGCTGAGGTGGGGACAGTCAGGAGTTGAAGACCAGCCTGGCCAACACGGTGAAACCCCATCTCTACTAAAAAAAACAAAAATTAAGCTGGGGACAATGGCACATGCCTGTAATCCCAGCTACTTGGGAGGCTGAGGCAGGAGAATTGCTTGATCCTGGGACACGGAGGTTGCAGTGAGCAGAGATCATACCACTACACTCCAGCATGGGCAACAGAGCAAGATACTCTCTCCAAAAAAAAAAAAAAAAAAAAAAACCAGATGCAGTGGCTCATGCCTGTAATCCCAGCACTTTGGGAGGCCAAGGCAGACAGATTACAAGGTCAGGAGATTGAGACCATCCTGGCCAACATGGTGAAACCTCGTCTCTACTAAAATACAAAAAATTAGCCAGAAGTGGTGGTGCACACCTATAGTCCCAGCTACACAGGAGGCTGAGGCAGGGGAATTGCTTGAACCCAGGAGGCAGAGATTACAGCGAGTCAAGATCGCACCACTGCACTCCAGCCTGGTGACAGAGCAAGACTCCGTCTCAAAAAAAAAAAAAAAAAAAAAAAAAAAATATTAAGGCACAAAGTCTATTGTTGAATACTTTTCTAAGAATATATCTATTCTCCCTTTTAACAGAATCACTTGTTGATAATTTCAACAACTGGTACTTGACTCTGGGCAATATAGGAAAAAAAACAAGCCAAGTCCAGTTCTCAAAAACCCAAACATATAATTGGAGAGATGTCATTTACAAAGCAATACGTGCATATAAAAAGAAAGGTGGCCAGGCGCGGTGACTCACGCCTGTAATCCCAGGACTTGGGAGACCGAGGCGGGTGGATCACCTGAGGTCAGGAGTTCGAGGCCAGCCTGACCAAAACAGAAAAACCCCACCTCTACTAAAAATACAAAAAATTAGCCGAGTGTGGTGGCAGATGCCTGTAATCCCAGCTATTTGGGAGGCTGAGGTAGGAGAATCACTTGAACCTGAGAGGCAGAGGTTGCGGTGAGCTGAGATCGCACCACTGCACTCCAGCCTGGGCAACAAGAGTGAAACTCCATCTCAAAAAAAAAGGCAATATATGAACATATGATTCAGATGGCATTATTTAAAACCTCCAAAAAAATGAGCAAAATCACCTTAATTTACTATGGTAGAATTCATTCTTGTGCTAAAGGCAAAGGCAAATAAATTATCAATGTCATGAACTTCCTGAGACAGTGGCTCCAGAAAAAAGATGGTGTGACATATATAAATATGGTTACACTAATATCATTGCCAATCTCATTTAGATTTTTAAAAATTTAATATTACTTACTATAAAAACTTTTAAAATTCCTGTGTTCAAGTAAAGCTATGAGTTCGACTTCTTTTCCCACCCAAAATTTTAAAATCTGCTTCTAAGATACATTACTAAATCTAAACATCTTTGCCACAAAGATTGAAAACTTTCTACCAGTGCATATTCCTATTGAATAAATATACAAACAATGATAAATGTAGCTACTGTTAATAGTAAAATTAACCTAGTGGCTATTATCCTTTGACTCCCCTACTTCCCAGCGAGGGTCTCAGTGACCCCAAATCATCACCTCTCCTATAAGACCTCTTCCTATTCTTGTCCTACTCTCCAGACCCTCCTCACAATAAAAACCTCCATTTTGTCAGTGTAGATTATTTCAGTGCACAGGATAAATCATGATTTAATGCACTCCAGCAAATAAATGATACCTCTTTCATATATCCTGGAATGTTTCACATTTAAAAGCTTATCCTAATAAATCGAAAAGTAGTGGAAACATTCAGCCGGAGGGGGAAAGATTTTTTTACTATAAGAAAATAGATTCGGCCACGTGCCATGGCTCATGCCTGTAATCCCAGCACTTTGGGAGGCCGAGGTAGGCGGATCACCTGTGGTCAGGAGTTTAAGACAAGCCTGGCCACCATGGTGAAACCCCGTCTCTACTAAAAATACAAAAATTAGCAGGGCATGATGGTGGGTGCTTGTAATCCCAGCTACTCAGGAGGCCAAGGCAGGAGAATCACTTGAACCCAGGAGGTGGAGGTTGCAGTAATACAAGATCATATCACTGTACTCTAGCCTGGGTGACAGCGTTGAGACTCTGTCTTAAAAAAAAAAAAAAAGCGGGGGAGAAAAAACAGAAAGGCTCTATGAAGTTTCAAAGTCAGGTGTTTAAAGTTATCTTTATCCTGATTGATTCCCAAAATATGACCTAAAAACACAAAAATGATTATTTTCATTAAAGGTGGGAAATATATAAAAAACAAGTTACTTCCTTAAGGTGTAAAGAATAGCACCAAAGTCCCATAGGAGTATTTTAGCATCTTGTCCAGAGGCAATGAAAATCCAGTGCTGAGCCTGGAGTAACGGCGCGTACATGGTACACACTGCTGCTCCACTCTCATTCTTCAGTAGACAGCTGTTTTGGAGGTGCAGTGTATACTTAACAAAAGCAATCTCAACGTCACAATTAATGGCACAGGACAGCACGTATCTTACTCCCTTAGTTTCCTACTGCTGTAATGATCTTTTTTGTCTTCCTCAACAGACTGCCCCCCTGGCAGTGAAGGACCCAGCTCCAGTCCAATCTGTGTTTCCCCCAGGGTTCAGGCTTGTTCACAGATGATGATTAATCAACAACTGAATGAAAGCTGTAAAACAGAAATGAACACTGCTCCAAATGCACACCAAAATCCAATCTACTTCCCCAGATTCCTTTCTTCTAAAACAAAACTGAAAAAGAATCCTTAGAAGCTTTTACAAACATTAAAAGAGTAGGAGCCTAATGTGTCTCACTTTTATGAACATGTTATTTGCAAAGTTATTTTCTGATATCCTCATTTAAGTAAAATTTCAGTTACACATACTTTCCAGGATGTACTTCTCAGAGAGAAATTGAAGCATTTCCTCCCCCTCAGGCCAGGCGTGGTGGGTCACACCTGTAATCCCAGCAGTTGGGAAACCAAGGCAGGAGGATCACCTGAGGCCAGGAGTTCAAGACGAGCCTGGGCAACACAGCAAGAACTTGATTTTTTTTGTGTGTTTTCTTTTTTTTGCTAGAAATGAGGTCTCACTATGTTGCCCAGGCTGGTCTTGAACTCCTGAACTCAAGCGATCCTGCCTTGGCTTCTCAAAGTGCTGAGATTACAGGTGTGAGCCACTACTCCCCACTCAATTTTAGTTTTCGAAGTTCTTTATATTTTTACAGTACATCACCAAGGATACACTATGTCTCCTGACTCACAGTCTGGGTCCACTTAATATGCTGGAAACCACGGCTACATACTGGAGACTGGAGAATTCATGCCAGGTTAAAGGTACCAGTCCAGACTCTGCCACTAGGTGGACCATGCTCATCACTGCCAGGCCCCACCCAGTAGCTACAAAAGGAAGGCGATGTTTTCAGTGAGCCTTAAAATCCATCTCAACTTTGAAAACCCTCTCAATCCTAGTAGACATTATCAGTAGGGCTATATTCAGTTTTAACCTTAAACTCACTCACTTGGAAAAGAAAGCACCACTCAAGCTAACTGGGGCTAATCTCAGGCTCCATAAAGAGCTTCTCTCCAAGGATTCATTTCCCTCATATAATGTCCTAAACATCTCTGAAAACTGTCAGTGCTCATGGTCAAAATTACCAAAATAATGATGAACTAGAATTTTTTTTTTAATTACCAAAATCAGAAGCAAGAAAAGGTAACAGCTGTTAAACGATATTTGGCACATTTCTTATAAAATGACTATTAAATAGATATTTAAAGGGGAGGGGGCAAAATAAAAGCGAGCAAGGGAAAAACCCTGAAAATACAGTGTATATGAAGTACATACACCAATGGGAAAAAAATGGGGCCTTATTGCTAGTCCGCCCCGAGGGCGGATTTTAGGTTCTAGGCAATTCCTTGTCCGGATGTGTTAATCTCACATTTCCTACCCTTACTACCTACTCTTCCACACAGATTTTTCCAGAATAACCCAAAAGTACTATAAGCAAAAAAGAAAATAACTAGAGTTTCTGTGATGAGAAAAAGGGCATCTTTCCTACACAAATGTTCCCAGTTAACTTTTCACTGGTGAAAACAGAAGCCAGATCTGAGGTGGGCCGATGGATCGCCGGAGCCCGGAGGTCCAGGCTGCAGCGAGCTGTGATTGCACCACTGCACTCCAGCCCAGGTGACAGAGCGAGACCCTGTCAAGCAAGCAAGGAAAGAAAGAAAAGAAAGAGAAAGAAAGAAAGGAAGAAAGAGAAAGGAAAGGAAATAAAGAAAAAGAAAGAAAATTTACCTTTTATAAATGCTACTCTCAGGGCTCAATAAGCCTAGATGCTAGTGAGAGTTCATTAAGGTCACTAACAAGAAAACTTCTAAGAAAAAAGGCCCATCTAAGTCTTGCTAACCAACCGACCAAGAGGCTTTTAGACAAGATATGCTTGGCAAGCCAATGTCCATTTTCATTTACTGAAGTATCTCAGGCACAAGAAATCAAATAATGGGCAATAATGAGACCTACAAAACTATATCCAAACTCAAATTAATGCTAAGCTCTTTCTAGTCTCCGGGAAACTAGGCAAAACAGGCAAACAGCATTACTGCGTGAGTTCCTGATGAGGATGGCGGCGGGCGTTCTCTGTTCACCGGGATGAACACGGTGCTTCCCTACCATACCTGTGCCTGGAACTTAGGCAAAAACAGATATCCGGATCTCTGCGTTCCCTTGATCAAGCTGGGAAATAATCGCTTTGCATCATCTGTGTGGAGCAAATACTGTGATGGTGACACGTGCACGTTTACCCAAACGCCAGGACACCTAAGTTGGGTTTCCAGCCAGAACTGGCGGAAAAGGCTGCATTCCTGGTATTCTGGTGTCAAGGTGAGAGCGTAGCCGCAAGCCCAGGAGTTACCCACCCCAGCTCCGGGCTGCAGATAGGAACTGTCAACATTGCCGTGGGCTGTCCCGGGCGCGGCGGCCGGGGGCCCAGCCCGTTCCCCCTCCTCTCGACGGAGGCACCGGGGGCTGCAGAACACTCGCACCCGGGCGGGCCTCCTTGCCGGAAAACTCGCCTGAGGGTGACGCGCTGGGACCCGGTGCAGACCTGCTTCAGAGCCGACCTGCCCAGCGCGGCCCCGGGGACCCATGGGCCCCAGAAGCGCGACCCTCGCCGGACAGCGAGCTCGCGGGGGCGGCGAGGCCGGGGTGCGGCACGGACCCCGCCACGGAGGGCGCGGGGTGATTCAGCAGGCCCGGGAGCCCCGGCCCCCGCCTGCCCCCAGGGGCTGCCTCCTGCCGGGCCTCCGAGGGGTCCGCGGGCCGCCCCGGCCCCTCACAGCGCCCTGGATTCTCAGCCACGGCCCCAGCCCCTCACAGCGCCCCAGATTCTCGGCCACGGCCCCGGCCCCCTCACGGCGCCCCGGGCTCCGCGTCCCCCCGGCCTCGCTCGGCCCCGGCCCCCTCAGAGCGTCCCAGGCCCTGCCTCCCTCCACAGCTCGGACCCCGGCCCTGCCACCCCCCGCCACCCTCACGGCGACACTCACCGAAGGTGCGGCGCTGCTTGAAGGTCTTCTCCGACGGCATGGTGCGGGGATCTGGGTGGCGGTGGCAACGACGCGAGAGTCTCGGCGGCTCCTGAGGGCGGCGGCGGCGGCAGCAGCGGCGACAGCGGATCCGACTCTGGTGATAGCGACTTCCCTTGTGTCTCTTCAGCCCGCAGCCTGGTCAGGTGACTCGCGGCGCGTCACTGAGGGGTGGAGCCAAAGCCGGCCGGGGCGGCCGCCATGACGGGCGTGGCGGAACCCGAGAGCGGCACGCAGCGTCGGCGACGGTACAAGGGCGTGCGCGTGCGCGACAGGAAAAACCGCGCGCTCTGCGCATGCGTCAGTCTGGTCGTACACCTGACCCTCCCAGCACCGCTGGGAGCCTGAGGTGACGGAGGCTGTCGGCTGGGCCGCACCCCGGGGCTGTGGGCGCTCTGGAGCCTCCTGCCCCGCCCTGAGGAGAGGGCAGCGCGAGGCGGGGGAAAGCCGAGCCGCTGGCGAGATGTCCCGGGGCGTCTTGAGGGAGTAAAGTCAGAGGAAGGGCCGTGATGCAAACCCGACCACCCCTTCCCTTCAGGAGAGAGACTTGGCAGCGCGGCCGGAGGCGCCAGCGCCCGGGGCTGAGGCGCGCAGGGCAGGCCGCGCCCTCTCCAGGAGGCAGGGTCGCCGCGGGGTGGGGCTTGGGGTCCCCGCTCGCCCCTGGGAGTCCCGGCCTCCTCCGCGTGCGGGGGCATGCGTGGTCCGTGGGTGGCGTCGGGCGAGCGGCCGCTGGTGGTCTTCATCCTGGACGCAGTCGCCTCCCCGTCCCGCCGCCACCCTCGGGGATGCTCCTGGTAGCTGTGAGATCTTCGTGCCGTCAGGTGGCCTGCGGCGACAGCCGGGCCTGCCCCACGTCGCTAGCCTGCCTGTCTGCCCCTCAGCCTCGCAGCCGCTGAGCTCGCTGGACAGCCTTACACTAGTGGCAGTTTTTGAGTCTCAGACGCATTTGCAAAAGGGCAGTGACATTTGAGGACTCAGAATGGGCTGCGGGGCGTAGATCGCCATGCGATTTTTGGTTGCTGTTGCCTATGGCCGTGTCTGTAGAACAGCGCTAAATTCTTGGGGTTTCTTTGGAGACAGGGTCTTGCTCTGTTTGCGGTGGCCTCAGCCTCCCGAGAAGCTCAAGTAGAGCCTGGGTCTCGCTGTGTTGCCCAGGCTTGTCTTGAACTCCTGGCTTTAAGCAGCCCTCCCGCTTTAGCCTCCTTAAGAGTTGGGATTACAGGCATCAGCCAGTGCTCACGGCTATTTGGCTGTTTTTGTTCTTTAATACTTTGAAAGATCCCCATAGTTCCAGGATTTCTTCTTTTGACTTTGTAAAAACTTTTCTTCTATGCCACTTGGATAAAGTAATTGGATTAGGCTAATATACTCTATACTCTGAGCTTGAAACAGATGAAACATACGAAAATAGCCAGGGGCTGCGGCTCACGCCTATAATCCCAGCTGCTAGGGAGGCAGAAGAGGCTAGGAGGAAAGCTTGAGCCCAGGAGTTCGAGACCTGCCTGGGCAACAGCCAGACCCCGTTTGCCACAAAAAGGATTTTATTTTATTTATTTTTTTAATTTATTTTTTTAAATAGAGATGGGGTTTCACCCAGTTGGTCAGGCTGTTCTTGAACTCCTGACCTCAGGTGATCCACTCGCCTCGGCCTCCCAAAGTGCTGGGATTACAGGCATGAGCCACCACGCCCAGCCCACAAAAAGGATTTTTAAAAAAGTATGAAAATGTATTTCTTGGTCGGGAGTCGTGGCTCACACTTGTAATCCCAGCACTTTAGGAGGCCTAGATGGGCAGATCACAAGATCAGGAGTTTAAGACCAGCCTGGCTAACATGGTGAAACCCCGTCTCTACTAAAAATACAAAAATTACCCGGGCGTGGTGGCGGGCACCTGTAATCCCATCTACTTGGGAGGCTGAGCCAGGAGAATCACTTGAAACCAGAAGGCGGAAGTTGCAGTGAGCCGAGATCGCCCACTGCACTCCAGCTTGGGTGAAAGAGCAAAACTCCATCTCAAAAAAATACATATTTCTCAAAGTGGTTTGATACAGTTGGGATTTCTTCTAGAGAAGCCAAGTACTGTCATAGATCCTTGTATAATTACTCCCACCATCAGAAGAATGATGTTGGCTGTAGTTTTTTATTGTACCGCTGTTTGTTTGTTTATTTGTTTATTTTTTGAGACAGAGTCTCCCTCTGTCACCCAGGGTGGAGTGCAGTGGGCGATCTCGGCTCACTGCAACCTCAGCCTTTGTGTTTCAAGTGATTCTCCTGCCTCAGCCTCCTGAGTAGTTAGGATTACAGGCACCCGGCACCATGCGTGGCTGATTTTGTATTTTTGGTAGATTTTTTTTTTTTTAGACAGAGTCTCACTTCGTCGCCAGGTGCCAGGCTGAATGCAGTGGCACAATCTCGGCTCACTGCAACCTCCGCTTCCCGGGTTCAAGCAGTTCTCCTGCCTCAGCCCCCACAAGTAGCTGGGACTACTAGCGTGCACCACCATGCCCAGCTAATTTTTGTATTTTTCGTAGAGACGGGGTTTCACCATGTTGGTCAGTATGATCTCCATCTCTTGACCTCGTGATCCGCCCACCTCGGCCTCCCAAAGTCCTGGGATTACAGGCGTGAGCCACGGTGCCTGGCCAATTCTACTACACTTTGTGAAATAACAGTGCATTTGTGCAGGTGGCACTTTCTGTCCCTGATTTGTTTTTTTGTTTTCTTTTTTTGTCATAGTTCTTTACCTCAGACATCTCTAATAGTCATACAATTAATAAAGAAGAGTACTTAAACAGTCTTTCTGGTTTCCATATATCCAAAGGAAGGTTTTTAACCTCTGCAGCTGTGGCTTCACGTGATCTAGGACAGAGTTCAAAAGATGTCTATAGTCTGTTGTTTTGTACTCTGTGAAAATAGAGGTCAGGCGTGGTAGCTCCCGCCTGTAATCACAGCATTTTGGGAGGCCAAGTTGGGTGGATTACCTGAGGTCAGGAGTTCAAGACCAGCTTGGTCAAGATGGTTAAACCCTGTCTCTACTAAATATACAAAAATTAGCTGGGTGTGGTGGTGGGTGCCTGTAATCCCAGCTATTTGGGAGGCTGAGGCAGGAGAATCGCTTGAACCCAGGAGGGGGAGGTTGCAGTGAGCCGAGATCGATTGCACCATTGCACTCCAGCCTGGGGTGACAGAGCAAAACTCCGTCTCAAAAAAAAAAAAAAAAAAAAAAAGAAAGAAAGAAAAAAAATCCAGTAAGCGCATATTATGTACCTACCTTCTGCCAAACACAGAATTACCAGTTTGAAGTCTTAAAGTGGACTATGTGTTGCTTTCTTTCCTGGATTTTTATGATATTAAGTATTGACTGGTGAGTGCTTTCTTGGCTGAATTGCTGCTTTGTAAGAAATGGGCTTTTTCCTTTCTCTTACTGGACAACTGTTCCAAATGCAAGAATAGGGGGAAAAATCGATATCTGGCATATGGAGATGGGGGAGGGGAAGGAAAGTCTCATATTTTCCCACCCTTGGGCATCCATAAAACTTTACCAAATTACTCCAGGCCTTGGGTTCATTGTCAGAGGAAGTAGCATCGAGGATTGTGGTAGTAACGGGCTGGGGTTGCTCTGCGTGTTTTTGAAATACGGGACCAAAGTTCACATTTGCAAAGCTGTTAGATTTCTACGGCCTAACTTTTAATTCCAACTTGAATCTAAAGCCACTTATCCTTCCATGGCTCTCAGAAAAGAATCCAAAGCAATTGGGGTGTAAATGTGGCTCATAGGTTTCATCCCCGTGTAAGAATACATTCAGTTAAATAATATATAAATTATAATTAATTATGTATATTCATATACAAATAAATATAAATTAAGAAACAACTTCATGTAACTTTTGGAAGCATAAGTGTGCTTGAGTATGAAATATTTTATGTAACCCAAAAGACTGCAGTTAAGTAGAAATTTGATGTAGTGAACAATATTCAGAGTGGTAAATTATTACTCATGAATTATCATAAGCTAGTTAATATAATACAAACATTAATGTTCCCTGAAATCCACGTAAAGTAGAAAAGCAAGAACATGTATTTCATTTTAATTTACTCAATGTTTTCTCTATGAATTTCATGGCGCCTTTAAACTACCTAATAATCATTCATTCTAGAAAGCCCAGCAGTGGCACCCTATTCCTTTTTTCATATATTGAAATGAACATAACCGTGGGGGAAATGATGTAACTGCTAAAAATGGAATGTGATGGCCCAGCATGAGTGATGTAAGTGGCTGTAAATCATTGCTGTCTAGCTGTGTATAAGAACCTGTGAAATGAAGCACAAAACATTAACCTGCCCTAGGGAAGGCATTGGGGTTATTTTTGCCACACTCAATATGGATGGCAGGTCACGTGGGAGGCAGTTACTTGGGGCCGCAGGCCTGCTGGCCTCTCCCTCCTCTCCTCTTTCTGATTGGAGGAGAGAGGCCACCTGCTTTGTTGTCTGCACCACTATAGGCCTAGTGTCCTATCCATCGTAGTGTCATCGCTTTGCTCTTGAGAGCAAGTAAACAAACAAGTATTGCTCAAGAGGAGTGCAGGGAGCTATTCTCAGAAAGGATTTGGTCAGGAGGATTTAGAGGTTGACACTGAATGGACTGCAGTCTTCAGGAATGTCTTCCCTGGAATCTCCGGGGAATGTTAAGTAGCCAGAGCAGGCCGTATGTCCCCTCCCCCAGGGAAGTTTGGCCTCTGTTCGGCCTCAGGAATCTGCAAACTAGAACGCGTGGTAAATTACTGACAAATCAGTCACATGACCCGAAGCTGTTGCTTAAATGAGTGTGTAACACCTGGAACGGGCTGAGGTTCCACCATGTTTTTGTTTGCCTGTTTGCTTACTTCTTAAACAGACTCTGTATGACTGCTGTGTTTACAGCTTTTGCTCCTTTCTGGTACTGTTAAGGTGTACAACTGTGGAGGCTCCATCAGCCCTCTTATTTTAAACAGCGATCCTCTTGTTTAGCATTTGAGTATTTTCCCTTCTTTCTAGTTAGTGTCACTAGTTCTGAGCAGTGAATAAGATTCCATTTTTTTCACATCCGGATTTTGAGAACTCATTGGGATACAGTTAACATGGTTTTCTTCCGTCCAAGAAATATTTCTGGTGACCTTTGAGGCAACCAATTGGAAAATGTGGGGCCCTATATTTGACTTATTTCTTTAGATGTTATCAGTTCTCACTAACAAAGAGTTCATTGTTGTAAAGACTCATCATAGTGTTAAACAAATGATCTCTTCTATCTAGTTCTTCCTCATTTTAGAATGCACACACCCTCCTTCTTTAAAGGATATATTTCTACACAAGGTATTGTAAAGTGTCTCAAGGATTCGATGTGTAGTAGTTTTCTGCTGGCACTGTCTTTCCCCTTGGGTTCCTTCTCACCAACAGGTATTGCTGAAGCTCTCACAGTCATTCTTTTCTATTATTATTATTATTTTGGAGAGATGGGGTTTCACTTTGTTGCCCAAGCTAGTCTCCTGGGCTCAAGCAATCCTCCTCCCTCAGCCTCCCGGAGTGTTGGGAAGGGTGTGAGCCACTACTCCCAGACTTCTTTCTATTCCCATGGTCAGTGTGAACTCAGTTCTTCCGTAGCTTTGGGTGCACAGCCTTCCATTGTTCTTGCTGTCTTTTGTCCCTCAATCCTGTGCTTTTCAACCTTGGTTATTCATATATCACCAACCATCTTTTATGGTTACCATTTTCTTTCAAACAGCTCATTTTTTATTTAAGGTATATTAAAATAGCTTTGCCATAAGCACATACACATACATATTTTTATCTCTTTTTCTTGTCATTTTCATTTCCATCCTATATTTTCACCTTCTGCTCAGACCATACCCTGGACTGAACCAGCCTTCTGTTCCCCTTTGGCCTCCTGAGTCCCTGATCCCCCAGCAAGTGATGCTCCTTCCCACCACTGTACCATTGCCTGAAAACTCCCTTTCCTGGCCTCACCTACTAAGTGAACCAGGGACAACCAGCTGTCCTTTCTTTTCTTTTTTTTTTGAGATGGAGTCTTGCTCTGTCACCTAGGCTGGAGTGCAGTGGCGCGATCTTGGCTCACTGCAACCTCCACTTCCTGGGTTCAAGTGATTCTCCTGCCTTACCCTCCTGAATAGCTGGGACTACAGGCGCACACCAACATGCCCGGCTAATTTTTGTATATATATATATATATTTTTTTTTTTTTCAAGATGGGGTTTCACCATGATAGCCAGGCTGGTCTAGAACTTCTGACCTTATGATCCGCCTGCCTTGGCCTCCTAAAGTGCTGGGATTACAGGCGTGAGCCACTGCCCCCTGCTGTCCTTTTTTTCTAGAACTTTCTCCTATCAAGTGTTTTCCTGGCTAACTCCAGATTTTCCTTTGATTTATAAATGTCATTTCCTTAAAGAACCTTTGTCTGATCATCTAAAGTCTGGTCTCTAAGATCTTGTTAGTTTTACTTTTTGTTAGAGAATTACAATGTATAATTATGTATTTTTCTGTGTGGTTACTTGTTTAATGGCTGATCTCCCTGGTAGATAGCAGGATGTTATTAGTTGGATTTTTTTTTTTTTTTGAGATGTAGTCTCTGTCACACAGGCTGGAGTGCACTGGCATGATTTCGGCTCACTGTGACCTCTATCTCCTGGGTTCAAGCGATTCACCTGGCTCAGCCTCCTGAGTAGCTGAGACAACAGGTGCACACCACTACATCCAGCTAATTTTCCTATTTTTAACAGAGATGGATTTTCACCATGTTAGCCAGACTAGTCTCGAACTCCTGACCTCAAGTGATCTGCCCGCCTTGGCCTCCCAAAGTGCTGGGATTACAGGTATGAGCCACCGCACCCAGCCTAATTGGAACTATTATACTATTAATAATTCTCTTAGCCACAGACACAGCATAGTGCTTAGTACATAGTAGTTGCATAATTTATAATTGTCGGATGAATCAGTGACGACCCACATCTACTCAATGCATACATTCTGTATATATGTGTGTCAGGTGACTTTACTGGTTTTATTTACTGCTACCAATTTAATACTTCAACATCATTATACTTTCTTTCTCACCTTTTTAGATGGAGTCTCGCTCTGTCACCCAGGCTGGAATGCAGTGGCACAATCTCGGCTCACCGAAACCTCCGCCTCCTGGATTCAAGCGATTCTCCTGCCTCAGCCTCCCGAGTAGCTGGGGCTACAGGTGCGCACCACCATGCCTGGCTATTTTTTTTGTATCTTTAGTGAAGATAGGGTTTCACCATGTTAGCCAGGATGGTCTTTACCTCCTGACCTCACGATCTGCCTGCCTCGGCCTCCCAAAGTGCTGGGATTACAGGTATGAGCCACCGTGCCCAGCCTTTTTTTTTGATACAGGTCCTGCTCGTCACCCATGGTCTGGAGTGCAGTGATACAATCTCAGATTACTGCAGCCTTGACCTCCTGGGCTCAGGTGATCCTCCCACCTCAGCCTCCTGAGCTAGGACTATAGGCAAGTACCACCAAGGCTATTTTTTTTGTAGAGATGGGTTTTTGGTTTTTGCCATATTGCCCAGGCTGGTCTGGAACTCCTGGACTCAAGTGATCCACCCACCTCTCGCCTCTCAAAGTGTTGGGATTACAGGTGTGCAACACCGCGCCCCACTAATTTTTGTATTTTTAGTAGACACGGAGTTGTAGAGACAAGGTTTCACCATATTGGCCAGGCTGGTCTCCAGCTCCTGACCTCAAGTGATCTGCCTGTGTCAGCCCCCCAAAGTGCTGGGATTACACCATGCCTGGCTTCATTCTTTATTATACAAATAATATACAAATGTTTCCTCACTGTTAAGATAAACACTACAGAGAAAACAAAAGTTTCTGTTGATCACCATTCAAACCCCTCACATCCTTAGAGATAATCACTGTTAGCACTTTGGAATATTCTCTTCCTGAACATAAGCTCCATGTACACTCATCTTCAGAAATTATATATATATACATATATATATATATATCAAGACATACATTTGAATATATATAAATATATATATATTTCTGTAGATAAAAAAATATATATATATACACATTCAAATGTATGTCTTTTTAAAATGTAGGCTGGGCGTGTTGTCCCGCGCCTGTAATCCTAGCACTTTGGGAGGCCGAGGCAGGTGGATCACCTGAGGTGAAGAATTTGAGACCAGCCTGGTGAACATGGTGAAACCCTGTCTCTACTAAAAATACAAAATTAGGTGTGGTGGTGGGCATCTGTAATCCCGGGTACTCAGGAGGATGAGGCAGGAGAATCACTTGAACCCTGTAGGTGGAGGTTGCAGTGAGCCAAGATTGCTCCATTGCACTCCAGCCTGGGCAAAAAGAGTGAAACTCCACTAAAAAAAATAATAAGAAGAAGAAAAAAAGGCTGGGCGCAGTGGCTCACGCCTGTATTCCCAGCACTTTGGGAGGCCAAGGCGGGTAAATCACTTGACGTCAGGAATTTGAGTCCAGCCTGGCCACTGTAGTGACACCCCATCCCTACTAAAAATTACAAAAATTAGCCAGGCATGGTAGCAGATGCTTGTAGTCCCAGCTACTCAGGAGGCTGAAGCAGGAGAATTGCTTGAACCCCGGAGGCACAGGTTTTGGTGGGCTGAAATCGCGCCATTGCACTCCAGCTTGGCAAAAATTTTTTTAAAGAGGTATATATTTGAGGGGACAGGGATCTTACTATGTTGGCTGTGCTGGCCTGGAACTCCTGGGCTCAAGGGATCCTTCCGTCTCAGTTTCCCAAGTCGCTGAGACTCCAGATACAAGCCACCGCAGCAGGCTGTATCTTTTTAACTGTGTAGTTGTATAATTCAAATTATGAACATAGGCTAGTATAATAACCATTCTTCTAAAGATGAAAATCTAACCAAATTAATGTTGCATATTTTAACAGGGAAAAAATGTGTTTTATTCCTCTTTTTATACCCAGCTCCCTAGTACAAGACCTACTAATGGGTAGATCAAGTTTTGGAAAAAAAAAAAATACTCAACCTCATAAGCCAATTAATAAAACCAAAAATAAAAAAATAAACTGAATTACAACAGTGGCAAAGGTTATATTTAGAACCTGTGGATACACACAGAGCATAGCACCTAGGCCAGTCAGCCAGTCTGTATTAAATCTGTTCATGAGATTCTTCTTGCTTAGACACTTCCTAGCATGCATTTCTATGACTGATCCACCAGTCTTCTCTACATCTGTCTGGTTCCTGTTCCTTATTTTTTGGCCTTTTAGCCTGCTATTTTTATTTTATTTTTTCCTTTTTCTTTTATTTTTTTCTTTGAGCATTTGCTCCTGAAATTTATTTATTTTTTTTGAGAAGGAGTCTTAATCTGTCGCCCAGGCTGCCAGTGCAGAGGTGCGATCTTGGCTCACTGCAACCTCCACCTCCCAGGTTCAAGCGATTCTCTTGCCTGAGCCTCCCGAATACCTGAAAACACCGGTGCCCGCCACTACGCCCGCCTAATTTTTGTATTTTTAGTAGAGATGGGGTTTCACCGTAATGGCCAGGCTGGTCTCAAACTCCTGACCTCAGGTGATCCACCCTTCTCGGCCTCCCAAAGTGCTGGGATTATAAGCGTGAGCCACGGCGCCTGGCCTATTTTTTTTTTTTTTAATTTAAGTATTTAGTCAGTGGACATTCATTGATCATGCGATGTTCTTCCGCACCTCATGTGAGGGGGCTATAGCTGGTGAGTGTAGCCCAGAAGGAAACTAATCTTTGTAATACAACAGTACGATGGCCCTAAGATAAAGGCACCATTCTGCCCTAGGGGAAAATGTGGGGAAGCTTCCTAGAAGAGGGCAAGCAGCTAAGGGTGTCGGTTGTTTAAGCGCAGGACCAGGAGGTGGGCAGAGACCTCGGGCAGTGCTGATGGGCTGGGAAGTGGGCGGACCTGGTGGGAGGTCTGGGGGGGGGATGCGGGTGCAGGTGTGAGAGGCTCTGTGGGACCCCATGAGGGGTCAGTGCGGGCCATTACATACCTGTGAAGAAGTGGGTCCTACTCCTTGTGAAAGGAGTTTGTTTTCGGATTACTTAATGGTCACTGGAAGGAAGAGCATTCTGACAGTGGGGGAATGGACCAAAAAACAAGGAACCTGAGGTCAGGGTAATCAGTCAGGTGTTGATTTTCAATAGTGTGGGCCTGAAAAGCTCAAGGTTTGGACGTAGGTACATCTGTATGGATTTTTTCCCCCTTTGGTCTTGTTTTTTTTTTTTTTTTTTTTTTTTTTTGATTAGGGTCTTGATCTGTTGCCCAGGTTGGAGTGCAGTGGTGTGATCACAGCTCACTGGAACCCCCAATCCCGGGTTCCAGCGATCCTCCCGCCTTAGCTTCCCGAGTAGGCACCACCATGCCCAGCTAATTTTTAAAATTATTTTTTGAGACAGTGTTCCACCATGTTGGTCTGGCTGGTTGGTCTCAAACTTCTGACCTCAGGTGATCCACCCTCCTCGGCCTCTCGAAGTGCTGGGATTACAAACCTGAGCCACGGCGCCGTGCCATTTGTGGCTTTTCGATTTTTTGTTTGTTTTGGAGACAGGGTCTCGCTGTGTTGCACAGGCTGGAGTGCAGTGGCGCCATCATGGGTCACTGCAGCCTCGGTCTCCCCGGGCTTAAGAGATCCTCCCGCTTCAGCCTCTGTTTTTTTAGTTTTATTTTTGTAAACGGGGAGTGGGGGCGGTGTCTCGCTGTTTTGCCCAAACTGGTCTCGAACTCCCGGTCACGAGCGATCCTCCTGCCTGCGCCTCCAAGCGATGGGATCCGAAGCGGGGCCCACGGCGCCGTGCGCCGCTGTTCTGGTCAGAGGACGCCTTCGCGGTCACCACCCGCGGACCTGGGAGATGCCCCCGCCCCGCGGCATCGGCGGGTCACAGTGGGAGCGGGCTTGCGCGGCTCCCGGTAGCGGCGGGAACTCGAGCCGTGGGTGGGGGCCGCGCGGTAGGGCCTCCCTTTCAAGACCGGTCGAGCATCCCCGAATCCCTTGGGCCGCGCCAGCCGCCGCCCCTGCGATTCCTCCCCGGGGCTTCCAGAGAGCTTGGGACCCCAGAGGGAGCCCGCAGAGCCCCGCAGCGCGGGCCTTTTCCTTACCATAAAGCGGACACGATGGAACGCCCGTTGTTTCGAAGGACAAAAGGGTTTCTAGGCGCCCTTTCGGGTTCGGGCTGCCGTCTTTGTATTTGGAGCTGTAAAGAGCATCTTTCCTCTCGCAGGTCGCCGGGGCAGAGTTTCTGGCGCCCGAAGCGAGGTCGCGGGCGCGGGAGCGACCAGTGTCTCCACAAAGGATACGGCGCCGAGGGGGCCCACCGAGCGGCCTCGTTAGCGCAGTAGGCAGCGCGTCAGTCTCATAATCTGAAGGTCGTGAGTTCGAGCCTCACACGGGGCAGCTTGTTGTTTTGCGCCCAGCACCGCCACTTTCTTTTCCCGTGCCCGCCAAGAGCAGCGCCCTCACGCGGGAGGGGATGGTAGCTGCGCGGGGTCTCCGAGGTCGGAGTTGGGGGTGCGGCCGGGGCGGGGCTCCAGGCAGGGGCGGGGCCGGGCTCTCCAGGGGGCGTGGCGGGCTCTGCGGCGAGGGCGTGGCTTGGCGCTGGCTAGCGGGGCCGCGCTGGCGCGTGCGCAGAAGCGACGGCATCGGCCGTCACTGGGCGGCATGGCGGTGTGCGCTCGTCTCTGCGGCGTGGGCCCGTCGCGCGGATGCCGGCGCCGCCAGCAACGCCGGGGCCCGGCCGAGACGGCGGCGGCCGACAGCGAGCCCGACACCGATCCCGAGGAAGAGCGCATCGAGGCGGGCGCGGCGGTGCTGGCCGGGGTTGGGGGCGGCTTGTGCACCGGCCCCTCGCCGCCGCCCCCGCGCTGCTCACTGCTGGAGCTGCCGCCCGAGCTGCTGGTGGAGATCTCGCGTCGCTGCCCGGCACAGACCTGCCCAGCCTAGCCCAGGTCTGCACCAAGTTCCGGCGCATCCTCCACACCGACACCATCTGGAGGAGGCGCTGCCGCGAAGGTGAGCGCGCGGAGGCGGCGGGGCCGGGAGGGTCGGGGGTCCCGGCCGGGTGGAGGCCTCGGACCCACGGGTCGGGGCCACCAGATGGTCTCGGGGCCGGGCGATGTGGTGTTTCGGGTGGGGGGTGGGGAGCGGCAGCGGTGCTGCCACGTTGAGGGGGCCAGGGAAGGATTGAGGGGGTCCGGGAGGGTCTGAGGGGTCCAGGGAGAGGCCGACGGAGTTAGGGAGCGGTAGAGGGCGTAAGGGAGGCTTTGAGGAGGCCCAGCCGCGGGGCACAGGACGCTACGGGGCCGAGGCGGTACCGGGAGCTGGGACTGGGGTACCCCGAGGTCTGGGCGGAGCCTAAGCTGACGCGTGGGGGCCGCCTCCTCTTCCCTGCCTTGGGGGTGAAACGAGGGTTCCTTGCTGGTCCCGACCAGAGCCGAGGTGAACTTGAAGAAATCCGGAACAGGCTAGGCGCGGTGGTTCACGCCTGTAAGTAGTCCCAGCACTTTGGGAGGCCGAGGCAGGCGAAACTCCTGAGGTCAGGAGTTCGAGACCAGCGTGGCTAACATGGTGAAACCCCGTCTCTACTAAAAATATATATATATTAGCCGGGCGTGGTGGCGGGCGCCTGGAATCCCACTACCCGGGAGGATGAGACACAAGACTCGCTTGAACCCGGGAGGTGGAGATTGCAGTGAGCCGAGATCGTTCCATTGCCCTCCTAGGGGAGCAGAGAAGCCCTGTGTTTGGGGCTTCTAATAGTAGGGGCGTACAGAGACTGGCTCCTGGACTTTTCGCCTCCGCAATATTGGGTGTAACAGATCCCAGGAGGAGAGGTTTATTTAATCTGGAGTTCAAGGCTCTCTCTCTGTTTGAAGATTGACAGCTCTTTGATGTTCAAGCAGCTCATATTTAGGTGAAAAGGTTAGATTAGAAAGCATCCAAACACTGCAGAACAGCAAAATGAACAAAGTCAAAACCATCAGAGACCCTAGCAAAGATAAATCACCACATTTTAAAGAAACTCTCTGTCTCCGTATTCACATGCAGAGTCATGTGTACCTTCTTCCCTATAGGATAGCATGCCATGTATATTCTGTTAGAGACAGCGTAGTATAAACAATGCTACATAATATTTCACTGCCTGCATATAGCACAAACTCGTCCCTAACGGATACGCTTTGAAGTCTGCGTTTTTTCCATGCATACACAGTGCTTTGAGACTGCTTTGTGCGTTTTATAGAAATTTAGGAGATCTGCATGTATCCTTGGGAACGTCTGAGATTGTCTTGGTAGGGTGCACTTCCTCAGGTGGGATTGTGAGTTAGCAGTACCGCACATTGGTAAAACCGTTGCAACCCATTGTCGGCTCTTCGAGTTTGCACCCCAAAGAGGTCTGCATGAGAAGGTCCCTTTCTCCAAGCCCTCCCCAACAGTAGAGTTATTTATTATATAAATAAAATCCACACATTTTATTTTTGTTGCTTAATGGTCAAGGCCCCAGATTTGGAGTCAGCCAACTTGGGCCCCAGCCCAGGCTCTGTTTATCTGCTGTGAGAGCCTGGACAAGCTGCTTCACCTTCCCGAGTCCTGTTGGGAGCATGAGTGGGCAGTGCTGCTCCCAGAGTTACTTGGAGGGTGAATGAGGTGATGAGTGTGAAGCCCTCACCCCTAAATGGCAGCTCGTGGGTGTTGATGATTCTTGGCCATTTTTATTGTGCCTCTTGTGAATTCCGTATTTGTGGCTTTTTTTGGTCTTTTTTTCACTTAAGGTGTCTATTTTTGTCTTTTTCTCTTAGAGTGTCTATTTTTGTCTTACAGATTGTGAGAATTGAGTATTAGTAATATTAAACTTCCGTCACAAACATGGAAAGTAAAGTTCTTTTTACATTTTAAAGTTGAGACAAAAGCAGTTCCCTTTCTCTTTCCCTGTGAAGTCTACTCATTTGCTCGGATTTGCACTTTGTGTAGCTTTAAGACTCAGATTCCCCACAGATGTGTCATTGTGCTTTGAAGTTTCTCCATGAGGCAGCCAGACCTATGTGTCAATCTCTGTGGGGTTTGTCTGGGAAACTGTAAGGTATATATGGCTCAGCAGAGGGATAATAGAAGGTTTTTTTTTGTGTGTGTGTAATCAAAAAAAATCAAAGGTATACCATAGAGTACAACAACCAGAATTACAGCTCAGAATAAATTCTTAGAATTGCTAACAGAAATATGAAAAGTCCTGATGGGGTTGTAGAAGGCAACTGGGGACAGACATAGGACTCTTCAGTCCTTTCTTTCCCACGGCTGCTGTTCTCAGAGCAGCTGTCCTGGGACCCCAGATACTGTGACATAGAATGAAAGCATCTTGTTCACCCAGGTGACCTTTTAACAGATGCTGAATACTGTCTATAATTTAATAATTGGGCCAGGTGTGGTGCCTCACACCTGTAATCCCAATACTTTGGGAGGTCAAGGCAGGCAGATCACTTGAGGCCAGGAGTTCAAGACCAGTGTGCGCAACACAGTGAGACCCCAGCTCTACAAAATAATACAAAAAAAGTAGCTGGTGTGGTGGCACATACCTGTACTCCCAGCTTCTTGGGAGGCTGAGGTGGGAGAATCACTTGAGCCGAGGAGATTGAGGCTGTAGTGAGCTGTGACTGTACCACTACATTCCAACCTGGGTGACAGAGGGAGACCCCATCTCAAAAAAAAAAAAAAAAAAAAAAAAAAAAAAGGTAAAAGAAAAAAGAAAAAAAATGCATATGTAAAAAACAGAAATCTATACAGACTATGTAAATAAAATCCACACATCAAAGAAACAGTAATAGGAAAAAAAGGAGCAAAAATGAAAGATACATAAGTAAAAAAAATCCAAGTGGTGTATATATATATACACACACACACACACACACATATATACACACACACACACATATATACACACACACACATATATACACACACACACATATATACACACATATATATACACACACACATATATATACACACACACATATATATACACACACATATATATACATACACACACATATATACACACACATATACACACACATATACACACACATATACACACACATATACACACACACATATATACACACACACATATATACACACACACATATATACACACACACATATATATACATACACATATACACACACATATATATATACACACATACACACACACATATTTACACACATACACACATATATACACACATATATATATACACACTCACACACATATATATATGTACACACACACACACATATATATATATATGTATATTTAGAGCCTGGGTGTCACCATGTTGGCCAGGCTGGTCTCAACTCCTGACCTCAGGTGATCCGCCCACCTCGGCCTCCCAAAGTGCTGAGATTACAGGCGTGAGCCACCATGCCTGGCCAATATATATATATATATATTTTAAATGTTCACCCTCACTAGTTATCAGGCAGATGCAAAATAAAATGACACACTGTTTTTTCACCTAAATTAGCATCAGTTTTTTTTTGTTTGTTTTTGAGATGGAGTCGTGCTCTTGTTGCCTAGGCTGGAATGCAGTGACACACCTCAGCTCACCACAACCTCTGCCTCCCAGGTTCAAGCCATTCTCCTGCTCAGCCTCCTGAGTAGCTGGGATTACAGGCATGCGCCACCACGCCCAGCCAATTTTGTATTTTTTTTTTAGTAGAGATGGGATTTCTCTATGTTGGTCAGGTTGGTCTTGAACTCTTGACCTCAGGTGATCCGCCTGCCTCGGCGTCCCAAAGTGCTGGGATTACAGGTGTGAGCCACCCCGCCCGGCCCAGTTTTTAAAGAGGAATCATTAAATCATTAAAATTAGAGAGAATGTAGAATTAGATAATTCATTGGATTAAATGAGAAACCTCAAATGCTGGGAGGACACATGGCAGCTACTTTGTGACTCTGCATCTGGGCAGTTAAGATTTTCCTTCTGTGACTTGCCCATCCATGGCCTGGTGACAGATGTACAAAGAAGGGAAATTACTCCGGGCAGCATCTAGCAGAACCGCTTATCTGACCCCCTACTCTAGCAACACCACTCCTGGATATAATCCTCAGAGAAGCATTCAAATACATATGCATCCAAAGATATGAGGGTGTTCACTGCCACACAGCAGGTGATGAAAAAATAGAAATAAGCAAAATAACTCTGTGACCATTCAGTTATGAACCACCGCATACCTTTTTTTTTGAGACAGAGTCTCACTCTTGTCACTCAGGCTGGAGTGTAATGGCATGATCTCAGCCTCCTGGGTTCAAGTGATTCTCCTGGCTTAACCTCCAGAGTAGTTGGGATTGCAGACACCTGCCACCACGCCCGGCTAATTTTTGAATTTTTAGTAGAGACGGGGTTTCACCCTGTTGGCCAGGCTGATCTTGACCTGCTGACCTCAGGTGCCACACACTTGTAATCCCAGCTACTTGGGAGGCTGAGGCAGGAGAACCATTTGAAACCGGGAGGCGAAGGTTGCAGTGAGCCAAGATTGCGCCACTGCACTCCAGCCTGGTGACAGAGCAAGACTCTGTCTCAAAAAAACAAATTGAATTTCCTAGAACAGGAAACAAGCAACAACAATGGGAGTGGGAGAAAGGAAGTCTCTACCTGTCTTTTAATGCTTCAGAGAATTTGGGGCCATGACTGACTTTCAGGCTGTGGGTGAGGCTGGCGTGTTGAAGGACTCTTTCTAAAGTTATAGGATGCTTTGGCAGTGGGGGGCAGAGGGAATACACTGGCAACTGAAAAGGAGGTGGTTCTTTATAATATGTTTGCTCAGTGAGAAGCTGAAGATTTCCAGTGTCCTGTTGGCCATAGTAAGTTGGTTATTTTTATACTACTGTGGCCTCTCTGGCCCCTGCATGTGGGAAAGTGGAGTGACTCAGGCTGACGGTGGTTGGGGGGCAGCTTGGAGCTGGTGGGTTAAGCATTTTCTAATACTGTTTCTCTGCAGAGGTGAAGGAAGTTGCCACTGAAAGTCGTGCCTGTGCTTCTGATGTTGAGGGCAGGCAGATCACAAATAAGGGCTCCTTCCCCCTGGAGAGGAAACCAAACCAAACCCTGTCCAGCCTGCAGGGCCTGGCAGGGTGGGTACGGGACCCTTCCTTGATGTGTCACTCCCTCAGCTGTGGACCTCCTGTCCAGCCTGCAGGGCCTGGCAGGGTGGGTATGGGACTCTTCCTTGGTGTGTCACTCCCTTGGCTGTGGACCTCCTGTCAAAGTGTTGGGATTACAGGTGTGAACCACTGCGCCCAGCCAGCACTCCTCATTTATGAGCTACTTCATGAAGTCTGCTTAAAGCTGATGTGCTTTGAAAATTCAGAGCATCATTCTGAATAAAAATTTTCAAATAATAACAAAAGATTACGTTTAAAAACAGGAATCACTCAGGTGCGTACTCCTCCCTGAATTCCGGAGAGCGAGGCACCCACGGCATTGTTCCTGCAGTGCCCAGTTTTGAACTTAGAATTCATAACTTGCTGTTTCCTCCCTCAATGGTAAATGCTTTAATGTTATGTAGAATAATATTTGTACAACATTTTTGTCCATTGTAAGTCTAAGGTGAGTCTAAATTTCATCATCGCTAGAAATACCTTTTTCCTATACAGACGGTTGGTCTTAGGATGTTTCGACTGGCATGAAAGCAACACACGTTCAGCAGAAACTGCTGTAAGCGCCTGTGCAGCCATTCTGTTTTCCACTTTCAGTGCAGTACTCAATAAATTACATGAGATATTCAATGCTTTATTATACAGTAAAGTGATTTTGGATGATTTTGTGCAGCTCTAGGCTAACTGAGGCGTTCTGAGCTCATTGAAGGTAGGATAGGCTAAGCTATGATGTTCCGTAGGTTAAGGGTAGTCAAGTAGTCAGTGCATTTTCAACTTTCCACATTTTCCTCTCTTTTTTTTTTTTTTGTTTGAGACAGAGCCTCACTCTTGCTCAGGCTGGCGTGTAGTGGAACAATCATGGCTCACAGCACCTTTGACCTCCTGGGATCAGTGAATCCTCCTGTCTCAGCCTCTCAAGTAGCTGGGACTATAGGCATGTGCCACCATGCCTGGCTAAATTTTTTGTAGAAATGGGGTCTCACTGTGTTGCCCAGGCTGGTCTGGAACTCCTGGCCTACAGGGACCTCCTGCCTTGGCCTCCCAAAGTGCTAGCATTACAGGCATGAACCACTGTGCCTGGCCTTCATATTTATAATGGGTTTATTGGGATGAAATCCTGTCACAAGTTGAAAAGCATCTCTACTCTCTGATCTTTATGATAAAAAAGGGAAATTAAAAGCCAGTATTTAATGTTGTTTTTGAATGCAGAAGAAAGTGCTATTTCTCTTCTCTATTGATTTGCCGATGCACAAATATGAGAGCTGTGGCTTTAGTTAAACTTGGCTGAAACTGGAAGGGTCATCTCGGGAGAAGTGAAACCAGCAAGTCGGTTTAAAAGCTGGCTTTAGGGAGAGTGGTGGCACACACCTATAGTCCCAGCTACTCTGGAAGCTGAGGGAGGCTGGAGGATTGCTTGTGCCTGGGAGGTCGAGGTTGCAATGAGCCTTGTTCGTACGGCTGCACCCCAGACTGGGTGACAAAGTGAGACCTTGTCTCAAAAAAAAAAAAAAAACAGTTGGCTTTAGGAATATTTCATGTCTAGCCGTTGTGTCTCACATCTCTAATCCCAGCACTTTGGGAGGCTGAGGCAGGAGGATCACCTGAGGCCAGGAGTTGGAGACCAGCCTGAGGAACATGGTGAGATCACCTTCTCTAAATAAGTGAAAAAAGAAGTTAACTAGATGTGATACTGCACGCCTTTAGTCCCGGCTACTCAGGAGGCTGAGGTGGGAGAATCACTTGAGCCCAGGAGGTTGAGGCTGCAGTGAGCTGTGATCATACCACCAGTCTGAGTGACAGAGTGAGACCCTCTGTCTAAAAAAAACAAAAAGAAATGCTTCATGGTTCTTGTTAGCAACACTTGTCGAGCCTACTGGTTTTGATGGAATGGATGGCGGGTGGGCAGCTGCTAAACACACTGTCCAGGCAGTAGGAACGCCGTGACTGAGCCAGGAGGTGGGAACACTGGCCCACGTCCTGTCATGCAGTGGAGTCTCAGCACTGCAGGGAAAGCCCTTTTCCTTGTCCTCTGCCTTTCCACCGGGAAGGAGTGCAGTTCTGTTTTTGCAAGTTGAGTCTCATACACAGCTGTATAGAGAAACGTCTTTTCACTTAGTAAAGCACAAGAAGAATGAAGGAAAATGGTGCTTATTAGGGAATATTTTATTTTTCCCTGCTCTGTTGCCCAGGCTGGAGTGCAATGGCATGACCTTGGCTCCCTGCAACCTCCATGTCCTGGGCTCAAACGATCCTCCTTCCTCAGCCTCCCAAGTAGCTAGGACTACATGCATGCACCACCATGCCTGGCTAATTTTTGTATTTTTGGTAGAAATGGGGTTTCGCCATGTTGTCCAGGCTGGTCTCGAACTCCTGAGCTCAAGCAGTCTGCTTGCCTCGACCTCCCAAAGTGCTGGGATTACAGACATGAGCCACCACACCCGGCCCTAACATTTTTTAAGACTATTTTTTTTTTAACTTTAAAAAAAATTTAAAAAGAAAGTGAATCTGGCATCCAGAAGGCGTTGAGTCGAGGTTTCCCCTTCCCCACATCTCATGGGACATGCCCTGGGACTTGCCCAGGAGAACTGATTGGTTGGCAGAGGTCCTTGCACTGCATGCTCACCGATTCTGTTTGTAGTGCAATGATGTAATGCCTCTGAGGGTCTGGGGTTTGTCTTTCTGTCTGGAAAGGCCATGTACACATAGGGCATCTTGGGATCTCGGAGCGGAACAAGTGGCCTCTCAAAAAACAAGTGTGTCGCTGCTGTCTCTCCCCTTTCTGGGTCAGGGTCCTTTGTCAGTGACGCCATCCCTGGCCACTAGGGTGATGGAGACATTAGCCAGGACTCACTAGGCCTGCTGGGCATAAATGGAAGAACAGGACGCATCTGAAATCTTGAGAAGGTCCTGGGTGATAGGATTGTAGCGTCAAACTCACAGAAGGGTCGTGAACAGCTTCACAGAGTGATTGTTTGTGCCCTTTGGGAAGGAGTGGTATCGGGATGACCACTGCACCTTATCGAGAGGGTGCTCCCTTGGCCAGTGGGTGCCTGTCATGGGTGCCGGAGGAGGGGCGGAAGTCCTGGCTGGAGCAGCCAGGCTTCTCAAGGCTCCTGTCCACACCGAGACTGTCATTGCAGGGATGAGACTGTTTGAGCATGAGGCACGCCGGTGGTCACCCCATTGCTTAGCACCCACATATTCTGGTGTTTGACCGGAGGTGCCTGGGGCCTATATCCAGACTTTGGTTTTTCCATTTTCCATCCTGAGGGGACGCTGGCTGTGGGAGTGTTTGCAGATCCGCTGCATTATTTAAAAACAAGTTTCCATGCAGTAAGGCTGGTGGCTGCAGAGTGGGGTGTGTTGGGGAGTGCCGGGCCGCAGCTGGGGGAGTCCCTGTGCCTTAACTTCCTTTTTAGCCTCAGAAGCAGAAGCATTTTAGCCATATTTCCTACGGATTGTAATTATCCCCTAATCTAGCGCAAACACAAACGCAGTCTTTCCAGTCAGTGTTCCCTTTTGGTTTTATTTGGAAAGCTGAGTGTAAAGCAGGTAGGGCACCAGCCACCAGGTTCTTCAGCACTCACTGCCCTGTCTGCTCCCTCCCGGCTTCTGTCTGCTCCAGGGAGGCTGAGGCCCAGCAGTGTCCCAGGGGCCACAGTGTCTGCTTCTGCCTGTCTCACCTGGGGGTACAGGGCCATCTTCCTTGGGTTCCCTACCTGCATGCCCAGGGTCACCCTGCTGCCTCCCCCAGTCACGCCCATCCACAGGCGCCTATTCCCCTGGATCTGGCAGCCGGCGCGGCCCTTCCTTCTGAACTCGGCAGTGCTGACTGCAGTCCCTGGCGTGGAGTGCCCCGGGGCTGGGCGAAGCTCTCTTCTGCACTCAGGCACTACCAGCTTGCCGCAGACGGCGTCTTGCGCAGTGCCTTTCTCAAGTGGTGCTTTTGGGAGGATGATGCCAAGTGCCTTCTGACTGCAGTCCGCCGCAGTGCCAGTGCTATACACAGAGTAGTGACTCTGCCTCCCTGCCCCTCCAGGCCCAGTGTGCTGAGTGCAGGCTCGGCCACGCTGGCCAGGGTGCCACCTCCTGCCTTCTTCATCTTCCCTTCCCAGGCGGATGAGTCGGCGGGTTGGGGGGGGTCTCACGAAGCGGATGAGTCTTCCCTGGGCCCCTGAGAGAGAGAGTGGGACGGGGGACAGTAAGGACTCTTCCAGACCTCTCCCACGAGAGGGATGCAGAGATGCAGGCTGTGCCTATTTAGGCCTGTGCTGCATGGATGGGGTTTCCAGTAAATGTCACCACTCAGCGATTAGCTCTGTTGGTCAAGAAGTCCATGTGCAGAGATTGGTGGCCCTTGACAGTTGAGTCACGAGAGGACGCAGCTTCAGTGTAGCTGGATTCGGGTCACTGGCTGTTCTGTTGCTCTTGGCAAACAGTTTTTAAATAGCTTTTATTTTTTAGAATTTTCTTATTTATTTTTGAAACGGAGTTTCACTCTGTCACCTGTGTGACAGAAATTGAGACCCTGTCTCAAGAGCCAGAGAAACGTATGAAAAATAGTCACGCTGTAGAAAACAGTGTTGTAGTTCCTCAAAAATTTAAACTTAGAATTACCATGTGATGCAGCAATTATGCTTCTGGGTATATACCCGCCAAAAGAAAGGAAGGCGCTCAGACATCTTTAGCCTACGTCCGTAGCAGTTTTATTCACAGTGGCCAAGAGGTGAAGACGTTCCAACTGTCTACGAACAAACATGAACACAATGTGGTCCCGCATGGTAGAATATGGTCCATTCTTAAAAAGGAAGGAAATCCTGGTGATGCACGGACCTTAGGGACATAAACAGTCACCAAAGGGCAAGTACAGTATGTGTCCACTCGTGTGAGGTGCGTTAGCGTAGTCAGAATCAGAGAGGCAGAAAGTAGAATGGTGGGTGCAGGGGGTAGGGGCTGGGGAAGTGGGGGAGTGGCTTGGCTGTTCAGTGGGGCAGAGTGTGTTTGGGAAGATGAGAAGGTTTTGGGCCGGGCACGGTGGCGCGTGCCTGTAGTCCTAGCTACTCGGGAGGCTGAGGTGGGAGGATCGCTTGAGCCCAGGAGTTCTGGGCTGTAGTGCACTATGCCAATCGGGTGTCCGCACTAAGTTTGGCATCAGTGTGGTGACCTCCTGGGAGCGGGGGACCACCAGGTTGCCTAAGGAGGGGTGAACCGGCCCAGGTGGGAAACGGAGCAGATGAAAACTCCCGTGTTGATAAGTAGTGGGATCTCGCCTGTGTATAGCCACTGCACTCCAGCCTGGGCAACATAGCGAGACTCCATCTCTGAAAAAAAAAAAAAAAAAAAAAAAGGTTTTGGATATGGTTAGTGGAGATGGCAGCACAGCGATGTGAAGGTACTTAGTGCCCCTGAACTGTACAGTCCACAGTGGGTAAAATGGTAACTTTCATGTTTATTTTTACCATGATAACAAAACTAAATTGCCACTTCAAATATGCCAATCAGGAAACTTACTCTTACATGAGCAAGTGAAAAAAATTAAAAAATAAAGACTGGGTGCAGTGGTTCATGCCTGTAATCCTACTACTTGGGAGGCCAACACGGGCAGATCACTTGAGGTCAGGAGATTGAGACATGGTGAAACCGGTCTCTACTAAAAATATACAAATTAGTTGGGCGTGGTGATGCATGCCTGTAATCCCAACTACTCGGAAGGCTGAGGCAGTCATTACTTGAACCCGGGAGGCGGAGGATTCAGTGAGCCGAGATTGTGCCACTGCACTCCAGCCTGGGCAACAGGAGTGAAACTCTGTATCAAAGAAATAAAGAAAGCGTCCAGATTAAGTCCTTAGCAATCAGAACAGTTGCTTCAGTAGATTTTGCCAACTGCCAGTATTGGACTGAGGTTAGATAAATAATTACCAATAACACTTACTCTTATAAAGGCAAAAAAAAAAAAAACCAAGAAAAACAAATAGATTAGCAAGGAAACTTCGCAAATGCGCTTCGTGCATTAACAGCCTGCAACACTGAACCCGTTGCCTGGAAGCGGGTGAGTAGCAGAGGTCATGCTGGCTGTCTGGATTCTTGGGTTGGATCTGTGCAGCAGGGTGGGAGCTAACACTTGTCAGTCTTTCTGGAAAGAATGGTGCATGGTTGCTGGAAAGTATGCTGGCCTGAAAGCTGTGTTTCCCTTGATGACTCATATGAGAAGTTTTATAGAACAATAAAAGGATGTATGATTCTTTTTAACCCCTATTTTTAAAAAGACTTTTTCCATCCTGTGGAAAATATTGAACATTTCTAGTAGGAGGAGTTGGGTCAGAATGACGTTTATTCTCCTGTGGTACATTTGTTACGACCTTTTGGTGACAGTAGGAAAAACCCACTAAGGATTGTTGTATTTGTTAGCACTAGCCATCATTTTGCTTTCCTTCTGAATTTTTTTTTTAGACGGAGTTTTGCTCTTGTTGCCCAGGCTGGAGTGCAATGGCGTGATCCCGGCTCACTGCAACCTCTGCCTCCCGGGTTCAAGTAATTCTCCTGCTTCAGCCTCCCAAGTGGCTGGGATTACAGACATGTGCCGCCATGCCTTGCTATTCTTGTATTTTCAGTAGAGACAGGGATTCTCCATGTTGGTCAGGCTGGTCTCAAATTCCCGACCTCAGGTGATCCACCTGCCTTGGCCTCCCAAAGTGATGGGATTACAGGCATGAGCCACCGTGCCCAGTCTCTTCTGAATTTTAATGGCGTTTTTGTGGGTGCTTTATCAAGTTGTCGAGTTCATCTCCTACTTGGTGTTAGCAATGCATTTGCTGGTGAAGTGTACAGAGAATTATGGTTGCCCTGGGCTCTGTCGATGTGGTTATCCTAGCTAAAAACCTTGGAATCATTCAGAAGTCCAAGCAGTTAATAAAAGGCTATGTACATTGTTTCTGTCAAGTTAGAGGATGCATTGGGCTTAGTGAAAATTCATCAGCCTTTTTCATCAGACTTTTTTTGAAAAGTCACAGCCTTCAGCAATCTGAGCAAAGATAAACTGCCTGAGGAACAACATTGATGCCTTGTGGAGGACTGTCTTATGACTTCAGGTACCATAAAACAAGCACAAATGGATGCTTTCCCCAGTGTCTGCCCATCTAACCGTTGGCGCAGGGCATCAGAGCATCTCGCCTGCAGCATTAATGCAACCATGAAAACGCAAAGACTGGAGGAAAAGCACCCGCAGTCCAGACTGCTTTGTCAGTGAGGTGTCATGGGCACTAGTGGCATCTGGAACCTGGAAAGGGACTGTCCTTTAAACCACACAGTGAACTGAAGCTCCAGTCTCATTATGCAGTAACTAACGATTTTGAAGTGCATCATTTGTGTAAGAAGAGGACAAAGTATTTATGGAGAGTCAGAGGAAATAGTGACAGCTGGCTGGTGGGTCTCAGGAAGAGCCGCTGGACCATCAGGGTGCTGGCAGAGCCCTGGGAATCTTGTTTCAGTTGGGGGCAGGGCTCTGCTCAGTGACAGCATGTAGGCCAGTTCTTATTTCCTGACTTCAATGGGTGTGGCCCGCTGAGCTGCTCTAAGAGTGAGTGGTCTGCACTGACAACCCATAGTCCCTGAGATCGACAACCCGTTACATGCAAGTATCATTTGATCCCTGCTTTGGATTCACAAACACCATATTTCTTTCTTTCTTTCTTTTTTTTTTGAGACAGGCTCTTACTCTGTTGCCCAGGCTGGAGTGCAGTGGCTTGATCATCACTCACAGCAGCCTTGAACTCCTGGGCTCAAGAAATCCTACCTCAGCCTCCCAAAGTGCTGGTGTTACAGGTGTGCCACTGTGCCTGGCTAATTTTTTTAAAAAATTTATAGAGACAGAGTCTCACGATGTTGCCCAGGTTGGTCTTGAACTCCTGGGTTCAAGCAAGCCTCCTGCCTTGGCCTCCCAGAGTACTGGGATTACAAGTGTGAGCCATCTTGCCCATTGTGATGGTTCTTCTTTATTTTCCACATTGATATTTTGGATGTTGCCAGAGAGTGCTCCATCTGCCCCTAGACGTGTGTACCCCTTTCTTTGCAGAAGAGTGGAGGTCACACTCCCAGCAGCCAGCCCGTCTGCCCTCTGCCTCCCCTCTCTCCATGTGACAGCCCATGATGGATGATCCTGTTGGCTGGAGCTCTTTCATCCAGTTTTTTTCGAGCCACTGTGGTGCATAAATATTTTCCCATTTGTCCTCAGCGGCAGTCTCTGGGCCCGCTCCTTTCCTGAAAGCTGGCTTTGCAGTTCTGCTCCCTGGCTGTTTCCAGGTGACCCTCCCAGCTCTGCTCTCCCAGTTCTGCCACACCTGGAGTCCTCAGGGCCCTTCCCACTCTGGGCATTTCCAGGACTCTGCTCTGCCCTGACCCTGCCCGTTCTTTCACCTTTGCCTGGGCCCTTGCTACCACAGCCCTGGGTGTTGTCTCCTAGGAGTTGTTTTATGATAAGGAGCCTTTGATTTTTGTTTTTTTCCTAAATTAAATATTACAGGATTTATTATAAAATTGTAAGGAAGGGCAGAGAGTTTCCATATGCTCTGGTTTCCCCAGTTGTTATCATCTTCTGTTAGTATGACATGTTTGTCACAGTTAATGAACCACTAGTGATCCATTATCATTAACCAAGCCTGTAGTTTATTCAGATTGCAGCAGTTTCCACTCACACCCTTTTCGTCTCTCAGAATCCCATGTGGGAGCCCCCATGCGTTTGTCCTCACATCTCCTCTGGCTCCTCTGGGCTGTGACAATTTGTTAGGCTCTGCTTGGTTTTGGTGACGTTGACAGATTTGTTTTTTTTTTTTTTTTTTTTTTTTGAGAAGGAGTCTTGCTCTGTTGCCAGGCTAGGATGCAATGGCACAGTCTTGGCTCACTGCAACCCCTGCCACCCGGGTTCAAGTGATTCTCCTGACTCAGCCTCCCGAGTAACTGGGATTACAGGTGCATGCCACCATGCCTGGCTAATTTTTGCGTTTTTAGTAGAGATGGAGTTTCACCATATTGGTCAGGCTCGTTTTGAACTTCTCACCTCAAGTGATCATCTGCCCGCCTTGGCCTCCTGAAGTGCTGGGATTACAGGCATGAGCCACCGAGCCCAGCCTATACCCAGGGTTTTTCATACAGTTTTTTCATATACTGTTAACTAAGAAAAAACTGTATTTTGCGCAGAACTTTCCCAGAAACTGGAAATGCATGTTGCCATGACGGTACTGCATATGGTGGGCCGCAAGGGCAGAGGTGTTAACAGCCAGAGCAGGGCTTCTCCAGCCATCTGGGTATCTTGGTGAGATGCTGATGCTGATTCAATGGGTCTGAGTGGGGCCTGGGACCCCCTGCTAGGCTCCCTGGAAGGCCCATGCTGCAGGTCCTTGGACCACACCCAGAGCAGCCAGGCTCTGGTGAAGTCTCACCTGAGCATTGCATATCAAAACGCACCTTGATGGATTTCTGTATTTCTTTCTGTTACAATTAGGGCAATATTAACTGTTTGGAATTGTGTATAGAATAGTTCCTTTGCTTTCATGGAGGATCTATGAGGTGTTAGTAAATCTTTGTTTTAAGGAATGGGATTGATCTGAGGGGGTTGAGAGCCACTGCCTTGCCAGGGAGGTCGCTGCCCCTGCTCAGGAGCCTTCTGTGGCTCCCCTCTGCCTGCAGCAGAAGTCTTGACCCCTTGGCTTGGCCCAGAGGCTCATTCCACCTGCCTCTGTTTACTTTGCTCTACTCCCAGTTTGAATCTCGCCTTATAGGAAATTGGTTTTCTCTTCCTGTTATCACTACAAAGACCTTTATATCCTCACAGAAAATGCTGTAATTATTGGGTGGCCTGCCTGATAGCTACACACACACACACACACACACACACACAACATATATATATAATATATATATATATTATATACATATAACATATTTATATAATGTATATATTATATATATAACATATATTTCTTAATATATAATTATATAATATAATTATATAACATTATAATTATATGATATATAATTATATAACATATTATAATTATATGATATATAATTATATAACATATTATAATTATATATAATTATATAACATATATAATATATGTATTTCCCATTCCTTAAACATATATACATATTATATATATGTTTAAGGAATGGGGCCTCGCTTTGTCCCCCCAGGCTGGAGTTCAGTGGTGTGATCTTGGCTCACTGCAGCCTCGACCTCCTGGACTCAGATGATCTTCCCACCTCAGCCTCCCAGGTAGCTGGGACCACTGGTGTGTGCTACCATGACTGGCTAATTTTTGTATTTTTTGTAGAGATGGGATCTCGCCATGTTGCCCAGGCTGGTCTTAAACTCTTGAGCTCAGGTAATCCGCCTGCCTTAGCATCCCAAGCTGCTGGGATAATGGCCTGAGCTACCAGATAATTTTTTAAATGTTTTTAATCTGCAGAGTTAAACTAAATGATGGTATTAGTGGCGGGATTTCCTCCCAGAGTTCACTGTAGCTGAGAAGTCATATCTAGTGGTTGTACTGCATTCTGGCGGGCTGTGGCCTGGGGTGACACGTCCCTTGGTCTGATGGGTGGGCAGTGACATGCCCCCAGGCCTCTGGTTCAATCTGAATAGTTGGGTGATCTTGGTATTTGGCCTGAGCATTCCGACTTCCACACTGACAGGCGCTCCCTGGACCTCCGCAGTTGAGAGGAGTCTGCGTGAACTGGCCTAGGCCTAGCTGCATCCAGCTGCAGCCCCTGCACCTCCCCGCTGCACACCTGGCCATCCAGGGCCTTCCGGCTGCTGCAGCGCTCACCAGAGCGCCCTGTGATTTTCCAGGGCAGAGTCTGGCAGCTGCACAGAGCAGGCAGGCCCCTGTTGAGATTTGTGCTTTGTCCTGGTGTCGTGTTTCCCTGGGGTGAGCCCTCCTGTGCGGTCGGGCGTCTTGCGGGATGAGCTCCGCGGCCTCGTGTAGTCCCTGTTGCTACATTTTGTCTCCGCCCCTTTCCGGGTGGCTGACTTGACAGAAATAACCGGACTCCAGTGATCACTTGGAAGGACAGATTGTGTTGTGGCAACATAACCGAAATAAGATTGTAATGGAACAGGAGGTGGGGCGGCTGCCAGCCTGCGGCCACAGCTCTCACCCCGCAAGCCCTGTCCTTCCTGTCCTTGCCCTGCATCAGTGTCTTTCCCCTACCCCTTCCCATTTGTAAACATTTGCTGGTGAATTTTCTTTTCTCTCCATCTAGAATTGTAGGATATTGAGAGCTCAGAAGGAGGAATTTACAGATGACCCAGTCCAATTCCTTTAACTTACAGATGAAAATTGAAGATGCTGCCCCAGTTATTTGTAACACAAACTGAGTCTTTTATTATAGTTTGCCTTTTCCCTTCACAGCTCAGGCAGTGTTGGTTTTGCTGAGCGTCCCTCTCAGAGAGACTCTCACAGAGTCCCTGTGCGTTTCTCTGATCGTGTTTTGATTTCGCCATAGCATGTAACCATATAGCAAGACATTTTCCTTAAAAACCTATTTATTCCTGCCATTCTAGGTAGTCACCCTGGACAGTTGGAGAGCTCGTCTAAAGAAACAAAATTCTCTGGAGGAAACTGCAGAATTTTCCTCATTATTATTGTATCATTGACAGATTTTCACTTAAGAAATTCTTACCAGTCCTTGGTCCTGCCTGGCAGGCAAATGTCAAACGTCCCAACTCACTCTGGAGGCCCACAGACCATGAGGCAAAGGAGATGAGCTGGTGTTGGGTTTTTGTTTTGTTTTTAGCTCCTACACCCGGTGCTGGTTTTTTCTCTGTTATTATTAGTAGGAGTCCCTGGGCTGCTTCATGCTGGATCTCAGCTCCTCATCCCTGGCCCTGACTGAAAGGACGACAAAGGTCCTTGTCCCCTAGGCCCATCTGCAGTGAAGACAGGGGTTCCTGACTCCGCTGGTCATAATGACAAAGTAATTGATAAATCAGTGTTTTAACTCTGGCCAGGCATGGTGGCTCATGCCTGTAATCCCAACACTTGGGAAGGCCAAAGTGGGCAAATCGCTTGAGGTCAGGAGTTGGAGACCAGCCTGGCCAACGTGGTGAAACTCGTCTCTACTAAAAATACAAAAATTAGCCGAGCATAGTGGTGTGCACCCGTAGTCCCAGCTACTCAGGAGGCTGAGGCAGGAGAATCGCTTGAACTGGGAGGCAGAGACTGCAATGACCTGAGACTGTGCCACTGCACTTCAGCCTGGGCAATAGAGTGAGACTCCATCTTGAAAAAATAAAAATAAATAAATACATGTTTTAACTGTAGCCACTACACTATAGCCTGGGCAACATAGTGAGACCCCATCTCTTAAAAAAAAATAAGCCAGTAATGAGTATATGTTGAAACAATAATTATTTATATTGAGTTAAATAAAATATTAACATGAATTTTACCTGTTTAATTTTACTTTTTTTTGATGTGGCTACTAGAAAATTTAAATGCTATTTGCGGCTTCCATTGTGTTTCCATCAGGGCAGCCCTGGCCTAGATCTGGAATCAGCAGCTCCCCTGGGCGTGGCTCTGCAGGAGATCTCCAGTGACTCACTCTTCTCATTCCTGTTTTTTTCTCCAAAGAACTAAAATACGTCTCCTTGCTGGTTGTGTTCATTAGTGGAGCCACTCTGGGCACTCCTCTCTGGAGCCTGCTGGATTTAGGATGTGATTTGGCCACTAGTGGGGAATCCTTGGGCCACAACTGAGAGGAGATGCAGGCGTTCCAGTAGCCCGGGGGGTTCAGAAGTGGAGGCAGGGAACACGCTCACAAGGCTGGAGCCTGCACGGCCCCACTGGAAAGAGCTTTGCCAAGTAGCAGCTACCTTCCCTCAACTGGTGTCTCCACCCTGTCTGCTTCTTGAGCTTCTCTTTGAGTACCTTCAGTGCTTCCAGTTAGAGAAGCATTTGGGGTAATAGCATCCCTGTTATTGAAAAGAAGGGATGAGGCCTCCTGATGAGTAGGGCTTATCAAAAGGCCTGTGATGACGGAGCAGCCCTTTGGAGCCACTTGGCTAGCCCGGCTGCATTGTATCCCCGTTCCTGTATCGTGACTGCTGAGTAAGCGCCGATGGCCACCAACCTCATTGGGCCTCGGTTTCCCTCTCTGCCACAGGGCAGGGTCCTGACCTTTAAGGTCACTGTCAGGCTCTCACGCCTGCACAGGGCATAACACAGTCAGCGTGAACTGCAGTGGTCAGTGTGGAGGCCCAGGCCCCCCGTCCTGTCTCCTGTGTTGTGCCCCTGCCACATCCTCACTGCAAAGGAAGCTTTTTCCTCTAGGCTTCAGTTCTTGGTCCCAGCTGACTGCAAGCTCCAGTTCCTTTGTGGAGTCACATCACGTCTCTGCACCTGTTTTTTCTGTTAAAGTGGAGACGACAGTAGTGGCTCTCTTCTGGGGCTGCTGTAGGATGCAGTGAAGTGATGCCCAGCATGGCTCGACATGGTACATAGTACGTGGAAAGCTGAGAAAGCAGGAGTCGCCAGTAGCAGGTCTTGGCCCACCTGCAGTTGTGTGGTCGTGTGGATTAGCCCCCGTCAGTCTTTCCTTTCAGAGGCTGGCAAAGACCCAAGCCAGAGGACCCAGGGTTTTGGTTGGGATGTGGTTGGGGGTGGAGATGGTGATTGTGAGAAGTGGAGCTGTGATGGTGTGGGAATAGGGGACAGAGAGGAGGGTGCTATCAGCAGGTGAGGGTGTGAGGATGGGACGGTGGGGGAGGTGTGAGCCCTGCACTGGGCCCTGGCCAAGGCCAGCCAGTGTAGAAGGGCCAGTGTTCACCCCTTCCCCCGTGTCTTGCATAGTCCCCTCCTGGCTTCTGGCTGAGATGAACACAGCACTGGCAGGTACATGGGGTGGACTGGCCTCTGCCATTGTCTGGACCCTAAAACCCATGGTGACTTTGTTTCCATGGAAATATGGCAATGTGTCCAGACAACTGAATTCTACCTCACCTTATTCATAAACTAGGGATTGTCTGATTTTGGTTTGTGTGGTTAGGCTTCTAGAGTTTATTAGAATAGACAATGCGGATTATTATTTTATAAAGGGTGACATTGACTAAAATAGAATAATGTCTTCATTGTTGAACAAGGGTATTATCTGAATGTGGAGAGATCAGTGAAATCTCCACAGTGACAGACGCCCTCTGGAGATGGGGCCAAGGCTAGGTGTGCACCTCCCCTGCCAGCCATCAGCAACCTGCCCCTGTCTGTCGCTTTGTTACTTCTTGATTTTAAATTTCTGCCAACGTTTCTTGTTACAGAGTATGGCGTTTGTGAAAACTTGCGGAAGCTGGAGATCACAGGCGTGTCTTGTCGGGACGTCTACGCGAAGTGTGAGTGAATCTGTCATCAGCCATGATTAACTCTGTACCAAAAGCAGACAGTGCACATCAGTGATAAATAATAAAAGTGATTTAGTCCACACTTTTGTTTTTCTCAGACACCATCTTAGTCCCATTTTGAATGCAGCACCTGTAACTGTAGCACTAAAATTGAGGGAGGGGGCACTCTGTTCTCCCATTCTGGGCATCATCGATACAAGTGTCTTTTATTAAGCATCTTGAGGCTCTTTAGATCTGAGAAATATGGGCTGCACCAAAGCGATTTGGCTGGTCCTGGAGCTGCCTATTTCTCTCGCTTCTGGGCCTCCACCTTTCAGGATGGGACTGCCCGTGGTGATTGGGAAATGAAGCTGTGGTGCCTTCCATCCAAGCCCCCAGGTATGGAGAGGCGGCCTCCCTGCTGGAGTTCTCCTTCCCCTCAGTGTTCTGTGAGCAGGATGAGCCCCCCAGCCCTGTTTCATGTTTCTCCAGTTCCCTGCTTTACAGAGTCACTTGCAGCACTCACCGAACAGGCAGAGGCTGCTTGGCCCCAGGCTGTCTTTCCGAGAGCATTGCCTCAGTGCCAGGGACTTTCCCATTTCTCACTCATTGGACGAAGCTCTTGGTTTTTTTGAATGGTCAGAGGGTTTCTATGAGTGTCTTATACCACAAGTTTTCATCTTCTGACTGTTCTTTGAGTTTCTTTTCTTTTTTCTTTTTCTTTTCTACAAGGCAGATGGTCTTTGAGTTTCTTAGGCCATTTGGCCCATATCATTTCAAAGTGACATGAAGACATACTTCTAAGAGTTGTAAGCACCAGCAGTCACATACTGGTAGGGACACAGGTGTTAGGGTTTTCTTTAACACCCAGAGGAGCGTACACATGGATGCTCCTATCAGCTGCGGGGGTCGGGGGTGTTGCCTGGTCACTGCATCCTGCTGTCCTGTGGGGGAGGCCGTCTGGGCACAGGTGAGCAGGAGGTGGTGTGGCTGAGGGGGAGGGCAGGGCAGGGGCATGGGCACAGAAGAGGGGATAGGAGGACAGGGCATTGGGAGATTTCTTTTCACTGCTGATTCTTAACTCCTTGAAGGTGTTTGCAAAATGCAGAGAATTCACATCATCTGTCACTTAGTTTCCCTTGGTGTTTATTGCCCCCAGTGTTTAGTCTGCATTGGCCAAAGCAAATTTCAGGGTTCATTTTCACAACACAGAAATTATGTTTCTGTGAATTTGCTTTAAGGCTTATCCAGGAGAAAATTACTTAACTTTGGGAACAGGTGGTGGAAGAAAATCACTCTTAGCTCCATAAATGGGTGGTGTAGTCGGCTAGCCTTGGTTGAGCTGTGTGAGGCTGGCCTGAGTTAGCAGGCTGGGAAATGCCAGGTGGGTGCTGGGCAAGGTTAGTGTCTTAGCTGGGGAAGCGTTCTCTAGACGGTGATCCAGATACTCACTGGCCAGGACACCTGCCCTCCTACCTCCTGAGCCCCGGTGAGCTGTGGCTGAGGGCCTGCAGAGCGTGCTGGCCACAGAAGGAGCATGATTGATCGAGTGTGGAACGAATTCCCAAGCTTGCTGCCACCATGAGTTTCTGGTGGGACCACTGTTGGAAGGAAAAAGTGTCACAGTGTTCTCTCCAGCAGGCTTCTCAGAGCCTGCCTCCCTGTGTACTGGGTGGCTGCATAAACACAGGGGGTTATATCACACTGCTGAGGGGCGGGCATTGGGTCATATTAACGCTTGTTTGTATAGTCCTGAAAGAGCTATCCTTAGTCCTTTCCCTGCTGTGTCTGTTCAGGTATAAACCCTCGCGTGAAGTCGGGACGTTTTATGAAAATTCTCCCTGATTATGAGCACATGGCGTACAGAGACGTTTACACCTGCCGTATGTACCTCCTGCGAGCTTTGGCTTTTGCGGCAGCCAGCACGGCCGAGAACTGCATGGGGAGGGCCCTCTAATTCACACACGGGACACCTTTGGTCCTGGGAGCTTTTTGTCGTCCTTTCACGTTCACTTGCCACAGCGTGGCTCTGGTTGAGCTGTGACAGAGATCACACGTGTATGCTGGACTCCAGGTCTTATTTGAGCCATCTTTCTGCAGTGGTTTCTGGGTAGTACCAGTCGAGATCACTTTAATGCACATTTTCACATGTATCGTTTATTGAGGAGCTACTGCAGAAATTCATGCAGAGGCAGAGGAAAGAACAGAGTGGAAGCTTTAAAACTTTTATTCTAAAGTGAAATGTGAATAGTTGACTTCTGAGCTTTATTAATCACAATCACATATGCATACACCCTCAATAGACAAATACAGGTAGCAACAGTTGATTTTTTTTTTTTTCCCCGAGACGGAGTCTCACTCTGTCACCCGAGCTGGAGTGCATTGTCACAATCTCAGCTCACTGCAACTGCCCACTCCTGGGTTCAAGTAATGCTACCACCTCAGCCTCCCAAGTAGCTAGGATCAGAGGCATGCACCACCATGGCTGGTGAATTTTTTTTTGTATTTTTAGTAGAGACAGGTTTCACCATGTTGCCCAGGCTGGTCGTGAACTTGTGACCTCAAGATATCTGCCCACCTCAGCCTCCCAAGGTGCTGGGATTACAGGCTTGGGCCACTGTGCCTGGCCAACAGTTAACTCTTTAAAACTTAATTCTTTTCTGCTGGGTGTGTTGGCTCACACCTGTAATCCCAGTACTTTGGGAGGCTGAGGCAGGCAGGTCACCTGAGGTCAGGAGTTCGAGTCCAGCCTGGCCAAGATGGTGAAACTCATCTCTTGTAAAAGTACAAAAACTAGCTGGGTGTGGTGGCAGGTGCCTGTAATCCCAGCTACTCAGGAGGCTGAGGCAGGGGAGTTGCTTGAACCTGGGAGGTAAAGGTTTCAGTGAGCTGAGATCACTCCAGCCTGGGTGACAAGAGTGAGACTCTGTCTCAAAAAAAAAAAAAAAAGCACTTAATCCTTTCGATGGAGCTCTGGAAATTTTTCTAACACACAGTCATAGGAATTTGATGCTGTCTCCACTTTCTGAGACAGGATCTTGCTTGTTGCCCAGGTTGGAGTACAGTGCACAGTCACAGCTCATTGTATCCTTGAACTCCTGCCTCAGCCTCCCTAGGAGCTGGGACTAGGGGCATGTACCATCATGCCTGATTAATTTTTCAGTTTTTTGTAGAGATAGGGGTCTCACTATGTTGCCCAGGCTGGTCTTGTACTCCTGGGCTCAATCAATCCTCCCACCTTGGCCTCTCAAAGTGTTGGGACTGCAGGTGTAGCCATTGCACCTGGCCTGTTTCTGCTTTTATTAGCTCAGAGTGGGTGAGTGGTGATAGAGCAATGACTTTCAGCTGTCCAGAAAGATATTAAAAACACCTGCCTGCTCTGAAAGCTGTATAGCAGTTTCTAGAAGCGCGGAGCCCATACTACTGCTTTCTTCAGCCCACCAGACTGCCCGTGAGTCAGCATTGCCTGTTGAGAGCAGACCTACATCTTGAGTTTCATAAATACCCGATTTCTAAAACACACCTACCGAAAGCAGAAAGAATAAGAGTGGTTCACAGAACTTCTCCTAGTATCCTCCCAAATCTCAGCAGATCGCTGCAGTAGGGGAACTGGGCCTCTCTTTACTGAGGAGACCTTCCTGAAGTCGGTGAGGAGGTGCCTGGATTTGGTTAGCCCATGCTTCAGGGTGGTGTCTGAGTGCTTTACACACCTGCTAACAACACTGCCTTGTTGAGTGAACTGTTTAGCTGAGTGGAGGTGCAGCCAAGGGACCTTTCAGGAGTCTGTGGACAGGGAACAAGGGGCTGGAAGGGGCCGAGGTGGGAAGGGAGGGGTGGGCAATGTTTGAAGACATTGTGCTGTTCTGGACTGACCAGCCCTTCCTCTGAGCAGTCAGCAGCAGAGCCGTGGGAGGGAACGGTCGACTTAGCACTGACAAGAACGGTCTCTCCTTGGTGGTGACAGGAATGTGCCGGGTGAGGGTGTTTTTCTTTTTTTTTCTTGAGATGGAGTCTTGCTCTGTTGCCCAGGCTGGAGTGCAGTTGTGTGATATTGGCTCACTGCAACCTATGCCTCCTGGGTTCAAGCGATTCTTGTGCCTCAGCCTCCCAAGTAGCTGGGATTACAGGCGCATGCCACCACGCCTGGCTAATTTCTGTATTTTTAGTAGAGATGGAGTTTCACCATGTTGGCCAGGCTGGTTTTGAACTCCTGACTTCAGGTGATTGCGCAAGGGCTTTTCCATACAAGGGGACTAGCACTGAGAGGCTCCTCATGTTGTACGTCTGTCCTGCGACTTCTCTGGAATGTGCACTGTGGATGTAGGATGGAATTGTGTTCCAGCTGGTTTGGAACTCCTGGGCTCAAGCGATTATCCCATCAGCTTTCCAAAGTGTTGGCATTACAGGAGTGAGCCACTGCGCCTGGCCAATGTTCTGTACTTTTAAAAATATGTAAAACACTGATTGATTTTAGCCTTTACTCAAATATTAACAATGATATCTCCTAAAAATATAGAGTGCCTTTCATACAAATGTAGAATTCCTTGAAACATACTGGTCCTCTGCAATTGGAGCTGAACTCGGAGCAGGCGAACATGAGGAAGAATCCCATTCATTATATGGCTGTGGGAGTACAGCAGGGGCCCGCGGAAACATCCGCATCCTAGTTCCCAGAGCCTGTGGCGTTGTCACCTAATCTGTGTGGCAGTCTCCCAGGGCAGCTGGAACAGATGAGCACAAAGGGGGCCTGAAACAGCAGAAACCCACTTTCTCACAATCTGGAGGCCAGAGGTTCAGGACAATGTGTCCTGGGGTCCTGCTCCCTCTGAAGGTCCTTGGGGAGCCTCTTCCTGCCTCTTCCTGCTCTGGTTAGATGGCTGCAGCCCCTGCTTCTGTCCCCACACGGCCCCCTCCATCTCTGTCTGAGTATCCATCTCCTCGGAAAGACAGCAGTCAGTGGACATCTGGCCTTGTTTGCACCTGCGTTTCTTTATCCTAATGTGGTCACACCTGCATTACATGTTGATTACTTCCACATAGGGCCACATTCTGAGGTTCCAGGGGACATAAATTTGGGGGGGACACCACTCAGCCCAGCCCCCATTGTAATGGGGACTTGGTGGGTAAAGTTGTGGGTCCTGAGGCAAGGGGGCATCCTGGATCACCTAGGCAGGCTTTGTGTCTCACAGGGTCTTTGTACAAGGGGGGCCCATGGCGGGAGCAGGAGTGAGAGGTGAGAGAGGCTGCATGTAGCTCTGAAGGTGGAGGAGGACCCAGGAGCCGAGGAGGGCAGCGGCCTTGAAGCTGGAAGGCAGGGAGTGGACCCCTGAAGCTTCTAGGAGGCAGTGGCCCTGCCCACGCCTCAGCTGACAGAAAGACAGCTCACGTTAATCCATTTTCTTCATAGACTCCCCTGAGCAACACAGGCCAAACCTTTAGCTAGGGGCATCCACCCACAAAATTGCCATCCCTGCCAGTCTCCTGGCATGGAGCCCACCTGTGGTGTGTGGGCCGAGGTTCGAGGACTCTGAGTCAGGACAGGTGTGGCTCTTCCAGATGTGCCAGCACCTGGGTTGGTGCTGGCAGGACAAAGTGTAACCCCACCTTTCACGGTCCTTTCCCATTTGGCTTCATTTTGAATTCATTTCGGAACCATTTATGCAGGGGATCCCAGGGCAGATCAATGCCTACTTTCAATACCTGGAATTAGAGGAATGCGTTCAATCGCAAAGAGTATTCTGATGTTTTTTCCAGTCTCTACTGTGAGGCCAGATCTGTACTCTCAGAATGGGGTCCTGGACAGTGGCATCCGTGTCTTCTGGGAACTTGTGACGCAGCTTCCCTGGTCTCTTCCTGTGGCTGTCATGTCTGGAACTTCTGGCGATGCCCAAGTTTGTGGACTTCTGGCCTGGATTATTCCCTCTCTCCCCTTCGTAAGGGTTAAAATCTTAAAGGTCTCAGCATCTGGTAATTTATTACGAGATGTTAAAACAACATTTAATAAGAGGTAGCGATGTCCTTATTCACAGTCTCATCTTTTAAATAATGTATTTAATTTTTGGTACTGAAAAACTGCATAACCTTCGAGGCAGAAATAAGGTTGTTGGTTTTTTTTAGGTGTTTAGCCTTCTAGATTGTCAGAGAAGCATTTATTTCTTTAACTGACAGATAAGGATTGTATATATTATGTGTTTATGGGGCACAGTGTGATGTGTTGACATCTCTTTATGTTGTGGAGTGATTCTCAGCCTGGCCACACATTACAGTCACCCAGGAGCTTCTTAGAAACCCTGACAGGTCCCCCACCTCACCTCCCTATCCCCTTGCTGATTGACTTGGCTGCCATGGGGCCTGGAGTCGATGTTTTCCCATGTTCCCTCTGATTTTGATGTGCAGTTAGGGTGGAGAGCCACTGCAAACAAAGGGAGATCATCTTTTCTCTGTGTGAAGCTGATGTGTATGTATATATATTTGTTGTTGAGATGGAGTCTCACTCTGTCACCCAGGCTGGAGTGCAGTGGTGTGATCTTGGCTCACTCCAACCTCTTGTCTCCTGGGTTCAAGCGATTCTCCTGCCTCAGCCTCCCAGGTAGCTGGGATTATAGGCACGCGCCACTATTTCCGGCTAATTTTTGTACTTTCAATAGAGATGGGGTTTCGTCATGTTGGCCAGGCTGGTCTCGAACTCCTGACCTTAAGTGATCTGCCTGCCTTGGCCTCCCAAAGTGTTGGGATTACAGGCGTGAGCCACCACGCCCGGCCCTGTTCCTTGCTATTTCATATGGGAAGATAATGTGGCAGCTGCCCAAGAGTGAGCCTTTGAAGTGGCCTGGTGTTTTGGGAAGGCTTGGTCACCTGCTGCCCTTGACTGAGATACTGAGGAGCTTGTGAGGAACTGAAGCACAGGGTACATTTTTCCCGGGTTCTTTTTTCTCCCCCCCGAGCTCACTTTAGGAAGGACTGGGTCCTTTGAATTTAGAAAGATAGGCGGCTAGAAGACACGTTTATAATAAAAATGGTGAGGCATTAGGGTTTACAGATAACATTCACGCTCGTATGGGTCCATCTCTGCTCTTGACCGTCTGAATGGGAGCTGAATTCCTGTTGAAATCTATGGGTTCATCTCTTGAATAAATACATTTGCTTTTGCAATAGCTATGCTTCGTAAGGATGCTTTTAAAGTGCATGTCCTCAGACACGGGCTTTGCGATTCCATGAGGAAGCTTGTGTCCCCTCTGGATGTGCATGCTGGGAGCCCACCTGGCCACACGGTTTCTCTGACTCATCTTTTGGGATGGTTTTGGTGGCTGTCGCAGACTAAAGGAGTTGATACTGTTCAGCAGAGGCTGTTGCTTCCAAAGTACACTAGAGTCACCGCTTTGAGCAACATGCAGAGCTTAAAGATCCAGGGGAGGATGTCGCTTTAGAACTGGCATCCCGGGAGGCTGCTGTGGTTTTATTTCAGAAATGCTGCGTTGAGGCAAAACAGGGAACTCCCCCCTTTGTGATTGCCAGGCGTCTGAGGCAGGCTCTTTGGGCATTCTTCAAAGCAGGAGCTGAGGGGAGGGGAGGGAGAGGAGAGTGCACCATGCTGACTAGTGTTATTTTTTTTCCCCCCAGTATTTCATGATGGATTTTTGAAAACAGAAAAGTTGGAAGAATTGTCCTGTGAACCCCCATTTCGTTATCATCCGGCTACCCAGCTGCCCAGCTGTCCAGCTGTCTATCCCTCCAGCCATCCGTGGACTTATTTTCTGATGCATTTCACACTTGGCAGGCATCAATACATTTCACCCCTAAACACTTCAGTGTCGAGATCAGTGTTTGTTTATGGTTCTTGATCACACACCCATCGAGATGTGACTGTAAAGCAGCACGACCGGCTAGACTGTGTCCTGTAAACAGACTCGGGATTGTTCCGTAAGGGGTGGCCGGCAGTGGCCTGCACACAGCCCAGGCTCATTTAGGAACTTCCTAAATGATGATCTGGGCTGAATCCTGGGAGCTGTTGGTGGAGTCCTGCCTCCTCTCCAAAGGCTTGAGAGGTTTCTCATTTCCTGTACCCTAGATCCAGGTGGGGGCCTCCTTGGTGCCGTCTGGCCTCTTGCCCTCCCTGCTCCATCTTCCTTCCTGTGGTCTGGAGGGGTCTTGCTGCTCCAGTGCTCAGAAACCTTGCATGGCCCCCACAACCTGCAGAGCCCCGAGACCCTGCCCATTCGCTGAGTCACACATGCTCACTCAGCAGATACAGGTGCAGGACAGCAGACGGAAACCATGTCTGCCAGCGTATTGACTGTGCTGTGGTCTCTGAGTGGTGGGATTACCAGTGAGCTTTAGGTTTCCTTTTTCCAAATTGTCTTCAGTGACTATGTATGTTTTGCTTTTGAAATAGGGGGGGGGGACTTTTTTTTTTTTTTTTTGAGACAGGGTCTTACTCTGTTGCCCAGGCTGGAGTGCAGTGGCATAATCATAGCTCACTACAGCCTCTGCCTCCCTGGCTCAAGTGATCCTCTTACCTCAGCCTCCTGGGTAGCTGGGACCACAGCACATTCCACCACACCTGGCTAGTGGAAATTTATTTTTAAAAAAGAGGTGACCCAGCTGAAATTTTAGTCTGTAGTCCTGTGACATTTTGTCCTCTGCCCTAACCTGTTCCACAATCCCTAACTTCCGCTGTTGTGTCAGATGCCACTGCGGCTTCCCAGGGACTGTATTTTATTTTCTTCATCTCTCTCTCTGTTCTTGTTTTGACTGCTCTAGTTAGAATAGTTCATTTTCATAGTCCTTATCTTTTGAAATTTGGAGTATCACTGGCTGCTTTCACCTCTTCATATGGACTTTGGAATCATTTTGTTAAGTTACTGTTTAAAACCTGTGGGTTTGAGTTGGGGCAACATTATGTGTGATTAGCTGGGAGAGTTTTTGTCTCCAGTGTTTTCTCCCCTTGTACGAATGTTTCTCGTCTCTGTCTTTACTGAAGTCTTGTAAAGCGGTGCGTGGACTCAGTGCCTCCTATTGCCGATGCCAGGTCTGCTGCTACTCCCACTGAGCGAGCGATGCTCCTGCTGGATTCCTGTGCGAGTCCTTGGTACTTGTCTTGCTGAGTGCTCAGTCATTCTGCGGGACCCAGGGTTTGTGGGAGCTTTCCAGGTACACAGGCGCCAGGCGTGCTCCTCTGCCCTGCGCTGGTCTTGCTTGCTGCTCTGGTGGGTGTCTTGGGTGAGCGCGGGGCCCCCTCTCATAGGCAGCCCTCACGTGATGGCTCCCAGCACTTTCTGTCCCACCGTCAGGAGACCTGGGACCTGTGCTTGGCCCAGCGACCCAGATGGGTGAGGCTGTAACAGCCCGGGCCGGTCGTCTATGGTGACCATGATGGGGAGGTGTCTGCAAAGCACCCTGTATATTCTGTATATATAGAATATACATACAGGTCTGTACCCTCTACTTGCTCACGTCTTCTCCACCAGCCAGATGAGTTTCTACAGCCAGGCTCCACTGTAGGGAACCCAGGCCTGCGCAGGGGAAGTCACTGGGGGCCACCACCTTCCCCATGATCACACTCACTGCTTTCTCTTGCCAGGTAAGGCTTCCCAAATGATGGGAACTGGCAGTGGTGGTGAAGTGTGTGAGGCAGGCTTTATCAGGCATTTAGTAGCCAAGGGGTGGCTTGTAAATGCTGGTACAATGCAGGGGCTAGAGGGGCTGGGCTGGGCTGACCTGGGAGGCTGATGGAGAGCGGGCATGTGAGGTGGAGAGGCAGGAAGGTTGGTGGCAGCCACATGGCAGAGGGCCTAGGGCCTGGCTAGGGAGCCATGGAGAGAGGCAGTGGGTGGGCCGGGGGTTCAGGACGGCCTGAGGGGGAGGCAGCTGGCACAGTGGCCCATACGCCATGTGGTAAAGGCCTAGGGAGGGCCTGGGGCCAGCTTTAGGGGTGACCTGGAGCTGCTCAGGAAGTGAGATGGCCCAGCCTGACCTGGCCATTGACTGGCAAGGAATGGGACAGAGATGTTTTGTCCTGGGCCTCCGGCAAGTGACATTATCATTATCGGGATAGCTTTAAAGATCTGATTGCTTACGACATGCCTTGTAGTGGTGCCAGCGTCTCAGCATTTGGCAGGTCTGATCCAGCTCTCTGTTTGTACCCCTTGTGTCTTATTCCTAGAAAAGAGATTTCCCCGCCTTGCTTGATTTTCCCCCACTGATGGGGAGGCTCATCACTTTACGGGAGGCTCATTTTACTCAGGCTTTCTGAGGATCGTTTCATTCTGATACAGCTTCAGAGGCTTGGTGTGCATGTGTTTGGAGGGCTCTCCTGCAAGCCTTTTGTGAGGCCTCATGGTTCCTTCCTAATTCCTGGGGCTCCCTGTGGCATGCTGGGTCTAACACAGAGACTTGCTCTTTCTCTTCTCCTGTAGTGCTTCACCGATACAGACACATTTTGGGATTGTGGCAGCCAGATATCGGGCCATATGGAGGACTGCTGAATGTAGTGGTAAGTCCCAGAGCCTTGCGATGGGGTCTGTGAATGGGCAGGAGTCACGCCTTAAGTGGAGGAATTTGAGGGCCTCTTCTACCTGGGGTGAGGCTGGCCCACATGTGCATTGGAGGTAATTACCAAAAACTTCTTGCTGGGTCACTTTTCAGGACCCCTATTTTATTTTCCAAATGAGCAAAGATTCGCTTAGAGTACCACTTTGGCCTTGTGGCCCATCCTTGGACTTTCTGGTCTTAGGGGGTAGCTGCGAGGGCCTTTGCTTCCTGGATGCCGAGGCCCAGTGTACACATGCCGGGGTGGCTCTGGAGACTGCCCTCAGCCAGGTCCTTCCTTTCTGGGTCTTTGCCCCACATGATCTAGCCATGTTGTGCTCTGACGTCTGTTTCCTCGGGTTCTGTAGATCTCCTCTGACCCCATGGTCTGGAAAGTGCTAGAATGGTGCAGGTGGAAGTCCAGGCTGGTGGCAGAGTCGCCTCCATTTCCCGTCTCCTGGCAGCCTGGTGTCAGGGTCTGAGGACCTGTGAGGACATTACTTTCTGTTTCCTGGGTCTGCTATGGCAGTGTCTGTCTAGTCCCAGGCACTTGATCATGGCCAGAGATGGAAGTCTGGTTTCTCTTTTATTAAACTTTCGTGTTCTGTTGATGTTTCCCTTCTCTTTGTCCATCTGTTTGGGTATAGTAGTGAAAGTTTGTTTCAAGTCTAGCCCTTGCCTCTTCTCCTGATCTCCAGGCGTGCCAGGCGTCCTTCACCCCTCACCCCTCACCCCCTCACCGCGTGCCTGGGCGCTTGTCTGGGTGCCGCGGCCTGGTGTTCCCAAGAGGCCCTGGTCCTGGCCTGCAGGCAGAGCTGAGTCAAGAGCACCTGCTTTGCGCAGGCCTAGGGTGTGCGCACGTCTCAGGCTTGGGGAGGTGTCTCATTCTCATTCCCGGTTGCTCTCCTTCCTCTGTAGGGCCCAGGCAGAGGCCCTGGGTGCACTCTTTCCCCAGGCCCTGAGAAAAGGTCCTTCTGCCTTTTCTCTTCTTGGCTTTGTAAGCCACGCTTCACTCAGCCCCTTCGCCTCTCAGCAGCCACGCTGCTTCCCTCCTCCACCTCCCACCCCTCACTCAGGATTCTTCGGGTGCCTTGTGCACCTGCCTGTGCACAGTGTGGGGCTGTGTTCTCTGGTTACCGTCTTCTGCATTTGGCCACGGTAGTCCTGGCCCCTGTGTGGCCCTGGCCTCCATGTGCACCTCTCCAGCCTGCGGGTGCCAGGCATGGGCCTTCCTCCCCAGCCAGTGTTCAGTGGCCTCAGGAAGTGGGGGAGAAGTCCTGCCCCTTGGCCCCCCGGGCTGTCGCTTTTCTTCAGGGCCTTGGGTCCTCATCTCTGGGCTACCTTCATTGCTCTCTGATGTGTTCAGTCTTTTTTTCTGTTTTCTTTTTTCTTCCTCCTGGAATTAGGAGACAGTCTTGTCTTCATGGCTATTCTTGGCAGGAGGGTAGGTCTGATATGAGCTCTGTGGCCAGGGCGAGGAGCAGATGTCTGCTTGTAGTTTTAGTTTCTATGCTACCCAGCCACCTGCCAATTTATGTTGAACAGTAGCTGCTCATTCAACACAGTGAGGTCGTCTGACTTTTCTTGGTATTTGAAGGTGTCTCTGTGGAGTGAGGATGTGGTGCTCTGCAGGGTCCGCAGGGCTTCCGGTCTGCCCTCCCATCCTCTCCCCCTTCCTCCCTCCCTCCTTCCTACGCTTACACCCTCCTGCTGGAGCCTCTTGAAGGGAAGGCCCTGCCCTGACTTTGTTGAGCTCTGGGCTGGCACCTCGCCCCTGAGATGTCACTGTTGCCATTGCTTTTGCTGTGGTGAAAATCTGGCGCTGGCGTTCGGCTTGTGCTCTGCTCCCTTTTGTGCACTTGGACCAGGGGCTGAGTCCAGTGAGGGCGGGTATGTCTGTTTCCCCTTGAGCTCTGCACAGGTTCTTCTGGGCCTGGTGTGCACAGCCCTGGGCAAATGGCTACTCTGCGACTCTGGCCTTTGCTCCCCGGGTGGGATTTGGGGCCGGGATACACATTCTCCTTTGTCATCTGGTGGGATCGGCCATGGAGAAGCAAGCTCTGCGTTTGTGGTGTTGGGCACTGCATCCAGCTTTGCTTTTAGGATGTTTCCTCCAGGAGACCAGCCTAGCAGCTCACAGTGTGGGTAGGTTGCTTTCCTTTCTTTTAGTGGAGAGAGAATGGTAATTGTTTTTCTTACTGGCAGTGAGTAATAGAGTAAAAAAAACCCCAAAAAACAAAAAGCTTCTGAAAACCAGGGAATAACTGGGGAAGGTGGAGTCCGTGAGAGAACAGCACCAGCTCACGCTGGACCTGGGCTCATTAGCCTCAGAAATGATGGAAGTCTCTCCTTGGTTGCTGGAGCTGGAAGTCTCGTGGGTTTCAGCTCTCCCCAGAAGGGGATGACGCTTGGCTGTCTTTCCTTATAAACATGTGGCCACTGTGCTCAGAGCATGCTGGGGCCACCCCACTTCTGCGTTTGCACAGTGAGTGTCCAGACACGTGAGGGACGCGTGGGCAGCGCACTCCCTCAGCTCTTTCTGCTCCTGAGCTCCTGCTCTCGGGGGTCCTGGCATGTCTCTCCTCCCCTGCACTTTGGTTTTGAAGCAAATCCCAGGCCCGTGGCATTTCAGCTGTCCCTCCCCTCCATGCAGCGCCCTAAGAAAGGGGGTGTTTCCCACATCTCCATGTCACTGCCACGCCTGACAAAAGTGGCAATCGTCTCTTCCGTCCCCTGATTCCCAGGCCATGACATGCTTCCAGATCATCTCAAAGGCGCCTTTGAACCGCAGTTTGTTCAGCTCAGGATGCGAACGAGGCCCTTGCGCTGCCATTGTTCACTTTCTCCAATTAGGAGATGCACTTCTGTTCCCTGTCTGGTTGAGCATCTCACCCCATCTCACTTTCTGGATTATTCTGCCTCCTCCTGGTGTCTACCCCATCTTAGAGCTGGAAGATAGTGCTGGGCACTGGCTCGCATTTGAGGCAGCTTGAGGGTGGGCATGCACGTCCCAGGTGCTGGCCTGGTGGGAGCATCTCAGTGCCATTGCAGTGCGGGGCACGGGGGCAGGGGAGGGGGTGGCTGTGCAGGGCTGCCTTCGCTGTGGCCCAGGAGCTGCTTGTGAACCTTTCCTTATCTCCTCCTGCAGGTGGATGGCTTGTTCATCATTGGGTGGATGTACCTGCCTCCTCCACGACCCCCACGTCAATGACCCCATGAGATTCAAGCCTCTGTTCAGGATTCACCTGATGGAGAGGAAGGCCGCCACGGTGGAGTGCATGTACGGCCACAAAGGGCCCCACCACGGCCACATCCAGGTGTGTGCAGTGGCAGGGCTGGTCCTCGCCGTCCCAGTGCCATCCTGTGTGGGCTGCAGCCAGGCCTGCTTTGGTATTCTCAGCTGCATACCTGGGCTATAGCAGATCAGCGGCTGGGAGGGAAGCTCTGCCCTGCCCCACTGTGCACTGTTCATGCCCCCGTGGCGTGGTGGACTCCAGAGGTCACGTGCCAGAGCCCTCTGTTGATTCCATTCTCAGAGTCGCTGGTTCTTTGCAACTTCAGTTCCTCTGTTTCTTTTTCTCCTGTTTGCAAGAATATCAGCGTGGAATTGAGTGCACTCCCTGCTGTCTGATCTGGTCTGGCAGTGGTCCCCATGGTGAGCACAGCGTGTCATCTGTCACACCGTGCATGGGAGACGCAGCCCTTTTTGCTGCTCCATGTCACGTTGGGAAATGCAAACACCCCTCTCTGGGACGTGCCACCACTTCCTGCTCTGTGAGGAGTGTTGCTCAGGGAGACTCCGTTCCCTCTGCTGGCCCCGCATCAGTTGCATCTTGGGTGCCTGCAGATGGGTTTGGTGGGTGTGGTGAGGGAGGGGTCGTGGCCACCTGCCTGGCGTGGGGGATGCTGTGGTGGACTCTGTGTTTCTCACTTTCCTCTTTCCTTGCATTGTGGACACTGAAGATTGTGAAGAAGGATGAGTTCTCCACCAAGTGCAACCAGACGGACCACCACAGGATGTCTGGCGGGAGGCAGGAGGTGAGTCCACGAGCTGGCCCTGGGTTCACATGATGCAGACCTACCCTTTCCCCACGGGGAAAGTTGAGACCCACATGGGAGGGGAAGTTAGCCACGTGCAACCTGCATGGTGGCCATTTCATGTGGTTCAGCCCAGTATTTTCAGTGCAGACAGTGCATGCAGCACAGTTGAGAAACAGCGTGGTATGGGCTTGTGTGCAGGCAGGCAAGTCGCCGGTCCCCTCCACCCCGCAGAATGATGAACCACACAGGTCATTTCTTTAGTTAGCTGTGCCTTGCCGCTTTGGTGGGGGTATCCACTTGCTGAGGATTTGCTGCGAGGCTGCTTCTAGGATGGGGGTACAGGAGACCCCAGGGCCGCACCCAGGGCTCCTGTGTTTTCCACCCTCGAGCATACCGTGTAGAGGCTTCTGGATTGTGCCAGTGCAGTGGGGGAGGCCTGCGTGTCATTGCTTGCCTGAGTATTTTAATATTGTCCTTGAGTTTTAGCATTCAAGGATCCAAGTCTTACTGCCATTTCAAAATATTCTCAAGAAGGAAGGTGCAGTGGCTCACATCTGTAATCCCAGCACTTTGGGAGGCTGAGGCAGGAGGATCACTTGAAGTCCGAAGTTCAAAACCAGTCTGGGCAACATAGTGAGACCTTGTCTATACAACAAACAAAAAAATTAGCCTGGCATGATGGCATGCCAGCTACTCAGGAGGCTGATGTGGGAGGATCGTCTGAGCCTAGGTGGTCGAGGCTGCAGTGAGCTATGACTGCACCACTGCCCTCCAGAGTGAGACCCTGTCTCCAAAGAAAAAACAAAAACTTAATCAGGCACACTACCATGACTGGCTAATTTTTTTTGTATTTTTAGTAGAGACAGGTTTATGCCATGTTGCCCATGCTGGTCACAAACTCCTGAGCTCAAGCCGTCTTCCTGCCTTGGCCTCCCAAAGTGCTGGGATTACAGGTGTGAGCCACCATGCCTGGCAGGGTTTGCATTTCTTAGCCAGTTTGAATTTCTCATGGTTTCCCCTATCAGCCTGAGGACTGCAGAGAGGGTTAAGATGAACCAAATGTACTGTTTCTTGGGATCCTTTGCAAGTAAGTGAGGTTCCTGTTTTCTCAGACAGATGGCATGTGAAGATGATAAATAATGGAAAATTTTTTTCATTTATTATGCTGTCATTTTAGATTTGATTTTATATACAGAAACATACAACATGTGTGTGATTGCTGTGGCTCACATTTTTTTTTTTTTTGAGACAGAGTCTTGCTCTGTCACCCAGGCTGGAGTGCAGTGGCATGATCTCAGCTCACTGCAACCTCCACCTCCTGGGTTCAAGCAATTTTCCTGCCTCAGCCTCCCGAGTAGCTGGGATTACAGGCACCCGCCACCAAGCCCAGCTCATTTTTGTATTTTTAATAGACACAGGGTTTCACCATGTTGTCCAGGCTGGTCTCGAACTTCTGACCTCAGGCGATTCACCTGTCTCGGCCTCCCAGAGTGCTGGGATTAGAGGCGTGAGCCACTGCACCCAGCCTTGTGGTGTCACATTTAAGTGCAAAATGTCAACAGATTTTTCAAGAATAGAAACTCCTCAGCTGTTGAGCCTGTAAAAAAGAAAACCATATTCTATTTCTGGTACTATATACTTTGGGATTAGGAAAAGTTCCTGTAAGCCAACTTCTGTGTGTGGGCCCACTGATCTGAACTTTAGTAGTATTTTTCCTGACTTTAAATATAACAACATTATGCTCCCTGTGGAAACGAGAGAAACCCCCAGGAGTGAAGAAGAAAGCGGAATCTTGATGGTGGTGTGAGTTGATGTTTCCCTTATTCTTAGTGAGGCCAGCCTAATGTCTTGGGGTCAAGAGCTGTCTGGGGCTCTTTTTCATGAACCATCTATCTTGTCACAGCCTATGCCTCTCTTTCTGTTTGGTGTTGGCGGGTTTCAAGTGGGTTTGTAGGAGCTCGTTAACTATTTGTAAATTGAAGCCCGTCCAGATAGGAGTTACCAGGTTTTTTTCTTTTGTTTTTTTTTTTGTCTTTGGATTTGTCTTACGATGTGTTTTCATCCAGGGAACTTTTTAATGTTAAGAGATGGGGGGTGTCTCACTTTGTTGCCCAGGCTGGTCTCAAACTCCTGGGTTCAAGTGATCTCACTGGCCTCCCAAAGTGCTGGGGTTATGGGCCTGAGCCACTGCACCCAGCCATATTTAAAATTTTTACAAAAGCAGATGTATCTATCTTTCCTTAAAAGCCTCTCGGTTTAGTGCCTGAGATCTCTCCCCACCCTGATATGTTTACAAATGAGCTTTTGCTTTTATTCTTCTCGTGTCTATGTCTGGTTCTGTTGGATTTATTCTGATGTGAAATGTAAGGCTTAGCCCCAGCCTTGGTTCTGTGCATCCTGCTCCATTATCTCCACACTGGATGTGAAATGACGACACTTTCTCCATCAATTTGAAGTGCTGCCTTTGTCCTAGGTTACCCTGTATATTCCGTTCATTTCTGGACTTGATATTCTGATCCTTCTATCTGTCTACACGTCAGTACCACACTATTCTAATTCTTGTAGTTTTATCACTACATTTTAATTTTATTTTACTTATGACTTAGTGACAGGGTCTCACTGTGTTGCCCAGGCTGGGCTCAAATGATCTACCTCAGCCTCCCAAAGTGTTGGGATTACAGCTGTGAGCCACTGCACCCAGCCTGTCACTATATTTTCATTGCCTGTGTTCCCCTTCTATTTTGGAATGTTCCTGGCTCATCTTGTTCATTTGCTATACGAACTCCAGAAGTAGCTATTTCCCAGAAACATCCCCTTGTCTCTTCTTGTGATTGGAATCGCAGGATGCTTACTTACGGCCAGTGTATGGGGCGCTGCCGTCTGTGTGATGCACTCCCTCCCAGAGTCGACAGGGTGAGGGTGCCACTGTCCCAGGCAGGGCAGAGGCTGGCGCTGGTGACAGTGCCGTACCACCCATCCTAGAGTGACAGCGGCCTCTCCTCTCCTGCAGGGGTCCATGCCCTCCTGTGGGGCTTGTCACCTGGTCCCACAGTTACTTTATCTTGAGGCCTGCAGTGTCCTTACTGCTTTTCTTTAGGTTGTGTGGGGGTTCAGGAGGGTGGGGCTGTCTGTGGATTTGTGTATCAGCTGGGAGCTCCTCTCCACTTTCTAGCTAAGTCTTTCAGGCCAGAGAGCAGGTAGGTTACCCGGAGAGCTGGGTTCCTGAGAAGGACGTGCCAGGAGATCTGGACATGGTGACACATCCCGATAATTTTCACAACTGATATAAAAGATTGGGCACAGGAATTTGGGACTGCCCTGTGCTCTGCTGGTCAGGAACTTCTGGATCAGTGGTGTATGTCCATATTCACACTGCTGATAAAGACATTCCCAAGACTTGGATAATTTATAAAGGAAAGAGGTTTAATGGACTCAGTTCCATGTGGCTAGGGAGGCCTCACAATCATGGTGGAAGGCAAAAAGAGAGCAGTCGTGCAGGGGAACTCTTTTATAAAACCATCACGTCGTGAGACTTATTCATTAGCATGACAGCAGTATGGAAAAGACCCACCCCCATGATTCAGTTACCTCCCCACGGGATCCCGTCCATGACATGTGGGAATTGAAAGAGCGACACAAGATGAGATTTGGGTAGGGACACAGCCAAACCTTATCAAGCATGTTCCAAGGCAGTGGAGTCTTGTCTGCCCAGGGAGGTTGGAGGGGCTGGGCTGTGGACAGGGGAGGCTGCAAGGGCAGTGCTGTCTCTTTGGCATCCCTACGCCTCTATGTGGGTCACCTCCGCCCTGTGAGGTTGTTCCTTGCACCCAGGCTGCCTCACTGGCATGATCTGATATTACTGGGGTTGCGGGTTCCCTCAACCCTGGGTCCTTGTGAGAAATACGACCCTCAGGCCCACCCAGACCTGGCCTTTTCTGTATGGGTGCCGGGCCAGGCCAAGCCACCATCTCCCTTCCCACCCCCTGTGTTTCAGATCCCTCCCTTCAGACAGAGGCTTTTGGAAATCTAGGGCCTGTGAAAGGAGCAGAGAAAGGGGAGAATGGGCCATGTCCCTGTCCCAAGCAGCCATCCCTGTCACCCTCAGCCCCCTCTGCCAGGGCTGCTGTGAGGGTTGCGAGGACAGTGTGTTTAGTGAGCAGGCTCTGGGTAAATGTGAAACTGATGGGTGTCATGCATGTCCTGGGCTGTTTGATTTTTTTTTCTTGGTGCCTGTATGTGTTGCCCTGATAAGTAATTTCATAATAAACATGCTTGGGAGGACCTTGTTCTGGTTAACGGGGCCTAGTTGGTAGTCCTGTTGCTTGGACCTCTTTATGCAAAGTGACATCATGGCTTATCTTCCTGATGGTGTTGAGTTGAAGTCTCATTACTTAAGGTGGTAACTTTGAAATCTTTGTTCATTACATTCAGTTACTTTTGTTTCTATCTGTTATTTGAAGAGCCTTTCCTCCTTAAGTTCAGCCATTTTAATGGAAGGTTTTAATTTTGATGAGGTCTAATTTGTGAAATATTTTTCTTTTATGGTTATTTTTTGAGTCCTAAAAAAGTCCTAAAAATTGAGTCCTAAGAAACTCAGTTTGCAAAGATAGGCTCCATTTGTTTTTTTTTAAACATAAGTTTGGTAGCTTCACATCAGGTTCTGCATTTGCGTGGAGGCCTCTGGCCCATCTTGAATGATCCTGTGTGTGGTGTGAGGTGGGGTTGGGGTTCCTTCTTCTCTATATGAAAACCCAGCTGATGGAGAACCCCTGCTGAAACCCTTTCTTTCCTCAGGGGCAGGCGCAGGCACCTCCGATACAATCAGGCAGCTGGGTCCATGCCAATGTTTCTGGGCTCCTGGCTCTGTTGGCACCTGCGTGAGGCCTGAGGTTGGTGCCCATCTCATGATGGGAGCTCTGTATTGGGCAAGTCCTGAGAGCTGCCCGGTTCTCCTGCTTTGGTTTTGGTTTTCCTGATTGCCAGTCTGTCAAGGTTCTTTGCTTTTCCATAGGAATTTCAGCCTCAGCGAGTCCACTTTGCTGTAGTGCCTCATGGGCTTGTGGTTGGCATGATGTCAGATCCATAGATCAGTCTGGAGAGAACTGCTCTTGGAATGGGGCCGAGATGGCTCCCAGGCCACACACACGGCATCTCTGTGTACCCAGTCACCATGATGTCAGATGTGATCAGTCTGGAGAGAACTATCGCTTGGAATGGGGCCGAGATGGTGCTTAGGCCACACACATGGTGTCTCTGTGTACCCAGGCGGTTTTTTCTTTCAGCAGTGTTTTGTGGTTTTCAGAATAGATCTTCCACCTATTTTGTAACGTGTATTCCCAAGCCTTAAGTTTTTTGAGGATTTTGTACATAGAGTTTTTTTAAAGTTTCATTTTTATATTTTGTGGTGCTAAGACATGAAAATCCAGCAGGCTTCTGTGTTGACTGTGTGGTCCTGCCAGGTGCTCAGTGCAGCCCCTGCAGTGATTGTTGTTTTTTGTTGGGAGGTTGGAGCAGTGGTGTTTCAAAGCGATTGACCTTAGTGTTTCCTCTTTTTTTGTGAATTGCTCATGCGTCCCTTTGCAGAGTTAAGTCTAGATCATGACTCGAGACTCTGTATTGAGCTAGGAACCTGGAAGTTTGGATGAATTCTGTAAGTTTTGTAGAATTGAACCATTAAGCATGAAATATCCTCAGCCCTGCGTGATGGCAGAATGCAGGACGGATTGGTGAGGCTGCAGAGTTTTTGGGAGCCCCCTTAACAAACCCACTTTTCCTTTGAAAAGTCATTGGCTGAGGGGTCAGCCCATCATCCTTGGTTGACTCTCATGGCTCAGGCTTGGTGGTAAGGGGTCCCAGAACACTCAGGCTCCCAGGAGCCAGAGCAGGCCAAAGGGCTGGGCTGTGCAGTTAAGTCTGTGTAGACGCTGTTCCTGCACCACCGGTGGGCACAAAAGGGAATCCCACCTGGAGTTCTGGTTTCACCTGGGCTCCCCCATGGCTCCTGCTGCCTCCTGCCTAAGGGCTGAGGACCCTCACTTTGTATTGGCAGGCACCTCTGACATGGGGTCAAACCTGGCAGCTCCCCCTTTCTCTTCACAGTGCCAAGTCAATTCTGCCCCACCAGGAGGGCCCTGCAGGTGCAGGTTTGCTGACAAAGAACGAAGCACTGTGTCCACTCAGCGGCGCATCCTCTTCATGGCATCCTGTCATATGGATACTCATGACCTGTGTTCTTTTGGAAGGAATTTCGGACGTGGCTGAGGGAGGAATGGGGGCGCACACTGGAGGACATCTTCCATGAGCACATGCAGGAGCTTATCCTGATGAAGTTCATCTATACCAGTCAGTACGAGTGAGTGTGGCGGCCTCCCACTTGATGCTGGGGTGGCCCCTTCCTGGTGGGTGTTGGGGCATAGTCCTCTCTCTCCCCTAGTGGGTGCTAGTATGCAGTCCTCTCTCCTGCTGGGGGCTGGGAGTGGGGCTCCTCTCTCTGTGGTGCTGGGAGCATAGTTCTTTCTGTGGATGCTATGTTACAGTCTTCCCTCTATCACTGGGTGCTCAAACACAGCCCCTCTCTCTGTGGGTGCTAGGTCACAGTCTTCTCTCCTTGTAGTGCTGGGAGCACAGCCTTCTCTGTGTAGGTGCTGGGTGCATAGTCCCTCTGTCTGTGGGTGCTGTGAGTGCAGCCCCTCTGTCTCTGTGAGTGCTGGGACAGTCCTCTCTCCTGATGGTGCTGGGAACACAGCCCTTTTCCTGGTGGTTGTTGTGGTGCAGCCCCTCTCTCTGGGTACTAGGACCAGTCATCTCTCTCTGTCAGTGCTGGGAGTACAGCCCTTTCTCTCTGGGTGGTAAGAGCATAGCTCTATGGGTACAGCAGCACAGCCCCTCTCTCCTGGTGGTGCTGGAAGTACTGTCTCTCTCTGAATGCTGGGAGTGCAGCCCTCTTCTCCATGGGTGCTGGGAGCACTCATCTCTTCTGTGGGTGCTGGGAACTCCGGCTTCCCTGTAGCTGCTGTGGCACAGCCCCAGACCCCTTCCTTCACCTGGGTGTGTTTTTGTCTGATTTCTTGTCACCCCTGCCAACACTCGTGCTCTAGAGAGTGGTGCTGCTCAGCACAGTGACTTGGGCTCTTTCCCCTGGGTAATGGAGCAAAGGGGCACTTCATTCCCCCTCCCGCCTAAAGCTCTGCACTGGCACCGATGCCTTCCTTGCCCCCAGAAGCCCTGTTGGTAGCCTGCATGCAGGTGGGTGGGGATGAGGGCTCCCCCCAGGGGGCGTTGCTGCCCACAGCTTGGTAGATGCCTGGCCCTGGTTGAGTTGAGCTGCCCGCCCTACCCCGCCCTACCCCGCCCTGCAAAGCTTGGCCCTGGTGCCTTGTGCGTCCGCAGTCCTGCTGCCCGGCCCTCCTGCGCTGACATGCCTGCTCCCCCACAGCAACTGCCTGACCTACCGCCGCATCTACCTGCCGCCAAGCCGCCCTGATGACCTCATCAAGCCCGGCCTCTTCAAAGGTACCTATGGCAGCCATGGCCTGGAGATTGTGATGCTCAGCTTCCACGGCCGGCGTGCCAGGGGCACCAAGATCACGGTGAGTGGTGGCTGCCCTGGCCAACTGGGCTGTGGAGTCACAGAACTCTGGCAGAGAGATCCCCGGTGCCCTTGCTCCTCAGAGTAGGCTTGTACTCACAGCCCTGGGAGTTTGGGAATGCAGATTCTCGGGCCCTAGCCAGCCCCACTGAACTAGAATCACATTTCTATGAAACCCTCAGTGAGTCTGTGCGCTTCCACACCAGCACTCAGCTCTGGCCACCCTGGCAGCCCTGGGAGGTTGCAGCGGCAATGGAGACCCTTGTACTCGCAGACAGCTCCCACTCTGTCGGGGCTTCGGCAGCTCACCTGGGAGCGACCTGAGGGTGGGCTGCACGGTGAGCCCAACGGTATCGCTCCTCTCCTGGGGCTGTGTACAGGGCTACTGTGAGCAAAGGCTCATTCCCCATGCCAGGGCTGCCGGCACATGCTGCCTGCTTGCCCTGAATGGTTATTAGGGATCCTGGCAGACAGTGCCTGAAGGGGCAGAGCCTCTTCCTTGAGCCTCCAGGGATGAGGGCCACATCTGGCATGATGGGGCTTCCCCTGGACCCCCGTGTTTTGGCTCCTGGATCCCTTATGGAGTTTCGGGGCTGAAGGATGTTCCTGGGGCTCGGCTCCTAAGCTGTGCTTTTCAGGCAGACAGATCTGGGCTGTCCCTTGGGCTGCTGCCTGGCTCTGGGATGTTCTTTGAACTTCTCTGGGTGTGGTTGAGCCGGTGTGAGCCAGTTTCTGTCCTCAGAGGCACTCATAGGCATTGCTGGCCCCCACCACTTTCTAAAGGATTCTGAGACTTCTTTCTCTGTAAGGGATGCTGCTAAGTCAGCAGGAGGGCTGGTGCCAGCTCGTTCAGCCACTGGGCTGGATCCCACACAGTGGTGCTGCTGCTGCTGGCCCTAGCCTTGCTGACTGCCACCCGCTCCACAGGGTGACCCCAATATCCCTGCCGGGCAGCAGACAGTAGAGATCGACCTGAGACACCAGATCCAGCTGCCTGACCTCGAGAACCAGCGCAACTTCAACGAGCTGTCCCGCATCGTCCTGGAGGTGCGAGAGCGGGTGCGCCAGGAGCAGCAGGAAGGCGGGTACGAGGCAGGCGAGGGGCGTGGCCGACAGGGCCCCTGGGAGTCCCAGCCAAGTCCTGCTCAGCCCAGGGCAGAGGCACCCAGCAGGGGCCCAGATGGGACACCTGCTGAGGACGGCGGCGAACCTGGGGGATGCTGCGGCTGCGGCTGAACAGCCTGCCCAGAGTGGGCAGGGGCAGCCATTTGTGCTGCCCGTGGGCGTGAGCTCCAGGAATGAAGACTACCCCCGAACATGCAGGATGTGGTAAGGATGTGATGGGCACGGGGGCTGGAGGGCGGGCCAGCATGGGCTTCAGCGAGGGCCCCAGGCCCACACCCAGCATGGGCAGAGAGGGCCTGTGACCTCACAGAGGGTATCAGCTGGGGCTTTGGGACATGAGTGGGGCCGGCCTCTGACCCCTTGGAGCACGTCCCTTAGCACCTGAGTAAGCGGTTGCACAACTGTGTCCTGTCCTTCCACCCCTTCTAGGGGACCTCAGAGCTGCAGGGTACAAGGCCTCCTAATGCCCCACATCCCTGCAATAGTGCCGCTCCACTAGTGGCCTCTAAATCTACTTGTTTCCAGTCAATCAAGTGAAAGATCAGGTGAAGTGTCCAACAGCTTTGAAAGCAGGAAACAAACAAAGTCCCCTTCCCCACCCACCCACCCTGTGGAAAGCCCACTTTTGGTTTGCCTGGGTGTTGTCCTGGGTGGCATCTTTCTGGGCACCTTTGGCCATCTCCCCATGCATGCGGTTCAGATGTGGGTACTGCTTTCCTCCTCTCACTCCTCCATGCCTGCCCACCTCTGCTGGGCCAGGCCAGTGCCTGGGTGGCCAGTGGAGTGGACACCAGCTGAGACTGCATGGCAGGTGCTGGCACTGCCGCTGGCCCTGCAGGGCTTGGGCTGCTGACTTGGGATGAGGCCTGCACAGCTGCCAGCTGTTTTCTTACTGACTTTTTCATACAGTTGTCTGGGCCACTGCCTTCAGTGGCCTGGTCCCCTTCCATTCAGGCTGCTCCTCATAGATGAACAAGGCCCTTGCCCTGTGTCCTTACCCTTTAGGGCTGTTAAAGTTTAAATGAACTGAAAGTGGAATAAAATGAAAAATCCAGGCTCTCAGCCACCCAGGCCATGTTTCAAGTACTTCATGGCCACATATGGCTGGTGGACAGTGCAACTCTAGAACATTCCATCACCACAGAGGGTTCTGCTGGACAGTGGCCTTGGGGGTCATTTTGAGGGTCCACCTGTCAGTCTCCTGGCATCAAAGTCTTTCTGCCATTGTCACGTTACGAGTTATTTTCCTTTACCCGCAAGCCATGTCACCATGTGTCTGCATTTCCCACTAAACTTCCCATCATGGAGGGAGGGGTGCCACCAGCCCAGCTCCCAGATGGGGTTTGGATGTCTGGATGGGGCTTTCTTCATGTTCACATGTATAATGTTGACTGGGGAGCTTACAGAGAGAGGCATACAAATAGTGTTGTAGTGTTATTTTAGCTGGTGTAAATGTTTGAATAGCTATAAAAGGAAAAAGCTCTGCTACCCTTCAAAAATCCCAAAACTCCTAATACCTCACAACCGGCTCAGAGCCAGTTTGCAGGTCACAGCATGTGCTGCGGCCACTGGCCAGGGACCCCTCCAGCCCCCCTTGCCAGCTAACCTGCAGGACAGTCCACCCCATGCTGAATATGGGAGCTCCCAGGCCTTCCCTGTCTGGTTTATGGGTCTGCAGGGCCTGGCCACAGCATCTGTGCAGGGAATGCCTCTTGCATTTTTGTGAGCACAGTGCTGATGACTGTACCTGCCTCTCAGCCCTGGAGCTTCTCCCTCCACCTGAGAAGACCTCTGAGGCCCAGGCCCTGGTCCAAGGGGGTACTCACCCGCCAGGCCTTTGGAGCCTTTGTGGCTGGATGGTTCTCGCCATCTGTTGGAAGAATTTAGCTGCTTGCAAGACAGCCATAAGTGTCTTCCCATTTGATGTTGACCTCAAAGCCATAAACGGGTGTTTGCGAGTTCTTCCCCCTGAGTGAATGTCAGCTGCAGGCTATCTATATCTCATTGTTTGTATGGGGACATAACTCCCAGAAATGAAGATTTTTTTCATGTTGGGCCTGGTATGAAATGTGTGTTTTGGAATAGAGCTCTTTGGGCCTGCAGAGACCTCTTGTTTTAGTTTGGTGAGGCAGCACAGTGTGCAGTCAGTGGGTGAATCCCTCTGATAGGTGCTGCGTGTCAGTGCCCATACCCCAAGCAGCCCGGAGGTCTGGCCTCTGCGTCCATCATCAGATGGCACTTGACCTGTGCCCTTAGCTACCCCTGCAGAGGCAGGCTTAGCACACACCACCAGCTACCCTTGCAGAGAGTTGCAGCCCACACCCCCAGCTGCCACTGCAGAGACAGGCTGGCTCTGAGAGTCAGCTTGTGGCTGATGAATAGTGGATGTGGCTCTTGCGGCACGGAGGGGCATCCCAGAATGCCAGACTTGAGGTGCACTTGACTCAGTCCTCCCCCAACTCACACTTACCCTCTTGTCTCTGTTCAGTTTTTATGGCACAGGCCTCATCGCGGGCCATGGCTTCACCAGCCCCGAACGCACCCCTGGGGTCTTCATCCTCTTCGATGAGGACCGCTTCGGGTTCGTCTGGCTGGAGCTGAAATCCTTCAGCCTGTACAGCCGGGTCCAGGCCACCTTCCGGAACGCAGATGCACCATCCCCCACAGGCCTTTGACGAAATGCTCAAGAACATTCAGTCCCTCACCTCCTGACCGGCCACATCCTTGCTGCCACATCCCGGATGGCTTTGGGGCCCTGGACTCTGACCTGTGAATAGAAGCAGCATGCACTTTGGAAATACAGCCTTTTGACCAGAACGCACACTTCATTGGGGGTCCCAGCCCAGCCACACCCCAGCACTTTATGTAGAGAGTGTGACAGACCTGCATATTTGTCAGTGCCATGATGGAGGAAGCTGAGCATGTCTTACCAAAAAAGAGAATGAGCTGGAATACAGTGGATCTAGGGGGCCAGCTGCGGGACCATGTGAGAATCGAAGCGGTGGGGTTGCCGCACCCTGGGCTGGCTGGCGGTTTTCTCGGGAAACAGGACTCTCCTCTGGCGCACTTTTCCCGTGAGCAGAATGATAGAATGGGTCGTGTGTGAGACACATGTACTCCACCCCACTCCTGCTGGGGGGAGCCAGGCAGAAGTGGCCTCTGGGGAGGGGGTCAGGAAGAGAACACCCAGGCAGTGCAGGTTTGATGGGCACAGCGTGTGGAGAGCAAGCTTGGGAAGTTGGTGGGATCTCAGGGTTGGGGGCGGACTCTGGATTGAATCCCATCTCTCGGCTCGGTCGAGTCTGGACAGAAGCATTTCACCTCTGATCTCAGCTTCCTCACCTGTGGAGTGGGTGTAGTGACCTAAGTCACTGGAGAATGTCAATGTGAGTGCACAGCCCGGCCGACACACCTGCCCCGGCCCCTCTTCTCCAGCTTTGGAGCCGAGGCCATCGTTCCAGTCACTTGACTGTCCTTGTCAGCCTGTTCCAGACAGGGTGTTTTGTCCTTGCTTTCCTCTGCACGCACGCGTTGTCAAAACCGAGCTGCCAGCCATTTTCTCCAGAATGCAAGGCTCCAGGCTCGCATTTCTGAAGCAGTCCTTGCATTTCTCTCCTGTGAGTGGTTCACTCAGGTGCCAGAAGTGCTCACACGAGATGATGAGGAAAGCCCTTTGCAGTTGAGGGGACAGCTTTCTTGAAAAGCCACACCTGCGTCTGGGTGGGGACACATTTTGGAAAGCAGGACCCCCTGGGGACCCTCCAGCTTGGAGACCCCATGCACTGATGTCTCCACTGCTATGGGCCCCTTGTGGCGTTAACACCTCCGTGTGGGGACCCCATCTAAAATCTTGGCTGAGGTTGGCATCTCCTGAAGAACAGGGAGCACGGTGCCCAGAGCTGGCTGTTGCCCTAGCCCGCAGCCAGCTCCGTGCCCGAGTGGGCATCCCTGGTGAGTCTTCCCTTTCTGCCACTAGTGCTTGTGCTGGGTGCCCTGGACACGTCCTACTGGTGAGAGACCTTGGGAAGGTGACAGTCTGTGTGCCTTTGTCTGGAGACCAACCTGAGAATATCCTGGGAAACATTTTCCTGATGAACTTCGGACTGGCCTTTAAAAAAAAAAATTCCCACTGCCCAGCCTCAGTGCATTTGGCAAATTCTTACTTCACTTCCCAGAATCAGAAAATTGGCAAGGTCCTTAAATGGTAATCTGGCCTGCCTGGGAAAAAGACTCAGGAGAAAAGCCGGTGGAGAAGGTGGCAGTAGGGCCGCCCACCCCAGGAGCCATGCAGATGCTGAGGCGCACCTGCCGGCTCTCTGTGTGGCCAGTTTCTAGCAGCTTTTGCAGCATTAGCCTACATGCTTTGTCACTCCTTACCCTCTGTGGTGGTCACTATTTTTCTCTCATGCCAAATGATACAGTCCCTGAGGGATGGTGACTTGTGGCCCTGAAGCCTGGGGGACCCTCAGGCATGTAGACTGGTATCCTTGAGGGTTCACCATTGTTTCAATAAAATGAAGAAAATGCATTTTTACCAAGAGCCTGAGGCTTGCTCTAAGGGACCCAGTCCGTCAGAGGCATGCCCTTTGGGGCTTGAAGAGCACACTGGTGGGAGATAAGCACTTCTGATTAAAGGAATCTCAAATCTCAACTATGCTTCCAGTGTTTGGGTGCATAAATGGTTTCCACTCAGAATGTTTCAAATAGCCATGGGCTGTAAGTCAGTTCATGTGGCTTCTGGTTCTGGTGTGTGTGTTGCGGGGGTTTGTCCATGGTAGTGACCTGTGGTGATGCCAGGCAGGGCTGGAGCCATGCAGCCTGGAAGGGGAGGCCTTCTTGGCCACACAGCCAATCCCTCCCAGTCACGACTACAGGTCTTGTTTTTTCCACTCTGATGTGTCCTCAGCCAGTTCTTGGCTCTGGTTCTGTAGGGACAGGCACAGAGTCTGTGCGCCTCCAAACATGGCAGCTTTGCTTACTGGGGAAAGCATCCACCCTCTCAGAGGAACCTGCAGTTGGTCCATTCCCTGCAGATGAGGACTCGGAAGGGCTGATGTCATCATCAGAGGCCTAAGAGTAGCTGAGATTTAGATAAAACTGTTTTTAAGGAGGCTGAGTAACTCAGTTTGGGACAGCCAAGCACATTGGAGCTTGACTGGGAAGGTGGCTGGTGGAGCTGGGAGGTTGGCGCTCTCCATCTTTTGCCCCACAGATGCCTTTTCCTCGCCATCTCACTCCTCTGGGGCAGGATGGAGTCTGCTGTCTGGATGGAATGTGGCTGCCTGCAGTGCAGCTCTGCGCACCTGAATGAGCTCTTTGTCACTCGTTTGGAAATGATGTGATTGAAGATTTCAGGCAGGTCATTGGGGACTTTTCTGTACCAGCACTGAATGTTTGCATGAGGAAGCTGCAAACAACATCTGTAGGCTGAGATTCAGGCAGGTGGTATTGGGGTCCCTCAGCCCATCTGACCTGAACCCTGACCTCAGGGTCCGCTGCTGAATGTGAGTGGCTTTGCAGGCCTGGTGGTGGGAGAGCCTCAGGCTCCCTTCTTTCTCATTCCTGATCATGCCCTGGGCCCCTTCGACCTGCCTGTGGCTCTGTGGCATCCCTGCCCTGACACTGACACCTGTGTCCCTAGCAAGCCCACCTGGCACAAGAGGATGGAGGCATGGGCGGTCTTGGCTTTCCTCTAGCCACATGCCCTGCTGGCCACTCCATTCCCAGCTTTGTGCAGAACCAGATGAGAACTGGAGTTTTTTCTTTGAGAACTTGGAGTTGTGCTTATGTGAGGGCCTTCCAGCCGCTGGCTCTGACTTCCCTGACTGAGAGGTTTGTTCACTCCCAGGCTTTCTCAGCCGCACATGGTTAGGCCATTTGCAGTGCTTGTGAGCATTCATAGACAGCAGCAGAACCTCCTCAGCCCCTTCATTACTTCAGAATGCCCATCCACATGCATCTCCTGAGCTTCTGTTCTCCTCCTCCTCATGGCTGTGGGGTCTCGAGTGTGAAGAGGAGACACTGAGCTGCGGTCCACCATCCAAGGCTCTGCTGAAAGCTGCTAGGCTCTTCTAGGATCTTTCTATTCTGGTTGCTACCTTCATGGTGTAACTTTTAAGAATGCTAATGGGAATGTGCTCATAGAACTGCCACCTGCCCTGAGAATAAAACTCTTCGAATCACGATGAAGTCCAGCTTAATGTAGACTGACCTGTCTTTGTTTCCGGGGAGAGATCAGGAACATCACTTGACTACACATCCTCAGCATTTTTTGGTTTTTTTTTTGAGATGGAGTTTTGCTCTTGTTGCCCATGCTGGAGTGCACTGGCGTGGTCTTGGCTCACCGTAACCTGTGCCTCCCAGGTTCAAGTGATTCTCCTGCCTCAGCCTCCTGAGTAGCTGGGATTACAGGCATGCACCACCATGCGCGGGTAATTTCTCCATGTTGGTCAAGCTGGTCTTGAACTCCCAACCTCAGGTGATCTGTCCGCCTCGGCCTCCCACAGTGTTGGGATTACAGGCGTGAGCCGCTGCACCCACCCCAGAATATTTAGAGTAGAAGAAAGCAGATGATGATTTCCGTTTGGCTGATACTTTTTTGAGACAGGTTCTTACTCTTTTACCTGGGCTGGAGTGCAGTGGCACGATCATGGCTTACTGAGGTCTCAACCTCCTAGGCTGAAGCGATCTACTCGCCTTAGCCTCCCAAGAAGCTGGGACCAGAGGCACCCACCACCATGCCTGGCTAATTTGTTTTTGTAGAGACGGGGTTTTGCCATGTTGTTCAGACTGGTCTTGAACTCCTGGGTTCAAGCATTTCACCCACCTCAGCCTCCCAAAGTGCTGTGATTACAGGTGTGAGCCACTGCACCCAGCCTTGGCCTGTACTTTGAATGGAAATGAGACTGTGCAAACCATGGAATACCCTGTGTCACCCACAGCTCAGTGGCCTGCACGCCAGGAGACCAGCCAGAGCACATGAGGTCAGAGCCGTGTGGGTTTTGGGCTGATTCTGTATTTGGTTGTTCTTGGAGGTGACATAACCTGCCTGCAGAAGGAAAGTGCTGTGCCATCTGACAGTGAGCCCCTTCGTGCCCCGCTAGTAAGGTGACCTTGCAGCAGGAGCTGTGCTCTGCCTGGGTAGGCGCCCACTAGGCAGGATCGGAGCAAGTCCAGCAGCTGCCCATGCACTTGTATTTCTCCTCACCATTTTAAGTAAATCTGTTTTTCAAGCCTTGTTGTGTGTTTTGTAATTTGTTTCTTTGGGAATATGATTCAGATGGAGGCAGAGCCCTAAGCCATGCAGGCTGTCAGCCCAGGAGCCCAGACTTCCCAGCCTCTTCTTTACAAAGCGTCCAATTTCCTGCACTGACAGAAGGGAGCATTGAAGGGATGCCTTGGAACCCAGACAGTGGTTGTCCCTATGTCCTTCCCTTTGACCTGGCATCAGAAGGGAGGACCCCATTCCCTTTGGGTCCCTATTCCCTACCCAGGGACCCGAAGGGAGTGGGGGGCCCAGTGGGCTTTCTTAGATTTAAGCCGAAGTGAGTTGCATTATCTGAAACCAGGATAAGAACAGGACAGATGTGGGAGGGACTGTGCTCAGAGGCATGCAGACGAACTGAGGCTCTCATCTTTCTTTTCTAAAGTAATACGTTATTGTAAACAGTTCAAGTCTTTAGCATAGACAGTGAAAGTACCTCCTGTTCTCATCCCAGCCTCCCCCGTGAGTCACTGCCGCTAATTAATGCTATTAGCTTGAAATTGAGAAAAACGATGTTTTCATGGAAATGCATTCAAAGTACACCATTCACTGGCAGAAATTGGCAAATGTGATTTTCCAAATGTTGGCAGTGATGCAGGGGAACAAATGCAGGTGGGGCAGCTGTTTGAGGACAGCTCAGCTGGTACTAGCTCATGGCACTAAGGACATGGGCCCACGGACTGGCAACTGCATCCTGAGGTGTCTACCTTGGGGAAACACAAGAGCCCAGGCGTGGGCCACACAGGGATATTCACTGCTACACTGTGACTACAGCCACTGGCCGGAGGAGGTAGATGGACTATGGTGGAGCCACCCTTGGTGTCACACAGCAGGCGGACACACAGCCTTGTTCCATTGCAAAATGAGTAAAGTGAGAGATGGTATTTGTGTAACATGTAAAAATGCAAATACTTAATTTTTATCAATTCACATGAGGTGAAATCTAAAGATAGTGTGGGGAATGGTATGATCACATCTAGGGGTGTTAAAAGGGCAGAACCTCAACTCTGTTTTGCTTTAAAAAATGAGGCTCGTATGGCAGAACTAGCATCTGTTCGCCTGTTGATCCTGACACCACTGATTATGAGATCTCCCTCTTTTCTGCGTGGTTCAGAGACCAGCCCCTCAGGCAGGACACAGTGCCAGGAACAGTGACCTGTAGGTTCACTCACTGACATCCCCCGCTGGCCTGCCGGCTGCAGCTGCTTCCTGGGCACTGAGCACTTTCCTGGGAGAGTAGAGGATCGTGGGTCCCTGGTGGTGGGCACTTCCTTCTCTGGGAAGAGTAGCGGGTCGTGGGTCCCTGGCGGTGGGTGCTTCCTTCTCTGGGGGAGAGCAGGGATTTTGGGTCCCTTGGCGGTAGGCACTTCCTTCTCTACTCACAGGTTTGCTGTTGTTTCCAGGCCTTTCTTAGGGGCTTGGGTCCTAGCCATGGGGTCATCCTCAACTGCGTGGGCCATGCCAACCACATACGAGTCACTTGCTACAAGCAGCACCACACAACCACCTGTCTGGACAAGACCCTGGACCCCAAAGACGGGAGATGCACCCCGATTTCCCAAGTCACACAGGGAAGTGTGGATCTGATAACGGACTAAGTGCGACATCTTTAACACATCTCGTGTTTTATTTTAAAATGAAAAATATCAAGTCATGGGGAAGAAGTAAAACACTGCTGTCTGCTACAGTTCCCCCTCTTGCTCCGAGGGCATGGACAGCCCAGATGGGGGGGACCTGCTCCTGGCCTGGGTGCCACAGCCTCACCTAGACGCAAGAGCACAGGCTTTGTTCTCCAGGAATCTGTCCAACACCAGCATCACCCCAGGGGCTCAGGCCCTGGGCTTTTCTGTCTGCTGCTGGGGCTGAGGGGACAGCAGATAGTCAGCGAGGCTGGTGGCTGCCCAGGCTGGCCGTGTCCAACACCAGAGAGTGAGGCAGAGTCCAAGAGGGGGTCGTGGCTGGGTCATCTAGGCCCAGATGGAGCTCACTCCTCCCTCTGGGGGCCACTTGGCTGCACTGCCCTTGGAGGCATGGTGCTTTGCCCACCCAATGGATGGCATGGCTTTGTGCTTCCTCCCCTTGCAGGAGGCAGTGTGCCTGGGGTCCTCCCTTTGTCCTTGCTCCTTAGAGGAGGTCCCTTTTTGCTGTGTGACCTTTAGTGGGCACTTAGGGTCATTGCTGAGGGCTTGCCGCCAGCCAGCAATGTGAAATGAAGAGAGTGCCATTTGGATAGTTTCCAGACTTACCCCCGCACCCTCCCCATTTTGACTTGAAAATTCCTGAGGACGGGATCCAAGAGGGCCGAATAGCAAGAGCTCTGGATTGCAGTTCCCAGCAAAAACGCAGAGGCCGCTGCAGGTGATCCCCAGGCAAGCAGGGTCTGGAATGGACCTCCAGCAGTACTACTGCAGAGGGGCCTGACTCTTAGAAGGAAAACTAAGAAACAGAAAGAAACAACTTCATCATCAACAAACAGGATGTCCACTCAGAGACCCCATCTGAAAGTCGCCAACTACAAAGACCACAGGGAGATAAATCCACAAAGATGGGAAGAAACCAGCATAAAAAGGATGAAAACACCCAAAACCAGAACGCCTCTCCTCCTCCAAGGGATCACAACTCCTCACCAGCAAGGGAACAAGGCTGGATGGAGAATGAGTCTGATGAATTGACAAACAGCCTTCGAAGGTGGGTAATAAGAAAACTTATCTGAGCTAAAGGAACATGTTTTAAGCCAATGCAAAGAAACTAAGAACCTTTAAAAAAGGTTTGACAAAATGCTAACGAGAATAAACATCTTAGAGAGAATACAAATGAATTGATGGAGCTGAAAAACACAACACAAGAACTTCATGAAGCATACACAACTTTCAATAGCTCAATTGACCAAGCAGAAGAAAGGATATCAGAGATTGAAGATCAACTCAATGAAATAAAACGAGAAGGCAAGATTAGAGAAAAAAGGGTAAAAAGGAACAAAGCCTCCAAGAAATATGGGATTATGTGAAAAGACCTAATCTACGTTTGATAGGTGTACCTGAATGTGAAGGAGAGAATGAATCCAAGCTGGAAAACACTCTTCAGGATATTATCCAGGAAAACTTCCCCAACCTAGCAAGGCAGGCCAATATTCAAGTCCAGGAAACACAGAGAACACCACAAAGATATTCCTCAAGAAGAGCAAAGCCAAAGCACATAATCATCAGATTCACCAGGTGTTGAAATGAAGGAAAAAATGCTAAGGGCAGCCAGAGAGAAAGGTCAGGTTACCCAGAAAGGGAAGCCCATCAGACTCACAGTGGATCTCTCAGCAGAAACCCTATAAGCCAGAAGAGAGTGGGGGCCAATATTCAACATCCTTAAAGAAAAGAACTTTCAACCCAGAATCTCATATCCAGCCAAAGTAAGCTTCATAAGTGAAGGAGAAATAAAATCCTTTACGAACAAGCAATTGCTCAGATATTTCATCACCACCAGGCCTGCTTTACAAGAGCTCCTGAAAGAATCACTAAACATAGAAAGGAACAACCAGTACCAGCCACTCCAAAAACGTACCAAATGGTAAAGAGCACTGACACAATGAAGAAACTGCATCAACTAACGGGCAAAACAACCAGCTAGCATCAAAATGGCAGGATCAAATTCACGTAACAATATTAACCTTCCATGTAAACGGGCTAAATGCCCCAATCAAAAGACACAGACTGGCAAATTGGATAAAAAGTCAAAACCCATTGGTGTGCTATATCCAGGAAACCCATCTCACATGAACGGATACACATAGGCTCAAAATAAAGGGATGGAGGAAGATTTACCAAGCAAATGGAGAGCAAAAAGAAGCAGGAGTTGCAATCCTAGTCTCTGATAAAATAGACTTTAAACCAACAAAGATCAAGAGAGACAAAGAAGGACATTACATAATGGTAAAAGGATCAATGCAACAAGAAGAGCTAACGATCCTAAATATTTATGTACCCAATACAGGAGTACCCAGATACATAAAGCAAGTTCTTAATGACTTACAAAGAGACTTGGACTCCCACACAATAACAGTGGGAGACTTTAATACTCCACTGTCAATATTAGACAGATCAATGAGACAGAAAATTAACAAGGACATCCAGGACTTGAACTCAGACCTGGACCAAGCAAACCTAATAGACATTTAGGTTTGAATAAGAACTAACAGAACTTTCCACCCCAAATCCACAGAATATACATTCTTCTCAGCACCACACCACACCTATTCTAAAACTGACTGCATAATTGGAAGTAAATCACTCCTCAGCAAATGCAAAAGAACGGAAATCATAAGTCTCTCAGATCACAGTGCAATAAAGTTAGAACTCAGAACTCAGAAACTAACTCAGAACCGCAAAGCTTCATGGAAACTGAACAACTAGCTCTTGAATGTTGACTGGATAGACAATGAAATGAAGGCAGAAATAAAGATGTTCTTGAAACCAACAAGAACGAAGACACAACATACCAGAATCTCTGGGACACATTTAAAGCAGTCTCTAGGGGAAAATATATAGCAATAAATGCCCACATGAGAAGTAAGGAAAGATCTAAAATCGACACCCTATCGTGAAAATTGAAAGAGCTAGAGGAGTAAGATCCAAAAAACTCAAAACCTAGCAGAAGACAAGAAATAACTAAGCTCAGAGCAGAACTGAAGGAGATAGAGACACAAAAAAACCCTTCAAAAAAATCAATAAATCCCAGAGCTGGTTTTTTGAAAAGATCAACAAAATAGACCACTAGCCAGATTAGTAAAAAAGAAAGAGAAAATAATCAAATAGATGCAATAAAAAATGATAAAGGGGATATCACCACAGATTCCACAGAAATACAAAACACCATCAGAGATGACTACAAACTCTATGTACAGAAACCAGTAAACCTGGAAGAAATGGATAAATTCCTGGACACCTGCATCCTCCCAAGCCTAAACCAGGAAGTTGAAACCCTGAATAGACCAATAACAAGGGCTGAAGTTGAGGCAGCAATTAGTAGCCTACCAACCAAAAAAAGCCCAGGTCCAGATGGGTTCACAGCCGAATTCTACCAGACATATAAAGAGGAGCTGATACCACTCCTTCTGTCACTATTCCAAACAATTCAAAAGAGGGAATACTTCCCAAACCAAATCATTTTATGAGACCAACATCATCCTGATACCAAAACCTGACAGAGACTCAACACGAAAAGAAAACTTCAGGCCAATATCCATGATGAACATAGATGCAAAAATCTTCAATAAAATACTGGCAAACCTATTGCAACAGCACATCAAAAAGCTTATCCATCACAATCAAGTAGGCTTCATCCCAGGGGATGCAAGTCTGGTTCAACATACACAAGTCTGTAAACGTGATTCACCACATAAACAGAACCAAAGACAAAAGCCACATGATTATCTCAACAGATACAGAGAAGGCCTTTGACAAAACTCAACAGCCCTTTATGCTAAAAACTCTCAATAAACTAGGTATTGACGGAACATATCTCAAAATAATAAAAGCTATTTATGACAAACCCACAGCCAATATCATACAGAATGGGCAAAAACTGGAAGCATTCCCTTTGAAATCTGGCACTAGACACGGATGTCCTCTCTCACCACTCCTATTCAATATAGTATAGGAGGTTCTAGCCAGAGCAATCAGGCAAGAAAAAGAAATAAAGGGTATTCAATTAGGAAAGGAGGAAGTCAAATTGTCTCTATTTGCAGACAACATGATTGTATATTTAGAATACCCCATCGTCTCAGCCCAAAATCTCCTGAAACTGATAAGCAAATTCAGCAAAGTCTCAGGATACAAAATCAATGTGCAAAAATCACAAGCATTCTTATACAACAATAACACACTTAAAGAGAGCCAAATCAGAGAATGAACTGCCATTCACAATTGCTACAAAGAGAATAAAATACCTAGGAATACAACTAACAAAGGATGTAAAGGACCTCTTCGAGGAGAACTACAAAACACTGCTCAACGAAATAAGAGAGGACACAAACAAATGGAAAACATTCTATGTTCATGGTTAGGAAGAATCAATATCATGAAAATGGCCATACTGTCCAAAGTAATTTATAGATTCAATGCTATCCCCCATCAAGCTATCAATGACCTTCTTCACAGATCTAGAAAAAACCACCTTAAACTTCATTTGGAACCAAAAGAGAGCCTGCATAGCCAAATCAATTCTAAGCAAAAGAACAAAGCTGGAGGCATCACGTTACCTGACTTCAAACTATACAAGGCTACAGTAATCAAAACAGCATGGTACTGGTACCAAAACAGAGATATAGACCAGTGGAACAGAACAGAGGCCTCGGAGGCAATGCCACACATCTACAACCATCTGATCTTTGACAAACCTGACAAAAACAAGCAATGGGGAAAGGATTCTGTTAATAAATGGTGTTGGGGAAAACTGGCTAGCCATGTGCAGAAAGCAGAAACTGGACCCCTTCCTGACACCTTACACTAAAATTTAACTTCAGATGGGTTAAAGACTTAAACATAAGACCTAACACCATCAAAACCCTAGAAGAAAACCTACGCAAAACCATTCAGGACATAGGCATAGGCAAGGACTTCATGACTAAAACACCAAAAGCATTGGCAACAAAAGCCAAAATAGACAAATGGGATCTAAGTAAACTCCAAAGCTTCTGCACAGCAAAAGAAGCAATCATTAGAGTGAACTGGCAACCAACAGAATGGGAAAAAGTTTTTGCAATCTGCCCATCTGACAAAAGGCTAATATCCAGAATCTACGAAGAACTAAAACAATTTACAAGAAACAAACAAACAAACCCATTCAAAAGTGGGCAATGGATATGAACAGACACTTTTCAAAAGAAGACATATATGAGGCCAGCAAACATGAAAAAATGCTCATCATCACTGGTCATTAGGGAAATGCAAATCAAAACTACATTGAGATACCATCTCACGCCAGTTAGAATGCCGATCATTTAAAAATCTGGAGACGACAGATGCTGGAGAGGATGTGGAGAAATAGGAACACTTGTACACTGTTGGTGAGAGTGTAAATTAGTTCAACCATTGTGGAAGACAGTGTGTCGATTCCTCAAGGACCTAAAAATAGAAATTCCATTTGACCCAGCAATCCCATTACTGGGTATATATCCAAAGGATTATAAATCATTTTATTATACGGACACATGCTCACGAATGTTCACTGCAGCACTATTTACAACAGCAAAGACTTGGAACCAACCCAAATGCCCATTGATGATAGACTGGACTGGGAAAATGTGGCACATATACACCATGGAATACTATGCAGCCATAAAAAATGATGAGTTAGTGTCCTTTGTAAGGACATGGATGAACCTGGAAATCATCATTCTCAGCAAACTGACACAAGAACAGAAAATCAAACACCGCATGTTCTCACTCATAGGCGGGTGCTGAACAATGAGAACACATGGACACAGGGGAAGGGAGCATCACACACTGAGGTCTGTGGGGTGGAACTAGGGGAGGGAGAGTGGGGCTGGGGAGTTGGGGAGGGATAACATGGGGAGAAATGCCACATACAGGTAATGGGGAGGAAGGCAGCAAACCACATTGCCATGTATGTACCTATGCAACAATCCTGCATGTTCTTCACATGTATCCCAAAACCTAAAACGCAATAAAATATAAAATAAATAAATAAGAAAATTCCCAAGTGACAGAAGGCAGCAATGTGTGTCCTTCCTATATTTGCCTTTGTCCCTCTTATTCCTGAGCAGGGAGATCCCTGGGGACTTTCCTTCTTCCCTGTGTGCTGGCATGGGCCCTCCTGGCCACCTGCACTGCCTCTGAACTGTGGAGGTCCTGGCTGTGCCCACCTTGGGCTCCTCTGGGCATTTGGAGTTGCTGCTTCCTGGCTCCTTCCAGAATGTTTACAGAAACTGCAGGTCTGCAGAGGACAGATGGCTCTGCCCACAGGGAGGACAGAGACCTGGTGCCTGTTCCCACACATGCCTATGCTTCTGACCTCAGGTCTGGCTGTCCTGGGCTCTCCTTGCCTGGCCTTGGTGATGAACAAGCCTGTTCCAAGGAGCAGCGTTGGTGGAAAGAGGCAATGGACCTACTCAGGGTGTGAAGATACTTCTCAGAGTGAGGCCTAGGAAGCACTTTCTGGCCCCAGGGCTAATCATGAGGAACTGACAAGGCACTGAGGGTCCACCTATGCACAGAGCCAGGCTGCAAACCCAAAGTCATCCATCATGTGAGAGCCCTACCCACTGCCACCTCAAGGGGAGAAAACGGCTTGGCTCTAGGAGTCAGGCCTGCGGTGGGGCCCAGACAGCCTCTCACTGGCTGAGACCCCTGCAGTGTCCACGATGCTCAAGCCTTGTGTGCTTCCCTTGGGACAGGACTTCACCCCCAGGCACAGGTGGTGTTTGGGGCCAGGTGAGTCTGTGTGCTGGGCCACTCTGTGCATTGTGTAAGGTTGACCAACATCCTTGGCCCCAACAATGGATGGCGGTCCCTCCCACCTGTCAGCTAACAGGCTCCAGACAGGCCAGGTGTCCCTTGGGGCAAAGTCACCCATTGGGCACTACTGAGTTGATGCCTGCACCTCCCATGTGGCAAATGGTGCTAAGCGTTGAGGAGACAGCACTGAACAATGAGGGGCTCTGTCCCCCCCGCAGGCCACAGCACACAATCTCCTGGAATATGTGCTCTTATGACCACCTCTGAACACAGACACATCAAGAGGCAGTGGACTCCCACGTGCAGGGAGGCTCAAGGCTGAGGTGGAAGTGGGCATGGGTGGTCATGTGCTGCTTGGCTCCGGTGACAGCTATCCTGGCACCTGCTTGGTGAGGAGGGGCAGGTGAGGTGCTGTGTCCTCAGCTGTCTTCCTCTCCACCTGGTAGGCACGTAATTCCCAGAAACCTCAGCAAGGGCCAACTCCTCACTGGCCAGAGCTAGCCCCATGCCACCCAGGAAGCAACTCTGGCCCAGGGAAAGGGGTTTCTGTGAGGGGCAGAGTCAGTCGTGACTGCCCTGCAGTTCTGGGGCTACCTTTCCTGGGCACGTTCCACCTGGTTCCTGAGCAAAGCTGGAGGCAGGAAGAGGCAATGGTCACTGTGTCAGCATCTGCCACAGGGGCCAGTCGGATGGCTCCTGTGGGGTGGGTGGGTGTGAAGCAGTGTCACCAGGGAGCTGTCAGAAGAGATGTCCACTCTAGATCCTGCATGCTGAGCTGTGGTTTCTGGGGAGAGGGTTTGAGCATTCGTAGCTTGCAAGGCCCCCAGAGGATGCCCACAGAGCAGCTGTCCCGTGGCTGTCATCTGCCCCCGCCACACTAAACAAAGCACCTCTGTTTCAACATCTCTGGGGAAGAGGATTCCAGAGAACACACTTCAGGGAAATGCACAATTTTACATGACCAGCTAGCAGTCCTTTACCCCTTAGTGAGAAAGGGTTGAGCTGTCCCTTTTCCTTCCTTTTAAAAAGCATTTGGGCTGGATGCGGTGCCTCATGCCTGTAGTCCCAGCATTTTGGGAGGCCGAAGCACGGGGGATCACTTGAAGTCAGGAGTTTGAGGCCAGCCTGGCCAACATGGTGAAACTCTATCTCTACCAAAAAGTACAAAAATTAGCCGGGCGCAGTGGTGCATGCCTGTAATACCGGCTACTCTGGAGGCTGATGGGAGAAGTGCTTGAACCTGAGAGGTGGAGGTTGTAGTAAACTGAGACCATGCCATTGCACTCCAGCCTGGGCAACAGAATGATATTCTGTCTCAAAAAAATAAATAGCCGAGCATGGTGGCGGGTGCCTGTAATCCCAGCTACTTGGGAGGGTGAGGCAGGAGGATCACTTGAACCCAGAAGGCAGAGAATGCAGTGAGCTGAGATCGCACCACTGCACCCCAGCCTAGGCGATAATGAGAGACTCCATCTTAAAATAACAACAACAACAAAATAAATAAAAATAAATAAATAAATAAATAAAAAGGGTTTGGTTAGGTTTCTGAGGTGCAATCTATTTACAGTTAAATTTTACTGTGTGTGCACTTCTGAGTTGACAGATGGTTGTAAATAATCACTATCAGGACACGGAGTGCTCCAGCATCCGTCAAAATCCCTTTGTGCTGACCCTGCACAGTCCCTACCTCCCCAGATCTCCATCCCCTGGCACCCCTCATCTACTCTCCACCCTACTTCCACTTTTCCCAGAACGCCTGGGGAGTAGGCTCTCCCAGCAGGGGTCTGTCTGTCTTTCTCCTTCAGCAGGGTGCGACTCAGCCTTTATGCATTATTACTCCTCCAAGGAGCCTCATCAGATACTTCTCCAATACCTTCGTGAACTTTTACCACCACAGACATACTGTTTGTGTACTGTGTGTATACCTGTGCTTTGTACTTCAAGAGAGGAAGACAGTTCCAGCTACTCAGGAGAAGGCAGGAGGACTGAACCCAGGAGTAGGAGGCTGCAGTGAGCCACTATCGCATCGCTGCACTCCAGCCTGGGTGACAGTGAGACACCCTTTCTTTTTTTTTTTTCCTTAGAGCCAGTTCTGTAAAGGGACAACCTGTCTCTAAAAAAAAAGCAAGATGTGTTTTCTCCTACCCCACAAAGACCAATGTGTGCCAGTTTGAGGGTAACAGCACCGTGTTGAGAACGCAGGACTTTGGCATGATGCCCTGAGATCCACCCACAATGATGCCTCAATCAACCACTCATTCCTCTGACTGCCGAGCAGGACTTATGGGGTGGAGGTGCCACAATGTATCTGTCTCCCCCAGGAAGGATATTTGCACTTTCCAGTGGGAGACTTTATGAATAAAATCACTATAAACATCTGTGTGGTTTTTTTGTGAGGACATGAGTGTTCATTCCTTTAAATACCTAAAAGTAGGATTGCTGTGTCACATAGTAAGCACATTTTCAATCAGAGGAGAAACTGCCACATATTCCAGAGTGTAGGGAGGAGTCCCCTTGTGTCACATCCTCGCTATCCCTTCTGATCTACTCAGTGTTCTTTATTTCGGCCATTCTGAGAGGTGTGTGGTGAAAACTCATCCTGGGTTTAGTCTGCACTTCCCTAGGCACTGAAAATGCTCAGCCTCTCTCTATGTGCTCAGCTGCCATTCATGTTTGGAAGCATGTCTGTTCAAAACTTTTTTTGTGTGTGTGAATACTTCTGATTATTGTATGTTCAAAACTTTTGCACAGTGTGCCTGTAGTCCGTGCTACTCGGGAGGCTGAGGCGGGAGGATCTCTTGAACCTAGGAGTTCCAGGCTGCAGTGAGCCATGATTGCACCACTGTGCTCCAGCCTGGGTGACACAGCGAGACCCTGTCACAAAAAACAAAAAAACCAAACCAAATCAAACAAAAACAAAAAACCAAGACTTTAGCACATTCCTTGATAGAAAATATGAATTAGGGGAGGAAAAGGGAGACAGAGTAGGAAGACACAAGGAGTTGGAGGGTGAAAGAGAAAAGTGAGGGACAGGGTGGGGAGCTTGGGAGACTGAGGACAAGCGATTACACTCATGAGTTGGTTGGGGGAACTGGAAACTGACGAGTAATTCTACAGAGAGTACAGGAGCTTTTCCCAAAATTCGCAACAGCCCAATAAATACTTCTTGCCTCTCAATTGTCCTTAGGAGCACAGTCTGGGTACTAAGAAAAAAGCCGATTAATGAGTTTCACTTGCCCAAGACAAGGAAGTCTTAGTTTCCTCATCAGTAAGATGGTGACAGTAACCAGCCTCATAGGTTACTGTGAGGAGTAAATGAGTTAAATACAGAAAGCATGCAGACTAGTACCTGATACATAAGAAACTTTTGCAATATTAACTACCATGACCATCATCATCACAATCATAATCACTACCATCATCATGATCATCACCACCCCAATCACACCACTATCATCACCATCACCACCATTACCATCATCCTTACCACCATCACCACCCCCACCCCCACCCCCATCACCATCACCACCATTACCATCATAATCATCACCATTACCATCCGATCACCACCACCATCACCACCACCTGAAAACTCTAAATCTGCTTTGCCCAAAGTCTACTCTTGGAGACACACTATTGTGTGGACCTTAAATAGGGAACTAGGTCAAGGCTTCCTTGAGAAGATGACACTGAGACCTAGATGTAGTGAGGCAGCCCTAAGCCACCTGGAGAAGAGCAATTCAGGCAGAGGGAGCAGAGGCAGGTGCAAGGCCATGGTGGTATAAGAAAGCAGCACTGGGCACCGTGGCTGGAACAAGGAGGAATGCAGTGGGAAATGAAGGCAGGGCAGGAACCGGGGCGAAGGCACATCAGTGTGCGGGTGTGTGAATGTGAGAGCATGCACGCATGTGTGCACATTTGTGTGGGAGCATGTGTGTGCTTTTATTAGCTAGGCACAGATCTCATAGTGCCTTGTGGGTCACAGCAAGGACTGTGGCTCTCTGGGCCCCACAGGAGCCCCTGAAGGCTCTGTGTTGAGAATGGCCTGCAGGCGAGGAGGGTGAAGGTGGGAGATGCCCACTGAGGAAGCTGCTGCGTGCATTCTGGTCTGAACCCAAGTGGAGTCGTGGGAGTCCTGGGAAGTGACGAATTCTGGGTGGAGTTGGGGACTCTGGTGATTTCAGACACAGTGGTAGGAGGCGGGTCTTCAGTGTCCTGTGGTGGGGGTCGGGGGATGAGATGGTTACAGAGATATATGGAAATTAGCCAACTCAGAGTGCAGCTGTTCTGCGTAGCTGTGCCCTTTTCATGCTGCTCTGGTAACAGCAAGGAGGGTGATGATGATGTTGTGTCTGCCTCAGCAGACGGCCCAAGATGAAGCAAAGGAAGACCCAGATGGCCCTTGGAAGAGAGATGTGTAAACTGTCATGATTGGAGAGACTAGGAAAATAAGGGGAGATGATAAAGCCAGCAACTCCTAGAGGTGTAAGGGTTTACACCAGCAGAGGTGCCCAGAACAACGTCTGCAGTGGGCATCAGTCACATGACACAGGGCATTAAGGGGTGATGAACACAAAATGCAAACAGACACAAGTCAGAGGCACCTGGGTGACCCTGACCTCATCACTCTGGGATCCAGCCTGGGAAGGGACTGCTCAACTTCAGAGAGATCCCAAAATTGTCCCCAATGGAAGGCCTGAGAGTTTTATTAGTTTCATTTTTTTTTTTTTTTTTTTTGAGATAGAGTCTCGCTCTGTCGCCAGGCTGGAGTGCAGTGGTGTGATCTTGGCTCACTGTAACCTCCACTTCCCGGGTTCAAGTGATTCCCCCTGCCTCAGCCTCCCAAGTAGCTGGGATGACAGGTGCACACCGCCATGCCTGGCTAATTTTTTGTATTTTAGTAGGGACCAGGTTTCACCATGTTGGCCAGGACGTTTTTTTTTTTTTTTTTTTTTTTTTTTTTTGAGGCTGACAATACCTGGTTTGTTGAGGATGTGGCAGGCAGCTGGATCCCCTCATACATTGCTCATGAAACTGATACAACCACATTGGCAAACTGGCAGTATTTGCAAAATCTAAACATATGAATACCCAATGACCAACTAATTCCTTGCCTCACCCAAGAGAAATGAGAGCTTATGTGTACCAGAAGACATGAACAAAACTATCCACAACAGCCTTCTTCCTGGTGGCCCCAAACTGGAAATGACACAGATGTCCATTCATAGGAGAAAAGATTTTTTTTTTGCTTTTTCTTTAAAAAAATTTTTTAATAAACTTTTATTCCCAGAAGATTTAGAATTGAAGGAGAAAAGAATTTTAAAACATTAGCTGAAATATGGATTTAAAAAAATGTGGATTAAAAAAAATAAAAAAATAAAACAAAGTGTGGCATGTTCAAAGAGAGGAATTCTGTACAACAATGGAGTTTTCCTTCACATCCCCAGCCTGTGCCATGATGGATTTACTTTCCTGGTTTTGAATGTGACACATGTGGAACTGTCTGTACATTTTGGGGTCTGACTTCATTGTACGCATCATCCTCACTGCTGTGGGTTGTGTGTTCTTTTCCATTGTGGTACACAGTAGGTATTGTCAGTCCTTTTGATTTTGTCAGTTTTTTAAATTTTAGCCGTTCTTGGGTGGGTGAAGAGCTATTCTTGACATGGAATGACAAGACTTGGTGTGCCAGAGGTTAAGGCCTGAGCACCCAGGGGAGCACAAGCCTGTCTTCTATGCCCTGCTGTGGTATAGCAATGTTTCAGTGCGCTCTGGAGGAAAATAGAGACAGCACAGAAGCTGAGTGCTTCAAAGTGGGCAGAAATGAGGCAGGTATTAAAAAAAGGAGCTAGGCTAATGATGAGACTCTTGGATGATTTTGTCATTAGATACAACGGGCAGTGACAACATGATTTACACACACACACACACACACACACACACACACAAGGTGGGATATCTGAAATATTAAGCGGATACCCCACCTTGGTATTGCAGGGGCACTGGCTAATCAGCATGGATGCTGGTCAGGAGAGCATGCGTGTATGTGCTGGCTGGAAAGTCGGTCCTGTTCATAGGTCATGATCTTAATGGTCAAATAACAAAGCCAAGAAATCCGAGAGGGCAGTGCCTGGGAGCACCGTGTTTGCTCTGTGGCTAGAACGCAGCACACTGAAGTATCGCCCATCAGGGCTAGTGGTACTCGTGATGGTTTGGGCAAATACAAGTAGTAATCCAGAGTATTAGAGTCAGCATGAAAATACTGAAAAGTGGGAGAAGACCCAACCGTTTCCAAGAAATACACATTGGAACTGGCGATCACTTAAAGAACATAATTAGAGAGGGAGAAAGCACTGGGTTTCACTAAAATATGAAGACATACGTCCTGTCTTCATGTCAGCAACTGTCCAAAGTACACGCGTTCAAGAGAAAAGAGCGGGTAGGGTGGGGGAGGCTAACCGCCCGCCAGAGCCCGGCGCTCGCACGCCCAGGCCTCCGGGTGACAGCTGCTTCCAATTTCGCGATCTTTAAACCCCAGGTTGTTAAGAAAAAAAAAAACCTACTTCTCTAAAAGTCACGATTCGAGCCGCACCTGAGGACGCTTCGGGTAAAATCACTCCTTTACCTCAGATAAAGGAGTTGGCGATCCAGCGCCGGCTCCTTTACCTCACATAAAGGAGTTGGCGATCCAGCGCCAACTCCATCTGAGGTAAAGGGGTGATCTAACCCAAAGCGCCTATGCAAGACGGAGGACCGCGCGCGGGCTGCTCTCACCTTTTTTTCTCCTTGCAGGGTACCGAGACCCTGGCTAGCGCGGCAGGCGGCCCCGACGCATCTGCCGGAAATGATGAGTGGCTCCCTTCGCTGAGGGCTGCAGGACCAACACCAGCGGGAATGGCAGGCGTCTCGCAGGCGGACACAGCCGCACTCTAACCCGCTAACCCCGCGTCCCTGAGACAGGGGCCAATCAGCCGCCAGTTAAGTTCACATACCTAGAAGGCCGCTTTTGATTGGCTGAGCTCGGGCCAGTCAGAGGGACGGGCGCGCGCGCGCGCGCGGGCTGTCAGGTTGTTCCAAGCGGTTAAGGTTGGAGTTGCGACTGGGCTCGGACTGGGGCTGAAGGGAAAGACAGGAGCCGGGGCGGCCGGGCCTGAGGAATACGTATGTGAAAGGGCGCGTCAGCCATAAGAAGCCATACGTGTGCGAGCCGGTCTCCACTGCCCCCGCGGCGTTGTCACCCTCATCCTAAGGCCACTGGAGCAGCCTCGGGCGCTGCTGCCTGGGATCCGAGCCCGGGGTGCGTCGGGCTCTACAGGCTGGCACTCAGACCCAGCGCGCAGGATGGCAGGCAGGTACGTCCTGGATCCTACCCGCGGGTACCCAACACCGCGCCTGAGTGCCAGGCCCGGCATTGCTCCGTGACCTATGCCTAGGCAGAGCTCTTGACCGGGACCCACAGGAACCTCACTTACATTGGCATAAGGACAAGAAAGGAACTGATCGTTTCATGTAAATGAAAAGGCCAGGAGTAGGCCTTCGGGCGTGGATGTATCCAGGTGCACACTGACCATGGTCCTGGAAAGTTTCCCTCCATCTCTCAGCTTCTTTCCTTTTCACTGGCTTCCTTTGTGAAGGCACGATGATCGCCAGGACCTCCTGAGGTTTACATGTTATCAGATTATCATCCTCAACAAAAGGAGATTCTTTTTTCCCAGGGTAGTGGTGAGTTGGGCCCACCTGAACTACAAGGACTGAGATGGGTGTGGGTCCTCCCAGGAATATAGCAGTGCTGTAATGACCAGAAGGGGCCTTGGATGCTGTGCAGGGCAATGCCCCCATCCTCTGTGTTTTAGGCATCAGCTGGGAGAGTTGATGCTTGAATCTATTACTTTAACAAAATATAACAATAATAATAATGGTTATTATGACAGTGAAACACAAAAACATTTGTATGGCTCGTATAGTTTCCACACTGCAAAGCACTTTGACCCATCACTGTTAGGGAAACAGGGCTTTGCACTCACTGGAGATGCTCTATAGCCCAAGATTCAAGCAATTTGTTGCAGGGTGGAACAGGGAAGAGTAACACAGGCTGTGTAACCCCGAATGCTTTGTCATCCCAGAGACAAGGCACCTGGGTTTCTATAGTGGAAGGAGGTTATTTAATGGACAGTTTGACGATGTTATCCTTCAGTATTTCAGTAAGTTGGGGGTGTCTGACAAACCATCATAGGTGAGGTGATTGGCAGCTCCATGTCCTGGGAAGTTGTCACCAGGTTGGAACGCGCCCGTCTTTCCTGATGGTCCAAACACAAGTTTAGCTTGAGTCAGCTTGAAGCTGGTTGGCTTGGGAATGCAGGATTCTGCCACAGCCAGCCTCCAGGAACCCCTAGACATTGACACATGAGTGAGCACACACCTGCTTCTAGTGTCACCCTCTCACTCTTCTTGGGCTCAGAGGACGCCTCCCTGCTCCGCCACCCCTGGGCTTTATTGTTGAGAGTCAGTTCTGAGAAGGCAGGCCTGGGCCTGTGCCCTAGCATCCCTGCCCTCCAGTTTACACAAACCCTGAAATGTCTAAGCTTCCCTCTTCTTCTCTTCTAGGAATAGCACATTTCAAACCTACAAGAAAGAAGTGTGCCTCCCAGGTCATGAGGTAAGGAAAGCAAATTCTCAGCCACTTGGCCCTGACCCCAACATGTCCCTGTGGGGTGAGGAGAGCAGAGAATGTGGGTCCAGAAGCTGTATCCCATGAGAGGGTACTCCAAACACAGAAGTATGATTGCAGGAGCCATCCCTGGGCCTCCAGAAAAGAGCCCCTTCAACTCCCAGGCCCTCACAGCACCTCGCTGAGTTCAGGAGCCTTGGGAGGACCAGCGGGCCACCTAATGTACCTGCTCTGGGCATCAGATTCTCCATCTGCTCCTGGAAGTGATGGCAGCCCCTCTCCTTCCTGCATAAGTGTGTTACGAAGGTCCCAGGGGATGAATGTGAAAGCACTTGTAGACCAGAGTGAGACAGATGGTGACAAAGGCAGCACTCATGTGTCCATAAGCTCTAGAGCTGGTTGTACATCCCCCCTTTTCAGAGGAGGACCATGACACTTTCTCATAGTAGCATGGTATTAAGCAGCTGAGAATCCCAGCACACCTGGTTTGCAGGCTCTGGCGGATCCCCCCTCCAAATGATCTTGGAGGCCTCAGAGCGAGCCACGGTAGCCTGCCTCTTCCAAGCTGCAGTAGGAGCTGGGGACCCTATCCCCCGGACACCGTCTCCCTGAGCATGGATCTACTGTGCCTGAAAACCTCCTGTCTTTCCTGCAAATGCAGCATCAACTTTACTTCAGTCTCTTCTGGGTCTCACTCAAATACACTCTGGCCCCTGGGCCATTCTCCAAGATCCCATCTGCCGTGAGTGCCAGACCAGATTTGGGGGCTGCCTATCTGTACCCAGGGCAGAAGCAGCACTGCCTTATTGGGTTCCTCTGTCTCTGAGACCCTGAAAGCAGGTAGGGGACTTGAATCAGGAGGTATTCACCTAGGGTCCAGGGTGAATGTCAGGGAACCAGACACCCTTCAGAATTAGAAGTATTATATGAAATTTTAAGATTTCAGGGAGACAGATTATTTATTTTAGTGTCAGACGGGTAATGTGCTGATGTTGTAGCAAGGTCTGAGGGAGGCACACCTTACACATGTGCATGAGCACCCAGTTATCATGTTTGTGAACTACAAAAGGATCTGTGATTTTTTAACAGATTTTTCTAAAAACTAGACTCCTGGAGGTTTGACTGGCATGTGATAAACTGCACGTATGTAAAACGTACAGTGTGGTAAGTTTTGACATAGGTATTCCCCCCCTGAACCCACCACCAGCATCAAGATAATGAGCATATACACAACCCTTAACCATGTCCTTGGGCTCCTTTGTAACTTTACCTAACATACTATACCGTGACATCCCCCAGGCAATGACTGACCTGCTCTTCTGTCACTGTAGATTAGTTTGCATTTCTGAGAATTTTATATAAATGGAGTGATAGACTATGTACTTTTTTTTCTGGCTTCTTTCACTTAGCATAATTATTTTGAGATTTTTCTGTGTGATGATGGGCATCAGTAGTCATTCTTTTTATTATTGAGTAATGCTGCATTCTATGAATAGACCACAGTTCATTCATTCACCCAGAAGGACATTTGGGTTGTTTCTCCTTATCTGTTACACACAAAGCTGCTATGAACATTTGTGTACAAGGCTTTGTATGACTATATGCCTTCATTCTTCTTGAGTAAATACCAAGGAGTGGAATTCCTGAATCATATGGTAGCTGTATGTTTAACTTAAAAAAAAAACAAACCTGTTGACTGTTTTCCACCATTTTACATTTCTACCAGGAGTGTCTACACTTCCAGTTCCTCCACATCGTCACCAACACTTGCTTTAGCTGATCTTTTTAATTTGAGCCGTCTTAATAGGTATCTATCTCATGGTAGTTTTCATTTACATACCCATGATAATTGGTGATGTCAAGGGTCTCTTCATATGCTTTTGCCGTCTGCATGTTTGACTCGATGAAGCATCTGTTTAATTGTTTTGCCCTTCTAAAAGAATTGCTTTTTTAAATTACTGAGTTTTTATTGTTCTTTATATATTCTAGATACAAGTTCTTGATCAGAGATTCAATTTGTAAATATCTTTCCATGTCTTTAGCTTGCCTTTTTTTTTGAGACCAGGTCTCACTCTGTTGCCCAGACTGGAGTGTATAATCATGGCTCACTACAAATTTGAACTCCCCAGCTCAAGCAATCCTTCTACCTCAGCCTCCCAAGTAGCTGGGACCACAGATGTGCACCACCATAGGAGGCTAATTTTGTTTATTTTTTATGGAGATGGGGTCTCACCATGCTGCCCGGGCTAGTCTTAAACTCCTGGGCTCAAGTGATCCACCTGTGTTGGCCTCCCAGTGTGCTAGGATTAAGGTGCGAGCCACCACGCCTGACCTGGCTTGTCTTTTTATTCACTTATCAGTGTCTTTCGGAGAGAGTTTTACCTTTTGATGAAATTCAGTTTATCAGTTCCATATTTCCCAGATCTTACCTAGGTGTGCCCATCCCCAGCACGGCAGTGGATCACGCTTTAAGTGTTGTAGCTAAGAGATCTTTGCCAAACCCGAGGTCAAAAAAGATTTTTCCTACGTTTTCTTTTGGAAGTTTTATAATTTTATGTTTCTGCTTGTGATCCATTTTTGAGTTAATTTTTATATGTGGTATGAGGTATGGATTGAATTTTTTTTTTTTTTTTTTTTTTTTGAGATGGAGTCTTGCTCTTGGCCTAGGCCGGAGTGCAGGGACATGATCTCAGCTCACTGCAACCTCCGCCTCCCAGGTTCAAGCCATTGGCCTGCCTCAGCCTCCCAAGTAGCTGGGACTACAGACACATGCCACCATGCCCAGCTAATTTTTTGTATTTTTAGTAGAGATGGAGTTTCACCATGTTGGCCAGGCTGGTTTTGAACTCCTAATCTCAGGTAATCCGCCCACCTTGCCCTCCCAAAGTGCTGGGATTATGGGCATGAGCCACTACGACCAGCCTTGAATTGGATTTGTTTGAATATGAAAGTCTAATTGTTGTAAGGGCTGTATTTTCTCTACTGACTCACCTTGATACCTTTGTCAAAGATCAGTCGTTCCTATAGTTTAGATGTTTGTCCCCTCAAGCCTCATGATAAAACTTGGTTCCCATTGTTGGAGTTGGGGATGGCCAGTGTTGGAGATATTTGGGTCATGAGGGGGAGGTCCTTCATGGATGGATTGGTGCTGTCCTTGTGGTAGTGACTCAGTTCTCTCTCTACTAATTCCCAAGAGAGCTGGCTGTTAAACAAAGCTTACCATCTCCTCCTCTCTTTCTTGCTTCTCTCTCATATGTGATCTCAACATATGTATGTGGGGCTCCCCTTCACCTTCTACCATGAGAAGAAGCAGACACCCAATCTCGAACTTTCCAGCCATCAGAATCATGAGTCAAATAAACCTCTTTTCTTTTTCTTTTTTTTTTTGAGATAGAGTCTCGCTCTGTTGTCCACACTGGAGTGCAGTGGCATGATCGATCTCAGCTCACTCTGCTGCCCAGGCTGGAGTGCAGTGGCATGATTTTGGCTCACTGCAACCTCATCTCCCAGGTTCAAGTGATTCTCCTGCCTCAGCCTCCCAGGTAGCTGGGATTACAGGTGCTTGCCACTACACCTAGCTAATTTTTGTATTTTTATTAGAGATAGGGTTTCACTATATTGGCCAGGCTGGTCTCGAACTCCTGACCTCAAGTGATCCTCCTGCCTCAGCCTCCCAAAGTGCTGGGATTATAGGCATGAGCCACCGTGCCCGGCCTTTCCCCTATGTCTAATAGCCCCTACCACTACGTGCAGAGTTGGGCCATGGTATAACCTCCTCCTCATCCTGTTGCCCAAACCATGTGCCTGGTCCAACTTGCAGCTGAGAGGTGGGACCACCCTGTCTTTCTGCTGGAGAAGCTGTAAGGTCACAGTGCCAAGGGTGGGCTGTAGGGAGGGTGAGGAACTGAGGAAGAGTGTGATTCACTATAATTCACATACATGCGATTGCGTGCACCTTCTTTTTTGAGAAATGCAAATGGTAGTGTACTGAACTCACGGTGCTGCACTTTCTTCACTTTACATCCTGCCACAGAGTTTATTCCATGTCAGTCCAGACAACTCTGTCCCATTCTTCCCAAGGCTGCCCATACCCTGTTGCCCGGTGTCTGTCATTTATTGTCTCCTACTGAAAGTCATTCAGACTGTCCAGTCACTCTTGACAATGGTGCAATAAATATTTCTGTGCATAGGATACTTTGCAGATGTGAAAGTATTCTCATAGGAAACATTCCTGCAAGTGGAATTGCTGCATCAAAGGCTGTCCATTTTAGAACCTGATAAAATTTGTTAAGATGCCAGCAGAGCTCTCTTCATAGCTGAGATCACTGAGGCACAGGGATGCTAAGTGTCATGTGCAAGGGCCCCAGCTGGAGACCACCAGGCCAGGACAGAACCAGGTCTCCCAATAACAACCTGTGTGCTCTGCCAGGGGACAGGTGCAGATGGTGGGTAGGGAGGCCAGGTTAGCCACAGAGGTCCTGTGTCTTCCAACAGTGGGAATGTAGAGGGCAGACCACACTCCCTTATGGGGAGTGTGGTGTGCTTGTGGGTGTGCTTGTGGGTGTGCTTGTGGGCGGAAACAGCTCTCCAGGACCTTCCCTGATACTAAGGCTAATCCAGAGGGTCTTCTAGGGGATGATTCCATAGGAGATTCACTGGGGGCATGGCTCCATCCCCTTCTGAACCTTCTCTTCCCTTCTTCTCTGTTAGAGTTAAAAGATAGTTCTATTTTATATCCACCAAACGACCAAGATGTGCTGTCCATTCCACCACTTTGGGGGCCATCTCCCGAAGCCTAGGGACCAGGTAGTGATGCCCTACTGGGTGCCCCAGGTCCTGAGTTCTCAGCAGCAGGTAAGGAGGAGGAGCACACTGCAGTGAGGACTGAAGAGTGAGGTGGGGGGCTGGGTGAAGGGGGAGATGAGAGGAAGATGGGGAAGAGGGGGTACCTGGGTTCTGCTCCCACAGAGGTCTCTGCTGGTGTCCAGAGAAGATCCCCTAGCAGCTGTGGCCACAGGCCCGGGAGCACAGAGGGCAGATGTGGCTCAGGGAGGGCCGGCCCCAGTCTCCGGGTAGGCAATGAAAGGGCAGGGCTGTGCTGTTCTCTGCAGAGGGGCTGGTTGTTCTGGCACCCACTGCTGCTGCCGCTGTCTTTCCTTCTCTTCCTGCCCCTCTGCATTCTCCCTGACCTCTCTCACCTCCCTGCCTCCTCCTTCCCACCTCTCTTTCCTTCCCTGGCCTGGCCCCTCCCCTGACTCTCTCCCCCTGGCCCTGCCTGGATGGAGAGAGGTGGGAGGAGGGTACCTGGGATGCACCACTACCAGATGGCCTGTCCTCTCTGTTCTTGCTGTCTGCCTCCACAGCACTAATTCTGGGCAGCAGCTGCAGGCCTCCTCCTAGCCCCTGGGCCTCTCACTCCCCTGCTTTCCCTGTGTCCTGGGTGGTAGACAGGGACTTCCTTCCCCATGACTTCTAGTTGCTGGTTTTCCATTATTGGGTGGCAGGCTGTCCCCAGAGAGAAGAGCCCACAGGCCTCATAAGGAGAAGCCCGTGGCTTGTATGCTGAGCTGGCCAGCGCCCCCTCCTGGAGGTTCAGAGTCCCAGTCACTGGGCTCTCCACCTTGGAGGATTGCCACGCTGACATGGTTGCCGTCAGTCTTGTCTTTTAGGTGGTGAGGAGCCAGGAGAGTTTGAAAGGCATCCAAGGTGTGCGTGTGTCTCCTGTCATCCCTCTCCCCCAGAAAGGTCCATGAATGTCATGGTGGGGGGCAGACCTCTCATCCCCAGACACCTGCCCACAGTGTGACAGTGACATACATGCAGCTTCCCCCTCCCCTGCTCACCAGCCATCCCTGGTCACCTACTACCTTTCCCCAGTGAGCCCAGAGAAGCCTCTGCTCTACAGGCAGACCCCACCCATCTGCCAGCATCTGCTCTCTGGACAAAACCAGCTCCCAGCCTGGACTTAGATGAGACCTCAGGTAGTTTTATTAAGCTCTAATCTGCTATAATTTATGATGTCATATGTGGGTGTATACATATTTATGACATAGTACATATTCCTATATATATCCTATTATATACTCATACATTCATATATTCATGGCACATTATATATTCAAAACACAATACTTATCTATTCATTACATAGTATGCTCATACATTCATATATTTGGGACCTAGTGTATATACATTCACATGTTCATGATAGACATAGTATATACTCACATTCATGCATTCACAATACACTTTGTATTCATAAGAGGGGGCTTGAAAAAGTTCATGGAAAATGCATATAATATGCCAGGCACAGTGGCTCACACCTGTAATCCCAGCACTTTGGGAGGCTGAGGAGGCTGGATTGCCTGAGCTCAGGAGTTTGAGACCAGCCTGGGCAACATAGTGAAATCTTGTCTCTACTAAAATAAAAAATTAGCCTGATATGGTGGCATGTGCCTGTAGTCCCCGCTCCTTGGGAGACTGAGACATGAGAATTGCTTGAACCTGAGAGGCAGAGGTTGCAGTGAACTGAGATCACACCATTGCACTGCAGCCTGGGCAATAGAGTGAGACTCTGTCTCCCCAAAAATAAAAATGTGTATAATAAAAAAAATGAAGCAATGTATGGATTCCAATTTTTTTTTTTTGCACCAAACTAAACTCATACTAACTTGTTATAACGTACCTAAACAGGATTTGGTTTGAGATGCTAAGAAGGAAAAGACATCAGTTTAAAAAGAGCCCCTACTGGCCAGGCATGGTAGTTTATGCCTGTAATCCCAGCACTTTGGGAGGCCGAGGCAAGTGGATCACGAGGTGACGAGATTGAGACCATCCTGGCCAACATGGTGAAACCTCGTCTCTACTAAAAATGCAAAAATTGGCCGGGCATGGTGGCTCACACCTGTAATCCCAGCAGTTTGAGAGGCTGAGGTGGGCAGATCACGAGGTCAAGAGACTGAGACCATCCTGGCTAACATGGTGAAACCCTGTCTCTACTAAAATACAAAAATTAGCTGGGCATGGTGGCACACACCTGTAGTCCCAGCTACTTGTGAGGCTGAGGCAGGAGAATTGCTTGAACCTGGGAAGCGGAGGTTGCAGTAAGCCGAGATCATGCCACTGCACTCCAGCCTGGTGACAGAGTGAGAGTCTGTCTCAACAAAAACCAAAAAACAAAAATTAGTGGAGTGTGGTGGCCTGCACCTGTAGTGCCAGCTACTCAGGAGGCTGAGGCAGGAGAATCGCTTTAACCTGGGAGGCAGAGGTTGCAGTGAGCCGAGGTGGTGCCACTGCACTCCAGTCTGAGTGACAGCAAGACTAGACTTCATCTCAAAAAAAAAAAAAAGCACCTATCAGAGCAACATGAATTCTGGTAAAATTGAAGCCAGAACAAACATCACATATGGTGACGTTTGGGTGGAACAATGGTAAAATCATTGATGCTTTATGACAAGTTTATGAGGACAATGCACCACAGAAATCAGCAGTTTCCAGATAGGTGACTCATTTTAAAAAGTGATGAGATGATGTTGAAGGTGCAGCCCACAGTGGCAGACCATCCACATCCATTTATGAGAAAAAACATTCATCTTGTTCATGCCCTAACTCAAAGAGGACTGATGATTACCAAAATAAACTCTAGCCAACACCATAGACATCTCCACTGGTTCAGCTTACACAACTCTGACTGCAAAATCAAAGTTGAGCAAAACCTTCCATTCAAAGGGCGTCAAAACCATTGTGTCCAGATCAGCTGCAGACAAGGACAGAGCTTTCAGTGGAAATTTTAAAGAAGCAGGATCAAGATCCTGAAACATTTTTTTCGAAGAATTGTAACAGGAGATGAAACATGGCTTTGCCAGTACCATCCTGAAGATAAAGCACAACCAAAGCAGTGGCTACTGAGAGCTGAATGTGGTCTCATCCCAGTAAGAGTGGTCAGGTCAAGAGCAGAGGTCATGGCAACAGGTTTTTGGAATTCTCAAGGCATTTTGCTTGTTGACTTTCTAGAGGTCAAAGAATAATAACATCTGCCTGTTATGGGAGTGTTTTGAGGAAGTTAGCCAAAACTCTAGCAGAAAAACACTCTGGAAAGTGCCAGGAGAGTCCCCTCTCTCCCACAGCAAGGCTCCCCGCTCATTCCTTTTGTCAAACAAGGGCAACTTTGTGAGGGTTTTGATGGGAAATTATTAGGTATCCACCTTACAGCCAAATTACAGTCCTGATTTGGCTCTTTCTGACTGGTTTCCTAATCTTAAAAAATCTTTAGCAGGCACCCATTTTCTTCAGTTAATAGTGTAAAAAAAGACTGCATTGATGTGGTTAATGTCCCAGGATCCTCAGCTCTTTCAAGATGGACTAAATGGCTGGTGTTATCACTGACAAAAGTGTCTTGAGTTTGTGGTGCTTATGTTGAGAAACAAAGTTGATTTTTTTTTCCTTTTCTTTAAAAAAAAAACAAAAACGATTTTTCTGCTTTCCCTTTTTTTTTTAAGATATTTTTCATTTTCGTTTTATTTATCTTTATTTTTTGGAGATATTTTTAATTTTTATTTATTTATTTTTGAGACAGAGTCTCACTCTATCACCCAGGCTACAGTGCAGTGGTATAATCTTGGCTCACTGCAATGTCTGCCTCCTGGGTTCAAGTGATACTTCTCTTCATCCTCCCGAGTAGCTGGGACTACAGGCATGTGCCACCATGCCCGGCTAATTTTTTGTATTTTTAGTAGAGGCGGGGTTTTATTGTATTAGCCAGGACGGTCTCGATCTCTTGACCTCATAATCCCCCTGCTTCAGTCTCCCAAAATACTGGAATTACAGGCGTGAGCTACTGTGCCTGGCTTATTTTTTATTTTTTAATTTTAATTTTAATTTTCTTTTTGGGATGGAGTCTTACTCTGTCACCCAGGCTAGAGTGCAATGGCATGATCTTTGCTCACTGCAACCTCCACCTTTTGGGTTCAAGCGATTCTCCTGCCTAAGCCTCCCAAGTGGCTGGGACTATAGGAGCATACCACCACGTCTGGCTAATTTTTGTATTTTTATTAGAGACGGGGTTTTATCATGTTGACAAGGCTGGTCTTGAACTCCTGACCTTAGGTGATCCACCTGCCTTAGCCTCCCAAAGTGTTGGGATTACAGGCCTGAGCCACTGCACCCAGCTTATTTTTATCTTTTAATTCCATTTTCTTTTTTTATTTTTATTTTTATTTATTTATTTTTAAGATGGGGTTTCACCATTATGGCCAGGCTGGTCCTGAACTCCTGACCTCAGGTGATCCACCCACCTCGGCCTCCCAAAGTTCTAGGATTACAGGCGTGAGCCACCGTGCCTGGCTAATTCCATTTTCTTTGAGCTTTCTGCAGTCCCCTTATGTATTCTTAGTTAAGTGTATTTATCTATGTGTGTGCCTATGACCTGGTATGTAGATTGCTCTATCTGTGACCTGGCATGTATGTGTATTCCTGCTCTCATGACAGTATATGGGGAGATCACCACCTCCACCCCCACCATTACTTTCTTTGTCTATAAAAGGAGTGGGTTGGACTTGATCTTGAAAGTGTTTTCTGATGCGGAGGGCTGCTGTGTCTGTGTTTTCTGGGCTGGCATCATGTCGTTCCCTTGGTGCACCAATTCTTCGTAGTGAGTTTGCCTTGATGGAATCTATGAATGAGTAAATCTGAATGGAGTTGGGTTCCTGGAAAAGGTGAGTGATTTGAGTAGAACCCCCAGAGGCTGGGATTGGGAATGCTTGGGAAATGAATAATCACCAAGTAACCACTCACCTCTTAAGGCTCTTTGAACCATGTAATCACATGTTTGTAAGTTTACTTTTGTTGACTATTTTTGGCTTTGAAAACTTTGCATCTTTTAAGAAAAGCTAGAAGCTTAGTTGACATGTATCATCTGAGAACTGATACTTAAAAAAAAAGCATTAATTTTCACTCTAATCACTGTTTTGTAGTTCAGGTAATTTTTATAAGTAATGTTTTAAGCCTCAAACCCATTCATGCCAGAAGATTTCCCAGCAAAGGATTAAGAGAGCAGGTCTCATCGCTGCCAGGAGAATTATGATCGTTCTTCCCTCTGGCCGCAAGTACAGAGTGATTTAAAAATGTGAGACATTTTCTTTGGCCTCAAATCTGACTGATTTCCATTTTAACGAGAAAGTTCACATTTCTGATCTTACATTTTTTCTTGTAAAGACAGACTTAGGTGCTTTTCTCCTCTATGTTTTTGTGGCATAATTTTTCATAAGGAGAGTGTATTTATGATATTTACATTAATATCATTAGTGTATATTTTATATTAGTAGCATATTAACAGTGTAATAAAAAATGAAAACAAACTGTAGTATCCAGAGGGTCACATGCTGGCCAGAGCCCGTATGGAAAGTGCCGAAGAGCATCAAGGAAATGGAAACGCCAGATTCCATCTGTGCTTGTGGCTTTCCTTCAATTTTTATTATGGAAAATTTCAAATACTCCCTGAAGTGGAGATTGGCTTAAATCAGCCCCATGTGCCCATCACTCAGCTCCAGTCGTTATCCTGTGTGGTTCCTCTGATCTTCATCACCTGCTCCTCCTTCAGTAAAAAGGATTTGGAAGCAAGTCCCAGCTGGACATTGTGCATGCTCCTTATGAGATTCTAAAAGAGAAAGACTCTTGAAAAATAGCTCCAAGGCCGCTGTCACCCAGGAAATCATAAACCCGCAAGATGGCCTTTATCTTGTGAGCTCGGGGTCAGTGTTTCCACCCCGGGGCTGTGGCTGGGTCCTGGAAGTCCCTGTTTCCCAGAGGCTCTGGGGCTGGTGTTGCAGACTCCTCGTGGCTCGCAGAGACCCAGGAAGCGTGCCCTGTCCTCACCTCACCTTTTCTTTGCCTAGCACCCCCGCTGGATGCATGTTCCTGGCACAACTGCTGGCGGATCTGTGGTGACAGGCGCCTGCTGCCCTAATGGCTGCTCCAGGCCCCCTACCAGGACGAGCTGCTGGCTTCTCCAGCACGCCTGCTGCCCCTCGGCCTCCTGACCCTCCTCCAGGCCATCCCGAGGGTCATCGTGGCCATTCGGTGAGCATGTGGGGGGATGGGGGACAGTGGGTGGCCCTGGCATAGAGACACCCACCTGAGGGAGGCTTGGTGGCCATCAGGGACATGGGAGAGTGGGGGGGTGGGGGGTTAGCTTGACAGGCGCCAGAGGCCTGGCACTGTGAGTGTGTCCTGTGGCGTTCTGCACAGCACAGGCTCTGTCCTATCTCACCTAGAGATACCAGGGAAGCCTGGAAGCAGTGGGGGCCTCGTGGGGCATTTCCACGTTTCTCCTTTCACCCTTTCCCTGTTCCCAAGTTCTAAAATGGCCCTGCTCCCAGAAGGACAAGGGCCCCAGTTTCCATACATTTCCATTGTTATGTTGGGATTGGCGGTGCATCTTAACGGCTACTTGCCCTCCAGCCTCTGAGGTCTGAGCACGCCCTCAGGCATGGGGACCTCCTGCCTGTCGCCAGCTCGAGCCCTGGCTGCCAGGCTCCATACTAGAAGGCCCCTTTCCCAGGTCTCTAGTCCCTGCCCTCACCCAGGCTTTGAGTTTTGCCCCTGGCACCCTTGCTGCCCACAGCCATAGCTTCCTGCTGGGATACCTCCTCCAGAAAGCCTGCAGGGCCACTCCTCTGATCAAGAGGCATCTGTGACAGTTGCTGTTTTCTCATATAACATAATCCATACCCAGAATTCAACCCAAATTATTTATCATTAGGCGATTCTTGGTTGTAGTAGCATTCATGTGAATGTGGGTGAGATTCTGTTATGAATGTGGTCAATAGATGTTATTTGTGAAACTATAAACTGGCCAACTCTTAAATGATAACCTCTGATTTTCCCTCATTAAGCAGGGAGTTGTTCCCATCTGTGTCCCTGGGAGAGGGCAGCTGTTTCCAAGTGTCTCTTCCCTCTGCCAACGGACAGCAGACCAGCTGGATGACAGTCTGAAAATGGCTTCAGCACCTGTTAGAGGTGGGTCTGATTTTGTATAATATTGTATGTGAATTGAATTTTAAAATCTGAGGTATCATTTACATGTCATAAAATTCACTCTTTTGGAGTATACAATTCAGTGGTTTTTAATATATTTACAGTGTGGTGTAACCATCACCACTCATTCTAGAACATTCACTGCAAAAACTTCCATACCGTTAAACAGTCACTCTTTTCCATCTCCCCCCAACCCCTGGTGACCTCTGATCTACTTTCTGTCTCTGGATTTGCCGGTTCTGGGACATTTCATCTCAATGCTGTTATCCGATATGTGGTATCTTATGACTGGCTTCTTTCACTCAGCATTAAGCTTCATCCATATTGAGGCATACGTCAGTATGTCATTTCTTTTGACGGTTGGATTTTAAGTTGTTTCTGCTTTTCGGTGATTCTATTTTGTGAATAATGCGGTTATGAACATTTGTGTACAGGTGTTTGTGTGGACAGAGGTTTGCATTTTTCTGGGGTGTATACCTGGGAGTGGAATTGCTGGAACATATGTTACTCCATGTTTCATGTTTTGAGAAACTGCCAAGCTCTTGTGCACAGCAGCTGCACCATTTTCTACACCCACCAGCAGTGCACGAGGGTTCCCATTTCCCTGTGTCCTCATGACACTTGTTTCATCTGTGACTTTGCTGATAGCCATCCTAGGAGGTATGGAGTGGTATCTCACTGTGGTTTCCATTTGCGTTTTTCCGATGGCTACTTATGTTGAATGTCTTTCCATGTGCCTATTGGATATTTGTATAGCTTATTTGGAGAAATGTCTATTCAAATACTTTGTCTACATATAGATACACACACATATATACATACACACACAGACATATACATGTATGTAATATAGATATGCCCCCCCCCACATATACATATTTTTGAGAGAGGGTCTCACTCTGTCACCCAGGTTGGAATGCAGTGGTGCAGTCATAACTCACCAGAACTTACCTCCTGTGCTTAAGCAATCCTTCTGCCTCAGCCTCTCATATAGTTGGGACCACAGACACATGTCACAGTACTCCGCTATTAATAGTTTTTTATTTTTGTAGAGATGGGGTCTTGCTTTGTTGCCTAGGCTGGTCTTGAACTCCTGGGCTCAAACAATCTTCCTGCCTGCCTCTGCCTCCCACAGTGCTAGGATTACAGGCATGAGCTACCATGTCTGGCCGTTTGTCTACGTTTTAATTTGGTTGTCTATCGATCTTTTTATTATTGAGTTGTAAGTGTTCTGTGTATATTCTAGATGCTAGACCCATATCAGATATATGATTTGCAAGTATTTTCTCCTCTCATGTGGGTTGTCTTTTCATTTTCTTGATGATGTCCTTTGAAGTCGTCATAAGGTTTTACTTTTCCTAGGTTGCATGGACTTTAGGTGATACGCTCATATCTAAGAAACCATTGGTGGATTCAAGGTCACAGGAATTGCACTTGCACTCGTGTTTTCTTCTTTTTTTTTGAGTTGGAGTTTCGCTCTGTCACCCAGGCTGGAGTGCAGTGGTGTGATCTTGGCTCACTGCAACTTCCACCTTGTAGGTTCAAGTGATTCTTCTGCCTCTGCCTCCTAGGTAGCTGGGATTACAGGTGCCTGCCACCATGCCCGGCACTTTTTTTTTTTTTTGAGATGGAGTCTTGCTCTGTCCCCCATGCTGGAGTGCAATGGCACAATCTTGGCTCACTGCAACCTCCGCCTCCTAGGTTTAAGCGATTCTCCTGCCTCAGCCCCCTGAGTAGTTGAGATTACCGGCACGTGCCACCACACCCGGCTAATTTTGCATTTTTAGTGGAGACGGGGTTTCACCATGTTGGTCAGGCTGGTCTCGGACTCCTGACCTCATCGTTTGCCCACACTGGCCTCCCAAGGTGCTGGAGTTATAGGCGTCAGCTACCACGCTTGGCCCCGTGTTTTCTTCTAAGAGTGTTATCGTTCTAGCTCTTACATTTAGGTTTTTAAAATCTATTTTGAGTTTAATTTCTGTATATGGCATAAGGTGGGGGTCCAGCTTCATTCTTTTGCTTGTGGATATCCAGCTGTCCTGCATACCACCATGAAATGATAAAATTACAGAAGTGGAGAGCAGATTAGTGGTTTCCGGGTGCTCAGGAGGGTTCTGGGTCTGGTGGGACGGAGGGCCTGTGGGTATCGAGGGGCAGTGAGAGGTATTTTTGTGGCTGGAAATGCGTCAGTGTCAGTGTTCTGGTTGCAGTATTGTACTATGGTTTTACTGTGTGTTACCAATCGGGGCAAACTGAATAAAGGATAACATGGGGCTTCTCTGTATTCTCTCTCTCTTTTTATTTTTATTTTTTTTGAGGCTGGGTCTCACTCCATTGCCCTGGCTGGAAGGCAGTGGCTCGATCTTGGCTCACTGCAACCTCCGCCCCTGGGGCTCAAGCGTTCCTCCTACCTTAGCCTCCTGAGTAGCTGAGATTACAGGCATATGCCACCATGCCTGGCTAATTTCTGTATTTTAGTAGAGATGGGGTTTCTTCATGTTGGCCTGGCTGGTCTCAAACTCCTGACCTCAAGTGATCTGCCTGCCTTGGCCTCCGAAAGTGCTGGGATTTACACGTGTGATCACCGCTCCCCACCTCTCTGTATTATTTATTGTATGTGTATGTGAGTCTGTAATTATCTCAAAATGAGAAGTTTAATTGTAGAAGCAACACAATTCACTGTGAAAGATTTTAAGGATACAGAAAACTACAAAGAAGGAAATAAAACTACTCAGGTTCTGTCCCTGAGCAGATCTCTGTTATTACTGCCCAGGCAGGAAGGAAAGGACACATTCCACCGGAGGTGACCAAAGGGAGGACCTAAAGGTGACAAACAGGCTTGGACAGTGGCTCGCATCTGTAATCTCAGCTTATTATGAGGCTGGGGAGGAGATGTTCGAGGCCAGGAGTTCGAGACCAGACTGGGCAACATAGCAAGACCCTGTCTCTACAAAAATATAAAAATTAGCCACGCATGTGGTGCATGCCTGTAGACCCAACTACTTGGGGATGCTGAAGTGGGAGGATCTCTTGAGCCCAGGAGTTTAAGGCTACAATGAGCTATAATTACACCACTGTACTCCAGCCTGAGCAATACAGCAAGATCCTGTTTCTCTTTAAAAAAGTGTCAGACAGGAACCAGACTCTGGGATGCTTGAACTGGGAGGTCCACCTTAGCGACACAAGGAAGAAAGAGGTAGGAGTCTCAGATATACAGAACAAACAGGGCTACAGTCAGTGGGCCAGGGCCTCATGAAGTATCTTGGGCATATCCGTATCTCTGCAGTGGAGGGCCTCTCATCTTCCCTGGGGGGAATGGAAGCTGTGTTCTCTTGGGGCACATCTTCAGTGGCCCTAGGGCAACATTAAGCATCATTTATTCAATCAGCAGATATTTATTGGGTGCCTATAATATGCCAGGCACCAGGGAGCCAGCATAAGAGGACATGCCCTGCCCTCAAGATGCCACTGGGCTGCTGGGGCATTGTAATTGAGGTAGGGGTCATTGCCATCATGAGTGAGGCACACATGAACACAGGGATGGCCCAGGAGCTCTGTCAGTGACCTGCTAACGTGGAACCATCCCACTTGCAACGTGGAACCATCAGCCTCTCTCTGGGGTGTTCTCGATGTGGGGAGCCTCTGCAGGGACAACAGGCTGGAGGTACAGTGGAGGTGATGCCCCAGGGGCAGCCATTGGCCAGCGATGGGTGGGAAGTGTGGATCAGCACTTCAGTCCCCTTGTGCTTCGATGGGGATGACTCTGGGCCATGTTCCCAATGGGGAGTGAACCCCTGCCACCCACAGGGGTCAATTTCTTGCTAACATCCTTCATGCCGGCTCTCCTTCCTTGTCTCACCTCCCCACCCCCTCACAGGGCTCCCTGAATCACCTCCCCCAAAATACGCTTGCACTCAATCCTTGCCTCATGCTCTGCTTTTGGGGTGAACTCAAGACAAGGTGAGCAGACCCCATCTCACCAGTCATGGAGGAAGGGCCATCGGAGCAGAGACCTGAAGAGTTTCAGGTAGCCTAGCAATGAAAGATGAGGCCAGAGTGCCAGGGCACAGGCACAGCAGGTGTGATAGTCTGGAGGTGACAGGTGGGGGCATTCTGGCCATGTAAGCCACTCAGGGTGGCTGGGTTGTGGCATGGGCAGCCGGGTTGTGGCATGGGCAGCCAAGAGCACTGGAGGATGAAGCAGATGGCAGAGAACATAGGAGGCTTTGGGAGGCAGCCAGGGCATCACACTTGCATGGGCAAAGCCTGCACCACAGCCAGGTTCTGGGCACATTCGAGAAGGCTGTGAAGCCTTGGGCCTCCTGGCCCTGTCAGTGGCTGGGGAGGACAGGTCAAGGGAGTGGCCACAGCAGCCCGTGACCACAGGCTGCATTTTGGAGAAACTACTCCAGCTGAAGTGTGTTGGACGTAATAGAGTGGGGGAGAGTGGACACAGGAGGCCGGCTTGGAGGCTGTAGCAGGAAACCTGGTGGGGGGGCAATGGTGTCTGGACCTCAGTGGTGGTGGCAGTGGCTGTGTTCCAGGTGCATGGGGGCATTTGGCTCCGCTGTCTACATCTGTGCAGGTGTGCTCCTGGGGCTGCACTGTGTGTTCTGATTAACCCAAGGACCATGCCACTGCAGCCCACACAGGACCACGGCTTCCACAGATGGACCCTGGGTGGCCCTCCACTTGCAGGCGTCATCATGAAACTTGGAATTAGGAGTCACAAGAGGGCACCGTTGAGAGACTTTCACATAGAAGCCCCAGAAAGCCAGGGCTGGAGGGGGCTTCAGTTGCCCAGGTCAGTCAGCCTTTGGTTTGTGGGAGCTGGGGTCTTGTACAGCTGTGGGGAGGTCAGTTTGCATCTGAGGGACCTAGGGAGGGGGTCTTGTGGGAGCGGTGGGCAGCCTGCAGATAACCAGAATGTTCCTCCTCCCCCAAAACCCTGTCTTGCACCTACTTCGCTTCCCACCTGGCTTCCTAGGACTCTGGGCTGACCTGGGACAGCCAGGCCACTATGGCAGGGGGAGGCATGAAGTCTGCCCAGCCCAGCCCAGCCCAGCCCAGCCCAGGCCTTGGTGGCTGCTCAGGATACTCCTGGCAGTACCTGGCCCCACCTTCAGAGAGCTCTCTGGTGACTCATGTGCCAACACTTGGGGCCTAGGAGGGGCCATGGGGGACACTGGTCCAATCACCTCATTCACAGATGGGGACGCTGAGGCCCAGAGAGGGCCATGCCCTGTTGCAGGCCGCACAGAAGCTGGTGGCAGATGCGAAACTTGGCCTTGGCTCTCCTGCAGTCCATCCAGGCCACCTTTCCCTTGGCTGCCTCCTGGTTCCAGGTGCTGCCTCTGCCAGGTGTAGCCAGATGGGAGATTCTTTCCAAGCCTCCCCCATTATAAGAACTGCAAATGGGTTATGCTGCCTGAGCACTGTGGCAAAGATTTCTGAGCTCACCCAGGCCCTTGAGGAAGCAGCTCTGTGATCACTTAGTGATGTCTGGCCCAGACTGGGCTGAGGCTCAGTGGTATGAGTGTCATGGAGCTTTTGTAGCTGTCCCAGGGACTCTTGCTGTGCTTGGCCCACAATAGGTGCTACGTAAGTACTTGTTGATTTTGGACACCTGCTGTTTTTTCTGGTGGGCATTGCAGTGGGGGTCCTGGAAGCCCATCTGGGCACTTGGAAGCTTCCTGTTTTTACTTTCTTCATTTGCAAGAGAGACTGCACTGTTTGAGGCCCGGTTTTTATGTTAAAACAACAAACCTTTGGGCCAACCCAGGAGCAGTAGAAGGGGCGGCATTCTGGAGGAGGCCAGCTTGGCATTCCAGAGGTAGGGGATGTCTTCTCAGCACACTCAAAGGGTGGGGGGATTCCAGAAATCAGAGGACACCAGCTCCCTGGTCCCAGGTGGGGGAGCAGGAGGTGTCGGGGAACAGGTGTCCTCACGTGTCTTCAGCCACTCTACCCTCGCTGCCGGGGTTTGCCCCTCACATCACTGACAGCATGGGCTTTGGGAGGTGGGAGATCCTGGGCTCTGGGGTACTTGCAGGGCCAGGCAGAGTCCTCTAGGAGGTGATCGTGAAGCACTTGAGCTTCAGGAGCCTCAGCCTCTGCCCTGCACCCCCAGCTGACCTCTGCTCTCTGTCTGAGCAAGTACCCTCCCTGCCCCACTGCCTTTCCTCCTACCTTCTCTCCTTCCTTCCAGAAACCATTCTGCATATAAAAACAGGTATGTGAATCTGAAGCTTTTAAAAGGGGCAGATTTAAAAAAGAAATCTAACCACAATGCATTTTCCCTCTTCTCTGCTCACTGTTTCCTGTAAACTTGTAGTTGACCTAAAGGTTTGATAGACTGGCCTGTCATATTTTCTGTAAGGTGGCAAAGACTGATCAGGAGGCCCCAGAAAGTTAGCCTGAGCCCAGCAGACCTTGCCCATGACTTTAGCATCCCTTTGTGATCATGGACTAGATTCACTGTTTCACTGGGGGCTACAGAATAGGACTCAAAAGCTTTAGAGCTGGGCACAGTGGCTCATACCTATCATTCCCTTAGATAAGGGAGTGTGTGTAAACCTTTGTGGTGTGATGAACCTTCAGCTGGCTCCTCCCCTTAGATAAGGGAGTGTGTGTAAACTCCTGTGGTGTAATGAACCTTTAGCAGGCTTCTCCCCTTAGATAAGGGAGTGTGTGTAAACTCCTGTGGTGTAATGAACCTTCAGCAGGCTTCTCCCCTTAGATAAGGGAGTGTGTGTAAACTCCTGTGGTGTAATGAACCTTCAGCAGGCTTCTCCCCTTAGATAAGGGAGTGTGTGTAAACTCCTGTGGTGTAATGAACCTTCAGCAGGCTTCTCCCCTTAGATAAGGGAGTGTGTGTAAACTCCTGTGGTGTAATGAACCTTCAGTAGATTCCTCCACTTAGATAAGGGAGAATGTGTAAACTCTTGCAGTGTAATAAACCTTCATCAGGCTCCTCCCCTTAGATAAGGGAGTGTGTGTAAACACCTGTGGTGTAATAAACCTTCACCAGGCTCCTCCTCTTTGCTGTCTATTTGATTCATACACGAACTGTGAGCTGAATAGTCTGGTTCACGTCCTGATTCCACAGCTTACTGTGTGTTGGATCTCTGTGCCTCAGTTTCCTCTTATTTAAAATGGGAATAATGATGGCTCCTACCTTGTAAGGTTGCTGTGTTTAAATGAATTAATAATTATAAAGCACTTTTAACAGTGCCTGGCAGGCATGTACTCAGGAAGTGTTTGATAAATCAATGACTAAATCTTTGGTATTTACCATTGGTGTGCATTGTTAGCTCTGTGCATTTACAAATGGTCCTGGACTCTGAGCGTTGTGGTCCACGTCACACATGGCCCAGGGGATGGTGAAGGGCAGCATCCTGGACAGCCCCATCATTGGACCCGCTAATCTGACTCTCTTGTTTTGCTTTATGCATTTTACGAGGTGCCTACTATGTGCTAGGGGACGTTCCAGCCCCTTGTGGGCTGCTGACAACCAGTGTGAGGCCTCTTAATTGGCTTCTAACACAACTGCACTCTTCCTGAGCTGTTTAATGGCCTTGGGTAATGAGCTCTCCCCATCTCAGTATTTGTTTAATGCTGTATTCATGGTCATAAATAGTGGCACTATTACTTTCAGGAGAACTGTAATGATGTATGTGTTTGGTGAAGTTTCCAGCTCCTGACCCTTAGGTGCTAGATCTGGGGCCATGTGAAATGTTTTACGTCACTTGCAAGAGAGAAAAAGAGGTGCTGTTTTTCCTCAGAAAAGGAAGAGACATTTTATAGTCAAACCTTGTTTGACTTTAGAACATTTGTCAAAGACTGGAGAAAACAAAAGTGGAAATTTCTAGTTCTTCTCCTATAGGAAAGAGTTGGACTTCTTACAACCAGAACAATGATTCTCTTTCTCCATTTGCTAATCTGTTCATTAATCCCCTCATCCACTCATCTGTCCATCTATCCACCCATGTATCGATCTGTTCATCATTCATCTACCTATCCCCCCATTCACTTATCCATTCATTCATTCATTCATTCATCCATCTACTGACTCATCCACTCAGCTGTTCACCCAGCCAGCCAGATACCCACCATGCATTCATCTATCATTCATCCATCCACTCACCCATCCACTCAACAATTCATCCACCATCCTTTCATTTACCCCTCCATTTACCCACCTAGTCACCCACCCATCCACCCACTCATCCATTCATCCATTCACTCACCGACACTCTCGTTCACCCCACCTACTTATCTATTCATTCATTAATCCATCCATCCATCCATCCATCCATCCATCCATCCATCCATCCATTCACCCAGCCACCCATCCACATACTCACCCATCCACCCAACCACTCATTCATCTGTTATCTGTCTATCCATACACCTACCTGTTGACTCATCCACCCATCTATGTAAAGTCAAAACATGGTTAGGCCCAGCCATTGTAAGCCAGGGCTGCCTGTGTGTTTTTTTCATTTGTGCATCTTGCATCCCATGTGTCTCCTTGCACTGGAGTGTCAGCTCCCAGAGACTGGGAACCACAGCTGATTTGCTCATCCTATAAGGGACACAGGTGGGGGACAGGGTCGGGGAGGGGCAGATGGGGCAGTGTGGGAGAGGGGGAAGGGGCAGAGGAGTGGAGGAGGGGCTCTGAGACACCTAGGGGTTACACTGGCTCACTGATTGGAGGAAGAGTAACACTGAGCTGCCCAGGCTGACACGTAGTCTAGGGTCTAAAAGTCCTGGGGGCTATTGGTGAATATAGCCCTCTGGGCAAGGCCAGTGACTTCAACTTTCTGGATGTTCATTTTTTCACCTGCTAAGTGAGGTAGTGCTGGTGACACGCTCAGCCAGTGCCAGGCACAGAGTTAGCCGAAGGAATTAATTGTGTCCTCCATAGTAATGTCATACTCTGAAGCAGGCACCACTGGCATCCCTATTTTCCAGATGAGGAAATGGAGGCACAGAGCTTGGACTCTGGCTCTGCTGCCTCTCACAGCATAGATGTGAAGTATGCAGGGCCTGGGAGAGCTGGAGCTCTGGAACTGCCCTTTGCTACCCAAGTCACTGTGACTTCCTTCTGGATCCCTGGGGTCCCTTAGGGCCCTGATTCCAAGGGCTCGCTTGGAAGGAAACCAAGAGGCTGTAATTTTCTATCTCTGGAAACAGTGAAAGGATTAAAAACCAAAAGATTATCGTGTCATCTTTCCCTTTCTGTGGAAATAGTTATTTTCCTTCCCACCCATCCCCACCCTCAACTGCTCTAAATAAGTTTTCTTGGGGTTTCCAAACATTCTTTTGCTTTTGTCCTCTCAGGTGAGAGAGTAGCTGATTACGATCAGGTCTGGCACAGAAAGCCCCTGTTTGTGCAATCCCGCATTCTTCCTTTTTAAATAAAATTTAAGACCATCTGAAACGACTTGCCAGCTTGACCTTCCGGCTCTGGTTCTCACTTGAGTTTCTGAAATGTGTATGAGTCCAGCCTGCTAATGTGCTGAAATGACTGTGCTTGCCTTAGGGGAGGCGTTAATGCCTTGAGCATTTTCCCACCAGTTGTCTTGCAGCTGGTAAGGAACAGATGCACCAACCTCTCCCATGGACTGTCAGGTCACAGCCTTCCATCCTTTTCAGGAGATGCCATCTCAGCTCTTGATTTGAATGGATGGCAGCCACACTTGAAGATATACCAGAGAAAGATGTAGGTACTCCCATCTGTGTTCCCAGATAACCAGCAGCTTTATGGCCAGGGCACATGATAAGGAGCTGAAATCTCAGCAGCCACACGAGTGAGCTTGGCAGTGGATCCTTCAGGCCCCATCATGCAGTCCTGGACTGCAGCCCTGGGTGTCCACTTAACTGCAGGACTGAGCTGGAACCCAGATGAGCTGCTCCTGGATTCCCAACTCTCAAAAAATGTATGAGATTTTCAACATTGGTTGTTTGAAACTGCCGAGTCTCAGGATAATTTGTTACACAGCACTAGCTAACTCATCCACATGTCACGTTTCTGCAGCAAAATACCTTAGACCTGGGGAGAGCTGGAGATAGTCACTCATTACCACCCAGTACATGGGAAAGTGATTACTGACAGGCTCAGAAATGTAAGAAGATGCTTAAAAGAAATGGGCTAGTGAGTCTTCTTTGCTGAAGGCATTAATTACTAGATCTGAATGTTTTGCGTTTCTGTGATGGAAAAGGTGAAGAAAATGGGGCTTTCTTTTTCTTTTTAAGAGATAGGGTCTCCTTCTGTCCCTCAGGCTGAAGTGCAGTGGTTCAATCATAGCTCACTGCAGCCTTAAACTCCTGGGCTCAGGCAAAGTTCTGATATTTTTTGAGCACCAACAGTACTCAATGGTTACTATTTACTGTTTTCTCCCTGTCAAGTGTTCCACAGACATCCTACATGCCTGACCTTAATTCACTCTTACATTTGACAGATGAGAAGACCAAGGCTCAGACAACCACACCATACCATGGGGTTTGTGGGGCCAAAGTAGGACTGAGTACAGCTTCATGGAGGCAGACCTCGGGGAGGGCAGGACCCCTGCATGCCTGAGAATCTCTGCAGGATGCAGGAGTTCAGAAACTAGCTACTTAAAGGGGTAATGTTGATCTGTGTCAGGGGTGCTAATTAAAATTTGGGGTTTTAAAGCAAAACTTCTGGCTGGGTGTGGTGGCTCATGCCTGTAATACCAACACTTTGGGAGCTCAAGGAAGGTGGATCACTTGAGGTCAGGAGTTTGAGACTAGCCTGGCCAACATGATGAAACCTCATTTCTTCTAAAAATACAAAAATTAGCCGGGCGTGGTGGCATGCACCTGTAATCCCAGCTACTCGGGAGGCTGAGGCAGAAGAATCGCTTGGACCTGGGGGCGGAGGTTGTAGTGAACCAAGATCATGCCACTACACTCCAGCCTGGGGGACAGAGTGAGACCCCATATCAAAAAAAAAAAAGATAAAGTTTCCAGTTCACTAAAGGAGTGCCTTCATTGATTGCCAGAACAGATTTTCCGTCTTGGTATGTAAAGTTCTTGGCCATTTGACCTTCTCTGCCAGGAGAGCCCTCCTGCCCTGTTTCTGCCCTGTTGGGCTCCTCTTCCTGGAGAGTCTGCTCCCTGGTGCCGTCCTGCACTCTCGGCCTGTCTTCCTTCGGGGTCCAGGCCCGAAGCCTCTGGGGGCAGTGTTGGGGCTCTGCATGTATCCAGTGCTCAGCCCGGTGCTGGGGCAGAGGTGGTCCTCAGGAAAGATCTTGAAAAATGAGCAGGTCTCCAGCTGAGGGGAATCTCACACCTTCCAGCAGTTTCCTTAGGACTTAGGAACTCCACAGACAAGATCTGTGGCAACAGTAATGATAAAAGCATCCCATGTAGACCAAACTCCTGCTGCAGTAAGAGCTAAACATCTGGCGTCTTACTTTGCCCTCGTTACTATCCCCGAGGGCAGACAGGGTTAGCAGTCCCTCTTTACAGAGGAGGCTATGGAAGCCCCAGTGCCATCAGGAATCTGAGGTGATGCCTAAAGCTGGCAGTGGCCAGAGCAGGGCTCCCAACTTTGCAGGATTGTTAGGGCAAGAGGGTGGGGGTGTCACCCACTGCCCCTCCCAGCATCAGCAGCCCAGGCCGCTGTGTGTGCCGAGTCCCCTGTATACCTTTCTCCTTTTGCTGAGGAAATGCTATTAGGAAGACAAAATAAGAATTAGTTACCTAGGGGCCAGGTGTGGTAGCTCACACCTACACTCCCAGAGCTTTGGAAGGCCAAGGAGGGCAGATCACTTGAGCCCAGAAGTTTGAGACCAGCCTGGGCAACATAATGAGATCCCATTTCTACAAAAATTAAGAAATTAGCCAGGCATGGCGGCACACACCTGTAGTCCCAGCTACTCAGGAGGCTGAGGAGGATCACTTGAACCCGGGAGGTCAAGGCTGCGGGTAGCTATGGTTGCGCCACTGCACTCCAGCTTGAGTGACAAAGTGAGACCCTGTCTTAAAAATAAGCCCCACTCCCCAAAAAACCCAGTTACTTAGAGCTTTGCAGAAATCTTCAAAATCTATCAAAACCATCCCATCCAATATAAATTATTGCACACATTATAACGAGCTAAAATAAGTGCATTTTTGGGAAATTATTAAATTCGGTAAATTCCGCAAGTTGGTCATCCAGCAGAATATTCCTGTGGGGGAAGTGGCAGGAGGAGAAGCAGCTCCACCAGGGCTGCCGCTCGTGCTGGTGGGCAGTTGGGACTCGGTTCTGTCTGGGGCTTTCTGAGGATGTGTGCAGGCTGCACCTAGGAAACTCCACGGGAGTTACTGCTCTCCCTGCACTGGTGCAGGCTGTCTTTGGCATTTCTGTGGCTGGACGGCTCGGCAGGTGTCCCATGAGGTGGTGCCAGAGAGGCTGGGTTGAAAGCAAGATGTACATGGTGTAGCCAGGCAGGGTGATGGCTTCACCTGTGCACAGCTGGTTGGTGCAGAAATTGCTGGAGCAAAATGGCATCAAGAGCATGGAGTGTCCAACATACCAACCTTAGAGATTGACCTGCTCCTCCCCGCCATGCCCCGGGCTTTCCCGCAAACCTCCTTTGCTCGCACAATTCCCTTTCTATCCGAGTAGGATCACGTTTCTCCTATGCAAAGTGGAAAATGGCCCATTCCATTGACCAACACCCCGTTTGAACATCCTTCCATGGACTTTACTGACTGCTTCTAGGTCTAGGATTTGGGCATAAAGCCATTACTATTCATGGACACATTTACATGTCAAGGGCAGGTTGGAGAATATTTATTGGCTGGTTCACTGTGAAATTTGTGTGTGGTTTATACATTTGTCTTCAAACCAGCCAGACTTCCTAGGGTCTTCCCAAGGTCAGACACAGAAGTGCAATTGCTCATCGCAGGATAAATGTGGATTACAGATGTCAAGGAGATGAAAACATTCCTTTTCTCGACATAAGCTGTTTGTGGTTCTCTTTGTCCCTTTCCCCTCGGCAAGTTTATTTTTCCTGACTGCCATTACTAACTAAACTGTCTGCCTCACTTACAAACTCTGGGGAGGGAACCGAGTCTTGGGAGGTAAAATTGATGATGGACTGTTTTCCAGACCAGGGCTTGAAGACACAAAGCTTGTTGGCAGTTAACTAGCTTCCTGGTGAGCCCCATATAGGAAATCTCCATTCAGCTTTTTAGGGAGAAATCCTAACTCTCTTATAATGAATAAATGTATGACACTAAACAATTCACTTGTCGCTTAACAAATATTTACCAAGCACTCACCACACATCAGGTGCAGGGCTTGGTACCGTACATGTGTGAAGTCATTTAGTTCTTTTCATAATCCTATGACATAGACTTTCTTCTCATTTTATAGGTGTAGTTGGTTGGTCAAAGAGAGAAGAGTAAAAATTTCTTCTATCCTTACCTTCCTTCTATTTTTTCATACATTTCACTTCTACATGTATTATAAATGCCATAATACATGTTATTATATTTGTGTTGTCATTATTATTAGTATTATTTGAAGTGGAGTCTCCTCTTTCACCCAGGCTAGAGTGCAGAGGTGCAATCTCAACTCACTGCAACCTCTGCCTCCCGGATTCAAGCAATTCTTCTGTCTCAGCCTCCTGAGTAGCTGGGATTACCAGTGCCCACCACCATGCATGGCTAATTTTTATACTTTTAGTAGAGATGGGGTTTCACCATATTGGTCAGGCTGGTCTCGACCTCCTGATCTCAAGTGATCCACCTGCCTCAGCCTCCCAAAGTGCTGGGATTACAGGCATGAGCCACCGCACCCAAATTTAGTTCTTTCCATAATCCTATGACATAGACTTTCCTCTCTTTACAGGTGTGTTTGGTTTGTCAAAGAGAGATGAGTAAAAACTTCTTCTATCCTTACTTTCATGCTATTTCCTTATATATTTTACTTCCACGTGTTACAAACGCCACAATACATTATTACACTTGTATTGTTGTTGTTATTATTGTTATTATTGAGATAGAGTCAGTCTGTCACTCAGGCTGGAGTGCAAAGGTGCGACCTTGGCTCGCTGCAACCTCCAGGTTCAAGCAATTCTCCTGCCTCAGCCTCCCAAGTAGCTGGGATTACAGGCACCCACTTTCACACATGGCTAATGTTTGTATTTTCTGTAGAGACAGGGTTTCACCATATTGGTCAGTCTGGTCTCAAACTCCTGACTTCAAGTGATCTCCCCACCTCAGCCTCCCAAAGTGCTGGGATTACAGACATGAGCCACTGTGCCTGGCCAGTATTGTTATTATTTTTTAAACCTGTTTAATTGTAGTTGCATTCAACAGTTAATTATATCTCTTTGGCTATCATAGGGTTTATAGTATACATCCATCTTTAATTTTTCACTGTCTATCTACAAATAAGTATCATACATGTATAATGTTAGAACTTCATAGTTCCAATTTCTCCCTTCCCTTTTTTGTATATTGTTGTCATACATGCACTTATGAATCCGCACTCCTTTGCTTCTATTTTTGCTTTAGACCAGGGCTGTGCAATGTTTTGGCTTCTCTGGGCCAAAAGAAGAATTGTCTTGGGCCACACACAAAATACACTAACACTAACCATAGCTGATGGCTAAAAAAGAAATCACAAAAGTATCTGATCATGTTTTAAGAAAGGTTACAAATTTGTGTTGGGCTGGATTCAAAGCCGTCCTGGGCTGCATGAGGCCTGTGGGCTGTGGGTTGGACAAGCTTGCTTTAGACATTAAATATTTTAGAGTGATTTAAAAGTTTTTTCATACAAACTTTCATTCGAACAGTTTCCAGAGCCCTTCATTTCTGTGTGTATAACCAAGTTTCTGGTTCCGTGTTTCTTCTACTGAAAAAGTTCCTTTAATTTATTGTAGCACAAGTCTACTGATAATTAGTCACCTCAGATTTTATTTTTCTGCAATTAAGAAATTACTTTCACTTATGAAAGATATTTTTCACTGGGGTACAAGTCTTTGCTGACATTTATCTCTCAGCACTTTAAAGATGACATTTCATTTATCCTCTGGATTACATAGTTTCTGATGAGAAATCTGCTGTCATTCTTAACTTTGCTCTTTAATTTCTTGGGCTGCCCTAAATATGTTCTTCTCTATCTCTCTATTTTTTTTGGAGACAAAGTCTCACTCTATTCCTGGGCTGGTGTGCAGTGGTGTGATCTTGGCTCACTGCAACCTCTGCCTCCTGGTTTCAAGTGATTCTCCTGCCTCAGTCTCCCAAGTAGCTGGGACTACAGGTGCATGCCACCATGACCAGGTAATTTTTGTATTTTTTAGAGAGTTGGGGTTTCATTATTTTGGCCAGGCTGGTCTTGTACTCCTGACCTCGTGATCCACCTGCGTCAGCCTCCCAAAGTGCTGGGATTACAGACATGAGCCACCGCGCCTGGTCTCTCTTTATTTTTTAGTAGTTTAAGTATTATGTGTCTTTAAAATCCTGCTAGGGGTTCTCTAATCATTTTGGATTTGTGACTTAATGTCTTTGATTAATTTTGTAAAGTTCTCAGCCATTGACTCTGCAAATATATCTTCCACCATTATTGCTCCCTCTTTCCTCCTGAGATTCCAGTCAAATGTGTGTTAGATTATTTATGTCATCCCAAGGGTTTTTAAAACGTCATCATTGTTGCCCTCCTAACCTTCTCCCTCCTCTTTCCTCTCCCTATCCTCCTGTTCGCCCTCTTTCTCTCTCCTCCTTTCCACCTCTTCCTTCTTCCCTCCTCCTTTTTTCCCCACTCCTCCCCTCCTCTCCTCCTCTCCCCACTCCTTCCCCTCCCCTTCTCTTCTTCCTCCTCTTCTCCCTCCCCTCCTCCCCCATCCCCTTCCCCCACTCCTTCCTCCTTGTGTTTAGCTTGGATAGTTTCTATTATGCTGTCTTCAAGTTTGTTGGTCCTTTCCTCCACTATGTGGAGTCTACTGATGTGCATGAGAAGAGCGTTTCTCTATCTCTGTCACCACCTATTTTATTTCATAGGGCTCACCTCATTTGTTTCTCCCTCAGGCATGATCTCTTGAACTGATGACCGTTTCATCTATTTTCATTTTCTTAGCTGTATAGTGTGGGAGGATGAGGCTGGTATTTATTATTCTAACATTGCCAGAACCATGCTTTTATTTCAAACTTGTCTATGCCTTTGACGTTTATTTCTTATAGGTAGCATATCACTGGTCTCCTACTTACTTGGATCAGGATGAGCAGGATTTTTCTGAGTCTAGGCCAGCATTGAGAACAATCTCTGATACATTCTTTATGTGCTCATAGAGACTACAGCTTGATGTTTCTGAGGTGAGAAGGGAGAGATCTGTGTGGGCAGTGTTAGGACTGCTGACTCTGGGATCAGACAGACCAGGTTCACATCCCAGCTGGGCAGGACACTTAGCCTGTCTGAGGCTTGGTTTCCTTGTGCATGAAAAAGAATGAAAAATGTTTGTCGTGAGAATTAACTGCAATGATCTGTATCACCCTCTCTCCTTTACCACAAGGCCTGGTGTTCAATAGATGCTTTTTTTTTGAGATGGAGTCTCGCTCTGTCACCCAGGCTGGAGGCAGTGGCATGGTCTCAGCTCACTGCAACCTCTGCCTCCCGGGTTAAAGGGGTTCTCCTGCCTCAGCCTCTTGAGGAGCTGGGATTATGGGTTATGTGCCACCATGCCTGGCTAATTTTTATATTTTTCATAGAGACGGGGTTTCACCAGGTTGGCCAGGCTGATCTCGAACTCCTGACCTCAGGTGATCCACCTGCCTTGGCCTCCCAAATTGCTAGGTTTGTAGGCATATTATTTCTTTTTAAGAGATGGCATTTTGCTCTGTTGCCCAGGCTGGAGTGTAGTGGTGCAATCGTAGCTCACTGCAGCCTCGACCTCCCTGGCTCAAACTATCCTCCTGCCTCAACCTCCTGAGTAGCTGGTACTACAGGCATGTACCACCAAACCCAGCTAATTTAAAGAAAAAAAGTTTTTTAGAGACAGGGTCTTGCTCTGTTGCCCAGGCTGGTGTCAAACTCCTGGCCTTAAGTGATCCTCTTGCCTTGGCCTCCAAAAGCATTGAGATAACAGGTATGAGCCACTGCACCCAGCCCATGTACATGTTTTTGTATGGACAGAGGTTTGCATTTCTCTTGGGTATATACCTAAGAGTGGAATTGATGAATGATATGGTAAATGTATAGCTAACATTTTGAGGCACTGCCACGCTGTTTTCAGTAGCAGCTCCACTGCTGCCTTCCCCACCAGCATTGCTTGTGGATTACAATTTCTCCTCATCCTTACCAACTAATTTCTGTCTTTTTGATTCTGGCCACTCTTGCAGACATGGTGTGGCGTCTCTTTGTGACTGTGACCTGCATTTTCCTCATGTGCTCTCATGTGCTTACTGGCATCTAACCACTTGTGAATCTTGTTTAGAGAAATATCTCTTCAATGCTTTGCCCATTTTATTTATTTATTTATTTATTTATTTTGAGCCGGAGTCTCACTCTGTCTCCAAGGCTGGAGTGCAGTGGTGTCATCTCGACTCGTTGCAACCTCTGCCTCCCGGGTTCAAGCGATTCTCCTACCTTAGCCTCCCGAGTAGTTGGGATTATAGGCACCTGCCACCATGCCCGGCTAACTTCTGTATTTTTAGTAGAGACAGGGTTTCGCCATGTTGACCAGACTGGTCCTGAACTCTTGACCTCAGGTAATCCACCTGCCTCGGCCTCCCAAAATGCTGGGATTACAGGCATGAGCCACTGCGCCCAGTCCTTTGCCCCATTTAAAATTAGTTATCATTTTATTTTTATATTGTAAGCATTCTTTTTATATCTTGGATACAAGTCCTTTATTAGTTATATCTACATAATATTTTATAACCCAGTTTTTTTCCCCTACTACACAATATGCTATGACCAATTTCCATTTCAAAGTTCCTTTATGATTTCATCTTCGGAAGCACAGTATTCCATGGCGTGGTCTGGTGCACTGTGACATATTTAATCACTAACTAACGTGAGTCATTTGGGTTACATCCCATCTTCTGATATTATGAACACTGCTGCAAGAAACATCTCTGTCATCCAATCTTTATGTCAATCTGTGAATATTTCCGTGGTGTAGTTTCCTAGAAAAACTTTCCTGGGTAAAGGGATGTACCCAGGTTTAAGGCTTATGGTTGACAAATCACCCCCTGGAAAGATGATTCCAACGTTCACTCTCCACCCAGGAGTGCATGAAAACGCTCATTTTGCTCATACTATAGTGAGTCTTGGGCCTGATGCTGGCAACTGCTGAGAGTCTTGGTGAGCAGCAAACTCTAGGTTTGGAATTTCCCAAGCTTTGTGCTATGAAAACACTAATCTAAAAGATGGTTGTTGTGGGGGAAATCAATGCTAGTACAATATTAGTTTTCTCTTTTAAAGTGACTATTGTCTTGAATGTAAACACCATAGTGTGTGTGAGTGTGTGTGTGTGTGTGTGGTTTTAATTCATTTATTGAACAAGTGTTTATCAGGCAACTACTATGTATCAGATATTGTTCCAGGGACCGAGGAGTCAGCAGAGAACAAAGTAGGCACAGTCCCTCTCTTTTGCTGACACTGCTGAACTGAGGTTCAGTGTGGGTCAAGCAGGGCTTTGGGAAAGGAGCAGAGGGGCCAGGGAGCTGGGGGCTGTTGTGTGTGCAGGCTCCATTCCAGTGTGTGTGTGAGTGAGTGTGTGTGTGATCTTATAGGGACTGCTCCAGGAAGCGCTCTCTGATAAGGTGGCATTTGGTCAGAGCTGAAGGAATGGATGGAGCAAGCCACATGGCTATCTGGGAGAGGAGTGCCCTGGACAGAGGCGGCCGTGCATGCAGTGCAAGACCCAGGGCATGAGTGTGTGGGGTGCAAGGAACAGTGGGGCCAGTGTGGCTGCAGCAGAGTGGAGGGGGACAGGGGAGAGCCCAGGAGGAGGCAGGCCACGGCAGGAGCCTCAGCATTGAGTGGGTGAGCTGGCAAGCCGTTGGATGGTTTTACAGAAGGGTGACAACTTTTTTGTTGTTGTTGTTGGTAACAAATGTATTGAGATATAATACACGTAAAATATAATTCACCCATTTATCATGCACGATTAAATGGTTTTGTACATGCACAGAGTTGGGCAAGTATCACCACAATCCATTTTAGAACATTTTATCACCTCTGAGAGAAACCCCATGCCCTTAACCATCACCACTCTCCATTCTCTCCTCCCCCAGCCCCCTGCTTTCTGTCTCTACAGATTTACCTGTTCTGGACATTTCATAGAAATAGAACCATACACTATGTGGCCTTTGGTGTCTGGCTTCTGTCACCTGGCACCATGTTTCTGAGGCTCATCCAGGTTGGAGCATGTCCTAGAACTCCATTCCTTTTTATGGCTGAGTAATGTTCCAATGTGTGTGGATGGACCACATTTTGTTTACACATTATCAGTTACTGGACATTATCAGTTGCTGAAAGGTTGCTTTCACCTTTCAGCTATAATGCTGCTGTGAACATTTGTGTGCAAGTGTTTGTGTGGCCAGAGGTCTGCATTTCCTGGGGGCACATGCCTGGGAGAGGCCAGATGCTGGGTCGGAGGGTTGCTCTATGTGTAACCTTTGGAGGAATGGCTAGGTGGTTTTCCAGCAGCTGCACTGTTTTACGTTCCCACCACCTTCCCCTCATCCTTAGTCCCAACTTGCTGTTGTCTGACTTTTGACTCCAGCCAACCTAAGGGGTGGTGGCATCTCCCTGATTACTGGTGATGATGAGCATTGTTTCATGTGCTTATTGGCCATTTGCTTATCTTTTTTTTGAGGAAATGTTTATTCAGATCCTTTGCCCCCTTTTTTACTTGGGTTATTTATCTTTTACTTATTGAGTTGTAAAAATTATTGATATATTGTAGGCCCAGATCTCATACTACATATATGACAAGATGTTTTATACAAGATATTGCAAGTGTTTACATCCATCAGTGCGTTGTCTGTTCCCTCTTGGATAGTGTCCCCCGAAGCTTTTTAGGTTTGATCAGGTTTGTGTTTTTTTTCCTTTCGTTGCTTGTGGTTTTGGCGCCATAGCTAAGAATCCTTTGGAAATCCCCAAAGTCATGAATATTTATCCCCTGTGTTTTAAGAGCTTAAAGTTTGGGCTCTTACATTTAAGGGCTTGATCCACCTTGAGTTGATTTTTTGTGTATGGAGTGGGGGGGGGGGTTCCCCCTTCACTCTCTTGCATGTGAACATGTTTTGGCTTTCTTGTTTAGAAGCCCTCTCTGAGTATTGTGGGGAGAACGAATTGTAGGGACAGGAAGAATGCTGGGAGACGGATTTCTTCTATGAAAATCTGCCTTGAGGAAGGTCTGCTCCAGAGCCAGCTGATGGAGAAAGGGAAGGTGATTGGAAAACCACAGTTCGGCCGCCATAGTGGTCATGACTGGTGTTTGAAAGAGTCATCAGTAGATGCTAAAACTAGAGGGTGAAAATTTCGTGGGTAACAGGATTTTTACGTGGTCTCAAAGAACCTCCTCACAGGGTACTAATTACAAAGGGTGAGGTCTTAACTTTATAGTGAAGAAAACTGGCAGACACCACCTTGATCGATATCAGTGTCACCCATGCATGAACAGACAGACTTCATGGCCTCTGATACACAACACAGAGAAGGATACAACGTCACTTCCGTGGATTTCCTGCCCGGAAGGCAAACCCTGGGTCTAACTATTGGGAGATAGCAGGCAAACTCCAACTGAAGAACATTCTATAAAATAACTGGCCTGAGAGAAAGGCCAGAAAGACTGATGAATGTCCCAGAGGAAGGAGACTAAAGAGATAAAAGAGATGTGACAACTGACTGCAACGCAGAATTCGGTATTTTCTTTGATATACAGGCCTTTATTGGGACAGTTGGTGAAATGGGAGTCAGATCTGCAGATTCAGTAGTAACACTGTTTCCAAGCAATCCTCCTGGTTTTGAGGGTTGTGCTGTCTTGAGAAGAGAATGTCTTTGTTTTCAGGAAATACACATTGAAGTATTTAGGGGTACCAAGGCATCATGCCCTGGGTGTCAGATCTTTTTAATTTTCACATCAACTTATTTTTATCCCATTTTCCAGATGAGAAAACTGAGGCTTAGAGCCATGAGACATGAGCTAGGGTGGAGGCAGCTCTTGCCGCTGCTGAGCATTCAGTCTCCCTCCGGCCGCTTGTTCTCTTGCTGATCTGTGCGTCTGCACCTTCCCTCTGCCATGTGCTTGGTGTGGGCAGGTGCAGCTCCGTTCTGGCCCCTGGTATAGCCTCGAGATTGGCTCAACTGCCTGCCCTGTGACAGGAGCTCAGTAAATACCTTCTGCATGCAGGGAACTTAGCACGCTTCATACCTCGGCTTTGGGACTGAACCTTGGCTCAACTTCTGGCTCTTCTACTGAGAAGCTGTGTAACTTTGGAGAAGTTAGTTAACCTCTCTGGGACACAATTTTTGTATCTGATTCCTATCGCATGGGGGTTATGCTGAAGATCTAATAACACAGGCTGGGCTCGGTGGCTCATGCCTGTAATCCCAGCACTTTGGGAAGTCAAGGTGGGCAGATCTCCTGAGGTCAGGAGTTTGAGACCAGCCTGACCAACACTGTGAAACTCTGTCTCTACTAAAATTATGAAAGTTAGCTGGGTGTGGTGGCGTGCACCTGTAATCCCAACTACTTGGGAGGCTGAAGATAGGAGAATTGCTTGAACCCAGGAGGTAGAGGTTGTATAGTGAGCTGAGATTACACCACTGTCCTCCAGCCTAGGTGACAGAGTAAGACTCCATCTCAAAAAAAAAAAAAAAAAAAAGATCTAATGACACAATGATGCTGATAAAGTGCTCACTGCAACACCTGGCCTGGCACAGAGGTGCAGTTCGCATTTACTGAAAGAATGAATGAGCAGGTGAATGAATGAAATGAAAGTTTCAAGTGGTCTCTACCTCCCGGGGACCCTAGCTTGTCCTTTTTTTTTTTTTTTTTTTTTCAAGTTGTGATCCTGTGTTGTTGAGGAGTTGTGATCCCTTTAGCTTGTCCTTTAACGGTATTTATTGGAAGTGCCAGGGAGGGGTTTGCTTGGAAATTTAATTGAACAAATGATGTGTCCCCATCTTGTATGTGCTTGCATGTGTCCTTCCTGCTGTCTGTCCTACCCTATGGAAGCTCTGGGCAGCAGGCCCTGCCTGCCTCATCCGTGCCTCTCCCCAGCACACACACACTGTTGCACATGGCCAGCACACATGCCCCTGCTGATGACTCCTCCTGTTTCCTTTGTGACATATTGGTGAAGTCTCTCCTGGTGCCAGGTCGTACCCAGGGCACTGAGTGTCTTTGGCTTCTGATTTTATCTGCCCTGCACCTCCAGGTTCTTCCCCTAGGATCCCCCAATCTTGCTCATGGATGGAGCTCCCTTGGCCTGGTCATCCTCCTCCTGGAGCCCCGTGGGGCTCCTCTCCAGGGTGCTCCCAGCCACAGGAGGCCCGCATCCTCTGTTTCACAGGCCAGGCTGGTGCCTGCCCTTGACCCGTGCAGCACCTGTGTTGCCACATCGCTGCCTGAGCCCAGGGAGGCCAGCCCACCCTACTTTCCTTACGAGCGAGCGCCTTGTGCCCTGTTTACTTCCTTTGCTAACTGGGCCTGGAAAGGCTGGCCACTCAGGACGTCCGAGGATGGCTGCTGGGTCCAGCAAGCCTGACACCAAGTGGGCGCCACATCCCTGCCGGCCAGGAGGTGGTGCTGTCCCCCCGGTGTATGACCCGAGGTGAAGGCGAGCACAGACTCCCCTACTAGTCCCAAAATGCTGCCTTAAGATTAAGGAAAAACAATAGATATTTGGGCCAGTTATCTAGAAGGAAAAATAAAATAAACTCAATGAATTCAGGCCTCTATTCAGATCCTGCACCCGAGCTTTGAGGACCCGTCTTAGAGTGAGGAAAGGGCTTCTTGGAGCCCTGCCTGGAAATCCTGTGGGAAAGGCTGGTGGGGGCTGAAACCCAGGGCTGCTTTCTGAGGGATGGAGACAGTGGCTCTGGGCTGTGCACAGTCCCTGCCTCTTGCCCTGTGCCCCTAGGAAAGTGACAGGGCGACCTGAGCCTCAGGTCCTCACCTGTGAAATGAAGATAAAAGTCCAGGTGCCATGGTGTGATCGAGGGGCTGTAACTGAGCCTGTGAACGTGCACTGTGGCCCCGGCCTGCTGCCTGGGACGCCCCCACTTAAACCGGGGTGTTGGTCCTGGCAGGTTGCTATGATCAGAGACTGTGGGGGCTCTGAGATATGCCTGCCACTGAGAGGGGCTTTGTTGAAGAATGCAGCCCTTTTGATTTCTAGGGGAATGGGCCTGACATTTCTGGAGCACTTGCTGTGTTCAGGGGCCGAGTACACACAGATGAATACCCGACCCTGCCTCTCAGACTCAGAGGGATAAGTGTATCCTGCTCCCTCTGGATTTTCTGGGGAACACGGGCAGAGTGTGGTCTCTCTGTCCTGGGTGCGTTGGAGGAAATGACTTTTGAGCTGGGTGTTGAAGGACAATTAGGATTTCTTTGGGGGAAGTCATGTGGGAAGGGCATTTGAGCAGAGGGAACAGTGTAGGCAGAGGCGTAGAGGCAGGAAAGTGTCCTCCGTGACTCAGCGACTGTGGGGCAGCCAGGAGGAGGAGGACAGGCGGTGTGTGGTGGGTCCCTGCAAGTGTGGCCGTCACCCTAGGCCCATTAGTGTGGGGTGGGCTGTTGGGGGAGAACTTTAGGCCGGAGCAAAGAAATCCCTTACAATGAGAGACAAGCACAAACTGCACCAGTGTTTGCTGTCATCTGAAAAAGTGTGGAGGCCACTGCCGAGGTTCTGAGTGGCTTTTCTCAGAGCCCAGAGATTTCAGCCTCAAAGCACAGAAAGGGAAAGAATCCTAGGATTCGGCAAATCTACTATTTATGTCTCTTCTCTTCCTGCTCCCCACCCTGCCCCCCCCCCCACCTACTTTTTTGAGATGGGGTCTTGCTCTGTTGCCCAGGCTGGGGTGCAGTGGTGTGATCTCAGTTCGCTACAACCTCCACCTCCTAGATTCAAGCAATTCTCTTGCCTCAGCCTCCTGAGTAGCTGGAATTACGGGTGCCCGTCACTGTGCCTGGCTAATTTTTTGTATTTTTAGTAGAGAAAGGTTTCACCATGTTGACCAGACTGGTTTCAAACTCTTGACCTCAAATGATCCACCTTCCTTGGCCTCCCAAAGTGCTGAGATTATAGGTGTGGGCCACCACACCTGGCCTCCTGCTCCTTTCTTTTCATTTTAATTTTTTTGTGGTGATGGAGTCTTGCTCTGTTAACCAGGCTGGAATGCAGTGGTGCAATCACAGTTCACTGCAGCCACAGCCTCCTGACCTCAAGCGATCCTCTGGCCTCAGCCTCCCAAAGTGCTGGAAAGTACAGGCCTGAGTCACTGTGCCCGGCCATTGCCTCTTGGTTTCTCCCTCTGGTCTCAAGGCTTGTGTGTTTTTTCTTTTCCTCCTGCGCTCTGCAGCTTCAGGCTTGGGCAGGCGACTTGCAGAGCGATCTTTGCTCTGGGTACTTGGGCCTGGGGCCTGGGGTACCTCTGTCCCTTGGACACCCCAGTCTTATGTTCAGAGAACCACCCCTAGACTTCGGAGGCGGTCGTGGGGAGGTGGTCTCAGGCCCCAGGCCCTTTCCGATGCCTCCTCTGAGCTTTCTCCCACCCACCTGCGCCCACCACCCGGGCAAGGTGAAGTTTGTAAAAGCCCCTTTTGAGTCTCCAAGAGTTTTATCTGGAGGGCTGTCTAAATCACTTCGAAGGCTGTTGGCTGAACTCAGTAAATAAACACAGGGAGCCCCGGGGTTGCCGTGACTTATGGTCGCTCTGTCATTTCCCCCCCAGAATGTGCGCCAGTGAACAGTGGCTGCCATTCTAAGGGGCTCTTTGACTCCGAACACACACAGTCCCCTCCTGGGTTGATTCCCTGCATGCTGGCATTTGGCTTTCTGTAGAGAGCCAGCGTCAGCTGTGGCCAGAGTTGATTCACTGCAGCGGGGACAGTGCCAGGGTTTTCTGGGCTCAGTACCCAGGGAAGATGTGGCTGCCCCTCTGTGTCCATGTGTGGGGCAGGAGGGATCCTGTTGGTAGGAGCACCCTTGGATTTAAATGCTTCGAGGTGACACAGGGCAAGACGACTGTCCCCAATCACGAAACCATCTCACTGGATCTCCTTGGGGAGGGGCAGGGCTGAACATCCGCCTTGCCTCACAGAACAACATTTTGGTTTTCACACTCAACACTGAAAAGTCATTAAACTGAAAGGAAACCTGTGCCCCATTCCCTCCGCAGTCACGCCAGCGCCGTCCCCAGGCACCTCACAGTGTAGCTTTTGTCCGGGGTCCGGAGTGTAAAATTGGAGTGGCAGATTGTCGGTGCACACATTTAGAATTTCCTGGCTTTCATCAGCTGAGCCACTCAAATGACAATATTTAATCCCAAATGTTTCCTTCCCTTCCCCTATCCCCCCCCATTTCATAAGGCAGAGGGCTTTACCCCCACATTTACGAAGTAGACTTCTCTTCCATTTCTTCAACCATAATGAAAAGTATATTTATGACTTTTCCCCCCATGTATTTGCGATTATACAAACTCTCTTGAACATTTTAAGGGGCCTTTCTTAGGAGAAGTTGACTTCCTGATTTTGAGTTTAATATAACTCTCCTTTGCTGACTTCTCTGTTCCCACCATTCATTTTATAAGGATAAGGTCATGCACATTTTAATTCTACGGGTCGGATCTCATAGTAGCAATCTTGTGCCATTTCATTCCATTGGATGTGGCTGGGTGATATTGTTCATGGATTGGAGTCAGGCAGTTTTTCTGTTCTTTAGGGATTTTTCATTGCAGTCATTTTTATTAAAGAAAGGTTTGGTGGAGATGAGAGAATTAGCTGAAGTTTAAAACTTGAAGTTTTTGATGCTTGGGCACTTTGTATAATCCACTGTTTAGCAACCCAACAAAAAGATTTTAAACAACACATTGCATCTGGATCTCTGATAAACAGGCGCATATGCATACAATCGCGGTTTACATTTTGCAGTGTGCCGGAGAGTCTCTCAAGTAACATTTCATGTCAGAGAAAGCATGTGAGAACATGTCTACAGGAAGCACTTTGAAGTGAGAAGCAGGTGTGACTCCTTGGTGTGTCAACCTGAGGGGGGTTCCGATTCTCTGGTATCACTGGGTCCTGGGTTCTGACACTCGAGTGGGTTCTTATACCCTGGCGGGTTCTGATACCTGGCTTAGACCCTGATGGTCAGGTTTACATATCCTGTGGCCAGCCTCCCGTGCCCAGTGGTCGAATCAGACACCCGTCTGGGTGCTGATGAGAAGGTGCTGGTGGATGTGGTCAGCCTCTCCCATCAGCTGACCTCAAGGGAAGCAGATTACCCTTGACAGTGTGGGTGGGCCTCATCCAATCCGGTGAAGGCCTTAAGAGCAAACTCTGAGGTTTTCCTAGGATGGATGAATTCTGCCTCAAGACCACAGCATCAGCTCCTGCCTGGATTTCCAGCCTGCTGGCCGGCCCTGCCAATTTCAAACTTGCCAGCTTCCACAGCCATATGAGCAATTCGTAAAAGTCTGTCTCTCTCCACACACACGTGCGCACACATATTAAACCTCCTGTGAGTTCTGTTTCTCTGGAGAGCTGTGGCTGACACAGGCTGAGAGGAGCAAGGGTTTCAGGCTAGAACTACATAACAGTGGTCTCTGGCCACTGGGTGTCTGCGAAAATCAGAAATGTGCTTCTCCACACCTCTCTAGGTCTTCTAGGGATTTTGGATTGCTTTCCAATACACGTGTTCGTGTATATGTGTGTGTGTGGGCAGTGCCGTGTGCATGTTCATTCAGGACACACGCCACTGCAGGTGAGTTCTCTGGTGGGCACACCCCCTTCAAGTAGACACAGGCTGTAATGCCCACAGTCACTGCCTTGGGCAGGATCCTGGGAGAGGGCGTCTCAGGCAGTGAATTTTTGAGTGGGCCATGATGACGTCTTATGGACCAAGGCTAAATCAATGGTGGCAAGCCTGGATGTCTACTAGGGGTAGCTGGCATTGTACGTGGGCCAAATGCAGGTGTTGGGGGGCCATGCAGCCATCTCACCAGGTCCCCACCTAGCTCCTCAACATGTGAACTTGGATCTGAGCCAGTTGCTGACCCCTCACCCCCCAGTCTGCAGGCGTAAAACGGGGGGTGAAATTAGTAGTTGTCTCTTTGGAGGGTGGGGGAGTGGGGTGGGGATGTGTTAATGCAGGTGATGCCTTCAGAAAAGCCCCCACTTTGGGGACCACGTAGGAAAGTGCTTTCATTCTTAGGAGGACAAGCTCCTGCTTGGGGGTTGGGTGGAGTTGGGTTCACGATCCAGGCTGGCCCCTCACATGCTCTGTGGCTTTAGGGAAGGTTCTAAGCCTCTCTGAGGCTCATCTGTAGGAGAGAAGTACAGAAACTGAGATGTCTCATAAGCTTGCTGAGATGATTACATTCCAAGAGGAAGAGGACCATCTGGTGAGATGCCAGGCCTGGAGGGAGCTGTTGTTGGTGGCCTGCTGTACTGGGCACTACTGTGTGTGCACACCTTGTCAGGGCCTAGCCAGGGCCAGGACAGGGAGGTACCCAGGTGTAAAATGAGGTGACACTTGTTCTCAGGCACCAACCCTGCGTTACATGGTTCTGAGAGTGAGTGCCTCCTGAAATTTTGCACCTGCGGGTACCTCTCTTGCTTCACCCTAGTCTTGGCCCTGCACATTGCCCCGTGGAAATGCTGTAACAGTTTTGCAAGGCCAGGGGATTGGCCCCATCGCAGATTAGGACAGAGGCTCAAAGAGATGGCAAAACTGACCCAACCCCCACCCCCCCACCTCCCGGGTTACTGAGATCTTGGAAGGTGTTGACTGCACCTTATTTATCTCATGCAATCACATGCAGCACCTGGCGTGTAGTGGGTGTCAGATAGATGTTTACATGTATTCAGTGAATGAAAGGGAAGAGACAGGACTCAAACTGGTACGGTTTCACAGGAACCCAGCCGTCCACTCCACCCACCTGCCTTAGCAAAGGGCCCTTGGTGAGGCTGAGGAATTGGGCAGCCAGGACTCCCCAGGGCACCTTGTCATGAGGGGGAAACTGTCTCCCACTGAGCGGTGAGTGCTACTCCATGACTGCCCTAAAACTGGGTTTGAACAAAAGACCACATGCTGTATGACTCCACTAGAATGAAACATCTAGAATAGGCAGAGCCACAGAGGCAGGAAGCCAGTGAGTGTTTGCTGGGGGCTGGGAGACAGGGGCCAGGAAGTGGCTGCTCAGGGAATGGGCTTCCTTTTGGGATGATGAAATTGCTCTACAACTAGAGGGTGGCAATGGTGTCACAGCTTTGTAAATGAGCTACATGCCATGGAATTCTACATGTTAAAAATAGTTAAAATGATAAATGGTTTTTTTGAGACAGGGTCTTACTCTCTCTGGCAGGCTGGAGTGCAGTGGTGTGATCATGGCTCATTGCAGGCTCAACCTCCCTGGGCTCAGGTGATCCTCCTGCCTCAGCCTCCCGAGTAGCTGGGATAAGTGTGTGCCACTACATCCCAGGTGTTTTTCTTTCTTTGTTTTTTTGGTAGAGATGGGGTTTCCCTGTGTTGTCCAGGCTGGTCTTTTTTTTTTTCTTTTTTTCTTTTTTTGAGACAGAGTTTCACTCTTATAGCCCAGGCTGGAGTGCAAATAGTTTGATCTTGGCTTACTGCAACCTCCACCTCCCGGGCTCAAGTGATTCTCCTGCCTCAGCCTCCTAAGTAGCTGGAATTATAGGTGCACCACCATGCCCAGTTAGTTTTTTGTATTTTTTTCTTTTTAAGTAAAGACAGGGTTTTGCCATGTTGCCCAGGCTGGTCTCGAACTCCTTATCTCAAGTGATCTGCCCACCTTGGCCTCCCAAAGTGCTGGGATTACAGGCATGAGCCACTGTGCCTGGCTCCAGGCTAGTCTTGAACTCTTGGGGTCAAGCAATCCACCCACCGTGGCCTCCCAAACTGCTGAGATTACAGGTGTGAGCTACCATGCCCAGCCTAAATTTTGCATTATATTATTTTACCACAGTAAAAACCCTGGAATCAACAGAACTCTTTGGGTATAAGTGACAGAAACAAGATCCAGGCAGGAAAGTGAATAATTCCTGGAATGGAAGCTAAGGCTGAGCAAGCAGATTGCAGGAAGGGTCTCAGCAGACTCTGTGACATCTCCACTCCTGCCTCGTTTTCCTCCATCACCAGTTTCCTCAGGCCACTGACACCTCTGGATCTGAGGCTGGCAGAACGTGGTGGGGGCTTCTTTGAGAGCATGGCAGCTTCTGATGGACCCACATGGTTAGTTTGGGAGAAGAAGTCACCAGAAGATAGCTGTGTGTGTCTAGGCTGGGGAGATCCAACATTTCAGAGCCACCAACCCTGCATCATTGGCTGACAGGTGGGTGGGCACCGTGTCACCACTGTGTTCTGGGAAGAAACATTTCTCAGTGACATCTCAGCTTTCCATGGGAAGTCTCTGTCTGTGTTTTGTTCTGGCTCATTTAAAGCAATATTTATCAAATATTTATCAAATCATTTATCAAATATCCTCCCCTCCAAAGCCTCCTGGATGCCTATAAAGACTTGGACCAGATGGCAGAATTCACCAAAGATACAAAAGCCCCAACATGGGGATGCATTTGGAGAGGGAGAGGGATGAGGAGGTACATGTGGGGGAAGGGGTCATACATAGGAGAGTTGGGATGGGAGAAGGAGAAGATGCTTTTAAGGTCCAGTCGAGCTGGGGGTTTTCCAGCTCGAGGAGTGTTTGTGCCAAGGCAAGACAATGGAATAGATCCCCACAAGAACAGAAACAGTCCTCACACCCAGAAGCTGCGAGTCTCCAGGGCAAACTGGGCAGTTAGTGGATAAATTGGGGCCCTGCAGACTTGGAGCTCTGCTCACCTGCAGCGTGGTCCCAGGAATGTGCGGTGTCGGTGTGGGGTGTGACTGTACCAGTTTGCAAATCCCGCAGGTGCTTGTCTAACAATGGGTCTTGGTGGATGAGTCTGTTGCTGCTGGAATGTCTGTCTGCTCAGCTTTTGACTAAAAGTCAGTGGAAGATCTCCTTGCCTGATCCCCTAAAATAGTTTCACCCATTGTTCAAGAAAGAGATTGTAAGAGCTCTAAGAGAAACAAACAGAAAACCAACATTAAACATGAGTAGTGTCCCAGGGGATATTTCCTTCCTAACCTTGATTTTGGAATTAATCTACTTTAGAAGTTTTTTGACTGGTGTGTGTGTGTGTGTGTGTGTGTGTGTGTGTGTGTGTGTGTGTGTAAGAAAAGAAGTACTGAGAATAAAATGTTCTTATTTATTGATTTATTTTGAGGCAGAGTCTCTCTCTGTCACCTAGGCTGGAGTGCTGTGGCCCAATCACGGTTGGCTGAGGCCTTGACTTCCAGTGATCTTTCCACCTCAGCCTCCTGAATAGCTGGTACCATAGGTGTGTACCACTATGCCTGGCTAATTTTTGCATTTTTTGGTAGAGATGCCATTTCACCATGTTGCCCAGGCTGGTCTCGAACTCCTGAGCTCAAGTGATCCTTCTGCCTTGACCTCCTAAAGCACTGGGATTATAGGCATGAGCCACTGTGCCCAGCCTATCATGCTCTGATAAAGCCTTGTTGCTTGCTGGAGTTTCCTTGCTATACCTTGGGGATACTCCTTGCTTGGGTAGAGAGGAGGGAAATTACTTTCTCTCTTACCTCTCCATTCTTCTTGTACAGACACTTTGAAGGAATGAGGGAGAAGTGGGTCACTGCATTCTTGTTCCCGTAGGGCTCTGTGCCAGGACTTGCCCCATCTGTATATTTTGAGCCTTTTATTATTAACCGAAGTGATTTTGGTTGATAACAATACAAAGGCAAAGCTGGAAGGGCTTTGATTTCTAGCTTCAGCCCCTTATTCACTGATTCATTATTGATTATTGATTAATACGTAATTATTCTCTATTTTAGTTGCCTTATCTGTTCCTCACTCCTGGAAGGTTGGAGGAGAGAAGGGTGCTGCACAAATTTCTTCTTGGAATTTTAAATCTTAGTTTCAAATTATGGGTCCTTAATGACCCTTTTTCTAATAACTCCTGAATTCTTGTGCTTCAACAGAGGATATTAATCACAAATGGGTTTCTTTCTGTTTTTTTTTTTGGTGAGGGTGGAGTCTTTATTTCTCTATAGATTGTTTTATAGGTTATACAAGCCATGCAGTAATATATCTTCAAGGTTAAACATTCAAATAATTCCGAAGTTCAGAGAAAAAGGTGATACCCTCTTCCTCCTCAGATAATTGAAACCTGAATGGTTTAGATGGCTCTTTCCTGGGCACTTCCACATGTATATGGAGAGCAAGCATTTTTTCACGGGTTGCCGCATCAGTAGGAAAATATACCTATTAATGGGTTCAGTGGCATTTCCCAGCCTCTGTTGTGTGTCAAGTATAAAGCTGGGAGCTGCAGATAGAATAATGAACAAAAATGGTCCCTCATTCCACAGCTCACAGGCTCTGGGCATATAATGCTGGGACTTAGTTTTTCCCTTCCCATTTCACAAAATATCTAGGATTTCTCCCCCCATGTCTATCCGCCCTGGACTCTTTTTTTTTTTTTTGAGATGGAGTTTCCCTCTTTTTACCCAGGCTGGAGTGCAATGGCGCCATCTCGGCTCACCGCAACCTCCTCCTCCTGGGTTCAAACAATTCTCCTGCCTCAGCTTCCCAAGTAGCTGGGACTACAGGTGTGCGCCACCATGCCCAACTAATTTTTTGTATTTTTAGTAGAGATGGCGTTTCACCGTGTTGACCAGGATGGTCTCGATCTCTTGACCTCGCGATCCACCCGCCTCGGCCTCCCAAAGTGCTGGGATTATAGGCGTGAGCCACCACGCCCGGCCTGCCCTGTACTCTTTGTTGTTGTTGTTGTTGTTGAGATGGAGTCTTGCTCCTGTCTTGCAGGCTGGAGTGCAGTGGAGTGATCTCTGCTCACTGCAACCTCCCCCTCCCAGGTTCAAGCGATTCTCCTTCCTCAGCCTCCCAAGTAGCTGGGATTGCAAGTGTGCGCCACCACGCCCAGATAATTTTTGTATTTTTAGTAGAGACGGGGTTTGGTCATGTTGGCCAGGCTGGTCTCAAACTTCTGACCTCGGATGATCCACCCGCCTCCACCTCCCAAAGTGCTAGGATTAGAGATGTGAGCCACCGTGCCCGGCCTGCCCTGTACTCTTTTATGTCCAGAGGTAACATTTAATTTTGATGGACATCAAATTGGCTTCCAACTGATTTGCCATTATTAAAAAAGGGAAACAGCTGGAAGTCTTTGTTTACATCTCTTTGAGAACCTGAGTGTTTGATAAGATTTAAGGATTTTGTTGATGGCAGGACACAATACCCTGATAGGACAGGACGCTATTACTTACAGCTGCAAATGGGAGTGGCTGCCACGCAGGGCCATGCAGGAGGCTGCACCCAGGGATGAGTAACAGCGAGCAGCGGTAGCCAGCAGCTTATGTGTGGTCAGTGGAGTGGACTTAACCAGGTTTTTGGGGCTCCTGTGGACTAATTTGAAAAGTTTCATGGGCTCTAGAGCATAGGGCTGTCCCCAGCTGTCAGGTACCTGGCCCTTGGGAGATAGGGGAGGTGTGTAGGGGCCCAGGGCATGAGCCCTGATAGGGAGTGGACAGGGCATGGGCTTGTTCAAGAGGGGACTTGACAGCATCTCAAACTGGGTCAGGACAGTACTTTTATTTTACTTAAAAAAATATTTATTTATTTATTTATTTATTTATTTTTGAGATGGAGTCTCACTCTGTTGCCCAGGCTGAAGTGCTGTGACATGGTCTTGGCCCACTGCAACCTCCACCTCCTGGATTCAAGCAATTCTTTTTTTTTTTTTTTTTTTTTTGTGGCTCAGTCTCCCAAGTAGCTGGGATTAAGGCATGCCCCACTACACCTGGCTAATATTTATATTTTTAGTAGAGACAGGCTGGTCTTAAACTCCTGACTGCAAGTGATTTGTGTGCCTCGGCCTCCCAAAGTGTTGGGATTACAGGCATCAGCCACTGCGCCCGGACCGGACAGGATTCTAAAGGAACACTGTATTACACCTGGCCAAGAGACAGTAGACAGTCTCAAGCAGGGGGATCACTGCATAGATTTCTTTTCTTTTTCTTTTTGAAATGAAAGGTCTCACATATTTATTACTGGGTTCGTTGAACCCAACCAACGAACACGTTCATAACAGATTCAGAGAAAAAAAATATATTTCCAATAAAACATGTCCAACTCTCCAGATAGTGGTGACATTTTCAGCTTGATATGATAACATGATTGTGACCTTCAGACAGCATAAATATGTGTGCCATCTCATGTGCAATTCCTTACAAACCCAGCTTGGTTCTTCTCCAGTGTCTCCTTTTGGAGTTGTAACTCATTTTATTACCAGTTTTCATCTGAATCACTGGGAAATGGGACAATTTTGCTTCTGTTTCTTGGCCAGGAATCGCTTAATCCTGAAAGTCTTGTGAGAAGACATGGTGAGAAGCAGAGTCGAGCACATGCTGCGATGGCAGAGAAAGGAACGGGGGTGGCAGGGGGGCTCCTGCGTAGATTTCTGAGACTGACCTTCTTTCCTACGAAGCTTTACCTTCTACCCTCACAGTTAGCGAGTGACAAGTGGTATATTTGGGTCATTCCCAGGCATGAATGCCAAAAAAAGAGAATGAACAAATCCATTTTCTGTGTAAGAACAATAATAGCTCCCATTTGAATACTGCATAACAGTTTATAAAACATCTTCAAGTACAAGGTTTCACTGAATCTTCACTGCAAACCTGTAAGTGGGTAAGGCTATTTCTATCACTGAACAGATAAGGAAATGGAGGCTCAGAGAAGTCAAGAAACTGGCCCAGGGTCACACAGCTCCGAAGTGGAGGTTAAGGCCTTGAATTGGGGTTTTGTGGTGCTTCATCCATGACCTTTCAATTTCAGCCATCATGGGTTGTAGCTTCTCTGCTCCATGTTTGATCTTTCCTCCATGTGGGTATCTCTGACCATCTCCATGAGTCTGAAGAACATGACCACGGTCCCATATTACAATCACAGTCTCAACAGAAAGTGCCGTCTCTCCGCTTCATGCCTGTGGTTGATTTTATGCCTGGAACAGGGACACTTTCCTATTCTAGGGGTACTAAGCCATGGCGACCTTGAAAGGTTATAATATCACAGTATGAACAATTTCCGAACGTCCTTTGTAAATGCCCACCACAGCCCTAACACCTGGAGAAGTGAAGAAGGTTCCAGAGGAGGAAGACACCCTTTGAATCATTTTGTCAGGCATATGTCACTGTACTTGGATTATTTTTCTTGAAGACGAATGCTTTTCAGTCGTCCAAGGCAGGGGTCTGTCACTTTCAAGCACACTTGATGTGTTGCTGTTTTAAAAATTAAATACGCAGAGTTTGCAGAATGGACACGGCCTTTCAGTTTTTTAATTTAAGGTTTAAAAAGTGCTTTCACGCTGTAATCCCTGGGGGGGACAGGAAAGGCTGTTTGCTCCGGCCCTTGGCCTCCAGGAAATCTGGCCAGACCACCTACGGGAAATTAGCCTCCAGCACTCGGCTTAGCTGGGAGGTGACAGCAGCCCCCTCTTTCCACTGTGGCTCCGCAGTCCGAGCTACATAATCTAATCTTTCAAGATATTTTTCTCTGGAGAGGCAGGGAGCTGAGTAACTAAACAGACACAACGCTGCTGATCCCCTTTTCCTGAGGCTGAAGGGTTTAACTCCTTGCCTTCTGTGTTAAGGCAGTGAGCTCAAAATGGGCTGTTGGGATTGACATCAGAATTTTTTACAAAGCACTTGGTTTTGTGCTCTTTGTGCAAATGGAATAATCAGAGCTGACCCTCCTCAATTTCCCTGGACCTACTGTGTGTTTGGCACTGCTCTAAGTGCTTCAAATAGAGCAACTCGGTTACTCCTACCTCAAGAAGTGGGCACTATTATAATGCAGAGATGTTCAGTAACTTGCTTAAGGTCACACAGTGGTGGGGGAGTGGATTCAAGGCCAGGCCACTGCATGCGAGTCTGTGCTCTTCAACCCTGTGCTCCTTGTTAAATAGGAAGAGCTCCCAGAATGGCTCTGAACTGTCCACTAGTCAATTTTCTTTCTTTCTTTCATTCATTCATTTAGTCACCCAGTTTGTATTCAGCACCTGCAGTATGCAAATGCCAAGATGGTTTACAGCCAGCTGTGGAAGTGAATAAATCCATAAATAATTATGCTGCAGAGGGCAGAGGGCACCAACAGCTGTGCGGAGCGAGGGGAACATTTAGCCCCGAGGAAGCAGGAGAGTCAGGGAAGGCTTTTCTGTGGGGTCAGGAGGAGGGAGACCTGGCACATGCCAGGAGTGGGTGATGGGGTGTATTCAGAGCAGTGCGCTCTGGGAAACCCCATGGGCCCAGCTGGTATTTCCCCCTCCCTTGGAAGCTGCTGATCAGCGTGCGGCATACGAGAGAGAGCAGAGCCAAGGCAGAGAGGAGCCTATGTTTTATTAGCCTGGCATGGGCAGGGTCTTAATCAGACTCTCTTGAAAAAGCAGGCCAAGTGAAGGATTTCACCTGACCGTATAAATCAGTGTCTTTGGAGCCAGCATATACAGGTGGTGTATGGTGCAGAGGGGTCCCTCCTGACACCATAGGATGTAGGGCTCTGTTTCTGTTTATCAAAGTATGCACAGACTGCTGCTGACAAAGGCTTCTCTAGACAGTTCAGAAGCTTTTGCTGTGAGGTTCAGCCAGCTTCATTTCCCTCCCCCTAGAAGACTCAGGGGCTCCAATAAAGCCCCTCCCCCACTCCAGGACACAGGCTAGGGGCAGGTTCTCGACCCTCATCCATCACAATGCATCTACTCACTCGTGTAGGATGTGAGTGTGTTCCAGCTGGTTCCATCCCATGGTGGCAGACAAACCATCCTTGCATTCTCTCTCCATGGTCCCAGTCTGGGGCGGCACGTGGAGGGACCCCAGTGGAATGCTCCTCTCTTCCAGCTCAGGCCGAGATGTTTTCCTTTGGCTTGGCAGAGCTAATGCTGAAAGCCCCTCTCAGCCTGCTGGGTTCAGAGGCCAACAGGCTCTGCAACGGGAGAGCACAAAGATATTTGCAACTGGAAGTTGCTGTCTGTTGCTTTGAAAGGTGCAAAATGTTTAAATAATTACTTCCAACGTGGAGACCACTTTCTCTCCCTTACCTGAGCCGGGGGCTCCTTCTTTCAGATTTGCCATCCCTTTTGCTTTCTTCCTGCTCGATTCCCTTCCCCATCTTTGCAGCCCCTTTCTTCCACCTGGTTTCTCCTTTGCTCCCCTCCCTCCCACTTGGAACTTGGAATGATTTCTAAGGGTGCCTCATTAACAACTTGGATTTCTCTTGACTACTTCTTTCTTCTCTTGTTTGTTTTCACTGTTTCTCTTAAATAACCATGTGGAGGGGGCCCTGTTTGTTTTTCTTGCCTGGTGTCTCCCTGCCAGTCAATTCTTCACCAAACAAAGGCTTTGTGAGTCCCCAGGGCTTGCCAAGATGAGAGGGAAGGGGAAGAGCTTTTCCTAGAGGAGAGGATTCCATTAGACACACCTGGGGAAAGGCCCATTTGGAAGGGCTCTTTCCCAGGTGGTGGAGCTGGCTGAACAGCTGTTATGTATAGATCAGGAAGCTGGGGGGTCCAGTTGCCCAAGGTCACACAGTACATGATGCAAGTGGTTTGAATCCATGGTCTGTCTACCCCAGCACCGTCCAGTAGAAACATAATATATTCCACATGTGTGATTTAAACTTTTTCAGCAGCCACATTCTAAAGAGTGAAAGTGAAATTAAATTTATTTATTTATTTATTTAGTTAGTTATTTAGAGACGGAGTCTTGCTCTGTCACCCAGGCTGGAGTGCAGTGGCATGATCTTGGCCCACTGCAATCTCCACTTCCCGGGTTCAAGTGATTCACCTGCCTCAGCCTGCTGAGTAGCTGAGATTACAGGTGCCTGCCACCATGCCCAGCTAATTTTTGTATTTTTTACTAGAGACAGGGTTTCACCATGTTGCTCAGGCCGGTCTCAAACTCCTGGCCTCAAGTGATCTGCCCGCCTCAGCCTCCCAAAGTGCTGGGATTATAGGCATGAGCTACTGTGCCTGGCCAAAATTAATTTTAATTATATATTTTATTTAAGTCTTTATATAGAAAATATTATCCTTTCCACATGTAACCAACAGTAGAATATTAATGAGATATTTACATTCTCTTTATCATATGAAGCCTTTGAAATCCCGTGTGTAACTTACTCTGAAGGTGTCTCAGTTCCAGCCATGTTTCCAGTGCTCTGAAGTCACAGTATGACCCATTTTCCGCACCACGGTGTTTACAACACCTTCTGTGCCCCTCATCCTTAGTTCCTGTGGAAGCCTATGTCTGTGTGGCTTAGTGGGGCTGGTGTTGACGCCAGGGCTGGACAGCGCCATCTGAATCCTGCACCGCCTCTGGGTGGTTTGGAGCTCTTTGAATCTCAGCCATGTGCTTCCCCTTTTTCTCTTACAACTTCCACAGTTCTGCAATGGGCCTCTCTCTTTTACAAACGAGGTAACTGAGGCTCAGAGGGGGAAGAGCTGCTGATTCACCCAAGGTCACACAGTACGTGGCAAGGTAGGGACAGAAAAAAAAGCTCTTCCATCCCAGGTCACCTGACGCTAAGTCCTGCCCTCCTGACGACGTGCTTTGCAGTGTCAGACCCTAGAAGCTATATGGGTTCCAGGATGCCTGATGCCCTTTGCATCTCCTTCTGAGACATTCTGGGCTTCCTGGGCTCAGGATGAGCAGCAGGACTTAGCCTTCCACTGAGGGTCACCTTTCGCCAAGCCCTGGAGGTGGTCGTCCAGCCTCCCCCTGTGCCCAGTCTCAGGGCATGCCCTGGCAGGCTGGTGGGGGATAGTGCATGAGAATGCACCAGGGTATCAGATCCCTCCCCGTGGGAGCAGTAACTATAGAATGGGTCACTGGCTGGTCACGGTGGCTCACACCTGTAATCCCAGTATGTTGGGAGGCTGAGGCAGGAGGATACCTTGAGCCCACAAGTTTGAGACCAGCGTGAGCAACACAGGAAGACCCATCTCTACAAAAAAAATACAAAAATAAGCTGGACATGGTGGCACACACCTGTAGTTCCAGCTATTTGGGAGGCTGAGGTGGGAAGATCACTTGAGCCCAGGAGGTCAAGGCTGCAGTGAGCCATGATTATGCCACTGCTGGGCAAGAGAGCAAGACCCTGTCTCAAAAAAAAAAGAAAAAAAGAAAAAAGAATGGGTAACCATCCAATGAGAGAATCTAACATTTATGGAGTGATTACTGTGCACCATGAACCGGGCAGGAGAGTATACACCTCCTGACACGGCCTCCCTTCAATGCGTTCTGCCTGCAGTCTGGGAGCTGGCACAGGATACCTCTGTGGAGTGTGTGCATCATGTCATATCTGTGTAAATCCAGCCGGGCTGGTGGCATTCACACCACAGCAATTGGCAAATGCTGCGAATCAGGGTTCTTCCCTGAACTGAAGAGCCGGCTATTAGACACTGGCCTGCACACCACTGCGTCTTCCCAGAGTAGGATCAGCTGAGCCTCTCGATTTTGTGGAAAGCTGAAGCAGTGTGACAAGTTCAGGTTCAACATAAAGCCTGTCTATGACCATTTCAAGGTACTTTTTTAGATTGAGAAGGTAAAATTAATTTCAGACCCTTTCCTTGTCTAGGACAAAGAACAAAAAGTAGTCATGTAAGTTCTTAGTTTTTCACTTTTATTTGCCTAGAGTGACCCTGGTTTTTTATTTTCTCGAGAACTTTATTATATATTTTAATAGCAGAAAATATTACTTTGGAACAATGGGGAAATATTGAAAGCATATCGTAAAAATAGTAAGTTGTCCTTAGAGGCAAATTTGCACACATGTGGATTAGTAGTTTTATAAAATGTATAATGTAACTATATTTTTTAATGCTAATTAAATACACCTGTCACTGAAAACCATTTTAAATAAAGAGATTAGTCCTTTATGTGAACTCACTTTATGTACATTTCTAAATTTGGAAAACAAGAAAATGGGAAGATACAATAAGAGAAAAAAAAAACGGTGAAAACATTACTTTTCTAATGAGCTTCAACATCATCTTTAGAATCAGAGAATTCTGCTTGCACATTTTGTTTTCTTTCTAGTCATTTATAGAACAAATACCTGAGTCAGACTCTGTCCTAGGAACTGGGGAAACCCCAGAGAATAAGACAAGTGTGGTCCCAGCTCACACGAGCCTGAGTCCAGGAGGGGAGATGGACAAATGCTGTAGGACCACAATGTGGTTAGAATTATAAGGGGGAAGGTGCAGGTGCGTGGGAGTTTGTGAAAAGCAGCCTTAAGCTAGTAGAGGGTGGGGTTGGTGTCTGTGCCCTGGGAAGTTGTCCCTGGAAAGTCATGCTTATGCTGAGACTGGAGGAAGGAAGGAGATGGCTGGTGAAGAGCAGAGGGATGGATGTTGCAGGTCAGGGGGACAGCGTGTGCCAGTAGGAGGGATAGCACGTGCAAAGGCCCTGAGGCTAGAAGGTGCTTAGTGAGTTTGACTCAAGTCTTCCCCCAGATGTAAGGTGATGGAGAAAGCCCCCCACCATGGGAGGCCCCAGCTGTGGAAGGAGGCATACTCTTCAGTGCCCCATTCACACCCAATTACCCTGCGGGCGGGCTGTGTGCCATGGTTTTCTGTGTTGTTAGATGCCAAGTTTCCATCCCAGAAGGAAGACTTGGAACTGGGTGTGTGGAGAATCCTGGGAGCAGCATAGAGAGAGGGCGTCTTCCCGTGACAGCCTCTCCTCCTCTCCTGTGAGCACCATGAACCCCTGACAGGGGTCTTCCTCCACTGGGCAATGCCTGGCTCTGGGTGTCTGCTATGCCGTGCAGATCCTGGCACACAGATGTAGCTTGGTGGTTGTGGCACATTCTGTTACTTCTTTACCCAGTATCCATCTGTTCTTTTCCTTTCTACCAGAACTGTGCCTTAGTCAAGGCACCCAGCCCCACTGATGGAACATGGTATGGTTTGGTCCCCAACCAAACCTCATGTCAAACTGTAGTCCTCAGTGTTGGAGGAGGGGCCTGGTGGGAGGTGACTGGATCATAGGGGCGGACTTCCCCCTTGCTGTTCTTGTGATAATGAGTTCTCAGGAAATCTCGTTGTTTGAAAGCATGTAGCACCTCCTTCTTGTCTCTCTATCTCCTGCAGCCATGTGTAGATGTGCCTGCTTTCCTTTCATCCTTCTGCCATGACTGTAAGTTTCCTGAGGCCTCCCCAGTCATGCTTCCTGTACAGCCTGTGGAACTGTGATCAATTCAACACTTTTTCTTCATAAATTGCCCAGTCTCAGGTAGTTTCTTATAGCAATGTGAGAACAAGTTAATACAGATCATGACTTGTCTGACACTGCAGCCCCCATTCATAAATGAAGTTTTATTGGAATGCAGCCACCCCCATTCATTGAGGGGTTGTCTGTGTCTGCTTTTGCGTTACAGCAAGAGGGATGAGTAGTTCCTGTTTGTTTGTTTGCTTAATTGGGAAAGGAGAGCTTTATTTCTCGTAAAGGGTTGCAGCCTGCATGGTGGCCATTCTGACGAGCTGGGAAGCAGAAACAGATACTTCAAGGGAGGGGAAAAGGGAAAAGGAATTTATGCAGAGCAGGGAGGCCAAATATACATGTTCAATAAGCTATAGGAGGAGTCATGAATATTTATGAAAGGAGAAACACACACATACATGGTTGAGCTTCATGCTCCTTCATGGGCCCCATGTATAAAAAATGGTGGCCTTGGCATAATCTGAGGGTGGAGTTTGCAGTGTTCTGACATCAAAGGTGAAGCAGAGGACAGGAAAAGCCTCACTGTGCATCCTCCACACACTGGCCAGAACCACTCCATGGTGGGTGGTCTCTTATCAGGCAAAAAGTCGGGGCAGTGTAGGTGGTAGGTTGATGCCAGCGGTGGAGGCTTTTGCAAGGACTGCTTTCTGTTTAGCCCTTAGGGGAGAAAGTGTGATCATGGCTAGTGAGGGAAGGGTATAATGAGTGTGTCTGACCTCCTCCTCATTCCATCATGGGTGAGAACTCAAGGGTGAGTAGTTTTGACGGAGATGTTTACTTCCTCATGGGTCCAGGGTTGAGTAGTTTTGATGGAGATTTTTACTTCCTCTTCCCAAGTATTATTGTTATTTATTTATTTATTTGTTTGTTTATTTTTTGAGATGTGGTCTTGCTCTGTTGCCTAGGCTGGAGTGCGGTGGCATGATCATTGGCTCATGGCAGCCTGGAATTCCTGGGCTCAAGTGATCCTCATGCCTTGGTCTCCCAAAGCACCGGTACCACAGGGCTTAGCTACCACGACCAACCTCCAATTATTTTGAAGGCCCACAAAGTTCTACCATCTGGTCCTGTATGAAACAGTTTGCTGTCCTTGGTCTAAGTCAACCGTGATGATCCCATTCTCGGATCTCCTGGTGTCCCTGGTGGCTGGTGCACAGACTTGGAGTGTGAAATACTGAATGAGTTCAGTAGCTTCACTGAATCTCCATCTGGATCTGTACACAGTCTCCGTATGTTGTTTTAGATAATCTTCACAATGGCCTGTAAGGCAGGACTATTGTTATCTGAGAGCTGAGTAACAGGAGGAATCGAGAGGCCCAGTAATGCACCTGAGATCACACAGCTTGTGAATGGTAGCTCGGATTTTTTTTTTTTTTTTTTTTTTTGAGACAAGGACTTGCTCTGTTGCTCAGGCTGGAGTGCAGTGGTGCAGTCTCGCCTCTAAAACCTCTCCCTCCTGGGTTCAAGTGATTCTCCTGCCTCAGCCTCTCAAGTAGCTGGGACTATAGGTGCGTGCCACCACACCTGGCTAATTTTTGTTTTTTTAGTAGAGATGGCGTTTTGCCATATTGGCCACGATAGTCTCAAACTCCTGACCTCAAGTGATCTGCCTGCCTTGGTCTCCCATAGTGCTGGGATTACAGGCATGAACTACTCTGCCTGGCTGGTAGCTGGGATTCAAATCCTGCCTAGCTCCTGAGTCAAGGTCTTAACCTCAGAACCCTGGAGTTGGTGGCTTTGGGGAGTGGGCAGGGAGGTGGCAGTGTGGATTCCTACTGATCTCTGATAGGAATTAGGGTTCATGTTTAGAGAATGAGTTTGCCCAGGTCCCTGTTCCTGACCCTTCACGGAAGATCCATGTAGCATGGAGTAGGGGTTAAGCTCAGGGGCTTCATGTCTAACCACCTGGGTTGAAGTCCCAGTTCTCCTGCTTACTGAGCCTCAGTCTCCCTATCTGTTGAATAGGGGAATAACATCAGGAACTCACAGGGCTCCTGAAAGGGTTAGGTGGCTGATAATAGGATAAACACTTGGTATATAGTAAGTGCCCAGTAAAACCAGCCATGATCTTTCACTCAAAACCAGCCTTTGCCAAAGAGAAAAATACAAGCTTAAACTCAACCATTTGGTGAGTCATTTTATTAGGTAAGTGCAAAAGTAAAAGTAATCATGGTTTACTTTTGCACCAACCTGATATTAAAAAATAATTGGAGGCTGGGCATGGTGGTTCACATGTGTAATCCCAGCACTTTGGGAAGCTGAGGTGGACGGATCACTTGAGGCTGGGATTTGGAGACTGCACCACTGCACTCCAGCCTGGGTGATGGAACAGGAACCCATCTCTTAAAGGAAAAAAAAAAAAAGATTAAAAAAAAAATTGGGGAGGGAGGAAGTAAAAACCATTGCATGGAGTCCAGTGTGGGGTAAACCATTGTGTGAGTCCTAGTTTTATCAGGTTTTTCTTTTTGTTTTTGAGACACAGTCTCACTTTGTCACCAGGTTGGAGTGCACTGGTGCAATCATAGATCACTACAGCCTCAACCTCCTGGGCTCAAGGGATCCTCCAACCTTAGCCTCCTGAATAGTTGGGACTACAGGCACATGCCACCCTGCCCAGCTAATTTTTCTATTTTTTGTAGAGATGGGGTTTTGCCATGTTGCTCAGGCTAGTCTTGAGCCCCTGGGCTCAAGCATTCCTCCTGCCTCAGCCTCCCAAGGTGCTGGGATTACGGGCATGAACCACCACGCCTGGTCCCCAGTTTTATCTTTTAAAAAAATTTTAAACTTTTCCTGGCTTTCCCGACTCACACACCAATCCCACTTGGTCTGGTTCATTTTGATAAGAGGGGTGCTTTGTTACTCTCATTTTTCTGCAGAGGAAATTGAGGCTCGGGAAGTAACATTCTCTAGCTGGCAGTCTTTAGTCTGTGAGTGGCAGGTGGGGTGCTGTGTGTGGAGCCTCGACCTTGGCCTCTGTGCCCACAGAGGACAGCGGGTGCTATGTGGCCAGTCCCAGCCCTGCCAGCAGAATCCACAAGGATTTTTAATTCTCTCTGCAAAGAAGTGTAAAGCCAGGCCTGAGTCACCTGCCCAGGACCACAGTGGGAGTTAAATCTGAGCCCAGAGCAGCGCTGGGAGCCACCGGCTTTGTGGTGTGAGGCCAAGGTTAACAGCTCAGGCCTCATGTTTTTGGCCGATGAATTTCTATGGAGTCTGTTAATAAGCAAATGGATCTATTTAAGTGAAAACGCTTAGAGGCAGGGAATTTAATTACTCAATGACTTTTTCTTTTCTATTACTGAAATTAATTAAAAAATAATTTTGAAATGTATGGCTGACACTTTGCCAGGAACATGCCATCTGTAAAATTATTCCTCTCTATATCACGTATTCATAAATTCATATTTATGAATTCATGTATTCAGACTGGTCACCTGTTTCCGTAGATCATTTAGAGCCTACCTTCAGGGATTTTTTTCCAAACAAATTAAGATTTGTGACTTTTCTTTGGGGGAATAAAATCCTGATTGACGTCTATCTCTCTATCTATCTATCTGGTATATGTGTATGAATGTGCATATATGTATTCTTTATGCATGAGTATATACATTCCAATTATCTTGACATCTTCACATAGTTTTTTTTTATTTTAATTTTTTTTTATCAGCATGAGCTTGCTGACCTTTTACAAAATCCGTCAGAGGAAGGTTGTGTGCTCCCTGCGCTCCAGTGAGACCCTGCATCTGGGGGAGGCTGAGTAAGCTGCTCATGGTCAGGTTCAGGGGCTGAGCCAGATCCGAATCCACATGCTTCACCACTGCTACTGGGCCTCCTGTTTGTTTACAGCTTTGCATTTTATTTTTTAATTAATTTTTTTTTCTGAGTTAGGGTCTCACTCTGTCACTCAGGCTGGAGAGCAATGACATGATCCCAGCTCACTGCATCCTCCACCTTCCAGGCTTAAGCAATCCTCCTGCTATAACCTCATGAGTAGCTGGAGCTGCAGGTATGTGCCACCATGCCCGCCTAATTAAAGAAAAACTTTTTTTTCACTGAGATGGGGGTCTCACTATGTTGTCCAGGCTGGTCTCGAACTCCTGGCCTCAAATAATCCTCCTGTCTTGGCCTCCCACATGGTTGGGATTACAGGCATGAGTCACTGCACTGGGCCCAGCTTTGCATTCTATGGAACGATTGAGGGTTGCAATTAGGAGCTGTGTTGCTTCAGCCGTGAGGAGGGTCCTTCCCAGATGGCACTGCAGTAACAGAACAAGGCACCTGCTCAGCTGGACTGGGCCCCTCAGGTGGGGGTCCTTCTTCTGAGTCGAGGTGGTGGTGTCTGCGAGTATTAGGGATCCTCCTTCCGAGCCAAGGTTGGGGTGTCTGCACATCTTAGGGGTCCTTCCAAGCTGAGATTAGGGTGTCTGTGCGTCTCAGGGCTGCTACAGCAAAGTGCCATACACTGGAAGGTTAGAACAAGAGGAATTTATTGTCCCACAGTTCTGGGAACTAAAAGTCCAGAGTGGAGGTGTCAGTGGGGCCTGTTCCTGGTTGTTATAGCCCCTTTAACAATGTGGGCACATCTTAGGTTGTTCTCTGCCCAGCTTTGGAGTGGTGACTCTGGTGAGACGCAGCTGTGATCTCGTTCCACATGTACAGAAATGCGTCCGTCCTCCCTCCCAGTGCCTCCTCCTTCCCTTCCTTTCTCTCGAGCTTCTCAGGCACAAATGCATCAACCAGACAAGCAAGAGTCAGAGAGGGAAACATGTAAAAGGAAAGAAGGAAAAACTGGCCCTCCCTGCCTGCCTGCCAGAGGGAGAAGGTGCCGCTCTGTGGTTTTGTGGTGCAGGGACGGGGTGTGAGAACACCAACCTGGTGTGGGGCTCACTGAGGAAGGACGTGCCAGGAGGAGCAGGTAACCTCCTCTCACCACTGTTTCAAGACCCCCCAAATCCACCTCCAGGAGGACCCCCTGTGTTGTTCCGTAAAATACTGAACTGACCTCCTCTGAGAAGCCACCCACTCAGCACATAATTATGGAGGCCCACTTTGTGCCAGGCCCGGGGGGCCCAGCAGTGACCACAGCAGCCCCCAGCCCTGTTCCCGTGAACCCCTGATCCTCAGCCAACAACCCCCATGGCATGGATTCATGTCCCATGGCTGCAGAAACGAGGGGCTTAGAATAATACAAATTTATTCTCTTGCAGTTCAGAAAGCCAGAAGTCACATTTGAAGGTGCCACATGCCCTCTGAAAACTGTGGGGAAAATCTGATCTGTGCCCTTTTCTCGGCTTCTTGTGTGGCCGGCAGTCCTTGATGCTCCTCGGGTGGTGGCTGCATCACTCCAGGCCTGGCTCTGTCTCCATGTATCATCTCCCCCGGGGTCCTCTCTTATGAGGACAGCAGTCGTTAGATGCAGGACCACCTTCCTCCAGTATGACCTTGTCTTCACTGGATCACATCTGCAGAGACCCTCTTCCAAATAAGTCACATCACAGGTACCAGGGGTTTAGGACTTGGGCGTATCTTGGGGACATGATTAAGCCCACTGATGGGGAAAATAAGGTAACAGAGCAGGGCACCTGCTCAGCTGGGCTGGGCCCCTCAGGCAGGGTCCAAGCAGGGAGAGGCAGTGCCAGGTTTGGAGGAGAGCATGATTTTGGGAGCAGGGCTGCTCCAAGCATCTGCCTGGTGTGGCTGAGGCACCAACTTCCTCACGTCTGTGGCCTTAAGGTCCAGGACAGCAGTGACCCACACACTTCTGGCCCAATGAGTACTGCTGCCCATCTCCATCCCCTTTTCATTTTGTTACTTCCCTTTGAAGCTGAGATGAAAGCCCCCACGGGCATCATTTGGTCACCGAGAACCCCCCCTCTACCTCCCACTTTCTCCTCCTTCTCTGTGCCCCAACGCTTGTCTGGCTTTGCAGGGCAGAGCTCTTTTCAGCCTGGGCTTCAGGTGAGAAGCTGACACATTTCCACTAAAGCTGCCTCATAAAAGCTGGAAATATACTGAGCAAAGGATTCCATCTCCTGCCCTCTGCCAGCGGCAGTGTGTACCCAGCTTTCATTCCTGGCCATGTACTCCAGGGAGGTAGCACTGCAAACCATGTTTCTGAATAAATGTTTGCCCTGTATAATTTTCCTTTGGTGTAAAGCATTGCGAGCACACGGCAAGAAAGGTAGAAATAAGACCAGTCTGACTGCACCAAGACAGTGAATCTATGAGACTGAGGAAGGGGGAAAGAGGGTGGACACTGAAGCAGTGAGGTTCAGTGGGGCAAACTGTGGCTACTTTGGATGTCCCTTGAAGTTTCTTGTCCTTGCCCTGGAGCTGTGAAACAGGGCACACCAGGATGTATTTTAGGAGAGTGGAGAGAGTGACACATTTGTCCAGTTTCCCCCTGTTGCTATTTGTTACAAATGTTTCAGATAAATTTTTCACTTGTTAATGCTCCTTTTGTTTGAGATCATGAACTAGCTCTCAGATTTTATTTTTTTCTGTTAGTAGACTGTTTACTAGAACAGTTTGTAATTTGTAGAAAAAGAAGCCAACAATGGAGTTCCCATGCACTCCCTTGCCCCAGCCTCCCGTATTGTTACCATCTTGCATTACTGTGGTATATGTGTGACAGGTGATGAGCCAGCATTGACACATTGTTATTGAATGAAGTGCATAGTTTAGGCAAGGCTTCCTTCTGTGTTGAACATGGTGTGGGTTTGGACGCATAAATCTTGATACGTCTCCAGCATCATAGTATCCACAAAGGAGTTTCACAGCTCTAAACATCCTCTGCACTCTGCCTATTCATCCCTCCCCTGTTCCCTTTCACTCTGCCAACCCTGATTTTTTTTTTTTTTGAGTTGGAGTCTCACTCTTTTCACCCAGGCTGGAGTGCAGTGGTGTGATCTCTGCTCCCTGCAACCTCCACCTCCCGGGTTCAAGTGATTCTCCTGCCTCAGCCTCCCGAGTAGCTGGGATTACAGGCATATGCCACCATGCCCAGCTAATTTTGTATTTTTAGTACAGATGGGGTTTCTCCATGTTGGTCAGGCAGGTCTCAAATTCCTGACCTCAGGTGATCCACCTGCCTTGGCCTCCCAAAGTCCCAACCCTGATCTTTTTACTGTCTCCATAGTTGGCCTTTTCCAGAATGCCCTAGAGCTGGGAATCATACAGCATGCGGCCTTTTCAGGCTGGCTTCCTTCTTATGCATTTTTATGCATTTAAGCTCTTCCCTGTCTCTTGAAAAAACATTTTATGGAAGTAAAACATACGTGCAGACAAGTGCACCAATCATACTTGTCAGTGTACCAAATTTTCACAGCGTGACTCCACCCATGTAATCAGTCACAGATTCAGTGGCAGTCAGTGGCCAGCCCTGGGAAGGTCCCATGTGCACTCCCAATCACCCCCATTTCTTCTCACTAGAGGCATCCACTCTGGTGGTCACCACAGTTTTTCCTGTTTGCATATCTTTCTGTGTCTGGCTTCTTTCACACAGCATCGTATCTGTGAGATTCGTGGGTGCCATTGGGCATAGCTGTAGGTGGCTTCTTTTCACTGCTGTCTACTGCTCCACAGCAAGCCTTTCCCTTGACTTTTTATCCATTCTATTGCTGATGGGCATTTGAATAATGTCTAGTTCAGGGCTATTATAAATCTTGTTAGACCTGACTATGGGGGAATGCAGACATACAACTACTTTTAACCCACAAACGTGGCAATTCCAGATGGCTCAACTAATACATGTCTTTTGGTAAGCACATGCCCACATTTCTGTTGGGTGAGGGCAGGTTTTAATGACAACATGTTGCAGTGAGGATGTGGCGAGGGGCTGGCTGATACCATGCAGGCGCTCTTATCTGTGCATCTATGAATGATACACAATTTGGCATCTCTTGAACTATGAGGAATACTAAGGGCGAGCTTTGGCTTACAAATGTTTTTTCATTCTTTTGCCTATTGTCTTGGTTAATCTTTGAGTGTTATGAGATATGTGGGTGGGCTGGCTTTGAGTGGGACTTCAATGCATGCCTTGATCAAGGAGGTTCTGGGGAACCCCAGATGTTTACCCCCATGTCCCTCCCCCTTGTCCTCAGCTTATATTTGGCTGTTGCTGGGTGCAGTGGCTCATGCCTGCAATCCCAGCACTTTGGGAGGCTGAGATGGACAGATCACTTGAGGTCAGGAGTTTGAGACCAGCCTGGCCAACATGGTGAAACCCCATCTCTACCAAAAATAAAAAAAATTAGCTGGCTGTGGTGGTGTGTACCTGTAGTCTCAGCTACTTGGGAGGCTGAGGTGGGAGAATTGCTTGAATTTGAGAGGCAGAGGCTGTAGTGAGCCAAGATTCTACCACTGCACTCTAGCCTGGGTGACAGAGCAAGACTGTCGAAAAAAAAAAAAAAACAATGTTGGGGGGCACTGCTCCTCACCTGGTTATTTCAATTTCATTGTTCAGCTTTGAGGGTCCTATCACTTGATTTTCAATTTGATGAAGAAGCCATCAGCATGTGGAAGCCTTGGAGTCCCCTTCATACCCAGAGCATTCTCCCCAATGACCCAGTTGGAGACATTGCTGCCTCCCACAAAGAGATGAGAAAGGGTGTCTTGGCAATAACATAACTACTGTTGATAGAGCACCGGCCGTATTCCGGGCACCATGCTGAGGATGGTTGAGCCAGGTGGTTGGCTCTGCAGCCCATGTGCTTAGTGTGTACCCTTCACAGGTTCTCAAAGCTTGTGAAAGGGCAGCTGGGATTTTCTCAGAGGACATTCTAGCTTCTCATTGGTCAGTTTCTCGTAACAGTGTTTGCATTATCTGATTCTTCTGATGATCTTAAAATTGTTCTTAGCATCTGCTCCATTCTGCTGAAGATGTAGCCACTTTGGAAATCAGAGGGAAGGTGCAGGCATCGTCCCATATGGCCTTCAGGTGGGGGTACCAAATCCTGGGGGGGATCAGGTTTTCCTTGAGTTTGGGGAATTTCCCCCTCTTTTAGGTTCAGTGTTGGGTATGATTCCCAAAGACTGTTGTGTGCCTTGAGGGGTCTCCCTCAGGGTCTTCCTCTTGGCTGGTTCCTGCCCCTCTCAGCTCCTAGAGTCAGCGATGTGTAGGGAACCTTTGTCTATTTCACTCTGCACTTGGCTGAGCTCCATTATCTCAGTCAATTGAATCTTTTCCGCTGAAGTCCATGCAGCTTTAATGATCCCTCCAGCCTCCTGTCCACGTTCACTGCTGGACTTGGCACTTCTGTGTGTTCACACACTCCTGAGTGTTCTTCATCCTTTCACATGAACTAATTGTGTTTGACTGAAGGAAGGTAAACACATCCAAGAAGCCCAGTGATTCAAAATTGCCCAGATTATTAAGGGCTCAATCTCATAATATTTTTAGCATAGTATATACTTAAAATTAATTTTGGTTGAATATCCCACTAGTAAAATCTGGACTTATCCATTGCATTCAATATAATCTAACTGGATATGTTAAGTATCCATTAAGTGAGTATTTAGTGAAATGTGCTGATATCACACCGCGGGGTGGGAATACAGAGATTACCTAGGGCCGGGTCTTGCTGTGGAGTCACTCATACACTCGTGAGTAAATTCCATCCGCAGGGTGCTCACTGTGTGCAAATTCCTGTGCTGTGGCTCTGCCTGTGTTAGTGCCAAGCTTAGTCCCACTATTCTCTAATTTTACAGGTGTTGAAGAAAGTGAGCCTTTTTGTTTTGACATTGATGGTAAAAACCATTTCTTCCAAATCATTTTCTTCCAACAATTGCTTTTTCTTTCTGTTTTGTTATGTCGCTAGGATAGACCTCTCCAAATGCGGTTACGTGGGGTATGGCAACATCTTTTTTCTTCCTTAATATTTACAATTGTTTTACAAATGTCATAAATATTTTTTAAACTTTTAGGTTTAGGGCACACGTGCAGCTTCATTCTATGGGCAAGTTGCATGTCATGCGGGTTTGTTGTAAAGATTATTTCACCATCCAGGTAATAAGCATAGTACCTGATAGGTAGTTTTTCGATCCTCTCCCTCCTCTCGCCCTCTATCCTCACATAGGCCCCAGCATCTACTGTTCCTTTCTTTTCGTCCATACATAGTCAATATTTATCTCCTACTTATAATTGAGAACGTGTGGTATTTGGTTTTCTGTTCCTGTGTTAGTTTGCTTAGGATAATGGCCTCCAGCTCCATCCGTGTTGCTGCAAAGGACATGATCTTATTCTTTTTTATGGCTGCATAGTATTCCACAGTGTATATGTACCACATTTTCTTTATCCAGTCTACTGCTGATGGATACTGAGATTGAGTCCATGGCTTTGCTGTTGTGAATAATGCTGTGGGATGAACATACGTGTGCATATGTCTTTTCTGTACAATGATTTCTATTCCTTTGGGTATATACCCCTTTATGGGATTGCTGGATTGTATGGTAGTTCTAAGTTCTTTGAGAAATTGCTGCACTTCTTTCCACAGTGGCAGAACTGAGTTACATCCCCACCAACAGTGTGTGAATGTTCCCTTTTCTCTGCCACCTCACATGGCAGCATCTGGAGGACACCGAATGCAGGTCTCTGGGCCACACTGCGGAATAGGCACCCCATTCCTACCCTGGGAGCTGTGGACAGATCCCCCCCCGCTTTTTTTTTGAGACAGAATCTTGCTCTATCACCCAGGCTAGAGTGCAGTGGCCTAATCTCAGCTCACTAAACCTCCGCCTCCCAGATTCAAGCAATTCTCCTGCCTCAGCCTCCTGAGTAGCTGGGATTATAGGCACCTGCTGTCACACCCGGCTAATGTTTGTATTTTTAGTAGAGAGGAGGTTTCATCATGTTGGCCAGGCTGGCCTCAAATTCCCGACCTCAAGTGATCCACCCACCTTGGCTTTCCAAAGTGCTGAGATTACAGGCCTGAGCCACCATGCCTGGCTGACAGCTTCCTTTTTAACAGAGTTGCTAGTCCACCCTGGCCAGCTGAACTAGAAGTTCACTGATTTGTCTGTAGTAACTCAGCTTATGTTGCTCACAAAGCCTCCGCTCCCTTTTCTCAGGGACAGTTTCTGGCATGTTGTCTAAACCTTCCTGGTGGCTTTCTTGAGTTTTGGCTTGCCATTGGTCATCCGTGGAGTTACCAGCGGGGATGGTGGGTGACTGTTGTAAATGATGTATTCACTGAAATTTGATTGTCTGTCCGGTGCTCGGTTCAGTGGTGGGGCAGGCAATGTGGGGGTGAGTGCCGTCAGCATGGCTCCTCACTCCCAGCGCCCAATCTCGTGAGTGAATCTTGGCAAGCCTCAGTTACTCCATTTGCAGAAAGGGCATGGGGTTATTTCCCAGCCTCTCTCCCAAACAGAACTTCTGAAAACACATTGGAAGCCCAATCATTCCAGCCTCCTCATTACCAATATAATTTTAGGTGTGTTACGAGTTACAAATAGTGCAACCCAAATTAACTGGCAAGAAAGGTATTAGAATAGATGAAATAGTGGAAGGGATTTCATTTTTCACTTTTACTTTTGAAATGACTATAGCTTCATAGGAAATTGCAAAACTAGTACATAGGGTCTCCTGAGCCCTCCCACCAGCTTTTCCCAATGGAGGTGTCTCATGTAACTGCCGCAAAATAGCAGCCCCCAGGAAACTGACATTGGGACAATACTAGGCTCCAGACCTTGTTCAGATTCCACTGGTTTTCACATGCATGCGTGTGTGTGTGTGTGTGTGTGTGTGTGTGTGTGTGTGTGTGTGTGTTTCTGTGCTCTTGGTTTCTTGTATAGATTTGTGTAACCACCACAACCATCAGGATACAGGATAATTTCATCACCAGAAGGAACTCCCTGGTGCTAGGTGGGGGACATTAAAAAAACTGACAAATACAAACTGCATATATTTATGGTGGAAAACATGCTTTGAAATTTGTATACATGGTGAAATGGCTAAATCAAACTGAGTAACATATTATTACCTAACATACTCTTTTTTTTTTTTTTTTTTTTTTTGGTGAGAACACAATCTACTCTTGTAGCAATTTTCACATATAGGATACATTGTTACTAACTATAGTTACTATGTTACTTACAACAGATCTCTTGAACTTATTCTTCCTATGTAACTGAAACTTTGTATCTTTGACCAACATTTTCGCAGTCTCTTTCCTACTACCCCAGCTCCTGCTAACCACCATTCTGCTCTCTACTTTTATGAGTTCAACTTTTTCAGATTCCACAGATAGGCGAGATCATGCAGAACTTGTCTTTCTATGCAATATCATATTTATATTTTACTTAGCATAATGACCTCCAGGTTCATTGATGTTGTTGCAAATGATAGGGTTTCCTTCTTTTTAAAGGCTGAAGAGTATTCCATTGTATGTATACAACACTACCTTTTCTTTGTCTGTCCATCCACTGATGAGTACTTAGGTTGATCCTATATCTTGGCTATTATGAATAGCATTGCAATAGACATGACAGTGCAGATGTCTCTTCAACAGGCCAATTTCATTTCTTTTTTTTTTCAATTTGAGATGAAGTCTCACTCTGTTGTCCAGGCTGGAGTGCAGTGGTGTGATCTTGGCTCACTGTAATCTCCACCTCCCAGGTTCAAGCAATTCTCCTGCCTCAGCCTCCCGAGTAGCTGGTACTATAGGCATGCGCCACCATGCCCGACTAATTTTTGTATTTTTAGTAAAGATGGGGTTTCACCATGTTGGTCAGGCTGATCTTGAACTCCTGACCTCATGATCTGCTAGCACTGGCCTCCCAAAGTGCTAGGATTACAGGCGTGAGCAACTGGGCCCAGCCCAATTCAGTTTCTTTTGGATATATTCCCTGTAGTAGAATTCCTGGATCATGTGGTAGTTCTATTTTTAATTTTTTGAGGAGTGTCCATACTGTTTTCCATAGTGGCTATACTTAATTTACATTCCCATCAATAATGTATAAGGGTTCTAAGGGGGAGAATTTTAAATGTTAAAAAATGTTATGTGATTAGAAAATACTTATTATCAGAGAAAGACTTCTGATACAGAACCTCCACCAGTCAGAAATGTGAATGATCTCTTTTTAGTTCTCTGCCAGTTTTTGTTGATTTCTTACTTTAATAACAGTCTTGCTTTTTTTTCTAGTGATTTTCTTTAGAAACCTCTTCTCCATGGTTCCTTTCGTAAAATTTCTGTTTGCATATTGACTTGCATATCCATCCCGTCTTTGCTGGGCTTGTTTTAAGCAAGTTAGGGCTGAGGGCTTTGTTTCCTCCAGTCTTCCATGATGGCTAGGACTCTCGGTTGTTCAATAAATGCTTCAGTGAGTCTGTTCCTGTGAGGACAATGGGCCCACTGTTGTAGGGTGGGAGGTGCAGGGCTCTGAAGTCAGAGCTGCTGGGTTCAATCCCCATTCCACCTGGTCATGGAGGGGGAGGGCAATTTGCTTAGCTTTCCTGTGCCTTGCCTCACCCTTCTGAAAATGGAGGGAACATGCTTCCTGGTACCCAGCCCTCAGAGGGTGCTCAGAAAAGGCTCAGCGGCTTCCTTCAGGAAAGTCTGTTGTGTCCAGGGCAGAAGGATCTAGGGCTTCTTGAAGCATAGTTCTCCCAAATCCAAGGGTTCCACGCTCACTATGTATTCCTCACAGAGTGGGAAGACGGAGAGAAGGACTATGGGAAATTGGATGGAGCCAATGAGACCATCCCAAAGCGGAGGTGGCCCTGGCTGCGTGATGCACAGATGAGCACTGAGTGTCTTAACCTACGGAAATTCTGTGGATGTCTTACTGTTGGTCTCCTGTCTGCACGACTGATTGTGTCAACAAACAGTGGGCAATTAGCTGCCCTCATTTTCGGAACCGAGCCACTGGGGAGCTGGCTGAACAGTCTCCCACTGCTTTGATTAAAGAGGTGCAGTTGCTGAGCCTTTAGGCCTTATTTCTGAAAAATGGATATGGAAGCCGTGGCTAGAGCTACGCTTTCTCTTGGGATTTTCACATAAAATCAGAGACTAATCCCTCATCTAATACCAGTTTGGTAAGGGCTGGTTTAGAACATAGTCAGCTCCACTTATGAACACCGGTTAAGATTTCTTTATAGAAAGCTATACTATTTTCAGAAGCATTTCAGACAAACATCCTAAGAAGACTTAGCAGGCTCAAGATATTTACCTTGGACCTGATTCTTATTTCTAATTAACCGAGTCTTCAACAGTCCATCAGAGAATGTAGTTACCTGCCAAATTTCACACCTAAGGGGAAAAAATATTCCCAATAAAATTTTCCTTAAAAAAATCCACTCACTTTTACCACTAAGACATTCTCGGCATATTTAAATCAATCATTTTCCACTAACACACAGAAAACTAATGTTCTAGATCCCAAGCCTGTCTTTGTGGGTCACAGGTTTCCGGGAAGCCATTTTATTTGATGCTAAGTTTTCAGCAGACACTAAGGCAGGATTCAGCAGAGACCGAGGGGCACAGAGTGTGTGAGCACAGCCCGTCCAAGCTTTCCCAGCTGCAAACGGACATTCCTCTGATACCACATACGTCGTGGGGGGGAAAGTTTAAATGATCACATTGTTTTAATTCACCTTACAGAAACAACTGCTAATGGAAAGGCAAGCTTTCCTTTCTCTGTGTTAAAAAAGAAATTGGTTTCTTTAAGAGGCTGGGGGTTTCTCTCTCGAGTCCACATCAAGCAGAATTTAGAGTTTATTTTGAGACATTCGGTGGGGCACAGTGTTTTTTTTTTTCAGACGTAAGCTTCCTGGGGTTGACCTGTGAGCTCCCTGGGGGTCCCACAGTTCTCCGTTTTGTCTACTGCTCTCCATCTCTCTGGTGCTGGGTGGACTCTTGTTGAATATTTATCGAATAAAACTGAAGGTATCCCAGCTTGTTTTAGCATCAATTTCCTATATTTTAGTTATAAAGATTTTACACACATACACACATACACACACACACACACACACACACACACACACACATACCACACAGAGAGAGAGAGAGACAGAAAGGAGAAAGAGCGAAGAGCATGCACAAGTTTGTGTATTGTCATGGACCAGTCAGTAGAAACAGTCTTTTTCCTTTTACCTTTTAGGTTGGTCTGAAAAAACAAAAACAAAAACAAAACTACTAATGTCAGTGATGTAAATTCCTGAGTCTGTCTCACATGGTTGGTGGAATTAGGCACATTTAAGAAGGAGGGCATGATACTCTAGAAGGAACTCTCAGCTTCTTGCAAGCCGTGTGGCTGTCGAGAAGTCGCTTGCCCTCTCTGGGGTTTAGGCTCTCCTCATCTGAGAAATGGTGGAGCTGGAGTTGGGGCTCTCAGGGGTTTTCCAGCACTGACACCCTGAGCGCAGAGGGAGAAAGTGTACACGGGCTCATGGTTAAGAATCAGAGATGTGCTTTGCTGCCTCTGCGTGGTGGTCAACCATCAGACTAGGACAGGAGGTTTACAGTGACAACTTTGGATTTTATAAATGACTGGCCATTAACAAACGTGTTGGATTTCTTTTGCTGGCTTTTTTTGTTGTTGGGCTGGGTTGGGGAGAGTTCTTTTTATAGTTTTGTTTGAGTTTTCCTTGCAATTGGCTATCTAGAATTGAAGGGTTTTGTCACTTATTTTGGTTTGAGATCTGAAAGAAAAAGTATTTATTTTTCATATTTATTCTTTATCCATTTTCAGTAAAAAATGGAGATGGTTTACTTAAAAATACAAAGCATAAAAAGCATTAACCCAGAATAAAAGACAAGTGAGATGAGAGCAAAATGGCAAAGATAGAAGCCACATTAAAAAATCTAGACTGAGGAGGCCGGGTGTGGTGGCTCACGCCTGTAATCCCAGCACTTTGGCAGGCCGAAGTGGGCAGATCATGAGGTCAGGCCGAAGTGGGCAGATAATGAGGTCAGCAGTTCAAGACCAGCCTGGCCAATGTGGTGAAACCCCATCTCTACTAACTACACAAAAATTAGCCAGATGTAATGGTGCGTGTCTGTAATCCCAGCTATTCGGGAGGCTGAGGCAGGATAATTGATTGAACCTGGGAGGTGAAGGTTGCAGTGAGCCGAGATTATTGCACCATTGCACTTCAGCCTGGGCGACAAGAGCAAGACTCTATCTAAAAAAAAAAAAAAAAAAAAAAAATCTGGACTGAGGAAAGCTATAGCAATTGAGGCAAAATTTAGTTTTGAGCTTTCTAGTGGACAAAACAAAGAGCAAAACTAGGAAAATGTTGTTCTTGACATTAAATGCAGGGGAAACAAAATCCAGAAGAGGATGATAGTCTTGGGTTGCATCACCAATTGCGAGCCCTCAAAAGTTCCTGGAACCTTCTTGCTCCCAGTCGGAAAGGAGTATTTTTGTGAGAGTTTGGAGTCTTTTGCTAAAGTTCAAATGCAAGAGGCTGAAAGTTATTGACCTTCAGTTCTAGGTAGTCAAGAAATGTTAAAATTTGCTGCCAATAGTGTAGATGACATTTGTTTCAGGAATTAAGAGTTGACAAAAACAAACTTTACTAAGAGGAGGCTCATGATAGGGGAAAAAAACAACCAAAACTTTGTGGGCAAAGAGGCCTAGATTTGAATGGCAGCTCTGCTGATTATCTTTATGTCTTAGGGTCAGCCCTGCAGCCGCTGTGAGCCTCAGCTTCATCATCTGCAAAATAAGAAGGTTCAACCAGATCTCAAATAGGATAATGCTATGCATGGTCTAGAATGAGCGTCAAAAGGGAGATTTTTTATTTGTTCTCTGCAACCAGACTTGCTGAGGGCACAACCCCCGCACAGCAGTGATCGCCTTCAGCCCTTTGTGTCCTGCTCCCTAGAAAGTAAAATGGCCTGCTTTTTATACCTCTTGAAAGAAAAATGATCTTTTCTCATCATGTGGAATTTCCCAACTGAAGCATATTTCTGTGATCTGAGGTGTACACATTTGGCTGCAGGTGAAATAACCCTAGCACAGATAAGCATGTGGGTGTATTCTCAGGCCCCAACACAGCTATCCCAAGGCTGGAACCTTGCAAAGATACTTCTCCAAGAAACTGTCCCTGGGCAAAAACATTGCCACTTTCACTGGTGGAAAATTGGTTTCAAATATTGGCTTTTGTTTTATGGAAAATGGTGAAAAATTGGAGGGGAAAACCACAAAATCCTTTGCTTTTATTGAAACCACAAAAATTGATTAAGTTTTTATTCTAAAAAAACAATTTTTGCTGAGCACTGAAGTTTCTTCTTTGAAAGGCTCTACTTTACTTTTTTTTTTTTTTTTTTTTTGAAATATCTCCTGAGAGCCTAATGAAAGGTCTTTCTGTTAACTTGGCTGAGCCGAGCCCAGGCATTCTGAAGCTCAACACAGAAGTGTAGTTTTTGTGCCCAAACACAGCTTTATGGGGGATGTCTTCATGCACAGACCTCCAGACGCTGCTGAACTCTTCCCAAGTCCCCAGTGGGCAGGAGCCTATGAGGCTGTGAGCATTCCCTGGACAGCACCTTGGGCACTCACTATTGATGGCGACCGGAACCAAATCGGCTGGTTTGTCTTGTTGGGCATTGCCGCTGCCTCCTGAATAAATGGAAAACCCTGTGCACAGTTGCCGCCTTTGCTAGTGAGGGCCTTGCAAGCTGACTTCATGAATTAATTGGTCCCTGCCTAGTGGCTGGCTTGGGCTGTCCCTGGGCAGGAGACAAGCTGTCTGTCCAGGCTGAAATCTGTCTTTCACTTCATCCACAGTGGATACATCACTAGCTTAGCCAGGGCACTGCTGTATTCATAAGACATTTAATTTTTCTTAATAAAGGAAACTGGGAAATTCTTCTGTGTCCCGGAGGAGGAGCTGATTTCTGGCCACCAGAATAGATTGTTCTTAAGACAAGTTGGGAGGTTTAGGAACCGGAGGCCTCCCTGGGCATCTTTGCAGTGGGTGTGGGGGGCCTAACTCAGTTCAGAAGGCAGTCATTCAGACCTGGTGTGCAGAAGGGTCTCTTCATGGCCCAGAGTCTCCATCTGTGTAGTGTTCCATCTACCTTGTCACTCTTTACTGATGTGCACTTTACCAAAGGGACCTTTCATTCCTGGCAGACCCTTGGGTGCATGTTCCAATTGCTCACCGTCTCCTCCTGGCAGGTTCATTTATCCTTCTGGGTTGTGGCTTCCCCTTCTGTGAAATGGGGGATCACGAGGGCACCTACCACATAGATTTATTGTGAGAGGTAATGGAGCCATGCCCAGCATGTAGTAAGTGCTATGTTATTATTTTAATGTTATAGAAATCATTATTCCTACCCTCCCTGCTGAATTCAAGTCTTACTTTATTTTACAACTGAAAAGAGTACAAAGTGACAAAATTCAAGACAGTTTTAAAGAAATAATTATCAATAATCTCTCACTATCCTGATGCAACAATCACATTCAACTTTCGCATTTTGCCTTAATACCATTTCTACTAATCATGATAACCATAGTGTTGGAGTGCCATTGACTAAGAGTGCTAGGTAAGCTTGGCATCACACAGCCCACTCCCTGGCCCTGATGCTGGGAGACATTCACTCCCTTTCCAGATGAGAGACCAGAGGTTTGGAAGGTTGAGCCAACCCAAGGTCCACAGACAGAAGTTGCGAGAATGTGATCCCTGACTTCAAGCTCTCCGTGTTTAATCACAACTTCTGTTCCTCATATAAGAGTTTTAAACCAATGGGGTTGCATCGTTTAAAAGAAAAAAGCAAGGAGTTTAAGTCTGAAGCATTATTCTGATGTCTTCATAGTAGGTGCAAAGCTGGAGAAGATTCAGTCCCTTGTCCATCTAGGAAAATCTTTCAACCTCACGGAGGTCCAAGAGGGAACGAAGCCAAGAACCCATCAGGTCCGGTGGATGCCCCTCCCCTGGCCAACCCTACATGCACTGGCCCCCGACACCAGTGTCCCAGAGCCCATATCCAATGTCCAGGAAAAGCCTCCAAAATGCTTCCCTTCTCTTCCTCCTCGAGGTCACTTTAACACTGAAATGATCCTCGGATACTGGATCTTCCCACAAAGGCTCACACCTTCCCACTTCTGTCCTGGATTATTATTTTTCAAAACATACCCTGCCCATTTGTCCGGGTAAGAAGAGCACGTTCACAGGCAAAAACTGCTCTCCTGTTGGCTGATCTGTCATTTCATTTGCTTTTGAATTTAATGTAAATATTGCATGATCACGGGCTTGGGTGCAGTTCAGAGCAAATCTCTCTTTTGCTTCCTTATCTGATTATCGTTTAAGAAAACACTTCATTGTTCAGATTCAAGAATAACAAGTTTCCCCACATCCATCTCCTCACCTCTTCATTTTTCTTCATTTTTTTCTGTTCTGCTTAGCATCCTATAATTACAGAAACATATCTGTCAGCGATTTGCACATCTGATAATCAGATTTTCTCTTGTTCCCAGCTCTTCCTCCATCCACACCCCACCCCCACCCCATTCTGCCACATGTGGAGCAGTCCCCTGCCACTCCATGCCCAACTGACTCCTGAGCTGTTTCCAGATCACATCTGTCTTTTCCGGTACTGGCTTCCTGACATGCTCAATTGTAAAACAGTCAGACCCTAAATTCTGGTCATCTTGAATTCCTCTCCCTGTAGAAGATAACTGTGGAACAGAGATATTGTCTCATTTCTTCTGGTCTGGTGTGGCCATGCTAAACAATTTTCAAAAGGTAAAATCAAGGCTTTTATACAAAAATGAAACGGACACATTTAAGAGAGTTTACCTACATCATTTAAAAGCGATTGAGGCATGAAAGCTGATTCAAAGAATGTGAAGCACAGGCATTAGGAAATCAGGAAGAACCGAAATGAATTCCTGAATAGCCACACGCCTAGTTTATACCTCTAGGGCTGAAGATGCAATGCTTGGAACCAAGTTTTCTATAGGGCAAATTAATTGTATCTCCGTAGGACAGAAGTAATTTGCATTCCTAGGGGTGAGACTCATGCATATTACTTTCTGTGTTCTATAATGTCCAAAGTGACGAGCGGACCTGCTCCAGGACAGAGGTGCACAACTCTGCAGAAGCAGATGACCCTGCAGGGCTTGCTAGAGAATTCTCAGCATTCCAATTCATATCATTGGAATCAATAAAATTAACTTACTGAAGTATCCACTGATGATTGTATATCATTGGAATCAATGAAATTAACTGATTGAAGTATCCGTTGATACTTTATTAAATATTAGACTCAATAAAATTAATACAATTAATTTATATTAATTGAAGTATCATTCCAGTGATATCCAAACACCTTTTGTTGCCCACTTCAAGCTGTTTTATATTTTTTCTTAACAGTCATTTTCTGTTTATATTGATTCTGAATATTCAGTTGGAAGAACTGCGGTGTCCAAACCTCATTTTAGGAGCAGCTTAGGAGAACACAGGCCGGCAAGGCGAGGGGGAGGGAAATCACTGGTTCCGTAAATCCTTTGAAAACAACAGTTTTGCTCAGGAATTTCTTGGCTCAAAACCTTCCGTGGTTCCCTCCTCCTTACATGATAATTTCAGACTGTTCACATGGCATTCAAGCTTCTCCATAACCTGGACATGATATGTGTTTGATCCTCAAAAACGTTTGTTAAAATAATACTGGTGATGGCAAAACTTAGAGATGACAAAACTACATAAAATGAAGACCAAAATGCTCCCTCACTTCTGAAATCTCAGCCTGGACACAAGAAAAAGAATCACAGATTAATAATAATTTATTCTTGACCGAGGGGCGACTTGAAGTTTATCTGAAAATCACTTAAGCGTTTTCTAGAAACACCCATTTCTTCCCAGAAGGAGGTTGTGAATGACATCTGTTCTTTCCCAGGCCAGGTTTGGGTAAGCTTTCCATTGTCCACTCTAGAAAATTTCTGATGTATTAAATTATATTTATGTTTACATCTGTACCTACATAGTTTTTTACATAAATAATATCATTCTATCTGTACCATTTTATTCAATACTTAAAAAAATGTTAACAATTCATCCTGGGTATTGTTAGTTATAAAATATGTTTAATATATCTTAGAGCCTTTTTGGTATCAGCACAGACAAAGCTACTCATTCTGGATTACAGAATATTCCACTCTTTAGAAGTTCTTTATTTATTCCTCACAAATTCTTCCAGCCTAATTTCTGACTATGTGATTTCTTCCATTGAATCCAGATAAATTCATCCCCTTTCCTTAAAAACACCTTATCCAGGCTGGGCATGGCACTCACGCCTGTAATCCCAGCAGTCTGGGAGGCCGAGGCGGGCGGATCACTTGAGGTCAGAAGTTCAAGACCAGGCTGGCCAACATGGGGAAACTCCATCTCTACTAAAAATACGAAAAAATTAGCCAGGCATGGTGGTGTGTGCCTGTAAACCCAGCTACTCAGGAGGCTGAGGCAGGAGAATTGCTTGAACCTGGGAGGCGGAGGTTGCAATTAGCCGAGATAGCACCACTGCACTCCAGCCTGGGCCACAGAGCAAGATGTTGTTATAAAAAATCAAAAACAAACAAAAAAAAAACCCTAACTTATCCATTCCTGTGAATCTATCTTTCCATCCAATGTTATTTTGCCTAATAGTAACATTCAAAATATAGGCACTGTTATGGGCCCCACATTCCTATGTTGAGGCCCTGAGTCCCAACATGACGGTATTAGGAGCTGGTGTCTTTGGGAGGTGATTAGGCTTAGATGAGATTATGAAGGTGAGACCTTATAAGTTTTGTTAACCATGGGATTAATGTCCTTATATGAGGAGGACGAGACCAGCACTTACTCTCTGTCTGCCTGGTGAGGACACAGGGAGAAGGTAGCTCTCTGCAGGCCAGGAAGAAAGCCCTCATCAGGAGTCAAATCTGCTGGCACCTTGATGTTGGACTTTGCAGTCTTCAGAACTATGAGAAATAATTCCTGTTCAAGTCACCCAAGTCATGGTATTTTGTTGTGGCAATCCAAGCTGACTACAACCAGCACCAGCCAAGTGGAACAGAATGATTGGCACAGGTGTGGCTCTGCTGGTGGAGACTGGAGTCCTGCCCCTGCCTGCCATACATGCCCTACTCAGGTGCCTAAGCCATCTCTCCCTGCCAGCTGAATCTAGACCTTCCTTAGGAATCCATCCTTGATAATATTTGTTAAAGTATAGTATTAAAATTAAAACCATGACTCCACACAAATAGAGAATACAAACATGGCAGAGACTGATGGACGAACTCACTGGTGAGGGAAATGATGTGATGGCAAGACTGGAAACAGTAAGATGGCAAGATGCATTCAAGGAACAGGGTTTTATAGATTCCATCAGGAAAGGCTTTCAGAATAATGTGTGAGAAGATTAGCTAAAAAGCTGGTTAATGTCATATAGGGCAATAAACAATAACCTCTTGCGGGGTTCACTGGTTCACACCTGTAATCCCAGCACTTTGGAAGGCCGAGGCAGGCAGATCACCTGAAGTCAGGAGTTCAAGACCAGCCTGGCCAACATGGTAAAACGCTGTCTCTACTAAAAATACAAAAATTAGCTGGGCGTGGTGGTGGGTGCCTCTAATCGCAGCTACTTGGGAGGCTGAGGCACGAGAATCGCTTGAACCCAGGAGACGGAGTTTGCAGTGAGCAGAGATTGTGCCACTGCACTCCAGCCTGGATGATAAAGCAAGAATCTGTCTCAAAAAACCAAAAAAATTAGCTGGGCATAGTGCCCGATATGTTTTGGCTTTGTATTCCCACCCAAATCTCATCTTAAATTGTAATCCCATAATCCCCATGTCATAGGAGAGACCCATTGGGAGGTAGTTGAATCATGGGGCAGTTTCCCCCATGCTGTTCTTGTGATAGTGAGTGAATTCTCACAAAATCTGATGGTTTTATAAGCATCTGGCATTTCCCCTGCTGGCACTCTTTCTCTCTTCTGCCACCCTGTAAAGAGCGAGACTCTGTCTCAAAAACAAACTAAAAAAAAACAAAAGACAAAACCCAGTAACCTCTGGGGTTGTTTTTTCTACCAACTAGGTTCATTTGCATTGCTACCCAGACAAAACTCATGTTAGTTTCTGTCAATGTCTTTCAAGTTAGGTGCCTCCCTTCCAAGAAGAGGGGCTTCTCTCAAGTGAGGGGCAACTGGACCCCAGTACCCACACCTCTTCAGCCAAGGGACAGGCTTCTCAAACAGCCTTTGGAAGCCCCCCACCTGCCCACTTCCTTCAGAGTACTGAATCCAGAGTCCCAGCACCTGCCTGGCCTGCCCCTGGGGGTCCCTAACCTGCCTGGGTGCAACTGGAGGTGTGGGAGGGGGATGAGGCTCAGGTCTGTGGCTGCCCCACTCTGAGGTTGGGGACCTTCCCTGAGCAGAGGCAGAGTGAGCTCCATTGTACCATCTGGGAATTAGTGTTCCCCCAATACTTGTAGAAAATGTGGGCATTCTGTAAGTGTTAAACGGGAGGGGGACAGGGGTAGAGGGTGTCCCCAGGGAACCTGGGGGATGGGCCCTATGGCCAGGGCAGGTGGGCACATCTGGGTCAGTAAGGCTTCTTCGGGCCACGCCCACAAGTTTGGACTTGATTGGATGTTGAACCAGAGCACAATGCACAGACTCATAGTCTGACCTAACTGGGCTGTATTTTCAGGGTGTCTGTGGGGGCCATAGGCTGATGTGGTTAAAATGGGAGCTCAGGAGGCTGGCTGTGAGTTCAGAACTAGCTGCACTGACCCTGGCCATGTGGCTGTGCTGAGGCTCCTTCCCTCTGTGCCTTTGCTTCTCTGTTGCTGAGATGGGCAAGATGACAGGGTGAGATGGGTCAGTCCTTGCCAATGAGCAGTGCGGCAGGACCTGCCAAGTGTATCGCCATTGCTGTTGTCCTCACGTGGTCTTCCTCTGAAGACTTAAAGATGCAGGTATCTCCCTAGGCAGAGGGAGGGGTGGCATAGGTTTACCTGGAACTTGGCCGGCCTCTGCAGATGGTCCCTGTGCCAAGTCAGGCCCTGTGTTTCCCTGCAGGGTGCAGGGGATGTTAGTATCCAGTGGGGGAGGTGGCTAAGCATGAGACACTTTATGGCGCAAGCTGCCCAGCCCAGAAATGGGAGAGACAGGCGGGACTACTGGGCAAGGAAGTTCTCAGATCCTTTGGAATGGAGTTCCTGGGTGGAGAGCACTGAGAGTGGAGGCATGGGGAGTGAAGCTGAACTCGATCGACCCAGGTGGGCTCGCCTTCCAGGGGACCCATCTGAAAACAGGCTGCACCTGGAGGCCCCTGTATGCCTCAGTTGCTTCTCTCTCGCAGCCTCCCAATGGCTGCCTATGGCTGCTTTGGTAAGGGCTAACATTCTTCCTGTGGTCTTCACAGCACTGCCAACCCTCCACCCCACCCAGTCTCCTCTGCTGCCCTCATACCCACCTTGCTCATCCAGAGGCTGCTGCCCTCTGGCCTTCCCCACCCTCTGTACTGCATTCTATTGGCCAAGCAGGCCCAGCCTAGGGTCAAGGGCAGGGCCTTGGTCTGTGCTCTGTCCTCTGCCTGGAGGCTCTTTCTCCTTCACTTGCCTGGTTAATGTCTATGCATGTTTTGATTGTATCTCACAGGTCACTTTAGTTCCCAGGTCATCCCACCTCCACCTGCATGCACTACAAGTTCTTGGCGCCGGGGACTTTCTCCCATGGGGCTTCCAGAGGCCGTATCTGCCCCTCTCACTGGGATAGCAACAAGCCGAAGGCAAAGGCCAGTTTTCCTTCCTTCCTTCTTCCAGGCCTGGGGTCCCCCCTCTAGCACCGTGGCTGGCACATTATAGGTGCTCAGTACATTCATTGACTGACAGGATGAGCATTGGCTCCAGGAGGAAAAAAGGATCAGACACAGTGACATTTTGTGTGACCCCCTTGGCCATTATTAGGCTGGGGATGGACATTTGACTCCAGGTTGGTCAACAAATTCTCTCACTTAGAAATTTGGGGGATTCAGAGACACTGCTCTCTGGGGGTGACCTGAACGGTGGGCACATCACTTGGGGGCCATGGGGCATTCATATTCCACTGTGTATACTTACAACCCCAGAAAGAGGGTCTGGAGTAGGAGAGAGGCAGGAGATACACACCCAAGAACACAGGACACAGAGGTGAGTGGTCAAGCAGAGAATGGACAGACAGACAGACCGTGCCTGCCTTACTTCCTGAAGGCCTCTGTCTGCCTGAGGGTCTTGTGAGCTTCCCAGGTCCCCTTACAGCAAAGCCCTCTCCTTGGCCCAAGCCAATTCAAGTCCGCATCTGTCCCCTACTACCCCAAGGGGCTTTTACAAGACCTCTATACTCCCTAAAGCCAGCTACTCAGGGAGCAGGCAAGGAGGCCAGAAACCCAGACAGCCTCACGTGTAGCACAAGCTGTCTTCAGCCCCAGAGTGAAACCCTCCCTCCTCAAATGCTCCTAGGCAGCTGGGAGCAAAAGGGGCTCCATTCACCCTGAGCTCCAGAAGAGGATTTGCAGAACTCCGTAAAGGGACACAACAGCCCAAATGGGCAGGTCTTGACATGCATTCCACCCAGGGACATGTAGGCACTCACGGAGCTGTGCAGACCTCCTTCAGGATCCTGCCAGGGCTAGGACGCCAGACTGGCCCCAAGAGCTTTTATTGGCACTAACTTTCCATTTATACCCACGTGACTGCTCCAAGCTTCCCCCCCAGGATGGTGCTGGCTCCCCCTCCACATTCACACCTTATAAACGACCGTCGTGACCCAGCTGGGGTGCTTTTGGGAGGTGATGCACGGTCCCTGGTAACAGAGTAAATAACTCACCAACATGGCCTTGTACTTTTTCAGCCTTCCTTCGGTCTCAGAAGAAATAAAACGACTTACTTAATGGTGTTCTTTAATCTTCTGCACCAGTGGCTTTCTTTACAAGGTGTTATACAGAGTCCGTGTAAATCCAGACTGTGCAATGGGGTCAGTGTTTCTCAACAGGTGTTGGGTGGGTTTGGGGTAAGAGGTGCTCCCCCCCATCGCCTGAACAAATACAGAAGCAGGAGCTTGCTTTCCAGCGCCGCTCTCATTTACAAGTGAGAGAGTGGATTGCGGCCAGCTGCTAGGACCTTTGCTTCCCTCACACCCTATTTCCACTCCAGCTCGATGGAATTTCCACTCCAGCTCGTGGAGAGGGCAGGAGTGGACCTGGGTATCTGTGACAGTTCAACTAGGGAGCATGAAAAACCTCTTCTCACCAACTCTTTGTTCTGTCTCCAAAAGAGGTTATTCCACATGGGGCAGAAGTGACTGCACCTGAACCAGGCATCTGCTGACTTCTGATGACCTCAGATGGTAGGGATGGCTCCTGCTCCCAATCCTATGAAAAATCTCAGAGGAAGACTCTGACTGGATCATGTGGGTCATGTGGGTCTGCTGGACCAATCAGCTGTGACCATGGAGGCAGAGTCACAGGAGAATGTGGCAGCCCTCACAAGAAAACAGACTTGGAGAAGGGGAGAGGGAAGTAGTTTATATCAAGAAGTGGGGTCATGCCTAGATCTGGGTGACAAGACTGGAGAGGCCACTGCATGCCCCTAACGTGATCTTGCTCCTCCCTGCATCCCTGGAGCCCACAGCATCTTCTGCTGACAATGAGGGCATGGATGAAGGGGCCAAGGGTGGTAAACAATGTATCCCCCTCCTTGCCTCAGCTTTCCTGAACTCCATTACTGCCCAGCCGTGCCCACAATCCAAAGGATTATCCCAGTTTGGGGTCCCAGGATTCTCATTTGTGAAAAAGCCCAGATGTCAGCAGGTCCTGATGGGTGAGTCACCCTGTTGCCCCCTGTACCCATACTTACACTGCTGGTCTACACGCTTTCATCTGCAGTGCCCAAATCTCAAAAGACCAGTACAGCAAAATAGTTTTTTAGGTTTGCCTCAAACTAATTGCATAGCAAAACTTGACCTGAGCTGATATGAGTCTATTTACATGTTTGTTTATCCCATTTAGTGAGGGATGCTTATATGTTTTCCTGAAGAACTATTTTTTTTTAAATGCATTTTAGGTTTTGGGGTACATGTGAAGAACATGCAAGATTGTTGCATAGGTACACACATGGCAGTGTGATTTGCTGCCTTGCTCCCCCATCACCTATATCCGGCATTTCTCTCCATGCTATCCCTCCCCAACTTCCCACCCCCCCACTGTCCCTCCCCTATTTCCCCAGACAGACCCCAGCGTGTGATGCTCCTCTCCCTCTGTCCGTGTGTTCTCATTGTTCAACACCTGCCTATGAGTGAGAACATGCGGTGTTTGATTTTCTGTTCTTGTGTCAGTTTGCTGAGAATGATGGTTTCCAGGTTCATCCATGTCCCTACAAAGGACACGAACTCATCATTTTTGATGGCTGCATAATATTCCATAGTATATATGTGCCACATTTTCCCCTGTCCAGTCTATCATCAATGGGCATTTGGGTTGGTTCCAGGTCTTTGCTATTGTAAACAGTGTTGCAATGAACATTCGTGTGCATGTGTCCTTATAGTAGAACGATTTATAATCCTTTGGATATATACCCAGTAATGGGATTGCTGGGTCAAATGGAATTTCTATTTCTAGGTCCTTGAGGAATCGCCACACTGTCTTCCACAATGGTTGAACTAATTTACACTCCCACCGACAGTGTACAAGTGTTCCTATTTCTCCACATCCTCTCCAGCATCTGTTGTCTCCAGATTTTTTAATGATCGCCATTCTAACTGGCATGAGATGGTATCTCAATGTAGTTTTGATTTGCATTTCCCTAATGACCAGTGATGATGAGCATTTTTTCATATGTTTGTTGGCCTCATGTACGTCTTCTTTGTAAAGTGTCTGTTCATATCCTTCACCCACTTTTGAATGGGCTTGTTTGTTGGGGAAAGGATTCCCTGTTTAATAAATGGTGTTGGGAAAACTGGCTAGCCATGTGCAGAAAGCAGAAACTGGACCCCTTCCTGACACCTTACACTAAAATTAACTCCAGATGGATTAAAGACTTAAACATAAGACCTAACACCATAAAAACCCTAGAAGAAAATCTAGGCAAAACCATTCAGGACATAGGCATAGGTAAGGACTTCATGACAAAAACACCAAATGCACTGGCAACAAAAACCAAAATAGACAAATGGGACCTAATCAAACTCATGAAGAACTATTAATGTGCTTGATTACAGGTGCTTCCCCAGGCTCTGGTGAGGTGTTAAGATATACCTTATTGACTTCTAAAGTCCCCATACTCTAAATTTTAAAACACATCTGGCCCCAGATATTGCAGGTAAAGGTTTGTGGACTGGGTAGGGTCCTGCCTCCTTGGCATAGTGCTGGAAACCTTACGTGGGGTAACAGTAAAGCTGTCCTCTGAGGGTGTTTTGACATTAAATGTGGAGGAAGCACGGAACAGATTGGAGCAAAGTGCTCCTCCCATCAATGTTAGCTGTTAGCATAACATGCTTTAGGTTGTTATGTCTTTGCAGTATCTCTCTGAGGCTTAGTCACAGTCCATTTTACCCATGCAAAAGCTGAGGCTGGGAGAGGTTAAGAAACTTGCCTAAGTCAGCAAACCTAGGAAGCAGCACCACCATGATGGCTGATTCCAGAACAAAGCACTTCTTAAATCGCCATCCAAGAAGTTGCATGGTTGCTAGTCCATCATGTGCTCACTGGGATTCATTTGTAGGTGAAATCATCAAAGGTCATGTAATGGAAGCTGGCACGTGATGTGCTGGCCTTGTTCTAAGCAATTTATGCACGTTACCTAATCCACTTCTTGCTACCACTCTATGAAGTCATTGATCTTGTTATTACCATTTAACAGCAGGGAAACTGAGGCACAGAGCGGGTGACTAACTTGCCTTGGGTTATACAACCAGAAAGTGAGGAAGCCCTCATTAGAGCCCAGGTGGTCTTCCATTTTGCTCGAGGGTCTGCAAGCTTATCCATTCAACTGGGTTGCCTCAGTATGAGGAGTGAAACACCTGCGTGAATAAGACCTTCCTTCCACACTTCCTCACTGTGCTTCAGGCTTCAGTTTCCAAAGCACTTTCACAGGGTAAGTGCAAGGAGAGGGTGTTGTTCTGTGTTATGGAGGCTCAGACAGGTTGAGTGACTAGCAAGAGGCACACTGTTGATGGGGTGTATGTGCCACCCCACACTCTTGGGGGCTGTCTAATCAAGCTGAAGTGACTTAAGAACAAAGAACTCAAGCTGGTAAGAGTGGCCACCAAGGTGATTTCAGCACCATCTGCACCTGCCGTGTCAGCTTTTGCTCAGTGAAGAGACCCTGGTTTCATGCTGAATAGTTCATGGGAGTGATGTTTAACACATCTCCAGAATAAACCAGTGGCTTATCGTGGAGCATCAACACAGCTCACATCACAACATGAGAGACCAGAGACTCTTGATGACAAAGCACACCATGGCTCATGAAGCAGCCTTGCCCAGAACCTCAGCACTGAACCTGATTGTGTCTCCTGATCCAACCACCAATTGTCAGGAAACATGTAGCACAGGTTAAATGACACCATGGGAGCCAGCTGCACTTAGACCATGAGAGATCCTGTTGGACTAATGGCCTGGTTTCTTTAACACTTCTCTGTCTCTCTCTTCAAATATGTATTGCCCATTTGCAGTAAAATATGCTCTTTCACCTTTTCTCCTTTTGATTTGTGATGATCAATCAAGGCCATAGGTTAATTACTATGTATCTATATATACACATACACACACATACATACACACACACACACAGATACACATGCATACACACACACACGCACAGAATGAATCATCTGTATAAGAAAAAGACTTAACAGTCATATCAAGCTATTATAACTTGGGGTCTTTATTTGGATTTTGATTCAAACTGTTAAAAAATAATTCATAATATGGGGACTGGAAATTAGAACACTGCCTAGATATTTGATAGTGTTAAGAAACTACTGTTGTGTTTGAGTGTGACAGTGGCACTGGGTGGATAGGGTAGGGGTGAAACAGGATTGGAGAGGAGTTGATCGTTGGCGAGGCTGGAAGCTGGGAAGAGGTACACTGGGGTTCATTACACTGCTGTTTGTATGGTTGCATATATTTGAATTTTTCCATAAGAAAAAGTAAAGAAAGGATTTGTTTACTTGCCTAAAGCAATACTGCTCTTGGAAATGATCCAAGCAATATAAAATCAAAGTAAAACATTAAAGTGTCTAATTCTTACAGTTTGTTTCCCATTCAGGTAACCACTGTCTAGGAGTTTGATGTAAATCCTTCTAGACTTTCCGTTGTCTATATAAACACTCACATATCTTTATACGTTCTTTACACAAATGGGATTATACTGTACACTCAGATCTGCAAGGTGCTTTTTCCTCTCAGCAAGGCCATGGCCAATCCTTCATGTTCTAGCTACATTTCTTTCTTTTTAACTTCACTGTCTGTCTTTGTAAGGATGTACCATGACTTATTCCACCATTCCCTTTGGGTAAACTTTTACATTGATTTGCGCCTTTTGCTATTACAAGCCATGCCTCAATGAATGTCCTTGCACACATACCTTGGTGCATTTTTGTGAGGATTTATGTCAAATGTGGTATTAGAAGGAGAATTGTTCTGTTGGAACATGTGCTGCCAAAATGTCCTCCAAAAAATTGTCCTCTCGGATGCTGATGAAGTGGTCTATGTCCTTGCCCTGCCTTAAAAATAAGGTTGATTTTTTCCCCCCCGACCATGTAAGTAATATATGCGTTTTGAAGGAATTTGGAAAATACAGAAAAGGATAGGAGAAAGTAAACACCAACCAGTTGCTGTTCATTGAGATTCTTTCCAAATTTTTGCTATTGGAAGTCATGCTGCAAGAACAGCCTTGTGTATAAATCTTTATCTACATTCTGCTCATTTCCTTAAGGGCTATTTTGCAGCAGGAATTATTGAGTAAAACCTTTGGGCTAATTTTAGGATTCCTGTACCATCCAAGCAAGTAGTAGGATGTTTGTATAAATGTTGACTACCACAAGCAATGCAGTAGAGGGCCTGTCTTCGTATATCTTGCCCAGTGTTTGGAATTACCACTAAACCATTATGTTTTTCTTTATTGCCCATTTGCAGTAAAATATGCTCTTTCACCTTTTCTCCTTTTGATTTGTGATGATCAATCAAGGCCATAGGTTAATTACTAATATGGTTAGTGACGCAGGCTCTGACCTTGGCCTACCTGAGCTCACATCCCAGCTTCATCTTGTGGCTCACCTTTTTGGAGACTCCTCTTCTGCAGACTGGGGACATCATTGTATCTATTTTGAATGAGGCAATCCACATGAAGCGTGGGGCTGAGTGTCTGAACACAGGGCAGGTGCTGAGTTGTGATGATGGTGATATTGTCTGCAAGAAAAACATGAGATATGGGATTTTGGAGCTTGGGATATAGCTGAGAAAACAAAACTTAGAAAGGTTAGAGACAGGAGCTTAGGGTTATATGAGCAGTATCTTAAGGTATCTTAATTGGATGGAAATGGGGAAGAGCTCCCCAAGGGCTTCCTGACAGAAGGGGAAGCTGAACAGAGCCTTGAAGCGGGGCAGGGAGGCAGCAGAATGGAGCCAGCAGAAACAGGATGGATGGGGGCATGCTCGCTCCCCTCCTTCTCTCCTGCCTGTCATTGTTCACACTGGGCATCCATCACCCTAATGAGGGCCAAGGGGAGAGCTGGGCCAACGACCAACCACTGCACAGCAGGAATAAAAACACTTGACCCTCTGGTGGGAGGAATTCAGTTGGACTGGGAAATTTTATTTTGAGTAATTAGCTAATATCACAGGGGAGACTTAATAACAAAGACAGAGAAATATGGAAAAGTACTTTGCAGGCAGAAAAAGAAATGAGCATTTCTCCCACCCCAATTCCATTAGCACTGACAGGAATAAAGCGCCTGTATTATACAGTGCCTCAGTTTCTCAGAGGAAGCCTGAAGAGTGTGGAACACATCTGTAAGGCGTGAAGAATGGGCTTGGCTGACTGCATGCTTGGTCTTCCACTTGGGCTGGATGGAGGCCCAGGAATAGCAGTGTCATCCTGAGAAGCCTCCCAGGAGCTGAACATGCCGAGAACTGGCACACGGTGGGGGCAGAAAGGGCTTTGCTAGGAGGAGGCTGAGTGGAGTGGGCAGAGTGACGTTCCCCAAAGGCTGGAGGCATTGATAGCTGAGGTTACACTGGGCGACAGCAGTGGGTTTCTCACTTCCTCAGACAACTTGGGGGCCAGCTTACATGGGTCCAAGAAGCTCTAATGGGCAGAAGGAGAAGGTTGACAAGATCACACGCAGAAATCCTGAGACACAGCTGGTGCTTTCTGTAGATCTCGATAAACGGTAGGGGGGGTCTGAAAGTGAGGGTCCGAGGGGACTTGTGGGTTTATCTGTAAATTAGGATGTTTTAGGGGTCCAAGGTACTGGTTAGGCTGGTCTTGAGTATTTAGCGTGGTTTTGGACAACATTCTTATTTGGAGTCTGTAAAATGGGTATCATGGTGTCCGCTTCATGGTTATGGAGATGATAAAGAAGGAGATGTATGTCAGGTGTTGTCTGGCCCTCTGTGCTGGGTGACAAGCCATTCTAAAACACAAAGGCTTATAACGACAACCTTAGATTGTGTCTGGTGATTCTGTGGGCCAGTGGGGCTTGACTGGTGGTTCTTCCACTGTCTGTCTTGGGGTCTCTCGTGAGATTGCTGTGAGGTGGTGGCTGTGGCTGTGGCAGGAGTGGCCTCTCTCTTCCAGGACAATCCATGTGGCCGTTCTGTCCAATGGGATGACCTGTATTTCTCGCCTGACTCTCCAAGAGAGAGGAAGCCGAAATTGCCAGGTCCTTTTAATACCTGCCTTGGAAGACCCAAAGGTTGCTTCCTCCGTATTCTGTTGGCCAAGCAGGCCCATCCCAGGGTCAAGAGCAGGAGTGCAAGCTCAGCTCTCGATGAGTGGCTGGGGCTCCTGTGTACAGGGTAGGTGGAGTCGTTTGGGGGTGTTTGGAGATCACCTTGCACAGGTGCTTTACCCTGGGGCAGACACTTAGATGCAAGGCATCTTACCATGACCATAGCTAAGATTGGATTTTGACACACTTGTTTGAATATAACCTCTGCCCTGAGGCCCTGAGCCTTCCTTTTGCAGCCACCGCCCCCCAGTATCTCCCTTCCAGATGTCCTCATAATCCAGCAACTAAGGAGGTAACACCTGGCATAGCCGGGGAGGGGGCTGCTGAGACCAGTTCCAGTGTGTTCTGATCTTCTCTGCCTGTGGTTGTTAAATATTTTGAATATCACCTGCAGGGCACTCTTTCTGCATAGTAGCTGCTCAATTAATGGGAACATCTTTCATTCCTACTAGTGTTGCTATTGTTAAGACAGGGGTTTAGACACTGTGCTTTGGGAGCAAAGAGAATATGCTATCAGCCTCCAGAAATTCGACATGATTCAGTTTTCCTTTTGGAAAAAGCCCTAAGTGTCAAATAAGAAAATCAAATCTTTCAACTTGATTTTCTACTTGGTCAAGGTAATGAAGTCCCCAAGCTGCAAACTGAGAGAGAGCAGGACGACATCAACACAAAAGGGACCTCTGTACTGGCAGTCTCTTGGCTCCCCCCTCCCTGACAGCCTGTTCCAGGCGTGTCTGTGCGTTGGCCCAGACCTGGGCCTCGGCCCAGCCTTCGGCCCCATTTCCTGAGCTTGCTGACTGAGCCGTCTCCTTAGCACTCGGGTGCACATTCCAGGGAATCTTGACGGCGAGGCCCGTTCTCCCAGCCCAATTTCAACAAACACAGACAGACCACCACAATCCGGCTCACGACGTGGGGCTGGGACCGCAGGCCTTGGCGGTGGCGAACACACATCTCCCGGGCCAGGGCAGCAGATGTGGGCCTTTCAGGCCACACCACCTCCAGGCAGAGCAGGAGGCCCTGGGGGTGGCCGAGAGGGGTGCAGAGCTGTGCAGGGGCTGTGGCCTCCGGAAAGCTTGTCTGGCACTCCTCCCTCGCTGGGGCAAAGCCGGTCTGTTGGGGCAGCTCACCGGAATGTCCAAATGCACTCTGTGATTCCCATGGCTGTGGCTGTGGCCCAAAAGCAACCTCCAGGCAGATGGGAAAGTCTGCCTTTTTGTATGAACGTGAAACATTCTTTGAAGACTGCTCATCTTTGTGTCTTGTTTGGAAATGTCGGAGGCCTGAGAAAATGGAAACCGCCTGTTCCATTAGGGTCCCAGGTCTGGAGTTGGGAAGGCTGGAATTTGGACTTTCCTTGGAAAGTCCGCAAGAAGTAAACCTGTTTAGAGAACATTTCCTGTTGGGAATTGCTAATGCCTGGAATATGTTACTGAAGGTTTCACATTTTGGAGATTTTTATAAGGAAAATAACCTCATAGTTCCGGGGGAATGATCATATGCTGTTCTTGTGGGATAATTGACCTCATCCGTATAATTCAAGTCCCCCAGCCTTTAACCACAGCAGACATGGCTGATTGAGCTCAGAACTCTGTCCCATTGACCTTAGATTTAGCCTCAGAGTCCTTCTTAACACAGTTCTCCACTTTTAATCCATCCAATTTAAGTGGAGACCTTTTTATCATCTCTGGATTCCACTTTTGCTGTGTGCCTTACGATTGGGGAATGAACATTCTCAATATCACAACATCCTCAAACAATAGCACAAGGGACCTGGAGAGCTCTACCTTTTACACAGTCTCGTGCCAGGGTCGGTGTCTCCATTCTACACATAGGAAAACTGACAACCGGGTGCAGTGGCTCACACCTGTAATACCACCACTTTGGGAGGCCGAGGCAGGTGGATCACCTGAGGTCGGGAGTTCGAGACCAGCCTGACCAACATGGAGAAACCCTGTCTCTACTAAAAATACAAAATTAAGCCAGGTATGGTGGTGCATGCCTGTAATCCTAGCTACTTGGAAGGCTGAGGCAGGAGAATTGCTTGAACTCAGGAGGCAGAGTTTTATGGAGAGCCAAGATCATGCCATTGCACTCCAGCCTGTGCAACAAGAACAAAACTCTGTGTCAAAAAAAAAAAAAAAAAAAAAAGAAAGAAAAGAAAACTGATCACCAGAAAGTGGAATGCAGACAACTGGGACCTCTCGCCTTCCTAATCCATGACCTTGTCCCTTGAGGTGGTCTCTCTAGACCGTATTCTACCTGTCTTGTCTTGTCATTAAACCAAAGGTAAGGATTGTTTTTGGTTTTAATTGTGTATTATTGGCTGTAATTTATTATAGAATAAATAATTGGCTTTCAGGTATTGAATTTCATGTATTATAAAATAATGGTAATTTATTGGTTTTAATAATGGTTTGTGTGTTACAGTTGCTCAGAACCTCAGGTCTATGATGGAAGGACATTTACTGAGATCTCCTGTCTTCCTTAGTTTCAACTCCTTGTCACTGGCTTGCTTCCAGTTTCAGAGTTAACTATTAGAACCCATGCTCCCAGGTGGACCATCTCCTCCTGGGCTTTGATATGAGGCCAGTCTATTAAGAAATTTAATGAGAGGAGGCTTAGGATGCAGCTGAAAACCACCAAGGACTTCGTTATACATTAACTTTCCTTTGTGGGCTTAAAAAAATTACAGAAATATTGGAGTGTTGTCTCAGTAGCTCCAAGAATCAGAGGGAGATTTAGGGAAAAAGTTTATTTGTGTAATTCTTGTTCTTAGGTGTTCTGTAGATGTGGGCATATTTCCAACCCAGGGATGCACATGGGTGAAGCGATACATTGCATGCATTTGAGTTTATGTAAGCCAAACTGAAGTACAGGTTGTCGCTGTCTGTATGTATATTTATACAATAATAAAATGATAAAGGGTAGCTGCTGCCATCTATTGCGCGAGAAACATGGAGTAGAAGGAGGATCTTTGGGGTTGGACTTGGGCAGATGCAGGTTCAAATCCCACTTCTACCATGAAACAGCCGTGTGGCTTTGAGAACGTTTACTTGTCTGAGCTTCGGTTTTCAAATTAGTGCAATGGAATGATGATATGGATTAAATGAGATAATAGTCACAAAAATGCCCCGCATGATGTAGATTATATGTTAATAAAGCTGTTACTTAAAAAAGGGTGATGGGGTCCTGCTGAAAGGGAAAATATTAAATGGAAAACGTGTTTTCCTTTATAAATGGTGATCCTTCCATTGGTGCATTGAGTTGAGAAGGTGTTAAAATGCTTGGAGCATCTTAAGTTCTAGGCTCTGTTTCCATGAGAAACCAAATGCTGCAAATGGTGAACAGCTGTTCTGTTTATCATTTATTTCAAAGGGAAGCAGATATGGTTTTTGTCCTGTGAGGGCCACTGGTCTTCATCTGCTGCATGTTTCAGGGTCTGTGACTTGGCTGCTGCCAACTTTACCTATGACGTTTACATGGTTTTATTTTGTCTAAATTACCCACTTTGGTTAGGAACAATTGCTGTGAAGTTCAAACACATCAGAGTTGGAATTGTCAGCTCTGCTTCTTAAAGGATGTGTGACTTTGGGCAAGGCTTGTTACCAGTCTGAGCCTCAGATTTCTTATCTGTGCAGTGGGCACTGCAGCACCTATAACAGAGGGTTGCCTGGAAGATTAGTGAGATTGTGTCAATGCCCAACTGTACATAGGGAGGAAAAGTGTCAAAGGGTTTCATAAACGGCTTTGTATTTTCTATTATGGTCATTAGATTTGCAGTATTTGAAAATAGATGTGTAAAAGATACACAGTGCAGATGTCAAGTCATTTTATGCACCAATAACCCAGCCTTTCCCTGAATGGGCAAAGGGATGTGACATTTGGATGAAGTTTTAAGAAAACAAGTAAGAAAACTTGAATGGGAACCTCCATGGAGTGCAGGGTCTTTTAGGAACTGATGACTTGGGTTGAGAAATCCTCCCCATCCCCCAGAAAAGAAATGTCCAGCCTCTGTTTTGCTGCCTGGTGGCTACCACTGAGAACAAGAAAGAGGAAGAGGTTGTTTGAATGGACAGATGAGAGCAGTAACAGACATTTGCTGAGCACTTTCTAGAAACACTGAATTGTATTACCCTGCTGAATGCTGACAATGACTGCAGGAGGTGTGACTCCAGGGACCACACTCCTAGCCTCTTGCTCGACTGTCACTTTTGTCATCTAGTTTTGCCCAGACACTGTCCAGACTACATTTGTTTTGACTTGGCTGAGGTTGGAGAGTAGGGCCGTTATGTGTAATTATTCAGGTTGTGCACTGCACAACCCCAAGGGCTCCATTCACATCACAGATATGGATAGAAATGTTTATTATGACACCTTTCTGGCAGATGGTAGTAAAGTGACTTGTTCCAACAAAAAGTATATTGTGGCCATTTTCTGACAGATTGAAGAAGGAAAACCTTTCTTGAGTTCACACCAAAGTTCTGTATGGGCTGGTGGTAGCACTATCATTGGATGGAGTCACTGCTTGCTTCATCTGGAGGGAGGGAATTATATTCTAATGGGAAACTGAGCTATCATGTTGTCTCTAAGTCTGGTAGCAAAGTCCCTAGAGTCAAGTACAGACTTGCTGTTGTAACAGAGGCATTCCCAAGAGGCAGGGGAGCAGGATGGTTAAGAGCAGAGTATAGAGATAGTGGCCGGGGTTCAAAGTCTGGCTCTGCCACCTATTGCTGTGTGTCTTTGGCAACTTGCCTAACCTCTCTGGGCCTCAGTGGCCACATCTGACATTGAATGACAATGACAGCAGCTGTCTCACAGGTCTGTGCTGAGTCTTAAATGAGTTACTGTATATAAAGCAATTAGAACAGTACCTGGCTTACATTAGCTGTTAGCTGGTTTTATTAAAGGTAGCCTAAGATTTTCTCACAGAAGTGTAGTTTTAAGAACATGAGCAGGTCCTTGGAATTTTTGTAGATTGACTTTTCTTCAAGTGCATCTGATCATTTGTAAGTTCCTGCATTTCATCAAGAAGATGAATTTACAACTGGGGCAACCTTAAGGAAGAAGACTCAGATATTAACTCATGAAGCTTGTTCAAAAGAGGACTGACTTAGTACATTTCAGCCTCCCCCCATCACTGCCTAACAGCAACAACAGCACATTTTTCCCTCCTAGATTTTGCTGTAATTTTGTAGATGGAATTTCATAAAGGATTTTATATATTCTATCGTGGTCATTAAGTTTGCAGTATTTAAAAATAGATGTGTAAAAGACACACAGTGCAGGCTATAAAACACCCTCAAACGACATTAAAATGGGAATGAATCCATTCATTTGGGTTTCAGTTGAGTTTATCTTGTATTACATATTTTTTAATATCCAAAGACCTGTAGAAATAGGTTATTGAGTAGGAAGTTGGCCAAGCCAGAGCTCGACACCATGTGGGCACTTGTGGGCACTGGCAAAGCCCTTGAAATTTGATCCTGATTGAATTGCAGTCATTTTCCACCTGCAAAAACAGTTTTCTCCAGCAAACCTAGGAGTGGGGGTGGGGGCTTATGCACTCCCCACCTTCTCCAGTATGGATCTTTCACTTTCCGTTAAGCTCGATGTCTTCACGTTGATGCTTATAAGATGGACCTCTTAGAAAATATTTAATACATGTTTGCATTTCTAAACTTAAAAAAAGTTTTCCCTGGTATTTGCCATGAGAATGTGATTAAATGAGCCACGTGAAATCAAACTCCATGTCTCTGGGTGTTGAACAACCCTTAGGATCAAGTAGGTCCTAACAAACTTTTGTGAAATGTACAGATGAATGTATTTGGGCCCACATATGAAGAGGGTGGACTTGAAGGTGGCAGATCTGAAGTCATTTGGCAGAGAACTCAGCATGATAGGCATGAGCCGGGACCTAAAAAGGACAGAGGGTGTGGGTGTGCACCAGTCCTGGTGTCAAACCTGTGATTTTCCAGCGGTGGGACTGGGGCAGGCCTTACAACCTCTGTGAACCTCAGCTTCTCATCTAGCAAATGGGAACAATGATTCTACCTATGCCTATGAGGGTTTTTGTAAGAAATGAATGAATGATGGTGATTTCTCAAGGATCTAGAAATAGAAATTCCATTTGACCCAGCAATCCCACTATTGGATATATACCCAAAGAACTATAAATCATTCTACTCTAAAGACACATGCATGTGTATGTTCATTGCAGCCCTGTGTACAATAGCAAAGACCTGGAACCAACCCAAATGCCCATCAATGATAGACTGGACAAAGAAAATATGGTACATATACACCATGGAATACTACACAGCCATAAAAATGATGAGTTCGTGTCCTTTGTAGGGACTTGGATGAATCTGGAAGCCATTATTCTCAGCAAACTGACCCAAGAACAGAAAGCCAAGCACCGTATGTTCTCACTCATAGGTGGGTGTTGAACAATGAGAACACGTGGACTCAGGGAGAGGAGCATCACACACAGGGGACAGTTGGGAGGGGGTAGGGGAGAGACAATGGGGGGTGGGGAGGGGATAACATGGGAGAAATGCCAGATATAGTATGCACCAAAAAGAAAATAAATTAAAAAAAAAAGAAAAATCCAGAAAAAAAAATTTAAAACAATAAGGTATATTAAAACATATATTCATTAACAATAAGAAAACAGTATTGGATGAGACGTATAGAATATAAAGTACAAAAACATGTACACACTATTCAGCACAAGATAAGGATACCATTTCCAATAACAACTATTGTTTCAAAAAAAAAAGAATGAATGTAGATGAAGTGTGTAAGATTAAATGTGCATGATCAGTGCTCAGTGCATGTTAGTCGCTGCTATTTCTAGAAATGATGATGCTGATAGTGAGGATGATGATGGTGACGGTGATGATATGGTGATGATGATGGTGCTGATGATAATGGATGGTGGTGATGGTTGTGGAGGTGGTGATGATGGCGATGATGATGGTGAAGGTGATGATGATAATGGATGATGGTGGTGGTGGTGGTGGTGGTGGTGGTGGTGGTGATGGTGGTGATGATGATGGATGATGGTGGTGGTGGTGGTGATGGATGATGATGGTGGTGGTGATGGTGGTGATGATGATGGATGATGATGGTGGTGGTGATGGTGGTGACGATGGTGACAATGGTGATGATGATGGTGAAGATAATATGATAATGATTATGATGATGGTGATGATGATGGTGATAAGTGTTTCTTGGTAGGCTGAAGCCTTTGACTGAATAGATTATTGCTTTCTAGGAGGATTTGAAGGAATTCAGCCATACCAGATGTTTTCTCTGCTTACTGCTGAAATGTCACTATTGAGTCATTCATTGGGACTCAGCCTCATAACCCTCCTCACATCCCCAAATTTATTACTTTTTCTTTTATGATACTGTCTTTACCTTTTGTTTAAGAAATCTTTCTCAAAATTTATAAAGTTATTTCCTATGTTTTCCTCCAAATTTTTAATTTTTTGGAAATTTTCATATTTAGTTATTTTGTTTTTCTACGAGATGAACTAGGAATTTAGTTTTTATTACTTTATGATGGAATTCCTACATCGCCACATCTCCAAGTAGTCCCTTAGTGCTTTTTTGTTGATCTGAACAATTTCCAGTTAGTTTTTTTTCTGAGACAAAGTCTCACCGTGTTATCTAGGCAGGAATGCAATGGTGCAATCATGGCTCACTGCAGCCTCGACCTCCCAGGCTTAAGTGATTCTCCCATCTCAGCTTCCAAGTAGCTGGGACAACAGGCACTGGTCACTAGACCCGACTATTTTTTTTTTTTTTTTTTTTTAACTTTTTGTAGAGATGGGATCTTGATGTGTTGCCAGGGCTGGTCTTGAACTCCTGGACGCAGGAGATCCTCCTACCTCAGCCTCCCAAAGTGCTGGGATTACAGACATGAGCCACCATGCTCAGCCCATTTGTGCTTTAAGACATTAAACATGTGTCTCAGTATTGGAAAGGCAACTTGTATCCTTGTACTCTGCTGTGGGAGTTGTTTGAGTAACTTTGCTTCTCTGAGCCTCAGTTTCCTCGTTTGTAAATGGGGAAACTAATTTAGTCCTGTCTACTTTTCAGGACTACATTGAGGGCCACACGACATAATATATGTGAATGTGCTTTGCAAACTGCAGAGTATTTTGGATGCTTCTAAGTCATGTGCTGGTGACCTTTGGGGAGCATTCTCTCTATCAGTTATGTGTGTTTGGGGCTAGTCATTAATCCCAAATGGACAGAGGAGGGGGGCTTTGAGCTCCATAGGCTTTGAAATTCCTTCAAGAGTTCTGTGCACTTTGTAAGTTACAGGCTGGCTTATACTACTATGCAATGGTTGTGATGACTGCTATTTTTTTCTCATGGGCCTATGTGGAGATGGTGTGCAGAATCTCTAGTGATGTCATGTTGAGGGTTGCAGGAAAGATGTCTTATATGCTCCAGAATCTAATCCTTCATTTCCATGTTGAATTATATTGACAGTGTCTGCCGTATGCTGAGTGCCCTTAGCGTCTTAGTCACTTTACATACATTAACTGCAAAGTAGCTACCTTTATCCCTGTTTCACAGATGAGGAGCTTATGGCATGGAAATGTCAGTATGAAGGGGCTTTCTCATGATCACAGAGCTTGGAAAGGGCAGAGTTAGGAGTAGGATTTGTGCTGTCTGACCCCAATGTCCTTGTTCTGTTTAGGGTACCACCATGGTTTATCTGGTTTTTGTTTTAGCCAACCAACTAACATTACTAACCAACCAACTAATGAACAGTGATCCACCTACCCAACCAACTAACCAACCAACCAATCAGCTAATCAACAACCAGCCACCAACCACCAAGCATGCGTGTCACCATCAGTCATGTGCTCAGCACTGAGCTTCTGGAGGGAGAGGACATTCTGTCCCGGTCCTCAATGAACAATGGGTCTGTGCCTATTGCACTGCACTCTAGAGATGCGCTCAGCGTCCTCGGCTGGAGCATCCTTCTTTGTGGTGGGAGTTACACCCTGGTAGTCGTCGTATTGTTAGTGCCCAGCACAGGGGAAGTGTGTGGCTGTCTGGGATGGGAGTGGGTGTGGGGTTCAGTAAATATCACACTCACACACATGCTCTCACATACCCACCCTCTAACACACACATGCAGTCACACACGCACGTATGTACTCCATATACACACACACATGCACTCACATTCACACATACACTCACGCCCTCACACACACCCTCACATATGCACTCACACTCACACACTTATGCACTCTTCACACACACACTGTCACACACGTACTCACAGACACATACACACACCTATGCACTATCACACACTTATGCACTCTTCACATATACACTCACACACATGCACTCACATATGCACTCTTCACACACACTGTCACACACATACTCAGACACACTTATACACATGCACTATCACACACTTATGCACTCATCACATACACACACATGCACTCACACACTTATGCACTCTTCACACACATATACTCACACATTTACACATACACACATGCACTCACACATTCACACATATACTCACACATGCACACACATACACATGCACTCACACATTCTCACACACATACACTCACACTCTCAAAACACATTCATTCTCAAAACTTGTTTGCACGCACACACTCATCCAGGGTCACTCTCCTATGTACTTGCATACTCCCTCTCACACACTTTCACACGCACACACATTCTCACAATCTCACATACTCACACTCATGCACGTACTCATGGACACTCTTTCACACATGCTTTCTCTCTTCTCTCACACTCACACACCCTTCCTTGAGCATGAAACACAACACATAACACACTGTGGGAGGAAGGAAGGGGCTGAACAGCTTTCAGACCCTTAATTGAATGTGCTCAGGAGTCAGATCCCTGCTGGGTGTCAGAGCTGCACTCTGACTGGGGGTCAGATCCAAGCTCGGGGTCAGATCCGTGTTCAGGCATCTGGTGCATGCTCTGGATCAGATCCGTGCTCTGCGGTCAGATCCACACTTAGGGTTAGATCCAATCTCAGGGTCAGATCCTTGCTCATGGGTCAGGTTCGTGTTCTGGGTCAGATCTCAGCTCGGGGTCAGATATGTGCTCTGGGGTCAGTTCTATGCTCTGGGGTCAGATCCGCGCTCTGAGGTAAGGTCTGCACTTTGGGGTCAGATCTGTGCTGGGGGTGAGATCCGTGCTTGGGGTCAGATCTGGGCTCTGGCGTCAGGTCTGAGCTCAGTTGTCAGGTTCGAGCTCGGGTCAGATCTGAGCTCTGAGGTGAGGTCTCCGCTTTGGGGTCAGATCCATGCTGGGGGTCAGATCCGTGCTGGGGGTCAGATCCATACCTAGGAGTCAGGTCCGCACTCAGGGGTCAGGTCCGCGCCCAGGGGTCAGGTACATGCTGGGTGTCAGATCCGTGTTGGGATCAGATCTGTGCTCTGCTCTGTGGTGGGATCCATGCTGGAGGGTCAGCTCTGCCTCAGGTGGCTGAGTGAAAAGCAGGTAGGATGACGCCTGCCTGGAGCCCTCCCCTCCTTAGGGGGAACAAAGCAGCTTCTCCAGGGCCACTGCCTGGCTTGGGGAAGCTGTCAGAGGCTCTGCACAGGTACGGAGCTCGCCATAGCCGAAGGAGCCCTGAATTGGGATCAGGGGTCTGAGCACAGCTGTGCCACTCACATCTTGGATGGCCTAGGCTGGCCTCAGACACCCGGGCCTGGCCCTCATTTTCTGCACATGGCCACTGAGGCCTAGGGCCCGAGCGCTCGCTCTCCAAAGCCCCTTCCTGGAAACTCTGGTGTTTCCTGTCTTTTCTGGCTGCTCATTAACAGGGCATTTTCATTTTCCAGTCTACACTCCAGCCTCCTCCTGTGAACCTCACCCCCTGGTAGGGAAGCGGGCACTGGGTGGATTCTCCGAAAGGCCCAGGAAAGGGTGCGGGGTGGCAGGCGGCTTAAATGCCAGCCCTGCAGTGGGCACCAGGGACACTGCGCCTGGGTTCGGGCCCCTTGGTCCCAGTCTGCTGGGAAACCGGGTGTTTTCTTACCCAAGCCTGAGTCACCACCGGTGAAGTGGACGGGCGGAAAGTCTGGGGCTCAGGGCAGACCACACAGCGAGTTCGTGCAGCTCGCAGATCAGCCCCGGCCTGGACAGCCCCTCCCAAGACCCCACGGCGGGAGGGCTGTGGGAGACCAGCGTGTCTTTCTCCTGTTACTGGGGCTTCTGTGAACTCCCTGGAGGCTGACAGATGCTGTGAGGCTCTGCTTCTCAGGCTGACCTGGGGTCCTGGCATCAAGCCCAGGAGAGAATGAGAGACCCGCCTGCCTGTCATGCGTGGCCAGTGGAGCCAGAGCTGGCGAGGAGGGCAGCCTGGCTGCAAGGTCTTGTGCCATATTACGCTGTTCCCCATCTAGTGCCGGCCCGGTTTCAATCAGCCTCCTTCACCCACACAGGCCAAGAAAAAGCTATAAAGTCAGAAGCCGCCCTGGCATCTGCTGTGTGCGAGAACAGAGCAGATATTGTCCCCGGCTTCCCGTTCTCGGCGGCTCTCATTCTTGTTGGCCACACAAATGGTTCTAATCAGTTTTCAGAGCCTGTCTGTGGTGTTTTAAGATGTTTGCTCGCTGCATTCTTGGGCAAATTACCCTCCAAGTCTTGAATGCCACCTTCCCAACCCCTTCCCCAGCTGAAACGAAAGAGAGGATGAGGTGTGAGTCAGATGTGTGTGTTTACACGCCCGCGTGCCATGCATGTTCTCAGGTAGGTTTTAACTTCTGTGGGTTGAGGCCATTTGCAGGAGCTACCACCCCTGCCGGGGGAGAGGGCATGAGGCCTCCTGATTATCTGTGGGACATCCATGTGCATGTCTCTGTCCTTGGAATTTGAGCGGTGTGGTCCAGCACCTTCGAGACCATACCTCCCCTCTCAGGTGACCCTTACCAGTCTGTGGGGCCACCCCCCACTTTCTAGCCTTGTCCCCAGGGGTTCAGGGCCACTCTGGTCTGAGCCTCTAGATTGCAGGTGATCATGGCTGTGTCAGCCACCCTCCTTCTGGTGAGGAAACAGGGCCTCAAGGGCTCTCTGACATTTTCCTCCTGCTACAGAGAGCTCAGGGGGCGGCTGTTGAACCCAAAGGCCTTTTCTGGTTAGCTTTCAATGAAAAGATGAACCTGGTGGGAGGGATGAGGGTCTCCTTGTTACCAAGCAAAGTGGGATTTGTTGACCCAGCAGAAAGCCAGGAGTCAGGCCCTAAGACAGGAGATTGAGCTCTCCCCTAGCACCCGCAAAAAGGCGTGTGTTTAAGAGTGAGGTCGCGTACATGTAAGAGTTACGGCCTGAAGTGCTTTCAGCAGAAAATAGAAATAAGCCTGGAAAACCCTCACGATGGAGCAAGAACAGCTGCTGCCACACAGAGACTGGGTGCCAGTCTCAGCGTTAAAGACCTCTTTGTTCTTGATCTTCTTCTGGTCTTTAAGGCATTTGTCTTTTCAGTTGGGAAAAGGAGTGATAAACTGATTGCCTGTGGTGTGTTCAGTCAGGAGGGAACTGTGGAGTCTGGGGAGGTGCTGGCCTCTTCCGTCTCTTCCCCCTCTCCCCCTTCCTCTTTCCTCCTCATTTCTTCCCCCTCTTCTTCCTTCTTCCTTTTCATCTCCATCGTCAACCCACCGCTCTGACTCAGAGAACTGAGGGAGGGTGTTTAACAAATGCACCCATGATCCACCAGCCTTGAGATTGTATAACGGAGGGGAAAGGAGAGAATTCTCCACCACACCCGTCATAGGTTGGGCTCTCTGGAAATCGATTTTGAGACAGTTTGGGGTATAAATTTTTCTTTGGATCAATACCTGTGAAAGGAAGGCGGAACAAACAGGATTGGGCGGAGGGAGAAGTCAGACTTCGATGTAATCTGATGGAACCTTGGCCAGTCTGGTGGGGTGCCTGGAGCAAGAACTATCTGTCCATCAGAGCATCTGCTTTAGACTAAATGCCAAGGTGCTTACATTCCCGCCTTATATACACAAGATGCGGCTGCCCCAGGAAGGGTGCGGCTTGGGCTAGGTGGCTCTCTGAAGCTGGGATAGGCCCTCAAAGGGGCAGACAGCTAACTGACCACATTTGCTGAGGACCTGGGTGGTGCAGCTTCATATCTGAACAATTTTATTCTAGATCAACACATCCCATACTGAGCCCTAGGACCCTGAGAGCTCTGTGAAGGTGATAAAGAAGGGCCCATGAATTGTTTCAAAATTCTAAAACATGTCTTTATACTGACATAAAGCCACAACCAAGAGTTGTCTTTGTCTTGGGCAAGACATGATGAGCGCATGCTGGCAGCTGCGGGTTACACAATGGAGGATGTGTGAGGGTGCAATCCCAGTTCAGACATTCTCTAGCTGAGGGGCTTCTGGCAAGTCACTTAACCCTGCTTTGTAAAATGGAGTTTAAAACCACACAAGCCCATCAGAGCTATGTGGGTGAAACTGGAGTGAAATGAAGTGATACATGGGAGGCGCTTGGTATTGATCCTAAACGCATGTGTCTTTCATTATTGTTATTTCTGTTGTCATCCCAACAGCTGGAACTACACTTCCCAGATTTTTGTGTCTGTGGTTCCAGGTCAGTAGAGGCCACAGGAGACCTTTCTTTACGCCCCAAATATGGCTACAGGGAAAGTGTTGTTGCAGCTTTCACACATTGTCCCCGATCTTCTCTCTCACCTGGCTGGTGCGGGGTGGCAGTTGGTTGTGGCTCCTCCAGCAAACTAGATTTCCCACTTTAGGTTTTGGAATCTAGGAATGGGGCGAAGGCAGCTTCGTGATGAAAGGTACCAGCTTTTCATGCGAGAGACCCACATCAGCAAAATGTGAGAAGGAGATGTGGGACCAACTTGTCTTTGCTCTCCCTCATTTCACATCCATCTTCCCGACCATCTGCCCTGCTGATTCAGGCCCAGCACCAGCCACACCCCACAGCCTTCCATGGAGGTCTTGGGGGTTGAACCAGCTCCCATGAATGACTGACACTGAGTACCAATAACAAGTCCCTTGTTGTATAGTTCTCAGTGCTTCCACTTCTGTGATTAAACCCTAACTGTCATGATATCACCATCACCACCACCACCATTATTAGCACCATCACCATCATCATCACTATCATCACCACATCACGATCAACCCCATCATCGTCACCATCCCCGTCACTAACACCCTCGCCATCATTATTACCATCCTTGCCATAATCCTTAGAGTCATTGCCACCATCCTTATCATCATATGAGTTCTGCGCACTAACTGATTGCACCACTGGAGCTCGCACCCTTATCATCATTTACCGTCCTCACTGTCACCATTATCACCATCATCCTTCTTACCATCGCCATCCCCCCCATCCTCCTTCTCCTCACCATCATCATCATCACCAACCCTACCATCATCATAATCATGATCATTTTCATCACCATCACCAAAACCATCATCATTTTGCCACTATCATCACTATCACCACCACTGCCATGATCCTCATCAGCATGGGAAAGATGAATTAGACAACGTCTAGGTACAGAAAGTAGAGCTATATCAAGGAGGGCAGAAATTGCAGTTCCCTTTTTTCTTTTGAGATGGGGTCTCACTCTGTCATCCAGGCTGGAGTGCAGTGGCGTGATCTCCGCTCACTGCAGCCTCTGCCTCCCGGGTTCAAACAATTCTCTGCCTCAGCCTCCTGAGTAGCTGGGATTACAGTCATCACAAGCAGGCCTGGCTAATTTTTTTTGTATTTTTAGTAGAGACGGGGTTTCACCGTGTTGGCCAGGCTGATATTGAGCTCCTGACCTCATGATCCACCCGCCTTGGCCTCCCAAAGTTCTGGGATTATAGGCATGAGCTACTGCGCCCGGCCCACAGTTCACTTTTACAAAGAGGCACCTCACAATTAAGACTAACATTTGGTCATGAACTCTTAATGCCTATAGTAGCCAGCCAGATAACATAACTGATTGGAGTTTGGGGGGTACATGGAAATGGGGAATGGTGAGACTATGACAACTGTCTGAAGATAATCAATTCCAAGTTTTCACTAAACAAGGTGGTGGCCAAACAGAAGCCATCTGAGGAGTGAATCTAGCTGGAGTCCCCAGTATGCACGCACCGCACTGAAGGGTTGTTTACTTTAGATTCAGTGATATTCCTATTCCTAGATAAGGAGACAGAGAAAAACCAATTTACAGGTAGCGGGGAGGCCACAGGATCTGATAGGAGGATTTCGGTTTAGGAATCAGACATATTTGGGTTTCAGTCCCAGGTCCAGATTGCAATGTTGGCCACTTTGGTCACATTTTCTGAGCAGCAGTCCCCCTCATGTGAAAAAGACAACCACAATAGTCCATTCCTCACCCCATTTGGTAGCTATGAGATCAAAGGAGACAAGATTTGGAGAGCACTCACTCCATGTCTCGCGCATAAGACGTGCTCAATGAATGCTAACATTACCATAATTAGTTTTAGAGGATTCATTTCTAGGATGACCTGAAGTCTCCCTCCACTCTCTCTCTCCCCTACTCATATAATATCACACACATATACATAACACACACTCTCTCTTACTCACATTCACATACATACACATTCTCACAAATACACTCAAAGTAGACTTAATAATCCAGTGTGCTGAGTTAATGAATTACTGAGTAAGCATACAATTTATCTACTATGTAACTTTAATGAAACTGATGTCAAGAACAGTATTTCATGCTAAAAGTCCACACTGAATTCTTTCTCCTTCTACAACACACACTCACACACATTCACTCACACTTCACTTTCAGTTCTGCAGCTCCTATGATCTGCCTAATCTCAGAAACAACCTTTCGATTGCGCATTCCTGGGGGGAAATACTTTCTTTCCTCCTCCAGAAGAAAGATGCCTCATGATATCACTTGAGAAGAATGAACTCAAACCAAGGTCTCTCAGGGGACAAACTTTGACCCAGTGGTTTGCTGGCGCTGGCCTTTCTGAGTAACCAGACCCACCCAGCATACCTTGCCCTCAGGCCACCCAGTCTTTCCTGCTCTCCTACAGGAAGGCTTTGGTTAAACATCCACAGTCGTGGGTGGGCTCCCTCCCATTGCGCTGCCCAACTGGGCAGTTCCTCCCCTTCATTGTGAGTTCATTGCTGTAATGGAAGAACCAAGGAAGAGGATGTCTTCTGTCATCCAAGGCTGTGGCAGCCTAAGCCTCTCTCTTAGGGGGCGGGGGTAAGAAGCCCAGTTTCTTCAGTTCTACCTGGGTCTGCTGCAGGAGATAGGCTGGTGAGCACAACACCCTCGCTTGTTATATTGCAAACAGTCGACAGGTAAATAGATGTTTTCTCTAATGAGCAGGCTTGTCCAAGCCATGAGCATGCAGTGCTCAGCTGTTGATTGTACGCTCTTAGCACTCATCTCTCCTGTTAGTAGCACCTGAGTTTCCTTTCAAAGAATCATGTTCCCTCTACTTTCTGTCTACCTGTTTGGAGTGGACATGTGACCCAGTATCAGCCATGAGAACACTGCATCCTAGGCTAGGTGCGGTGAATCATGCCTGTAATCCTAGCACTTTAGGAAGCCAAGGCTGGAAGATCCCTTGAGACCAGGCGTTCCCGGAACACTCTACTTTTTCTGACCATTATGATTGGTCCAGAGATGTTATTTATCCCTAATGACTCTATTGAGAGCCCTTGCTGCAGCCCTGAAAAAGAGAAATTCTCTTTGTCCTGGGATTGCTGAACTGTGATGATTTGAGCTTGAGGATGCCAGAAGCTCCTTACCACCCCCAGAGAGAGCCTACCTAAAATGACAGTGGCTCCGAGAAAACCATCAGAGGGACAGAGAGAGACCAAGGTTTGGAGACATTGTGTTGAGCCTGTTGGTCTATGTTAATGGAAGCTCGCTTTCTAGTTAAGAGAAGCAGTCAATTTCCCTGATAGGCATAAATCAGCTATTTACAAACTAAAGGGTCTTAGCTAATACAAGTCACACATTGAGAGATGCTTGTAAATGATCATAAAATTGCTTAGTCAGATTTAAAACCAGAATCTTATTGTGATAACAGCAGACATCATAGCTGGCATTTGCTGAGGGCTTATTAGTACAAAGCGTTTTAAATATTTTTTCTGAACAAGTAATTAAAACCATTCTGTGCCATGCATACCGTCACTGTCTCTATCATCATCGTCAGCATCATTATCATCATCACGACTATGGACTGAATGTTTGTGCCCTCAACCCCAGATTTGCATGTTGAAGCCCTAACGTCCAATGCGATGGCATTTGGAGATGGGGCCTTTGACAGGTAATTAGATTTAGATGAGGTCTTGAGGGTGGAGCCCCTATGATGCATTTAATGTCAGCATAAGAAACACCAGAGTGTATGTGCCCCTTCTTCTCTTTCTCTCCCCCACTTCCCCTTCTCTCTCCCTCTCCCTCTCTCTCTTCTCCTCACCATGTGAAGACACAGGGAGATGTAGCTGTCTACAAGTCAGGAAGACAGCCGTCACCAGAACCTGACCATGTTGGTACTGTGGTCTTGAACTTCCCAGCCTCCAGAACTGTGAGAAATATATTTCTGTTGTATAAGCCACCCAGTCTATGGTATTTTGTCGTGACAGCCTGGGAAGACGGAAATAGTCACTATCATCACCACCATCACCATTATAATTACCATCACCACCATTATCACCATCACCATCATCACCATCACTAACATCACCACTGTCATCACCACTGTCATCATTACCATCATCACCATCACCACCATCACCATCATCATTACCATCATCATTACCATCACCACCATCACCATCATCACCATTATCATCATCACCATCATCACTATCATCATCATTATCAGCATCACCATCATCATCATCACCATCACCACCATCACCATTATCAGCATCACCATCATCACCATCACTAACATCACCACTATCATCATCACCATCATCACCACCATCACCACCATGATCACCATAATCACCATCACCATCATCACCATCACTAACATCACCACTGTCATCACCACCGTCATCATTACCATCATCACCATCACCATCATCACTATAATCACCATCACCATCACCACCATCATCACCATCATCACCATTATCATCACCATCACCACCATCGCCATCATTATCACCATCACATCACCATGATCATATCATCATTATCACCATCACCATTATCACTGTCACCACCATCACCATCATCACGATCATCATCTCCATGATGCAAGTTTTGCATATTTCTACAAACATACATGTATTTTAATTCTCTGCTCCTTTGCTCAGGTGGTCTCTTTAGCCTGGTGAACTCTCTTCACCTGGTAGGTGGTAGAAGGAAGTGGGTATGGGCTGGGGCTCTGGGGTTAGGCTGCCTGGGTTCATGTATGAGGTATTAACTGTACCTCCTGGACAAGTGGTTTAGCTTCCCCAAGATTTGTCCATACAATGGGAATGAAACCAGGCTTGCAGTACAGATACTGACTCAGAATTTCTACATTAGGTGTGCACAAATGTGTCTTTCCTTATTTCTAAATAATTAAACTAAATTCTTGAGGTTCCATTTTCACTCATAGCTGTGAGACCAAATCTTTCTGTTCCAAGGAACTCAGTCATATCTGGTTTAAAATTCTGTCTTTTTTTGGGGAGGCCAATTTTTTCTGCACATCTCCTCCTTCCCTTTTTGCCGGGGGATGTAAGTTCCTGCAGGGCTTCTGCATCCTTCCAGCACACAGGATGGGACACCGGTCTGTGTCTTTCTCTGTCCTTGTTGGTGTTTCCTAAATGTAATTGCTGAGGGAGGTATTTTAAAAATTGAAGTGATATTCATATAAGTGCACAAAATTAGCCATTTTAACGCATTCAATTTGGTGGATTTAGTACATTCACAATATCCCCCAGGACTTTGGTGGCACTCTTTCACATTGGGGCGGAGGAAGCAGTTGCTTCGGACTTAAGCATAACTCTCTTTTCCTGACCTCTTGAGCAGTCGTTAATTGGGGGTGGTAGCACCCACCTGGTTGTCATAGTGAGTAGAGGAGCTGCTGCATCTAGGCGCTGGGGCCAGGAGGGCAAACTTTCCTGCCATTAGTGTGGCAGCTCTGCAGGGTCAAGAACCATCGGTGATGGCAGAGGTGTCCGGTAGAAACAATGTGGGGGGATTTATCCACAATGTCTGCCCTTTGCAGCAAATGTTTGCTGCAGACTGGGAGGCTCAGAGCTGCCCCCCCAGCCCCAGCACCCAAGGCTTCAACGGTGTCCTGGCCGACAACTTGCAGTCTTGGGAAAGAAAGCAGCCGCAAGACCCTGGTCAGGCTAATGTTTCCCAGTCCTGGTAGAACTTCTCCTTTGCTGGCTTTGCTGGGGTTTCTCCTCCATGCTGTTCAGATTCCTCAGACTGCATAATTATTACCTCATTCGGAGGTTCAGGACCCAATTGTGTGAGCAAGAGAATTATGGTTATGCAACTTCCAGCAAATATGCAAATTTCTCCAGTTTGCAAGGGGGAAGGAGCTTTCCCCTTTCCCTAGACATCAGCCTGTGCAGTCAGGGTCACACTGAGCTGGACCTGACTCCCATGGTTTGGGGGACATTTCTGTACATCAGCGCTGGGTCTAGGGCAGGGGCCAGAGGAATGGGGAGCTGTGATGCTAATCACTCTCTTCTGCTTACTTTGTTTCGTTTGTTTAAAAAATGAACCGACAGGAACATTGACTTTCTTTTTGTTGTACATGTAAACACATGTGTAGATTTGTGCCGCCCTCATCACAGTCAAGACACAAAGCATTTTCATCACTCCAAAAATTCCCTTGGGCTATCCCTGTGAAGTTCCACCCTCCGCTCATCACTAATTCTCGGCGCCTACTAATCAGTTCTTCATCACAAGAATTTTGTCTCTTCCAGAATGCCATTTAAATGGAACCCTAAGGATATGGAACCTTTTGAGCCTTGCGTCTTCCACTGAGCGTAAGGCTTCTGATCCATCCAGGTCATTGCGTGTATCACTGATTCATCCTTTTTCTGAGTAATATTTCATTGTTTGGACATATTACATTCTGTTTATCCATTCACCAGTTGAAGGACATTTGGGTTCCTTCCAATGTGGGGTGATTATGAATAAAGCTGCAGGTTTTTGTGTGAACATTTGTCTTTATTTCTCTTGGGTAAATACCTAGGAGTGGAATTGCAGGGTCATATGGTAGGATATATTTAACTTTTTTTTGTTTTTTTTTTGCGATGGAGTCTTGCACTGTTGCCTGGGGCTAGAGTGCAATGGCGCGATCTTTGCTCACTGGAACCTCCACCTCCTGGGTTTACGCGATTCTCCTGCCTCAGCCTCCCAAGTAGCTGGGATTACAGGCGCACACCACCACACCTGGATAATTTTTTTTGTATTTTTAGTAGAGACAGGGTTTCACTATGTTTCAGGAGTTTCAGACTGGTCTCAAACTCCTGACCCCATGATCCACCTGCCTCGGCCTCCCAAAGTGCTGGGATTACAGGCGTGAGCCACCACACTCAGCCTATATTTAACTTAAAAAAAAAACCTGCCAAACTTTTCCAGGGTGGCTGCACCACTTTATATTCCTGTGAGCAGCATATGACTGTTCCTGTTTCTTCCTTTCTTCACCGGCACTTGGCATTGTTGCATTTTTCATTTTAACTATTTTAGTGAGCGTGCGATGGTGTCTTCATGGTCTTAATTTGCATTTCCCTGACATCGAATGAGGGAGACATCTTATGCACTTACTCATCATCCATATATCCTCTTTGGTGAAGCAGCTGTTAAAGTCTCTTGTCCATTTTTAATTGGGTTATTTTTCTTTCTACTGAGTTTTTAAAAATGTCTTTGCATATAACGGACGTACAATGAACTGCACCTGCACATATTTGAACACACCATCACTTCCAAAGTGTCCTGGGGTCCTTTTGTCTTCTCTCTCACCCTTCCTCCATCTCATTCCCGGGAAACTATTATTAGTTTATTTATTTTTGAGACAGAGTCTTGCTCTGTCACCCAGGCTGGAGTGCAGTGGCACAATCTCGGCTCACTGCAACCTCTGCCTCCCAGGTTCAAGTGATTTTCCTGCCTCAGCCTCCTGAGTAGCTGGGACTACAGGTACCCACCACCATGCCTGACTAATTTTTGTATTTTTAATAGAGACGGAGTTTCACCACGTTGACCAGGCTGGTCTTGAATTCCTAAGCTCAGGCAATCCTCCTGTCTCAGCCTCCCAAAGTTCTGGGATTGCAGGTGTGAGCCCCTGAAACTGGCCTAAACCACTTCTGTATAAATTGCCCAGCCTCAGATATTTCTTTCTTGGCAATGTGAGAATGGTCTAGCACAGTACTATTCACTTATTACTCCTTTAGTGTCTCAGGGTCTCATTGAATACTTTCTTCAATTTCTATATTGCTAATATATGCCTTCTATTTTTCCTTGTCACTCTTGAGTCAGCTTTTTGTTTTATTGATTTTTCTCTATTATTTTTCTCTTTTCAATGTCATGGTTTCTGCTCTTCTTATTTATTTCCTTGGACTCACCCTGGCTGAGTTTGCTCTGCTTTTTATAGTTTTTTTTTATTTTTTTTTATTTTTTTTTATTTTTTTTTATTTTTTATTGCATTTTAGGTTTGGGGGTACATGTGAAGAACATGGAAGATTGTTGCATAGGTACACACATGTCAGATGATTAGTTTGAGCCCTTTCTTCTTTTTTAATGTAAGCATTTGATGATACAAATTTGTCTGTCAGCACTTGCTTTAGCTGAATTCCACACATTTTATATCCTGTAGTTTTACCCTCATTCAATTAAAAATATTTTCTATCTTCCCCCTAGAGTTTGTCTTTGACCCATGAATAATTTAGAAGTGTTTTGTTTAATTTCCAAGGTTTTGGAATTTTTTTTGTTATTTTTCTGTAACTGACTTCTGTTTTAATTTCATTATTATCAGAGAACATACTTCATATTATTAGAATTTTAATTCTTTTAAATTACTTTAATTCTTTTAAATTAGTTGAGGTTTTGTTTTATGAACCAGAAAAATAGTTGTCTATTTTTGTAAATTTTTTTTTTTCATTTTTTTTTTAGAGACATGGTCTTGCTCTGTTGCCCAGGCTGGAGTGCAGTGGTGTGATCATAGCTCATTGCAGCCTCAATCATCCCAGGCTTACGCTACCCTCCTGCTTCAGCCTCTTGAGTAGCTGGGACCACAAGCAGGTGCTGTCACACCAGGCAAACTTTTAAAATTTTTGTAGAGACAGGATCTCACTATATTGCCCAGGCTGGTCTCAAACTCCTGGCCTCAAATGATCCTCCTGCGTTGGCCTCCTAAAGTACTGAAATTAGGCTGGGTTTTCACACCTGTAATCCTGAGGTCCCCATCTCTACAAAACATTAAAAAACTAGCCAAATGTGTTGGTATATGCCTGTAATCCCAGCTACTCAGGAGGCTGAGGCAGGAGGATCTCTTTAGCCCAGAGGTTGAGGCTGTAGTGAGCCGAGATTGGGCCGAGATTGCGCCACTGCACTCAAGCCTGAGTGACAGAGAACTTGTCTCAAAAGAAAAAAAAAGTACTGGGATTACAGCCGTGGGCCACCATGCCTAGCCTTTGTAAATGTTCTATGTGTACTCAAAGCGAAAGTTTTTCTTTTTCTTCCTTTTTTTCTCTGTTGGTGGTGTGGTGCCATCCCGTTCATTTTTATCTTTGCTGACTTCCTATTTGTTCTCTCAATTACCTCGAGAATAAGATGGAAGTCTTCAACTACAATTGATCATTTGTCTGTTTCTTGTTTTGGTTCTATCAATTTTTGCTTCATTGTTTTCCTGATGCATTGTTTTTCTCTGGCTGCCTTCAAGATTTTTTCCTTGTCTTTTGCTTTCCGCATTTTGACCATGATGTATCTAGGTATGGGTTTCTTTGAGATTATCCTCTTATGGGATTCACTGAAATTTTTGAATTTGGAGGTTTTGCTTTCTGACAAATTAGAGACATTTTCAGCCATTCTTTCCTGAGATGTTTTTCTACACTGCATTCTTTCCCTTTCTGTCTGGAATTCCTGTGGCATGGATGTCAGGCGCCCGGTCCCGGTGCTTCAGTCTCTGTTCATTTGCTTTTTTCCAGTTTTAAAATTTTGCTTCTTTTCCCCTTTGTTATTCAGATTAGATGGTTTCTATTAATTTATCCTCAGATTTAATGACTAATTGCTCTATTATCTTGATTTTGTTATTGAACCATCCAGTGAGTTTGAAAATTGTGGTTATCATATTGTTTAGTTGTAACAGTTTATTTTGGTTTTTTCTGTATATCTTCTTTTTCTTTACTTACACTTTATATATTTCCATTTGCTTTATCAGTGTTTGCCCTTACTTCTTGGAGTATTTCTATAATAGCTGCTTCCAAGTCTTTTCTGATCCTCCTCCTCCTTCTCCTTCTTCTTCTATTTTTCAAGACGGAGTCTCACTCTGTCCCCCACGCTGGAGTGCACTGGTGTGATCTCAGCTCACTGCAACCTCCGCCACCCAGGCTCAAGTGATTCTCCTGCCTCGGCCTCCCGAGTAGTTGGGATTACAGGCGCCCACCCCATGTCTGGCTAATTTTTGTATTTTTAGTAGAGACAGCGTTTCACCCTTTTGGCCAGGCTGGTCTCGAACTCCTGACCTCAAGTGATCTGCCCACCTTGGCCTCCCAAAGGGCTGGGATTACAGGTGTGAGCCACCGTGCCCAGCTTTTTCTGATCATTCTATCACCAGTGTCATCTTGATGTTGGGGTCTGTTACTTATCCTTACTTGTACAAGTTAAGATTTTCCTGTATTTTCACGTGCTGAGTAATTTTGATCTTTATCCTGGAATTTTGCATCCTATATGATGAGGTTCTAGGTCTTGTTTAAATGCCATGGAGGATGCTGATAGTTTTGTTTCATTGACCAATCAAGGTGGTTGGGTTCAGGCAACAAGTTTCAGGCAGCCTCTGCTAGCTGTGCTCCCAATGGCTGCTCAGGTGTCAAAGCAGAGCAGTGCTCTTCAGAGCTGTCCTGTGTATGCACCATCCACTGGCCAGGCCTGGGCCTGGCGATTGTTCATCCTCGAAGGGTCAGATGTGTGCCTGTGCAGTTTAAGAGTGAGCCCAGGATTCATGAACAACTTTAAACTGTCTCTTTCCTGATCTCTGCCCCTCTCTGCAATCTCCCTGGCATTTTTTGGATTCTCTGGGGCTTCCTTTTGGGGTCGTCCACTCAGAAAACTGGACGTCAGTTATTCTGCTTTGCTGCATACTTCTCATAACTGTGGCCAAGTCTGGGACTGGGAGGTGGGAGTACAGAGAGAGAGAGAGAGAGAAGGAGAGAGAGAGAAAGAGAGAGAGAGAGAGAGAAGAGAGAGAGAGAGAGAGAGAGAGAGAGAAACACCTGGGGTCCACCCTGATCTCCTGGAAACACAGAAACACAGATTTTTCTTATCACATAGGAGGATTCTGCCCACTCTGAGTTTCAGGGTCCCATGGGCCATGCTGTAGTCACTGCCATGGAACTGTTGGAAAACTGGGGTACAACAGGACAGAAGAAAATTAAAAGAAAAATGGGATTTCCCTCACGTCTTCCTTCCCTTTCCTGAAGCGCTCTTTCTCTGAGCCTGATACCTGTGTTCAGTTTCGAGTCAATTTGATTCCAGGCTGGGGATACTGAAGGAAATAAGGGGAGACTCACCTCTAGTTCAGTGAAACTGAACTTCTTTCTAGACTGCCTGCTGGGTCTACAGTTCAGAGTCCTCACCTGGCTGCTCCATGCATTCTATTTGGACATCTCAGCTGCATTCAGTGGAGAAGAAGGAGAGTATGCTGAGTCTACCTCAACCTCCATCCCAGGCCTTTCTGATGGCTTCTTAACTGTTTTAGCTGAGACAGTTAGGGTTGCAAGTGGAAGCCTGCTAAATTCAAAGCTTTAGTGAAACAATGTTCGTTTAGTCACTTAACTGAACTGGGGAAAATGTAGGAATGGCTGGTCCCAGGGAGGCCTAAATCCGGAAACTCAAATGCTGTCCTGTCCCCATCACTCTCCTCCATCACTGGTCTCCACCTCTCTCTGAATTGTCATTCTGTTCCCTCCTTTGCATTGAGGATTTCTTCATAAGGTGGTTTGCCTACATTCAGGAAACACTCTGAGCGCTCATCCTTCCAGCATCTTCCTCAAATTTCCCCAAAATTCCAGGATACAAATCATAATTGCTTAGCATACAAAAAAATCCAGGAAAATCTTAACGAACTTAATGGGTAAAAACAAGGAAGGGACAGAAAAGGTCTGTCCTGTTCTATGGTGGAAAATCCCAGGAAGACTCTCATTGGACTGTCGTAGATCACATGACCACCATTTGGGCCAATCATGTGCTGAGGTGTGTGGGTGCCCCAAGGCTGGAGCTGGGGCACCAGCTTCTTTGAGCTTCCCCCAAAGAAGGAAGCTAGGATAAAACACGGAGTGGAGTGCCTGTTATACTCCATGGTTTTCCGTGAAACTGAGTGTGCTTGGAAGAATAAGAATCACTAGGGGTGTGGCAGTGCCAGCAACGGGGAGCGAGAGGCTGGGACACAGGCAGGGGCAGGAACTGGGAGGTCAGAGGTGGGTTGTAGGGTGGTTGTGATGGGATTTGAGGGACCAGGAGCTTTTAAAAGTAGCGTGAGAGCCGGGCCCAGTGGCTCACACCTGTAATCTTAGCATTTTTGGAGGCCAAGACAGGTAGATCATGAGGGCAAGAGTTAGAGACCAGCCTGGCCAACATGGTGAAACCCCATCTCTACTAAAAAAAATACAAAAATTAGTCAGGAGTGGTGGCACGAGCCTGTAATCCCAGCTACTTGGGAGGCTGAGACAGGAGAATCGTTGGAACCCGGGAGGCGGAGGTTTCAGTGAGCCGAGATCTCACCACTGCACTCCAGCCTGGGTGACAGAGCAATACTTCATCTCAAAAAAAAAAAGAAAAAAAAAAGTAGCATGAGAAATTCATCTGGCCTCACCTCCACAAACAGGTAAGATGGATGCTGTTCTGCTCCATGGGGACGAGACTCATTCCAGAGTGCAGGCTGCCAGTGTGACATGGCTCAGCCTCATGAGGCTCCTGAAAAATGCACAGGCTTTGGAATCAGAGAGCTCAAATCCAGCCGGACACTGCTGCTGCTGAGCTGTGTGGCCTTAGTCTCCACCTCTTTAAAATGGCTGTAGTCAATAGCAAAGAGATGGAATCAACCTAAATGTCCGTCAGTGGTAGACTGGATAAAGAAAATGTGGTGCATGCACACCATGAAATACGACACAGTCATAAAAAAGGAATGAGGTCGTGTCCTTTGCAGCAACACGGGTGGAGCTGGAGGCCACTATCCTAAGCAAATCAGTGCAGGAACGGAAAACCAAGTACTGCATATTGTCCCTTATAAGTAGGGGCTAAACATTGAGTGTACATGGCCACAGAAAGGGGAACAACAGACACCAGGGCCTACTTGAGGGTGGAGGAAGGGAGGAGGGTGAGGATAAAAAGCTACCTATGGAGTGCTATGCTTATTACCTGGGTGATGAAACAATCTGTACACCAAAGCCCCATTACACAAAATTTATCCATGTAACAAACCTGCACATGTATCCCTGAACCTAAAATAACAGTTATAAATAAAGTGGGTGTAGTGGTAATGTAGTGGCACCCTAAGAGACATGTTATAAAAGTCAAGGGTGAAAAGATAGTAGAAGTACCTCCTTCATGGGTGGGCATTCCATCCTATGAAGAAGGCCCCAGCGCAAAGAGACAGAATGACGTCAGAGAGAGGAGACTGGGATGGATGGAGAGATGGGGGAGATGACAGCATCTGAGGACGTGCTCAGCCAATGACAATTCTTTCTTCTTCCTCTCCCCTTCCTCCCCTCCACTCAAAGATCCCTGAGATGACCTTTTATAATCATACCCACCTTCCTCCCATTCTATCTCCCACTCGTCTCCCTGACCCCTGGTAATCACTTATCTGTGCTCCATTTCTAAAATGTTATGTAACACTTTAAATGTTATGAAATGTTTATGTAACATCTAAAAAAATGTTACCTAAATGGAATCATATAGTAACATTTTGGGATTGTCTTTTTTCGTTTGTTATCGTAGTTTCCTGGAGGTCCTCCCAAGTTGTCCTGTCATAACTCCTTCTTTTTTCATTTTTTGTTTTATTTTGTTTTGTTTCGTTTCATTTTAATGTTATGCTTGGGATTCATTGAGTATCTTGGGTCTGTGGGTTTATATACTTTTCATCAAATCTGGAAATATTTTGGCAATTATTTTTTCACTTTTTTTTCTATACAACCAGTACTCTCCTTCAGGGACTCCAATTGCATATATACTATGCCACTTAAAATTGGTCCACAATTGGAACAAATTTTTTAAAAATAATTTATTTATTTTACTTTAGGTGTATACTATATCTGGCATTTCTCCCCATGTTATCACTCCCCACCCTCCCCTCCCTCCCCCACCCCCCCATTGTCTCTCCCCTACCCCCCCCCAACTGTCCCCTGTGTGTGATGCTCCTCTCCCTGAGTCCACATGTTCTCATTGTTCAACACCCACCTATGAGTGAGAACATACAGTGCTTGGCTTTCTGTTCTTGGGTCAGTTTGCTGAGAATGATGGTTTCCAGATTCATCCAAGTCTCTACAAAGGACACGAACTCATCGTTTTTTATGGCTGCGTAGTATTCCATGGTGTATATGTACCACACTTTCTTTGTCTAGTCTATCATTGATGGGCATTTGGGTTGGTTCCAGGTCTTTGCTGTTGTACACAGGGCTGCAATGAACATACATGTGCATGTGTCTTTATAGTAGAACGATTTATAGTTCTTTGGGTATATACCCAATAGTGGGATTGCTGGGTCAAATGGAATTTCTATTTCTAGATCCTTGAGAAATTGCCACACTGGCTTCCATAATGGTTGAACTAATTTACACTCCCACCAACTGTGTAAGAGTGTTCCTATTTCCCCCACATCCTCTCCAGCATCTGTTGTCTCCTGATTTTTTAATGATCACCATTCTAACTGGCATGAGATGATATCTCAGTGTGGTTTTGATTTGCATTTCTCTAATGACCAGTGATGATGAGCATTTTTTCATATGTTTGTTGGCCTCATGTATGTCCTCTTTTGAAAAGTGTCTGTTCATATCCTTTGCCCACTTTTGAATGGGGTTGTTTGTTTTTTTCTTGTATATCTGTTTTAGTTCTTTGTAGATTCTGGATATTAGCCCTTTGTCACATGGGTAGATTGCAAAAATTTTTTTGCCAGTCTGTGTCTTTTGATTGGGGCATTTAGGCCATTTACATTCAATGTTAATATTGTTATGTGTAAATTTGATTTTGCCATTTTGTTACTGGCTGGTTTTCTTTCTCATTTTCTTCATTGCATTTTTGGTCTTTGCCAACTGGTTTGCTTTTGCAGTGACTGGTACTCATTCCTTTCCATGCTTAGTGTTTCTTTCAGGAGCTCTTGTAGGGCAGGTCTGGTGGTGACAAAATCTCTCAATAATTGCTTATCCATAAAGGATTTTATTTCTCCTTCACTTATGAAGTTTAGTTTGGCTGGATATGAGATTCTGGGTTGAAAGTTCTTTTCTTTAAGGATGTTGAATATTGGCCCCACTCTCTTCTGGCTTGTACACTTTCTGCTGAGAGATCTGCTGTTAGTCTGATTGGCTTCCCTCTGTGGGTGACCTGACCTTTCTCTCTGGCTGCCCTTAGCATTTTTTCCTTCATTTCAACCCTGGTGAATCTGACAATTATGTGCCTTGGGGTTGCTCTTCTTGAGGAATATCTTTGTGGAGTTCTCTGTATTTCTTGAATTTGAAATTTGGACTGCCTTGCTAGGCTTGGGAAGTTCTCCTGGATAATATCCTGGAGTGTGTTTTCCAGCTTGGATTCATTCTCCCCATCATATTCAGGTACACCAATCAAGCGTAGATTAGGTTTTTTCACATAATCCCATGTTTCTTGGAGGCTTTGTTCATTTCTTTTCACTATTTTTTCTCTTGTATTGCCTTCTCTTTTTACTTCATTGAGTTGATCTTCAATCTCTGATATCCTTTCTTCTGCTTGATCGATTCGGCTATTAAAACTTGTGTTTGCTTCATGTAGTTCTCATGCTGTGTTCTTCAGCTCCATTAAGTCGTTTATGTTCTTCTCTAAGCTGGTTATTCTAGTTAGCATTTCGTCTTTTTTCAAGGTTTTTTGGTTTCTTTGCATTGAATTAGAACGTGTTCCTTTAGCTCTGAGAAGTTTGTTATTATCCACCTTCTGAATCCTGTTTCCATCAATTCTTCGCACTCCTTCTCGATCAAGTTGTGATCCTGTGTTGTTAAGGAGTTGTGATCCCTTGAAGGAGAAGAGATGTTCTGGTTTTTGGTGGTTTCACCTTTTTTGTGCTGTTTTTTTCCCATCTTTGTGGATTTACCTGGCTGTAGTGTCAGAGAGCTGCTTGATGAGGTCGCTTGTCTGCCTGTGGGGGCACTACTAGGTTTCTAGGGACTCCTTCAGGTTACTAGGGAAGCTTCCTGTGCCTTTTTTGTTTATGCTCAGAGATTAGGCCTGCCTCTTCCGCTGACCTGTAGTTGCTGCTGGGTTGTGGAGAACGCCGTTCCATTGCTACGTAGGCTTCCTCAGTTGGAGCTAGGAGATCTCTGGGTTTCTGCGTCTCTTCGCTGGGTGTTGTTCGCTGGAGTTGTGTCTAATCCGCCATCTTGGATCCTCTCCTCTTTTTTCTTTTGTTCCCTTTTCTTGCTGAGTAGCAGCCCACAGTGCAGATGAACCACGGTTTATGCCTTCACCTGTTGAAGGACAACTGGGCTTGTTCTGTCTCTTGGCTATTACAAACAGAGTTGCTACAAACATTTGTGTACACATTTTTTGTGAACCTCAGTTTGAACTTCTCTGGGGTAAATGCTCAGGAGTGCAAAGATCTATGGGCAAATGTGATCATTCTCTCCACTTTACAGGTGAGGAGACTGTGGTTAGGTGAGGTGACTTGGCTGAGAACACTGGGCAGAGAGGTGTCAGACTGGCACCTGGGTCTGTCTGATCCAGCACCTGAACTCTTAGTGGCCACCCTTGATTGGCTCCTTCCATGCCTGTCCTAGTCCAGACGCAGCACTGAGGGGTTGGGGGGATGTAGAGTGGATGGGAGTCTCCCCTCAATCACAGATGGCTCTAGTATCCCCTTAGCATCTTCCTTGCTGTCACAGCTGTGGTTGTGGTAGGTGCATCCTCAACACCACCTTTCTCACTTAGGTTGCAGCTCAAAGTTTTCTTCAGCTGATCATTCTTGCTCACGAGACCATGTAGGGGCCCAGACATGGTGCTGTGGGGTCTCTCCTTCTAGGCCTGGTTGGACTGGGCGTAGACCTGCCCAGCAGGCCTGGGGTCAGGGTGGAGGCTGACTCACTGTCCAAGCTCAGGACTCACTGTGTCCAAACTCTTGGAATCCAGGCTGCAGGCCCACACCCTGCACCTGCTGAGCCCAGAAGGCTGTCAGGCCCAGCGCCCGGCCCCATGGCTGCAGGTGCAACCTCGCTCTGTGAGGCCAGGCCTGTGAGGGAGCAGGACTACCGAGGAGGTCTTGGCAGCCTCCAAGCCCCCTGCTGCCCAGCACGGAGTGTGGAGCTGCATTCCAGGACGTGTGAGATGCTCTCTGCAGCTGGAGAGGGATCAAAACAATGCTCTAGCATGAACGGGGTTCAGGACCCGGCCAATGCCCTGGAAGAGCAAGCCTTGGTGGACCCTCCAGCCCTGGAAAGGGGTGCTGGGAAGTGGCTGGGGAGGCCCCTGAGAGAAAGCACTTAGAGGGACAAGGGAAATGACCAGCCCCACTCACTCGTGGTCCCCATCAGCTTGTCTCTCTCACGACTGCAGCCTTCGTCCTAGCAGCATGACTGGCAAAAAGGGGCCTTTGAGAAGTACTTGTTGAACACTGAATTCACTTAGAGCACCCCCTCCCCCTGGATCTGCCATTTCAACCACAGATCCTCAAGCAGGCCACATTGCCACTCTGAAAGCCCATTTTCTCATGGATAAACTGGAACTACAAGGCTGGTCTTTGCAAGGTGCTGCAAAGCACCTGGTGGAGGAAGTGTGTGCTCTGAGTCCCTCACATGAGCAGTGTGTACCTGGTTGCCTCTGCCCTCGCCATCGTTCTAGGGCTGTAGAAAGTCTGCTCAGAATGTCTTCTGAATCCTTTGTTCGTTGGGGACTTTAATAGCATTTGCAAAACATTAAATACCCAACACCTTGAAAAAAATGCAGTCTCAGTTGCCAAAACCTGCGGGATATGAAACCCACCCACCCCAAGTGTATGGTTTTTCCCAGGTCTTTCCAGGCACTGACTGTCCTCATCTCCAGGTATTCCCCATCCTGGAGATGCCCCTGAGGCACTGACATGAATCATCTTTCAGCCTAGCTGTGTCCACCCTGCTGAAAAGAGGGGTTCAGGGAAGTCAACAGAAGCCATGAGGTCTTGAAGGTCTCTCTGTGACAGTGACTCTGGCTGTTTTGTCTCATGGGGTTTCTCTTTCCTTTTGTGGCTTCCTTGATCTCAGGCTGCACTGTGGCTTTGCAGGTGTAAAAATCCAATCCAGCAATGTCGCCAGAAATGTGTTTGAGGTGTTCATTTTCTACATCTTGAGCCACTAGGCACCAACGGTGATACAGCCTGCCAGCTAGGAGGTTCCACTCCATTTGTGGGGTGAACCACATCCACAAGTGACAGGGTACATCACTTGCTGTGAGATACAGCAGGAAAGGAGAGGGGACAAGCCCAGGACACAGAGCCAGGTAGATCTGGGTTCAAATCCTGGCTTTGCACTTGCTGGCTGCAACCTTGGGCAAGTTCCTTAACCTCTCTGAGTCTATTTTCTCATCTGCAAAATGGAGATTGAAATATGCAAATTAAATGCAAATCTCAATTGCAAATTAAAGCAACAAGGAGGTATATGCATTTCTCACCTATTGGACTGGCCAAGATTGAATAACTTACTATGCTTGTGATGCAGAAATGGGCATTTTCATAAATTGTTGGTGAGTGGATAAGCTGAAACCATCTCTAAAGAAAGTACTTTGGAAATACCTGTTCAGATGTGTAGTCACATATCCTTTGTCCCAGCATTTCAGATCTAGAGATGATTAAGTTTATTCTCATACGCAGATGGAATGACTATAACTATTTCAATTTCAATATTGTTTGTGATAGCAAAAACACAGAAGCACCCCAGTGATCTATCAATAAAAAATATATTAAGTTGTTGTTGGTTTAGTCACACAATGATATATTATGTAGCTGTAAAATGGAATGAATCAGAAATTTACAAACTGACATAAAATGATTTCCATGTTGCCAACCCTGCGAGTGCTTTCTGCTACATCCCGCCAGCCTACTTCTGATTTTGGTGGACAGTTCCTGTGTATGCCAACTGCTTCCCTTCCCAGGACCCTGCAGGCCTCAGGAATCTCCAAGCTACAGCCAGAAGGGTGGAGAAGGTGAATTCCCCAGGAGGTATCCCTAGACCCATTAGGGGATGGGAGTCCATCCCTGCCTCCTGTCCTTTAGAGCAGGGGTCCCCAATTCCCCAGGCCGAGGACAAAACTGGTCCATGAGCTGTTAGGAACCAGGCCACACAGCAGGAGGTGAGCAGCAGGTGAACTAAAATTACTGCCTGAGCTTCTCCTCCTGTCAGATAAGCATGGCATTAGATTCTCATAGGAGTGCAAACCTATTGTGAACTGCATATGTAAGGATCTAGGTTGTGTGCTCCTTAAAGAGGTGATCTAAGGTGGAACAGTTTCATCCTGAAACCATCTCCCCTAACCATCCATAGAAAAGTTGTCCTCCAGGAAACCAACCCCTGATGCCAAAAAGACTGGGGGATGGTTGCTTTAGAGGATAGCTCAGGTACAGCTCAAAAAGTTCCTCAGAAGCTCCCAGCAGGACTGAGTCCCATGGCAATGATGAACTCAGTGACTGGGGCATGGGAAGAGCTCAACAAGTGTTCCCTGAACTGAGCAACCAGTGATGAGAACTTGTTTTCAGTGTATTAATTTTTTATAGTTAATTTCTATTTATGGTAAGTGACAAATGGCTTCTATTGTTGATGGTAACAGTGAAGTTTTCTTTTAAGATGCAATTAGGCTGGGCCCAGTGGCAATCAGCCTGGAAGGCCAAGGCAGGAGGATCACTTGAGCCCAGGAGTTCAAGACTAGCCTGGGCAACATATACTAGTGAGACCCCCCTCTCTACAAAAAATTTAAAAAATTAGCTGAGCATGGTGGCACCTGCCTGTGGTCCCACATACTTGGGAGGCTGAAGTGGGAGGATTGGTTGAGCATGGGAGGTTGAGGCTGCAGTGAGCCTTGATTGTGCCACTGCACTCCAGCCTGGGTAAGAGTGAGACCCTGACACACACACACACACTCTCTGTCTCTCGCTTTATATATATGTGCACTTATATCAGTTTGAAAAGTAGTGAGTGAAATAAATCAGTCACAAATGGCCATGCATGATACAATCCCACTGATATGAAAGATATGAATTGCCCAGAAGAGGGAGGTCCTAGAGACAGAAAGTGGATGAGTGGTTGCCAGGGACTGGGGAAGAGGTGTTTGGAGTGACTGCTCATGGAGATGAGGTTTCCTTTCATGGTGATGAAAAGCTCTGGAACTAGATAGAGGTGGCTGTGCAACACTGCGACTGTGCTTAATACCAATGAATCGTGGACTTTACTATGGTTAAATGGTAAATTTTATGTTATGTGCATTTTGCATTAAACAACAATGCTAGCCCGGGTGCAGTGGCTCACACCTGTAATCACAGAGCTTTGGGAGGTCGAGGCAGGCGGATCACCTAAGGTCAGGAGTTCGAGAGCAGCCTGCCCAGCATGGTGAAACCCCATCTCTACTAAAAATAAATAAATAAATTAATTAAAAATTGGCCAGGTGTGGTGGTGGGTGCCTGTAATCCCAGCTACTTGGGAGGCTGAGACAGGACAATCGCTTGAACCAGGAGGCAGAGGTTGCAGTGAGCGAGATTGGGCCACTGTACTCCAGCCTGGGTGATGAGTGAAACTTTGTCTCAAAAAAAAAAATGACAAAGTAATGGATGGGTGTGACTTAAATGCCTTGGTTAGGCGTAGTCCCGATGGGGTGAGAGAGAGGCTGAGGCTAGGGGTCCTGGGCCGGCCCCATCAGTGGGCTGGCAGCCTCAAGGTGCTCTTGCCTTCCAAGGCCTGGCCATGCCCGCCTTGTCCTGCTGTTTCCAGTCAGGCTCCCTTTGATCTCCTGTCCGGGTTTCTTGTTGATGTTCTGAAACGGCAGCCCTGAGTGGGGAGTCTGCTCTGTGAGGCTCAGTCTTGCAAGTTGGCCCTGCCTCAAACCAAGTGAAGGTCAAAGAAAACAAGATTCATTTCCAGGGAGAAGCCAAAACTGTGTTTGCTGTAACATCAGGCATCAAATGATGATGTGGTCCCCCCCCCACCGTGGAAAAATACTTCCATCTAGTTTCTTCTATTAATAACGGTGGTCAGCCTGTAAAAATTAATGTGTCAACTGCCTCAGAGCCGAGCTGTCTTGCAGCCTTGATCCCCTCAACGCGGCTGCTGGCCCTCAACAATGTTTTCACTCCATATTTTCCCTTGATGGGTTTGCAGGAAGGTAATTAAATTATTAAAATTTTAATTGCCTTCCTGTATATAATTATCGCCTGCTAAAGGACACTTTTTATTCGCAGGCTGAAAAGCTTGATTTTCTCCCCCACTTTTTCTCTCCAGAAACAGCCTCGCAATGCATCTTCTGAGGCATTCGTGTGCTGTGGGATTTCTTTTTTTCTGTCTTTAACGTGGAATGGGAAATGGTGCTTTTTGATTCTAAGGATGAAGAATGGAAGCTTTCTGTTTTCCTTCCCAGTGCTCAGAGCTTTTCTCACCCTGGCTTTTGTATGGAAGAAGCTGTCATCAACGGGGGTCAAAATACCATCTTCCAGGGATTCCTCAAGGAAACAGCATGATTGCTTTTTGTTAGGGATTTTGAATCCCCTGAAAGGTGTTCTTAGTACAGACGAGAAAGCCAGAGCTCAGAGAGGGGCCTGATTTGCTCTGGGTCACCCAGCAATTAGGTAGCAAGGATGACAGTCGAGGTGTGCTATGGGCAAGTCAAAGACATATTTTGTCAATTGATTTTACCCTGTGCATGCAGGATTACAGTGTCTACAGGGCCTTATGATTCTTTCAAGAAACTTCCACCCTTCCCTGGATGGATGGCACCAGGGACCCAAGTCCATGTAGCACAATGGTTTTCAGCCTTGTCAAACCCAAGGGCCCTTTCTAAGGCGACTATTTTATAACGGTTCCTTTTTATTCTGAAATGGAATCCATATAACATCATGTACCTATGGATGGAATTTCAAAAACAATGCTGCAACTCATATAAAAAAGAAATAAAAGGATCTTGTGTATTTAAAATATGTATTTCAATATGTAAGGGCTCCAGGTCACCTATGCTAGAAGTCTTAACCAAGTAGTCAACTGCTTATGCCTATCATGAGTGAATTAGGACTTTAAAGAAGATACTACTCGTTGGTATGTTGTCAGGCCCATCTTTTGATATTTAAGGTTTTGAGATAGGGATTAAATAAATATATTTGCATATGGACTCACAGACCTGTCAAGAGGGTGGTAGCCTCAGAAGCGGATCCTCTGAGTGCGTGTGTGTGACTCAAATACCACGAGGACTTGCCAACTTTCATTGTATTTTTCTGAACAATTTCTAGTGAGGTTATGAGCCAAGCAAGTTGTAGTCTTCCTTTGATTTATGTGGTAGTTACATATTTGAAAAATTCAGAGTATGTTAAAATTATTAAAAAATGCTTTGCATCTGTATGTAAAAAAGAGCCATGTCCCAGGCTTAGATAATTACTCAATGAACATTCATTTCTGTGAATTTCGAAAGTTGCACAGGCTGTGGGGCAAATTCTTGGTTGAATGAGGTTGTCTTGCCCATTGCAGGATGCCAAGTGGCCTTTGCTGCACCTCCTCCTGTAAATGCCAGTAACACTCCAGAAATGTTTCAACCAAAAATGCCCTTAGTTTCCAAAACACCCTCTATGTAGCAGTATCACCCACACTGAGAATTTCCAATGCAAGGTAACACAGTGTCAGGAATTTGGAGTAAACATTTAGTTCTATATCTTGATTTTGTGGGTCAGAAATTGGACAGGGCTAAGCTTGGTGATTCTTCTGCTCTGTGTCACATGAATGGAAGTCACTTGGTGATATTCAGCTGGCAGATGGGTTATTCTGAGGGGTCCAAGGCTGCTTTACTCTCATGTCTGGCACCTTGGCAAAGAGAATTGTAAGACTGGATTAGCTACTGTTACCTACAGGTGGCCTCTGCAGGGTGGTCTCAGAGTGGGCAAACTTCTTACATATCAGCTCAAGGTTCCTGCATTGTGTCCACAGAAAACACTGAAGGTGGAAGCCTGCTTAAGATTGGTCCTTGGATGTCCCAGCTCATCGCTGCCACAGTTCATTGGCCAACCCAAGTTGCAAGGGTAGCCTACATTCAAGAGGAGAAGAATTAGACTCTGCCTCTCAAACGGAGGAGGAGCAAAGACTTTGTGTCCATTTTAATTGGCCACGGCCCCTTCTTTTAGGCTATCTTCTACAGAACAAAGCTGACTTTTCTCAGCACATCTATTCAGGTGCCAGGCTAATGCAGATGAAAAGGTCTCACTAATCCTTAAAAACACACAGTTAAAGCCATCCACACATCTACTTTTCAAACACAGCTCCAAAGCCTACATTCCCACTGTTGTGTTATAGCTCAGCAGTGGCTTCCAGCTTTGTCCCAGAGGCCTGCAGCTTGAGCTCATGAAGTGGCCAGTCTGGAACCAAAGAGAACAAATTGCATTGCAGAGTGGCAACTGCACTATGGAGTGAAATCCAAATAGAAGTGATTCTTCTGAGGAACCCTAAGAAATTAATACCCAGTCGGTGTCACTCTGCAGAAACCCCTTGTACTTTGAATTTTGTGTACATATAATTTATTTATGTAATACATTACAAATATTTATATATTATAAATATATATCTAAAAGTGGTATATGTATACATATGTATAATACACATCTTTATATATATTTAAAGCGATCAGAATCCATTAAGGAAGACATATTTCATGAAAGTTGCTTTGACAACTGGGAGGTCATATGATGGGCTCTCTCTGTCATCTGTCTACACATGCACACATGTACACACACATACACACATGCACACACATGTGTGAACCCTACTCTGTGTCCGGATCACACATGCATGGGGTGTAATAATGTGGCCAACAATCATGACCAGATGTGCATGAGGAACGCTCCGGGAGGGTCATGGCTGGTGTAGGCTGACAGGGCTGTGGTTTTGTGACAGCGCCATGGTGTGCCCAAGGCTCTAGGTCTAGGTGACCTTGGGAAGGCCAGTACCCTGAGGTCATCCATTCCCACTATCGGTGTGGCTCATGCTGTCCTGGGTGCCCCAGAGAAGGGGCCCCTGTCTCTAGGAGGGCTCCCTCCTCCTGGAAGCTGGCCTGTGGTACAGGCTGGAGCTCCTGCTGGGGGTGTGTGGGCAGATAAACAGCTCACGATGGGAAATGGGCCGGACTCGGCTGGGAGAGAGGAAGTGCCATCTGCAGGCCCGTTTGGTCTCGGAGTAAGATTTCAAAGGTCTCTGTTTTGAAATTATGAGACCACCAAAAAAGCATGCCAAGGCCAAAAATGACTGTAAAAGGTAATAATTGTTAATAACTTGGCGTGCGCTTGGTCATTCGAGCAGCCTGGTTTTGGCAAACGTAAAGGACAACATTGTAAGCAATAGGAAGGCAACAACCTGGCCCATAAAACCATTAACCACACCATAACTGCATATTAAATGTGAGTATTAATTCAATTTATACTTTAAATAAGGATCTTTGCACTGGCTTAAGAGGGGAGGAGGGATTGCAAGGCTCATAAAACACACGGAAACAGCTCTCTGAGCATCTGCCCTCACGTCATCACTCAGTGTCCTCGACCCTGGCCCTCCTGGGGGGGTTGCCCTGGGTGTCCCTGAGCACTGGGGACATTGACAACATGGAGGGAGCCCTGTGGTGAGAGGTGGGTGTCCACGCCTCCTGGCTGGTCAGGACGGTGGGCCTCAGCTCTGTGGCCTCCAGGTCTACAGTCCCTTCTAGGTGAGTCGCCAGGTGCCAACCACAGCCGGGCTTTCTCTCTAGGTGGGATTTCAGTCTTGACCTTCAAGTTGCCCCAGCAGACCTCTGCGGTTCAGTAGGGCGGGATTTGAGGAGTCATGGAAAGACAGAGTCCTCACTTTGGGTGTTGGCAGCATTGTGAGCTGCTTTCCCCAGGGCCTGGGAGGAGCCAGCGCTGACTCCTGTGGTCCTTTGCTGTGTGCTTTCCGGCCAAGCAGCGGAGGTCAGGACTGTCAGATGCAATGGACTTCCATCTATAAAAACTTTCAACTCGCTCCTTCTCATTCCATAAAAATTACATGTTTATAGTAGAAAATGTGGGCAATTCAGAACATTATCTTTAAGAAAATAAAAAATCATGTGATTCCAACACAGAAGGCTACATTTTGTTGACATTTTTGTCTATTTGCTTTTGCTGTTTTTAAAGCAAAAATATCCTTATTTTATAGCAACAGTAGTGGCCACGGCGTGGTCTTACAGCGCGCAAGGGACTGTGCCAGCTGCTTTCTGTAACTCTGGCTGCTTTAACAATGGGAGCCTCCTGTGGGGTAGGTTTTTATGAACCAATTAACCAGAGCCTGGGGGAGATCAGGCAGCTGGTTCCAGGTTGCACAGGGAGCATTTGAGGAGGTTTGAATCCAGGTCTGCCCGATTCCAAAACTCATCTAGTTATTGCACTCTGCGGATTCCTTAAATCCAACGGCTTGTTCAGGCTGGTCCAGCAATTAGTTATATCATTGCTATATTTACCGGTGAATTTGTCCGTGTGGCTTCAGGGGCTTGTTGAATGAACGAATGGATGGATGGACGAATGTAGTCAACAGTGCGTGGATGGCATTTTTAGGCCAGCCCCCTGTTGGAGCCGTGGGGATAAACAGTGCACCCGGCTAGGCCTTTTGCATGTGGGCAGCTCACTATGTATGTTATTAACAAATATAATGCCTTACATCATTATTTAATATTAACATTATTATCCAAGTTGCATTACTCTTCAGCCTTTATCATTTAAAATTTTATTCCCAGCATTGGCTCAGATTTTTAATACACACACACACACACACACACACACACACACACACACACATTTTGAGACAGGGTCTCGGTCTGTCCCCTAGACTGGACTGCAGTGGTGCAATTATGGCTCATTGCAGCATTAACCTCCGAGGGTCAAACAGTCCTCCCACCGCAGCCTCCTGAATAGCTGGGACTACAGATGCACACCACTACACCTAGTTAATAATAATATTATTATTATTATTATTTGTAGAGACAGGGTTTTACCATGTTGCCCAGCCTCAGACTCCTGGGCTCAATTGATCTACCCACCCCAGCCCCGCAAAGTGCTGGGATTACAGGTGGGATCCCCCACACCCAGTTTGTTATATTTTTGAAAGATATATCATTTCATTTTATGAATAGTAATCAACATAAAGAGACTAACATTTTAGAAAGGGAATTATTCAACTTCAGGGACCCTGGACCCCTCTCCCCACCTTCCCTGCACCCACGGCCCCTCCCCCTTCAGACCTCCATGGCAAAATGCCCCACGATGGCGCCTCTGGCTTTCAATACTCACCTCCCAGGGTTTTGTGAAAATAAAAAGCAATATTTCCTAGCTGCTGACTTTCTGAAATCTGTGCCCCTCTGTCCTGGGCTAGGAATTTGCTTTCTTACTTCCTTGTGTCTGGTCTGGGAACAGAATCCTCCAAGCAGCCAGTGAGTAGTGGGTCCAGTGGCCCTCAGAGTGGTGGTGTCTTCTGGCTACTGGGGTCAGGAACCGTGTTTGCCTGGCAGGGACCGGGTTCCTGGAATGGGGCTCAGTGCCACCAGGTCATTCCCTTCCTGGAGCATGTGGCCTGTGGTGTGGGCTCCCATGTCTTCCCCAGCCTGGCCTCTTTTGCTCCCTGCAGGGATGGTGGCTTTCAGCATCTGGAGCTTCAATGGGGCAACTGGAGCTTCAATGCCAGGTTCTTGATGACACAAAAGAATTGCGTCACACTCTCAGTCATCAGTCGTCAGTGTCTTCCTTCATTCTTTCTTCTCCTTAGCATCCTCTCAGCAGCAAACCCCGACTTTCTGAGTTCCACAGTCAGTCTTGGACCTGATGCTGTGTCTCCCCCGACGCTGTAGCTTTGCTGGTCCCAGAGGGTCCCTTGCTGGCCACCCTCATTTCCTACCAGCGGCTTGCCAAGCTCCACACTGGCCTCCAAGTCTCGTCCTCTAAAATGATTTACACAGAGAAGCTGAGCGAGCGGTTTACGACGCCAGGACACGTAACTCCCTGCCCAGAAGAATTTCCAAGGCTTCCTCTTGCAAACCCTACCAGTATCCCCAGTCATTTGCACCTCCCCTGCCTTGCCCATCAGTCTCTCAGCGCAACTCTTTCCCATTTGAGACCCCCCTCTTTCCACCTCCACACACATATTCATTCCTTTTGCCTGGAGCACCCCTGTCCCTTTTCATGGTCAACCCATTTTCATCCCCCATGTTTTGGCCTAAATACCCCTTTATGACCACTTAGTCCAAGGCAGGTCCTCTCCTTCCTCTTTCTGTCTTTACTTCCTGCTCACTTCTTTTTTTTTTTGAGACAGAGTTTTACTCTGTTGCCCAGGCTGGAGTCTCACTGCAACCTCTGCCTCCTGTGTTCAAGCAATTTTCCTGCCTCAGCCTCTTGAGTAGCTGGGATTACGGGTGCGTGCCACCACCCCAGCTAATTTTTACAGTTTTTGTAGAGACGGGATTTCACCATGTTGGTCAGGCTAGTCTCGAACTCCTGATCTCATGATCCACCCTCCTTGGCCTCCCAAAGGCATGAGCCACTGTGTCCAGCCCCTGCTCACTTCTTTACCAGCTCCCGTTGTGGTTTGCAGCATGAGTTTTTATATGTCTAACGTCTGGCTCCTCCATCAGACTATAAGCCCTGCAGCGGTAGGGGCTGCTGTCTCTTGCCAACTGGTGCATCTTCAACATTTCGCACATGACAATAAAGATTTGAGTAAATGAATGCATGAAAGGTCATTTACAGGGGTTACCTTTATGCACTGGGCTGATCTTTGGGTTGGATTTTTACTACCGAGAACATTGTTGTAGGTAATTGAGAGAAAAAGCTCATGAGCGCTCTGAGTATCCCTGCAAGTGGACACCTTGGATCTACCTCTTACCTGAGGCTAGTTTACCCCGGATCTGCCCTGTGCTCAGTGCTCTGTTGGGCAGGTGTCATGGCCAAGCAGCTGTCATCATGGATGGACACCAGGTGGTACAGCTGGCAGAGGGCGCTCAGTGCTGGCGGTCTGAGAGCCCTCCCTTAATAGTCTCCCGTGATCTGGGGGCCATGCCTGTGCCCATCTTGGGGTTTTACCTGGTGTCTCCTTCCTAGAGCCTTCCACTCCCACCCCAAGGCTCAGCTGAAGCCCACCATTCCAGCAACTGATGAGTAGATAAAGAAAATGTGGCATGTCCACACAATGAACTAATATTCAGACATGCAAAGGAATGAAGTGCTACATCAGAGAACCTTGAGAACATCAGGCTCAGTGGAAGAAACCAGTCATGAAAGACCCCTGTATTAGACTACTCTTGCATTGCTATAAAGAAATACTTGAGACTGGGTAATTTATAAAGAAAAGAGGTTTAATTGGCTCACAGTTCTTCAGGCTGTACAGGAAGTGTAGTGCTGGCATCTGCCTGGCTTCTGGGGAGGCCTCAGGAAACTTAAAATCATGGTGGAAGGTAAAGGGGGAACAGGCACATCCCATGTCTGGAACAGGCGCAAGACAGCCATGTGCTACACTTTTAAATGGCCAGATCTCATGAGAACTCACCCACTATCTTGAGACCTGCACCGAGGGGATGGTGCTAAATCATTCATGAGAAATTCATCCCCCATGATCTGGTTACCTCCTACCAGGTCCCACCTCCAATACTGAGGATTATAATTCAACATGAGATATGGGTGGGACAAGGGTCCAAATGATATCAGCCATATACTGCATGAGTCCATGTCTATGAATTGTCCAAAATAGGTAAATCCAGCAGAAAGCAGGGGCTGGGAGGAGAGGAATAGGGAGTGGCTGCTAATGGGTATGGGTTTTCTTTTGGGGTGAGGGAAATGTTCTGGAATCTGATCGTGCTGATGGTCGCAAAATTTTGTAAATAGACTAGAAACCACTGAATTGCACACTTTTCAAGGGGTGACTTTTATAGTATCTGAAGTTTATGCTAATAATAAAAGAAGAATCCATTTCTTCTTTTTGTCTGACTTCCACACTTGCACTGTAAGGCTTTTTTTTTTTTTTCTGGTGAAATATGGCCATAGTATTTGCTCCAGAATAGCCAAGGAAGTTAACACATTATACAATTAAGTCTGAGGTCCTCCTGGGCAGAACAATGGGAGTCTAATTAAAGGGACTGAGAGCTTCTAGGGCTGAGGTTTTGTTCAGACTGGGAGGCACTGGTGAACCAGGGCAGAAGGGCATCCCATGGGCCTCCCAGTTTCTCTCTGGCTCTTCCAGAGGGGCAGATGAGTAAAGGGTCTGTGGCCACTTCTGTGCTGGGAGCAGAGCGTGGGGCAAGAGGCCTGAGTCAGAAGTTACCTGATGCCTTCCACCTCTACCAGAAAGCCCTGGGCTCCCTTCAGAGGCACCTGAAACTGTAAATTATAGGGCAAGTTGTTGGATTTTGGTTTGGATCTCTGCTCCACGTACCATCCAGTTCCCATTGTTTTACCACTTGGTCTCACCATAATACGCACTGGAAGGGCTTAGGACTGGGGTCAGGAGACCTGAGGTCCACTCCTGGGTTAGCCCTGGGTAAGTGCCACTCTGCCCTAGGTTCTGGGATGGTCAGGTGCAGAATGTGACCCCCCCTCAGATGGACATTTTCTTGCACCTAAAATTGGTGCATCTGAGTGGGCAAATGTTCCATAGTTTGAAAGTCAAGCTGGGATGGGCTGCTGAGAAGCTCTGCTCTGGTTCCCATAGGTCCCCCCCCAACCCCCGCCCCCCCCCCCCAGAGGGCAGCAGCCTCAGTGGGAGCAGTTTCTCTGGGGCCCTTCCTGAACCCACAAAGCACACGTGGAAGGAAGCAGACTCACTTTAAGAACAACTCGATTGCAGGATATTTTACTCATAAAGTTTACTCACTTCAGGTGTGCAATTCAAGGATTTTTAGTAATTTTACCAAGTGGTGCAACCATCGTCCCCAAATCAGCTTGAGAACATCCTCACCGCCCCCACCCCTGACCAAGTAAGATTCCCCCCGTGCCTACTGACAGCGAATCCCCAGCCCACTGCAAACACAAAGCTGCTTCCTCTTTCTCTGGATTTGCCTTTGAAGGATATTTCATAGGAATAGAAGCATGCACTGTGTGGCCTTTGTGACTGACTTCCTCCACTCTGCCTCATGTTTTCATGGCTCCTCCAGGTTGTAATGTGTGTCAGCTCTTCCTTCCTTTTTTTCTTTTTTTTTTTTTTTTGAGATGGAGTTTCTCTCTGTCACCCAAGCTGGAGTGCAGTGGCGCGATCTCAGTTCACTGCAACCTCTGCCTCCTGGGTTCAAGCAATTCTCCTGCCTCAGCCTCCCAAGTAGCCACCACACTTGGCTAATTTTTGTATTTTTAGTAGAGATGGGGTTTCACCATGTTGGCCAGGCTGTCCTGGAACTCCTACCTCAGGTGATGTGCCTGCCTCGACCTCCCAAAGTGCTGGAATTACAGGTGTGAGCCACTGCGCCTGGCTTCCTCCTTGCTTGTTATGGTAAATAATATTATGTTGTCTGAATTTTGATTATCCATTCATCTGTTGATGGATACTTGGGCTGTTTCATAAAAGCAGATTCTTTTCTTCCCTTTCTTACACAGAGGATGGCATTGTTATATTTATCTGTGATTAGCTATATGAATACACATATATATGTCTGCATGTGGATATCTGCATCTGTGTGTGCATATATGTGTGTATATGTATATGTTTATATGCATGCATATATGGACGTACTGCATGTGCATACACATGTGTGCATGTATGTGTGTATACTCATGTATGTGTGCATGCACACACAAGCACATTTACATGCATGTCTGTATATACGCATACAGGTTTGTGTGTACATATATGAATATGTACACGTATGTGCATGTACATGCATGTTTATGTATGCACGTGTATACATGTGTGCATGTCCATATATGTATATCTATATCGCCTTGCACCTTGCTTGCTTCACTCAACAACACACACGTGATTCTTCTTCAAATCATTGCCAGTGCTGATTTAGTGCCCTGCTTTCCAGCTGCGAGCACAGCCTCTTGGCATATTTTCCTTCCTCCTGGTCTCTGGCGGGGGTGCGGCCTTTGTCCCATTCCTTGGCCATGAGTAATACACCCAGTCTGACCTTGAGCTGTTGGTGCACCACCCCTCAGGTAGACGGGGGAGCCTTTGGGGGCAGGGGCTGCCTGTCTTTGCCCCCTGAACCTGTCTGGCATGTGAAGGAGCTCAGGGCTTGTCTGTTACTGATCAGAGGAAGATGCCTGTGGCCCCCACACATATTTTCTGAGAGCTTATCCTGGTTCAGACACTCTTGGCTTCTCTGGGAAGGGAGGGGTGGGGCTGTCTTCTCGCTGCTGTGCCGCAATCTTGGGGGACTCTCTGAGAAAGGACTCACATTGGTGGGGAGACCTCCATGACCCCTGCTGTGGGTGTCCACGGCGCACATGTGATGTCAGCCCTGGAGGCCCTGGAAACTCTCTGTGGGGGTAGAGCAGAGCTTCACAGGCCTCTGATGGTGATGGAGGTGAGGGGTGTGACGATGATGGCAGGAGCTCCCATGGGTGGCACATGTTCGTGACAGGCGCTCTTCTGAGCCCTGCACATGGATGGACCCATTGCCTCTGCCTGAGGACTCCACACTGTGCACCTGCTGCACCTCCTCCTCCTGCTCTCCAGGCTCACGCGTGCTCTGAAGTGACAACTGGAATATGGGTAACAACAAACAAATCACACGCATGCCAGGCTGCCTTAGGGACTCTGCACATGCACCCCACAGCAATGCTGTGCCTTCCCATTTACAGGTGAGACCAGCGAGGCCGGCAGGGAGGATGAGGGGCTGAGGCTGCACAGCTGGAAGGGGTGGCTGAGCAAGGCAGGGTTTGAACTCAGCTCCAAGTCAGAGGTCAGCAGAGTCCCCCTCCCTGTGTGCGTTCCGGCTGTGTAGGGGGTTGGGGCAGGGGCTGTAGATCTGCCTCCCTGGAAAGTTCCTATTTCCTGCAGTGGGCTCTGGTCAGTGACCGGGCAGGTTCCTGCCCCTGCCCTCCCGGCCTCTGTCCTGGCCCAGGGCCCAACACTCCAGTCTGTTTTCCAGACAGGAAACATGAATCAAAATAGCATGACACACGAAACCGTAATTAGTGCTGTGCTGTGAGGCCCAGGGAGCCCTAACGAGCAGAAGCCTTTGCCATGGAACCTGCCGTGGGTACCCTCCTTCTGCCTTCAGATCCCTCTCCCCCTGAAACAGCATCCATCAGCCCCTTTCCTCACCCAGGAGACCAATGGGGGGGAAGGGGGGCAGGGGTGGGGGTGGGGAGGGAGAGGGAGAGGGAGGGGAAAGAGAGAGGCACATAGAGACAGAGGGAGAGCAGGGGGGGAGATGGGGAGAGAGGGAGAGAGAGAAGGGGAGACAAAGGGAGAGAGAAAGAGGGAGAGGGGGAGGGGGGAAGGGAGAGATTCACAAGAGAGAAAGAAGGAGGGAGAGGGAGACAGAGAGAGGGTGGGGAGAGAAGGAGGGAAAGGAAGGAGAGAAGGGAAGAGAGGGAGGGAGAGAGGGAGAGAGAAAGGAAGGGAGAAGGAGGGGAGAGGGGAGAGGGATATAAAGGGAAAGTGGGAGAGGGAGGAGGAGGGAGGGAGAGCAGAGGGGCTCTCTGTGCCTGGTTTGATTTTGCTGTTTCTAATAACTCTGGCCCCGACCGTTGCTCATTCTGGACATTTCCAGGGTCTCCGAGTTTAGGGTCCATCTGAAGGTTTCTGTGATGGCCTCAGTGGCTCTAAGGGCAGGTGGCCCCCGGGCTCCTCCTAGCTCTGAGGGGCTCCTCTCAGCCTCTGTGTGTTTTCACCTCTGCCTGTGCCACTCTGTCTCTGTCCCTGTCTTGTGCCTGCATCTCTCTCTCCCTTCCCTATCTCTGTCATCTTCGTGGCTCTCTTTGCTTTCTTGCTTTCTCCCTCTTCTGTTTCTTGCCTCAAATAAAGGACATGGGAGACAGAAGGAAGCTGCGGGGGACCTTTGGGCTGTGTGGATGGGCCCTTCTGACCCAGCCTTCTCCCGTGACCCCCCTACAGCTGTGCTCCCACATGCCCCTCATCCCCTCTCTCTCCTCTGTGCAGCCTTCCAGCCCTTCTTGCCTGTCACTCCCTCCCTTCCTGCCTGAGACCCCCCAGAAGCCCCCTCCTGGAAATGCCATCACCCTCCTGGGGCCTGACCCTCGCTGGTGACCCTCCGCTTCCCTGGTGGTCTTCCTTCTGGTCAACAGGGTAAAAGGTCGCCAGCTGTTGGAGGGGCCAGGGTCTTTGAGGGCATCTAGCTGGGTGTTCCCCCCACATGGGGGCCTTGAACCCCTAAGGGGCCCCGAGGGCTGCTGCAGCCATGGGGGGGGAGAATCTGTGTGCAGTTTCCTCCTTATTTTGTGATCCATCCTTACTCTGAACACGCCGTCCCTGCTCCTGGTGGGAAAATGCAGGCAGGCCCAGTGTGAAGTGAAGCCCTGTCCTCTCACTGCCCAGAGGGGACCACTGAGGACAGCAGAGGGTCAGGTGTGATGGAGATGGGTTGTCTCACCCCTGATTTCCTCACTTGGCAGTATAATTTTGTAGCTCAGAATTCGGCTCTTAACGGTCAGATCTGGGCCAGACCGCTTAGCCCCGCTAAGCTGAGGGCACTGCAGTGAGCAGGGCAGGCCTGTTCTTTACCCTCGAGGGCTTTCCATCCAGCGGGCAGACATTGGATACCATTCTACAGGGAACTTCCATGACCTAGCTGAGAGCTATGAGCACGGCTGACCTGGCCTGCAGGTGAGGCAGGACCTTCCCCAGCAGGTGGCCATGGTGGTTGGATTGGCTAAGAAGTCAGTGAGGGACAGCAGGCAGAGAGATGGCGTGGGCAGGGGCCCTGCAGTGAGCAGAGCTGGGCGAGATCCTGGAGAAGGACCGGAGAGCAGTGAAACGTGGAAGGTGAAGGCGAGTGTGGATGGTTGAGCAGACCCTGTGGGACTTGCAGGCCCCAGGAACCTGGTCTTCCCCCAGGCCAGGGTGGCCGTGTCTTGTGCTATGGTGCCCGGTCTTTCCATGACAGTGCCAGGTGTCGCCCCCTCAATCGGAGGAGGCAGTGGGAAACCTGAAGCCCAGGCCTGCCTTGGCTGCCAGCAGCCTGGTGTCTGACATTGCACTCAAGCTGGCTGAGTGGGAGTCCACTGAATGCTTGTCTTCACAGGCGTTGGGCTCTCCTGTTCTCGGGAGGTCATGGTGGTCTTTGAGGGCACACAGCTCACTACAGGCTGCCTGGATCGGGGATGCTTGCATGCAAAGAAGAGCTTTATCCTCAGATTTCTAAACAGCTTTATTGAGGTGTGATGTACACTCCCTAAAAGTCACGTGTTTTCAGTGTACAACGGAAGTCAGTTCAATAATGAGAAAGAATGAATTACCAATGCATTTGACAACACAACTTAGTCTTGGAAGCATGCTAAGTGGAAAAAGCCAGGTGCGAAAGGGTACCTATGCAGTGATTCTATCTATATGACATTTCCAGAAAAGACCATGTCTTTATTTTGAAATATCTGATCTAGAAAAACTCAATTGAATTTGAAGTCTATTTGTATCGGCCCAAGACCCTTTAACATCAGTTTTGTCAGTGACGGAAGATGAGGCACAGTGAGTGTCTTTAAAACTCTCAATTTTTATAAATTTAAAAATATTTGGCTGGGCATGGTGGCTCATGCCTGTAATCCCAGCAGAAGCAGGCGATTATTTATTTATTTATTTTTGAGGCAGAGTCTCACTCTGTCTCCCAGGCTGGAGTGAAGTGGTGCGATCTTGGCTGACTGAAATCTCTGCCTCACGGGTTCAAGCAATTCTTCTGCCTCAGCTTCCCAAGTAGCTGGGATTACAGGCACTTTGGGAAGCCAAGGCAGGTAGATTGCTTAAGCTCAGAAGTTCAAGACAAGCCTGGGCAACATGATGAAACCTCATCTCTGTAAACAATACAAAAAGTAACCAGGCATGGTGGTGCATATGTGTAGCTACTCTGGAGGCTGAGGTGGGAGGATGGCTTGAGTCAAGGCTGCAGTGGACCATGATTGCACCACTGCACTCTAGCCTGGGCCACAGAGTGAGATCCTGTCTCAAAATAAATATAAATAAATAAAATAAAATAGTTGTAAGAGTTGGTTAAAAGTTTTTAAAATCACATGTTTCTGGCCAGGCAGGTGGCTCATACCTGCAATTCCAGCACTTTGGGAGGCCAACGCAGGCAGATCACTTGAGCCCAGGAGTTTGAGACCAGGCTGGCCAACATGGCGAAACCCCATTACTATAATACAAAAATTAGCTGGGCCTGGTGGCACATGCCTGTAATCCCAGCTATTCAGGAGGCTGAGGTAGGAGAATCACTTGAACCTGGGAGGCAGAAGTTGCAGTGAGCTGAGATCGTGCCAGTGTACTCCATCCTGGGCAACAGAGCAAGAGAAAGAGAGAGAAAGAGAGAGAATAGAGAGAGAGCGAGAGAGAGAAAGAGAATCACCTGCTTCTGCAAACAAAATGTGTCTTTGAGAATGATTATCAAGAAGTTGGAGAATTCACCATGGAAATGTCCTGCTCGGGGCTGGAAGCTGCAGATGCCCGTCCTGCATCCCTGGGCCGCCCAGGTCCCTGCAGCTCTGTAGGTTTCCGGGGGCAGGCAGTGGGTGATTCAGGAGGATGTTCCATACACCCCTCAGAGACCCCCAGTGGTTCTGATGTCGTGTGTGCCCCCTGGGCCTGTCTTAATGCATCCCACAGGCTGGCCTTTTTCTCTGCCTCAGTTTCCTCATTCCTCCCTTGTGCTTGCTGGGGCCGCCTACCTCCAGCCACTTCCAAGGCCTCATCTCACCTCTGCCTTGGGAGGAACACAGGCCAGAAGAATCCTGCTGGCATCCACCCGTTCCGCCATAAGCCTGGTTCCAAAAATCATACTCACAAAAGTAGGATCAAGAGCTTATTATTTTTGTAATGGACTTGCCTTTATTTGAAATTTTATGCTCTTTCAATGTTTAAAATCTTCCCCAGCTTGGAATTTCATTTTTTTCCCCTTAGCTTAAGTAGAAAATAGGACGTTTAAGAAGGGTCAGGCTGAAGAGGGCGGTGGGGTAGGTGCCATGGTTTAGGGAAGTGAGTCGAGGAAAGCTCTGGGATGATGGTTTGTGACCTGGAGCACGTGAGAGATGCATCCACACAGTTGTTTCAGGGAAGAGCAGCCCTGGCAGAGGAAGCTGGACTGCAAAGGCCAGGAGGTAGGCGGGGCTGCGCCAGCAATGAGGCCGTGGTGGAGGCTGGGGATGGGGCCGGCCTGAGGGCTTTGCGACTGTGCTGTGGCCCGGGGAGATGGATTGCTTCAGGGTGCTGAGCATGGAAAGTGGTGGCTGCTGTACAGCACAAGGGACCCCCTTGAGTGTGGGGGACCAAGCTGCTGCCCTGGCAGGGGAGAGACGGTGTTAGGGGCCACGTGGAGTGCCTGGCTTCAGCATCTATTCTGAAAGAAGAGCCGACAGGATCCCGAGGGGGATGCTGGGAAGAGGATTAGTGCTGGTGACAGTTCACTTACCAGGGACTTGACCCTTTACTAGGAAGCTGTGGGTGGGACCCACCATGGCAAACCCACGTTTCCTCTGGGAGGGGGCAGTTCCCAGCACCCCTCCTTGGGGCAAAGGGGCTCCTTCTTGAGTGGCATTCTCTATGGTCCTGGGGGTGGAGGGCCACTCTGTTGAACACGGCCCTCCTCGGGCAGTCTAATTGTCATTTAACCTTTGTGGAGCTTAATTAAGGATGTTTAGTCTGGGCAGGCTGCACTTGACTCAGTAGGTCACGCCTATGGCCTTCCCCTCCAGCCCACAGCGGCCCAGACAGACAGGCGATCGTGGCGTCCCAAGAGGAAGGGGAAAGGGGAGGGTTTCGCTCCTGCACTTCTCAGCTCATGGAGGGTGTGAGCCGACAAGGGGGCCCTAGAGGGTGGGCTGGGAGGATGGCTGCCCCCATATACGGGCACAGTGCCTGGGGCGGTGGGGAAGAGCTCAATGCACCCTCAGGTTCACTCAGATAATGTCTGACCTCAGTGTGTGAGTGTGTGTTTGTATGTGCATGTGGGTGTGTGCTCACACCTCCCTCTCTGCTCACACAGGAGGGGGTCAGAGCTAGGGGTTTGATACTCACTCCTTGAGCAGGTGAAGGTGTGAAAAATGGCACTCCCAGGACATCTCAGAGGCCATGTAGTGCACGGGTTAGGAAAATCTTTCTGTTTTGTTTGTTTGTTTATTTTGTTTTTGTTTTGTTTTGTTTTTTGACATGGAGTTTTTTAAGACTGCAGCCCAGACTGGAGTATACTGGCATAATCTTGGCTCACTGCAACCTCCACCTCCTGGGTTCAAGCAATTCTTGAATCTCAGCCTCCCAAGTAGCTGACATTACGAGCACCCACCATCATGCCCGGCTAATTTTTGTATTTCTTTTGTAGAAATGGGGTTTCACAATGTTGGACAGCCTGGTCTTGAACTCCTGACCTCAGATGATCCACACGCCTTGGCCTCCTAAAGTGCTGGGATTACAGGCATAAGCCACGAAGCCCGGCCTGGCACAAACTTCCTGTAAAGGGCCAGGGAGTGAATGTCGCAGGCTTTGCTGGTATCTGTCCTGGTGTCTGCATCACTACTTGACTGCCCTGCGAACATGAAAGCAGCAATGGTGGATATGTAAATGAACAGGGGGTGACTGAGTTCCAATGAAATTCACCACAGCAGGCAGTGGCTGGATTTGGCTAGAGGGTGCCGTGCTCACCCCAGATCTAGTGCTGGCATGACTTTCTGTGAGGAGGCTGAGGGTAGAAGGATGAAGTCCCTGGTCCAAGGTCTGTAAGTTGATATGGAATTTGCTCAGAGTTCAGAATGGCTCTGCTGTGTAGGTGTTCAAAACCCAGCTCTTGGAACGAGGCAGGCCTAGGATTGAGATCTATTCTAAATTCCTAAGCCTCACCGTCCACATGTTTAAGATGGTAGACAATGCCATGTTATGGGATCCACCCATTCCATTCATTCAGCAAACATGGTCTGAATCAAAGTAAACACATCCTTCTTTTCCTCCATTCCATGGCTACTTGTTGGGTGCTCTCACTGGCCAGGTGCAAAGCTAAGGCGGCAATGGGGGACAGCGTGGTCCCCATGTTCTCCAGTGCTATCTTCCCTGATGAGGCTTCACAGACTATCAGCTGTGCAGTTCCTGGTGCTGGTTACAAATGTGATTCTGGGCCCTCCCTGAGTTTTAGAGTTTAGGAATTCCATAATCTCCCTACCACAGTCAGTTCTGCCAGGATGTTTGTCTAAAAACATGAATTTGTTCCAATATGATTGATATTTTTAGGAACAATTTGAACATCATGTGGATTTCAGCTTGGCTTATACGTGATTTTGTTGGGGGGAGAAACACTGGGTGGACACAGATGACTGCACTTAGCTGAGCCAGGCCACAAAGGAGCACACAGAACACAAAGACACATACACACACGCATGCACACATGCCCATATGCATCCACACAGACATGCAAACATGTGTACATGCACACATGGACATGCATGCACACAGTCATGCACGCACACAACACACACACATGCACGTGTGCACACACATGTGCACACACAAACACGTATACATAAGCATGCACACATGCACATACACACACGTGCACACACACATGCATGAAAATGCACACACACACACATATGCACACACACACCTACTGGCCACCCAGGGCACCTCAAGTGTTAGGGCCACATCTATCTTCATTGGAGTTAAAGCTTTCTATTTCATACAACTCTCCTTCTGCCACTCATAATAACTTAAAAACTGCAACCCTTCCTGAGCCCCTTCCCCAGCAAACTTTGTCTTTTTCAAGGTAAAACATTGTATCTGTTTAGGTCTTTGTGTATTGTATAACCATTGGTACCATTTTAATTAGATTCCCATCATTTGTAACGTGACTTGTCACTGTTGAAGTTTCTGAATGCTGTTCTCCTAATCTCATTTCTCCATAAGCCTTGTGACTTTGGTGTGCAGTCTTGCATACAGTGTAGTGATTTTAAGGAACAAATACATTATGTTGCAGAGGCACTGACTCTGTTTATCACTGGGGCTTCCTGATTTGTAGTCCGGTATTTTTCCATCTATGTTAATTGGGATGGGTTAGGCTTTGCTGAAGTAACAAATACGTCCTGAAATCTCAACAGCATCACACTATAAAGGTTCATTTCTGTCTTGTACAAAACCCAGTTCAGGCAAGTGGCTCTCCGGGGTTGCTGCCTCCACGCTGAGACTCAGGGATCCAGGCTGTTTCATCCATGGCCCCACCCACCCCCCCACCATGCAGCCTCCATAGTCACTGACAAAGTGAAAGAGAGACTTGGGGGATCCTGCAGGATGTTTCCTCCACTGGGCCTGGGAGGGGCCTCAGACACTTCCACCGGCATCCCATTGGTCAGAATTCAGTCTTATGGCACCCACCTAGCTACAAAGGAGGCTGAGAAATGCCATTTTCTTGTGTGACCAGGAAGGGGACCAGAGTCGATGAATGCATCACAGTATCTCAGCCACATCACATTGTTTTGGTTCTTTCACCTTCTAACAGTTCCCTGGCACTGACTCTGTGTGCCAGGCACTGCTCTAGGCTCTGAGGATACAGTAGAGAAGATGAAAACCAAAATAAAACAGGACTATAGAAATAAATCCTCCCTCCATTAAGGTTAAATTCTAGGGCATAGGTAGCTAGATAATAGTCTTTGAAAAGTTAATGTGATGTTTGTCTTCTGGTGGCATGGAACCAAAAAAGAATGCATGAAAGTGGAGAGAGAGAGAGTATGTGGTGGAGGTTGGGAAGTGAGGGTGGCCTTACAACTTTAAATAGGATGGTTGGCCGAAAGGCCTCTTGGAGAAGGTGGCAATTTGAGAAAAATATTTAAAGAAGTTAGACAGGGAGCCATGTGGAAACCTGGGGTAAGAGTCCCAGTGGGGTGAAGAGACAGTGCAAAGGCGCTGGGGTAGGAACAGACCTGGAAAATCCCATGGTCTACAAGGAGGCCACTGTGGCTGAGAATGTCTGGGGGGGGCATGGCTGTAGCAGGAGATGAGATCAGATCACCATCAAAGGACAGCTTGCTAAGGAACTTGCAGACTGTTTTCAAGGCTTCGAATTTGAGGCCACTGAGAGTCATGTGACAGCTGCCCTTGAACCCAGGGCACTTCTAGCTCCTGGCTCCCCCTGCTGATCCCTGCGTGTCAGGTCCTTTGACAGATGGGGAATACGGGGCTCAGGGGAGGTCAAAGATGGTCATTGCCCAGAATCATTATAAAATGAAAATGAGAAAGCAGCTATATGTGCTGGGTCCACCCAGCGTCACTTTAGTGTAATGTGCAGTGAATTCTGAGGCAGGTTCATGGTGGCAGAGGCGGGGTGTTGATAACCAAGGGAACAGTGAGTTACCCTTACCTCTTTCTCTGGCTGGAAGTTCAGCATTCAGACTCTCTGTCTGAGGATAGCAGACCTCTTGTACACACTTAGGGCCCTCAGAGGGCTGCAGCCCAGGTGAGGACACTCTGTGACAGCCCTTCCTCTGCGGGAAGACGGCAGGTAGGGAAGCAGCAAATAATTAAATTGATGTTGACATTTATTGCTTGTGAAGGCAGTAAAAGCATCACGTGGCCTGCTCATATAGCCACACAGCCTATTTACAGTCTCATGTCATTTTTCTGGTAATCCAAACAAGCAAAGCTCTCTGAAGCTCCTGTGTGTTCAGCTGAGAACTCTCCGCCATGAGGAACCTGGTCAGGGATGCACCAAACCCTCCCTCTCCTGATGGGTGAGGGGCCCCTGTTTACTTGGGTTCATGTGTTTTATTGATTCAGGGAAAATGCCTTTTGGCCATTGTCCAAAAGATCAAACGCTACAATCTTGGCATTTCATGGGCAAACGGCAGGGATCCCATGCCTAGGCTGTTGAAGCCAGAAACCCTGAACCAACAATTGCCCGTGATGCCATCTCCCATGTTGATGCAGCTTAAAACTTCCTCCAGATGTGTTTGTGTAAAGTATGAACTGGGATAGGCTTGCAGGGAAACAAGTGGATCACATGTTTCAAAATTTAAAATTCATGTACCTCTTTATCCAGCAGTTTCACCTCTAGGAACCCACTGTGCTAATGAACTTGCAAATGTACCCAAAGGCACAGGCATGTTGCAGTGATTATTTAATTTGAAATATTCAAATGAATATATTTCATTTAAAATTTAATGAATGAATATATGAAATGAATTGAACATTGAGATGCTGAAACTGATGAAAACAACGGGAAATGTCTATTAGTAGATGATGATGAATAAATCGGGGCACATACCTATAATGCAGGAATAGGTAGCGTTAGAAATCGGGGGGTCTGTGTGCATAGGCAGCATGATCTCTAAGATACAAGGTTTGAAAGAGTGAGGCAGAAGGAAGACTGCATTTACAATAGGCCCATTTATCTAGATTTTTTAAAAAAAGAATCTTGATGCTAGTATATACATAGACAAATTCTGCAATAATACTGAGGAAAGGTTTCTTTCTTTCTTTCTTTCTTTCTTTCTTTCTTTCTTTCTTTCCTTTCCTTTCCTTCCTTCTTTCTTTCTTTCTTTCCTTTTTTATTTCCTGCCTTTCTCTTTCTTTCTTTCTTTCTTTCTTTCTTCTTTCTTTTTTTCTCGCTTTCTTTCTCTCTTTCTTTCTTTCTTCTTTTTTGAGGCGAAGTTTCACTCTGTCACCCAGGTTGGAGTGCAAAGGCGTGATCTCGGCTCACTGCAACCTCTGCCTCCTGGGTTCAAGCGATTCTCCTGCCTCGGCCTCCTGAATAGATGGCATTACAGGTGTGTGCCATCATGCCTAGATAATTGTGGTATTTTTTAAAAAATGGAGACGGAGTTTCACCATGTCGGCCAGGCTGCACTCAAAACTTCCGACCTCAAGTGATCCACCTGCCTTGGCCTCCCAAAGTGCTGGGATTACAGGTGTGAGCTACCACGCCTGGCCTCAGGTAAGTATTAAAAGTTGTTTTGGTGATATGGGAAACATGGTCTTTAAAGAAATAATATGCATACATTATATTTTAGTAAGAAAATAATTCATATCCTATAAAGGCAACCATTATAGAAGACAGAATACTGGAGTTGAACCCAGACCTTCTAAATCTGATCCTAGGTGTGTGGTCTTGGGCACGTGACATCCTTAACCACTTTAAGATGTTATTTACTTGGTAGGGTGGATTATAAGGTTTAAATAAGGTGATATTTGCTGACATTGTTAAATATGATATGACACCACCCCATGGTCGGCAGTTCTGATATTATTTCATCTTTGTAATGTATTTGTGTGTGTGTTATGTGTGTAAGAAATAGAAATGGGCTTGGCCAATTTAAGGGAAAAAAGTGGGGGAGTGAACAAAGGGAAGTTATTTGGCGGAATAAGGTGGAAACACAGAAGAAAAGTTTAACAATCAGGTCCTGGGGAAACACTGAAACTGGAACGCTCTTATGACTTGGGAGATCAGGGAGCAGGATTCATTAATGAGATGAATCAGCTGCAACCATTTCTCTTCTTCATTCACTCTGCTCAGGATCCAAAGTCCCAGGACAGAGCGGGGATTGGCTTAGTTTGAATCTTGTGCCCACTCCCAGGCTTATGGAGGGTAGAGAACCCTGACTGACCATAGGATTCACTAATGAGGCAGGAGGACAATAAAAGAGTGGTCAACAAAAGAGAGATGGATTCTGGGTGAGCAGAGAGCCAAAATGAAACACATAATATAGTGGCTGTTTTTCTTAAACAGTATTGAATTAGCCATGGCAGGCCAGCTACTGTAATAAACAACCAACATTGCAATGGCTTAATTCATTAGTTTATTTCTCACTCTTGCTGCCTTCCAGTGTTTTTGCTTCTCAGTCAGGTGGCTGTCCTGGGTGTCTGCTCCACACGGTCATTCAGGGACTCAGCTTCCTGTACTCTCCTCATTTTTCACTGCATCCACTAATCTATCCAACAGACAAGGGAAGAGCTAACAGAGGGTACTCTTATGGGGTAGAATCTGGTCATGTGACCACACCTAATTACGGCTGGAAAGTTGTCTGTGTGTTCAGGAGAAAGGGGAAAACCTGGTGACCAACCTGCTGGGTCTGCTATAGATATCATAACATAGAACAAGGAATATTTTCATTCCAGGCCTGAGGACCTGTGAGTTTAATGCTTTGATCTAAGGCGAGTCATGCTTTGACCTAAGGCAAGAAATTTCTCCTCTCTAAATCTCATTTTATTCATCTCAAAAATGAGAATGAGGCTCGGTGCGGTGGCTCATGCCTGTATTCCCAGCACTTTGGGAGGCTGAGGTGCGTGGATTGCTTGAGGTCAGGAGTTCAAGACCAGCCTGACCAACATAGTAAAACCCCGTCTCTACTAAAAATACAAAAATTAGCCAGGCATGGTGGTGGGAGGCTGAGGCAGGAGAATCGCTTGAACCTGGGAAGTGGAGGTTGCAGTGAGCCAAGGTTGCACCATTGCCCTCAGCCCGGCGACAGAGCGAGACTCCATCTCAACAACAACAACAACAAAAAAAAAAAAAAAAAAGAGAGAGAGAGAGAATGTTGGAGAAGACACAAGGTTTTAAACGTTTTCTTGTCCAGATAACTTTCTATAGCTAAACCCAGTGAAGAATCCAGTAGACAAACTAAACAGACAGCTGCAAAGCTGCTCCAGCTGACGTAGGGTGCAGCTGGGGGCCCAAAGCCTACATGCTCATCCTGCCCCTTGCTGGCATGGCCCTACATGGACTGTTTATGGCTCTGGGCACCCCATGTGCAGGCTATTGTTGGTTTAGGGAGCTTCCAGTTAGGACGTGATCAGCCAGTCTTCTGGACTCTTCAGGGAACGTTCAATACTTTGCTCTGTTCTCACTTCGGAAAACTCTGAAGACAATTGAAACCAGGGCCACTTGGCACCCTCCTCAGTTGGCCCTGGGATGTGAATCCTCCCTGCGCAAAACCACCTGCTTGGCGCTCCAAACCTTACTGTATCACAATTTATTTATTTATTTTTTTACTGAGGGGGAAATGTTTAGCATAGTAAATCATGTGGTTCCAGCATTTCCCGAGGCATTTCCATGAAGAGGGGGATCCGGAGCGGGCCTTCAGACTTTCAGACTGTGACACACAAGGGGCAGAAGCTCATAGTGAAAGGGAAGCAGGTCTCCCCAGGCATCTCCAATGTCAGAGGAACATAACAGGCACATCTGTCTAGATTAGGAAAGAAAAGCTTCAAGGGCGAAGTGTTGATATCAGTTTACAGAGTGGAGAGACAGTTCCAAGTCACGAGACAGACTTTATTCTAAGTGACAATGATTTCAAAAGGGAATTTGTGTAATCCTGGCAATTTAGACATTAAGGTTTCAAAGCTCAGTTGGACCCAAAATAAATATATACACATTTTCCATCAAATTCAAAAATAATAATTCTAAACCCCAAATGACTTTAGTCCCATTTCTCGAATCAGTTGCTTCCTTCCCGAAGTGGAGAAGGTTGAATAATCAGAGGAGAAGAGGACAAGTGGATGCCGTGGTGGGTTCATGAACCTTTGGCTTCTCCCCTGAACTGGATTCCAAATTCAGGTTCTGCTGTACTTCAAACTGCAAAAGTCACCAACATCATCTTGAAATCTACAAGTGCTTTCTCCTTCTAGAGATGGCATTAGAGTCCCAAGGGACCCTGAAAATGGCCCACCTGGGATTAGAGTCTTAAAAATCAGCCAGGAACTCCCTATTCTGGTATTCTCAAGCTTCCTTGGAAATGTGTCTATGTGTCAGTAGACAATGTCCGCCCTCTGGTTTATCTTAACACCCAGTGAGACTGGACATTGCAGTTAGTCAACGGACTTTTCTTTAGATCAGGAGAGAAGGAAAGAGATGGCGATTAAACAAGTGAAGAGACCAGGCACAGTGAGTGGCTCACACCTGTAATCCCAGCACTTTTTGGGAGGCTGTGCTGGATGAATCACTTGAGCTCGGGAATTCAAGACCAGCTTGGGCAACATGGTGAAACCCCATCTCTACCCCCCCCCAAAAAAAGCAAACATTAACCAGACATGGTGGTGGGATACATCTGTGGTCCCAGCTACTCAGGAGGAAATGGAGGGTCACCTCAGCCTGGGGAGGTTGAGGTTACAGTGAGCCATGATTGTAGCACTGCACTCCAGCCTGGGTGTCAGAGTGAGACTCTGTCTCAAAACAAAACAAATGAAGGATGAGTAACCTTCCTCCAGGTCTTCTGGGACCCTTACTTTGCATCTAATGATGTGTCTCCAGGGAGTCTTCTAGGGGCATCCATGTTCTCTGGGTTTGTAGATTTAAAAGCTGGGGTGCACAGAGAACTCTGGCAGATGTCTCACCAGGAGAAAGTGAGAGCACTTCAATAAAGTGTTAAGAAGAGTGCTGGCCTGGAAAGAAGATATATCTACATTTAAATCCCAGATGTGTCTCTTATTTTCCCCATGAACTTGGACACAGCAAAATCAGAAGTGATAACGGTCATAGCCATCTCATATTGTGATAAAATGCCAGTGAAATGTTTAGCACTGTGCTGGAAGGTGGAGGTGCTTGGTCAATGGGAGCTTCTGTTATCCATGAATCCAAGAGAAAATTTCTTGCATCATGAGGAAGAAGACGAGATTTAATACAGGTCATCAGGGGCTTTCAAGACTGTTGACGAGCTACAGGAGTAAGGACCAGGGAAAGCTGTCACTCGTGCTCAGGAGTAACATGAAAGTTTGACCAATCAGGGAGTCGCAGGAATCACAGGAACTGCTGCGGATGAGACCAGCTGTCTGCAACACTGAGGTGGGCGGCTGGTGGGACCCCCAGGCAGCTGCTGCCGAAGCTCACAAGTCCACCTGCGGTGTGGTGCTAGGGAGCAATGGCTTCAGCTCTTTTCTTTTTTCTTTTCTTTTCCTTTCCTTTCTTTTTTTTTTTAGAGACGAGGTCTCACTATGTTGCCCCAGGCTGGCCTCCAATCCTAGGCTCAAGCTATCCTCCTGCCTTCGCCTCCCAAAGTGCTGGAATTATAGGTGTGAGCCACCATGCCCAGCCAGGCTTCAGCCTTTCTCCCACTTCCCAAATCTTGTATGGGAGGCTCTCACTGACGAAGTATAATCTCGAACCATCTGGATGGCAAGAGGTTCTGGGAAATGTAGTGTCCAGGCTTGCAGCCCATGCAGTAGTTGCCATCATGTCCAGTATTGAGCGATAAGCTTGACGACTGACATTGTAGAAGAAATCCTATAACCAAGCAAGAAGACCAACAGAAGCCTCAAAAGGGCTGGAAACCTCCACTTCACATGCTTGGATCCAATGGAAAAGTGCTATTGGAAGTCAGAATATGTCATCACAAAGATGTTGGAAGCATGTGTCTGAGAGTCATTACATACCCTGGAAGGTGTGGGCATGAAAGTTGTCTGACCAAGACAGAGCCCTTGAGATGTGATGCGTGGGTGACCAGGCCCAACTGCCCTGCTCTGAGAAGTGACCCTGCCCCAGGACCTGCTTTCTCTGAGCTTCCGTAGTGCACTTGGTCTAAACCACATGTGAGTCTGTTTTCTAATGGTTTGCTCTCTAAAACATCTTATTCCTAAATATATTTTTAAAAATCATTTTGAGGATAAGGAGTATATTCAAATCTTCAAAACACACAAGGAAATGTTTCTTAAAAATAACAAAAAAATATGTTCATTAGGAAAAACTGAAAAACACAGAGTAGTGCAAAAAGGAAATGCTGACCTTCCGGAATTTCGCCATTCCCAGTTCTCATGAACTGTTCATATTTCGGTGGCCATGCTTCCACTTTTTCCCCCTAATGCACACACATATATAAATCTGTGACTGTGTTAACACATTCATAAAAAGCTTCCGCACACCTACTGCCTGCCAGGCACTGACTACATTCTTCATCATTTATAATAATCATAAACCTGACGATCAGCTGTTGCTGGGTTGAGAACACGTTCCCACTCCTCATGTTTCCAGGTGGAAGTCACCGCACTGGGGCAACATTCCTGTTCTCTCTGCTTGGAAAGTTCTTCCCTGCAGTTGGCTCCATCTGTGGAGCTGGTGTTGCAGGAGGCAGGCTTTCCCAATCCTCCGAGCCACAGGTCGCATGGGGGACAGACCCCACAGAGGAGGCTGTGGTTTTGCTGCTCTGCCAGACTGTGGGGGAGGTCTCTGTAATTTGGGGGAGAAGTGTTAGCTACTCATAAACCAGCTGACCTAGAGGTGTGTCCCCCAGTTAGCTTTATCGGTGATAATCGTGATCTGTCCATCTCCATCTGCCTGTCCCAGGACTCATCTCCCTCGCTGCTCTCTGCTTGTGGTGTGAAGAAAGGTGGATTATGTATTGACCCCTAGGCACTGTGTTAGGTGTTCACCTGCATGGCCTTAAGAGGATGTGCTCTGTCGTCCAGGCTGGAGTGTAGTGGCGCGATCTCAGCTCACTGCAACCTCCGCCTCCCAGGTTCAAGCGATTCTCTTGCCTCAGCTTCCCTTTCCTGGGATTACAAGGGCCCGCCACCATGCCCGGCTAATTTTTGTATTTTTTTGTAGAGATGGATTTCACCACGTTGGCCAGGCTGGTCTCTGGCCTCAGGTGATCCACCCGCCTTGGCCTCCCAAAGTGCTGGGATTACAGGTGTGAGCCACCGCACCCGACCGTGACCATTCTTTTAAGGTGGAAAAAACTAGGGCACAGAGAGGCTAGGTCACAGAGCTAGGAAACGGTGATGTTGGGTTTTGATGCAGCTCTTTCCTTTCTTTCTTCCTTTCTTTTTCTCTCTCTTTTCTTTAATTCTTTCCTTCCCTTCCTTCCTTTTCAGCTTTATTGAGAAATAATTCACATACCACATAACATACCTATTTAAAGTGTACAACTCAATGGTTTTTATATATTCAGAGTTGTGCAACTGTCACCACAGTCAATTTTTGAAAATTTTCATCACCTCAAAAAGAAACTGTGTTTTCATCCCCCCCTCTATTTCCCTTTCCCTCTCCCCAGGCCCTAACAACCACAAATCCACTCCTGTCTCTGTGGTTTGCCTGTTCTGGACATTTTCTAGAAATGGGCTCAGACAATAGGTGGTGTTTTGTGTCTGGCTTCTTTCACTCAGCATGAGGTTTTGAGGCGTGGCCAGTTGTGGTGTGAGTCAGCACTGTATTTCTCTTTATTGATAAATAATATTCCCCCGTGCAGATGTGCCTGTCTGTCAGCTGATGGCCACGTGGACATATTGGCGATTTGAGTCAGCTCTTTCTTCAAAGAGTCTTCTCCACACTCCCTCCCTTTGGGGCAGTGGATTTTGCTGAGGGCAACACGATGCCAAAGAGACTGACTGGCTTTGGGGCAGGCCCCCATGACAGTTACTTACCTAACCTGCAATTAGGCTCAGCCTAGAGAGGGGGAGCAGGATGGGGCCTCCGGGGCCAGATGCCAGGGTAGCCTCTGTGTAATGAGAGTTGTTATTCCCTCAGAGAGGGGGAAGTACGTGAGTGGGTTCAGAGGCAAGAAAGACAGTGTCATAGATCGCTCATCCTCCCAGAACCCCACCTTCTGGGCCCCTCGTCGCAGCTCTGCTGGACAAATCCCCAGGGACTTTGTGTTGTGATCTGGGCCATGGGGCAAACTCTGTTCACTTTGACTTCCAAGCACCTGAGCAGCAGAAGGTTCAGGACAAGCCAGAAGAGGGGAAGAGCTCCCTGCAGGCACGAGGAGCAATCCCAGAGAGGGCATCTGGCTGGGTAGCTCCGCCAAGTGCCCTTGGGGCTTTGGGGACAGCACTGCAGAAGGGCCTGTGCCGCCACCCAGCTCTGTGTGTTCCTGGAGTCTGTGGTGAGTGGGAACGAGAATGACCCAGTGTCGCCAAAGGACTTGCTGTGCTCAGCAGCCAGGGTGGCAGCAGAATGCTTCTGGAAGAGTCCTTCCTGCTCATGACTGGCTCTGAGTGGCTCCCAAGGCCAGTCTGGCTTTGTTTGCCAATCTTGGGAGTCAAGGGAAACGTGGCTCTTTTAGTTGTTTCAGCAAAAGAGAAGCTCTGAGCTCACATCGACAGGCTGCCAGGAACAGGAGCAAACAGAAATGTAGCAGTGGTGAGCCTGAGGTCAAGAAAGGAGAGGAGTCCATTAAGAAGAATAAGCTGGGACAGGGGCAGGGTGTGTGTGCAATGTGTGCACCTCTAGTCCCAGCTGTTTGGGAGGCTGACTGGGGAGGATTGCCAAGTTCAAACACAGCCTGGGCAAAACAGCAAGACCTTCATCTAAAAAAAGAAGGCTCCTGTCTCCTTCTTCTCTGTGTGACAGCAACTTATAAATCTGGAGGGGAACAATTTATCCTATGAAGTGGGTAGTTTTATCCTGTTTTTGTTTTTATTTTTAATGTTTTATTTTTTGTGGGTACATAGTATGTACTTGTGGGGTATGTGAGACGTTTTGGTACAAGCATGCAGTGCATCATATCACATCATGGAGAACGGGGTGTCCATCCTCTCAAGCATTTGTCCTTTGTGTTACAGACAATTCAGTTATACTCTTAGTTCTTTTGTTTTACTATTATTATTATTTTTAGATGGAATCTCTCTCTCTCGCCCAGGCTGGAGTGCAATGGTGTGATCTCAGCTCACTTCAGCCTCCGCCTCCTAGGTCCAAGTGATCCCCTTGCCCCAGCCTCCCAAACAGCTGGGACTGCAAGCACACGCCACTACACCCAGCTAATTTTTGCATTTTTAGTAGAGATGGCTTTTCACCATGTTGGCTAGGCGGGTCTCAAACTCCTGGCCTCAAGTGATCTGCCTGGCTTGGCCTCCCAAAGTGCTGGGATTACAAGGGTGAGCCACCACGCCTGGCCTCTTAGTTATTTTAAAATGTATAATTAGGTTATTACTGACTATAGTCACCCTGATGTACTATGAAATAGTAGGTCTTAATCAGTCTTTCTATTTTTTTGTACCCATTAATAATTCTTACCCAGCTACCCCCCCACTCCCCTTCCCAGCCTCTGGTAGCCATCCTTCTACTCTGTATGTCCATGAGTTCAATTGTTTTGATTTTTAGGTACCAAAAATAAGTGAGAACATGCAATGCTTGTCTTTCTGTGCCTGGCTTATTTCACTTAACATAATGACCTCCAGTTCTTTGTTGCAAATGACAGGATCACATCCTTGTTTGTGGCTGAATAGTACTCCATTGTGTGTATGGACCACATTTTCTTTATCCATTCACCTGTTGGTGGACACTTAGGTTGCTTCCAAATCTTGGCTGTTGTGAACAGTGCTGCAGTAAACTTGAGAGTGCAGCTATCTTTTCAATATACTGGGTGTCTAGCCAGCAGAGGGATGGCTGGGTCATATGGTAGCTCTATTTTTAGTTTTTTGAGGAGCCTCCAAAGTGTTTCCATAGTGGTTGTCCTGACTTACATTCCCACAAAAGTGTATCAGGATTCCCTTTTCTCCAAATCCTCACCAGCATTCATTATTGCCTGTCTTTTAGATAAAAGTCACTTTAACGGAGGTGAGATGGTAGCTCATTGTAGTTTTGATTGGCACTTCTCTGATGATCAGTGGTGTTGAGCTTCTTTTCAAGATACCTGTTTGCCATTTGTATGTCTCCTTTTGAGAAATGTCTGTTCAGATCTTTTGCCCATTTTTTGATCGGATGATTAGATTTTTTTTTTTCCTGTAGAGTTGATTGAGCTCCTCATGCATTCTGGTTATTAATCCCTTGTCAGACGAGTAGTTTGAAAATATTTCCTCCCATTCTGTGGGTTGTCTTGTCACTTGGTGGATTATATCCTTTGCTGTGCAGAAGTGTTTTAACTTGATGTGATCCCATTTGTCCATTTTTGCCTTGGTTGTTTGTGCTTGTGGGGTATGGCTCAAATTTTTGCCCAGACCAATGTCCTGAAGATTTTCCCCAATGTTTTCTTTCAGTAGTTTCATAGTTTGAGGTCTTCAGTTTAAGTGTTTAATCCGTTTTGCTTTGATGTGTGTATATGGCGAGAGCTGGAGGTCTAGTTTCACTCTTCTGCGCACACATATCCAGTTTTTCTAGAACCATTTATTGAAGAGACTATCCTTTCCCCAGTGTATGTTTTTGGCACCGATGACAAAAGTGAGTTCACTGCAGGTGTGTGGATTTGTTTCTGAGTTCTCTAGTCGGTTCCATTGGTCTATCTGTTTTTATGCCAGGGCCATGCTGTTTTGGTTGCTATAGCTTTTCCTGTGTTTTTATGTTGACACATAATTGTACATATTTATGGGGAACAATGAGATGTTTGGATAAATGGATACATTGTATAATGATCCTATCACAGTATTTAGCACTGCCATCAAACATTCATCGTTTCCTTGTGGTAAGAACACTTAAAATTCTGTCTTCTAACTATTTTGAAACATACCAAATAGTATTGTTATCTATAATCACCCTTCTTCCAAATAGCACACCAGAACTGATTCCTCCTGTCTAACTGACCCTGTACCCATAAACTACACTCTCTCCATCCCAGGGACCTCTCCCCTCCCCAGCCTCTGGTAACTACTCTTCTACTCTTCACTTTTGTGACATCTGCTTTTTAGATTCTGCAAGTGATGTCATGCATCATGAAGTGTGTATATTCCTTCCTGTGTCTGTGTCCTTCAGGTTCATCCATGTTGCCACAAATGACAGGATTGCTTTTTTTTTTTTTTTTTTTTTTTGAGACGGGCTCTCACTCTGTCGCCCAGGCTGGAGTGCAATGGCTGGATCTTGGCTCACTGCAACCTCTGCCTCCTGGGTTCCAGCAGTTCTCCTGCCTCAGCCTCCTCAGTACCTGGATTACAGGCCTGCACCACTATGCCCAGCTAATTTTTGTGTTTTTTGTAGAGATGGAGTTTCACCATGCTGGCCAGGCTGGCCTCTTGAACTCCTGGCCCCAAGTCATCTGCCTACCTCGGCCTCCCAAAGTGCTGGGATTATAGGCATTAGCCATCATGCCTGACCTGGGTTGCATTCTCTTTTATGGCTGAATAGTATTCCGTTGTGTGAATAGCCAGATTTTCTTTATCCATTAATTTGTTGATGGACGCTTGGGTTGATTCCAGATCTCGGCTATTGTGAATAGAGCTGGAATAAACATGGGAGTGCAGATATCTCTTCCATATGCTGATTTCACTTGCTTTGGGCATATACCCAGCGGTGGAATTGCTGGATCCTATGGCAGCTCCATGTGGAGGCTTTGAGGAGCCCCCATGCTGTGCTCTGTCATGGTTGTACTAATTTGCATTCCCACCAACAGTGTACAAGCCTCCCCCTTTCCCCCACATCCTGCCAGCATCTGTGATCTTTTGTCTTTTTGATAGTAGTCTTTCTAACTGGGATGAGGTGATAGCTCACTGTGGTTTGGGTTTTTTACAGAGTGATCTGAGACTCAGAGGGACCAAGGAACCTGCCTGAGGTCGCCCAGCTGGTTGGTGGCAGAGGTGAGCTGTGAGCCCAGATGTCTGGTTCCAGAAGCAGTCTCTGCCTGCCATGCTGCATGTCTGGGCTCACTGCCTGCCAGTTCCTGGCCCTGGCTGGTTTCTGATGCTGGTTTCTGGTGCACTTGAGGAGAGGTCCTGAAAGTTCCTCTGCCCAAGACAGTCTTTTTAAAAACATTGTGGTAATATATGCATAACAAACAATTTATCATTATAACCTTTTTTTTTTTTTTTTTTTTTTAAGATGGAGTTTTGCTCCTGTTGCCCAGGCTGGAGTGCAATGGCACAATCTTGGCTCACTGCAACCTCCACCTCCCAGGTTCAAGCAATTCTCCTGCCTCAACCTCCCAAGTAGCTGGGATTATAGGCATACACCACCATGCCCAGCTAATTTTGTATTTTTATTAGAGACAGGGTTTCTCCATGTTGGTCAGGCTGGTCTCGAACTTCTGACCTCAGGTGATCCACCTGCCTTGGTCTCCCAAAGTGCTGGGATTACAGGTGTGAGCCACCACACCTGGCCTCGATGTAACCATTTTTAAGCGTTTAGTTCAAAGGCATCGAGCACATTCATTGCCGTGCAGACATCACCACTATCCATCTGCACAGCTTCCTCACCTTCCCAGACAGTAACTCTGTACCCTTAAATTAACTCCTCATTTTCCATCCTCCCTCCCACTGACCTGGGGCACCCACCATGCTTCTTCCTGTTTTTATGATTTTAACGACTCTGGGTCCTTCACATAACTGGAACTTATATATAGCTGGGACTACAGGTGTGCACCAACATGTCCAGCTAAGTTATTATTAATTAAAAAAAAATTTTAATGTTACTTTAAGTTCTGGGATACATGTGCTGAATGTGCAGGTTTGTTACATAGGTATACATGTGCCATGGTGGTTTGCTGCACCTACCAACCTGTCATCTAGGTTTTAAGCCCCACATGCATTAGGCATTTGTCCTAATGCTCACCCTCCCCTTGGCCCCCAACCCCTGACAGGCCCAAGTGTGTGATGTTCCCCTCCATGTGTCCATGTGTTCTGATAGTTCAGCTCCCACTTATGAGTGAGAACATGTGGGTTTGGTTTTCTGTCCCTGTGTTAGTTGCTGTGAATGATGGTTTCCAGCTTCATCCATGTCCCTGCAAAGGACATGAACTCGTTCTTTTCCATGGCTGCAGAGAATTCCATGGTGCATATGTGCCACATTTTCTTTATCCAGTCTATCATTGATGGGCATTTGGGTTGGTCTGGCAGAGATGGAGTCTTACTATGTTGGCTGGGGTGGTCTGGAACTCCAAGGCTCAAGGATTCTCCTGCCTCATCCTCTCAAAGCACTAGGACTACAGGCCTTTTGCCCTTTGGCTTATTTTAAAGAGCACAGTGTCCTCAAGGGTCAGCCACCATCAGGGGCTCCTTTCTTTTAAGGCTGAGTAGTATTCCATTTTGTGAGAAATTGATTATACTTGCCAAGAATTTTGTCTTTCTGAACAGCCTGCTTTTTGCTTTATTTTTATTTTTATTTTGGTCTTTCTGTATAGCCTACTGTTTGTTTTATTTTTTTTTTTTTCTGAGCATTCCTGTATGCCAAACATTTCTGAATGTTCTTATTTCCCTAATATAAGAACCTAGAGAAGCATTTTCTTCCCAGTCTCAAGATGTCTCATTACTTAAGCCCTAGAAATAATTTTTTTTTTTCCAGAGACATGGTCTCCCTCTGTCGTGCAGGCTGGAGTAGTGATTACAGCTCACTGCAGCCTTGAACTCCTGAGCTCAAGCGATCCTCCCACCTCAGCCTCCCAAGTAGCTGAAACTACAGGCAGGCACCACCAAACCTGGCTAATTTTTAAAAATTTTTGGCAGAGATGGAGTCTGACTATGTTGGCCAGGGTGGTCTGGAACTCTGGAGCTCAGGTGATTCTCCTACCTCATCCTCCCAAAGCACTGGAATTACTGGCATGAGCCTCTGTGCCTGGCTATAAATTGAATCTTAATTCCTATTTTGATTAAGTTTAAGCCCTATTCTTGGTGAAATATAAGCCTGAGAAGAGTCACTTTTTCTCATAAAACTTGGCAATACTCTCCCTGAGTTTCCTGAATTGCATTTTGTAGATATTTATTACTTTTTCTTGCTTATTTCAAGCAAAGACACATGGGAGTCCATCCCTGGAGTCGCTGCTCGTGCTCTTCTGTTAATTGTGTATCCTGCCCAGTGGTACTGGCAAATTGCATCTCAGGAAGCTGAGGACATGGTGACAACACTTTAAACATCGCGAGGGACTGGGTACTTGGGAGCCCAAAACATCATGAATGGAGTCTTGCTTGACTTTCCAAGATGGGAATTCAGAACTTGAAGCTCAGAGGTACAATTGTTTTTTAAGGTGGTTGGTTGATTTTCCCACCTGGAAAACTGCCATATTGTGTAACATATTTCACAGTTTCCCCTGCGTGGGTGGACAGCCGTGGTTATAATGCTGTGAACATTGTTACTTGAAGATGAGCCCAGGAGCAACCTCTTAGAAGAAATGTGTTCTGTGCCATGGATGGGGAGGGCAGCCATGGCACTGGAAGCTTCCATTGTCCTCTGCCCAGCTTCAGGGTCTATGCCAAGTTGCATTCTTGATGGCTCCCCCCTGTCTACAAACCCAAGGCAAAGTGGAGGGTTGGAGGTAAATTCCCAAATCACTGTCCAAACCTGTCAGTCAGTAAAACTCCAGTTGCAAGAAAACTATTCCGGCAGGGCCAGCCCCACTCTGCCCCTGCCCAGGGAGGGCAATTCCAGGCCCCAACCTTGCAGCTCAAGTAGCTTTTGAATTCAGACAGAATTCAGGTTCAAGTAGAATTTGGGCTTGAAGTGCCTGAACAATTGCTGCTGGATACCCCAACAAAGGACACAGTTTGGAAAGGTAAACCGAAGCAGGCTTCTAGAGGTGGCCTCCTGACCCCTGGTCCCCCCAGAGACTGGGAGCCTAGATTCTGGGAGAGACAGCTCCATGTGCAGGGCCCCTGGGTGCGAGGTCAGGCCCTGCCATCCTCTCTGGTGGCCCTGATCACAGAGGTCTCTGTGGTTCACCCCACGGTTGGTTCCCCCCCCAGGGTCTGATCCCTCCGTGTTGCACTGATGAGGAACAGACATCCCCAGGGGGGGTCTGGGGGTACCTCGTCCTCCCCACTCAGCCTCTGTCCTGGTGGCGCCTGCTAGGTGAGAGCAGTGCCTTCCCACTGGGTGGCAGAGGATAAGGGCTGTGTGAGGGCCATGGAGAGCCCCAAATAAGCTGGACTTCCTCCTGGAAAGTGGTGCCTGGTCCCCCTCGTCTTCAGGGCCTCAGGCTCCACCAGGCCATGGAGACCTCTCCTGTTTTGTTCCCTCTGCCTTCCACCCCCAAGGCTCCTTGGGGAGATCAAGGAGGGCAAAGGACTCAGATCTTCTGAGGCTCAGTTTCCTGCCTTTAGAAGGCGAGGGCTGTGCTGGGAGATCCTTCGGAGTGGCCCAGGGCATGCATAGGGTTTTGGAAGGCCTGGGTTCCACATTGCCCAGAGGCTTTCCTTCCAGAGACAGAGTCTGTTCCAGAACAGCTTTCCTAGGGTTGATGACAGGTAGTCACCTCCCTGGTGTGGCTGAGAGAGGCACAGTCTCCCCTCCACTGTACAACGGCCACACTGCACCTTGATCAAACTAAAGTCTTCTCTAGGGAAAAAAGTTAGAGCCTCTTAATGACAGCACAGATCCTAGCCTAGCGTTTTTATTTTAAGCCCAGAGAGAGTGACTTGATGATAAGCTCCTTCTCCAGAAGAGTTTACTGAAGCTGGGGCGAAGGAGATTGTGAGAGGCCCCCCCCAAGAGAGGTCCCAGCCCCCATAGCTGTGCATGCTGTCTTCGAGGACAAGAGGGACTTGGCGAGGTGCTAGGGATCTTGAGGTGAAGAGATTTTTCCAGGTGGACCCTAAATGAAGCTACAAGCATTCTTATTAGAGGGAGGGGAGGGGAGATTCCAAATGGAAGAGAAGAGTCCGCGTGCCGCTGAGCAGGGACTGGAGTGAAGTGGCCACAAGCCAAGCAGTGTGGTGGGTGCTAGACGCCCAGAGATGCGGAAAGGGATTCTCCCTGGAGCCTCTAGAAGGAGCCAGCCTTGCCCACACCACCTTGATTTTAGCCCAGTGAAGCTCATTTTGGACTTCTGGTCTCTAGAAGGGTGGAAGAACAAGTGTGTTGTGTGAAGGCACAGAGTCAGTGGTTTGTGATGGTAGCCACAGGGAATGTGTGCAGAGGAACAAGGTTGCTGAGGGTCCAGAGGAGAGAACAGTGTGCCAAGGAATGGGAGCTGGAGAAACAAAGCTGCTGCACCCAGCACAACGGCTTGCCGCTCCCCCCAGAAATCTGTAAAGAAAAGAGGGTAATTTATAAAGAAAAGAGCTCACAGTTCTGCAGGCTGTACAGGAAGTGTGGTGCTGGCATCTCTTCAGCTTCTGGTGAGGACTCAGAAAGGTTTCAATCACAGCGGAAGGTGAACAGGGAGCCAGCATGTTACATGTCGCGAGTGGGATCTAGAGGGAGAAGGAGGAGGCCCCAGGTTCTTTTATTTTATTATTATTATTTTTGAGACAGAATCGTGCTCTCTCGCCTAGGCTGGAGTGCAGTAGAATGATCTCGGCTCACTGCAACCTCCACCTCCTCAGTTCAAATGATTCTCTTGCCTTGGCCTCCCAAGTAGCCGGGATTACAGGCATGTGCCAGCATGCCCAGCTAATTTTTTTGTATTTTTAGTAGAGATGGGGTTTTACTGTGTTGGCCAGGCTGGTCTCCAACTCCTGACCTCAGCTGATCATTCCACCTTGGCCTCCCAAAGTACTGAGATTACAGGCATGAGCCACCACGCCCAGCCCCAGACTCTTTTAAACAACCAGATCTCATGTGAACTCACTGAGTGAGAACCCACTCATCACCAAGGGCACATTCATGATGGATCTTGCCCCCGTGATCCAACACCTCCCACCAGGCTTCACTTCCAACATTGGGATTCACAGTTCAACATGAGATTTAGAGGAGACACCCATCCAACCTGTGTTATCTGCTGTGTGCCAGCAGCAGCACTGTGCACTTCATTCATTTAAGGTATGTCATGTTGTGAACAAATCAGCGTGTACAAGAGTAGATGACCTCTACAATCTGGTGAAAAGGAATTTACCAAAAACATCTCTGGAAGGAGACACAGAGGGGCCAGCTGGGTGACAGGGAAGTGGTGGGCAGGGATTTCTGCTGGACGCTCTGGTTCCTTTTCCATTTTGAGTCATGTAAAAGTCTTACCTATTCAAAAAAATCTACTTAAAATGAAAGACATCAAGTAAGAACCACGAAATGAATTACAACTTTGGAGGGGAACCATAAAAACAATATCCTCAACAAGCTGTGGTCTCTATCTGCTCCTTTCCCTTTCAAATCAAACTCAAGTTTGATTTGAAATTCCCTTAAGTGGAATTAGTTAATGTTAACAACAGAAAAGAATGAAAGAAAGAAAACAGAACTCTTCTCTGTAGTCTCTTCTTTGCAGCCCTGAAGTCTCCAGTACTTTCTATTTTCCTAAAGACTGTAACATGATACCCAACAACTAAGAACTTTGCCTCAGAATTTTGGGCAGTGGTACTACTGAAATATTACAAAAGGAATGATTACTGGCATATTATTCACTAATGTTATGCAGGGTATATAATAGTAGCTAAGACATGGGGTTTGGAGTCAAACAGATCTGGGCTTGGAGACTGTTTTGAATAATCATAAGCTATGTGACCTTAGGCAAGTGAATCACCATCTCTGACCCTCTGTATCCTCATTAGTTAAAAGGGGAGAATAATTGTACCTGCTTTGTAGGATTGCAGTGGGTGCGTGGCTGATGACGGTGATGGTGACAATGGTGACCCTCATGACTGCCAGAAATCAGACCCAGGGTAGTGCTCATCCCCATGTCCCTGTGGTAAGACTGCCCTCTGATATCTGGGACAAATGTCCCTTGGGTTTCATGGTCAGACGGGAGATGGAGTGTGGGCCATGGAGCTCTGGGCTTGACGTTCTCCTCTGGAGCACGGCGCTGTGCTGGTGGCCTCCCGTGGTGCTCACACCAGTCTTGCCGGCACTGGCCCCTCCTTGCCCAGCCATGAGCTTAATCCATCCACCACCCTGCCTGGATCGCTCTTGGCTCCTCATGGTGACGAATGTTCTCAATGTTTGCCTTGTGGAGGCTGCATTCTCTCGCCTTTCTTCCCTGTTCACCCCTGGGAAGATCCCTCAAGGGAGCCAATTAACACCACGTTTTCAATGGCAGCCCCTCCTGGAACGTGTGCAGCTTTATTTGGTTTTCTTGTTGCCACCCAAGCATGGAATCCTCTCAGGGCTGGGCTGTGCTCATTTTACTGATGAACAACAAGAATAAATGCTGAGATCACTTTACACCCAGAGCCCACTGTTCCCATCCACAGGAAGGGAATTTCAGGGATCCTGACATCATTGTTCTATTTAGAAAGGAAGAAATCTCATAGGAGAAAATGGGTTGAGAATGGATAACTTTTTTTTTTAATGTTTAGAATTTTATATTTACTTACAAACTGCTTCTGTGGGCCCAGGAGCCAAACTCATGTTTTTGGAACTAATTTAAATTTTCTACAGCGATTCCATAGCTCCTGCACCAAAGGAAAAACAGAGGCCTTCCTGCTCCCCTCCCCCCACCATTGAAGAAGCCACATGTGTAGTTATCTGCCGCCGTAAAACAATTTTTTTCTTAAATTTAGCTGCTTAAGACAACAATAAACATTTACTATCTTACACAGTTTCTGAGGGTCGGGAGGTCAGAAGCAGCTCAGCTGGGTGGCTGTGGTCTCTCATGAGGCTGTAATACAAGATGGCAGTTGGGCTACAGTCTCATGTGAAGGCTCAACTGGGGCTGGCAGATCTGCTTCCAAGGTGGCTCCCACACATGGCTGTGGGCAAGAGGCTTCAGTTCCTTGCCACAGAGGCTTTCCATAGTGCTGGGCATTTAAAGTAATATATTATAGCAAATCTGGGTCCTGAATCATATATACATATTTTATTTTTATTTTTAGATGGAGTTTTGCTCTGTTGCCCAGGCTGGAGTGTAGTGGCATGATCTCAGCTCACTGCAGCCTCTGCCTCTTGGTTTCAAGCGATTCTCCTGTCTCAGCCTCTCAGCCTTTGAGTAGCTGGAACTACAGGTGTGTACCATCACGCCCAGCTAATTTTTTGTATCTTTAGTAGAGACAGTATTTCACCATGTGGGCCAGGATGTTCTTGAACTCCTGACCTCAAGTGATCTGTCGACCTGGGCCTGCCAAAATGCTGGGATTACAGGTGTGAGTCACTGTGCCTGGTTTGTGAATCATATTTTTGAGAGTTGTTTTGTTTTTCCTTCTTAAGTAACGTTCCCGGACTCAAATTGCAAAGTTCATCTCCCCCCCGTAATGTGTAGCCACTGATGTCTCTGCCCACTCTTGCTTGATTCTTATTTTTTATTTTTTAGCCTGGCTTCTTGGTCTTTTCCTTTGTCTCTGCATAGTTTAGTGTTCAGTCAATGACTTGGTTAGATGTTGTAGTCAAATACCTTGAACCTGAAGGCTTCCATTATCTGCAGTAGATCTTCATAGGTTGCTGATATGATTTGGCTGTGTCCCCACCCAAAATCTCATCCTGAATGGTAATCCCCATAATCCCCATGTGTCAAGGGAAAGATCAGGTGGAGGTAACTGAATCACGGGGTTCCTTCTTTTCCTGCTGCCTTGTGAAGAAGGTGCTTTCCTTCCCCTTCACCTTCCACCATGATTGTAAGTTTCCTGAGACCTTCTCAGCCATGCTGAATTGTGAGTCAATTAGACCTCTTTCCTTTCTAAATTAGCCAGGCTTGGGCAGTTCTTTATAGCAGAGAGAGAATGGATTCATACAGTCGGGGGAGTGTGTTTAAAGCTCCCCAGTTTTCAGATCTTCCCTTGTTTTCACTTCCCAGTGGGCTCGTTGGTTTCCCCCTGGGCAGAAGCAGTTTTCTAGACAACCCAGTACCAGGGGTGATCTCATATCGACCTCCATGCCTCTCTCATGAACCTCTGGCTGCTTGCTGCTCAGCCCAGCTGAGACCTCAGCCTCTGGCCACCAGAGCTGTGGGTATTCTCTACCTGTTTTCAGATCACCCCTGTTAGCTGAGCAAGCCTTGGATTTTACCCCCCAACCTCCGAGTCTACTCCATCTGGTGGCCCAGGTGCTGGTTTTCAAAGCCAACTCCATGCTGGCAAAGCTGTATTTCCTGCTGATCAAGAAGGGTGGGGGAGATGGGAGAGGCTGGGGTAAGAAGGCAGCAGCTTCCAATGTTCTTACCCAAAGCTGAAGCTGTTTTTCAAGCATAGACTCTTCTCAGTTTGTTGCCTGCCTTTGGTCAATTTCCAGAACGCTGACATGGTTGTTTGTAACAATTTTGTCCAGTTTTACACCTGCTTCTTCCAGAGAAGGTTTGCCATAGGCCTTGGTCTCTGCTCATGCAGCAACACTGGTCTCCAAGATCTCTGTCTCCTCCCACCCTCTCATGGGCTTAGGGTTCATTCCTTAGCAAGAGATAAGGACTTAGAACTCAAATCGTGACAAGGAGTAGAGTTTTCAACATGTTGGCTCTTCATAGTGTATCCCCACAGTGTAACACCATTGGATAAGGGCAAGAGGCCCTGGGCAGAGCCTTTATTAGGCATGGAAGGTGATTCAAAGACTCAGGAAGGAATCCCAGGCTCCTGCTGGATGGCTTCACAGGGTAGAGTTAAGAGTGCTGGAGAGGGTATGTGAGTGCCCTGGGGCTGCCATAAGAAATGATAACAAATGACCGAAAGCGGGGGTGGATTTAAACAGGCACGCCTCTCCAGGTTCTGGACGCCAGAAACCTAAATCCAGGTGTTGTCAGGGTTGGTGCCTTCTTGTGAGCTCAGAAGGAGAATCTGTTGTCTCTTTAGCCTCTGGTGTTGCTGGCCATCCTAGGACTACCCTGGCTTGGAGAGGCATCACTTTACTCTTGGCTCTGTCTTCCTGCCACTTCTCCTCTGCAGCTATCTGTCTCTGCTCTCCTGTCTCCTAAAAGGAGACTGGTAACCAAGTTTCAGGTCTCTCTGGATAATAAAGCATGGTCTTATCTCAAAATCCTTAACAATTACATCTGCCAAAGACTCTTTTCCAGATAAGGTCACATTCACAGAGTCCAGGTGAACGTGTCTCTTCCCATCATCTAAGGCTTGGGGCCTGGCATAGGACCATGGATGGTGGGGCTGTTCCAGGTCCATGTCAGTGAAAGTGGGGGAGAAAGCCCAGGTGGGAAATGAGAGGACTTGGCAAAGCCCAGGACAAGAGGAGTGAGTGTGGCAGGGAAACGAGGGTTACGAGTTCTTCCCACTTCTCCCCTCAGGTCTGGACGGACTCCATGACTGCTGGGCCAACAGAATGTGGCAAAGTGATGCCATCCAGTTTGTAAGCTAGGCCTCAAGAGATGGCCCCTTCCACTTCTGCCTCTGGGAAGGCTCATCTTTGGCCACCTATTCTGGGTGGAGTCAGCTTCTGTGTAAGAAGTCCAATCAGTCTGATAGTGTCTTCCAAAGGAGCCACACATAGGTGTTCTGGCTGAAATCCCAGATGAGCCCAGCCTTTCAGCTTACCTGTCCAGATCCAGACATGTGAACAAAGCCATCTTGGACCTTCAGGCCCATGTACCCACCAGCTGAATACCACTGTGACTTCCATTGCAAAGTTGGGGAAGTCTCCCAGACCACACTCACTTCTGATACCAACTACAGAGTGTTCAGGTCCCAAAGTCTGCTCTTAGGTTTGATAATTTGCTAGAAGGACTCACAGAAATCACAGCCAATCAGGATGAGATTTAGATTGGCCAAGAGTGCTGGGTGTAGTGGCTATGCCTGTAATCCCAGCACTTTGGAAGGCTGAGGTAGGAGGATTGCTTGAGATCAGCCTGGGCAACATAGTGAGAGCCTAACTTTACAAAAAAATAAAAAAAATTAGCCAGGTGTGGTGGCATGCTACTTGGGAGGCTGAGGTGGGAGATTGCTTGAGCCTGGGAGGTCAAGGCTACAGTAAGCTATGATTGCATCACTGTATTCCAGCCTGGGAGATAGAGTAAGAATCTGTCTCAAAAAATAAAATAAAGATAAATCAGTCAAGGAGACGGACGTATGGGGCGGGGTCCAGGAGGGTTGCCAGCATGGGGCTTCCAGCTGTCCCTTTCCATGGAGTCGTGGACAGTGTGAACTCCTTGTGACAACAGCATGTGGTGGCACACACAGAGCATTGCAAACCAGGGATGCTGCCCCAGCCTCACTGTCCAGAGTCTTTGTTGGGGGTTGGTTACGTGGCTGACATAAGCCTCCAGCCCTTCTGTAGGTCAAGCTCATACCACTTGGTCCAAAGCTCCCACCATGAATCTCATTATTAGCATAGACTGTCCAGGGTGGCCAAGGCCCCAGGTAAACAAAGATACATCAGGCAGGACTCTCCAAGGGCCTCGAGGTGACACCCCAGGAGCCGAGGGCAAAGGTCAGACCTTCTGTGGGTCAGGTTAACCTTTTGTTGCAAATCCCTTGAGGTCCTGCAGAAGCATCACCCTCTGGGTGCTGCCGAGGCTGATGACTCATGAATTCATGAGCTCTCCTAAAACCGTTGCTGCCGCAGCCGTTGTTATAGTGTAATTTGTTACCTGGCAATGAGTCATAAGCACAGTAAGCAAGTGGGAGGGTAGAGTGGAGTCTCCAGGGGGCCTGAGGAGGCCGCCCTGGGAGTCACTGTCCCACCTCAGACAGGCAGAACGGCTTTGGGGTCAGGTTGTCACCGCTGTATCTCAACACTGGGAGGGAACCATGACTGGAGCTGAGAATGCAAGCAACTCCTCACCCCTGCCTGTGACTGGAGCTGAGAATGTGAGTAGCTCCTCACTCTTGCCTTTCTATTTGCTGGTCCCGATCTTAGACTTGGGGGGATCAAACTCCTTGCTTTAGTGAAACATCTTCTGGTAATTTCTGAAGTTACTGCTGAGGTCCCATAGACTGGGATAGTCACAAGGCATGAGCAGAGTGAGAGGGACCCGCCTGTTTCGGTGGGTGGGATGTCCTCCGTACATTCCCTATTGGCCTGACAAGTCCCTGCCCAGGTCTTGCATACATGGGGGCTCTGTAAAATTTTCTCAAGTGGGTGAACGTTTGGAGGCCAGAAAACACTCACTCTGAAGAACAAGTGTGGCCCCAGCCATAACTGTTAGAGTCACTGGAACAGGAATCCAAGCAGATTAGTACAGACAATATAAGTCCTGCATTTAGGCTGAAAAGGTCAGTTGCCAAAATACAGCACCAGCGTGAATGGGGTTGATTTAAGAAACCCCAGCAAACTCCAAATGAAATGACAGAATGGCACTGAAACCTCCCCCACAGCCTCTGATTGCACTCCCACCAGTGGAGAGGATTATCGTCTGAAGTTGTATTTCCTGAGGTACACAGACCATCAGTCCATGAGATGCCAATTTATCAAGTTCTGGGGTCAGATCAGCAGAGGCAATGCTACATCCCATATGCCCCTCTCAGTAGTTGAAATTCACAACACATGCTGGCACAGTAAATGCTCTGAGAAGGCCTACAGGAAGACACGGGTCATTTTGTTTTACCCAGTGTTTCCCAAACTCATTTTACCCAGTGTTTCCCAAACTCATTTGACCGCAGAGCCTTGGTAGTGTATTGCCTGCAGATATCCTGTAGGTCATGTTTCTGTGGAACTATGCTGGAGAATGCCTGTTCCTAAGGAGGGTGGTTCTGGGGGAGGTTTCCAGGTCAGGATGCAATGGGGGTTTGGAGCCAGGATGTCCAGAGCCAAAAAGGCAGAACGAGCCTAGATTTCTGAATGTAGTGAGAAGGTGAGCCATGCCATCTCAGAGCCTGCAGGGCTTGGATGTGAATTTGGCCTACGTAAGAGGGTCAGGCGCACCCCACAAGGCCCATGCCTCGCCTGTGCCTCATTGTCTGCCAGTGGCCCCCATGAAGCCCTTGTTGTTCTTGGCCACTGCCAGGTCCTATGAGTCTGCAGCCTCCCAGGTCACTTCCCGGGAACAGCTGGCACAGATCCAGGAGCAGATGAGCCAGGGTTCTCGGGGTGTGGGCAGGCGGGGCAGAGTGAATCCCAAAGGATGGGGACGCCCACTGGCCAGGCCTGAGAGGGGCTCGCTGCTGTTCACACCCTCTCCCCCTCACCCGTGGGGTCCCTGTAAACACTCTCAGGCCTGCCCTGGGCAATGTGAGAGGCACTCACATGGAAACCTCCCCCCTGGCCTCGCAGGCTAGGCCTGCAGTGGGGCGTGGAGTGCCGTGGTTTTGGAAGCATCGAGGGGCTTGTGACTTCCCTGGGACGTGTCAGAGCCTGCATGATGGAGGGTGGCCTGCAGTCCCTCGGCCCTGCTCAGCGAGGGCCCAAGTAAACATGACTCCGATAATCACAAAGCGTACAAGCTGGAAAGAAGCCTAGAGGTTTCTGCAAAATTCCTCAGTCCAATAGTGGGGAAACTGAGGCTTGGAGTGGGGAAGGGATTGCCTGTGGCTGAGGCAGGCCTGGGGCCCCAGTCTGGGTCTCAATTCCAGGAGTCCTTTGCACCCCACGGGGCGGTGTCCTCTAAAAGCCAAGCTGCCTTGCAGTCAAACACTGGGCAGGCTTTCTTCCCCTTGGGTGTTGGTTTGTGTTAGGTGGGGAGCAAGCATGATAAGTTTATTTATTAAAACTCCCTCAACTTATAAAACAAAAGGAGAACAGTGGCAAATACAATGATTCTTTTTTTCTTGAGTTTTCACAACACAAAACCTAATTTCTCTAGAAACCTGATTACTTTCTGCAATTTTCCTTATTACTGCTTATCCAATTAATTTTTCAAAATGGTGAGCATTTAAAAATGTTTGGGCTGGGTACAGTGGCTTACACCTGTAATCCCAGCACTTTGGGAGGCTGAGGTAGAAAGGTCATTTGAGCCCTGGAGTTTGAGACCAGCCTGGGCAACATAGTAAGCCACTGTCTCTAATCTTTAAAAAAAGAAGTTTGATTATGGAAAATTTCAAGTGTTTACAAAAGCAGAACAAAGTTCTGTGTACCCACCACCCAGTGTTAACAAAGATCCCCTCACCGATCTTATTTCTATATTCCACCCTGACAACCCCAAGCAGCACTGTTTTGAAACAAATTCATGATCTATCTTTTCACCTCTAGCTATTTATGTATCTCTAAAAGATAAGGAGGTCTCTCTTTTTTTAATGCAACATTTTATGTTTAGCTTATTATAACTTACATGCATTTGTAAGAAATAACACAGAAACCTTGTACACTCAGGACCTTTCCTGTTAACATAACCATAATATCAGTACACCTCAAATATGTAATGATACTCAATATCATCCCATATGCAAACCATGTTTACATGTCCCAAGTGACTCATAATTTTTTTTGCAGTTTGACTGATTAGCTTTTAATTAATTAACAAGTTGTCCAAGGTAATCACGTGTCCAACTTGAGTGTCCAAATCTTGTTAATTAGTTAATTAAACATCTCTAACTGCTTTATTGAGATATAACTTATGGACCATACAATTCACTCACTTAAAGTATACAATGAAATGATTATGTATTAGCTTTTTTTTTTTGAGACAGAGTCTGGCTCTGTCACCCAGGCTAGAATGCAGTGGCGCAATCTTGGCTCAACCCTGGGGTTAAGCATTTTTCCCATCTCAGCTTCCCAGGTAGCTGGGACTTCAGGCGCATGCCACCATGGCTAATTTTGGTATTTTTAGTAGAGATAGGGTTTCACCATGTTGGCCAGGCTGGTCTCTAACTCCTGGGCCCAAGCTTTCTGCCGGCCTAGCTTCCCAAAGTGCTGGGATTACAGGCGTGAGCCACTGTATCCAGCCTGTATTAGCTTTTAATTTAAAATGTAATATGAATCCATCATAGGTCATCCAAACAGTACTCTTGTAGAATGTTAAAATGAAACTTTCTGCTTCTAGTCATCACTGTCTATGGAAGGCCTCCTTTTCATTCTACAAGTTTAATAATAAAAATGACATATAGATGATGAACAAAAAAGGAAAAATAAAACCCTCTAAATACTTAGAAATAACCACCAAATTTATATTAGGCTTTTCCCCTTCTCTGAGGGTGCCTTTTTAAAAACACAAAATTTAGAATCTCATAGACTTCGTGTGCTTGCCTGAATATCATTCCAGCTTCATTGCTGAGGGATTTCTCTTGTTAACTGACTGAGCAAGACAAATGGCAGTCAAGAGTGTTCTGATTATCCCTGAATTCCACCATATCCATGGGACAGGAGACTGGTGAAGCTGGAGGGAAAATTACTGCATCTTAATCTTCTCTAAGGTCCAACTGAAATTTAGCTTTTCCTTCCATTACGGACATAGGCAACAGGCCAGTCACGTTAACAGAATCTGTCACTTTGTCACCAACAAAATCACAGATACTTTCTTATCACATAAGCCATGGCTGCTTTTTCAAATTATAATTTGAGCTCAGTGCTACTTTGAGGTAAAGACATTATTAGACTCTCTGTGGGATCCATATTTCTAAAAAAGCACACATCTGACTATATCACAATTTAAAATATTTTGATAACTGTATTTCAATGTAATTGTTTCTTTTCTAATTCCACAAATTTTATACATCTGAAAACATTCTGAAAAGGGCTTATTGGCTTTGTAAGACTTCCAGAGGGGTCTGAGATCCCCAGAAGGTTAATAGCGCCTGGATTGGAGAGAGATGCTTTTTTCCCTGTAGTCACTGATGATTTATTTTTAATTTTTAATTAAAAAAAAAACCAGAGCCCCTTTGCAGAGCTCAACTGCCTCCTGCTTCTCTCCCAAATCCTTTCTCGTTTTTCAGAGCTGAATGCAACCGGCGCCAGGGTCCCGGGGAGAGAGGCAGCAGGAAGTGAGGCTGTGGGGCTGTCTGTGTCGCGCAGGGAGCCGGGCAGGGCTGTTTTCCATGGCCGCCGGCCCTCCCCCTTAGATGAGTACACAGCTGCTTTTCACAGCGCTCACCCTGCCCTCCTGGAGGGATCATTTGAGGAGAAAATCCATCTCAACATACACAGTATCACTTGAACTCTGGGCAGGGCAAGGAAGACCAAAGCTCCCCCCTTTCAGGAGGCAACTCCCCCTTCTTTGCTGGACAGGGGCAAATAGGAACCACGTTGGCTCTGGAAGTTCACGGGGTGGCGGATCAGGGCCGCAGGAGGCACAAGATGGTGCAGCTGCAGGCACTTCCGAGTGATGAGAGACAGGGAATGCTTTCCAGGTGATCTGCGGGGCACCCACACACAGGGCTTGGCAAGGTCCCGCAGTCCTGGGGAATGTGGAAGTTATGAGCCAGGCCTCTGTCACCGGCCCCAGGCCCATGTCGTTTCTGCAACACCCAGTAAGTCACCTGCTTGCCAATGTCCCCAGAGCCAAGGACAGCAATGGGAAGCCATGCGGCATCACTCCAAAACAGGAAGGTCTTTGGCTCTTTAAGCAGGATGAAGTCGATCCTCCAGGCCACATGGTTTGCCACGTGCCACGTGCTGTGCTAAGTGCTCCCCCCGTGACCTCATTCAATCCCTGCAGACGCCCCTAGCAGCCATCGCCATATGGTTGGCACCAGCATGAACTCCAGAGCCCACTGCCTGGGCTGTGGCCTCAGCTCTGCCCTTATTAGCAGTGGAACCTGGGCAGCAACTTAACCTTTCAGTGCCTCAGTTTCCTCATTCATAAAATAAGAATAGCACTGATACCCCTGCACAGGGCTGCTGGGAGAATCAAGTGAGTGTCTGCTTAGAGAAAGCCTGTTAACAGTGCACACTTCCCATGGCTGCTGTAACAAAGTCCTGCAAATTTAGTGGCTGAAAACAATGCAAGTTTTGGAAGTCAGAAGTCTGACATGCATCTCACTGGGCTAGAATCAAGGCATGGGCAGGGCTAGCTCCGCCGGAGGCTCCAGGCGAGAATCTCTTCCTTGCCTTTTCCAGCTTCTAGAACCTGCCTGCATGGTTTCCCTCATGGCCCCTCCTTCATCTTAAAGCCAGCAACATTGTATCTTTCTGACCTCTGCCTCCTTTATTCTCTGATTCTCTATTCCGCCTCCTTCTTCCATAGTTAAGGACCCTGTGATTGTATCTGACCCACCTGGATAACCCAGGGTACTATCCCTATTTTAAGGTCAGCTGATTAGCAGCCTCCATTCCATCTGCTGCCTGAATTCCCCCTCTGCCACAGAATGTTACATATTTACAGATTCCAGGCATTCGGGTGGGGCCATTCCTGGAGAGTCATTAAACCCCCAAACTTGTGGATGTCTTGGGGCCTAGCTGCCACATGTTACAGCCGTTATGCCTGAAATGTTTTCTGTTTTAGTGGTGCCTTCTGCAGCTTCCCTTTGAACACAGAGAACTTCAGCAAGTGAAATGCATTCATTCATTTGCCAAACATTGAGCCTCAGGGAGCCGAGCTAGGCTCTGGGGATGCAGTGGTGGGCAAACACAGTCCCCTGCCCTCATGGAATTTGAAATTAGTGTAGAGACAGGGGATTAGAAAGGAAATAAGTAAAAACTGAATGATCGATTGTGACGTGTGCTTTCGAGGAAACAGGGTGCCTCGCTGGAAATTAATGTGAGGGGGAGCTAGTGTGGTCTTTGAAGGGTTCTTTGAGCAGGTGACATCTGAGCTGCCCTCTGAAGATGACAAGGGTCCAGACGTGAAGGGGAGAAGGAGATGCTGCAGGCAGAGGGCAAAGGTGCTAGATGGACCCAAAGGTGGGAATGGGCTTAGAGTGAGAAGAGGCTCCTACAGCTGGAGTGCAGGGCACGGTGTACCTGGAGGAGATGGACAGGAGTCACAGTCAGAAGTCAGGGGTCAGGGGCCCAGATCACAGAGCACCTGGCCTTGTGCTTGGAAATGGGGGTGAGTTTGCATTTCATTCTGAATTTTGAGACTGGGTGTGGCATAATTGAGATGCTATATTCTATGTGTTCACACATCTGTGGAGTGGGAGGGTGCGACCCTGAGTTTCTAAGATTCTTAGCTTGTCTTGGCATCAAACCCTGCCTAGAACTGGAAGGTGGCAGCAGGGTGTGGCATTCTCACTGGTACGATTCTAGATAAGGGTCACCTAGTTATCCACTCCCTACTTTCTGCGATTTTACAGTGCCTGAGGTTGCCACTGCCTGTCTGTGCCCTGGACACTCTCATGCTCAGTGTGTGATGGTCTGAATGTTCATATCTCCCCAGATTCTTGTGTTGAAACCTAAGACCCCATTTGATAGTATTTGGAGGTGGGGACTTTAGAAGGTGATTAGGCTTTGAGGGCTTCTCCCTTATTAATGGGATCAGTGCCTTATGTCAAGCTCTGAAGTAGCCATATCCTTTGCCCTTTGTCCCCTCTGTCAGGCGAGGACAAAGTACTCATCCCCTCTGAAGGGCACAGCAACAAGGCGCCACCATGGAACCAGAGTCCAGGCCCTCACCAGACATGAAGCCTGCCAGTGCCTTGATGTTGAACATCCCAGCCTCCAGAGCAGGGTAAGTTCTGCTTTTTATAAACTACCCAGTCTCAGATAGTTTGTTACAGGAGCAGGAATGGATTAAGACACAGTGCATGCTGTTGACTTTGTGTAAGTACCAAAAATGTCCCACTTGGCAGTTCCTATCCCCACCTGATAGCTCCTCTCAGCCCACACATGGGCAGACCAGGGGGTGCTAGGGGGTCCTCAGTAGCCATGGATGGGAGTTGGGGGATAAGATCCCCCAATTCCTCACCTATTGGATGGGATATGCTGAGAAGTGTTCTATACCATATCCTGCGGTTCCCAGCAGTGTTGAGCTGGTCAAAGGTCAAGTTATTAAGCATTTCAAGATGGCAATGGCTGAGTGTTAAAGCACGCCCAAGGCTCTCTGAGGCACTGTCCTGTGTGGCTGCATGGGGTGTGCTGAGGCCCCACCGTCTCTTCTTGTAATAATTCTGCGTCTTTATTAATCTTAGTTTATTTAAAAAAATTGTTCTGTTTTAAGCTAGCTCAAGTGGGTTTTATGTTACATCCAACTAAAGAAGCTTTGACCAGGCAGGTGTGAGTAGTCTCAGAGGTTCCCTTTCCTGGGCAGCATTTTTCCATTTTAGTGATGCTGCTTTGGAGATAGATAGCACCAAAATGACTCTGATGGAGAAGACTTCAGGAAATTCTCATTTGGGAGACGTGGCAGCTCCATGTCTGGCCCGAGGGCCTGCTGGTCATGGCCACTGGCCCAAAGCACTGTTCTGGCAATATAGCGATGTCTTTGTCTTATTTTATGCTGCTATAACAGAATGCCACAGGCTGGGAAATTTATAATGAACAGAAATTTATTAGGCTCATGGTTCTGGAGGTTGGGAAGTCCAAGATCGAGGGGTTGGATCTGGTGAGGAGCTTCTTGCAATGTCATCTCACAGCAGAAGTGTAAAGAGCCAGGGAGAGCGATGCAGCAGACTCGTAGCCTCGGGCCCTTTTTGTAATTGTCATTCATCCTTTCAAGATGGGGGGGCCTTGATGACCTAAACACCTCCCATTAGGCCCCACCTCCCAAGACGGTTGCATTGGGGATTAAGTTTGCAACACATACTTTTTGGGGGTTGGATTCAATACAGAGCAGTCTTGGATATAGTTCTTCAGCAAGATTTACACACACCTTTCGATGGAAAGAAATGGGTCACAGAGAAGGCAGCATTTGGTCCAAAATCCCAAGGTTGAAAACCATCAAAGACAACTTGCTTCCAAGCTTCTGAGTGCATAATTCAGAAAAAACAAGCTGACCATGGAAAGTGTTACCCCAATGCCTGGAGGGCAGCCTGGAGGCTGTTGCAGAGGCCATGGAACTATTTGGTGGCCCAAAGGTTGGGAAGTTATGACTATAAATAACCAAGAGTAAATAAAGAAGAGGAAAAATCTCCTGGGCCAAGCAGGTATAGAAATCAGTTTTGTTTCAGGCACAAACTCTCATCAACTGGCAGAGACTTTCTAGAGGCCTGGGATTGGTGAGTGAGGTCTGACAAGGACACAGAGTGGGGGAGAATGAACAGCAAGCTCTTGGCATCCTGGAAAGGAGAGTTCTCACTGGTATCAGTGACTGTTCCCATAGTGAGCAGTGCACAACATTATTTTGAAGCTGGAAAGGTGGTCTGAGGCCAGTTATGCAAGAAGAGCTTTCCATTCTGAGAATAAAAGAAGGAATATTTTTAGATATCAACCCTCTCTCTTTGGTCTTTTTTTTTTTTTTTTTTGAGACGAGTCTCGCTTTGTCACCCAGGCTGATGTGCAGTGATGCGATCTTGGCTCACTGCAACCTGTGCCTCGAGGGTTCAAGTGATTCTCCTTCCTCAGTCTCCTGAGTAGCTAGACCACACCTGGCCAATTTTTGTATTTTTAGTAGAGACAGAGTTTCACCACGTTAGCCAGGCTGGTCTTGAACTCCTGACTTCAGGTGATCCATGCATCTTGGCCTCCCAAAGTGCTGGGATTACAGGCATGAGCCACCATACCTGGCCTAGCTTTGGTCTTTCAACCTTTAAACATTTTTATTTTTGGCTTTGCTCTTCCCCCAAACTGACACATATTCCCCCTTGTCCCTTCCCTGACTTGAAATCCCATTTCCTTCACTAAGTTGAGTTCCACTCTCTCCTGACCTGCAACTCCTCCATGGATCACCCTCATGCCAGTGGCTTCTCCTTACCCTTTGCAAAAAGGGAAGCGTCCAGTGTGACCCGGCGTTCATTCCCAGGTACACTGTCTGGTCTGTGATGTCATTGATCCAGCTCATCAACGTATTCCTGAAGCATGCAGATTCAGCACAGTGCTGGCCACTGCAGGAGACCCAGAGCAGTTGCTCACCCATGACTCATTGGTGTCTGTGTCCCAGAATGTTCTAGAACAACCCAACATGGCTGGCCCCCAGAGTGGTACCACAGTGCCCTCTTCCTGCACTGGGCTGTCTTTTCCTTATGGGTCACCAGCAGATGGGTGCCTGTTAGAGAATCTGGGAGGAGCTGAGCCTTGGGAATGGCTACAGTGGAACCTAGGGCAGGGCTTTCAAAGGGAGGTTTCTTGGGTCAGGTCCGTGCACCTTCCTGTCCCATGTGTTCTTGAGTCAGCTGGAATTCAACTGAAGCAATAATGGTTGACATTGGTATCGGCGGACTGGGAGAGGAATGGTCCTTATATCTGGGGTGAATGCTCTTGATCCAAGCTTTTGTGCTTCTATAAGTAAAAGAAACCACAGAAAGCCAGATTCCTCCTACACCCTGTTTTTCTTCTTGTTGCCTGAATTTAAAGTGCTCTCCATCCCCCTGCTACCATTAGGCCTCTAGCCTGGCAGTTGGTGGATGTAGAGACAAGAAGCAGACATGAAGTGAGGGATCAGGCCAGCTTTCTGGGTTTGAAGCCCAGGTCTGTGACTTCCTAGATTGTGTAACTGTGGGCAACTTACTGAACTTCTCTGGGCATCACCGCTCTTCTCTGTAGAGTGGAATAATAAAGATCCCTCTCTTAAAGGGATGTGTGATAATTAATGTGTGTATACATGCTAAGGCTTAGGAGAGTGCATAGGAGACACTGAATCATTGTCCCAGCACTCAACTCAACTCATGGGGACATCATGAACCAGCGTGTAGTGCGGACCTCATTTCTGAGGAAGTGTCTCCCCCTCTGTTCCCCATTCACTCATAGCTTTCCAAACAATTCCCAAGAGTCCGTCTTTCCCTAAAGCCAAGTCCTGGGGAGGCAAGATTCACAGCCCATGTCCTAGAGAATAGAGAGAAGGTGGTTGCTTGGAGGGAGGCTGGTGTTTATTAGAGCTTCTATTACTCTCTGCCTCTGTGAGCTTGACAAGTCACATAGGTGCCTGGAGACATTCAAACCTGAGTGGTTTTATTCACATAAGAATAGATGAAGGGCAACCAGCTGAGGTTTCACAAGGATTTCCATGGCATCCCTTGGGGACCATGGAGCCAGTGGGTGGAACTCATGGCCTGGGAGTTGCTGATGGATGTTGGGAAGTGCTTGTCTGCACAGTACATGGACAGGGCAGGCGGGGAAGCAAGGTTTGTGGCTTGGACAATGGTAGAGAAGCTTAGGAGCAACTTGGAGCTGACATGGGCTTCCTCCCGGCTTCCTTTCCTCCTCCAGCCCCTGGAGGGGATGACTCCTCATGGGGCACGGGCATGCACTGAGGGCCTGTGGTCGGGGGAGAGGAGGTCCAGAGCACTCATGAACTTCTGTCAAGCTTGTCACTAGCCAGCCAGGTGGTATAGACAGTGACAAGAGAAGGGGCTTTTTGAAAAAACAGCTGTTGAAGGGAAGACGCGTGAACCCAGCACATATCCTTGTGCTGTTGACTCTGGAGGGGCCAGCTGCCCCCTGCCCTCACCCACCCATGCGGCATATTCCTGCTCCCTCTCCATGGCCCGGTCGAGTTGTCACTTTCACCATGTAGCTGTCCCCGACCATCCCCAGACATAAGTGCTGTCTTCCTTCTTTGGGCTTCTGAAACCCTTCCCAACAGGCTGTGTCACCAGCATCTGAAACACACCCCGGCACAGAGTGGGCTGTCTGTGAAGGTTGGCCGAGTCGAAGGACAGATGGCTGGTGGGTGTGCTGGGGTAAATCGTGTCCCCCCCAAAGTCATGTCCATGCAGAACCTAAGACCATGACCTTATGTGGAAAGAGGATCCTTTGAGATGTGGTGAGTTCCTACCAGATTAGAGTGGGCCTGAGTCTAATGATTGTGTCCTTATAGGAAAAGGGAATTCAGGAGCACAGACACACACAGGGAAGCCGCATAATGAGGAGGCAGAGAGTAGGAGCAGTGCAGCGGCAAACCCAGGATTTGGGCAGCCTCCAGGAGCCAGGAGAGGCAGGAAAGTCCTCCCCCTAGAGGGAGCGCGATCCTGCCCACACCGTGATTTTGGACTGGGCCCCTGGAACTGTGAGAAAATCACTTTCTGTCATTGTGACCTCTGGTTGTGGTCCTTTGTTTTGACATCCCCAGGACTCAGCCCTAGGTGAACCTTGCTCCAGCCTGGACACGCGGCTGTCAGGGCAGGTGGCCAGGGTCATATTACACAGTGGATGCCCGGGCCCCCTGCCCATTGCGGCCAAGACCCCCTCTTTAGCCTCAGGCCAAGCACTTCACTTGCTGTCGATCTGTTCTTGGCTAAAACTAGGGATGGAGGTGAGGGGGTGACACACAGGGGCATCTCCACTGTGGAATGGGGAGGACCTTTTAGTTTCTGCAGGTGGCTGGGAGTGTGGGCTCTGGAGTCTGACAGATGCAGGTTCAGATTCTGCCTCTGTTACTAGCTAAGTGCAGTGAGCTCCGGGCTCCCTTCTTCCTGCGAGCCTCCGTCTTCCCATCTGAAAAGAATGGGACCAACCACAGTACCTCCATCAAAGTTGTGTCATTAGGATTAAGTGAGACGGAAGGCACATGCCACAGGGCTTGGTGCATTGACAGGGACTCTTGTGTGTTCTCCATTGTCATGATTGTAGTGTGGAGAGGTTGGCACCTTGCTTGTCACATAGGACATGCTCCATAAATGGTCACAGCAGCAATTGTACTGATTCATGATGAGGGAGGGAGTATTCGCAGTGTAGCCTGCCCCTGGAAGTTGGGGTAAATAGCCCCTGAGGCTCACCCCCTAATTTTGAGGTTAATTCCCCTGGGAGTTGGGACCAAGGAGGGAGAAGGGAGCTTTGGTAACAGACAAAATCTGCCCAGTGGCTCCCAGTGATGGTGGCTGATCAGCCCGATGGGAGGCCTCTGCCCGGGAATGTTTTCTTTCCATCCATCTCTCAGAGACATTTTCTTGCCAATCAGGGTGTTGGGAATTCGGGTGGGGAACAATGGAACGCGTTGTCCTCGCTCCCCGCTGCCTCGGCTTCATGGACAGAGTTCACTCAGCGTGTAATCCTTGAGGCATGTGAAGCCCGAGGCAGTGAGGGAGGAGGAGAAACCACCCCGAGTCAGGGAATTAGAAACAGATTGCTGGATGGGGCCAGCGTGTCCCAGGTGGGCCCTGCATGGGCACCGCTGGCAAGTCTTCCTGGAAAGGTGTCTAAGAAAGGTTGCCAGCTGCTGGGGCTGCTGCAGACTTACACGGCTTTAGTGACAAGGCCCCTTGTCAGGCTAGATTGACCCAGGGGGACACTAGCAGCTCCCAGCACGGAGCTTTTTACCTCTTACCTGTTCGTCTGTCTTGACAGCTGTGTCCATAAAGGAGGCTGCTGTCTATGCATGGCAGGGGGGAAAGCCAGGTGGGTCAGGCTGGAGCTGGAGGTCAGAGGAGAGAGAGCAAGGCAGGAGCCTGCACCTGTTCCTGGCTTCAGTGGTGACTCATGATGTGACCTTGGCTTTGTGACTCTTCCCTCTGCGTCTTGGCTTCCTGTGTAGAATATAAAAATGGGCACAGGAAGCCATGCTTGCATTGCCTTACAGCAAGGGCACCATCTCCCCCAGGAGCTAGAGTGCTGGAGAGGGGAGAAATGTGGAGGGAGGTTAGTCCAGTATATCCTAGCCCTGACTGCTCCGCTGGCTCCCCCAGGAGTTACCCAGCCGCTGCCTGGTTCACTCAGGCAGGACCTGCAGGGCTGCGTGTTGAAGATGACCCTTCATAACCTCCCAGATGATCATGCCAAGTGAGTGTGAGGGGATGATCTGGGCTGTTTTCTCCCGAATTCGCACTTTCTCACAATTTCCGCGTGATTTGTTTGCTCACCTGCTTCTGCATCTCCTGCTTCATGTCTTCTCACCTCCTCTCTCTGCATCTCCCTGCATGGAGCTCTGGCCCCAAACACAGTGCTGACTCTGCAGCCTGACCTCAGATGGAGCTTGCGTTTGCCACGTCTCATCCCTGGGCCCTTTGTGCCTCAGTTTCTTCATCTGTGAACTGGGTACACTCAGCTCCCTAACTTGCAGGGTAAATGTGTACAGCCCTCAGTGCCTGGGATGCTGTAAGCTAGCCTGTTACCACGAGTGCTCTCAGTGTAGACCTTTCACCCTCCGAGCCTGGTGTACCACGAGCTAGCCTCTCACCACAGGTGCTCCTAATATAGACCTTCTATGGTGTTGGCCAGGCTTGGAAGTTCCAGGTGGGTGTTTTCAACAGAGATGGAGAGAAAGTGAGAGAGAGATACACAGAGAGAATGGGAGAGAGAGAGAGAGAAAGATTTCGTAGCAACTGCTCATCTTTTTGAGAAGCATTGGGGAGGGGAGGCCAAGAATACAATGCCCGCATCTCCACCTGCTCAGAAGGGAACCCTTAGGAGTTGATGGGGCCACCCCTGCTTGGCTACAGGGAGTTGGTTCCAAACTTCCTCACCTTTTGGAGGAGGAGTGGCTTTACTGCGATGAACTTCAGGGGTAGGCTCGGACTATTTGTTATTGGTCGTAAGTGTTAGCATTCAACAATAATGATGATGGGCTGCCCCCAGGGCATGAGGGAGCTCCAGGTAGGCATTTTTTGCCAGGCTCCTGTCTTTATGAACAATCTGAATGGCTCTGAAGCAGATTCTGGGGGCCCAGTGTCATGCGACCTCAAACAAGACACAGGCAGTCACCGACCCACGATGTAGTGCGGGGCAACAGGCAGTCAGCACACTTCTGGACTCACAATAGAATTCTGTCTGGATGAACCCATCAGAAATGGAAAATATTCTAAACCAACTTGTGATATTTTTATGTATGATGAGTGTATTGGGATGTGACCCCAGTGTACATAGAGGAGAATCTGTATGCTGCCTTGGTCAGTGGTGCCAGGCCTGGCCACTGAGCTATACAGGGTGCCTCCGTTGTTAGGTGAGTAAAGAGATCACCAGGTAGGCTTTGTGTGAGCAACATGGCTGTTTATTCACCTGGGTGCGGGTGGGCTGAGTCCAAAAAGAGAACCAGCAGAGGGCGTTGGGACAGGAGTTGGTTTTATAGGTTGGGGCAAATGGTGAGTTAAAGGTGGTCATCTATTTTAGGGAGGGGAAGGGCGTCATGGATGCATAGTCACTAGGGTAGGGGTCATTAATCTGTCTTGGGAGGGGAAGGGCGTCACAGGATGTATGGTCACAAGGGTAGGGGTCATCTATTACAAACAGGCATGATCATAAGGGTGGGGGTTATCGGTTGCAAGCAGAGGGGAGGGTGTGGTAAATTACATAGGTACGGGGGGGGGGGGGTCCTGAGAAACCCAATGTCTGAGGGGGAAATTCTGCAAGGCTGAGCAGGAACAATGGTTGCAGGTTGCAGGGGGAGAGCAATTAGTTGAGGCAGGAACAAGTTGTTTTACTTCTTTCCGTGGTCACCTGGTTACTTGTGTTTACTTCAGACTTCCTGGCTTTTGGGGACCATCCAGAGGGTCACCAAGGCTATAAATGGCCAGGCTTGGACTTGGAGGCCTGACATCCATAGGTGCAAGTCTTTTTCATTTTTTCTCTTTTGAGATGTAGTCTCACTCTGTTGCCCAGGCTGGAGTGCAGTGGCACAATCTCAGCTCACTGCAACTTCTGCCTCCAGGGTTCAAGTGATTCTCATCTGGGGTTACAGATGCCCGCCACCATGCCTGACTATTTTTTTGTATTTTTAGTAGAGATGAGATTTCAACATGTTTGCCAGGCTAGTCTTGAGCTCCTGGTCTCATGTGATCTGCCCGCCTTGGCCTCCCAAAGTGCTGGGATTACAGGCATAAGCCACCAGTCTTAAAGCTGCTCAGGGCATGTGGTCAACCTCTCGAAAAAGTAGAGGGTTAAAGCATGGGGAGAAGTAAGAAATGAGGCTCACATGGGTCCCACCCTGGTTAGAGACATACCACTTGGATGGCACTGCCCACCTAGCCCTAGGAAGTCCTGAGCTCCCTGCCTTCAGCACAGGTCTTTTTCTTTTAAATCGCCATGGAGCTGGTTCTCTTTCTTTGCACTCTGTCCCATTCTCTGACTCTGTTTCCTCTCTCCCTTTCCTTCTCCCTCTGGCAGTGTTTATGATTTCCTCTGCTAGACAGTGACAGCGGTGACCCTTACACAAGGCAGGGAGAGGGGAGTTGGGGGGGCACAGGCTCCAATGGGGGTGAATGGGGAGGACAGGGTGGCCACATACCACACAGGAAGGAATGCCCCTCCCCAGCCCTGGACTTGCTTGCTTTCCTGCGGGCTCTCACAGGCTGATATTTTCCCTAAGGGCATGTGAGTCATACGCAGAGCTCACCTCTGACTCTCCCCTTCTTCCACCCCATGTGCTGCCTCCAGGTCCTGCTCAATTCAGCTGAAGGACTATTTATCCAGCACCTCCCCTGTGATGTGTTTAGGAGAGTCGGCCAGAACAAATTACAGAATTGAAAATCCGAGTATCGTCAAGGCTCTGGGAACTTGTTGCCAATTTACTTTCTGTTCCCATGGGTTGGGCGTGAGGCCGCCCTTTTCATTACACCTGCACCAGCACTGGTGTTCTACTTTATAATGTTTTAAGAGATGTACCTTTGGAGGCCCCCTTGTCTCGAGGGGGCTGTCCTCCAAGTAGGAGTCAGGAAGGAGGAGGCCCAGGTCTTAGCTATGGAGGGAAGGCACTTTGGCTGAACAGAAGGAAGGTGGAGATGTCGGGAAATAGGAACTTTGATGCTCTGCTGGCTGGAGTATGAACTGGAGCAAACCTTTTGAATCTCTAGCTGGTTCTGATGAGGCCAATGCACAGCTAATGTGGTTGGCACTATAGTGTTCCCAGCTTTACCCCAGACACCCACTAATGCCCAGAACCTATGAACATGTTACTCCATGTGGCAAATGTGATTTTGCAGATGTGATTAAGTTAAGGAGTTTGAGTTGGGGAGAGTGTCCTGAATCATCAGGGTGGTCCCAGTGTCATCACAGGGGTCCTTATGAGAACTGGGCAGGAAAGTTTGCATGAGTGGAGAGGTGAGAATAGAAATAGAGGCTGGAATGATGGGGCCACAAACCAAGACACTCGGGTGGCCTCTGGGAGCTAAGAGAAGGCAAGAGGACAGCTTCTCTCCTGGGGCCTCTGGAAGGAGCCAGACCTGTGGACCCCCTGATTTTGCCCAGTGAGAAATCTCATTTTGGAATTCTAACCTTCAGAATAAATGTGGTGGTGCTAAATTTGTGTTGTTTAAGCCACTAAGTCAGTGATTTGTTGCAGCACCAATAGGAAGCTAATACACCCAGCAGCAAGTTTGCTTCCCTGTACATATTTACATATATATTTTTAAAGAGATGGGGTCCCTCTGTGTTTCCCAGGCTGGTGAGCAGTGGCTATTCACAGGCAAGATGATAGCGACCCAGAGCCTCGAACTCCCAAGCTCAAGTGATTCTCCTGCCTTGTCTCCCAAGTACCTGGGACTATAGGTGCACATCTTCCCTGTATACATTTTAAGATGTCCTCACCAGGTTTGTAAGGGGGCATGGATGAGGATGTGGTGGTGGTGTGGGCATGCTGGTGTGTTTGATCCCCCCAGGGGAGGGGGTGAACGGGGAAGGGCCAGGGAGGCACGTTATGGAACAAGATGCATCTTCACCCAGATTGGAAACTACAGGCTGATATGCACAGAGCCCCCAGCAGGACCACAAGATGCTTAGTGGGAAAATGGGTAAGAAATGATGAAAAGCTCTCTGTTTGGTGAAGCAAGGCCTGGAAGGGGCCCCACTGGGGTTCTCGGAAGTGGGTAAGGGTTAGTCTTCCAATCCAGGTGCTGATTTTCTCGCTGTGTTCAGCTGGTGACAACTCTTTTGAGTCCAGCACTTTTTGGTGTGAATATTATCCTCAATAAGATGTTTTAAGCAGTCCATAGACACAACACAGCATGAGAACACCTTTAGGTCTGTGGAGACTCGTGAAGCATGATAAGATGCTGCCCGTCAGGGCTGGGGAGCAGGGCCAGGGGAGAGGGGGGCCTTTGTGAATCCTTCCTGGGGAAGGGTCTTACATGGTCCAACGAGGGCAGTGCACTCAGAGTTGAACAGTAAGAGTTGATCGTGCAAACTCCTGCCCTGGAGCCCCAGAACAGGAAGGAAAGGGTTTCCAGGAGCCCTTGACAAGCAGACGCTGGGAGGGCTGTGGGGGAGCTTCCATTTGGGTGAAGAAGGCACGCTGCCCCCGGTCTTCTGTAGGGAATGCTAGGATTCAGCTGTGAACACTCAGCTGGCCAGGTGGAGCCCCTCGAGGCTGCCCAGTGGTGGGGGATGTGGGTGTGATGGGGTGGGGGACCTGGCCTGACCTGGTGGTCTAGAGGTCTGACTGCGATCACCAGACTGAGCAGTAATGGAGTGGCAAGAAAGGGCCTGGATGCCCTGCTAGACCATGCTGTGACAGGGCATTTCCAGGTTGGGCTGCAGCAGCCAGGCTGGAGCAGAGGAGGCCCAGGACTTCCACCTACATCCTAGTGAGCCCGGCCCCAGCTGGCCGCATCCTGATGGCTGTGCCCCTCCCCAGATGGCCGGTGAGCTAGGGCTGGGGCCGCCTGTGCAGCAAGGCCAGGGTCTCCCCCAGGTTCTTGCCTTCCCCTGGCCAAGCCCACCTCCAGAGAAGGGACAGAGAGCCCCTGCTTGGGAGGTGAGAAGCAAGTTCATTCAAAACGTCAGCCTCAGCAGAGCCTCTGCCTGCTGGCCTTCTAGATAAACACAGTGGTGTTTAAAGAATCCATGGGGGAGGCGTTTCGCCTGAAGGGAGGGGAAGGTTCTAGGTCTCACTCTGAGCTGAACTGGGATCTACCCATTCCCAGGACAAATTAAAGCCACAGTCCACTGTGTCTCAGGGCCATTTCTTGGTTCTTCCGGGGGTCTTGCAACGGGACGCAGCCACTTAGCCGGCCCTTGACCACGACGGAGCAGCCTTTGGGGAGGCTGCTGGGTCCCCTGCCGGAACGTGGGACTTTATGGAAAAATTGAGCCTACGAGCACACGCAGAGGAAATTCCAGGGAGTGATGCTGACAGGCTTGTCTTGGAAAGCGGCTGGTTACTTTGGCCCCAGCCCAATTCTCCCGCTCTCCTCTCTGCACTGCCCTCCTACCCCCCAACTTTTCTTTTTCTCCCAAAAGAAAAAAAATAATAATGAAACCAGAGAGGCACAACGGAGTTAAACAGAAAAAAAACCGACTTAAGAGAAAAGCGACAAGTCCCTAGGGGCATAAAATCACTAGGGCCTTCACAGGCGCTTGTCTGTTTGCTGGTTAAAGACTGACAGGCCAGCGCAGAGGGCCACCTACGAGGGCCAGGAGCAGGCACGTTAGAAGCTCCCATCTTCTGAGTCCTCACGACCTGCCAGCACTATCTTTTCCTTGAGGAGTAGCTCAGCACTCATGTTAAGTGCGGCTCAGTGAATTATCCCACATGTGTGTCCCGGTGTGACCATGCCCAGATGGCCACACAGCCCACTCCTAGTGCTCTTGGGCCTCCCTGGTCCTCCCTCTCAGTCAATGGCCTCCCGCAGCTAACTTTCATCTTCAGCTTTATATCCATGGACTCTTACAGCATGATACATTTCGTGTGGACTTCTTTCACTTGAGACGTCTGGGTGGTCCTTCTATGTGGCTGGGGTGGCAGCGGCTTGCTCTTTTACTTTCCCGGGCAGAATCCATTCTATGAACGTGTCCCAGCTCACTGTGCACCCCGTGGTTGATGCACATGTGGGCTGTTTCCATTTCTGGTCGCTTTGGATAAAGGAGCTATGAGCTTTCTTATGCAAAGTCTTTTGGTGGCTGAGTTCCAGGACGTGCATCCAGTGGTCAACATCCCATCTCATAGATGAGAAAACTGAGGCTCAAAAAGTTTTCCTACCTGGTTCCAAGTCTCAGAGTTGGGAATGGGGCTGGGATTCAAACCAGATGCATGTGATGGAGACCTGCGCTCTGAGCTCTTGGTAGTGTCTGCACAGGGCACGGCGCTTCAGTGGCAAAGTAGCCGAGGACCCCAGGGTTTCAAAGTGCAGGAGATATGTCTGGGTGGGGGCCCCACTCCTCCTCCTCGGCAGAGGGGCAGCTGGCTTATTCCAAGTAGGTTTTGAGCCTTCCCCTGTTCCCGTCCTGTCTGAAGCCCACCTAAGCCCCAGCTGTGCGCATACGGCTGGAGGGAGCCCCCCGACAGCTGTATTAAATGTCCCGGGGAAAGGCAGGATCTCTCGCCATTGGGGAAAATCCCTGTAAATCCTGTGACAAACAGCTCTAATCTGGTGTTTAATGCAGAGCCTGATGCCGGCTGCAGCGAGGGGAGGGCGCACTGGCCCTGGGGAACACGATCGTGCCAAGGCTGGAGGTGCATTTGGCCTCCTCGAGGCCATTGCCCTGTTGACCCTAAGCAGGCAGCCAGTGGGGCACAGGCGGAGGCTGCTTGGCTTCTCCATACTCCACCATATGGCTTGCTGGCCTTGGGGTGCGTGGGGGAGCAGTGAGATAATCGTGTGAAACCAGAGCTTGGCCCTGATGAATGTTAGCTGGCCTTAGTGTTTTCAGTTGTCCAAAACTGGGACGCTTTGTCCCACAGGCACCTTATCTGAGTACCTTATCGGAGACCCTGGGGGCCAGATCCATTTCAGATTTCAGAATCTGTTAGCTTTTAGAACGTTAAATCAGTGCTTATGTTGTATGTCATTAGCAGCCCTGCAGGATCCCCGGGCCAGATGGGACAGTGAGACTCACGAAAGTTTTTGCAGTCACCACGTGGCACACACAGCCATGAGGTGCCTTGCCTCAGCACGAGTGGCTTTGCTGACCACGGGCTGCACTTACTGATGCCACTCAGATGCATGGGACCTCAGCGTCCACAAATTCAACTGTACATGCTGAGTACTGCGTGGGTGGCATGTGGGTGTGAGTGTGGTGTGCGTCTTGTGTATGTGACTGTGTGGAGTGTATTGTGTGTATGTTATGTGTGTGAAAATGTGTTGTAGATGCAGTATGTGTATTGTGTCATGTATGCAAGTGTATGTAATGTGCATGTGATATGTCTTGTGTCATATGTGCAAGTGTGTGGTATGTATGTGTGGTATATTGTGTGGTATGTATATGTGTTGTGTGTTGCATGTGTGTATGATGTGTGTGGTGTGCATGTGGTGTATGGTGTGCATGTGTGTGTGGTGTGAGTTGTGTGGTATGTGTGTTGCATGTGTGTGCTGCATGTGTGTGTGGTGTGCATGTATGTGCTGTGTATGTGGTATGTGTTGCATGAGTGTGTGTGCGCTGCATGTGTGTGTTGTGTATGTGGTGTGTATGGCATGTGTGTTGCATGAGTATGTGCTGCATGTGTGTGACATGTGTGTTGTATGTGAATGTGTGTTGTGTATGTGTTGCATGTTGCATGAGTGCATTGCGTGTGTTGTGTATGTGGTGAGTGTGGCATGTGTATGTTGCATGCAGGAGTGTGTTGTGTATGTGGTCTGTGTGTTCTGCATGTGTGTGTTGTGCATGTGGGGGGGGGTGTTGTGTATGTGTTGTGTGTTGCACATGTGTGTTATGTATGTGGTGTGTGCTGCATATGTGAATGTGTTGTGTGTGTGTTGTGTGAATGTGTGGCGTGCATGTGAGAAGCTGCTGCTCTCTCAGTGGGTCCTGGTGAGCTCAGTCTGCCTAGTGAGTGTCTTTCTCAAGGAGGTTGGGGTCTCACCCCTGGAGAGGTGCATTTTTCTTGTGCCCTCTCCAGCCATTGCCTGTGCTTATGCAAGGAAGGAATGGTCTGTCCCCACGTGGGTCTGACTGGTCTGGCTTGTTGGGAACCAGCGAGAACTAGCTGGTCTGGCTTGTTGGGAAAGTCCAGGGCTGGGTTTGGGGCATTATTTAGTTGGCTTCTGATGGGTTTTGCACCACGTTCTATCTAGTCAGCTAGTGACAATAGTGATGCTAGTGAAATGAAACATCCCCATGGTGCCTTATTCGACCTTCAGGGCAACTCTGTAAGGTGCATGGAAATTTGTGTCCTGGCTGTCTAACCGACGGGGATCCAGGGGCTCATGGGGCCAGGCAGCCTGAGATCACGTAGCAAGCCTGGCAGGCTTGGCTGGGACTCACACCCTCTGGGCTCCCAGGGCTGCTGGGGACCCTGTGACTTTGTCATTCACCACTGAGTCACAAACCACTCAGACTTAGGGGATGGGAACAACCACATTCATTCATTTCCTTCTCATGAGCTGTACTTTGGGGAGGGATCTGTAGGCACAGCTCATCTCTGCCCTGTGTGATGTTAGCTGGGGGGGGCTCCAAGCTTAGAGGTGACTTGATGGTGGAGTTCTGGAATTTGCTGAAAGTGTGTTTACTCACATGTCTGGCATGGAGGCTGCTTGTTAACTGGAACCTTCATTAGGCTCTCTCATCTGGAAGCCCTGCACATGGTCTGCCTCATGGCTGTTTGGGCTTCCTCCCAGCATGGAGGCAGAGTTCTAAGCATACAGAGTGGACACTGGTGGCATTTCTATGGTCTAGTCTTGGCAGCCATTTCTGCTGTACCTTACTGGTTGAGACAGTCATAAACTTCCTTTTGAACCTGGGCACAGGTTCCCCACCACTTGACTGGGGGGAGCATCAAGGTCACATCCTAAAAAGAGCATGCAGCCTGGGATATGTTGTGGTGGCCCTCTTTAAAAAATCCAGTCGGCCACTGAGGCTACTGCCTGCCTCAGAAGTGTCCATTGTCTCTGGGGGATGTTCAGGTCCACTGCAGTCTTCAGAAACCTCCTCCTGGGACTCAAACCACTGCATGCTGCCTGGGAGCCTCTGTGTACATCTCAGACCTCCTGGACCCTTCAGGCTGAAGATCCTGAGTGGCATTCTTGTTGACGATAATCTTTAAAATAATTTAAAATATAATTTGTTCGTTTTTAAACAGTATATAAATACAATTAAATTTATCATAAATAAATTTATCATAAGTAAATACAATTAAATTTATCATAAAGCTCCCATAGTGATCATATATATCTATATAATTTTATATTTTATTTATTTATGTAAAACATTTTACATATATTAATTTTACATAATCATTATATAGAACAAATTCTATAATGAATATAAGCATATTTATATTTATTAATTAAAATATTTATTTATATGAAACATTTTAGAATAAGTATAAAATTTACCACCGTAATTAGTGGTAATATAGTGCCTGCCTCTAAAGAAGATTAGACATTATAACCATATTTGGGATGTGTGTCTAAATATTGGTTTTTCAGAAGTAGTTTCAGTAAGAACCACGCCTTTTCCAGGAGGAAGGATTTTCTAGGGACACATTTAGGGGTATTTCTGGGAAGTGTTAATCAGAGCCATAGGTTATTTCCAGCACAGTGGAAGTTACTGGCTGTGAAAAGGGAGCAACTGGAAGATCTGCTGTGTAAGGCTTCCAACTAGTGAGTTATCGCAAGTTAGAATGGTTAAGAGGTGGGGGAAACATAGAATATGTTTAACAAACATAGAAACAAAAAAGACTCCACATAGGCTCATGTATTGCCTACATGCAAGAATGGACCATTTGGTTTAATTTCTTAAAAAAGTCGTGGGTACCCGGAGCTGGAAGGAAGTAAGGAGACCAGGTAATCCTGCACATCTTAAATTGGGACGTGCACAGCCCCAAGGGTAGATGGAATGGGAAGGGGGAACCGCAACGTAAACACGCTAAGCTTTGATTTTTCCTAGACGCCAAGTAATCCAAAACATTTCCAATATTCAAACAAACATGGATATTCTTTGGAGTAAGATGTAAAATCTCCATAAATTTTTAGAATAAAACAGAAGACTTCAAAGAAATTCCACCCTGGCAGCAGGCTGGCCTGAGCTAAGATCACAGAGGCCCTGCTTCAGCCTCTCCGAGGTGCCCGTCTGCTTTCTCTGCCCGGGAAGCTACATGCTTGCCGGAAGACCCTAGTCCAACTCTCTGCAACAATAGCTTTTTCAGCATAAAGTGCTGGAAAAAAATAAAAAAAGAAAAAAGATAAAAAGGAGGGGGCTGTTGCTTGCCTACTTCCATGAGGAGTTAGGGCCGCAGCCTCCAATGTTGGGCTGGTCGGAATTGAGATATTCCTGTAGGTGTGAATGCATGCTGGATTTTGAAGCCATAGTATGAAAAAGAGGAGTCAAAGAATCTTATTTATATTGATTACATAATGAAATGACAATATCAAAGGTATGTTGGGCTAAACAAATAAATCTCCTTGGTTTCTTCTTACATTTTTAACACATCTACTATAAAATTTAAAATTACTTATGTGGCTTACATAGCATTTTTATTGGCTGCCTTGGGTTAGAGCATATGATGTTTCCTAATGTAAAGGATCATGCAACCCTGTCCTGCGTATAGCATCTTGGGGGACCAGTGTTTGGCAGGATACGGGGTGGAAACAATGCTTTAGGTAAGAGCTGTCTCTTTATGGACCTCCGCACAAACACTGGGCTTTCTCCCCTCCACCCTTGTCCTGGTCCCTTCGTGCCAGGCATTCCTACCTCCTTTGAAGGTCTCAGACCAGCCCGGCCTCCAACACAGCTCAGAGCCCTGTGGGGTCAAGAGCATTCTTTGTCCCACACCCCCTCACCCAGCTCCCAGTGAATCCCTCCTTCTTGAAAGTCTTCCCATACTCATTCTTTCAGTTAATTAATGTGGTAGTTCAATAATTTGCCCCCCAACAACCTCAATTGTGTTTTTTTTTTTTTTTTTTGAACGTGGTTAAAAATAGCAATGACCGGCCCTTTTGTTGTTTCTTTGGGATTGCTCTAAGCCTCTCATTGCATAGAGCAGGCTGATGGGGAGGTGCTTGCTCAGACTTGTGTCTGAAGTTGGCAGGAAGGCCAGAACCTGGTGGGGGAAATCAGGAAGCCTGGTCGTGCCTCACTTATCCCAACTCTCAGTTCATTCCATGTGTGGGGCTGGAGAGTCCCAGTTTTTCACTATGGTCCAACACCCTGGGACAGAAACTGTTGGTTACCAACCCCAAAGCCCTGGTCAATGCCTTTCTCCAGCTACAAAGACAAGGTGAGCCAGATACGTGTATTCTCAGCCTTTCTCACAGCCAGGGTGCCTAGTGACCCTGTTCTGGTAAGTAACTCAAGGGGGAAGTCAGCAGGGGCTTTCAGGGAAGAGCTTTCTTCTTGTATAAAGGAAAGGAAGCCATGTGAGGGCTCATGCAAAGAGGCCTTTTTTGCTATCCCAGCCCTGCTCCATTTCCTGCCATGGAATATAGTTGAGGTGGTTGCTGTTGCAGCAGCCACCTTGGGACCATGAGGTGATAACCCAAGGGAGAATAGTTGAGAACAGCAGAGTAGAAAGACAGAAAGGGCCTGGGTAAGGATGGCACGATTGCGGTGCCAAGCCAACCCCAGAATGGTCTATTTATTGGCTTTTAAAATTCAGATACAACACTTACATTTTATCATTTAAACCATCCTTCGTCCTTGCACCGGAATGCTTCCTAACTGATACACACTCCACATTATTGCAGAGAGAAAGAACTCATGCAATAGCCAAAACGTGTAATGTAAATTCATGTTACCACTAAGCCAGAGAGTGACGGTCTGACTGTCCCAAAGCATTGATCGGTATGATTTAAATGGTCACAGCAACTACAGCTTCTTGAAGCCAGGCCTGGGAGCACTTCATGAGCAGTACCTCACTTAAACATCTCGACGGCTCTGTGAACCAGCCACTGTTCCTTCCTCTACTGTGCAGAGGAGAAAACCATGATGTGGAGAGGGGAAAGTAACATGTCCAAAGTCACACAGCCCTGCCATCTCTGAGCTGGAGGAGCCCAGTCTCAGCCCAGACCCTTAACAACCAACCTCTCAGTGCTTCCTGTGTGTCTTTTCTTGGAGACAAGGCTGATATATACTCCCAGCATGCATCTTGTCCAAGAAATCCTAGCACAAGTGTAAAAAATAGGAAAAGGAAAAGAGGAAACCTCTTTTCAAGCAACATGCTGGTTCCATTTTCCAAACAGCACCGGTTCCCCACTCCCAGGCAGGCCACCTACTATTGATGTGGGGCTATATCAAAGATGTCCAGTGTTGTAAGTTTTTCTTTCCTGCAGGTAGGCAGTTTCTAAATGGACAAATCACGTTTTTGATCTGTAAATAACACATAAAAGACATTAAAAAAAGAAAAAAGTTCAGTAGGTCTATAGGGCTTTCCCTCATGCCAATAAACAAAGGAGGCAGGAAGCTGACTGACCTCCAAACATGAGAAGAGCTCATCAGAGAAGCTGGGGAGGGTTCCTGAAAAGGAACTTAGTTCTGCTCAGATTTAGCTTGAATGAAATACGGAGTCATTTTCTAGTCTGAGATAAATGAGTGGGGAATAAATCAGTCTTCTGGAGAGACGTGAGGTGAATTTGCTGTTCCAGAAATATAACCCAATCTTGTAAGTATCCTTTGCAGTGTAAGTCTTTAACAGAACAGAGACATGAAATGGGATCTTTTCAACCAGTGGTTCAGTATTTTTTCTCTTATTGGTACAATCAGAGTTCCCAAGAACTACCTCCCCAGATTGTTCTTGATTTCAAATGGGAACACTGAAGAATTTCTTTTAACACTCAAAGAACAAGAGAGTGACCACATATATTTTTAAAGTTTGATTTTTTAAGTGGTAGAACGAATGTAACTTGATTCTGAAATTTAATGATGGTAATGACAGCAATATTGAGCATTTTAAGTGCTTGCTGTGTGCCAAGAATTTTGAAAAGTGACATGGACATTAGCTCACTACATCCTTACAAGAATTTTTTAAGTTGGTTCCAATATTATCTGTATTTTGCAGATGAATAAACTTAAGTTCAGGTGCCTCGTTTGAGATCACACAGCCAGCATTGGAAGAATTTGCATTTAATCTTCGGTCTGTCTGACTCCAGAGCTGTGTTCTTTAGACACGAATCTATTTTGAAATAAAGTGTCTTACTTGGGGTCCCCATAAGCATGGACCCTGAGACAAGGATTTTGATGCAAGGGCTTTATCCGGAAGGGCCCCACGGGAAGTGCTGGTAGGAAGCTGGCAATGAGAAGCAGGAAAGCGTCAAAAGCCGGTGCTGGGCATGTCCCTGAGCAGGTTTTTATTATGGGCAATTGAGGCTCAATCCTGCTGGGGGCCACCGGGGGAATGGCTAGAAAGTTTTCCACCTGGGGGCTGAGGAAGCTGAGTGGTACTCTCCGACCCCTCCTTCTCTTCTTCCTCGGTTGCCGGCTGTCCTGGAGCTCCAACCAGCCCAGCAGTCCCAACCTGCCCCTGTGTGCTCTCCCATGCCCCTTTGCCAGCAGCCCTGGCAGAGGGTGGTGTGTGCTCGTGGTAGAGAACTGTCAGCTTGCACAGGGTGGGGTGTTGAGGAAACACGGACCAGCAGTATCAGCTATGTGATGCTGTGATAACAGAAACTGCAGTCCAATGTGCCTAGTGGGAGGACTCACAATGCAATATTTTGACTTATTTTTGCAGAATTTTAAGTACTGAAATAGTAACAATTCACTATCACTAGAGTTTGTGTAACTTGGGGGTGGCTTGATTTTAGAATGCTTATTAAAATAATCGATGGATAATCAGATTACCTCAAGAGATGTTCAAATAAACACCCATTCCTATTAAAACTGGCAAAGAAGAATCCTCACCAGCAGGATCTAAAAGGCTGTCTTCCAAATCAGGAGTTGTGTTCAGCTGAGCACCACAGTAGTGCCTGTAATCCCAGCTACTCAGGACGCTGAGGCAGAAGAATTGCTTGAACCCGGGAAGCGGAGGTTGCCTTGAGCAGAGATTGTGCCACTGTACTCCAGCCTGGGTGACAGAACCAGACTCCATCTCAAAAAAAAAAAAAAAAAGAAAGAAAAAATAAAAAATTATCTTGAGTAAACCATGCTTAGCTCTAAATTTTCTGTGTGATTTTGGGCAAAGACAGTAGATTATATTCTCTTTAGCAAATGCTGACTCTGTTCTCCCACCTCCCCAGGAGGAGTACATTTTCTCACAAGTTGCTGTTAGACTTGGCCTTGTAATTCACGTTGGCTGCTGGGATGCGGGTGGAAATGACAGAGGCTGATTCTGAGCCTGCGTCTTAGGTGAGATCTTGCATTTCTGCTCACTCCTCTGGGAGTTTATGATCTCCCCAAGGTTTCCTCCTTTCCTCCTGTCAAGTACGTCCTTGCCCCCATGGCCCCTCCCACTCATGGACCCACCTCCCACCAAGCAGTGTGTGGCAGGCTGAGTCAAGTCTGCCCAGAAGACGTCCATGTCTTCATCCCTGGAGCCTGTGAATGTGACCTTGTATGGCAAAGACTTAGAAGATGCAATTAAATCAAAGATCTTGAAACAGGAAGCTCCTGGATGACCCAGGTTGGCCCTGAAGGCTTTCACGAATGTCCTCCTAGGAGGGAGGAGGAGGGTGAGAGCACACCTGGAGGGGAGGACATGTGACCACAGAGGCAGTGGCTGGAGCTCGGCGGCCACAAGCCGAGGACGCTGGCAGCCACCAAACCTGCAAGAAGCCAGGGAGGGTTTCCTCTTAGAGCTTGAAGGTGTGTAGCCTTGCTGACACCTTGATTTCGGCCAAGTGAAATGAATACTGGACTTCCGGCCTCCAGAACTGTGAGGGAATAAACAATTTGTTGTTTTCAGCCATCAGTTGGTGGCCATTTGTTATGACAACAATAGGAAATTAATAAAACATGGTAACAACCTAGTGCATGTCCTCCATATTTTCACTCCTACTCAACTAATCTGACCTCTATATGCATATACAGAGGATTTTGGAGTGCAGCTTACACTTTTCTATATCATCCCTTCCCCGGTTGTGTGAACAGCACCGTAAACATCCTCATGCACATGTCTGTGTGCTCTTCAGGGTCCCTGTACATTTCAAGGTTGCATGTGTTTCTTAGTTGACCCAGGGTTCACTTTCATGTTTTATCTCCTTTGTCCAATACCGGGAGGGAGGGGATGGCCCTGCAGATCCAGAGACCTTTTTCTTTTGCTTCAAGTGTAATGAATCTATGGTGAACTGTATGGCTCATGTGATTTTAAGTGCACCCCTCAATAATTTGTTTGTTTTTTTTTTTGAGACAGAGTCTTGCTCTGTCACCCAGACTGGAGTGCAATGGTATGATCTTGGCTCATTGCAATCTCCCCCTCCTGGGTTCAACTGATTCTCCTGCCTCAGCCTCTCAAGTAGCTGGGATTACAGGTGCCTGACAACATGCCCGGCTAATTTTTTTTTTTTTTTTTTTTGAGACAGAGTCTCACTCTGTTGGCCAGACTGCAGTGCAATGGCATGATCTCGGCTCATTGCAACCTCTGCCTCCCAGGTTCAAGCAGTTCTCTTGCCTCAGCCTCCCCAGGTGGCTGAGATTACAGGTGTACACCACTACCACCCAAGTAATTTTTGTATTTTTAGTAGAGACATGGTTTCACCATGTTGGTCAGGCTGGTCTTGAACTCCTGACCTCAATTAATCCATCCTTCTCGGCCTCCCAGAGTGCTGGGATTACAGGCATGAGCCACTGCTCCCGGCCTCCTGCTAATTTTTGTATTTTTAGTAGAGACAGCGTTTCAGCATGTTGGCCAGTCTAGTCTCGAATTCCCAAAGTGCTGGGATTACAGGCATGAGCCATCACTCCCACCAGTTCAGTAATTTTTCATGCAAATATACCTACATAAGTACCTCCCAGATGAAGGGGTAGTATGTATCATGAAGCATCTCAATCACCCCAAACCTCCTTCCAGCTCCTGCTTCCCAGGTGATATCTTCATCAGAATTTGTAAGGTGTGTGTGTGTGTGTGTGTGTGTGTGTGTGTGTGTGTGTGTTTATGAATTTTTTTTTCTTTTGAGACAGTCTCACTATTTTGCCCAGGCTGGGTCTGGTGGCTTGAGCATGGCTCACTGTGGCTTCAACCTCCCAGGCTCAAGCGATCCTCCTGTGTCAGCCTCCTGAATAGCTGGGCCCACAGGCACGCACCACCATACCTGGCTAATTTTTTTTTTTTTTTTTTTTTTTTTGAGAGATGGGGTTTCGCTGCATTGCCCAGACTTGTCTCAAACTCTTGAGCTTAAGTGAGTCACCAGCCTCAGCCTCCCAAAGTGCTAGGATTACAGGCATGAGCCACTGTACCTGGCCTCTTAATGTTATATTTTAATTGACAAGTAATAACCGTATGTAGTGATGTTCCCATGCGTATAATGTATGGTGATCATATCCAGGTAATTAGCATATCAGTCATCTCAGACACACCTCATGTCTGTGTGTTGGTGAGACAGTGGACAGAGGAGGGATGGGGCCTGGCCTCAGCTCTCCCCCGACTAGATCATTCTTTCCTGAATTCCTGCTAATCACAAACCCTGCACCACTACCTCACTGACAGCACACGAAGAAAACAGCCATTCTCTACTGTTCTTTGCTCTCATTGTGTTTAACCATGCCTTTTACTGATAGAATTCCGGAAGCTGGCCTTAGGAGATTCAAAGCTGAGCCAGTGTTGTGGCGTGTCCCACTTCAGGAAGGAATGATTTGCAGCCTTGTTATGGCCAGCCAGACCACCAGGTGGCCCATTACTCAAGACGAATATCGCAATCAGATATGTTGACCTGTATACCCTCCCCCGTCCTGTGCTTTGCCCAGCCTGGCCAGCATATCTTACCTGTGAGGTCAATTCCTGTGCTTTGCCTAGTAAAAAAATCCCTACCAGCGTTTTCCAGGATGTCAGCTGGGGGATCCTTGTGCCTCTGCTGTCTCCCTTGCATTCAAGCACAAGCTCTGAAATGAAAGCCTTCTCTGGGAAATCTGCTTGGTGTGGTGTTAATTTCCATGACATGGGTGGCCAAAGAACCTGTGGTCTATAACATTGGGAACATTCAATATCTTCCAACTATTTGAAACTACATATTATTAACTACCGAGGTCCTACAGTGCTGTATATAGATCCTAGGACTTACTCCTCTAATCTAGACCAGAGGGATTTCTATTGCATGTTCTTGAACTGTGTGTAAGTGGAGTCATACAGGGCATAGTCTTTTATGTCTGGTTTATATGCTGAACATAATGTCTGTGCATATCACCCGCCATTTATTTACCTGCTTGCAGGTTTGTAGGCATATGCAGTTTCCAGAGTTTGGTACGTTGACTAAAACTGCTATGAACATTCTTTGTCAGCATCTTGTGTACACATGTTCTCATTTCTCATGCGTACATACCTACGGGTAGAATTGTTGAGTCACAAGGTAGCCGTATGTTCAGCTTTACGAAAACTAGCAGTTAACCAAAATGATGGCACTGCTTTACGCCAGCAACGTATGAGGGCCCTGGTGTCTATGCTTTCATGGCAATTGGTCTAGACAGTCTTTTTGGGTTTTAGCTCTTCTGGTGGGTGAGCAGTGTTATCTCAGTATTTGCATTTCCCTGATGAAAAATGGTGTTTAGCACTTTTCATATGCTTATTGGCTCTTCATATCTTCTGTGAGTTGTGTTTTCAAGGCTTTTGCTTAATTTTTAATTAAACCTTGTATTTTTCTTATTGATTTGAAGTTCTTTTAAAATGATTTTTTCAATTTTTAAAGTTAAAACTATTTTTCCATATATGTCTTTTTCTGAGACAGAGGCTAGCTCTGCTGCCCAGGCTGGAGTGTAGTGTCACGATCATAGCTCACTGCAGCCTTGAACTCCTGGGCTCAAGTGATCCTCCCACCTCAGCCTTCTGAGTAGCTGAACTACAGGGGCACACCACCACACCTGGCTAATTTTTTTATTTTTATTTTCTGTAGGGATGGGGTCTCTCTGTTTTCTGGGCTGCTCTTGAACTCCTGGGCTCAAGTGATCCTCCCACCTTGGCCTCCCAAAGTGCTAAGGTTACAAGTATGAGCCGCCGCACCTGGCCTGGATTTGTTGAATTCTTTCTGTATTCTGGAATAAGCCCTTCCTCAGATTCTGTGTGTTTCAAGTATCTCATCACGTCAGTCGTTTGCCATTTTACTTTTAAAAATTGTATGTTTTGATGAACAGAAGTTTTAAATTTTGATGAAGTCCAGCATATCAATTGTTTCCTTTTTGGTTAGTGCTTTTTGTGTCCAGTTTAAGAAATCTTTGCTTATCCATTGATTTTTTTTAAAGCAATGGTCCTTAAATGCTTCCACATTTTATTGGAGAGGGTGAGTTCACTTGGCATTCATGGCAAATAGAATAGCTGGCTTATTCCCTGACACCCTTACTGACTCATGGATTTCAGCATTTTAGCTTCCTCAGAGGGACACCTGCCTCTTGTGGGCTTTAGGAGAGAGGTGTAGGGTTATGGACTTTGGATGATTGGGTGAGATTCCCCACCTCCACTGGAAAGTGGATTCATTCAGATGGAAATTCTTTGAAGGAAAATTTGCTTCAGTTTCAGATGTAAAAGTGGAGAGTAGTTAGGTTTCACCAGAAAAGTGTGTCTTTGAGCTACTGGAGTTTTCAGACACTGTGTCTCTGTTTATAAAATAAATAGTAAAAAGAGGACAGGAGAGAATGAATTTTAATGAGATCATTGGCTGGGAGGGGCATCCAGTGTTTATTATATCCCATTGCCCTGTGGGAAAAAAAAAAAGGAAACTTAAAGCCCCCATCACATAAAAACAGTGGCAATTTTCAGATTCAGCTCTCCCAAGAGAACTCCATAACAGCGTCTTCAAAGAGAAGAAAAGTTTGCTACATAAGAATCCAAACTTCTTTAACCATGTAACTAAAGAGAGCTAAAACATAAGAAGCAGTTCCCTTTGAAGACAAAAATATCTGTCTTTCCTGACTATGCCCTCATCCTTTAAAAGAGAAAAAGGAAAACATGGAAAGATACTTTGTAGAAACCCTAGATTCAATTTGTTTTCTTGCTTTCCTCTCCTATGCCTTATTTTTGTCTCTCTCTCTTTTTCTTTCCCCCACACGTTCCTTTCTCACTCGGTTACCTCCCTGTGTCAGAGGCATGTGAACCAGAGCAACTCCATCTTAAACAAGGGTTATTTAAGATGGAGTAAAACAAGGCTAAGATCTGCTGGGCTTCTTCCCAGATAGTTAAGGCATTCTAACTTATAGGAGGTCAGCAGAAGATACAGGTCATAAAGACCTTGCTGATAAAACAGGTTGCGGTAAAGAAGCTGGCTAAAACTCAAGATGGCCATTAAGAGTGACCTCTGGTTGTCTTCACTGCTACACTCCCACCACCACCATGACAATTTACAAATGCCATGGCAACATCAGGAAGTTATCCTACATGGTCTAAAGAGGAGGCATGAATAATCCACCCCTTGTTTAGCATTTAATCAAGAAATAACCATAAAAATGGGCAACCAGCAGCCCTTGGGGCTACTCTGTCTATGGAGTACCATTCTTTTGTTCTTTCACTTCCTAACAAACTTGCTTTCACTTTACTCTATGGACTCGCCCTGAATTCTTTCTTGCATGAGATTTCCAGAACCCTTTTGGGGTCTGGATTGGGACTCTCTTTCCTGTAACACTTGGGATTCTGGCTCTCAGTCTCTTCATCTTTAAGTTGGGGTAATAACAGCACTTACCTCCCAGGGTTGTGGAGGAATCTGATGTGGGCACAGGAAGGGCTCAGAACAGTCCAGAATGTAAACCAAAAATAAAATCCTAGCCCCTACAACCATCTGAATGGACCTCTCCTCTTGACAAGGGCATTCCAAAGTTAACCTGAAAAATGAGTTCAGGCCATGACAGGGAGGAGGAGTCAGACGCACCTCATTATCCACTCCTGTCTGTTAGAGTTACTTATAAAACAGACTCTTGAAGTCTAAAAAGAAACATTTACAATCTATTCTCTCTGAAGTCTGCTACCTGGAGGCTTCAACCACATGATAAAACCTTAGTCTCCACAACCTCTTATCATCTATTGATAATAACTCTTTCACCCAATTGCCAATCAGAAAATCTTTAAACTCACCTATGACCTGGAAACGCTTGCTTCCAATAGTTCAGCCTTTCTGGACTGAACCAATGTACATTTTCCATGTATTGATTGATGTCTATGTCTCCCTAAAATGTACAAAACCAAGCTGTGGGCCAACCACCTTGGGCCCATGTTCTCAGGATCTCCTGGGGCTGTATCATGGACCATTGGTCACTTGCATTTGGCTCAGAATAAATCTCATCAAGTATTTTACAAAGTTTGACTCTTTCAGTGACATGGCCCCCAAAGTGGCCCTCAGCAGTGTCAGCTGATGTTTTATTACTATCATTCCTATCACATCTTCACTCTGAGAAAGGGTGAACCCTTTTTTGGTCATCTTTTTTTAGAACCTTTTCAAATTATACATTATGTTGTTTGTTTGTTTATTTATTTATTTAGAGAGGGAGTCTTGTTCTGTCACCCAGGCTGGAGTGTAGTCGTGTGATCTTGGCTCACTGCAACCTCCACTTCCTGGGTTCCAGTGATTCTCCTGCCTCAGCCTCCTGAGAAGCTGAGATTACAGGCACCTGCCACCACACCTGGCTAATTTTTGTATTTTAGTAGAGATGGGGTTTCACCATGTTGGTCAGACTGGTCTCGAACTCCTGACCTCAAATAATCCACCTGCCTTGGCCTCCCAAAGTGCTGGGATTATAGGCATGAGCCACCATGCCCAGCCTGTTGATTTAATTTTTTTATGAACAAGTTAATCCTTTGCCTACAAGTTTTGTGAATAACCATGGGGCTGACATTTGACCTGTGTGGCCAAGGGCCTTGGTCCCTAAAGGTTTGCTGAAAAATCGCTGACATGAGGCAGACTGATTAATAGGAGAAGAGGCATGCAAGTATTATTTAATTATTTAATGTGTATATACACAGGAGCCTTCAAAATGAAGACCCAACTCCCCAGCAGGGCATAGATGCTTATCTACCATTTTGAGGTTATAGGAAGAATGAGGGCCGAGAGAATGCCCAAAACCAGTTTATGGTGGAGAACCAGGTTTCAGTGGCAAGGCAGGTTATGGGAGAGAGAAAAGAAGAAGAGGTTTGGCTGTAAAGGGGGCCTTGTAATGCACATGAAGCCTCTTAGGCAGCAGCCTTTAGAGAGAATAGACGGTAAATGTCTCTTTTCAGAACCTTAAAGGTGCCACACTCTCAATTCATCTCTCCTAGAGCCGAGAAAGGCTTAGAAAGGGAAGGCCTGGCTACATTAGTGGAGATTCTCTGCAGATGCAATTTTTCCCCACGAAAGACAGCTTTGCAGAGCCACTTCTGTCTATTGGCTCTGCAGCAGCCATTTTTAAATATGTCAAAGAAATATATTTTGGGGAAATATTTTGATTCCTTCACTTGACATTTTTCTATTCGATCCTGGAACTACTTTCTATCTATAGAAATGAACCAGAGACACCTGCTTATGACTCTTTCCAGCAATCAAACTGTGTTTCCAAGAAATACCAACTCCCGAAGACAGGAAACATGCTGAGAAGTGGGCAGTAAGTGGATGCCATCACCAGACAGACAGACGCATGAGTAGGCTGCCCATTTAGTAATATAAGCAAATAAGAAAAATGTCATCTCTTTTCAACTCCTCCTTGTGAAAAGCTGCATAAAATAAAGCAGTAATGAAAGTTAAAATTTAGCCAAGACATTTGCCTAGGACATTGTATATCTATGGTCTCTCTCAAGCATAAATATTAATAGCCTCCATTTACGGGTAAGGAAACCAAACTCAAAGATGTTGTGTGACTTATTGAAGGACCCACAGTCATTTTAGGAAGGTGTGGGAGAAAGGTGCCAAAACAGGTTGTGATTTACATAAGTAAATTTAGAAGCTGGCTTATTTGATGTATAAAGTCTTCTAACCTTCTAGAAGGTTCCAGGTCTCGGTGTGATTAGAGTGCAAGGTTTGTCACCCTCCTGGGAGTTTCAGAGTCCTCTTTAGATAGGGCAAGTACAAAAATCACAGCTGCTATCTGTGTTTGGGCCCCACAGCCACTCCTTATCTGGGTCATGGCATTGTGACTTTCTCAGGGAAGACACTTCTCCCCATTTTCCTTCTTGCAGTTGGGCTGGACTGGCCTTGCCCCTTGCAGATCCAGGGTTGAACACTCTTCCCAAGACCCATGAATAACCACCATTCATCCCCCAAACACAGGGGTTAGGTTGGGGGATGGGTGCATGACCCAGGTCATCCACCAGGGCAGATCATCAGGCAGCAGCCAGGAGTATAGGGATGCCAGCAATGCAGAAAGTGCAGAGCCTCAAGAGAGGAGAAAGATGAGACCTATGACACCATTTGCACCTTTGGGTTCTTCTGCTCCTGAAGCCAGGATAGTCTTGAATAGGTCCCGAAAGAGTCCAGGCTGGCACAGGTTTGATTTGGATAGTTGAACAAAGGGTATGAGGAAAATAATATGGAATGTCTTCTCGCTATGAAACTGTCAGAGGTGTGACTCCATCTTGAATAGGAGCTGGGCAAAATGAGGCTGAGACCTACTGGGTTGCATTCCCAGATCATTAAGACATTCTAAGTCACAGGATGATATAGGAGGTCAGCACAAGACACAGATCATAAAAGCCTTGCTGATACAACAGGTTGCACTAAAGAAGATGACTAAGACCCACAAAAACCAAGATGGTGAGGAGAGTGACCTCTGGTTGTCCTCACTGCTACACTCCCACCAGTGCCATGATGGTTTACAAATGCCATGGCAACATCAGGAAGTTACCATATATGTCTAAAAAGGGGAGGCATGAATAATCCACCCCTTGTTTAGAATATAATCAAGAAATAACCATAAAAATGGGCAACCAGCAACCCTCGGGGCTGCTCTGTTTGTGGAGTAGCCAATCTTTTATTCTTTTCCTTTCTTAACTTGCTTTCACTTTACACTCACCCTGAATTCTTTCTTGCTGGAGATCCAAGAACCCTCTCTTGGGGTCTGAATTGGGACCTCTTTCCTGTAATAAAACCACCTTTGCAAAAATCGTAACGGAGGAACTGACTCCATCTTGCTTCTAACCTTTAAGCTATTCCTTGTTCATTCCTGGGCATAGGCTGAACTAACCTTGGGAAGGAATTCAGTTTGTGGTTTGACTCTGAAACAAAATTGACAATAGCCCTTTCCTAAAAAGAACCCCCTTTTGCCTGGGGCCCAGTCTGCCTTTGCAGGACTAACAAATTAGCTACAAGATTAGAAATTACGGCTAAGGGGTCATGCAGCTTCTGGCTGTAGCATCTGAACCTCCCAAATTGCTTCTGGGGGATAACATCACTATTTTAAAAGCTAAGATGAAGGCTTGAGATATTTTGAAGACCCTGCACTTGATGGATCAGCTGATACCACCCAGACCCATAATGTGGCCCAACCAGTTCTGTTATCCCACCCAGGAACAAAAGACAGCAAGAAAAACCTCACTTCAACCCCCTATGATTCCATCTCCAACCTGACCAATCAGCACTCCCCACTTACCAAGCCTCTACCTGCCAAATCATCTTCAGAAACTCTGATCCTCAAATGCTCAAGAAAACTGACATGATAATAAAACTCTGGTCTCCCGCACTGCTGGCTCTTTGTGAATTACTCTTTCTCTATTGCAGTTCCCTTGTCTTGATAAACTGGCTGTATCTAGGCAGCAGGCAAGGTGAACCCACTGGGCAGATACAACTATCCATCCTGTAACAGGATTATCCTGTAACAAGGTCATTAAAATCAAATGTTAAATATTCAGATAATGTCACATTTTAGAGAAAATCCAGGCAATGTGAAATGACCGTTCCAAGAGACTCAGCAATGACAGCCTTAGGCTTTGGTCCATCTGGCTCTTCTAGTTCCTAGACTAGGATCAAGTCTCCTTGCTGAAACCTAGTTCTTCCAGCTGTAGGGTGGGAGTCATAATCCTGCCTAGAAGGGTTGTTAGAAAGATTGAATGAGATGATACATGGAAACTCCATGGTTCTGAAGGGCTGTTCAGATATTTGTGGAGTAATGGATGACTCAGGGTCCAACTGGTCTGATTCATTCTGCTACTACTAAAATCATAGCAATAATAATAACCGCTACCAATTATTGAATACTTCCTGTATAAATGAGCTTTTACTGCCTAACAAACAGCTCAGGAACATAGCAGTTTAAAACAACACCATTTGTTTAAGTCATAATTTTACAGCAGTTTGTGCTGGGCTTATCTGGGTGGTTCTTCTGGTATCTGTGGTTGTCTTCTGGATTGGTGTGGGGCTAGTTGAGCTGGGTAGGAGAGGCCTAAGTGTGGACGGCTCACCTGTGCTTTGCATGGCCTCTCCTCCTGCAGCAGGCTAACTGAGCTTCCCACTTGTAGGTGCAGAGTTCTAGAGAGAGGGAACAAGACCTTTTGAGACCTGGATTCAAATCTATTGCACCATCACTTCTGCTACTTTCTGTTTGGTTAAAGCAGCTACACACCAGCTCAGATGCAAGGGGTGGGAAAATAGAATTTACCTGTAACTTCATGGGAGGAGATGCAACATCTCACTTCTAAGTCTGTGAAAACTTGGGGCCATTTTTTTCAGTCTACCATATTTACTTTGGTTCACATGCTGTTCCAAGTGCTTAGTATGCATCATCAGCTCATTTAACCCCTGCAATAATCGTGGGTAGTTATATTATTTATGTCATTGTTTTTATGGTTGTATGGTGATGTACGGAGTAAGTGGTTTTGAGATCTCAAGGTATTTTCAGGTGGACATGGAAAGAAGGGGCCAAGATGTGAGCACTCTTTTTTAATAACTGAGATTTTGATGCTCCCAACCCGTGGAGTCCTATGAGTGACCAGGAGGGATATTGACAGCAGCCATGAATGGTTGAAGCCCTGCTCTGTGCATCCTCACAGCAAAGTTTCCAGTGCCAGGGCCATTGTGATCTTCATTTTCCAGAAGAGAAGACTAAGTCATATAGGTTAAGTCCTGTGTTGAGGGACACATCTAGAAAGCGACAAAGATGAGGCCACCCGTGTTGGATGTCCTCCGTGGGCCCTTTGGATCCAATTTCCATTTTCTCACCCGGTCCTGTGCCCCAGGAGGCTGCCTTGCATGGGCTGCATCAGTGGCTTCCTTATTTCCCACCTTCTGCTTGGATTTGGCCAGTGGGAGGCATGATAGAGGATCAGAGGGTGGCAGAAATGAGATCGGGGCATTGTTCCCTCAGCCTCATTTCTGCCTAGCACCTCTACCCAAGGCCATAGCTCCTGTCACATAACCCTCATTCTGTAACTTCCTTCTCTAGGTTCCAGCACGTGTCACCTCCCCCACCCCATGTAGATCTGCAGGTGGTAACAGCCCTGATGATAATACCTGGAGTTCTAGACTCTCCGCTGTTGGCTTCCTTAAATTTTGCCTACACCTTGGAATTCCCTTTGTTAAATTTTCCTCAAATTACCTTCTTTTAATGTATACCATCTGATTCTTGCTGGGACCCTGATTAAAATGCCACCTGACTCAGTAGTCTCTATATTTAATACTGAAAAGTTGAAAGACTGGAATACTAATGGCAAAAATGCTAGATGATACTCAGAGCTGAGCTCCTTGAAGGATGGAATCAAAACTCTAAGATGAAAATGAGACAAAATGAGGTTGTCTCCGTGCTGGCCAAAGGCATGAGGGCCTGTTTCTATCTGGATGAACACCAAGTATTGAAGACTGTTTCTGTGTTATTTCCAAAGAGCTTGAACTGCATTTTAATTAATTTGCCTTGAAATTAACATACTCCACTTCTTCTTGAGCCAAGCTCAAACTTTCCAGCATATCCTATTGCAAGGAAATGCTTCTATAAATCAGGGTGAATGTGGCATTGGAAACAGAGCAGAGAGCGAGATATTTATATATGAGTGTTTCATATTCTGATTTTGTACAAAACTATATTTGCAAAAGGCATATTCCAGACTGGCAGCCAACAAATCCTCTGAGGATGTTCTGAGTGTGGCTGTTCCTCTACCTCTAAGTGACACAACCTATCCAGACACACCTGTTTAAACATACTGGACCGTGGGACAGGAGAGGGAAGTTAAATTAGACCTGAGTTCTAGCCCAAGCTGTGCCATGCAGTGGCTTTGTGACCTATGATACGTTATTTAGTCTCTTTGAGCCTCCTTTTCCTCATATGTCAGCTGAACCAAGAGATTCAAAGGGGAAGCAAAGAGAGAAAAGCTCCCCAGTGTGCTCAGGCAACCCCTTTACTCTCCAGCCACCATATTTTCCACTGGATGGTCTCTAGCTGGGACCTCAGCACCTACGAGGACCCAAACTCTCAGATCTGTACTCACTGCCTGGATAGACTTGGAGTAGCCAATGGGCTGTCCACAGAGTGGATCTTCTTATGGAATGGCCAAGAAGTTTAATTGCAGAATGACTGAGAGGATGTCTAGTGGAAGAATGCATTCAAATTTTTGTTTAAAGTCTGACTCTATTTCTTATTATAATAGATAAATACCAGTGGGGAGGCAGTCTCACTTTTCTGGTGCCCCCATTCATGGATTATGGGATGGGAACACTAATAGCTCTCTCAGAAGGCTACCAAGAGGGTTAAATGAGATGCGATGCACATGAAGCCCGGAGCCATTGCCCAGCACAAAGTAAGAGCTCAAAGTATGGCAGCAGAAGCCAAGCAAAAAGAGAAAAAGGTGTGCTCATGTACTCAGTAAACATTTACTGAGCACCTGCCTCATGTTTTAGATACTGTACAAAGCAGGTGACAGGGTGATGAATGAGGTTGACATGGGCTCTGCCTTTACAGGAAGACATTATATGAATGACACAAGTAGCTAAAGAATTACAATTTTTAATAAGCCTAAGAAGAAAACAAATAAGAAGAAAGAGAATCAAGGGAGGGCTCCTAATTTAGGGAGAGGGTAATCAACAAAGGAAGTGGCATTTAAGTTGGAGATTGTATTAGTTAAGGGGATGGCAGCTGCTATGCAGATGAACCCCAATACAGTGCCTAATGCAAGAGGAGTTTATTTCTTGCTTATATGATTCTTGACTGTATGTGTTTGGCAGGCATTTTTCCAGGTGGTTATTCAGGAACCCAGCTTCCCTTGATCTTGAGCTCAGCCATAGGAAGATAATATCAACATGTAGAAATCAATTATACTTTTATGCACTAGCTATGAGCAACCTGAAAATGAAACTAAGAAAATTATTCCACTGACAGTCACATCAAAAATAATAAAATACTTAAGTATAAAGTTAGCTACAGAAATGTAAAATATCTACTCTGAAAACTACAAAACATTGTTGAAAGATATAAAACATATCTGAATAAATGGAAACATGTCTTGTGTTCATAGGAAGAAAGACTTAGTATTGTTATGATAGCAGTACCCCCAAATTGGTCTGCAGATTAAATATAATTACTGTAACAATCCCAGCTGAATGTTTTGTAGAAATTGATACGATGATTCTAAAATCATATAGAAATGCAAGTCATGCAGAATAGTCAAAGAAGTCTTGTGGCTGGGGGTGGTGAATCATGCCTGTAATCCCAGCACTTTGGGAAGCTGAGGTGGTTTGATTACTTAAGGTCAGGAGTTCAAGACCAGCCTGGCCAACATGGAGAAACCCCATCTGTACTAAAAATGCAAGAATTAGTCAGGTGGTAGTGGTGCGTGCCTCTAATCCCAGCTACTTGGGAGGTTGAGGCAGGAGAATTGCTTGAGCCTGAGAGGCGAAGGTTGCAGTGAGCTGAGATCGCACCACTGTGTTCCAGTCTGGGCCACAGAGTGAGGCCCTGTCTCAAAAAAAAAAAAAAAAAAGGAAAGAAAGAAAGAAAAGAAAGAAAGTCTTGTAAAAGAAGATCAAAGACTCTGGCACTGGCATGAGGGAAGACATATGGGTCAATGAAATAGATAGAATGCATTAAATAAATTCCATGGAATGAAATACATATGTGGGCAATTGCTTTTAACAATGGGGAAAGAATAGTCTTTTCAACAAATAGTGCTGGGACAACCACATAACCACATGCAAAAGAATGAAGTTGGACTGCTACCCTACACCACATACAAAATAAACTCAAATGGCTAAAAGACTGAAATATCAGAGATGAAATTGTAAAAATTCTAGAAAAAACATAAGTGAAAATGTTTACAACCTTGAATTAAGTCATATTTTTTACAAAGTCATAAAAAATAAGCACACCCTCCCCTGACTGATAAATTGTTCTTAATCAAAATTTTTTTTAAAAAATGCTTCAAAGAACATAATCAAGAAAGTTAGAGAAGAATCCATAAAATGGGAAAAAGTATTTTTGGTGCATTATGTCTGTTAAGAACCTAGTATACAGAATATATAAAGATATTTGACAAACATGTAAAGACAAATATAAAGATGATTACAGACAAATAACCTAATTAAAATGTGGACAAAGGACCCAAATAGACATTTTTCCAAAGCAGATATAGAGGTGGCCAATAAGCATATGAAAAGATGCTGTACATCACTAAGTATTAGGAAAATGCAACTCAAAACAATGTGATATCATTTTATATCCACTAAGATGGCTGTAAGGAAAAAGTCAAACAAAAACAGGTGTTGGTGAAGATACAGGAAAATTGAAACCGTCACATATCGGTGGTGGGAATATAAAATGCTTTAGCTATTTTGGAAAATGATTTGGCCATTCTTCAATAAGTTAAACACAGAGTGATCATATGATTCAGCAATTCTACTCCTAGGTGTGTACTCAAGACCATTGAAATCATGTCCACATAGGTTGATTGCAGGGGCTCATGTTTGTAATCTCAGCACTTTGAGAGGCCAAGGCAGGAGGATTGCTTGAGACCAGAAATTTGAGACCAACCTGGGCAATGTAGTGAGACCCTGTCTCTAAAATTTTTTTTTAAAATTAGCCAGGCATGGTGATGTGCAACTGTAGTCCCAGATACTTGGAAGGCTGAGGTGAGAGGATCACTTGAGCGAGCCCAGGAGTTGGACGCTGCAGTGAGCTGTGATCGTGCTACAGTACTCCACCCTGGGTGGCAGAGTGAGACCCTGTCTGTAAAAAACAAAAAAGAAAGACATATGTCCACACAGAAACATACACAAATGTTTTTAGAAGCAAGTAGTGACCACCCAGTGTTTATTAGTTGACAGATGAATAAACAAAATATAGTATATCCACAGAATGGAACATTATTCAACATTAAAAATGAGTGAAGCACTGATACATGTCACAGCATGGATGAACCTGGAAAACATGCTATGTGAAAGAAGCCAGTTGCAAAGGCCACATATTATATGATTCTGTTTGTATGAAATGTCCAAATCCCTAGAGGCAGAAAGCAGGTGAGTGGTTGCCAGGAGTCAGGGCTGGGGTGGTTGCAGAAGAATGGGAAATGATTGCCAGTGGGTGTGAAGCTTCTTTCTGGAGGGATTACATTTTTCTAGAATTAGGTTGTGGTGATGGTCTCACAACTATAAATATAATGAAAGTACTGAAATGTATACTTTAAAAGGATGAATTTTTTGGCATGGAAATTGGTTTTTTGGAGCATATTTTAAATCTAAATTTCATTTTTTAATTTTTAATTTGTGGGTACATAGTAAGTGTATGGCAAAGGAATTATATCTAAAAAATGAATAAAAGATCTGAGATCTGAATAGACTCTTTATCAAAGAGGATATGAATAACAAGCACATTAAGATATGTTCAACGGCATTAACCATTAGGGACATGCAAATTAAAGCTATAATGAGATACTTCTACGTACTCATTAGAATGGTTAAAATTAAAAAAATAAACGAAAAGCATCAAATGCTGGCAGGACTGTGGAGTCCCGGATTCTCCCCCATTACTGCTGGGAATGTGAATTGGTGTAGTCACTTTAGAGAACAGACGGTTTCTTACAACGTCAAACACACATTTGCTCTGTGACCCAGCAGCCATACTTCTAGGTGCCTACTCAGGAGAGTACTAAAAAATGTGTCCATTGGCCAGGTGCTGTGGTCCACATCTGTAATCCCAGCATCTGGGGAGGCCGAGGTGGGAGGATCACTTGATGCCAGGAGTTCAAGATCAGCCTGGACAAGATGGTGAGACATTATCTCTACAAAAATTTTTTAAAAATTAGCCAGGCATGGCTGTGTGTGCCTGTAGTTCCAGCTACTTGGGAGCCTGAACAGGAGAATCAGTTGAGCCCAAAAATTCCAGGTGGCACTGAGCTGTGATTGCACCACTGCACTCTAGCCTGCGACCCTCATCTCTAAAGAAAAAAAAAGCGTCCATGGCTGTTCATAGCAGCCTAGTCATAAGCACCAGAAGATGGAATCAGCTGCATGTTTACCTGTGAGTGAAATTTACACACACATATTTGTATATGAGTAAAAACTGAACACTAAAACAAACCAAAGGCATACAATTGTATTGTGTGTTATTTTTAAAAATAAATTTTAAAAATGAGGAAAAACAAAACATAAAGCATAAACTGCAAACACCACCTCCCAGGGTCCAGCGATTCTCCTGCCTCAGCCTCCCAAGTAATTGGGATTACAGGTGCATGCCACCATGTCCAGCTAACTTCTGTATTTTAGTAGAGACAGGGTTTTACCACGTTGGTCAGGCTGGTCTTGAACTCCTGACTTCAATCAATCTGCCCTCCTTGGCCTCCCAAAGTTCTGGGATTACATGTGTGAGCCGTCGTGCCGGGCCTGCCCATTTATTTTTAAGTAATGGTTTGGGGAAAATAAATTATTTTGGTAGATTTAGAAAACAAATGACGTATGTACCTTGCATCTGAGTCTTCCTTGATATTTCAATCGGCTCACACTAGGATAGCTGTTGTAATGCCCAGCAGCCCAGGAGAAGGACTTTGAGTTTTGTCCTAAATGCCCCGGGAAACCATCATCGCGTAAACATTCTCAGAATGCCGTAGAGGGAAGGGATTCTTTCTTGATTAGGAGGAGAGACAAAAGTCATCAATAGGCAATGACTTCTAGTGGCTACTTGTGACGCACACCCATGCCCTGCTTGGAATTTTGCCTAAAGAAACAGGAAGAAGGTTTCAATGCCTTGTGGATTTGTTAATTTTTGCTATGCTCAAAAACAAAAGGAAAACAGAAGGAAAAAACCATTTGCCAGTATACTGGCTTTGTTACTTTATTTTTTATTTTTGAGACAGACTCTCACTCTGTCACCCAGGCTGGAGTGCAGTGGTACGATCTTGGCTCACTGCAACCTCCGTCTCTCAGGTTCAAGCGGTTCTTCTGCCTTAACCTCCTGAGTAGCTGGGACTACAGGCGTGTGCCACCACACCCGGCTAATTTTTTGTATTTTTAGTAGAGATGGGGTTTCACCATCTTGGCGAGGCTGGTCTTGAACTCCTGACCTCATGATCCATCTGCCTCATCCTTCCAAAGTGCTGGGATTACAGGCGTGAGCCACCACGGCCACCAGCTTTGTTACTTTCATTTGAGTAGGATCCCAAGGCCAAACGTGGCTCTTCAATGATCTGGGGGTCATACCCCATCCCTTTCCATGAGCGCAAATAATCAGAAGTTGGCCTGTTCATTCACTTTATTAGCAGATGTCTTGTTTTTAAGGGTTTCCAGGAATTGTACCTAAATTTTAATTCATTTTCCCATTAGTCAGTACCCCAGCTGGAGGAGCCGGCATTGATTATAACCACTCCATCTACCAATGCCACCTTCTCAACTCACTTTCCTTTTTTCTTTGTTTTCTGACTCACTGGCCTAAGAGACTAGTGGTGCTGCTAATTCTGCAGAGTTCACAAAGTTTCTTTCAAATACAGTTTTTTCTCCTTGGGATTTGTTGAATGAATGAATGAGTCACCATGAGATTTCAGTCCAGTAGATTTTTGTGTGTTTGCTTTATGAGGAATGAAATGGAATGTCATGACTTGAAGGGCCCCGGGGACATGTGGATGGGCTTCTACAAAATGTAATGCAACTTTGAGTGAGAGTTTCTGGGCCCAGAGTCCATATCTTTCAGAAGAATATGAAAGGGCCCCAGGACTCCTTCAAAAGTTAATAACCACTGACGGTTTCCCGACGCCTTTTGCTGATGGCTGATTTTGGATGGGGGCGATTTTCAGGTGCCTTGCCTGCTTCTTCTGGAGGTGAAGTTGGAAGGGGGGTGTCTGGAGGATGGAGTGAAGGCGGTGAGCTATGGGATGGGGGGGCAGGAGGGAGAGCAGGGCTTTTGAAGATGCATCTGTATTTGAGTCTTAGTATTTCACTTTGGGGAAATTGCTTAAGCTCTCTGAGCCTCTGTTTCCTTATCTATAAGATGGGATCTAGGAAAATGCACTTCCTAGATCATACAATAGCTGAAGGGAAGGGAGGGTGTTCAATAATACAATGGATAAATGAAATAGGTATATATTGTATATATATATATGAAAACCATTTCCTAGATCCTATGGTAGCTGGGGGTTCAGGGATAAAATGGACAAATGAAATAGATATACAATTTATATATATATGAAAACTACTTCCTAGGCTCTAGGGTAGCTGGGGGTTTTAGTGATACAATGTATATCTGAACATATATACAATTTACAGCTTGGATTTAAGGATACAATGTATGTATGGATACATAGATACAATGTATATGTATATACAATGTATGCCTGAAACATGTTACTTTCCAGTGCAACATTCTCCCGCTATGGTTATGATAACTGTCATAGTCGTTGCCATTGATTGAGGGCCTACTATGTCTTCGTTACTCTCCCAAACTTTTTACTTGTGTTATTCCACTTAATCTGTCTAGGAAAGCTTTGTAGTTGCTCCTGTAACACTCAAAGGCTCAGAGAGGATAGGTAACTTGTCCAAGGTCACACAGCTAGTGAGTGGCAGAGCTGAGACTTGATCTCAAGTCTGTCCAGCTTGAAAGTTCATGGCACCAGCTACCAGGGTGGAATTGCATTCACTGTGTGCCATGCTCCCTGCTTGAGCCCCAAGGGAAGTGGTGGGGGCAAGTGGTGCATCTGGCAGATCTACCTCAACCCTCCCCTGCCCTAACTACAGTCATGTGCAAAGTGCCTGAGAGCCCAGCCATTTTGGTGGATGTAGGCCAGGTCAGCAGAGACCGTGCGGTCTGTTCCGACTGTTAAGGTAAAGGTGACGCTAGGCTGAACCCCGAGGACTGCCGAGGCTCTGGAGCAACCGGGGAAGTGGAACGTCTGGGAGCCACCCCCAAGGCCTGTGGCTCTCCTCTGCTGAGGCACATCATGCATGCAAATGCTCTCTGTACGCTTCTCTAGGAAAAGTCACCACCTCCACGGAGGCTTGTGTACTGTTAGGGGAGGCACATTCACAAACAAATAAACAAAAACAAGACCCCAGTCACAAATAAATATGGACCGCTGCACTGCAGGGCTCCCCCTTTCCGGCTGGCCCACCCCTGCCCATCAGTGGGTCTTGCAGCCTGGCCTGCCCCCGCCTGTGGTATGTGAGCCCTGTAGGGTCAGAAACGCTGGGCTGAGAGTCTTAGTTCCACCACCTAATGGCTAAGTAACTTGGCAAGCCTTTTAGCTCTACAAGCCTGAGAGTCCTCATCTATGTACATCATGGGGCTAATTCTTCCCTTTACAACACCCACCTAGCACACTGCTGTAACCATGAAGTGAAGTCTAGGACATTCTAAGAGGTTGCCGCATGGTGGGTATCTCCTTAATAAGTGCTTTTCCTTCTAAGTGCTAAATACATCTGAAAGAATAAATATACATGAGCTTGGAAAGGAAAGTTCACTAGTCTGCCTGTGATTTAGAACATACCATGTCTCTGGGCTCCCTCACTCTGCTCTAGTGTGAGCGCTCGCTGCCTGCTGGAATTGGAATTCACCCTCTTGCCCTCCTGTGTGTTCTCCACAATGCACTTCCTTTAGGCTCTCCAATGCAATAATCACTGTGTTCTAGAATGGTGGTTCTCAAACTGGCTTCAGGGCTCAGCATTCAGTGGCAGTCAGGGGTCATCTGAGAGAGAATGGGGAGTGGGGAGGTGGGCTGCAGACGTGTTCTGGAGCCTGTGTGGGACGGATTCCTTTGCTGGCGTTGTGTTTGTTCCAGTCTGAGGCATATTGCAAGGAACTGATTTCTACTCATAGTTCAAGCACCCACAGCTGCACATGTTTTGCTCTTAAAAATCTGAGAGTAGGTTCAGGCTTCTCCAGTTGTCTTTCCTACCCACATCCCAGTGTACTTTCTTGCATGGGGGCCAGTGCTTAGGGTTTTGACATCTTAGGGGCTGTTATTCAGATGACCACAAATGGTAAAGAACATGGTGCTAGGAAAAGGTGAGAGCTTGACTACCCAAGCCACCTCCATCTCCTGCTGTGCTTCCCATGGCACGGAGCCACGACTGGCGGCTGAAAGGAAGGGGACCCACTATCACTGTCGCCGTGCTGTGCTGGGGGAGAAGGTTGGGGAGCAGAACTGGAGGAGCAAATGTGAAAAACAGGTGCTGGAACATGAAAAGCTCCCAGCAAATGCTGTTTGGCATCCCTGGAGGGAGGGGGCAGTGACCATCAGGAAAACAAAAGGCTTCAGTAGCAGAGGTCACTGCTTGGCCCATTAATCCTTTGTGCTGGGGCTTTTACAAGCTGTCAGGCCCCCTCCTTTGAGTGTGAGGGAGGGGCTAAGCTTCCCCTGTTAGCTTTACGATGGCAGTTTTTCCTCCAGACGGTACAGGGAGGTAATGCTTTGAGGATTTCCTGAGTTTGTCCCTTCTTTCCAGTTAATAGCATATTTGAAATGCTCGTCACCATGTGAGACAGGGGAGGCAGCCTAACCAAGACCCTTTATCATCTGGGTCCTGCTTAATTTATGAATGCCCTCATCATATAACTCTAAATACCAGCCACATGGAATCACTTGCAATTTTCCTGAGTGAGCCACACCCCAGGCCTTTGCACAGGCAGTTCCCCTCTGCCCAGAGCATGCACCTGACTGGTTCCTACCCATGCTTCAGAACCCAGCTCAAATATGGAGCTGGGGTTGGAATCCAGACCTGTCTCCATCTAGAACCCAGGTCTGTCTTCTTCTGGAATCCAGGTCTCTCTCCCTCTGAATGACTTGGTCTTCACTATCCGGTGGGACACGTAGCCCCTGGCCATGATCTGGGCTCCCATATTCTACTTTTACCTCCTAGGACTCCTTCCCCACTCCAGTCACTCTGGGCTTCTTCCTGATACCCATCATGCGTGTCCCCTCCTTGGCCTTTTGCAAGTGCCATTCCTTCTCCCAGGGATGCCTTTCTTCCAAGTGTCTTGAGACTTCCTCCCTTCCTTGGGATATTTGCTCTGAGTGTTTTAGGACTGTGGCCCTCCCTGCCCATGCTAGGTGGCACCCCGAGTGCTCTGCAGCCTCCAACCCTGCTCTGATTTTTAAAATCACACCAGGAGGTGACATCATCAATGTTTGTTTGTGTTTCCTGATCTCTGCTGCCCCCACTAGTTGGCAAGCCCTATAGGGCTTTGTCCAGTTCACTGCTGTATTCTCAGCCCCAAAATTAGCATCTGACACATGGCAGGTACTGAATATGCATCTGTTGGGTGAAATAATCGTGGACTCTCTCCAGGGAAGTTATTGGCCCAAGAGCATGCAGCTGTCGCTAGTGTAGATCCCAGTACTAACCCACTGAGATAAAAGTATGCCACAAAAGTCAGAGTGTCATTGCATCTATGCGCATGATGGAATATTATTCTACCATGAAAAGGAATGGAGTAGAGACACTTGCTGCAGCATGGATGGGCCTCACAAACGTCATGCCGAGTGAAAGCAGCCAGACACACACGGTCACCCACTGCATGATTCTATTTAAAGGAAATGTTTAGAACGGGCGAATCTGCAGACAGAACACAGGCTGGTGTTTGCCAGTGGGGGAGGAAATAGGAAGCTTTTGCATAATGGTGGTTTCCTTTCAAGGTGATTAAAATGCTTCAGAACTAGACAAGATGGGGGTTGCACAACAATGTGAACGAACAAAGTGCCATTGAATTGTTCACTTTATTATTATTAATTTTTTTTGTTTTGTTTTTTGAGACAGAGTCTTACTCTGTCATCCAGGCTGGAGTGCAGTGGTACGATCTGGACTTATTACAACCTCTGCTTCCTGGGTTGAAGTGATTCTTCTGCCTTAGCCTCCCCTGCTAATTTTTGTATTTTTAGTAGAGACAGGGTTTTGCCATGTTGCACAGGCTGGTTTCGAACTCCCTCCTTTAGGTGATCCGCCCGTCTCAGCCTCCCAAAGTGCTGAGATTACAGGCATGAGCCACTGCACCCAGCCTGAATTGTTCACTTTAAAATGGTTAATTTTATGTTACGTGAATTTCACCTCACTGAAAATAGCTCATGTGCGTGTGCGCGCGCGCAGGCACACACACACACACACACACACACACACACACACACACACACACACGAGTCCATATCCTGGGTGTGACATTGTACTATATAGTTTTGTGAGATGTTACCATTGGGGCAACTGGGTGATGGATATGTGGGACCTCTCTATGTTATTTGTTACAATGGCATGTGAATCTATAATGATCTCAAAATTTTAAGAAATTACTTAAGAATTGTTATGGCAGACAGAAGATTATAGATATTTAGGTAAACTTTAAATACTTTGAAGTACAAAATCAAACAAATATCTACCAAGCACACAGAGAAAGCAAAAGGCAGAGTGGCGCTGGTACCCACTGCCTGCCTATGCCCTGGCCCTGCCCTGGAGTGTGTGGGAGTTGCCAGGTCTGCCACGCAGGCTGTCTTGGGAGTGAAACATAGCAGCTGCCTCACTCCCCAGACCCCAGGGTTATCATGTTTATGGGCATGAAGCCACTGAAGATGGCAAATAGACAAGTTACAGGGTCTAGGTTATGCTGAGGAGTCAAATTGGGTTGATAAAAAATGAAAATCATGTCCATTTTTCATCTAAAGTGCAGCTGGCAAGGGCTACAGAAGTTTGGTGTGTTTGCCCTGCAGCTGGCATCAGCTGGAATCAGGTCCTCCTAACACACATTATGCAGCAGGAGACGGATTGCATTACGAAGCTATTTCTCAGGGTTGCCTAATTTGGAAGAAAAAGAGATTTCGAAGTTGATGGAACTTAAGACAAAAATCAGGGAGTTTGGAACAAATCCATTCTCACAAAATCCCTCCCGGGTGTTCCTGCTGAATAACCCCCTCTGGCCACTGCGTGATTGGGCATCACTGTTCACCAAGGGAGGTGCACCTCTGCGGTGTCTTTGGGATTGCACAGCAGAGTTCTCAGTCCTCACATTTACCCGACTTGGGCTCTGAAGTGCCCATTTACAGAGGAGTTACAAAGGTAACATGTTCTCTGCAAGGTGCTGGTGAAGCCATAACCACTCTCAAAGGCCTGATAATTTCTCCTGTTTAACAGAGAGCAAGCCTCAGCTCAGAGTCATGAGAAGGCAGTCGTAGCTAACTTTTTTCATTCTGTTTATTTGTATGCTTATCTTCTTTTTAGGAAAAAATGGTACTGGTGGTTCATGATGGGGTATGTCATTACCATTAGCAAACAATGAGTGTATTTGGAGAAAACATTACATTGATGTAGACAGATAGAAATTGTAGATGGATGCTAAAATCATGGGTGAAAATATATTGGGAACCAGGCAGTTACACCTCTCTGCGTATGTCCCTACAGATTAATGATTAATTACAAAGGAAATATAAGAATAATGGGGGGACCCCACACCACAGGTAAGTGATCAAAATCCACAACAGATGCCGTCGTGTGCCTCTCCTACGGGGCACTGAGAAGGGAACGCCACCACTTCTGGGTGTTCCTTCTGCAAATGATAGCCAGAGTCTCATCACAAGGAAACAGCAAAATAACCCAAATTAGGGAAACATTATAAAATAAGAGGCCTGCATGCTCCAAAAATGCCAGGGATATGAGAAATAGCCAAAGGCTGAAGAATGTCTCAGATTAAAGGAGATTAAAGAGGTGAGAAAATTAAATACAGTACATTATCCCCCAGTTGGGAAATGTTGCTAGGAAGGACATCATTGAGACCACTGGGGAAAATTGAATGTGAACTCTGTAAGAGAGCATAGCAGATTATTAGTGATAATGTTCCTGAATTTCACAATTGTATTGTAGTTCTGTAAGAGAACGGCACTGTTTTTAGGAGATTTATATTGAAGTACACATTTGATGGAGCACTTGTGTCTAAAATTACTCAAAAATGGTTCAGCAGTAATAATTGTGTGAGTGTGTGAGTGTATGTGTGTGTGTGTGTGTAGAGAGAGGAGAGAGACAGAGCGTGTGCACGCACTATCAGAGGCGTGTGAACCAGAGCAACTCCATCTTGAGTGGGGAGCTGGATAAAATAAGGCTGAGACCTACTGGGCTGCATTCCCAGGAGGTTAAGGCATTCTTCAACATAGGATAAAACAGGAGGTTGGCACAGGATACAGGTCATAAAGACCTTGCTGATAAAACAGGTTGCAGTAAAAAAGTCAGTCAAAACCCACCAAGATGGCAATGATGGTCGTCCTCACTGCTATACTCCTTAATAAACTTGCTTTACTCTGTGGATTCACCGCAAGTTCTTTCTTGCATGAGTTACAAGAACCCTCTCTTGGGGTCTGCATCAGGACCCCATACAGTGGTCCCGATGCAGACCCCAAGACAGGGTTCTTGTATCTCATGCAACAGTACGATTCCAGCAAAATGTTACTGGTGGCTCTATGGGAAAGGCATGTGTTTGTTCACTTTACTTACAACTGTTCGGTAGGCTTGACGTTTTCCAAAATAAAATATTTTTAAAAAGATAAATAAATAAAATACCTGGTAAAAGCATAGATGTGATTTGCAGGTGTGGCGTAGGCAAGCACTACGCAGTCTCTGGTTGGGGAAAATGGGATTAGTAAATCTCTCAGGAGTCTCCCAGCTTTCACATTCAAGGGTACTGTACCCATCAGCAAATGAACCATTTTCATATTTTCCACCCATAAAGCACATATAAAAATTAGCTGGGGAAACAAACAAACTAAAAAAACCCATGAGATTTGGCAAGTATCCCCCAGGGGCCCATAAATGAGCTCGTGTGCAGGTTCCTCTCATAAGCAGGGTGCACAGAAACACAGGCTGACTTCTTCCTCCACCAAGAGCTCCTGCAGCTTCACAATCACTCTGCAACACATTCTTTTCTTTGGTTTCTTCTGTGCTTCTGGTGAGGTTTACTGGTGAGTGCTGTTTGCTTCTGGCCACCTTGCCATCAGAATTTTTCCAAGTGCCCATTGTTCCTGCCGAGTGCCTAATTGTTATTTATCAGGCAGAATGAGCAGCCCCCTGAGACATCTGGTTACTTTCCAAGAGGGTGCTGATGAGAGACAGGGAGTACCAGCCACCACCTGCAACCTTAGACAGCCAGGCAGCCTCAGGGTAAAATAAAACTTGCGCGCTGGGCCGTGAAATGAAGCCTGAACACAATATCTTCTGCCATGAACACCCATGAATAATGGCGCTGCCTGCAACAACGTCTGGCACTGAGACCAACCAAGCCAGCTGGGAGCTGCAATCTCAGGACAAGACACTTTGTGGTACGCTGGCTCCCAAGACTGTCTGCTCACTTGGAGATGCCTTAGGAAGATGCAGGCTTCCAATGAGAGAGACCTGGAGGGTGGGATCAGCCTTGGAAGCCCTCTGCTCAGCTGCAGCAACCCTTCCGGGTGTCTGTGCCAGACCCTCTTCAATGGAGAGGCCTGCTTCCTGGGCTGGCACTGTGGGATGCCTCGGGAAGCCAGCTCTCAGGGTATTTGGGGGAAAGGGTGTGCCTTGCTGCTGCATCCAGGGTCTGGGTGGGACCTGGGGGCTGCATGACTAACAACCTCCCTGCGGTGGCTGCTGCGGCTCCGAGGTCTTCATCCCATGGAACGGTCTGTCCCCAGCACAGACCTGAGTTGCAGAACTCACTTCTGACACGGGGGCCTTTTTCCACACTTGATGTTTGTCAATATGTCCCTGTCCCTTCTGTGTTGGCTGCTCCATTGAGCTATGGGATTTGCCATTTTCTTCCACACTGGCAGTGCCCTTCAGGCCAGAAGAGAGCATCAGCCTCAGACAGCACTCACCTTCCTGTGGCACTTCCAGGCAATGCCCTGCCATTTCTGATGAGTGCGGGAGACCCACAAGGGCTGGGGGTGGACAGAGGCTGGCTGGGCCCTGCTGCTGACAAAGGCCCATTTGAAGGTGAAAAGATGGCCAAGAGACAGCCTGGATGTGGAGGAGTTGGAGCTACTTACACTGCTGATGGGAGTAAGACACAGTGCAGGGCCAAGGACAACAGCCACGCAGCTCCGTTGTAAGTGAAACACAAGAGTTCTAGGACCCAGGGATTCCACTCCTGCATATGTCCCTGAAAGAACTAAGCACAGGTGTTCAAATGACAGCTTGCACACGCATAGCAGCTTCACTCACAATGGGCCAAAGGCAGACACAACCCAGGCATCTATCGATGGATAAACAAATGTGGCCCATCTGCCCAGTGGAATATCACTTAGCCCTTAAGAGGGAATGAAGCTCGGACACATGCTACAACCTGGATGAAGCTTGAAAACATGACGCCGAGTGGAAACAGCCAGACACAAAGGTCGCAAATTGGATGATTTTATGTCTATAAAGTGTCCAGAATAGGCAACTCCATTGACAGAAAGCAGACTGGTGGCTGGCTGGGTAGAAGGAAATGGGGGATCACCAATGAATTGGGTACGGGTTCTTTTGGGGGTGATGAAATGTTCTGGAGCTAGGTAGTAGCGATGTTTGCACAATATTATAAATGTAGTCAATGTCTCCAGTGGTTATTGTAAGTTATGTATATTTTACCAAATACGATTTTAAAAAGAAACAGTTCTAACTAGAGTGGACATTGCAAAGGGGCATTTTTGATTCACAAAAGCGCAACATAGATCTGCTTGCTGCAGGCATCCTGTAGACAGCTGGGTTGTTTAGACTTCAGAAGAGGGTGCTGAAGATGAACAGAGGAAGCACTGATCATAGACAGCAAATACTGGTTGAACGCTTACTAGGCACCAGGTATGGTTCCTAGTGTTTATGTGTTTAAGTCTTTAAATCCACACAACTGCCCCAGAAGGTAGGTTTTATTCATTCTCCATTTTACATCCGAGGAACCGTAGGCACAGAGAGGTAAAACGATCCACCCTGGGGAACAGAGAGAGTCCCTTGAAGATCTGAGATCTGAACCAGAAGTGTAGTTCACCTGTGAAGACATCGCTGCTGCTGAAGAGAAAAAATACTTGCAGGGCCCAGGGCTAGGGCTCCCAGAGACCAACGTTGTTGGCAAGAAGACATCATTTTTGGAATTATCAAAAGGTGTTGTAGTTCTCATGCTGAAGGAACTGTGGACGTCAACTCCCTCAGCTTTGGCTTCTCCCATGAGATGAAAAGCCTGGATCTGAGAAACTGGGCGACCAATGTGGCGGCACTAGGATGAGGGGCGGGTAGGAGAGAGGAGGTGGCCAGTGCTGCTCCAGAGTCTTCCAAGCAGACTGCTGAGGCGGCATCACTACTGTTCCTGTTCTGTGCGTTAGAGAACAGAGGCTCAGAGGGGCAAAGGCACTTGCCCAAGGTCACATAGCTCAAAGATGAGGGGGCCAGAATTTGGACTCAAGGCTGACTGAGCTGGAGAGTCTGCTCCTTGCATTGCATCAGGTAGCTCTCTTGATGCTCCCAGAGTCCCTCCGTGTTCTGTTTCTCATGCCAAATTCAGAAAGAAAAATACACAGAAAAAAATTGAAGGCCACTCATAATAATGTTATCCAGAGAGCTCTACCGTGGTCCCTTTGATGTGCTGTCTGCTGTTTTAGTCTATGTTGATGCATAAAATATACATATTTACATATCCTTATGAAATTGGGATACTGACAAATAAGCAGTTGTTTCATATTTTTAATATTTTGTTTATATTTTAGATTAATTCATTATGAGAAAATTTGTTTTTTAAGGATTGCATACTCTTCCATCATCTGGATCTCCCAGAATATAACTATTTCTGTTATAACTGTATCTGCTGTTGAACATGTGGGTTTTATTTGCTTACAAATAAGAGTTTATTTGCACTTAAAAATCATTGCAGTTGGCTGGGCGCAGTGGCTCACACCTGTAATCCCCAGCACTTTGGGAGGCCGAGTTCGAGACCAGCCTGGCCAACATGGTGAAACCCCATCTCTACTAAAAATACAAAATTAGCCGGGCATGATGGCGCATGCCTGTAACCCCAGCTACTCAGGAGGCTGAGGCAGGAGAATCAATTTCTGTCAACCTCCACCAGGAGGTGGAGGTTGCGGTGAGCTGGGATCACACTGCTGCACTCCAATCTAGGCAACAGAGCAAGACCCTGTCTCAAAAAAAAAAAAAAAAAAAAAAAAAAAAAATCAATGGAGTAACGATGGTCCTTGAACATAAGTGTTGAATTTTACATATAGTAGGTGCTCGATTAATATTTATGAGTGAATGAGTGATGGATGAATGAATAGATTTTTTAAGAGTGGGTCCTGGGTGTTAACTTACTTGGTCTAAAGTAGGCTGTCTATACCACAGGTTTGCCTGTGATAGTTCCTGTATTCTCCTGTTGTCCTGGTATAATTAGTCATAGTGCTCCCTTTTATTGGAAAATGTCCTTATTTGGATGATAAATTATGAGATCACTCAATCAAATGGTACGAACCTTTCTGAGGCTCTTCACACACATTACTAATATGCTTTACAGGTAAGTTGTACAAATGTACACCCAATTGGTGATCTATTCCTGAAAGAGGAGGGCTGGATGAAAAATATCTCAATGAAGAATTTGGGGGAAGGAATTTGCCTTGTGAAAAAGAAATTTGCCTTGGAAAACTCAGAAATGGCTTACCAATGAGTCCAGTTCCCCCTAAGTTCTTACGTTCTTAAAATCCACGGTGGCACATCAAGCTCGTGACTTATTGTTCTTGCAGAATTTTAATAAAAGTGTACTGATTCTAAATGGTTATAGCTTTTAGGTGGGCGAACATTGTGACCCTGAAGCTATTCAGATTTGAATCCCAACTTAGCCATTTACCACCAGCTGTCACTTTCATGAAATCCCATAACTGAGCCTTAGTTTCCTCCTCTTCAAAATAAGGATGGATGGATGTTCATTTTAGGAGGCTATGAGGACTAGACATCATGGCCCAACACCAAGAAAACCAGCCTCATGCTACCTCCATCTAAATCCATCCTCTGCCTAGGGAACTGCCCGCCCCATCTGTCCATCAGCAGCGCGGCTCTTTCCCATTTTCCATACACACTTTCACTTTTCATTCTTGTGATCCAACTTGGTCCCAGGGCCTGAAGGAGTTGCCTTGCTGGGTTAACTTTGTTGGAGGACTAGTTAGGCTCACGGCAGTGGTGAATGGTTCCTTGCTTTAAAATGCACCCCATGTGCAGACTGTCATCCTGTCTGAAGCCCCCATTTCAGAGGCTGGTTCTCTCTATGTGTCTCCTCTTAGGTAATGTCCCTTAGAGCCACTTAATTGATCTATTTTCCTAATCTTTGGAGTTAGTAGGAATTGCCTGGTGTGTGGGAGGAAGATTTACAGAAAGGAAGGATAAGGGAGCCAGGAGGTGGGTCTAACCCCCATCCTAACTCCCTGAGTTCCTCTCTTGGAGAGAGTACTGCTACCAGAACTACTGTCCAGGCAGGTGCTCCTGTAAAGATATGCTAAACATCTAAGTGTGGAATGACCCCACATTTCTGCTCGGCTGGGCATGCTGTGTTGGTTACAAGTGCCCTTATCGCTTTTGATAGTAAACAAGAAAAAACAGGCCAAGTGCCGTGGCTCATGCCTATAATCCCAGCACTTTGGGAGGCTGAGGCAGGTAAATTTCTTGAGTGCAGGAATTTGAGACCAGCCTGGGCAACATAGAGAGACCCTATCTCTACAAAAAATTCAAAAACTAGCTGGGTGTGGTGGTGCATGCCTGAAGTCCCAGCTACTCAGGAGACTGAGGGAGGAGGATTGCTTGAGCCTGGGAGGTTGAGGCTTCAGTGAGCTGAGATTGTACCATTGCACTTCAGCTTGGACAATGGGAGTGAGACCCTGTCTCAAATATTTTTTTTAAAGCAAACTCTGTGAAATATGTAAAGGGGTTTATTTTGAGCCAATATGAGTGATGATGGCCTGAGGGGTGGTCTCAGTATGTCCTGAGAAAGTGTGCCCAAAGCGGTCGGGTTACAGCTTAGTTTTATACATTTTAGGGACACAGAAGTTACAGGCAAAGACATAAGTTGTATGTGTAATGTATATATTGGTTTGGCCCAGAAGGGTGGAATATCACAAAGCAGGGAAGCTTACAGGCCATAGGTGGATTCAAAGATTTTCTGATTAGCAATTGGTTGAAAGAGTTTAGCTTTGTCTAAAGACAGTCAATAGAAAGTTAAGTTAAGGGGTGTTGTGGAGACCAGGGTTCTTGTCATGTAGATGATGCCTCCTGGGTAGCAGTCTTCAGAGAGAATAGATGCTAAACGTGTTAGCCTTTTACTTAATCTCTCTTAAATCTAGTAAATATCTGGCTGCATTAATGAAGATTCTCTACAGATGCAAAAATTTCCCTACAAATGACTGTGTTGCAGGACCATTTCAAAATATGTCAAGGAAATATATTTTGGGGCAAAATATTTTGATTTCCTTCAGGCTGTGCTATCTGTTATGTGATGCTATACCAGAATTATATTGGGATTTGATATCTTATTGCCACAAGGAATCTGTTTTGTCTGTCTCATGATCTCTATTTTAATGTTAATGCTGGTCAATTGTGCCTAAACTCCAAAAGGGAAGTGTGTAACAAAGTGTGTCCAATCTCCCTTCCTGTTGGGGCCCAGAATTTAGGCTTTTTTCTTTTTTTTTGAGACAGAGTTTCACTCTGTCCTCCAGGCTGGAGTTCAGTTGCGCTATCTCAGCTCACTGCATCCTCCGTCTGGCGGGTTCAAGCAATTCTCCTGCCTCAGCCTCCCAAGTAGCTGGAATTACAGGTGTGTAGCACCACACCCACCTAATTTTTATTTCAGTAGAGACAGGGCTTCACCATGTTGGCCAGACGGGTCTCAAACTCCTGACCTCAAATGGTTCTGTCAGAAGCATGTTAACCAGAGCAACTCAGTCTTGAATAGAAGGTAGTTAAAATAAGGCTGAGACCTACTGGGCTGCATTCCCAGATGGTTAAGGCATTCTATGTCACAAGATGAGATAAAAGATCAGCACAAAATACAGATCATAAAGACTTTGCTGATAAAACAGGTTGCAGTAAAGTGGCTGGCTAAAACCCACCAAAACCAAGATGGCAACCAAGGAGTGACCTCTGGCCATCCTCACTGCTACACTCTACCCAGTGTCATGACAGTTTACAGATGCCATGGCAATCATAGTTACCATATATGGTCTAAAAAGGAGAGGCATGAATAATCCACCCCTTGTTTAGTATATCATCAAGAAATAACCATAAAACCAGCCACCCTTGGGGCTGCTCTATGGAGTAGCCATTCTTTTATTCTTTTACTTTCCTAATAAACTTGCTTTTACTTTACTCGATGGACAAGCCCTGAATCCAAGAACTGTGTGAGATCCAAGAATCCTCTCCTGAGGTCTGGATCGGGACCTCCTTTCCTGTAACAATCTGCCCGCCTCGGTCTCCCAAAGTGCTGTGATTATAGGCCTAAACCACTGCACGTGGCCTGGAATTTAGGTTTTGAGGTTGCTCTGGGGTTCTCTTGGCCAAGAGGGGGTGTCCATTCAGTTGATTGGGGGTTTAGGATTTCATGTGGGGTTTACGTGGCCCAACGAAGGAGGTGAGAACACTCACACAGCCCATGGGACCCTCAGGGACATCCTTTTCCTGTGCCTTTCAGTTGGCTTGAGGTCTCCACTGCATGGTGATTCAGCTCAGTCTCTTGGGTTTGGGTCTCAGAACCTTCCTCTGCCACCCAAGGGCTTGAATCCCACCATTTCCTCAGTGATGGGGAAGGTCAGCCCCTTCTATTTTGTCCACTTGGACTTCCCTGTTTGTTTTTAAATAGACTTCATGTTTTAGAGTTGTTTTAGGTTTACAGCAACATTGGGCAGAAGGTACAGAGTTAACACTCTGTTTTCATCTCCTAGTGCTGTTGATGCGAAGGCGTACATCTATCTCCTCTTAGCTTCTGGATTCTACCCACTCAGAGTTTCTGTTTCTGCTAACCTCAGTTATGCATGACTCCTGAATGTCTGTCTTTTAGCTTTTCCTTCTCTCCTCCTGTCATCAACTGATTAATTCTTTCTTTTTCCCCAGTAAACACCCTGATGGATGCCTCCTATGAATTGGCTGCACTCTTTTAGGAGTCCAAAATTAACCCAGTAAATTATGGCCTCAGTGACTGCGGGATTAGGAACAGGGTTGCCTGAGGACTGTGGGTATGGCATACCTTGTGATTGACATTTACTGTGGCCAATTGAATGTCACATTTAGGGAGTTGTGGTAACTCCTGTTTCCTCACTCTAGCAGCAAAGCAGTCCTGGGAAACAGTCTAGTCATGATTGTCTGGATTTGTGACTTTGGGATGATCCCTTGGCTGACTTTCAATGGTTAGAGGCAGAATTGCTGATGCCCAGGGGCAGGCTTTGGGTGATGGTGCTGGTGGATAGGGAAGAATGGTGAACTCCTGACTCTTTCCTTCCCAGGCCAGGAAGCCAGAGGAAATATGCCAGGGGAATTTCACTATCCAGTGTTGGATACAGTCTCTTGTGTTTTGGTCTCTGTTGGCCACAGGAGCCTTCATTATAGCTTAGCTAAATCAGAAGCCCTGGAGTCAAATGAAGGTCATGCCTGAAGCTGCATATGCTAGCCCACTAAAAAGCCTGTTCCTGGTACAGAGTTGCACACAGGCTTGCATGCACAAATAAGGTCTTTCTATCTGATTGCAATGGTGGCTTCACAATCTGCAGCTCAGCTGCTTCTCACTGGCCTAACCCTTCTGTGGTGGGCCTGTGAGGTCAGTCATTGCTGAGACACGTGAATATCCACAGCCTCTCTGGATGTCTGTACCAAGCAGAATGCTCTTGTCCACCATAAATCTGGCTCCAACTTGCACTTAAATTCATGCATGAGTCCTTTTCCTTGGGCTTGGCTGCACTGGGACCACCTGCTCCCTCCTGGAAATCAGGATTTCCTTTTTATCCAAATCAAAGGGTGACTGAGCAAGTGGCCAAAAGGGTGTTTGCATAATTGGTATGAAGAGGAAGAGTGGTTCAGTCCTCCTGGAAGTGCACTCAGAACCCTCATCCAACTTCCAAACCCATAGAACCCACCAAGGCTCCAGGGCTCTTGGCTGAATCTCATCCTTTGGAATTTGGACCAGGGGGTCAAATTCCCTTTGAAGGTAGCATGGACCTGGATCAAGGAGAGGACTTAAAGAGAACTTTGTCCAGCCTAGAAACTGGTATTTTGATGATTTACGTGAAAAGAATTGAACAGTGGCATTGAATTTCTCTTGGATACCATGGGACCTAAAATGTAAATGAAACAAGTTGAGCAAACACAGTGTGCATTTGACTATAAGAAATATATTCTAAAATGTCCTTCGGAATATTATAGCAGAACACAAATTGGGGCATATCAGAAGCAACTCTGGATATAATCCTCAGCCACCTGGATTTTCCAGCTTCCACTCACCCTGAGTATACTCTGACCAAGTTCCTCTCTGTTGTAACACAGGAAAAAATTACCGTGGTGACTGGATGGGGCAGGTGTCTCCCATTCCAACAGCTAATTGTGGAAAGGGAATTTCATCAAGTCTTGATATTTCTAAAACCAAACAGGGAAACCATGATGAAAGTGTGTTCCCACTTTCTGCTCCTGCCCTCTCCTGGGGAGGGGACACTGCATGGGAAAAAGACTCATGCATGCCTGTGAGTCTAAGTTGGATCTGGATCTGTAGTGCCCAGGAGCACTTTGCTTGGGAAACATCTCTGTTGCTGAAGAGTTTGCTGGAGAGCAAACCTACCTGAAGCTCGTGCTTCACAGGATATAACTACGAGGTGACACAGCATATAATTATGAGGTGACTTCAAAAAGTTTGTGGAAAAATGGGATTAAAAGATACAAATAAAAAATATAAACTTTATTTCTCAATATAAGCTTCATCAAGGTCAAGACACTTTTCATCAGTGATAACACCTGCCATTTAGTCCATCCCTAAAGAACTGAAGCTCCTGGGGAATTTAACCACATCAATGCAGTCTTTTTAATATTATTAACTAGAGAAAAAAAGGTGCCCTTTAAAGATTTTTTTAAGATTAGAAAACAAAAAGGAGCCCAGATAAGCCAACTCAGGACTGTGGGGTGGGTGCCTAATGATTTCCCACTGACATTCTCACAAAGTTGCCCTTGTTTGATGAGAGGAATGAGCAGGATCATTGCTGTAGTGTAGAAGGACTCTCTACACCACCAAAGGATTTCACAGGTATTTTTCTGCTAGAGCTTTGGCTAACTTTCTTTAACCACTTCCATAATAAGCAGATGTTATAATTCTTTGACCTTTTAGAAAGCCAGGAAGCAAAATGCCTTGAGCATCTCCAAAAATTGTTGCTATGACCTTTGGTGTTGACCAGTCTCCTTTTGCTGTGACTGGACCACTTCCGCGTCTTGGTAGCCATTGCTTCGATTGTTGTCTTCAGGATGGTACTAGGAAAGCCATACTTTATTTTCTGTCACAATTCTTTGAAAAAAATGCTTTAGCATCTCTATCACAGTTCTTTAAAATTTCTGTTAAAAGCTCTGCTCTTCTCAGCAGCCCGTCTGAGCACAATGGTTTTGGCACCTTCCTAGTGAAAAGTTTGTTCATCTTTAAGTGTTCAGTCAGAATTGTGTAAACCGGCCCAGTTAAGATGTCTGTGGTGTTGGCTATTGTTTCTGCTGTTAATCACTGGTACCCTTCAATAAGGGCATGAACAAGATATGTTTTTTCCTTGAATATTGACGTGGGTGATCTGATGCTGTGGGCTTCATCTTCAACACTGTCTCATTTCTTCTTAAAATGAGTTATTTGTAAACTGCTGATTTCTTTGTGGGCATTGCCCCCGTGAACATCTTGTAAAGCGCCCACGGTTTCACCCTTCTTCCACCCCAGGCTTCACCGTAAATGTGATGTTGGTTCTTGCTTCAATTTCAGCAGAATTTGTGTTGCTGTGATAGGGGCTCCTTTCAAACGCGTGTCTTGTCCCTTCCTCGTGCCTCAAGCTAGATCCTGTTTATGTATGTTATAGCCAGTTAGTATGGGTTTATTTTTGTGCAAACAATTTTGAAATGCATTTATAGTTTTTTCATGACACATAAGAAGACCCCTTGTATTTCTACATTGTTTCAAACATTTTTTACTTTCAAAATTTGACTTGCCTCTTCCTTCATTTGCAGAAGTTGGATTTGTCTGCTACTCCGCAGAAGAAATAGAGAACATCAGATAAGAATTTCCTCAACTTGTGCTCCCAAAGATATTCTAGTAGATTGATTATTGTCCCATACATGTTCACACTCTGCTCCTCATGCTTTCAATAGAGCACACTTCCCTGTCCAGTCATTTTGGCCTTGACCATGTGACCTGCTTTGACCAAAGGAGTATGGCAGAAGTGACAAGGTACCGTTTCAAGAACAGACTGTAAGAGTCATTTTGAGTTCTTGCTCCAGCTTTTTTGCTCCTGCCATTCACCGTGAGAAGAGCATGCCCAGGTATCTGCTTCTCATCAGCCTGGATCAGGAACATGGAGCAGACCCCAAACCAAGCCTTGCTGAGCCAAGCCACAGAACTGTAGTGCATAAATACATGTCTATTAGTACAAGCCACTGAGATTGTGTAGTTGTTTGTTATACTGATTATTCCAGAAGAAAACTGGACTTATAAAGATACAAACCTACATAGGGCAGCACTCCTTCTTGCTGTACTTGCTCTTCACTCCTTCTGCAGGAATAATTGTCCTTCCTCACATTTATTGCCCATCTTCCCACCGGACTGTGAATCTTATCTTCCCCCACCTTCTCAGCAACCTTAATGGTCAGAATTTCCTTTTCTTTTGAAATATCCTCTTAACTAGATCCTTCTCATCCTTTTAAATATGATACATTCCTTCCGGCTTCCACTCAGGGTGTAAAAAGCCCTGCACACCCTAACAGAAAGTGAAAGTTAAAAACCTTAGCAGAGTCACACGTTTTCTTGAACTTATCAGAGCAGAAGTCACAAGGAAAACAAGTATTCTGGAATCTAAAGGAAGGATGAGTGCCTCCAAAAAGAGGTGGGACTGGAGCACCAGGCTACCTACCACAAAACAAAGGAGGAAGGCAGGGTCGCCGTACTAGTGGGTAAGGAAATTTTAGCTGAAATTTTTAATGTATTGCTAAATGTTGACTTGGGGCTAGTATAAAATATAGAACCCCCTGAGAGCCATAGGAACAAGCGGAGTTCACACCTACTTGCAAACCTCACAACCTCACAGGTGTTCATGAGAAATACTAGGGGAAGGGCGGAGGCTGGAGATAGCTCTCTCATGGTGCACCCTGGGGAAGAGAGCAGCCACCATGTCGGAGCAGGCACAAGGCTCTTCCAAGATTTTTCTCCTCTAGGAAATAAAAGCCCGGGGGGAAGGGCCACCAACCCTACAAACCCATTATGGCTAGGGGAAGGAAACAGGCACACAACATTTTGGGAGACAGGGCAGGAAACCACTATGAGCCCAGACCACTAGAAATCCTCCACTGCTGGGATAGGCGATATCACAGAGAAAGTCCCACCCCTGAGACCCAGGGGCTTAAGGTTTGCTAAAGACTGAGGCTGAACCAGCACAGCAAAGACCCCCCCTGCCCTCACCCCAAGCACCAGGCTAGCAGGCACTGCCAACAATGATCAGCAGTCTTCTGTGAAGAGAGACAAAAGCATAGCGAGAGAGATGCTTTCTGTGATGCAGGCTCACAACCAAACTTAAAGCTGAGGTGGTACAGCAAAACTGAGAAGCCCCCCCTGCAACCCAGTTCCCATCCTAAGCACCAAGTAACACTGAAATAACTGGAAATCAGCAGTGTCCTGAGGGTAAATCTAATAGTACAGAATCCATGCTCAAAGCCTAGAAATAAAGAAGGCATGCCCATTTTTAGGCATAAATTTTATTTACCAAAGTATTGACTGTCCTAAACATGGTATATACCTTTCAACCAAAAATTATAAGACACACAAAAAGGCAAGGGAAGCGACTCACTGCCTAACCTTCTACTGACTTTTCAATCAATTATAATCTAGCTCTCACTTCCATTATTCTAACCAAATAGCTTTTTCCAAAATTAGCAATGACCTTGCTATCACTCTATTCAACAGACATTTTTCAGACCTAACTTCAGACTGCTCATAGCCTTTGCCACTGATCTCCCCCGCCACCCCCCGGCACCTCTCCTCTCCTGGCTTTCCTGGTGCTGCGTCCCCTATTTTCTACCTGCCACTCTTGGGTGCCTCTGCTCTATTTTTTTTTTTTTCTTTTTTTTGCAGGCTCATCTCCTCCATTTGGCCATGAAATGTTTTCATTCTTCAAAATTCATATGTAGACCTGCTTTACTTCCTACTCGACACTTTCTCCCTAAGTGAACTTGTCCATAACCACATCTTTAACTGTTGCCTTCACCCAGAAGATAGGCACAACTCTTTCTATCTACCCTGCAGCCCTCCTCTGAGCTTTAGTCTACATCCTGAGCCATCTAATTGAGCGTGGCTCGAAGGCAACTCAGTCAGATTTCAGAGCTCAATGTATATTTTATATACATATTATATGTGTATATATATTTTATATGTGTGTGTGTGTGTGTATATATATATATATATATATATATATATAGTCATCATTTTATCCCTTTACCCGATCTCATGTACCCTACCTCAGAAAATGTCACCCCTATGTTCACTCCCACCACCATTCATTCACTTTGAAAATGTTTGTTGAGCACTTACTTTGTGTGAGAGGCTGGAGATATGGTCACATGGACAAGGTCCCTGCCATTTTGGAGCTGGTACCCAGTGAGGAGACAAACACAAACCAACAAGAAGCCAAACACCATAGAATTCCAGGCAAGGATAAATGCTATAAGCAAAACTCAAGCTGGGTAAAGGGGAGAGGCAAATGGTACTTGCGTGTATGGTCTCCCTTGCTTCAGGAAGCTAATAATGAATCCCAACATGGTTGACTATGGCTGTGTTCCAAGGGACTTGGGCTGAGGGCTTTACCCTGATGCTGATATGTTTGGGAAGAGTCTGTGTGCTTTCAGCCCTGTTCGCCTTTCCAGCGACACCTCTAGGCACTTGCCCCAGCATCCTATGTTCCCATTGCCCTGGCTTTCTGTTGGGTTCCCTCTTTCTTTTTTTTTCTTTTTGTTTTTTGAGATGGAGTTTCAGTCTTGTCACCCAGGCTGGATTGCAATGGTACGATCTTGGCTCACTGCAACCTCTACTTCCTGGGTTCAAGTGGTTCTCCAGTCTCAGCTTCCTGAGTAACTGGGATTAGAGGTGCCCACCAACATGCCTGGGTAACTTTTGTATTTTAGTAGACACGGGGTTTCACCATGTTGACCAGGCTGGTCTTGAACTCCTGACCTCAGGTGATCCACCCACCTCGGCCTCCCAAAGTGCTGGGATTAGAGGCATGACTGTTGGGTTCTTTCTCTTGGGTTCCTTCTGTTGAGTTCACCATATTACCTCCTTCATGATGCTCTAGCTTGTATGGGGCTCTCTACTCCCAGTGCTCTTCCTGGTTTGAATGATGAATATCTCCTGCTTCAGTTTGCCCCTTCGACATAACTTTGCACCTTCCTCCTCACTTCCTCAGCAGGGAAGCTTTCTTCAGCTTCTCAGATGAGGTCGGCTCTTTCAGGCTTTGTAACAGTAAGCTCACTTGGTTGACCCTAACCTGTGTTACAGTCATCACTTTCCCTGCACTTGATGATTTTATTAACATTGAGTTCTGCCACTGGACAGAGTTCTAGGAGGGTGGGGAAATGGTTCTGCGTTGCAGATGCACGACAGCTCTTTGAATAAAGACATGGATGCATGCACACGCCCAGAAAGCTGGAAAGCCAACTGTTTGGGAAATGCTGAGTTGAACATAGTTAAACAGCTCCCTCCACAGTAGGATGCCCAGAACCTCTGACCGGTTGCAAAGGCCTGGGGAGATGGCTGGTTAGTTACATTTGGCGAATTCTGCTTCCTCCAGGTAACTAACCATGGAACGTTTTAGTTAAGGTAAAACGTAACACTTTCTGGAACATTCATATCATGGGGAGGGAAGATTTGGTTTGGGAAAACTGACTTTCAGTTTAGTTGATTATCTCCCGTCTACATATGCATACACACGTGTTCCCATTTGTGCATGTGCACATGTATGTATATATATGTGTATGTATGTGTGTGTCTGTATTTCCCACCTTTATTCCCATTGCCTGCAACTGCAGGTGGAGGTGACAAAGGCCATGTTTAGTTCAAGGACAAGTGGAGCAGGTGCTGTGGCAGTTTTACCACACTAGCCTCTGGGAGTTGGGGGGCTCATGGGCCTCGGCAGGCAGCCAAGCACAGGGCCTCTGGGGCCAGGCTCCCTAGCATCAACCCTCCCAGGCCAGCTTGTCAGCTTGTCGCCTTGGGCAAGTGATGTGCCTGTGACTCTTGGGCTCCTCTGTATGAGGGCCAGCAGCAGCAGCAGCAGCAGCTACTCATGGGGTCTCTGTGAGGCCTGAGTGGGTCATTATGGGCCGATAGTAGGCAGAGGCCCTGCACAGAGCACAGGTGCCCTGGGCACGGTTGGTGCTCTGGCTGGAAAGATGACTTGCTTCCGTGATTCAGTGCCCTCCCGGCCCCCAGGCCCCTCTCCTTGGGCGGGGAGTGTGAAGTCACGGATTGCCGCTTGGATTCAGAGGCAGATGAAAGGGCCTCCTTCGAAGAGAACCCAGGAAGATCAGTGCAACCACTTCAAATCCTCTGAGGAATGAGGTGTGGGGGAAAACAGACAAACCAGCACTTGCACAGGTGGCGTCATGCCTTGTCCCGGAACCTCGTTTCAGCCACCAGGATCCTTTGCACACAGCTGGGAAGGGAACTGGAGCCAACGCTAATGGAAGGGGAAATAGATGTTTCCTCCTGGCTGAGATGCCACGGAGATATGAATCTGGAGAGAATTCAGATGGGGAAAATATAAAAGATGGATAACACCTAAGGCTGGGGGCGTGTGTGGGAAAGCAGCGGCTGGTAAACTGCACGTGGCTGCCTCAATTGCTACAAGTTTGTGAGAGAGGAAAATCTGACCAATGTTTTGGAAACTTGAAACATGCATAAAATTTGACCCTGCAGGCTGACTTGGAGGAATCTAACTTAAAGCACTGGGAGTTATGACACCGGGAGGAGGCATTGACCACCTGATAAGCAGGGGTGAGAGCAACCGTCAGGCAGCCTTTAGAGTGAGGGGAGTCGTAGGAGGGATGGTGGTGAGCGGCTGTGATGCTGAGCCGTATGCTGCTGTTAGTGTGAGCGTGTTAGCGCTTTATGTGCTGCTATTGCACACGTGTGTGTTAACAGTAAATTGGCAAGTTGTTGAGTTTTTTAATTCTTGAGACGGGGTCTGGCTCTGTCACTCAGGCTGGAGTGCCGTGGCACAATCTTGCTCACTGCGGACTCGACCTCCTGGGCCCAAGCCATCCTCCCACCTCAGCCTCCCGAGTAACTGGGACTGCAGATGCTTGCCACCACACCCTGCTAATTTTTAAAATTTTTCTTTTTGTAGAGATGGGGTTTTGCTCTGTCACCCAGGCTGGTCTTGGGTGCAGGAGCTCAAGTCATCCTCCTGCCTCAGCCTCCCAAAGTGCTGGGATTACACGCTTGAGTCACCACCTCTGGCCTGTTGAGTAGTTTTGAAAAGAAGAAAAGTACAAGCTACAGACGGGTTGGGGTGACCTTGGGAAGGTGTAGAAGAATTCACAGCAGATAAACCCTGCTCAGCTCCTGCTGGTGGGGCTGGAGGAAGGGGTAGTGGAGAAACCAACAAGCAAAAATATTAAAATGGGAAGGGCGGTGGCGGGGGAGACAAAAAATACTTATTCCTATAAAGAGAGAGGAGAATAATCCAAGTAGCAATATGGAGAAGTGGTTGACAGTTTGGAGGAAGGAAAAGGTTTTGTTAGACAAGAAGAAAATGTAATTCTGTCATTGTTGGGCCCCTTCTTTCTGCTGGGGACGAGGCCCTGGCATTATCCTTCCATCTGCTCACACCCTCTGAGGATCACAGCTTGTACCCTGGCCTTCTTTGACAGCACTAGTCACCGCTGGCCACTGGCCTAGCTGCGTAAGAGGCGATGTCCATGCTCAGCCAGGGTTGGATGTTTTCTGACTTGCTCCACGGCCATGTGATTGAGATCACCTTAGATTTTACCATCTCTTTCTGGGCTTTGGGTTTTCCATTAGCAAATTCCCTTTCAGCTTAAGTTTCCTCATTGCTGTTTTTTTGCTTTTGTTTGTTATTGTGGTTAGTTTTAGCCCTGTGGCTGAAACCAGGACACTGAGGCGTGACCGAAAGGGACCCACTGTGAGTGAGGCTGGTCATCCACATATCCACACTGTCCCACCAGGGCTGGCTGGTTCCCATCATCATAACCTAGCTGCTGAAAACAAAGTGGAACAACAAAGAGATTCTGGGGCCCACCCACTGGGTCCAGACCCAGCACGTCGCTGGGGCGTGCAGTTTAAATGAGTTTGTCTCCTGTGTACTCATCCGGAATGCGAGGTTACTTTTGTGCACAAATACACCACTTACATCACTGTCTGTAGTTGGAAAAAAAAAAAAAAAGAAAAGAGGAAGGTGTGTGGAATACCATACATGTTCCACGCAAGGGAGGGGGGAGTGGATCCCCTGGTGGTGGGTGTGTGGAATACCATACATGTTCCACGCAAGGGAAGGGTGAGTGGATCTCTGGTGGTGGGGGACAGTCAGGCAAAACTAGAACTAGCTTCAGGCTTGGGTTGTCTCCCAAAGGGGCTCTTGAGACATCCACTGCTGCCTGAAAGTCCGGGTCCTTGCAGTGGCAGAGGGACGAGGTAGGAGTGAGGTATTTCTCAAGGGCTGGATGCTGGCCCTAGCAAGTTTGGGAGATGGCCTGGAAGTCTTCTAACACCATCAGATGGGCTTCAGTAGTCACCAAGTATGTGGAAAACGAGCCTCATTCAGTACAAAAAGGTATTTTTTCCCCCTCTTATTTATATTTCTTTGTCTTTTCCAAATTTCCTCTATGCATTATCAAGGTAGTTACCTACTAATATTATGAATTGCAAAAAAGGGGTTCTCAGAAATCTTACTATCTCAACGGAGTTAGATGTTTTAGTGTATTTCTTTCCCAGCGTCTCAGCATTGGGATATTTTATAAAATGTTGCACGTGCTATATACAGTAGGTCGTTTCTATACACATTTTCCCATTGATGGTACAAGCTGATGTTACAATTAAGGCTGCACTCTGTGATCCCAGAAGCACCATGTGAGGTGTTTTCTTTTATGTAAGAATTGATTTAGCCAGGACTCCACTTTCTTTGATTCTTAGACTGTCATTTCTGCTAGGCTCACTTTTAGCTTTTGTTATAAGTGATGATATAATGGACATGTTTTGTGTACAAACCTTTCTGTCGTATTGGTTAACATGCATATGTAATATTTATAAGTATTATTTGTAATATAGTTATAATTTTCAAAATATTTAATATTATTTCTGTACATTAATTCCCAGAATTATTAAGACAAAAGGTCTACATATTAAAAATATAAAATTTTGTATTACAAAGTTAATACATAGACATTGTAGAAAATGTAGAAAATTCAAAATATAAATAGTATTAATAAAATAAACTTGAATTTCCCCAATCAGATAACTATTGTTATGATTTTGGTAATAACTACTTAGTCTTTTGTTTCTATGCATTTTAAAAAATCAGACATTCATTCTAGGTACTCTTTTGTAACATGTTTTTTCACCTAATGAAACGTGAGTATTTGATGTTTTGAAAATACTCTTCAAATTACTTGATTTTTTAATGGTTGCATAATATTGTCCACATGGATTTATCATAATTTTTTGTTTTACATTTTAGTCCTGCTCCTTCTGTAAGACTCATCATCATCACACAGCTCCTACATTGAAGTTGTATCCAGTTTTCTATTGCTGTAAAAATTGCCCCGTAAAGACAATAATTCTTACATTGTCTCCATAGGGCAATGTAGAAAATGAATCAAAGTGTGTGATTACTTGTAAAACCTACAAAATATGTTGTTGAATTTCTTACCAGAAAGGCTGTTCGAATTTAAAACAACTTTTCTGTCGTGAAATAATTTTTTCAAACCCTCTTCTCATCAATTTAAGGCAGAAAGTGGTAATCTAGTATTTGTTTTCATTTGCACTTCTTTGATTACTAGTCAGGATGATGTTTTTAAATAATCTTTATTGGGCATTTGTATTTCTTCCCTTCATGTCCCATTGTACATTTTTCTTTGGGATTTGTCAGCTTTATTTACAGATGAAGGACGGTCCCGTCGTACATTTTTCTTTGGGATTTGTAAGCATTATTTACAGATGAAGGACTGTGCTTTATATGTTATTTAAGTTGCAGATTTTTCTCACTTGTTCGTTTGTATTTGAATTTTGTTCAAATTTTTTTTGTCCAATAGATGTTATAAATTGTATGCAGATGTTTTGAAGTGTATGACATATTGATCTTTCATTGTTTCTTTTGTTTTATACTTTGACAGGCTTTTCCTAAGATAAGAAAACTATATTTTATTCCATTTTTAATTTTTATTTATTTATTTTGAGATGGTTCCTCACTCTGTCTCCCAAGCTGAAGTACAGTGGCACAATCTTGTCTCACTGCAAACTCCGCCTCCCAGGTTCAAGCAATTCTTCTGCCTCAGCCTCCTAAATAGCTGGGATTAAAGGCACCCACCACCAGGCCTGGCTGCTAATTTTTGTATTTTTAGTAGAGATGAGGTTTTGCCCTGTTGGCCAGACTGGTCTTGCACTCCTGAACTGAGGATATCCAACTGCCTCGGCCTCCTAAAGTTCTGAGATTACAGGTGTGAGCCAACATGCCCAACCTGAAATGTGTATTTTAAAGTGTTTTTTATGGTTCTAGGCTTTGCATGCAATTTTTAAATGTTTTAATGTTTTGATGAAATTATTGAAATAGATGTGAGGCAAAGCTACAGCACTTGAAGAAGGCAATCAGACTTGTCTAAGCATCATTTACTGAATAGTCCTTCTCTTCTCCACAGTGGAGATGTTGCATTTCTATCCTTTACCAAGGATAAGAAAATTCTCCCATAGCCTTGGGTTTGTTTCTGGGACTTCTGTTCTGTTTCTTTCTCTGCCTCTCTTTGTGCTAGTACCACACTGGTTTAGTTATTGCAACGTTGTAATATTTCTTCTCTTTTCCAAAAACTTCTTAACTAGTCTCTTACTTTTTTTTTTTTTTTGAGACAGAGTTTCGTTTCTGTTGCCCAGGCTGGAGTGCAATGATGCTATCTCAGCTCACTGCAACCTCCGCCTCCCTGGTTCAAGTGATTCTTCTGCCTCAGCCCCCTGAGTGGCTGGGATTACAGGTGCACACCACCATGCCTGACAAATTTTTGTATTTTTAGTAGAGGCTGGGTCTCACCATGTTGGCCAGGCTGGTCTTGAACTCCCTCGGCCTCCCAAAGTGCTGGGATTACAGGTGTAAGCCACCACGCCCAGCCAGTCTCATTCTTATCTGTGGAACTAATCACTTTTTTTTTTTTTGAGTTGGAGTCTTGCTCTGTTGCCCAGGCTTGAGTGCAGTGGTGTGATCTCGGCTCACTGCAACCTCTGCTTCCTAGTTTCAAGTGATTCTCCTACCTGAGCTTCTCGAGTAGCTGTGACTACAGGTATGTGCCACCATGCCTAGCTAATTTTTTATTTTTAGTAGAGTTGGGGTTTCACTATGTTGGCCAGGCTGGTCTCAAACTCCTGACCTCGTGATCTGCCCACCTCGGCCTCCCAAAGTGCTGGAATTACAGGCGTGACCCCGGCCTTTTTAAATTGTTTTAATAGTTTAAAAAATGGGATAAGTTGCTTCTTGATCTAAGGGGGTTCTGAGCCTGGAAGAGTGTAGCAGGAGCTGTGAGACAATTCACCCAGGTTGACACCTTCATTGAGTGTCTCTTCTCTGCCTGACACTGGACAAAGCTTTTGCACGTTATCATACAAGCCTCCGAGGAATTAGATACGAGGGTCTCCATTCTGCCCATGGAAATGGCAAGGCTCCTCTAGCTCAAGCAGTCTGCCCAAAAGCAGGTGGGAGAACTCAGATCTGAAAACCAGGTGTTTCTGGCTCTAAAGTCTGTGGGCTTCACCTCACTTTATTTTGCACAAGTCCCTGTCACAGTGACTTTGGAAACTGTCCATTCTCCTGCAGAAGGGCCCATATGTAGGGGCTGTAACCCCTAGAACCTTTCCAGTCTCTCGGGAGAGATCTGCTGCTGCCAGGTGACATCTGAAAAGGCACATGAGATCCTGAATCAGCATATTTTGTCCGACTGCATCCTGGTGTCCAGGCAGGAAAACAGCTCTCCCATGACTTTTGGGTCAGCTAAGCCTATCTTCCACTAAAGTCTCCTCTGAATCCAGCGTTTTCCCCTTGGGCTTCCTTCTGACTCCTGTTTCCTAAAGTAGTTTTGGTGAAGAAATGAATGGAGTGGAACATGTTTTTCTTAGCTCTTGGGTTTTCATAACCAGCCTTAGCAAGAGGTGGCCCCTCAAGTCACCTCCGCTTAAGAGAGGCGGTCATGGCATAGTGGCCAGGTGCTCAGGCCCAGGACCAGGTGGTGGGGTTAAAATCCCAGCTCTCCAGCACTTTGGGAGGCTGAGGTGGGTGGATCACTTGAGGTCAGGAGTTGGAGGTCAGCCTAGCCAACATGGTGAAACCTCATCTCTACTAAAAACACACACACAAAAATTAGCCTGGCATGGTGGCATGTGCCTGTAATAACAGCTACTTGGGAGGCTGAAGGGCGAGAATTGCTTGAACCTGGGAGGCAGAGGTTGCAGTGAGCTCAGATGGAGCCTCTGCACTCCAGCCTGGGTGACAGAGTGAAACTCCATCCCCAAAAAACAAAAACAAAAACAAAACAAAACACACCAGCAAACCAGCTCCGCCGCTTACGAACTAAACGGCAGTTTGCAATCACTTCTCCTCCCTTGACTTGGTTCTCTGAGTTGTAAAATGGGAATGCAACGGTCTCTGAGTCCTAGGGGCTTGGTGCAGTGTGGTGGGGGTTATAGGTGTGCGAGGGACTCAGACTGGCTGGTTGGAAGCACCATATAAACATCAGCTCTGACAATCTTTACTTGTTTATGGTTAGTACTAGCTGAAGTTTATTTTTAAATGCCAACCACCAGTTAAGAAGTGCCATATAAACATCTGTGGCTCAGACTAGAAAATAACAACGAGGAAGGATTGTGAATGGGAGAATCCCAGCGTGTCAGACATTTCCGGCACTCTCACTGTGCCTCTCCTGGTGCCTGACGGCCCGCCACCCCCAAGAGATGGTTAGCAGCCCCACAGAATATTAACAATGCCCGCCTTTAGAATTTTGAGTGTGCATTTTATGCTAGAGAGCATCTATTACCTCTAATCCTCACAGCCTGGGAAGTAGCTGAAATTTTAACTATGAGGGGGACTAAGCCAGGATCAGAGGGTAAGAAACAGCTGAAGTTCTCTGAGCCAGGAAGGGCAGGAATGGGGCTCCTATACCAGGGGCCTGAGATTCCAAATCCCAGTGCTAGCAGCTCGCCACTGTCCTTCCTTTTTTGGCCTGTGAAATGGGACCTGGCTGGAAATGTATCCACCCAGTGTGGAGAGGTCAGGATCTGCTCCTCCAGGCTGCAGCTGGCCTGGGTTTCTAGTGCAGAGGGGAGTCCCACCGCACGGGGGGTTGTACCATGCAGGGCTGGAGCCGTCCACAACATCCTCCCAGTGTCTCCCTGTATGCACAGCATCTGACCACCCCATCTTCCAACCTCCACCCAGAGGAGCCAGAGGAGGGCACCTCAGTTTGTCCCACCACCACCTGGTGGCTTCACCTTGGCTGCAGAAATGGAGGAAACTGCGAGGGCTGGGCTGACACTTGGTGTGGAGCGTGGTCCCAGGGTCAGCCCAGCAGCCACACTCAAGTCCATGATGGAGCGTGATCCCAGGGTCAGCCCAGCAGCCACACCCATGTCCGCAATGGAGTGATGGTGTCTGCACATTTCTCTCCCCCAGGGAGGACACCAGGGTGGCACTGCTCCTGGTTTCTATACACTGCTCCTGGTTTCCATACACTGCTCCTGGTTTCCATGCACTGCTGTGTCCCTCTCTCTCCCTCCCATCTCTCTCTCCCTCCCTCTGTTTCTCTGTCTCTGCCTATCTCTCTCTATCCCTCTATCTCTGTCTCTCTGTCTCTCTCTGTCTCTGACTATCTCTCTCTGTCTCTTTCTCTCTCTCTCTCTCTGGCTCTCTCTAACCAGGGACAGGGCCCATCTCCCACCGAAGCCTGGCAGGGAGGTATGCATTGAGGCAGGAGTTCCCAGGTAAACCATCACCCCAGACCCCCCTCCCAAAGACCCCGCCTCGTTGCCGTAAACCTGGAGCAGGTTTGTAGACTGTGGGCGGGCGGACTCGGCCCTTCTCTCTGGCCTCTTAGGATGGGGTAGAATTATTCTTTAATCCCGGTTGACAGGCTTACACTGGACTGTCAGTTGGTTTGAGTCAACTGTGAAAGGAAAGCAGTATTTCGGTTTATTTAAAGTGATCTTGTCACTGCACTCAGCGCCATGGGACGTTAACGTAACAAATAAAAATAAATGAGAATACTGTTTAAACAACTTGGCTTTCAGTGCTGTGGTGGCAGCAGACACACCAAACACCCCTGTCTTTGCTAAGATCAGTCTCGGAAAACGTCCTTCGAGATGGGACCCCGCACAGAGTGGCCTCGGGTGGGAGGCAGGAATAGCTGTGTATTGGTGGGAGTTTTTTTGTTTTATTTTGAACATTGCTACTTTCTGAAAGTCTTTTTCCAGGAAATACCAAACTGCAAGAGAACAGGTGAAGAAAAAAAATTCTATTGCTTTAGCATCGAATTTTTTAATTACTAGGCTTTATTTTTTAGGGAAGTTTCACATTTACAGAAAAACTGAACAGAAATACAGAGTTCCCCTCTAATTGGTGCCCCCCCCCCCATGCCCCTATTATTCTTGTCTTGCATTGGTGTGTTATATTTGTTACAACCCAAAGCCAGTATTGATACATTATCATTAACTAACGTCCACAGTTCCCATCAGAGTTGACTCTTAGTGTTGAACATTCTATGGGATTGGACAAACATAAAGAAAAATATCCACCACTATAGTATCATACAAATAGCTTTGCCACTCTAAAAGTCCCCTATAGTGGTGACATTTTAAAGCAACTTACCAAAAAAAAAAAAAAAAAAAGCAACTGTCCCAACTTTCAGAGCTGCATAAAAAGCCTAGGGATTGGATACCTGATGAATATGCAGGTGAGGACCTACTTATTCACATCGGTGCTCTGCAAGGACCTGAGATATGGCTGTGTTAGAGGCACTGCACTCAGAGGATAGAGGATGGCTCAGGAAGGGAGCCGAGGACAGCATGGGTACGTCTATAGAACATTTGAATGCGTATATGTACACATGTACATGAAGGGACTGCCTGCGGGGGAGGCGTGTGCTGGCCCATCGGCTTGGGCTAGATTTTCCTTTCTCTGCTGGACTCAGGAGGCATCGGTTGAAGGTGTTGGGGTTTCTTGATTCTGTGGGTGCATTGCCACATCCATGACCATGCAGTGGTACCAGCATCCAGGCTGGCGGGCACCTACCCAGAACCAGACAGAAGGCAGAGCCCCTCTTCTGTGCATGCTCTCGCTGACGCATCTGGCCCCAGGCCATCCTCCCTCCCCAGTGCAGCGACACTGTGCAAACACAGGCCACCAGCCACCTTGGCCCTGGGATGCAGAGATCATAAATTGCTCTCTTGCTTTCTAGGGGTGCAAGGGGAGTAAGTGGGTGGTCTCACAAAGTCCGGCGGACAAAGCAGGTTCTTGTGTCCACATGGCAGTGGCCCACTGGACATGGCCACTGATGCTCTGGGAGCTTCATGGCCGCAGCTCCTACTCGCCGCTGTCCTAAGATAGACGCTCACAGATCCTGGTTGGTTCCAAAGTGTAGGGTCCTGAAGGTATTTGTGTATAAAAAGAAACCCTCTCATGCCTGTGTGCACTTGATTTATTTGCTCTAATTCATGATCCTTCACTTTCTGAAAGGCAGGCACTAGGTGAGATTCCCGGGGGCTGACACTTTCCCCGCCCGACCTCGGACGTTGGAGCAGGATCCCTTTCGTGCTCCACAGCTCCAAGTTGCTCGCAGCATGGCCTTTGCCACTTTCCTCTTGCATTCCCTAGCTTCGGTGTTCAATAAGATGAAAAAGCACTAATTTACAACACGTCCCTAAGAATGTGAAAACAGCCACGACTCCCCCGTCTGATTTCTGTGGCCGCTGTCGCACTCGCTAGCCAGTCTGCCAAAATCAGACCTTAGCGGCGCAGGCAGGGTCTTCTTGGGAGCTGCTCCTGGCCTCCTCGTATAATTCTAAATATACTCAAAGTCGGTTAACTGACTGCTCTCTCCTGCATTTATTCTTCCAGCTGAAATTTTCCTGACTTTTTTCCCTCTCGTTTTATTAGGTTAATAAAACTTGGTTTTCGAGCATTTGGCTGCCCCAGGAGGGCCATCGGCCCCATGTCCAATTCATCAAGCACTAATGAGTGGCCTCGCAGGCCCCGGCCCTCCAGCCCAGAAGCTCTCCGTGGCTCGTAAAGGGGGAGGCCCACGGGCTGTGCTGTATATTTTGTCTGTTGGTTTCCCAAATTCTCTTGCCAGCTCGACCGTCACTTTTAGGATTTATTTGAGGCCGACAGCACCGTAGGGAGCTCCTCTGCAGCCGGACCCTCCTCCCTGGCCCGGGCTCCACACACCCCACACACTCAGAGCCGTAAAATAAAGTCTGCAATAAAACGACATAGAAATGTGTCGATGCTGCATTTTAGAACATTCCAGCAAAAGTCTCTGGGAAATGCCTTCGTTTGCATTACAGGGAAGCTCCGTGGGAGCAGGGGGCAACACAGTAGGAAAAGGGCCTCTAGGAGGAAGACACGGCCTGGCGTTTCAAATAAATAAAAATAAAACACGTCCGGATGTGTGCATGCATGAAGTCTCTAAATTCCTTTTGCGTGGACATTTATGTCGTCCCTGGTTTATTTTTTTGGAATTTTAGGGAAAGACCAGTGAAAGAGAAAAGTGGATAGTGCCTGCCTTCTGGGCCAAGGAACTCGGCTCTGTGTTCTTCTAGAACATTTCTTTCTATCCCCCCAGCGGGTACACCCTCTCGCGCGCTCTCACCTTCACCAAGCTGTCAGCTCCCTGCTAGCTTCAGGTGTGAGGTTGTGTCAGCCACAACATGGTTGAAAACTGGAATCTGAGCAGCCAAGAACCCAGGGAATATTCATTGGCGCAGTGGCCTAGGACCTGGAGAGGTAGTGGGTGAGAGGTGGCATGGTGGAGACCGCTGCTGGGTTATGGGGTCCCCGAATATCCACGTGGCAGCTGGCCTTGTCAGTGTTTGTAACAAGTGTCTTGGTCCCTCTTCTCCGCCTTAAGCCTCCAGAAAACGCCTTGCCTTTTCCCAACTGCACTCTACCCGGGCCTGCGCCACTGCTAATAAATTACTCCCCCAGGCCTGCGGCTCCAGGGAACATTTCCTTGCCCTCCTCGGCGCCCGCCTTGAGCATGGAAGGCTATGCACACTCTGCATGCAGCAGAAGGAGGCATGCCAAAGCTGCCTCAGACAATTCTCCCTGGAAATTTTCAGCAGTGTCCTTTGTGTGATATAGTCCACTTGGCCCACGAAAGGCTGTCCATGCAGTTGGCTGAGTTTGGGGGAAGTTCTTTGGGTCCCTCGGACATGGCAGGCAGGGTGGTGGTTCCCAGGCTGTGGAGGGCATAGTGGGGATTACTGCCCTTCTTCTTTGGGGTCCTTGCATTTATGGGTGAGGGGGACTCTAGGGCAGTCTCTGGGGTCACCGGGACCGTCTCTGCCTGGATAGAGGTGAAGGTCCCCTCACTTTCACAGGCTAAGACCAGGGTGGAGATGCTGGCTGGCTGCAGAGATGACAGGGTGCCTCTTCTGAACCACTGGCCGGGCCGGCATCTCCTTCCTCCAACTGGGGAAGACGAGACACAAGGGGCATCACTTTCAGCGGCGGCTCGACATGCCCATGGCCCGGGATCTGCACCCCAGCTTCGCACACCCTCTGGGGTTCCAGGGAGGCCCTGTGTTGTTGGAGGCTTAGACGTGGCACGTGTGGGGCCCTGAGCAGCCATTTCCACGGGGGCTTTAAGGGAGTCGGCCAGTTTCCTGTCCCTTGAAGATCCTCAGCCCAGCCCTGGCTTTTCTTGGTTTTCTCCATTAAAGCTCTAGGTTCTTGGCGGTCCTTGTTCAGAAAGTCCTACCCGGAGCCAGCCCTTCTCCCCCGCACACCCCTCTTGGTAGATTATCTTCTGAAAATATACTTTGAAGGGCTTTTGTTTTGTTTTGTTTTCCCTACTTGACACTCTTGAGTAAAGTAGGCCATTTATCTTTCAAGGCAGAAGAATTTCAACAGTTAAGCTGCGCGGTGCAGTCTCTGTGCGGGGAGGCAGTTTTACTTATATATTTTTTCATCATGGGTTTATTTCTGTCTTAGCTTCCCCTAAAGTTTGTAGCCTTCCTCCCCCTCCTTCTAACGAATCCCCCCCCCTCAACTGCCATCCTCTCACCCCCCTAAATGCATCCAGCCCACCTCAAGCTACTCAAACTGAAAGAAGCATTCATACCCGGGCCGCGTGTTTGTTTAGACTCACCCTGTGTTAGTCCACGTGAAATGCAACAGAATGGAGAAAAATGTAATTCTTTGCCGGCTTTGATCAAAGAGAGGACTTAAAAAAACTCAAGATGGATTTCTGAAGGACAATGTTATACACATTCTGTGTGTTTCTGAGCCCCAATGTTTAGTTGATTTGGGGGAGAAAAATATTTTTTTCCTCTTTTGATCCCAGGGAGAAAACACTCGCACAAACACATCTCAGCCCCGCAAACATTGCAAGATGGCATTTTTCATAAGTCTAACCGGCTGAAAAAGAGGAAGGGTGTTCTCTTCCAAGTTTTCAACAACTCAAGATATGTAAAATACGGCCGCACTGCAGTGTGCAACCTCTTTTCTTGCTTCTGTGGGAATTTCAAAGCAAAGTCACTCTTGTCACAGAGGCTAATTTCAGGACCCAGGACGTCCGGTCCGGGTCCTCAGAAACACACATGCGTCCACACTTCCTCCATCCATCTTAATTTCACAGTCCACGTTAAATGTACATTTCTCCTCTAACTCCCTCAGCTTCAGAGCAAATGCAAGTAAAAAGTGCTTAAAATGGCAAACATTTCCTGTCGTTGAAGGCCTTCGTTGGGGTGGGGGTCGCTGAGTTCTAAAGTGTATTTTCATAGGGAAACTCATTTCAGATCGGCGGCAGGAATTTGGACTGTTCTTACAGCGAAGTTTGGGGTTTGCAATCAGCCTGAATTTATTGCAGTCAAGTGACCCTTTATACGATGTATATGTAGGAGAGCAAAGATTCCAAATTGGAACTTGGATTAACCTGGGGCCCAGCTCAGGTCACGGGAAAAAATTAAAATATACTGAACACCGTCCTCGTCCCCTCCTCTCCCTTCCATTCATTTTCTGTTCCATTATGGAAAAAAACCCAAATTTGGAATTTTAATTTGTTGTTTTTCCTCCATTGATTGTTTAGTTAGTGATTTTGCCAACTTCCTGGATGTTCATTTCTGGTTCTGCACAAAAGAGCCACATTTCCTTTTGGAATCGGACCTGGAGACAGAAGCGGACTCGGGAACTGTGAGTGCCCCTCTGGTCTTCCCCCGGCGTCTCTGACCCTTCCTCCGTCTCGCCGCCTTCCCTGCCTCCAGCGCGGAGCTCCCTTTCTCTAGGCTTCTCCCCGGAACTCGTCCCCTCTGCTCTCAGCAGCATTCTTCCCTTTTAGGAAAAGAGACTACAATTTCTATGCAAACATCAGATAGGAAGGGGAGGGGGGAGTGACTTCGATTTTCATTTGAAGACTCCGAAAGATGGAGAAAGTAAGCAGAAGCGGGCTGGTTTATTTCAGGGGCTCCCAGTGAGTCCCTACTGAATTTACTTAATAAAATGAATTTTTAAAATTTTCATTTTCTCATTTCATTCCAGCAGAAAATGAGTTTGCCTTTATAATGTCCAGATCTTTCAAACTCTATTGAGTGAGAAATTAACGTACAAAATTTAAACACTTTGGTACACACATGCACACACATGAAATAAAGTAATGTGTGACTATAATATAATAGCAAGCCTGGCTTTAGGGTCCTAGGACACAATATTTTTTTAAATGTTATGTTATAAAGAAAAATCAGATTCAGTAAAAAAAAAGGTTTCTCTCTTAAAATGGGTGGATTATAATACTCAGTAAATTTAATTGCAATTTTTACTTGTTAACGTAAGTTGCCTTTTTAAAGTCTTCTGCATATCTTGTCAAATTATTGGGAGGACTGCAAAGAAAACATATGTTAATGTGCTAGGCCACAGCTGATTCTTTTCCTTTCCACGAAAGGATTCCAAGTAGTATAGGAAGTTATAAAACAATAGAGTTCTCTGTGAGAAGAATACCCTGACTTTCATTTCCAAGAGAAAGCAATTAATATTGGAATTTCAAGGCAAATCCAATCATCAGTTAGGAGGGAAAAGAAGGAGGAAGCCAGAATGGTGATTTGCCGAAGAAAGTCCAGAAATCGACGTTGGACAGATGTATCATGGAATGTGATGATATTTGTAAGGAAAAGTTACATAAACTTCAAAAATGAAAGTTGTTTTGCTTAAGTGCCTGAAAAAAAGAATTTAGAATAATATTTGAGTTATCCCAGTTTTGTACGCTTGTGTTCACAAAAGCTTGTTAGGGTCCAGGAGGGATTAAAGAGCCCATCCAAAGGAGTCTTTTGTGTGTGCAAGTGTGTGCGTGTGCATGTGTGTCTATACCCAGCTTCCCTACACCTCAGCCCCAAGGATGATGGGGAGAAAAAGGTGGGAGCTGAGTGGAAACAAAAACTTTACTCCAGAAATTTATAGCTAATATAAAACTCTTAAAAATAAAATAAAAGCAGTTCTTACCTTTGAAAAAAAAAGTCTTCTCTTTGGTGGGTTATTTCAGGGAATGGGCTTGAGCCAGTTTTCAAAACTGCTGTAGGCCAGGCATGGTGGCTCCTGCCTATAACCCCAGCACTTTGAGAGGCCGAGGCAGGAGGATTGCTTGAGCTCAGGAGTTTGAGACCAGCCTGGGCAACATAGCAATACCCTGTCTCTACAAAAAATGTAAAAAATTAGGTGGGCGTGGTGGGATGCGCCTGTGTTCCCAGCTATTCTGGAGGCTGAGGCAGGAGGATCGCTTGAACCCAGAAGGTCCAGGCTGCACTGAGCGGAGATGGCACTACTGCACTCCAGCCTGGATGACAGAGCGAGACCGTCTCAAAACAAAAACAAAAACAAACCAAAAAACCAAAACCAATCCCCCCCACCGCCCCCCCGCCAAAAACAACCCTAAATTGCTATAGACCAATTATGCAAGGAGGCTATTTCCAGGTCCCTGTGATTTTGATCAGAGAGTTTTGCTTTTGTTCTTCTGTTCCGTAAACGATGGTATTCTACTTAAGCTTTCTAGCTTGGATTGCCTTAAACAGAAGCACGACCCTGGGTGGGGAGATTTGTCCGCTGCCCAGTAGATGGCGCTGTTACTTCTAGAGTGACCGGGGTGGGGGGTGGGGACGACAACGCGACACAGCCCGAAGTCATAGGGGCCACCCTGTCGCCTCTCCCAGGGTGTATCCAGTGGGCTCTAAACATAAGAAGAAAAACTTTTTTTTGAGGCCTTTCCTGAAATGTGCTAAGCTATCAAAGAGCATTTAAAGTGTTTCAGCCAACTGTTAAACCTAATAGCTCACCCTACTGAAATAGTCTGAGATAGTGCCCAGCTAGAGTTTAAAGAAATACTTCCTGGAAATGTTTGAGATAAAAATGGAATAATGTAGCAGCTATTTCAATATTTGATCAGTTGCTCATGTTTTAAAAAATAAAAGATCCTCACCTTTCTCTTACAGTAACTATGAAGAATGTATATTTTATTATATTACATAAAATGTTATTGTGCATAAAAATGGTCAAATGAAACCAGGCAGGTATAGATAATGATAGTCTCACCTTCTCAAAAAAAAAATTTCCTTTTGAAGCTGTGGTGGAGTGGATATGCTCCCTGGACAGTGTATTTCATTATGTCAGCACCTGCTAAAATGGTAAACCAGCTTCTTAGACCTGTGAAACCTCCATCTTCCTTGAATAATTCCAGGGTAACCTTCGCCACTTTCCCACTCAGAAAAGTTTCTAGTTTATTTCAAAAACAAACATTTTTCTATCCCACCTCTTGCTAGAGAATCCCAACTAAGGATGGTGCTTATCACTCTTCAATATATTTCATATTAAAATTAAAATGATTTAAAAACATTTTTGGATGATTTTGATGTTTAGATTCTTCATGGGATGACATGATTTCTTACTTTTGTTTTAAGTGATGATTTGCCATATCGTTTTTTAAATTTAAAAAGTAGTGTGCATATTTACAAGTATTGTAAACAAACTGGCGTTCCACAACAGCAACAAAAAGATTCATTCCTTGTCCTAAAAATGATATTGCCCTTTTTTTCTGGAAAAAAAAAAAAAGATGAAGGAGGATTCATTTGCCTCCACTTTGAAATACTACTTAAAGACTTAGAAATATGTAAATGTAGCTTAGAACGATGACTTCATCAAGTTTGATAGTAATTAATCTTGTATGGTTCTTTTAAAAATTTAATTGAATGACATGTTAGTTTTATAGTTGTATGAATTTAAAAATTGTGCAAGTCACTCACTATTCATAACTCGAGTCTATGTATTAATAAAATGATTGTGCAAAAAACCAGCTGTTTAAATAAATTCTGTTCTACTTTAAAGATTTTGCCCTTTGGGGGAGAAAGTCATTTAAAGTATTGAGTGGCAGTGGCCAGTGAACAATAGTCAAAATGTAAATAAATCTTCCTGAAACTTAGTTCTAATTTTCTTGAGCAAGATACTAACCCATAAAAAATAAACATTGTTTATTGAACCACGTTTGCATCAAGTGAACCTTTGTAAAATGATACCGAGAAAATATCAGCGTCTGTGTTCCCAGTACTTTGCTTCCCTAGCAGAAGAGAGAGAGCTATTCGATATGTATGAACTGAAGAAAATAGAATTAGTGACTCTGGCGAGAGAGCCATTCAGATTTGTGCAGTTGCATGGAGGTGATTGCATTAGGATTAACACCAAAAAATTGTGTCATTTGGCAACTTGGCTTAAGGGATAATTTAATTACACCACCTATTAGTGATGACTTATGGTTCTGCTCCAGTCAGCCTTCTTAAAATCTTGTTTATTTCCAGAAATCACATTTGTGACAGCTCTAATAGGCCATTCAACAGCAAACATTTTCTCATTCAGTTGAAATATTTCAGCTTTCAGAAACTGAGCAGGGAAGGAAAGGCACGTTTAGACTTCGTATGTCAGAGTAAGCGGATTTGGGGCAATATTTAAAAAATGAACTCAACCTGCCTGTTTTACCAATTTCAGCCTAAAATACTTTTATGTTTCAATTTGCCAACCAAGCTGACAAGACTTCAGATGATGCAGAGATTATTGTCCCTTCTGACGTGTGTGTGTGTGTGTGTGTGTGTGTCAGGGTAGAAAGTGGATCAGGAATGGTCTTTGTGTGTGGATTTACAGAAACAGCTCGGAGATGAGCATTGCCAGCAACTGTGTCCATCTGCACCTACCACCGACTTGGAATCTTGCAGATTCTGGGTCCTGTATTTGTAAACTTTCCACTTTTCGTTTTTTGAGAACGTTATATTTGATCCCTGCAAACCAAGGTGGGGGAGATGTATTTACATCCCTTTTAACAGCTGAATGCAATCAAGGTGCTTCTTGGGTGTTGTTTTAGTTAAGAGGCAAAAGAGAAGAGAAAAACACACCCAAACAAACCAGCAGACACATTTGGCATTCAGTCTTTAACCCTCACCCTTTAGCCCCGTCAGTTTGGGAGTGAATCCTGCAGGAGACAGCACCTCCTCCCTGTTCTCCCTGCACCCCGTGAAATTCCCTTGGAAGGACATGGAAATTGTGGGGATTTCACTTAAGGGTCAGTTCACACATTTAAGCTGCCTGTAAGGAGGAAGAAGGCTGAGATCCTTTGAGAAAACAAGTGCCGCAAACTGAAATCCGTGCCTGTCTCTTGTGCAACGTCTCCCAAGCGGCTTGGAGACTTGAGCATTTGAATGGGAGGTGTCTCAAACATTCCAGTCTGGATCTCCTCCAGGAGAGGGTGCTGGGGACCCAGGTCTCTCTCTAGGGCTTTGCTAGACGCTTGCTCAGTGGAGACAGACAATGTGGGGAGCAGTCCAGGGGAGGAGTCAGACATTCACAGAGCAAAAGCTGCCATGGGCCACTCCATTCCAGGAACTTGCCATGCAGAAGTAGGCATAAGGCCCAGCCAGGCCACAGGCTTAGACAGGGCCACGCTGCTACTTGGTGACGGCAGCTCTCCTGACCACCCCAGAGCACCACACTTTTTCTTGGAACTCTGATTTTCAATATTCAGTGCTATAACAAATTCCTTAGGTTTTTTTTTTTTTTTTTTGAAACAGTGTCTCACTCTGTCACCCAGGCTGGAGTGCAGTGGCACATTCTTGGCTCACTGCAACCTCTGCCTCCCGGGTTCAAGCAATTCTCCTGCCTCAGCCTTCCAAGTAGCTACGATTACAGGCACTCACCACCATGCCCGACTAATTTTTGTATTTTTAGTAGACACAGGGTTTTTCCCTGTTGGTCAAGCTGGTCTCGAACTCCTGACCTTGTGATCCGCCTGCCTTGTCCTCCCAAAGTGCTGGGATTACAGGTGTGAGCCACTGTGCCTGGCGTCAAATTCCTTAGTTTTTAATTTGTTAAGTGACCATCTCCCATGACTAGAATGTATGTTGTGATTGCTGTATTCCCAGGGCTTTGAGTGATCCATAAGGTGCACTTACAATAAAGCTCGATAATTATCCAGAGTTTACAACGGGGCAGGTGCGGCATGGGATAACTCAGCGTTACCTCCCAAAGCATCAATGAGGTAGGACATGTCATGATTCCCATTTTACAGTCAAGGAAACTGAGTCCCTGAGAGGTTGAGTGAAATTTGTAAGGCTGCACAGCTAGTGTGGAGAGTTGTGGGGCAGTGGGGGATGGGAATCCAGGCTGTCAGATTGAGGACCACACATTCTTCACTGGGCCTCATAGTGCTTTGGTAAATAAATATTGGTTGAGTGAATAAATAAGAAGATGAATTTGAGAAGCAGTGGGGTGTGATGTCTGCAGCGAGAGTTTCAGAGGAGGGCAGATTTGGGTTCACACAGGCCTTTACTCTCATTTACTGATGACTCGTAAATTCCTTAAATGTTCTGAGCCTCGACAGTTTCCTCCTACATGAAATGGAACTAACCATCTTTCTTTTTGGGTTGTGAAGACTTGAGCTTGTGAATGAAGGACTTGGCCCAAAGCAAGTGCTGAATAAAGGGCTGCATTATGACTCTCTCTGGGCCAGCTCCCAAAACCCAGACGTAAGCGGGCAGAGGAGCTGCCTGTATCACATCTCTGAGTCCACCCAGCTGGGTGACGCTGGAAGGTTTCTCAGCTTGCTGTGTCTTGCTTTTCTTGTCTGTAGAGGATGGCTCCTTTTAGTTCCTGCCTGGAAGGCTTGCACGGAAGGGGGCCAGGCCCAAAGTCAGTATTGCATGATTGTACAGTTGGAGGTTCCCCATAAGGCACTTGTATCTTGGGGCAATCACATGTTGGGGCGCGTGGGCCACTGGTGGCTCACGGGAATGCCTGTGCTTGCTCATGCCTTGGTGCTTCTGCACACGTTGTCCCTTCTCCCTGAAGTGCTTTTCCAACAAGTGACTCTCCTTCCTTCAAGACCCCACTTAAGTGCAGTGCATCGCTGAAGGGTAATTATCTGAGTGTTTCAGCTCTCCCTCTTGCCCTCTCTGGGCTGCTCTTTCAGAGAGCGTATTTGTCACTTAGCACTGGGGTCATCTGGGTTACCCATCTCTCTGACTGTGGAGTGTGAGGGTTAACTCACGTCATCCAGGCCAACTTGGTAAAACACCCCTGGCCACATTTCCCTAGGCATGCAAGATGTAAGGGTGTGACATTGTGGAGAAGACATGAGTGTGGCAAAACGAAGCTTTGTGATGTAAATTCTCCAAACCCAGGCCCGAGAGCGCCGTCCATTCATTCACTCTTTCAGCTGGCCACGGTTCAATCGGCGCTAGGTTTAAGGCTGTGATCAGGAGACCAGGGTGCCCCTTACACCTCAACAGCTCATCAGGAGGACAACACAGCACGGGAGACAGCAGGCCTGGGTGTGGCAGGCTTGGTGGGGACTGCGGGGTGCCTCGAGGAGGGAGTTTCAGGGAAGGCTCTGGAGAGATTCTGAGCTGAGGTGCAAAGGCTCAGCCTGGTGTGGGGGATGGAGCAGAGGCTTTGCAGGCATGGGGGAGTGGAGGGTGCAAGGCCAGGGCGAGGGGGCTGGCAAGGGAAGCATGGGAGTCAGGGCAGGACCCTGCTGGACACTGGTCTGTCCTCAGTGCTGCTTTCCCCAGGGCCATGCAGACTGGTTCTGGTTATTCCCATTTTGCAGACGGAGACACTGAGATCAGGGAGCCCTGGGAAACGGCCGGGGTTGTTCAGTAATCCCCCAGGTGACCGGGCTCCATGGGCCTGGGGCTCCTTTCCCAAGAGACCATCTCCAGGGACGTCGTAGCTCACGCCCTGAGCAAGCTGGCAGACTGGTTTTACCAAGAAAGTAAATAAATAAATAAATAAAACAGGTAATACAATAAAACAAACAATCAACTGCATCTTGACCGTAGTATGCCTGGGCAGTCTGCTTTTCAGGGCCCCAGAGGAGAGAGGAAAGGTTGCAATTGGATGGCATCGCTGTCAATCATCTCAGACTGGAGGAGAAGGCGAGCCTCTGGGGCTGGGAAGCTGTTGCCATGGAGACGGCCTGGGGGTGCTGTGCAGGCGGAAAGCCCCCTCCTCCTCTCCTGACCGCCGTGCCTGTGGTCTCAGGAGACAAGATGAATGCCGCACCTGCGGACTCACAGCCCGTCCAGGAGGTGGATAAAGCCCAAGTACGGAAATACGGTCTCTTTCTGTGCCGGAAGGGACGCCCTCTTGGGCGCACTCGCCCCCATTTCATTGGTCTGAATGGGGTCATGTGACCATTCTTCACTGCAAAGGAGTCTGGGAACTTGCATTTTTTGTTGTTGTTGGAGCTAATTTTCAAGCCAAATGAAACAAGAATCGTGTCAACGAGGAGAGTTAGGGAGGGGGTGGATGTGCAGGCAACCAGCAGAGGGCCCTGAAATCCGTGCAGATCATATCTGATGGTGGCTCCATGCTCCCTCCATTAAAGAGGGTTTCACAAAAATCCTTCCCACAAGATATTTCTTGTTTAATATTCGGAATATTTCACTCACCACCTCACTAGAAAGATGATAAATTAATGTGTTTATGACTTAGAAAAATGAGGAATCAGGGTTTGGGGCCAAGAGTCTCCTTGAAATAGGCGAGGTCGTTGATGATTATCTTTCCACAGGGAAGGAAATCGAGACCAAGGAAGGTCGGGTGATTTTCCCAGAGTCATACGGGCAGAGGGGCTCAGACCACAGAACCCCTGCCTGGCCCCAGAATCCCAGCCGGGTGGGCGATGCCTTGGCAGCCACAGCCCAAGGCAGTGGGAAAATCCACCCCTTTCTCATGCTGAGTCTCGTCACCACTTGGCCTTGGATTCCTGGTCTGCAATAGGGGAACATTCCCCAGATCTCCCTCATAGAGTCGCTGTGAACATGCGAGAAAAAAGCATTGCAATGGTGAGTAGTTACTGAGTACAGTGAGTAGTTACTGAGCTTGATGAGTAGTTACTAAGCACTGCTCACTTGCTGGGCTCCTGGCTGGACCTTTCTCTCTCTTCTGCAGAGCTGGGCATCAGTGCACACTGAGCAGCAGGGTGAAATGCCCACAGAGCTTCTGAAGGCAAGTCCTGTCTGGCAGGTAGGAGGTGTGCCCATGACAAATGACTTTGCCTTCTTAACTCCCTGATTAACTCATCTGTCCATGAATACACAAAGGCAGTCCCAACACCTCACCAGAACCCATTCCTGGAAACTCCGTTGTAAAGTAAGGAATAAAACTGATTGGCAGGAATCAGCTTAGAAATAACAACATATTAAAGTCATGTTCCTGAAAACAGAGTGTGCACTGGTGAACTCATGTAGAAAATAAAGGGCCCATTGGGAAGGCAGGTCCTGGGGACACTTATCCTGTGTAATCATTTCAATTGGAGAATAATTTCACCCAGCCTAGGATGTGGCTGACTGTGAATACACCTGTTATAGGTGCACCTTATCTGCCATAGAACAGCCCCGATGCCTACACAAGCTCACTCTTGCAATTAGCTTTTTCCTTTCTTTTCTTTACTTTTTTTTTTTTTTGGCCTTAGGTCTACTTTATGAATCAGTAAACATTGAATTAACAATCTGTTTCTCTTCTTAGAATGTTGAAGGCCGTTAGGGCATTATCGGAAAATGTTTTCTTAGCAAACTTCAGAGAACCCTGATCTTAATTTCCCTTTCTTTGCTAGAAAAGTTTCCAAAATTCATCTTCAGACCTCAGCACCATCCGAGGGTTTCAACTCATCTACCTGCTAATGCGGTTTCTCTCCCACAAAAAGAATTCTGAAGTAAAAGCCCTCTCAGGTGACACAGATGCCAAGTAGGAATGCACTGGGCTTCAAGTCACAATAGCGCAACTTAAGATGGCTTAAACAAGTGCAGGCTTGTCCTAATCATGCAGTAAGGATGTTGGAGGAAGGCAGCCTCAGGCATCTGCTCAGCTATTCACCGGTGGCAGAGATGGCACCTTCTTCCTGCTTGTAGGAGTCTCCTGTGGCTGCTGTAAAAATTGCCCATCAACTTGGTGGCTTAAAACACACACACCTTTATCATCTTAGGGCTCTAGAGTGTAGAAGTTCAGTGCTGGTCTCACTGGGCTAAAATCAAGGCATGGGAAGGGCTGATTCCTTCTGAAGGCTCCAGGGAAGACCCCTGGATGCTGGGGTCTGGAAGATGAATTTTAGGTGTCTCTGGAACCTTTTCTGGCAAAAAAAGGGACAGTAAGATCAGGGGGCCCCGAGTGCATTTCCTGGGAAAATGTTTCCATGAATGTCACACTCTGAGTTCTCGCCTTCTACAGCTTCCAGAGGCTGCCACATTCTTTGGCTCATGGCCTGTTCCTCGGTCTTCAAAGGCAGCAGCATCCCATGTATACCTCCACCCTCTGCATCTGTTTCTTCTATGACTTCCTCTTCCACCTTCCTTTTCCACTTTTAAGGACCCTGCGCCTACACTCAACTCACTCAGATAATCCAGGACCATCTCTTCACTTTAAAGTCAGCTGATTAGCAATCCTACTTCCATCTGCCAGTCCAGTACCCTGGTTCTGGTGTTTAGGATGTGGACATCTCTTTTGGGGGGCTAACATGCTGTCTACTACATTGCTATTGTCTCTTCTGTTATGGCCTCAAGATGGCTGCTACATCTGCAGACATCACCTCTGTATTCATGAAGGGAAGAGAGGAGAAAGTTACTAGGACTCACCCCCACAGACCTCCTTGGTCTGTGCCTTTTGATTAAGAAAACAAAAGTTTTCCCAGAAGTGTTCCAACAGCCTCTGTTTGTGTCTCATGGGTCAGAACAGGTCACATGGCCATATCTAGCTGCAAGAGAAGCTGACAAGGTATACAATAGGCAGGAGGCAGCAAGGGAGGAGTTGTGTGCCAGTGACTCAAGGAGGCACATCCATGGAATCTGTGCAGCCCTCCTCCCAGATCCTTAATTTCAGCAAATCCTCGAGGACAGGCCACCAGTTATAGGAAGTGGTGATTTCCAAAGCATTTATTTACGGCTTTCCAGTAGAATTTAGTTTATAGGTGCTCTGGGAGTTCTAAAACAGAACTTTAATATCTCCCCCCTGGAATTGTGTGGAAGGGCATAGGCTTTGGAATGGGCTGACCTGGGTTCTAGCACCTTCTTGAGAACTAGAGAGAATGTGTATCTAAGCTAAGCTTGGCTCTCCCTCGCTCAAAAATACTTCATAACCTGATGTACGTCAGTTTTCTCATGGGGTAAATGGTGCTGGTGAGGGTGCAAGACTTGCCAGCCTGCTGTAGGCAAGATGGGATCATACAGAAGAGTTCTGAGCACCTCAGGGTCCTCAGCAGCCAGCCATTAATCAAACCCACATGATCGCAGTGAAGTCTGGAAGAATGCAGAGAGGTAGTTTCCACGTGCAGCACCTTTTTGCAGGTGTGGAAACTGAGGTACAGAGAGAAGCAGCCATTCTTCCAGGGTTCTACAACCAGTATGTGTTAGGTTGTGGAGCTAAAGTTAGGGTGGAGCTAAAGTCAGGGTGAGGAGTGGAGCTAATGTCAGCCTGAGGAGTGATTTTAGGGATGAGAAAATCAGCGACCAGGGTCCCCGGTCAGCGCGGATCCCCCCTTGCCTGGCCCTGAGTCCTCTCCCCAACATGGTCCTGTCCCAAGGTGGGTGAAGGGTGAAGGGGCCTGCGCAGCTCCCCCTGCTGGGGGGCGGGTGCTTCCCTGCCAGCGTGTTTGTTTTGGGCATCTCTCTCTTGTCCTTCAAGCTTGCCGCCAGCAGTGTGCTTCCCCCCGGGGGGACGCCGGGCGGTGAGAACCTGGGAACTGCCTCTTATCTCTGCAGAGCAGGATACGTCCTGTGCTGCGCGTCCCCGGTGAGCTTTCCAAGCGCTGTGATGAGCTTGCAGATTTCTGCGGGGCGATGGCTCCGGCCGCCCCCCGCCAGCCTTGGGGGGGCTGTGTTTTGTTTCCCAGGCCCCTCGGCACCGCACCAGGGATCCTGGCACCTCCCGCTCCCCGGGTCCCTGGCCTTTCAGCTGCTCCGAGTCCGTGATCGCCCCCTGCAGGTCCGGCCCAGCCGACGGCCAGTGAGAAATGGCACGGGGTGAACTCCTGTTTCCGCCCATTCTTTGTGCAGGGGCAGTGGGTGGTTCCCAGATGGGGAGGGGCGGTGGGGGCCGCAGTGCCCTGCGTGGCCCTCAGAGGCGCTGTGCAGGCCCGGGTTCTGCCATCATCCCATCCCATCCCATCCATACCAACTTCTGAAACAGGTAATTAACCTAATTATACGATGGAGTGAGTGTGGGCAGGGTGTCTCAATCTTACCTCCAGTGATACTTGTTTAAAATGCAGATTCTCAGGTCCTGGGGTTCAGCGAGGGCACATTTGAACCGGGGTAGGACCCACAATCGTTAATTTACAGCAGGCCCCAGGTAATTCGTCTGATCTGGCAAATTTGGGAAAATACTGGCCTGGCAGTTTGGGCCAGCCTCTGGAAACGGGCTAAGTTCCAACTTCGCTGCAGTCCCCTGGTCCCTGCGTCTCTTGGAGCTTCTCAAACCACAGTCTCCTCTTCTGTCGACTAGGTCTGATGTTATCTTCCTTATGTGATTGTTGGGGAAATCCCAGAGTGCTCTGCATACAGCCAAGCATCCATGGTGTTCAAGAAAGGATTAATGCTTCTTGTCCAGATGATATTCAAAGAGAGAAAGCTCCTGGCAAGGTTTCTGATAATCACAAAAACCAGACAGAGCAAACCGAGCTAATAGGGTTGGAGTCAAAAGTAGAGACCTTGAATGTTTTCAGCACCCTTGTGGGCTTGTTTTAGACACAAACACAATTTCCATTGGAAAAATTTTAAACATTGACAGCAATAGAAGGGACTCCATTGCTTTCCTGTCCTCTGTATCCAAGAGCCCTTAATGGAGATCCTTGAGTAACTGTGGGATTCTGAGAGCTGAAGGCATTGGGGCCAGAAGTGAGGGGGTTGAGTCTTCTCCGGATACAGCAAGTTGATGAAAGAACCAGGATGATAGGCCGGGCACGGTGGCTCACGCCTGTAATCCCAGCACTTTGAGAGGCTGAGGCAGGTGGATCAAGAAGTCAGGAGATTGAGACCATCCTGGCCAACATGGTGAAACCCCGTATCTACTAAAAATACAAAAATCAGTGAGGCATGGTGGTGGGCACCTGTAATCCCAGCTACTCAGAGGCTAAGGCAGGAGAATCACTTTAACCCGGGAGGCAAAGTTTGCAGTGAGCTGCAAGTACGCCATTGCACTCCAGCCTGGGCAACAGAGCGAGACTTTGTCTCAAAGGAAAAAAAAAAAAATGAACGAGCACGATCGAACATGCATCCCACAAGGAGACATACAGCAGTGAGGAAGGACCCTGTGAAGCCATTGGAGACACATGGGTCAGATGAGATGAACAGGCCCCTTCTGGCAGCGTCTGCTGAGTTGGCATCCGGCTGGATCACAGAGACAATGCCTGCAAGAGTCACAAACACAGGCCATCCTACTGTCTCTCATGCAGGAGACGCCAGGTCCGTACCAGGCTGTGAGCCAAGCACATCGTCTGCCTTCTGTCCCTGTTTCTTAGTGTGTAAAATGAGGACGTTGCAGCTCTTACTCCATCAGTCCTTAGGAGGACTCAGGGGGATGAGGCATAGAAAGTGCTCTGGTTGAGTGCTAGCTAACGCTGGTGTTGGTTGGTAGAGTCATCTCTTTTTTACACATAGAAGAACTGGAGCAGGTATGGTGGAATTGCTCACTAGCAGAAGACCCCCTGGCAGACCTGTGAGAGATCTGAACCACTATAGACACAGCAACAGGACACGGCTTTGGAGAAGAGACCTGAGTGGCAGCCTCGGTCCACTGCGGACATCAGTGAGCTCTTAGATAAGGCAGGGAACCAGTCTACCCACTCATGCACCAGTTTAGCTCCCTACTCTGCTTTCTGAGAGTCAGCATGGAGGGGAACGTGGCAGAGCTCCTCACAGTCTCAGGGTCCTTGTCTTCGATGAACTTTCTACTTGGTCATAGGCAGCCTCTGAATATTCCCTCCTCCCAGGGTTTCTGTTAATCCCAAGCATGAAGCTGCATGTGCAGAGCTGGTTTATGCCAATTGGCTCCTGTTCTGTCAGGCTAGGGTGCAATGAAATGCCAAGTGTGGTGGCTGCACAAATGGCCACATGCTGTATTTCTGAGACGCGTTTTTCTGTGACAGGAACACGCATATACATGTGTGTTCACCAACACACAATTCCTCACACACTCACACGTTACATGACATGCTTGTACACACACCACACACATTCATTCACATGCACAGAACATGCACCAACACACATGCACACACACATGCACGCACACACAGAGAAGGAGACTGACTTTGGAAACCCAAGTCAAGCCCATCCTCCATGCCCCTACCCCGAGCTCCTTCCTCCCCCTCCACTTGAGATAGGGCTGCTTCTGAGCATCAGGTCATTCTGTTCCTGTTGAATTCAGGCTTGCTGAATGGCCCTGATGCTCAGCTTCCTTGTCTGTGAAGTGGACTCAGTAACAGCTCTTACCTCATAGGACCACATGGAGCCTGTGCAGAGAAAAGGGTTAGGAGAAGGCTGGTGCATCACAAGGCTCCTGCTGCCTGATCACCTCAAGTCACATCACTGTCACCTGCCTGAACGCCCCTAAGCCACCTCACCATCCCCTTTCCATGCTGACTTTCTCTTCCAAAAGGCCCCTGTGGGCTTCCAAAAGTTTTGAATGTCACCAGCCTGTCATTCTGTCTGGTTTTGCTGGAGCAAGAAGTTAGGCAAGTCATTTTATTTGCGTGCTTTCTTTAGGGTAACAAATGTGGCCTCATGTTAAGTTAAGGACCAGTAGGGCTCAGGATCTCTGAGGGAGGTCTGCAGATAAAGGCTTATTAAGGGATAGAAGTAGAAGGACTCATTTATTCAAACATAGATAGCACCTGTCCCAGCCTGGGCAATGGGGACATGGAGATGAATATCCTCAGCTCCTTAGGAGCTCACATTCTGGGGAGAATGAGAAAGGAAGGAAACGGACAACTGATTGTGTGTCCATGTATCCCCCGTGCAGGCCAAGTACCTGCCCAGGACTCTGGGGGAAATGAGCCCCCAAAGCTCTGGACCTCAAAGGGTGGGGACATTGGGACCCATGAAGTCGGCACAGATGTAGCTGGAGTGGGACAGAAGTGCTGACGTCTTTAGTAATGACCAGGAACCCTCCAGGTGGTCAAGGGACAGACACATTTCCAGCAACAGGAATGATCTGATCCAATGAATGTATGCTGGGTGGGCAAGAGGGTCCCAAGGCCAGGGTGGCTTTTTGTGAGTATCTCAATACAGGATGCTTCTGAGACCTGGAATTGCCCCTGGAAAGCCCTAGTTCATGCTTAGATAAATTGGTCACTTGCTGATGATATCACCAGGCCTTGTTCTTCAATATTTCTTATCAAAGAATTTTTAACAAAGGAGACTGCACTTCCCAGGAGTGTGAGCTATAGACCAAAACCTCCCCAAGCACTGGCATTTTGACAATTTTTTAAGTGTTAAAGTCTGGACCCGTTTTGCTTTGTGTTCCTTACTATAATTCAGATTTATTGTTGAAAGTCATTGCTTCCCCTTCTCTCACACTCTTATTTTGGTAAAAATGGTAATATTGGGCCATCATGTTGATCTTGGGTCTTGATGTGGTTTGGCCGTGTCGCCACCCAAATCTCATCTTGAATCATAGTTCCCATCATTCCCATGTGTTGTGGGAGGGACCTGGTGGGAGATAATTGAATCATGGGGGTGGTTCCCAGTACTGTTCTTGTGGCAGTGAATAAGTCTCATGAGATCTGATGGCTTCATAAAGGGAAACCCCTTCCACTTGACTCTCTGATTCTCTCTTGTCTGTCACCATGTAAGACATGCCTTTCACCTTTTGCCATGATTATGAGGCCTCCCCAGCCGCATGGAACTGTGAGTCCATTAAACTTCTTTTTCTTTATAAATTACCCAGTCTTGGGTATGTCTTTATCAGCAGTGTGAAAACAGACTAATACAGGTCTTCTCAGGTCCTCTTGTTTGAAAAGCCAAGTGGATCTGAAGGTGATAACATGAACTACGATCTCCTCTTCCTCAGTATCAGTCATTTGCGCCTTAGTAAGAATGGGACACAATCTTAAAGGCAGATTTTCAATGACAACATGAGATGAGACAGACCCTAAAACCCAGGGTCCCTGTGCAGGTTGGGAGAAGGGGAATACTGACTCTTTAGAAAGAGTCAAATGTGATGCAGAAGTTGGAGTCAGTTTCTCTCCAGGATCGGGCCTCCCCATCATTCTCTGGTCTAGGAGCTGCTGTTACTAGAATCCTGTTGGCAAAGATCGGGGACAAGAGCCTTCCATGGAAACTTCTGGCCCCAGCCGAGAGCTCAGTGTTTGTCCCTGCTTGGTTTCCCTGTGCTCCAGCCCAGGGGCAGAGAGAGCTTCTGATGTGCTTCTCTTTTGTACCTGCCCATGTCATGGGTTTGTAAGAGCATGAAGTGTATTAGTGCCTGGACTCTTCTTGAAATATCTGGACCTTTCCAAGCCCTTACACAAACCTCTAAGCTTGGTTTAGTAGATATAACATATCTACTGTGTATTAATAAAGTTTCTATCAAATTATTTTTAAAAATCCAATGGAATCATGGTTGTACACAATCATAGTCTCTGCTTCCCTACTTAGTTTCAAATCTCATTCCCACTGCTGGCTAGCTGTGTCACTTTGGATAAGTTAGTTAACCTCTCTGCACCACAGTTTTCTGTAAATGGGGGGATAAGAACAGCACTTATGTTATTGTGGGGATCAGTGAGTGAGCACGTGTGAAGTGCTGGAAATGGTTCCTGGTACATGTGACTTCCATAACTACTGGAGGGGTTTGCCCCCGTCTCTGGAAAGAGCAATGTGATTTTCAAAACAGACACTGGAACGTGATCCTTTGCAGTGCGAGTCCATTCTCTCCTCTACTGAAAGCCTCACTGTGCAGTAACTCCAGCTTAAGTAAATTCAAAGGGGGTGAATGGACAGTCACACATGGGATTTTGGCAGCAGGGTGATCCCCATGTGGGGGCCCCCCTGTTTGTGCTGATGGAGAAACAGTTCCTTCCAGGAGGGCCGCCCCAGGGGCAGGCAGGCCCCTAACAAAGGCCTAGAGGGACATGATTGGGTCTGAGCCTCTAGCTTGCTGTTTCCAGAAACAGCATGCTTGGAGCTTGCAAGAGCTGTCTGGCCCCCCCCCAAATGCACTCTTGGGTCTCAGGGCCTCTGGGCCTGTGATCTCCCTAGGCAGGCCAGAGGGGGCCTGTGTGCAGGGGCCCCTCTGTTTGGGGTGGGACGCATGCCATTTGTCAGTGGCATAGAGTGACTCGCTGGGCACCCCTTGCAGCGAGCTTGCGGAGTTCAAGGCTGGACACCTCAACTCTCATTATCAGATCTAATTGTGAGCTCGGATTTCACAAATCAGGGCCTGTGCAGGTGGAGGACAAGCGGCAGAGGTCATGCCTAAAAGCTTATTAAGCCACCAGTGTGAAAGGTAAGGCCATCTGGATGCTATTTGACAACTTAAGTGGTAATTACACCATTTGGTGCAGGAATTAGTGAGAGCTGGGGCTTGAACTGTGGCAGGGACAACTTTTTTTCTGGAGGGGGGTGGCTTGGGGCAGTCCTGATCCCAGCAGCTCAGGGTCCTAGCCGCTGTTTGTGGCTTGCAGTTTCTCTGCCCAGCTCCTCGGATGGCAGGCTTGATAACCAGGAACACCTGCCTTCTCAGCCCTCCTGTCCAGGGAAAGGGAGGTGGGCAGCGGGGGCAGCTTCCAGCAACATTCCACCCCAGCAATATGGAAGTGTTTAAGCAGGGTTTGCATCAGGCAGAGTAGCTGAGATCTGAACCTTTAAATTACAGCCATTCCCCGGGCTGAGGAAAAGTAAATAAACAGTTCACAGCTGCAGCCAACTCAACACAGAAACGGGCTATCTCTTCTGATTGCAGGGCAAGTAATTAAGTGAGAAATGTGAGCCCTGCAGTCAGCGTGAGATGATAAAGGTCTGGGGCAGTAAGTCCACCCAACTCCAGAGACCCTCCGATTAACCCTCGCAGAGCCGGGAGGGGGAGAGGGACGCAAAGGGGTGGAGGGGGAGGCCCAGATTAGGAATGCTGGCTTTGCGATGGTCAAAAGCCAGCTAACTATAAACAGCCTCACCTCGCTGTACTTGGCTGAGGGAATATGCTGAAGGTGAGAATCCGAGTTCTCAGCAGTACACCCATGGGTGTACCTCAAAACAGGTGCTGTCTGTGTTTACTCATTATGGGCTCAGTTTTGTTCCCGATAAATTCTTATGTGGAGGCTCTAGCCCCAGGCCCTCAGAATGTCACCGTGTTTGGAGATAGGGCCTTTAACAAGGTGCCTAAGTTAAAATGAGGCCATCTAAGTATGCCTAATCCAATGACCGGTGTCCCTGCGAGAACAGGAGATCAGGACACAGACACATACAAAGGGATGGCCATGTGACGATACAGGGAGAAGACGGTCACCTACAAGCCTGGGGAGGGAGGCCTCGGGAGGAGCCAGCCCTGCGGGCACCTGATCTTGGATGTTCAGCCTTGAGAACGACAAAAAAACGCAGTGTGTGGTTTGAACCACCCAGTCTGTACAATGTGGTTATGGCAGCCTGGGCAAACCCATTCCCCCCAACTTTGCCTGCACGAACAGAGCCACAAGTGTTTTAGAGTAAGAGCTGACAACGCCACGGCTCATGGGCTGTGCCAGGCCCCAGCAAGGTGTGCATGTGACACGCAGCTTCTCACACCAAAGCAATAGCATTGCCATTTCACAGATGTGGAAACTGAGGCCTGGGGAAGTCAAGTAGTCCAGGGTCATGTAGCTGGGATGGGTGGACACAGCAGGCGTTCTCCAACCTGGCTTCACAGTGCGGTGGCCTGGGAAGGCTCTGACTCCCGGGCTCCAGCCCACACCAAGGGCATCATATGCTGGGCAACAGTTTCCAGGGTGCCCCAGGTGATTCTCAGGTATAGCCAGGTGTATAGCTCCTGCTTTGTACCTCATTCTTCTTGCTGGCCTTAAAAAAATGTACGTTAGCAGGAGCTTCCATCCCACGTGGCAGCTCCCGTCTCTCCCTCTTTCCCCTGGTGAGGTGGGTTCACGGTGGCCCTCACACTCATGATCGGGCAGCTTGTGTTTCTGAGGCAATTAGCATGGGCTCTGGAGCCCACATGACTAGGTTTGAATCCAGTCTTTGCTACTTATTTGCTGTGTGACCTTGGGCAAGTGGCTTGGTCTCTCTGGCCTCAGTTTCCTCCTCTGTAAAAGTGATAATGAGAGAACCTACCTTCTAAGGTTGTTACTCACCAAGTTAGTCTTTGTAAAGTGCTTAGAACAATGCCTAGCATGTGGAAAGTGCTGGAAAAATGTTTGTTATAAACAAAATAGCTGTCTCCTGTATGTACTATGGATGATGAGAGGCTGGGGAGAGGGGCAGGAGGTGGGAGACAGAAGCCAAGCCTGAGTCCACCCTGTGTTCCATGGGGACCCGCAGCATCTGACACAGGGGGAAGCCTCGGGAAACTTTAGTGTTGGGGAACAGGCACTGTTTGTGCAGGGGTTTCAGCACCATCTCCCCCCGCCACGCACACCCCGTCCCTGTGAGGGGGGATGGAGAAAGCAGCTGCTTCTGTTCCTATGGAGGTTGTAGAGGGAGGTGCAACAAACCCGCAATGACATCAGCGTGGGCTTCTCCCCCCAGGAAGGAGGCTTGACACCAAGAAGAAGGAGGTGCCCTGCCTGTGGGTGCTGGTGGCAGGATGTGGATAACTCTGTTCTTTGGTACCTGGTATATTCTCCTCCTCTTCCTGCGTTCATGAATGCATATCCCTTTTGTCATAACAGTATAGTTTTGGGTGGGAGCTTTTTGGTTAAAAAAAAAAAAAAGGATGATGTAGGCCAGGTGCAGTGGCTCATGCCTGTAATCCCAGCACTTTGGGAGGCTAAGGCGGGCGGATCACCTGAGGTCAGGAGTTCAAGACCAGCCTGGCCAACATGGCAAAACCTCATCTCTACTAAAAAAAAAAAAAAAATACAAAAATTAGCTGGGCATGGCGGCGGGCGCCTGTAATCCCAGCTACTTGGGAGGCTGAGGCAGGAGAATCATTTGAACCTGGGAGGCATAGGGTGCAGTGAGCCAAAGTTTCGCCACTGCACTCCAGCCTGGGCAACAGAGCGAGACTCCGTTTAAAAAAAAAAAAAAAAAGATAATGTAGAAGTTGACTGAGTTACTTCAGGCAGATTTTTCTCTGGGTCATGTTTTAGCCTTTCCTTGCCATCCTTTGCAAGCTGCCCCAAGCCCCAGGCCCCATCGTCACCTCTCAGAGCACACACCTGCCTGTGTTCTGGCTTTGGTTCAGGAGCAAACAGCTGTGTGTCACCCAGCTATGGGGCTCCAGGAGCCATTCCAGGGGATCGGCCACACAGCCATATTCCACAGGCCCTGACCCTGGAGGTGCATGGAATCATGGCTCTCTGGTCTTGTGGGGCCTCGGGGGACCTTCTGCAGAAAGCACTTCTTCCAGGGTCGGGGGTGTGGGGCAGGAGCACATGGCTTCCTTACCCAAGCCACAGTTCAGGTCCAGCTGGGAGGGGCTCCCAGAAGAGTCCTGGGGACAAGAACAGGAGGGGCCCTGGAACCTCAGCAGGTCTGTGAGCTCCTTCCGCAGGTCTGTGGCCCGTGGAGAGGGCCCAGGTTTCCCCATTCTCTGGCCAGAAAGTGCAGAAAGGGGACTTCCAGAACCCCACGTGTGCCAGCTCCAGAGCTGTGTTCAGTCCCAGCCTGCCCCTCAGCTGACTCAGTTCTCCCCATCTCCTCTTCTGTGAAATGGGAATAAGAACAAAACCTGCCTTAGAAAGGGGGCTGGGAGGATTAAGCAAATTAAAATAGGGGACGCTGCCTGACACTTAGTCAAGCATCTCCAGTGTCAGCCCCTGTTACGATCTTCATTGCTTTCTTTTTTTCTTTTTTTTTTTTTTTTTTGAGATGGAGTCTAGCTCTATTGCCCAGGCTAGAGTGCAGTGGTGTAATCCCGGCTCACTGAAACCTCCCCCTTGCGGGTTCAAGCGATTCTCCTGCCTCAGCCTCCTGAGTGGCTGGGATTACAGGTGCTCACCACCACACTCAACTAATTTTTTTTTTTTTTTTGTATCTTTAGTAGAGATGGGGTTTCACCATGTTGGTCAGGCTGGTCTTGAACTCCTGACCTTGCGATCTGCCCACCTCAGCCTCCCAAAGTGCTGGGGTTACATCTGTAACAGAATCTGTCTCTGTTGCTCAGGCTGGAGTGTAGTGGCACCATCTCGACTCACTGCAACTTCTGCCTTCTGGGTTCAAGTGATTCTCCTGCCTCAACTTCCTGAGTAGCTGAGATTACAGGCACGTGCCACCATGCCCAGATAATTTTTTGTATTTTTAGTAAGACAGGGTTTCGCCATGTTGCCCACACTGGTTTCACCCTCCTGGGTAAAGAAATCTGCTTGACTTGGCCTCCCAGAGTTCTGGGATTACAAGGATGAGCCACTGCACCCAGCCTAAGATCTTCATTTACTTTCTTATGATGGCTCTGAGTAGTGTCAGTGTGCAGGGGACCTGGAGACTCAGTGGGATGATTCATTCATTCAGCTCTTCAGCCAGCGGGGGATCAGCCCTGGAGTAGGTGCTGGCTTCTAACAGGAAACGAGCTGACATTCCATCTTAGGACACATAACATCTTTTGAGGGAGACAGCTGTCAGTCAAATGATCACAGGAAGGGATTATAAAAGAATGTGAGGTGGGCAGGTGGGGTGGCTGAGCTGGGGTCTGAGGACAGTGCAGGAGTTAGCTAGAGAAAGGAGAGGAACAGTGTCCTGGCAGAGGGGAACAGCCTCTGTGAAGAGCTTGTCCTTTCAGAGGAACAGAAGGAAGCCCTGTGTAGCCGGCATGTGGAGAGGGAGGCCGACACAGTTGTTTTCCAACCTTGCTTCCGTCCCTTCCACAGTAAGAGAATGTCTAACTCGGCAGGCCACAGAACACAGAACGCTTTTCCCAGCCTTTTTGATGGCAGATGTGGGTGTGACAGGCTGCATGTGTCTTGAAGAGGAGAAGCCTTCTTGCAATGGTTGGGTGCAGACACGGGACCAAATCACCATTGTGTGCGTGGACAGAACCATTAACAAGAGAGGAGAATCCTGGTGATTTTAGAGAGCACAGCTGAGACCCTTATGTGAGAGAAGTCTCCCCCGGCACCAGCTCTCAGTGTGATTCAGGGAATTACTCCTGGCTATCCAGGCTCCGACCCTCCTCCCCAGTGCCACACAACATGCTCTCAAGTTGCTTTATCACTAAATTCAGCCCAGTCTGGCTTCTGTTATGTATGTTGGGCTAATCATCTCGTCTCATAACAACCTTCTAGGTCACAATATGAACTGTGATGTTTTTCTGAAGAGCCATGGGAAGCCCAGGTGAGGTCTGAGGACTAACCAGTCCACAGGGCCTATCTGTGACAGCACCAGGGCTCAGAGGCACATTCATGGCCCTGGTCTTTTCACAGAGTTCACATCGGTACAAGGAGTGGCGGGGTATAGAGAGGCTTGTGGTTTGGAGAAGCTCATGGTTTGGAGGAGCTCGGGGTTTGGAGAAGCTCCGGGTTTGGAGAAGCTCGAGGTTTGGAGAAGCTAGTGGGCAGGCTGTGGATGCTCTGCTCACACCTCACCTGTCTTAGGGGCCACCCTGCCTGCTGCTGCCTGCGGGGCTTGGCCTCCAGGGAGCCCAGGTGTGATCCCTCCAGCCCTGGAGCCAGCTCAGCCTGCCAGGTTCCAGCGGGAGATGGGGGCCTTCTGGAGAAAGGTTTCTTGCATGGAGTTATCCAGGGTGCATGGCTTCCCTCTGTCCTTGGCCTCTGCCTGTCTGGGAGGGAGGTGGCAAGCACACAGCCAGCTTGCTGCGGCCGGAGCAGGAAGCTGATGTGCCCCAGGCAGAGCAGAGAGATGGGAAGACCCGGAGTCCTGAGGCGTTGCTGAGGCTTTGTCGCTTCCCCTAACATGGCCTGTCCTGGGGCATCCAGATGGTGGGTCAGTGCATCTCCTTTGGGCCTAAACCAATTTTAGCCAAGATTGCTGCTTCCCCCACGCAGCATCTTCACCAAGGCTGCTGCGGGCATTTCTCCTCTGTACGTGCCCTGGATAGGACGCCTATTAGGTGTTTTCTCAGGGCCTTTGCGTGTCTGGACGCCCCCTCCTGGGTTCCCTTAGCCTTTGTTTCCCTTGGCCTTCTGCCTGAGACCTGCTTTCTCAGGGCTGCTTGGCTGTTTTGAAGCCACCCTGTGCAGGCTCGGTAGACTTTGGAGGGGCTGACCCCATCGTTGTGCTCACACTGACTAGGGAGGAGCAGGTCCCACCCCTGTGGTCCTGAGAGCTCCTGCTTTTTTTTTTGAGACGGAGTGTTGCTCTGTTGCCCAGGATGTAGCGCAGCGGTGTGATGTCTTCTCCACGCAACCTCCGCCTCCTGTTTTTTTTTTTTCTGGTTTCCAAAGTTTATTAAAAATCAAAGAATAGAAAAACTTTACATAAAAATTTCAACTTTAGCTTCCATATTGTTGTCCACACACAAAAAAAATCGAAACGTATCTTTTTGTCAAACCTGTAGCACGCGATCACAGTGGTAGCCAGGCCTCTGAGTAGCTGGAATTATAGGCGCACACCACCACACCTGGCTAATTCTACTTTTTTTTTCTGGTCTTCAACTCCTAACCTCAAGTGATCCACTTGCCTCAGACTCCCAAAGTGCTGGGATTACAGGCATGAGCCACTGTGCCAGGCCCCTCCCTGCTTCTGTATTCATGTGAGAGCCCTCTCTTCTGACATCAGACGCTCCAGGACACCTGTGTCATTGGGGAATGGCCCAGAGCCATGGGGTCTGACCCTCCTTGGCCATGTCTTCAGGGAAGGTAAGTGGAATTAGGAGGGTACTCAGGAACCCACCTGGTGCTCACAGAGCCATGGGCAGTCACAGCACCCCTCTCTACTGTAGCCTCCTGCCCCTCCAATGCTCTATACGCGGGCCTCACCTGGAATTTCTCTTCTGGAATAATGACCTGGGCCTTCCTCTTCCCCCACTAGGTCTTGCCCAGCAAGCCTGGCTGCCCCAGCTCTTCTCTGAGGCCTCTCCATATCCTCCTCCCAACTTGTGGGAAAGCAGAATGTTGGGGAGGAACCCGGGCTGGGGTTAGAGAGGCTACCTGGGTCCATGGGACTGCTGCTTGGCAGAGGTGTGATCTTAGGGAATTACACCCAACCCATGCGTCCCGGCTTCTGTGCTTATACAACAGGCCTCCACACTGTTTTGTACATCTTGGGGGTTGCTCAAGGATTCCATGAGAGACTGTCTGGAAGCAGAGCATGTAGGAGGAGTTGGTGGTGAGCCAGACAGGTCCTGCAGGTCGAGGGTGGGACTGGCTGCATCACTGCTGTTGGGGGGCAGCCCAGAACGTCATGAAGAATCTCACCACGTTGGCAACAGCAGAGGGTTGGACTGAGGGTGGGGTCCTGTGCACACTTGTGAAGCCAGCCCTGCGTGTGGAGAAGAGAGCCCCGGTGGCCAAATCCCTTTAATATTTATGTCCTGGCCCAGGTGAGACTGGAAAGCCGCAGGACTCCTCAAACACCAAGGGGTCAACGGTCAATGATACTCAACCATCACTCCCAGAAGCCTTTGCCCTTTACTCCAATATCCTAAGGGGGCAATATCCAGAGACATCATTCCCTCATGGTGGAGGCTGGTGGTGGCTCTGAATGCCTTAGCGTGGGAAAGAAGCATGTGGGTTTCACAGGCCTCCCTAGACTCCAGACCAAGGACTGGCCTGAGGGTGACAGCCCCCTGCAGCTGGAAACAGCTGATTTCCAGGTTCTGGGTTCCAAAGTGGGCAGCCTTGCCCACCATGGTGACGTCATGTGCCTGGGAGGCCTCAGGACCTCATTGCTCTGGTGGTTTTTATAGGATTGGGTGCCAGGCCATAAAGCTGTCAGGGAAGATGCTCTGCCCCTTGGCCTCCTTCATACCAATCCTGGTTGTCTCACGCTGCCAAGGCCTGGGACTTGCTGACCTTGGGCTCTGCAGTGACTGCTTCCACACCCATGCAGCCTGCGGTGCAGCTGCGGCCCTGTGCACGCTGCCGACTGCAGCTCGCCATTCGGTGCCAACGATGCTTCCAGGTTAAGTCTCGTTAGGATAATAAAAGGGATGAAAAACAGTATTTGAGCTGTATTTTTTCCTGGGGTTTCATGATAGATTGAGGGCCCATAGCTCCAGCACACTGGTTAGTCCCAGCTCCTGTGACCCTGAGGTGGGGTGAGCACACGGACACCCCGCAGGCTTCCTGCGCAGGCCTGGCCTGGCCCCTCAGCCCCTGGCCCCATCTCACTGGCCCTGCTCCCAGCAGTGCCTGTGGGAATGTGGCTTTGTGGAGCCCAGGCTGACGCCCCTGTCCTGAGAGCCTGTTCAGCCTCCTGTGTCCTGGAGAGCCTCATTCAAATGGGTTGGCTGTGCAGGCCCTGCTGCCTGAGCTGCAGGGGGCAGAATTGGCCAGGCCCTTCCTCTTGTACCCAGGACAGGAGAGAGCCTGAGATGAGTGTGTGTCTGGGTACCCGGTATCTCATTGGTTGTGAGAAGAGTAGCTTCTTTGCTATCCAAGGGGTGCTGCTCTAGAAAGCCAGGCTGGGCTCCTCCTCCGTGGGGGAGTTCCTGGAAATAAGAATGCTGATAAAATGGTCATTGTACCCATATTGCTATCTGTACACTGTCCAAGCTCAGCAAATTCATCCAAATAGCAAGGGCCACATGCACCTGTAATAAACATAGCAGCACTCCCTCTCTGAGTGCTTGTTGTGTGCCAGACGCGGTGCCTGGAGCATCTGAGCAAAGGTTCCCAGCAGCTGCAAGGAATAACGGTAACAAAACACATCACGCATGCTCTGTGCCTGCTAAGGCCAACGATAGTCTAAATCTTTGTGATGCTTGAGGTGCTGTTGGTGCCCCCCCGCTTTACACTCAAGGAACACAAGGGTCAGGCAGGTGGAGTGACTTGGCCATGGTCACACAGCTGGTGCATATCCGGAGCTAGAACCTCACATGGTCAGCCTTGCTCCAGGGTCCACTATCCTCTACCGTGCCCATAACATGCCATGGGTCTTATTATTTGAGGCTGGTACTCTGATGGGAGAGTGGCAGCTTCTCCAAGGGCTTCTGGGTCAACTGATGAGATATTAAAACCCCTGAGTTCAGCCTCTAGATTGAAGCAAAAACAAGCCTAAGTTAACAAAAAAAAAATATCCTCCAGAAAGCCCCTGAGATGGCAGTTAGGAGTTTGCATCCGACTACCTAACGACCATCTGTTCTGCTCGTTTCAACACATTTTCATGGATCTCCTGTCCTGTGCCAGCACTGCTCTTGTTTCAGTGAGACATCGGGGCTCCCAGCTACTAGTCTTTGCCATGCAATTTGGTATTTCTTTGAGCTCAGCCTGGGTTTCATTCCTCTTCATCTTGCCCCAGATCATCAACCCAGCATCTGACCTAGCAGATCCTCCCTGAATGCAAACTCAATATTGGCCCAAACCAAACATAAGCAGCAAAGCCACGGAGTAGGGGCAGCAAGGACCAGACCAGCCCAGGTTCCCCAAAGCCACCTGAGTATGACCTAAGTCTCCAAAGAAGCTGAGCCCAGGGCGTGTGGGTTTGGTTAGTCCCAGAGAATCTTCCCACTCCAGAGTCCCCTTTTTATAAAAATTCCTAGAGTGATCCATAACTCAGGATTTTCTCAAGGAAGATAATTGAGGATAGCTGAGTGCACACTCTGAAAAACACATACCCATTACTCATAGTTAGTGGGTTCTGATATCGACTTTCTGCTTCCCCTGCTGAGTATCTGGAAATAGGCTTTAACAAGCACTGGGAGTGGAAGTCCAGGCGCCATTATCCTTGCTGTGTGTTCCCTGGTGCTCTCAGCTTCACTGTGAAGTCTTGTTTCAAAATCCTGAAGCCTATCTTAAGTTAGTTCTGTTCTCTTTTCTCTTTTCTTTTCCTTTCTTCCTTTCCTTCCCTCCCTGTTTTTTTTCCCTCCCTCCCTCCTTTTCTTCCGTCCTTCTTTCCATGCAGTCTTGCATTGTCACCCAGGCTTGAGTGCAGGTGACAAGATCTTGGCTCACTGCAACCTCCACCTCCTGAGTTCAAGCGATTCTCCTGCCCCAACCTCTGGAGTAGCTGGGGTTACAGGTGTGAGCCACCATGCCCAGCTAATCTTTGTAGTTTTAGTAGAGCCAAGGTTTCACCATGTTGGCCAGGCTGGTCTTGAACTCCTGACCTCAGGTGATCTGCCTGCCTTGGCCTCCCAAAATTCTGGGATTATAGATGTGAGCCACCATGCCCAGCTCCTTTGCATTTTTTTTTTTTATGAGCCTCTCAAAGCAGTAACCTGAGGAATATGATGTTATGAGTGGATTCCGTGGAAAGCTTGGTTTTCCTCTCATATGCTCTGTGTGGCGCTGACATTCAGCTCTCCTGGGTAAGGAAAGAGGCTGCTTGGTGGTCTCTGTGCTGGTTCCTGTAGGGTCTGCATTGTCTCTATAGGATCTAAATTATTTTGTTTTCCTTGGGAGTTGGAGAAGAGTTTTAAATTCTGCTTGGTGGAAATAGTTATTCCTGCCTGAAGTTCAAGCTATAAATGGGCCCACCCGTGGCACAGGACCTTCCCTTTGTGACACCACTCAGTATCTCCCCAGTAACACAACCTACTGGGCCTGGTCTGATTTCCGATTATTCCCTTATAATGCTCCTGGATTGGCGAAATCCGTGGACCACCCTCATTTGACCTGATTGTCCTCACTGACACTGCAGGCTCAGAGAAAACAAGTCATTTCATAAAAATGACAAGAATTCTTGATTTTGGAATCACTGAGGAGTTCATATGGTAAAATCCATCTATAAAGTTCCTTGTTCTGTTGAGACATGTTAAGTTTATGAATGTTGATGAATGCTGAGTGTATGATAGAATATATTGTTTACTAGCAAGAACGATGGGGAGGAAAACCTAGCCTCGCCTCTGCCCGCCCCCTTGCTCAAGTAGGAAACTACTTGGGGCATTCCAAAATGGCAGGACAATGTGTAAATATCTTACACCGGTTAAAACACTTCTTTGAGATAGCTGACCCTGCCCCCGTGGCTCCCTCGTGGAGAATGCTCTTTAGGTTGTTTGTGATACGTGGTAAGCAGGCACCAGCTGCCTACTTGGCGTGTTTTGTGTTATGAGAAAATACTGAACACCTGTTTGTTAATAATGATCACCTGTTCAGAGAGAATAAATGCATGGGTCAGAGTTCTCAGCCAAAGTATTCCAAAGTGGCAGGACAATGTGTGAATATCACACACCGGTTACAGCACTTCTTTGAGATAGCTGACCCTGCCCCCGTGGCTCCCTCGTGGAGAATACCTTTACCCCCGTGGCTCCCTCGTGGAGAACACCTTTTACCCCCGTGGCTCCCTCGTGGAGAACACCTTTTAGCTTGTTTGTAATCAGTGGTAAGTGGGCAACAGCTGCCTACTAGGTCTATTTTTGTGTTATAAGAAGATACAGAACACCTGTTTGTTAGTAATAATCACCTGTTCAGAGAATAAATTCGTGGATCAGCCTGCTCGGGGCTTTCAGCCTGGAATGCTGTCAGCGCTTGAGGCTTTCAGTTCAGAAGGCTGCTGGGCCCCCCGAATAGACCCCCTTTGCTGTTCTCTCTGGGTAATCTGCCTTTCATTGTCTTCAGCGCTGCCTGGGTGGAGGTCTCTCTGGCCGAGCTGGTACTCGGTATTGTACTCTTACTGATTTGGCCCCTCTGGGTTAAAACATATGTCCCCTGTCCTTTGTGGATACCGATGTAGCTCAAGAGGGGCTATCAGGAGGTCTAGGCTGAAGCTCCTCCACCTATGGGTGGGGTGTGACCATACACAGGTTCTCACAAAGCCTTATTTCACACCATGCCCTGGCATTCCCAGTCCACCCTACAGAGCCCTGCACCAGGATCTGGTATCACCATTTCCATGTCCCGATGAGGCGTGTGCCTCTCTAAATGTAAAACCAAGAGGAATATCATACTTTCTCAGTGCCTGGAAACACATTTCACTTCCCTCCCATCTGTGTGTTTCTCTATTAAGAATGCATTTTGTCACTCATGAGCACATACAGGCTGGCGTCTCTTTGCTCCCTAAAAACGCCTAGCCCATTGATGGCGAATCACAATTGATGTTGCCTTAGGAAAGAACAAATAGGGTAATCATGAGGAAGGCTGCTGGTTGATGGCCCCTCCGTGCCACTTGGTTTTACGTCTGTTTTCTCACTCAGTCTTCATCAGCAACCTGTGAGGAAGACTCAGTGAAGCAGGCGCTGTTGTTTCCATTTTACAGGTGAAGCAGCAAAGAATCGGAGAGAAGGAGTCACATCTCCCAACTCACAGCTGGTAAGTGATCGATTTTGATCTCGCACTTAGATCTAACTGTAGTCTGAACTGAACTCTTTTTCATAAAATGTAGCTATACGTGATCAGACATTTTCCATGGGCACTCTACTAACAAGTCTTATTTGCTGTAATCGTGTGTGAGGCTGTCATAAAGTCTCATCGACTGGGAGGCTCGGGCAGCAGAAATGCCTTTCCTCCCAGCACTGTCCAGAGGCTGGAAGTCTGAGGTCAAGATGCCGAAGGGGTTGGCTCCTGCAACGCCTCTCTCCTTGGCTTGCAGACGGCTGTCTTCTCCATGTGTCCTCACAGGGTCTCTCCATATCTGTGCCTTCCTAATCTCCTCTTAGGAGGACACACCGGTTCTATTGAATTGGGGACCACCCTGATGAACTGTTTTACTTTAATCTCATCTTTAAAGGCCCTGTCTCCAAAGACAGTTGGACAAAACGTGCCTCAGGTTGTCGAGTCCCTAAGAGGGACTGGGGGTTGAGGTGCAACACAGGAGCCTGGAAGGACACAGTTTAGCCCCTGGGCGCGCTCTCTTCTTCTTCCTCAGCGCGGTGGTCACTTCTGTCTTATTTTATGGATTTATCTCTCATCCTCTGTTTTAGCAAGATGGACTTTTCCATGTTAGAAGTAATCAATTATTGGTAATAAAACAATTTCTGTCCTGAACAAATGGAACCTTTTAATTTACATGTCTCAAGAGCTGGCTAAGTAACCACATTGATGATGTTCTTTCCCTGCTCTGTGTTAGGCAAGAGGTGTCTGAAAATGGACACAGGGTGTTTCCCTTGTGACTGTTCTAACACATATTTATTCCCTGCACATACAAGAACACGTGTGCACACACACACACACACCCCAGTATCTCCCAAAATGTGTCCTAGGAAGCACATCTTATGAGAGGAATTAATATGTGTCTCATAGAGGGAAAAGTTTTTTTTTTAAATTAAATATAGTCGAGAATATTACCCTAAAACAAGTGGATGAGAATTCCCTGCCACAGGATCTCTCGGAGTCTTTAATGTGATGACGTGATGTGTGAATCTCTAAGGTCTTAGAGCAGAGCAGGAGTCAGCAAACTCTATCTCTAAAGGGCCAGCTAGTAAAGCTTTGGAGTTTGTGGATCATGTGGGCTGTCACGGTGACACACTCAGCTGTTGTGGCAGGTAACTGCCATGGACAGTCTGTAAGGAAATGGGCATGGCTGCATTCCAATAAAACTTTATGAAAAGATGTGGAGGGTCCAATATGGCCCTGGGACATGGTTGGCCAGCTCTGTGTTAGAGTACTTTGTGCTTTCCAAGCGTATTGGACCATGGAATTCTTTCCCAAGGGTTGCTGATGTTCCACAGGACACTTTACTCAGCCAGGGTCTGTAATCACAGCACTGGGGCATCTTCCCACTGTCCCATGTCCATTGTCCTGTTCCTCCCAATGCCATAGCATGAGGGGGACGCTCTTTGAGTAGGCACATCTGAGGCCTTGGATAGATCATCCAGACTCCTATTCTGAATTTCTACTAAATGATCCAAACACACTGGGCTGGGAAAATTGCCCAGATAGGGCTGGCATATACGATTTTTTTCAGTACTTCTTGGGATCAGCAGAACTTGAGGCACATTTTGTCATGGTACTTAGTGACTCTAGAGAGACCGTGCATTATCATTGTGGAAAGCCTGTTTTTCCTTCTTTCAAATTAATCTTTTTTTTTTTTTTTTTTTTTTTTTTTTTTTTTTTAAGATAAAGTCTCACTCCTGTTGCCCAGGCCGGAGTGCAGTGGCATGATCTTGGCTCACTGCAGCCTCTTCCTCCCAGGTTCAAGCAATTCTCCTGCCTCAGCCTCCTGAGTAGCTGGGACTACAGGCGTGTACCACCATACCCAGCTAATTTTTATATTTTTAGTAGAGACAGCGTATCACTATGCTGGCCAGGCTGGTCTCGAACTCCTGAGCTCAGGTGATCCGCCTGCCTCAGCCTCCCAAAGTGCTGGGATTACAGGTGTGAGCCTCCACTCCAGGCCTCAAATTAGTCATTTTTGTGGTGTCCCTCCAGCCTGTGTGTGTGTATTTGAGGAGGGCAAAGGGGAGAAAGGGTTAACATGGGAAGGAGTTGTGAGTCAGGCCTCGCATTTGTCAGCTACTGTCACTTATATTTTAAAAGTGTTTGTCTTTAAGCTGATGGCTTTGAATTCATTTTGGACAGAGAGTTTTGGGAAAGGGGGAACTGTTTGTATTAAGGCAGACGTGGATATAGTCTTTCAAGGTGCTAAATTTGTGCTGACTTCGTCCAAAACACAGCCACATCTGGTTATGTCTGGTGTCGACTACTCCAAAAATGTTCTAAATTCCAGACAACCTCTTGGGCTTAGAAATAAAAGTCATTAATCCTGCATTTGAATTTAATATTTGAAATTTCATCCTCATCTTTTTTTTTCTTCCACATGAATTAACTTTTGAAAAGTTGGAAAGAAACATGTGAAATGTTTTTATTTTATTTTTTAATTATTTTTTTAAAGGGTACATTCTTAACAAAAGGGTATAAAATTAAACTAGGTTTGACCTTTTGAGTTTAGCAGATTTTCCACCTGGTCGGAGCAGGAAATGGATTTCTTGGTAGGAAGGCAGCTTCTTCCCCCACTTCTGGAAGGATACTGTGTACATTCTGAGGGTGGTGTGCTACTTGGCCAAGCTATGATGTGAGTTCCTTCTTGACGGTTAGTAGATAAGTGGTGAGGTTGTGCATCTGGGTAGATGATCCAATTCAGAGAGCAGTTCCAGGCAACCCCAGTTCAGTCTCATCAGAAGTATTTAAGCTCTACTCTCCCCACCAAAAAATGCACATAATTCTGCAGAAACCTCACACATGGGTGGATGGGGCCAGCTTGAGTTTCATCCACTCAGGGGCCAACTTCTTTCTGGCATGAGGGGGTACAAGTTTGGGGCTCAGACACAGCCACCTGTGGATTTCTTGATTTCAAAGAGAGAATCTGGGAAAGGAAAGGAGGAGTCTGGTAGCCTGCTGATTGGGGGACAGGAGTGAGGAAGTCCATGTGGAAAGGAGGGGGGGGATTACCCCTTGGAGCAATGGGGGATTTGGAATGTCACAGCTCTTAGAATCAGGGATTTGGGGAATGTGACTTCTGCACAGATGGAGGTGGGGGCTTTCTCCATGAGAGTCATCGCTGCCTGCTCATAATGGTGTCTGCTGCTTCTGACAGCCTGGGTTTGAATCTTGGCCGTGTCTTATTGACTGAGAGACTGCAGAGAAGCCACTTAACCTTTCTGAGCTTTGGTCTCCTCTTGTGTAAAATGGGAATAAAGTAGCACCTTCCCCCTTCCCCCATAGGCTGCTGTGGGGCTCACATGGATGACACATTTACTGTTGGCCTCAGGGCTGGCACCCAGTGACAGGATTAAAAAGTCACTCCCTTATGTAACTCGAGATTATTTTTACTCTTGAATTTATCGTGTTCGCCAAGGCAAAAAAGAAGGCCCGCCCCATCCCTTTTACCACCTCCTGCCTGCCTTTTTGTGACTTGTTTTTCCTTTCAAGGGTGGTCTCTGTTCACTTGGCTCTGATGTCACTGCCTAAAAATGTCAGGTCCTGGCTTGGGGGGGCGGAAGGGGCACGCAGCTCAATCTCTCCCTGGCCAGCCCTGTGCCCCACCAGGGCCCGCCCTGGCATGGGCTCAGGAGTTCCAGGGCTCTTTCCCAGAGGGATTTACGATTCCCTTGGCCAGGACTGGATTGCTCACTCCAGAAATAAAGCAAAGCTGTGGAAAGCTGAGGCCATAGCCTGTACTTTTTTTCTTACCTTATTTGATTCGTGAAGCCACAGAAGAGTCAGGTGCAGGGAAAGTGTCTGGACCAAGCTGGGCTCCGAGGTGAGGTTGTTCTCAAACTGCTGTGGAGCTGGGGCCCGTCCCCTCGACCTTGCTGGGCCTCAGTTTCCTCATCTGGGAGAGAGGGATTTGCACCAGCAGACATGAAAGCGGTCCTCTGCACCACTGATTCTATTTTAGGCAGGTGAAGCAAGTGTTTCCGAAGGGTGGGATTCAAGAGGTCTTAGGTGACACTGATTATTTTGAACTTTCACTTAAATAATTCTACAGGACTGGAAGTGAAGTAGGGCAGGTAAGATGCTTGCCTTGGGTGCAAAATTTAAGAGGACATCAAAAACCCCCACTGGGTGTTGGGTGGGGAAGCCAGGAAGGGGAGGGACCAAGGAAGCCTGTACGAAAGTTGCGTCCTGGGAGGCAGCTGGGGCTCATCTTTCTGGGGGTCTTTGGGGCTGTACTGAAACACCTCAGTGATGTGCTCTGGAGGGCAAGAAAGTTGGGCCACTTGCTTTTGGGGAAGGCAAAGGAGGCTGCGTTTGGGGGCATTAGCTCCCGATTCATACCTGTCCCAGGTGTGGCCCTCGAGGGAGCCTCAGCAGAGCCTGGTGAGCAAGGGTGGAGGGCCCAGGCCACCTGGGGAGGCACCGTGGTATCTGCTTGGGGGCAGTGGGTGGCCGGTGTGGCTGGAGTAGGGTGAGCGGTAGAGGGTGAGAGAGGAGAGGTGATGGGGGGCCTGGAGCCTTGACCTCTTGGTGCTTCCTCTTAGTGGCTGAGCTGGAGTCCCCCAGAGGTGTTGAGCAGGTCTGTGTGATGCCGATGGATGGGTTTTTTTTCCATGGGGGGCCATGGGCAGTGATCAGGATGGAGGGGGAGGGGTGTGGAAGGGCCACTGCGTGGATACAGAGGCCAGTATGAGGCCCTGCCTCCCTGCTAGCCACACATGAACTCCTGGCCCCATGGTCAGCCTTGTTTTGCGGCTGTCAGCTGGGTTCTCTTCAGGGGCAGCCTTCTCTGCCTATGGCTTGAAGAAGAGAAATGAAACATCTGTGGACAGAGATGCTGGGGAGGCTGGTAGTGCCAGGGTTCTTAGCTGGGGTTCTGGAGGACAAACAGCAGTGAGGGTGGAACTGCCATTTGGCATCCAGACCTCCTTGCGATTCTGTTCCCTGCAGGCCCCTCAATCCCAGCTGAGGCATTGGGTTTTGCACTGATGTCTTCTCTCTGCTAAAGGATGTGGAAACCCACCCTTCCCTAGGGAAGCTCTGCTTTAGGGAGTGGACTTTGGCTCTTGATTTTCTGTGGGATTCTCTACTTGTCACTTAAAGGGTGACCACGGCCCGGATGTGATGTTTCTTCTGGATGGCGTCTCCCACCACAGGCGCACTGTACGCTCCCAGACCCGGGAGGTGGGGCTTCTCCAGACCCCAGGAACCCACACGGCTCCTTTCCTGTTTAAGCTGCACAAATTCCAAGGACCGTCTTTTCTGGGTGCTTCATGATGCCTTCATCTTCCTTGAGCTCCGGTTTATCTCAGAATCTCCATCACTTAGAGTGCTTCAGTGTGGCTCGTCTCAAATAGGCGCCTTTATTTATAACTGTAGTGAGCTTCTTTTATGAGGGGCTTCATTTTTTAGGTTCCCTTCCTTGGGTGAGTCCACTCTTTATTCCACAGTGATCTGTGTGGCTCTGGGAAGGCTTGTCCTGCTCCTGGGGCCATGGACAGCGTGTGTCCCAGGTCTAGATGCTCAGAGTTTCTGCCTCCATGGTAACAGGTCCCCAGGCAGATGTGGGACCATCCAGGCCCACCCGTTCTCCCCCAGTCTTGCCCCAGGGCCATAGGGAAAGCTGTGCTCCCTTTTCTGGAACCCCCAGCTTTTGTGGTCCATGAAGACCTGTGCTTCCAAACTTCGTTTTGACTTGAGAACAAAAACAAGACAGCTGGAGTGGAGAGATGGAGAAAGAGGCAGATTCTGCATGGTTTCCATTAGGTTCCTGGACCCAAGGATGCCTAAGAGCAGACCCACACCCATAGATTTTCCAGTTGTGGGGAGCCAACCACGGCCTTTTTGGCGAAGCTGGTTTGAGATGGGGTCCCGGCACTTGCAGCTAGGAGTTCCAACGAATTCTCCGTTTCACACGAGAAAACAAGAACAAGGGATTATTCTGGGGAAGGCTACTGGGAGCTGGCAGATTCAAAGGAAGAGCTAACCCTTCCGCCTCCTGGAAGGGGGCCTGACCAGCATCAGGCCTCATGAACTTGAGTCCAGGGACTGCAGAGGTAGGGCCATCCCTGTGCTGGCTCCACAGATTCCCACACCCATGCTGACCTCCGGGAAGAAGTGGTCTGATGGTTTCAGCATGGACCCTAAGCCCGACCTGCAGCTGGGAGCTGGGGTCAGCACTTCAGGGCCCTCCTGCAATGGAGGAGCGATCACTGCCCCTTGGGGAACAGGGTGTCGGGGTGAGGGATGCAAGGAGATGTCCATCCCGTGGCTGGGGAACAGCAGCAGACGACACATGGGAGCCCTTTTCTCTCCGGTTGGCTGAGGTTACCTGGGAGGGCTTTTGCTCAACGGCTTGGCAGACAGGGTCTGTGTGTGTGTGGAACATTGAGTGTGGATTCCCTGCAGGACCCTCTCCTGGGTGTGGGCATGTCCTTCCACCTCGGGCTTGTCCCACTGGGCATAGGAGACCATAGTGCTGCCACATCTCAGAGCTCCTGGGATGATGGAGTGAGTCCAGGTCTCAGCAGGTATGCTGCAAATGATATTTAAGTCCATTTATGACAAGGACCAATTTCCATCTAGTCAATGGCCATGCTACTTGTAAACATCTCTTTTCTTCTACTCACCATAGCAGCAGGCTTGCACTGGATAAGGTGAACTTGCTGCATGGAAATGTCCTGCTAAGTCATGGAATCCCATCTTGAACAAGGGCACCTCAATTTTTAATGCCCAGGCTTCCTTTTGAGGAGCATGAACGCCTCAGTCTCTGATGTCTGGGTTATTACTACTGCTCCCAACTTGTAAAGATTTGGACACATTTCTAGCACTTTAAATGTCTAAATTGTGTGTGCTCTCTCTGGAATAAGCTACATCCTGAATATAAAAAAGGTCCCCATGCTTAGGTCTGAGGCCATTTATAGCAATTCCTGTTTCCACTGTGGAGCTCAGTTTTGCTGATATGGAGGGAAAATTTCAAGCCCTCTGGTGTATAAATTTAGTTAACATTTTATTGCTTGTGACTTTTTTATCACATGACTTTTGTTTTTCATTAGGTTAGTGAATGAGATTTACTAATAAGCCAAGTAAAGTCTATTAGTGCACGGGCCTTTTCCTGCAGAATTAATTCTCCTGCAAACCCACAGATGTTAGGAGCTCAGGCTGAGTAACACAAGTGTGTCCCTCACAGCTTGGAAATGCTGAACCGGCACACACTCACTTTGCAGTTAGCACAAAAGCTGGTATAATTGTCGTAGATTTGTTTCCTCAAAATCAATATTAGATGTCTCAAGGATCAAAACCAAAAATAGACGTGAAAGACAATGGAATTGCCCTGGCAATAAAATGCCTTAAGTACAACTTTGCAGTTCAAGCTTGACAGGTGACCATGATGAAATGAGATTTTGAGATTAATTTAGAGTTTTTATTTCCTTTTTGGTTATTGAAAAGTTCTGTTTACAAGGCATGAGAAGAGTTAATTTGCCTCAATCAAATATTAGCATATTGTTTACACCTGTACAGGTTTTTCCACACACCTGAGTATCTGTTGGGAATGCTGTTGTTATTGTGTATTTCCAGAATTTATGTTTTTCCTGCTTACTAAAAAGAGTTCTGATTTTTTTTTTCTTTCTGGATTCTTTCCTTTTCACTCTGTTTTGATATTAACAGCCATTGATGCTTGACATTTTTCCATTATTGATTTCCATTAATTGGAAGCTGCAGGATTGTGATATTCTAATTCTCTCAATGAGTTTTCATTTTATTAGTGGAAGTAAGTTTACACAGAGATGTACTCCTTCTGTGATCACCCAGGCGGAGTCTGCTACACACCCAGGGTAGATGGCAGAGCCCGCCGCTCAACCTAGACTACAGACCTGGGCGGCATGTGACTGCACTGAATACTGCAGGCAACTGTAACACAGTGGAAAGGATTTGTGCATTCAAACAGTTTTAAACATAGAAAGGGTACCGTAAAAATAGAATACAAAAGATCAAAATGACGTGCCTTTAGAGGGCACTCATCCATGAACGGAGCTGAACGGACTGGAAGCTGCTCCGGGGGAGTGAGTGAGTGGTGAGTGTGAAGACCTGGGATATTACTGCACACTACTACTACATTCTGCTTGTAGTAAGTTTGTATCATAAACTCAATACTTTTTTATTCTCCTCCCCGTTTTTTTAAAAATGTGATTTTCCTCCACTTTCAGGAAATTACCTCTGGTAGTTGTTCGAAGTCAGGGAGCTCCTTTCTTTGCTTCTCTGTTTGTTCTTTTATCGTATTAACCCTTTGGTAGCTGGTGTGCTGATATTTCCTGGTTCCTTCCTCCTCCCTCCCTGTTATCTGGTCCCTCTCTTCCTTTGTTTCTGTCATCCCTCTTGTCTCAGTGTTGAATCTGCTTTTAGCAGGGGCCCTGCCCTGGAAGAAAGCCGAGGCCACTCAGTTTGGAGAATCTCTGGAGGTCAGCCTGCCCCAGCCTGGATTTCTTGACATCACCTACTATCAGTTAGAAACTCCTCTCTGCTTCTGCCACTGTTCTGTGGTTTGTCATGTTTGCCTCTGAGCATCTGTGGTCTACTTTGCGGTTCCCTGGTCTCCAGCCTTCCAAGGCCCTGAACATCCCTAGCTGTGCCTTACATAGATGCTGGTGACACACAGGTACTTGTATTTGATACCAGCTGCCACCTGCTTGTATTTGGAGTTTGAGGACAGCTTCTTGTCTCATTTGCTGTAGAAGTTGTCTAAGGGTGTAGTTTTGCCTCTCATTGTTCTGTCTGTTTTTATATGGAGATTTGGGAAGATTCAAATCTGTGCTGCTGCGTCCCCATCCCCTGAAATGAAACTTGACAGGTGCAATGAAACGCCTCAGGAGACAGCCAACTTGCCATCACCAGGAGTCTCCCAATTTTGGTTAAGTGCAGAAAGAAACACTGGAAAAAACCCACGGGCTTTGGAGTCAGCTAGACCTGGGAGGCAGCCCTCCCCTCTCCACCGTCACTTCTGTCACTTTGGGTCTGATGCATTTCCCTTGTCTGAGTCTTGGTGCTGTCATCTCGAAAATGAGGGAAACAGCACCAACCACATGGGGCAAGCGGGATGAGGACATGTGAGGCTTCCCAGGGCATTGGCGTGGGGCTTGGTGTATGTGGGAGAGAAGTTTCTTCCCCGTGACCCTGGGGATTAGGGAAGGGGATCAGGATCAGGATGTAGCCATCAATGTAATTTCTTTTGGGGTCTTGTGGGCCAACCTGATCACACAGGCATCCCAGACTAAAGTGAGAGTTGACATTCCTGCTTCTAGTGTTTGTCACATCTTCCTGCTTTACACCAGGAAAGTCATCTTTGTCCAGGTGTGAGCGTTTGTCTTAGATTGTATGAAAGGGAAATGAAAACAGTTGAACATTTGATCATTACATGGCACATCCCTCACTGTGGGAGTATCACGGTGCCCTCAGGGACAGCTGACATGCAGAGGACTTTCGGCTCTCAGTTAAATGTCTCCTGACTGCTATATGCATGTCTTTATTTTTTCACCATTGCCTTTAGCATTTATATATATATATATGTATATATATATATATATATATATATACATATATATATATACACACACACACACATACATACATACACACACATATAATATATATACATATTTATGTGTGTGTATATATAAAACAATATATAACTATAAATATATAAAACACTTACACGCACACTCATTAATGAATCTACTATGTGTAATTTTCCTTTTCTCTATTCCTTTCTAATCTGATCATTCTAATGTGTCTGGACAAAATAACCAAGTTTGTTAGAATTGTGTTTAAACAAAAAGTACAGAATGCGTGCTGGAGGCATCAATAAAGCTCATGTGTTTTACTCCGTGTGTTGCGTGTTTGGACACTCAAAGACCTTCCACGCCTCCTTCTTAAATGAGTTCTGGATCACGTAGACACCTAGAGAGTGGACAGTGAATAAATCCGATGTCTGGACAGCACACATGGGCAATGAAACAGGACTAGGTGCAGAGATGAAAACGGCATCTCAGAATCACAACAACAATCACAGAATGGTTTACAGCCAAAGAAAAGAACTCCTTTTCTCAGGGGAGATATGAGGCTGTCCGTCTATGACACAGATTCTCAACAGTTCCATTGGCTGCACGGTTTTTTCTTTTTTTTTGAGGCAGAGTCTCTGTTGCCCAGGCTGGAAGGCAGTGGCTCAATCTCAGCTCACTGCAACCTCTGTCCCTGTGGTTCAAGCAATTCTCCCTCCCCAGCCTCCTGAACTACTGGCTCATGCCACTACACCTGGCGAATTTTTGTGTTTTTAGTAGAGATGAGGTTTCGCCATGTTGGCCAGGCTGGTCTTGAACTCCTAGCCTCAAGTAACCTGCTTGCCTCAGCCTCCCAAAGTGCTGGGGTTACAGGTGTAAGCCATCATGCCTGCCTGGCTGCAGTTCTGATTTCCTGGTTGGGTGATCCACTTGGCCTGTATTTGCTCGACAACTGGTTGACATCCCTCTTCACTTGTGCTTGTTTGGCCGAGTGGCAAGGAAAGGAGTTTGGGGCGGGACAGGAGAGGCAAGTGCAGAGGCATCTTCCCGCCGTCGCCACCCTACAAGCATGTGTGGGAAAGGAGCTGCCAGCAAGGGGAAGGAATGAACTCCCCTGCTCCTCTCCTGGGCTATTAGGACGTGTACAAACACTTTTTTTCTTTTTCTTTCTTTTTTTTTTTTTTTTTAAGAGTTTTTCTCTTGTTTCCCAGGCCAGAGTGTAATGGTGTGATCTTGACTCACCGTAACGTCTGCCTCCTGGGTTCAAGCGATTCTCCTGCCTCAGCCTCCCAAGTAGCTGGGATTACAAGCATGTGCCACCATGCCTGGCTAATTTCTATATTTTTAGTAGAGATGGTGTTTCACCATGTTCGTCAGGCTCGTCTTGAACTCCTGACCTCGTGATCCATCCAACTCGGCCTCCCAAAGTGCTGGGATTACAAGAGTGAGCCACCGTGCCTGGCCCACAGACACTTCTTGTACCATCTCTAGATCTTCATTCTGGTGTGCAGGGCAGGTGAACACATGGTAAACTCAGGGACCTCTGTCTCTAGCATGGTGGAGTCAACATGAGTGTAAACCCACAGGCAATCCTGGAGCCTGTTTTGACTTCTGTAAAATGGAAATAAGGCCCATCTGCTAACATTATTGTTTGGGTGAAATGTGGTAATGTCCATAAGTTTTAACAAAATGCCTAGAATATAGTCAGATCCATAAATAATTTTTTTTGGTCATTATTTAGACAAAAAGCTTAGCCACCTTCAAGCATTATTATTTGTTCAATTGTTTTACTATCTTTCTCTCCTACCAAGCTGTCAGTTCCACGGGGCCCACATAAATTGTGTCTGTTTTGTATGAAGATGTGACAGCTGCTTTCCCACCTGGGGTAGACAGAATAACAGTCCCCTAAAGAGTCCATATCCTAATCCCTGGAACCTGAATGTGCTAGCTTACATGACAAAAAAGACTTTGCAAGGTATGACTGAGTGAAAGAGCTTGACACAGGAGATTACCTTGGATTGTTCAGGTGGGCCCATCTATAAATAATCCAGGCAGCGTTCAGTCTCTGGTGGAGGAAGAGGGTATAATGAGAGCTTTATCTCAGTCTGGGAGCTAGGCAAGGCAGCTCGAAGAGATTCGGGTTCAAGGTGAGACTCAGAGGCTGGTGGAGTTGGCCCAGGAGAGGAGGCTCAGAAGAGAGCTCCAGGCAGGAGCAGGATCCAGAAGCCGCTGAGTTCCCAACAGCAGATGAGGTGGTCCAGGCAGGAGCAGGATCCAGAAGCCGCTGAGTCCTCAACAGCAGATGAGGTAGTCCAGGCAGGAGCAGGATCCAGAAGCCGCTGAGTCCTCAACAGCAGATGAGGTGGTCCAGGCAGGAGCAGGATCCAGAAGCCGCTGAGTTCCCAACAGCAGATGAGGTGGTCCAGGCAGGAGCAGGATTCAGAAGCCGCCGAGTTCTCAACAGCAGATGAGGTGGTCTAGGTTTTGCAAAGGCAGAATCCACCCGAGGCTGGTCTGGGCACCCCTGTCACACAAATGAGAAAACAGCAGCTCAGAAAGATCTGGAACCTTTACACATGAGAAGCAGGAGAGGGCGTTGTGCTAGATTGAGTAGATATCTTTCTCTCTCAGGAGCATCTGTGTGTGAGATTATTTCCTGTTTTCCTGGGCGTCCTTGAGGTCAGGCTGGTCACTCACAGCTTCTTATTAGGTTGGTTCAAAAGTCAGTGCGGCTAATGGCAAAAACCGCAATGACTTTTGCACCCCCTGAAAGGCTGATGAAAAAGTCTCGCTCACGGGCAAAGGCAGAACCCTCTCCAAAGCCCAATTCCAGCTTTGTGCACCTAGAGCTTTGGGAGAAAAAGCTCTGGGGGTTTGCATTAGCCACACGCGTCTTTTTCTTGGGAGCAGGATCCAGAAACACTGAGGTCCAGTCTCTGCGTGCCATCACCTCTGGATCCGCAGAGTCTGGCAGAGGACAAGCTGGACGTGCCCATGATAAAGGGATGGGGGCCTGGGCTTCACAAGCTGGCATGAGCCGGGCAGATACTCGTCTCCTGCAGCTGCAACTCTGAGCTCTGTCACTGGCCCCAGAAGAGGAAATATTCCTTCAAGTGCTCCAGCCATGCAAGAAATGTGTCCGTCTGTGTTTTCCTTGCAGTTACCGAAACCCTCCGGCTCATGTTTAACATCGGTTCCAGCTTGACTTTTGTGAAAATGTCGAAACCTAATTTTTTCGTTGAGCGATTTTCAGTTTGAGGCCAGCATCAAATTAGAAGCCTCCCCCGCTGGCAGGGGTTGGCACTCCGGCAGGCGAGAGCCTCACACATGCTTGGGATATTCAATACGCTTTGTACCGCTCGGTACAAGAAACCCAGTCAGAAAATCCTGATTTACGGTGGTGCTCAGGCTTCCTGTTACTCTAAACCATGAACTTGGAACTGCACCCTGCGTTTCTGGCCAATGCAGCTGCCTCCACCACCTTCCCTCCTATCGCCAGCCTCACTACTTATATAATCATGTCAGGAATGGAATAATTGACTTTCCAGGGCTTTGAATTGTCCCAAACTTCAGTCTGCCTCCCTTTTTTTTTCTATTGAGGTGAAATTCACATAACATAGAATTAACCATTTCAAAGTGAACAACTCGCTGGCATTTAGGAAGTTCATAGTGTGTGCCACCACCACGTCTATCTCGTCCCCAAACATTTTCCCCCTAAAAAGAAATTCTGTTCCCATTAGGCAGCCACTCCCCACCCCTCTTTCCCCCGCTCCTGGCAACTATTAGTCTCTTCTCTGTCCCTATAGAATTTGTCTATACTGAACATTTCATAAAGCAGAATCATAACATGCAGCCTTTTGTGACTGGCATCTTTAGCATATTTTCGGGGTTCATCTATGTTATAGCATGAATCAGTAGTTGATTCTTTTTCATGGCTGTATGGTATTCCACTGCATAGATAGACTACAGTTTGCTTATTCAGTCATCCATTAGTGGACATTTGGGCTGTTTCTACCTTTTTGGTTATGAATAATGCCACTATGAATATTCATCTACACATTTTTCTTGAGTCCCTGTTTTTATTTCTCTCAGGTATTTGGAGGAATTGCTGACTTGTGTGCTAAATCTGTGTAACTTTTTGAGGTTGGGGGAGACTTCCCTGGAGGAGGTGCTGTCCATGTGAGGACCCTAAGGAACAATAGGAACTCACCTGTGCATTGTGGCTAGGTGGTGAAGCGGACTGAAGGTGGCCAAAACCAGTCCCTGGAGGCCTCCCATTGAGCTTCAGCCCTGACCTTCAGCCTGAGGCTATGCCCTGCAGTGCTGAGGGCCTAAGGGGTCTGGGCTGTGGGCTGGGCCCTCCTTAGGCAACCCTCAGGTGGAGGAAAAGGTGTCAGTATGCCTCCGGAAAGAGGCCTTTGTGCCTGGTGGGGCCTGGGTGAGGCACCCACCCCCTGCCACTATGCTCATCCAAACAGGCCAGGGTTCTGATCCGGCCCTGCCCAGTCCCACTTTGGAGACGGCTGCATGGAGTTCCAATTCTGATTCTGTAATTTCCTTAGCTGTGTGGCTCCAAACCAGTCTCTCTACCACTCTGACCCTCAGTGTCATCATCTAGATAATAAACAGAATTGCGTCAATAGGGAGAGCTGACAAGTGCTGTCTGTCCTGAGCACTCACTGTTTCATGGAGAAGAACTCGTTTAATTCCCACAGCTCTGTCTCTGATACAGGTGCTATTGTCCCCATCTCACAGATGAGGAAACTGAGGTACAGAGAGGCTGACAGTTGCCTGGGGTCACATCCTTAGTAAATGGCAGAGCTGGGCTTTGAGGAAGGTGGTGAGAACACAGCCCTTCCCTTATCAGTGTACAGCCCTATTGTTGCTGTTATGTGGTACCATACTATCAAATGAAGTTTCTACTCAAACAGAAGGGGATAATGAAGATTATGTTTCCACCTCTCTGCGCATGGTCAGTTCTGTCCCTCACACATCCCGGCCACTTCCCCTCCCTCTTGGTTAATGTCGAAGCTGGTCCTAAGCACCCCATTGTATCTGTAAATATGTCAGTGTGCATCTCTAGAAGAGGACTGCCTTTTTCAGTGCCTTTCTGCCCCTCTGTGTTCCTTGCATACCCGAAACTTCCAGCATGAGTCCTGACACAGGAAGTGCTTTGTAAATGTTTGCTGAATGAGTGAGTGAAGGAGTGAGTGAATGAATGAGGAAGTGAGTGAAGGAATGAGGGGGTGAGTGAATAAGTGAGTGAATGACTTGGTGAGTGAATTAGTGAATGAGTGAGTGAAGGAGTGGGTGAGTGAGTGAATGAGTCAGTGGGTGAGTGAGAGAGTGAGTGAGGAATGAGTGAGTGGGTGAAGGAGTGAATGAGTAAATGAGGGAATAAGTGAGTGAGTAAATGAGTGAATGAATGAGTGAATGGATGAAGGAGTGAATGAGTAAATGAGTGAGGGAATAAGTGAGTGAGTAAATGAGTGAATGAATGAGTGAATGGGTGAGGGAGTGAATGCGTAGATGAGTGAGTGAGGGAATGAGTGAGTGAATGAATGAGTGGTTGAAGGAGTGAATGAATGAGTGAGGGAATGAGTGAGTGGTTGAAGGAGTGAATGAATGAGTGAGGGAATGAGTGAGTGAGTGATCCCATGGAGCCAGCTGGCTAGGACCTCACATTTTCTGTGGATTCCCTGTGAGAGTCACTCTTTCGTTCCCCAAGAGTTGACAAGGAGCCCTGGCAGCCCTGAGCTGGGAGGGCCGGAGACCTCCCTGGAGACGAGGACTACGACCCCTCAGTGTAAGTAGGTGACAGATTATGACAGGGATAAGAGCGCCTAAGCCTCAAAGAAAAACAGTGCATGTTTATGCAGGTCCGCACTTCCAGCCTGCTGAGGCCTCTGCAGACACGGCTTGGGAGGCTGCCGCCCGACCGGGCCAAATTGGACCGAGGTGCATAGAGCCAGCCCACCCACTTCCCACCCGGCCTGCCGCAGCCTGCGTGTGTGGGGCGGGAGCACAGGGGTGTGCCCCTGTCTGTCTGGAGGAGCGGAGGCCACCTGCATGGTCCGAGGGGTCCAGCCAGACGGGTCTCTGCCTCAGCAGCTGGAGGGCAGCGTGTGGGCTCACCCTCTGGCTGCCCATAATTACATCATTGTGTCTGTGAACTTGCAGTCGAGGGCAGAGTTGGGGAGTAACGTGGATCCTCTGAGCCCACATGTCTGCCCTGTCTTGGTTCTTTCAAATCCTGGTCACTCATGGAAACCCAAGGCCTTGCCTGCTGGCCGTGGCTGCAGTCTCCAGGACGTGTCTCCTCCAAGCCGTCTCCAGCCCTCTTGCTCCATGTTCTCACCCTGTCTCATTTGCCCACCCCTGTTGGCTGCTGCTACTCAACTCAGGCTAGGAGTCCTGAACTCCCCCGCCGATACTCATCTTTAGGGTTTGGGAACAATGTTCCTGGAAAATCACAGTAATTCCTGAAATCATGTTATTCTACCTCTTCCAGAACACTGTATGTGATTTCAGTAACAAGAGATCCTCAGAGTAAACGGTAAATCATTTTTCTGTGATAGGATTAAATCAAAAGTTCCAGAGTGTTTTCTATTTAAAAAAAGATATAATGATAAATACTTGGCTTAGTGTTTTATGTCAATATCTTTTGACAATATTATGTCATTTGGCAGGAGTAGACATTAATCTGTACCTTATTCAAACGTGATAAATTAGACACATTAACAAAATCTCAAAAATCATTAAAAAATTGAAGAACCACAAATATTTAGTAGAGTTACCAATCTTATGGTGAAATTTCAGAAAACACAGTGCAATAGTGGTCCTATGTGAAGGCCTTGATCTTTACCTCAAAAAATATACCAAGTAGGCAGCTGTTGCCCACTTACCACTGATTACAAAGAAGCTAAACAGTATTCTCCACGAGGGAGCCACGGGGTAAAAGGTGTTCTCCACGAGGGAGCCACGGGGTAAAAGGTGTTCTCCACGAGGGAGCCACGGGGCAGGGTCAGCTATCTCAAAGAAGTGCTGTAGCTGGTGTGTGATATTCACACATTGTCCTGCCACGCTGGAATGCCCCAAGTAGTTTTCTACTGTGGGTCAGGGGGGCGGCTAGGTTTTCCTTGCCATCGTTCTTCCTAGTAAACAATATATTCTATCATACACTCAGCATTCATCAATATTCTTAGTATTTCTAAACAAATGTGGTCCAAATGTAGATAACATTAATCTAGACGTAGAGACATTTATTTTGCTGTTACTTTGGTTGGATTGCTGAGAGTGCATCCCAAAGTGTCTGTGACTGGGTGTTAGGGGCCTGTTGCTTCATCTATGTTTATTTCTTTTTTAACGGTTTCATTTTTAACAGTTAACAGAAGTCAATCTCTTGTCTTCTGGCTGTTTTGATGGTTTGCCATTGAAATTGGGTTTTACTAACTGTGATTGAAGATCAGTGTCTGATTTTGCTTGGAGAATTCTCTAGTAATGTTCAGACCTTCTTCCGTTTGCATTTCTTCTTAGATCTTTATAAAGATCTATGTGCCCCGAAGTGCCTATTCCTACTCCAGAAGCATGCCACATTCAGATCTTCTGGAAGTGTTGACACCCCCCACACAGAATCATGTGTTGAAATTGCCAATTTAAGGACTTATTTTGCTTCCATAACTTGTTGTTTCTTGGAACACCTATCATAGGATTTGTATAGAGTATACTATGTATATAAAGGTATTCATAGTTATTTGCAAGAATCACTCACTGTTCATGGCAGACCCTGACCTCACGGTTTCAACATGACAACGGTAGTGAGATCAGCAGGTGGGAGACACTGACTCAAGGGTCCCCTTCCCCTCCCCCACACTTCACCTGGTTCCCAGAGACGTGGACCTGCACCGTCAACTCCCAGGGCCAGCGTTTCCTGTGTCCACTTTGGAGAACTTTGTTGGTTCCTTCAAATTTATAATGTTTCTGTTTTGACTGTTAGGCTTAATTCTTTCAGGAGAATTATGACACATTTTTAAATTTTCTTGATTTTTCAACTTTTTTTTTCGGGGGGGGAGGGTGTGAGGAATGCGGAGAAACATATCTATAATGACAAACACCTTCAAGGAATTCCTGACCTGGAAACACGAATTCAGGCTCTTCCTAAGGAAGGCATCTAAATGACAAGTGACACATGCCAACATGTTGCCAACAAGGTGCTCCAGTGCATTCACATGTGGATGTGCAAATCACATCCAAAATAGATGTCATTGCACGCCTGTAAGAGAGGGAAAATGTAAAGTTTGACGGTGCCGAGCCCTGATCTGGACACATCTCTCAGCTTCACTGAGGGCTGACAGAAGCCCCTCCTTTACCTCTCCCCAGCAGCTCCTGGTCTTTGACTTCGTGGGCTGTGTGCCACGCTGTGTCACACCCTGGGATGTACATTGTCCCTGTCACCTGCTCAGCAGCCCTAGGCAGTGGACCCACACTTCTGATTGCCAGCTCATGGGTGCAGAGAGCAGAGGTGTTAGGGAATTTCTTACTTCACCTGTGCTCAGAGCCACTATCTTCCGATTTGTTAAGTGCCAAAAGCATGACCACATTTGTTGAGAAATACTAAGTTTATGAATGTTGATGAATGCTGAGTGTATGACAGAATATATTGTTTACTAGGAAGAACGATGGCAAGGAAAACCTAGCCGCCCACCCCCTCCCCCAAGTAGAAAACTACTTGGAGCATTCCAAAGTAGCAGGACAATGTGTGAATATCACACACCGGTTACAGCACTTCTTTGAGATAGCTGACCCTGCCCCCGTGGCTCCCTCGTGGAGAACACCTTTTACCCCCGTGGCTCCCTCTTGGAGAATACCTTTTACCCCCATGGCTCCCTCTTGGAGAATACCTTTTAGTTTGTTTGTAATCAGTGGTTAAGTGGGCAACAGCTGCCTACTTGGTATATTTTTGTGTTTGAGAAAATACAGAACACCTGTTTGCTTATAATAATCACCTGTTCAGAGAATAACTTCGTAGATCAGAATCTGCTGGGGGCCTTCAGCCTGGAATGCTGTTAGCCAGTGAAGGCTTTCAGTTCGGTAAGGCTGCTGGGCCCCCTGGATAGACCCACTTCGCTGTTCTATCTGGGCGTCTGCCTCTTCTTGCCTTCAGCACCGCCTGGGTGGGGGTCTCTGGCTGAGCTGGTTCTTGGTACACATTCGACTTGCTCTGTTCATTCATTTCTAGGCAAACCCTACGAGGACTTAGGGAGGAGAGGTGCAAATCATTCCCCTGCCACCCTCACCACCTTCATCCCCAAGGTCCTGTTATTATCCTCATTTTAAATGTGATGGGTCTGGAGCCTGGAAATGCGATGTACCTGTTCAAGGGCATCCAGTGAGTGACAGAGCCAGGACTGGCCAGGCACGTTTCACTGTGATTCTAGACTTCCTCCTCATTCTAGAATTCTTCCCATTTCCTGCTCTGGCATCCCAGAGTCAGGTAAGTTGAGCCTGCCCGCTGCCCGGCTATCCCAAGAGGAGAAAGGCAGCTCAGGCTCTTTCTTTCTCTCCTTCTCTCTTTCCCTCTTTCTCTTTTCCTTTTCCTGTAACTTTTAAAAATAATATATTTTGGCCAGCTGTGGTGGCTCACGCCTGTAATCCCAGCACTTTGGGAGGCCGAGGTGGGTGGATCACCTGAGGCCGGGAGTTCGAGACCAGCCTGACCAGCATGGAAAAACCCTATTTCTACTAAAAATACAAAATTAGCTGGGCATGGTGGCACATGTCTGTAATCCCAGCTACTTGGGAGGCTGAAGCAGGAGAATCGCTTGAACCCAGGAGGCGGAGTTTGCAGTGAGCCAGGATTGCGACATTGCACTCCAGCCTGGGCAACAGGAGTGAAACTCAGTCTCAAAAAAAAAAAAAAAAAAAAAATTTATTTTACAGAGCAGTTTTAGGTTTTCAGAGAATTGTGCAGGCAGCACAGAGTTCTTGTTCACTCCATCCCCCCTCCAAGCCTCCCCGTTGTTAAATCCTGCACGAGTGTTGTACCTCTGTGACAAGGGATGAATGGGTATTGATACGTTGTTACTGATACCCATAGTTCACTCCAGGTCTACTCTCTGTGGTGTAGTTCTAGGGGCTTTGTCAGATGCAAGGTGTCCCGTCTCCACTCTTACACTGCCAAGACAGGTTCACTGCCTCAAACAACTCTTTTGGGTGGGACCTTTTTAAAAAAGTACCATTCTGTCTGTAAATGCCCCAACATAGTTCCTGACATACACCAGAGACCCAAAGAATTACAGTCATCCCCCCTTTACAGGGGAGCCTACTCCCTGGCTATAGTCCCCCCCAGGGGTCCACTCCATCCCCTAAATGATGCTGGCCCCTGGTACGAGCCATGTCAGCAGAAAAGGGCCCCACAAAACAGGATCACGAGGCTGGCATCTTTAGATAGAGGAATGCCACCAGGGAGCAGCTTCCACAACTCTGCAGGTCAAAGGACCACTTGTGTGGGTTGTTGACTTTAGGCTGGCCATCATGGACCTACTGGGTCCCGACATCACAGCTTGCAGGCTGAGCAGCTCAGCCACAGATCTGCACCCGATGATGGAGGGCACAGAAATGAGACGTGACCACAGGGGCCACTGAACTTTAAGAGCCACAAACAGTGATGAATGATGGGGTTGGTTCTTCATGCTTGCCTGTCCAGAAGGTGGCTACAGTTGAGGATGTCCTGGCTTGCAGCATTCCTTTCCAAAGGTATTGGATCAGAAGGAGGCAGTTGGCATCAGCAACGTGGTCATAACGTTTGTGCAAATAGGGTGAGCTGCAGGGGTGAAATCATGGGTCGTGACGAGATACTGGACATTTGTTTCAGTTGCCTATTGCTTCCTGACAATTCCCCACATTTAGTGGCTTTGAGTAACAGTGATTTTGTATTCTGTGATTTCTGGGCTGGCAGCGTGGCTCAGCTCACCCTGTGTCTCCAGGGCCATTCACTGGCTGCATTCAGCTGGGAGCTTCTTGATGTGCCGTCCGGCCCCTCACCCCCATGTCTATCCCCCAGCGCCCCTTCTGGGGGCCTCATTCTAGCATGAGCACCTGTGCTTCCTCACAGTATGGCTACCGGGTTCCAAAGGCCACACCCAATCTGCAAGCTCAGGAAGCCTTTGCTTACATCACATTGGCCAATGCTCTACCAGCCAGAGCAAGTCACAGGGCCAAGCCCAGAGTCAGTTTGAGAGGGGGGTGACGCAGGCTCTGAGTGCCAGGAGACTTGTGATTCAGAGTGGCACAATGAAGGTGCCGCCTGCCCAGCTTGGACCACCCCAGGACGTACCCCCAAAGTGGTGGGCCAGTTTTCCCCTCAGCAGCACCGAGTCTGCCCACTGTGGTCTCCAGGTGTCTGTCTATGGGTCTGTACAGTGTCACTGTCTAGCCCTCCCAAGCCTCACTAGGAGAAACGGGATGTACCCTGAGAAAAGGTCCCAGCCCCCAGCCCCCAGCCATCTGATTCTTTCTTGTTCATCAACGATGACTTTCCTGGATTTCATCTCGAAAGGTGGCTGTTTCTCTTCCTCTTCTGGTTACCACCCTTGCCTGTCCTCCTGGGGACAGGAGCCACCCACCTCAGTGGTTTTCAAACACTGTTTCATTTAAGCCCCCTGGCCACCCTGCTTCACCTGTTTCAGAGAAGAGGATCTGAGGCTCAAAGCATGAGTTGGTACCAGAACACAGCCAGCCTGTGAGGCGCCTGAGCCTGCAGGCTGCCGATGTGCCCATGGGAGCTCTTCAGACCTTGTGGTCACAGCGAGGTGGGCTCTGATGTGTGCCTGCTACGTGGGTGGGGACCCTTCCCAGCCTGAGGCCTAGACATCTTACAGAGATACAAAAGCAGTGGTAACTCATTCTGCCTTCAGACCCTGTGTATGAAAGACTTGGGAGCAGCATCCATTGATGATGGCCCAGTTCTTTCTGTTTCTTTTTTTTTTTTTTGAGACGGAGTTTTGCTGTTTGGCCAGGCCAGAGTACAGGGGCACAATCTCAGCTCATTGCAACCTCCGCCTTCTGGGTTTAAGCAATTCTTCTGCCTCAGCCTCGCGAGTAGCTGGGACTACAGGCGCACACCACCACGCCCAGCTAATTTTTGTATTTTTAGTAGAAATGGGATTTCACCATGTTGGCCAGGATGGTCTGGATCTCTTGACCTCATGATCCGCCTGCAGGCTTCTGTTACTTTGGCACTGGGAAGTGGAGATGCTGGTGGTTTCTGTAACACAGCTGATTTTCTGGTGTGTGAGTCCCATGCAGCAGTGGATACTAATGTGGGTCTTAGCCCTGCAGAGGATTCTGGCTGAGTGTTGTAAACTTGTCACTGTTGTGGTTTGATGGAGATTTGACTGGAGCCTCCCCCAGCAGAGACCAGCTAGGCCCAAGTAGGGCCCCAGGGAAGCAGGGCTTGGCTGAGATTGCTGCAGCCCAGCCCAGCACCTCACCCTTGGCCTTGTAGGCACAGAAATGTGATCTGGTCTGTGCCCCAGATGTGCTCAGGCTCTGGAGGACTGACTCACGCTAACCTAACTCACAAGAGACAGATGCAACCCCCGAATGCAGCGTGCTGGAGTGCGGCGAGGAAGGGGCTCAGTGGGGGCAGATGTCAGTGTCAGCTGGTCAGTGCAGTCCCTTTCTGGGTCAAATTACTGCTTTATAGTGAGCCCCCAAGTGTCCATTGGGCTGGAGGCTTGTCAGCTTGGCCAACACATTTATCCCTGTGGGAAAGCTCTGTGCGAGCTGGAATTCTACTCAGAAGCTTGCTTAGTAAGTGCAGAATCTGAGCTGGGGCGTGGGCTGGAAGATCTCTAGGTTGAGTGGGTGGCAGAGCCAGCTCCAAGGCTTGCTAGGATTTCAGCTAAGGCTGGGTGGACCTGTGGGCTTGAGGTCAGGGCAGGCAGAGCTGAGTCCTTGTCTCTGTGCAGGCATGCAGGAGCTGGTGGCCTTGGGAAAGTCCCTCACCTCTGAGGCTCCCGTTCCTCCCAAGTAAAATCAGGATTGCTCCCCCCACCACTCTGCAGGTGGCCCCACTGCACCGCCACCTGCTCTCTGTCCTGGGACCTTGAACCCTGTTTCCCAGTGGGTTTAGCTATTGGGGTCCCCTGGCATGATATGGAGAGTAGAGAGCAAAGTTTGGGGTGCTATCCCCCCAGCTCCCCACACAGGAGATGGGTCCCATGGTTTGGCTGGGTGCCTACCCCAGGCTGCAGCTTGTCCCGGTCGGTCTCCTCCCACTGCTGCCACCTCCTGAGTTCCAGCAACCACAGTAACCTTCCCCTCCCTGCTATTTATTACACCCTTTTCTGGGATCCCCAAATGTGAGCCACATGCATACGTTCCCATGCATTTACTTTTGGTATTATTTTTACAACTTTAAACAAATACAGCTCATCTTAGCTCCTAGGCTCTACAGTAATGGATGGCAGCCAGATATGGGCTGTGGGCCTGACTGGGACCCCGTTCCTCATTTTGTCCGGCTTGCCTGTGCCACCTGCTTCCTGCGGGGACCTGGGCTAACGAGCAGCTGGGATGATGACGAGAGTGGACGGTCCAGCACAGAGCTACCCAGCAGCTGGGGCCACCATGGCTCTGGTGCATTGGGAGATTTCCCCCTGAGCTCACGGCACGTGGCTATGACTGAGGGCGTTGGCCCAGTCTCAGGGCCACAGCTGCACTTGGAGGGGAACCTGAAGGAGAGCCCTCAGCACTGGGGACTGTGTCACTGCAGATGCTGGGCCCTGGCTCTTCTGAGGTCAGGTGAGGCTGTCACAAGAGCACATCTCACTGCTGGGGGTCGAGGAGGTCTGTGGCTAGCACAGAACAAGTGACTTCACAGAAATCCCACAGCCCAGCCTCGCAGCTCTGTGAATCACTCACAGGTTATGATGTGACAGGGAGGGGTCCTTTCCTATCTCCCTGCAGGACCCCGGGGGTCCCTGCTCCCCCACAGCATGGCCTCCTCCAGCACATCAGCCAGGCTGATTCTTTTAAGGTTTTTGTCAATTGTGAAGATTTATTCCTAAATTTTACTTGAAGGGCCACCCACCCAAGAGTGTCTCCATGCACACAGGCGCATTCCAGGCTCTGACGAGTCCTGCAGTGGAAACAAACAGAAAAACCCATTTAAATGTCTTGGATCCCTCCCACATTTCCCAATGCTGGCCCTACTTCATTGAGTTATGGTACAGATGAATGGTACTGGGGCCCCATGTGGCCTCAAGTCTGTGCACTTGGCCAGTCACCTAAATATCAGCTTGAGGAGCTGCACCCCCTCAGTAAAAGTCCCCTTCCTCCTGGAAGGCATTTGGTATGTTGAAAGTGCAGGATAGGCATTACTTGAGTGAATGAGTGAATGAATGAATGAATGATCTGTGGGTCTCTGCACCATTTTTGCCTGGCTGGCACTGCCTTCCCCCATGGCCCTCTCCATAGTCCCACGTGTTGGTGACTGTGAGAAGCAGGGGACAATCACGTCCTCTCGGAAAACAAGAAGCTTGCAAGGTCAGTTGGGTCAGCCACTGCAGACATGGCCTGGGGACTTCCATATTTGTCCCTCTCGCTGCCACCCATGCCCCGTGGCTTCCGGTTTCTAGTGAATGTAAGGTTGCGGCCATAGAGCTAGGCTTCATCCCCCAACCAGAGACCTCCAGGCAGGAGAGCAGTTCCTCTACGGGAGCCTCCTTTCATGAAGGAGGAAAACCTTTCCCCGCCTGGCGTCCTAAGGCTTCCCCAGCCCTGCTGGCAGGGTTTGGGTTTGGATGCTCACCTCAACGAGAAGGCAGCGTTGGAGTCTGGTGGAGGCATTTGCATTTTTAGCCCCTAGAATCTCAAGAAGGATGCTTGCGAGGGCTAGAAAGACCACACCTGGAGCTCTCCACACAGTGGCGTGTGCGGTGTTGATGCTTTTTCTTGCTTTGAAGGTTCTGTTCCTCGTTCCCTCTCCCAGTGCTTGTTGAGTCGGTGTAACAAGTCCCATCCTTGTTGAGCGCTTGTTACATGGAGGAACGGTTATCATTGCGTTCCACATTGTAACTCATGATCTTCCTCACAGCAGGGCAGGGGGAGCAACTGTGGTTCTCTGCTTTCAGAAGGAGAAATGGACACAGGATCTCAGGGGTGTCCCTGACATTGCACACAGCCAGCCAGTGGCGCCCAAGGACAGAACCCAGGACACGGTCACGAGCCGCCGCCTTCCCCTTCCCCCGCTGCTGGTTTGCCTATGGTGGCTAGGCTTTTCCATCGCTTGCTGCTTCTGCCACTTTCACCGCATCTGGTCCCCACGCTGAGGGGTGGCAGACGTCATTACCCCAAGGGCCAGCAGTGAGCTGTCAACTTTTACACTCCAAAGAGACCCAGGGCTTGCCTGACTAAAATCCATTTAAGAAAATTAACCCTGCGACTCTCACTCTGCTTGGATTTCGTGGGCGGCAGGAGCTGCAAAGTACTTAAAACGTGCAAGAGCAGATTAATAGAGTCCATATGCCTGGATTCCGAGGGTCTCTGTGCTGGGTGGGCTTATCAAGTCTCTTGTAATAACAAAGGGTGGGACAGTTCAAAGGACTGGCTCTTATGGAGCTCCCCCTCCAAACCCGCTGTACAAATATTGTCATCTTGCTCCTGCCTGGAGCGCTTGCCTCTGGCTTTATTACTTTTTTCTCCTTTGCCCTTTGACAGTGCAGCAGGGCATTTTGTGAGAAATCTTCCTGTAGCAGGACTGATTTATCACTCCACTTGGGAGTAAAAACGACCTCGGTGATCCATACCTGGGCTTGTGGGGCCGCAGGGAGGAGGAGCCCAGGGCACTGGGCCAGCGTCCAGTGTGACTGCTCAAAGCTCGCAGCCTGTACCACCGGAAGTGCCTCCCTCGTCTGCACGGTCCTGGTGCGGAGGACGATGAAGCCGTTGCTGGAGAATGTCTGCAGGGCGGAGCAGCAGGCAGGACTCTGTTGCTGGGGACATTGCCCACTGGCTGTAATGATGCCAGATTTTCATTGGCTTGTTCTGTGGGAGACACATCAAGCTATTTCTTGCAGATTCTTGGGGGTGGGTTATGATGTGTCCAGACTGGATGTCTACAAGTGACTGGAAGATGAGATAATCTCCAGCTCTCTGCACACAGACCGAGCTTCTCCTCGCTGATGACTTGGCTGTGGTCTGGACTGGGGGGTGGGGGGTCAGTGTTTCCTGGTTTTGACAATGCATTTGAGTTACAGACCCTCTAGGCTTGGTAAATGAGCTTTTAAAGATTCCCAGGGATCCAATATTTAACCAGACGTTAACTAGGGTTTCTAGAACATCCCCTGGCCCCAAGTCTTTTTACAGAGATAAGAGATAATAATTAATAATAGTGTTCCCCTATTTGTATTTGATTTGGATAAAGGGTCCTGTGTTCTGAATTGTCCACTTCCTCCAGGAAGCCTTCTTGGAGTATACCCACCTCAGGGTCAACTCTTCTCTCCGTCTTGCTCAGTATCCAACAGTTGCCCGATCCTGTTGGTTCTTTCTCCATAACACATTTTGGGTGGGTAGGAAGTTGCCTATTTCAGAGGTAGAATCACGCTTTTCTGAGTCTCAGTTTCCAAATCTATAATATCAAAGAAGAAATGAAAGTCTTTGCAGCAAGGCTTAGAAAATTAAGATGAAGATGCATTACTGGGTAGATGCTGGCCCCGTGAGAGCTCAGTGAGGAGTGGTTTCTGCTATCCGCTGCTCTGCTGCCACTTCTCCGTGGAGCAGCGTTCATCTGGACATACATGTGTCCTTCCTGGGTCTAGTGTAGAGTGCTCATGACCGTCTCTTCTCCCACACGTAGCCTTCATTCCCCCCCCCAGCATTCTTCTAATCCACCCCCTGCTCTTATCTTGGACTCCCCCAAAGGCAGCCAGAGACTCACCCTTGGAGCAGTGGTGGGTTTCTTGGGAGGTGGTCCAGGGGGTATGGGTTCAGGGGCAAGTCAGGAGGAGGAAGCTGTGCAATTGACATCGCTGCTGGGGCCTGGGGCGCAGTCCCACTGGGACCTCCTAAGAAGTGCACAGACGCCCTCCCAGAAGTGTCTGCCCAAAAGGAGTACTTATCTATGGATCTCCTCCCCTCATGGGTCAAGCGCTGACTCCCCCACTTCGCTGCCATCATGGGGAAGGCTGGAGGGGCTCCCTGAGCCTCACCACACCGGACAAGTTCTGGGGCTGAGTGGAGACCAGCAGCCTGTGCTTGGGGCACTATGGGCCAGCATGGAGGGGCTGGAGGCTGCATGGACTGGTCTGCCCGGCTGCGTGTGGTGAGGTCAGCTGAGGTAGGGGGAGTGGATGTGAGCTGGGCAGCGGCTGTCCTATCTGTCTCCCTGCTGCTGATGAATCTCCTCGCCTCACAGCCCTGGTCCTGCCATCTTCCCGATTATAAATCCCTCTGTCCATCCTTCTTCAAAACAATGTTTCCCCAAGTATCTCAAAAAAGAACTGTTCCAGCAGGGCTGAGAAATGCTGTACTAAGCACATCTGGTTGGATTCCTTACTGCGGGGCTTCTCAGAGCCTTGACTCTGTTAATGACATGTTAAGAAGGAAGCAGGGGCTGTAGCTTTTTTCCTACCTTCTAAGTGTGTATCACGAGACTCAGGTTTCCTGTAGAAATGCTGCAATGTAGAAATGCATCCAAACTCCTTAATCTGAAATGTGAGACCCTTCGTGATCTTGGGGCCAGTGATGTTTTCCAGACTGACTTCCCTCCTTTCTGTACCCACATCCTTGACTCTGACAAAGCTGGTTCTGCATCACGCCCCTTAATTTCTGACCTCGGGGTCTTTGCTCATGCTGTTGCTTCTAGCTGGAATGGCATTCACTTTCCCAGGTCACGCTCTCTTTTAACTCTCTGCTCAATTGGTACAACTCCCCTAAGGCTGGCTCTGAAATTGGGCAAGCCCTGAGGCCCACCACCCAGCCTCTATTATAGTTTTTCACACACACATCTCATCTGCCTTACTAAACCATGAGCTTTCCATGGGAAGATTCAGGTCTGATTTACCACTTAGCCAACTCTTTCTGTAGCAGTGAGGCTGTGCTGTGCTATGTTGCCCCAACAAACAGCCCCCAAATTGCGGTAGGTAACACAACAGAAATCCAACTCTCACTCATGCCAAGCTCACATAGGTTCAGGCAGCCCTGCAGGGCAACTCTCCTGCACATGGTGACTCAGTGATCCAGGCTGATTGCATCTCATCACTCTGTCTTCCCAACATGAGGCTTTCATGCTTGCCAGAGACAGGAGAAAGCACACAAACTTGCGTGTAAGACAGTCCTGCACACTCTTTTATGGCTGAGTCTGGGGGATGGCCCATGTTACTCTGCTCACAGCCCACCCCGAGACACTCATAGAAGACTCTCTCCAGTGGTGGGAGAGCTGAAGAGTACAGTCTTCCTTGGGTCCAGGGCAGAGGGAACTTTGCATTTGTGCTTGCTGGCAACATCTAGCATACCCTCTTCCCTCTTCCTCACTTGCACTCCACTCTGGCAAAACCTCCATGCCCTGAACTAGAAGGAGCCCTCAACACCCTTATTGAATGGTAGATAAATGCAAGGTGACTGCTCCTGTCTTTGGAATTCAGAGCACTTGCAGCCTGAACCATTCATTGGGTTGTTGTCTTGGAATGTCATATGTGGTTCAAATCTACAATCAGAATGTGCCCCGGTTGATGCTTCATGAAGAGGTGTTCCCCTTGCCCCAATCACTTGGGGAAATCTAGCATCCTCTATCCATTTCTTAGAGATTCACGGTGCACACAAGCAGAAGCATATTCAAGGCTCTAAAAAGTCCTGTAGTCAAAATAAATACAAAAACCTGTTTACATTTGTTTAACCCTGAATTTCCCAAATCTCTACCCACTTTAGGAGGTTGTAATGTAGACTAATTGCAAGCATATTTACAGTGAGCACGGTGCCTGGTGGGTAACAAGGGTGCAGTAAGTGACAGTTGGTATGATTCACTGACTCTCTCTTTGTTTTTTTCAATCAGAGTCTCACTCTGTCACCCAGGCGAGAGTGCAGTGACGAGATCTCAGCTCACTGCAACCTCTGCCTCCCAGGTTCAAGCAATTCTCCTGCCTCAGCCTCCCAAGTAGCTGGGATTACAGGCACCCACAATCGCGCCTGGCTAGTTTTTTTGTACTTTTAGTAGAGATGGGGTTTAACCATGTTGGCGCTGGTTTTAAACACCTGACTTCAAGTGATTCACCCACCTCAGCCTCCCAAAGTACTAGGATTACAGACATGAGCCACCACGCCCGGCCAGTTCACACTCTCTGCACCTCAGCTTTCCCGTCTGTAAAGTAGGGGAGTTAGGTGTACGCACCTTGTAATTCTTCACATCCAATACCTATAGCATATCTCTTGGTGTTTTCACATCTTAGGGCTTCAGTCGATCTGGGAACATGGGTTTCTTTCTCAAATGCTTGTATTCTCTTTTCTTGTGAAGTCAGATCTGGAAGATAAAGTTTGAGACAGACTCGTTATTTTGGTCATACACTGACTTGCTGTGTGTCTTGCATAAAATACTTTTCTTCCTGTGTCTCATTATTTTCTTGTATTTAAAGTAATGGGCTTCGTTAAATTATCCCCATGTCTTTTCTGTTCCTAAAATTTAGGATATGATGATTTTCATAATTTTGTTCAGTAATGCCTAATCAGTTGAGTTCTAGGTCATTAGAAAAATGCCATATTCCCATTGAAGATCCTCCTTGCTTACTGACTGAGATTTCTGAAAAATTTAACTGTTCCATAAAGAGTTAGGGCCCTGGAAAATGTTAGGTGTCATCCAAAATTCTTGCCAGAGTGTAAATGACTGATAGGGAGAAAACTTGCCAGAGAACAGTGTGGTGAGAAGCCAAGGGTCAGAGTGAGAGAAAGGCAAGTGCCAGGATCAGGATAGAGGGTTCCCACTGAAGTACTAGAAGTGGAATTTCGCTGGGTCATTTAAAATAAACATATTTTACTTCATTTGGGAGTGAAAAGGTGAGATGCTGATAAAATATTTCTCCTGCACTTTTGACTCAATGTCTGAAATTTTCGCCACTCAGTTTCTGAGGCTGCAGCAGCCCCTTCACCTTCACAAGAGCTGTCCTTGTGAGAGATGTGTGTGGTGAACCCCCCTCTCCAAAGTAGGCAGATGAAAGGTTGCTTCACCATTTTCTCAGAAGGAAGAGAGTTACTGTGACTTCCTTCCTCCGTGGCCTCATCTCAAGCCTCAGTTAATAAATGCTGATGTAGTTTGACTATGTCCCCACCCAAATCTCAGGTGGAATTGTAATACCCATGTGTCAGGCGAGGGACCTTGTGGGAGGTGATTGGATCATGGGGAGTGGATTTCCCCCAGGCCGTTCTAGCAACAGTGAGTTCCCATGAGATCTGATGGCTTAAAGCGTATGGCGTCTCCCCCATCGTGCTCGCTCTCTCCTGCTCTGCCATTGAAAGAAGGTGCTGGCTTCCTCTTCCCCTTCCGCCGTGATTGTAAGTTTCCTGAGGCCTCCCAGCCATGTTTCCTGTTAAGTCTGCAGACCTGTGAGTCATGTAAACCCCTTTTCTTCATAAATTATCCAGTGTCAGGTAGTTCTTTATAGCAGTGTGAAAACAGACTCATACAAATGCCAAACAGGTATTTATCTCTGTAGATAATATAGAACCAGAAAAAATTTAGGAAGGAAGTATTCTTGGCAACACAGAGGCATATGAACATTGGTGATTGAAAATGCAGCGTGGGCAGTGGCCAACTGGGTCTCCTGGTAGCTCTTTGGACAAGTTTCATGGTGTCTTGGCACCTCAGAGTTCTTGTCTGTGAGATGAGGATTATGCTGATGCCTACCTTATAGAATGGTTGTGTATATTAACAGAATTAATATATGCCAGGCCCTTGGAACTGAGCCTGGCATGTTTTGCAAGCCTCTTCATTAAAGAAAAGTCATTAGAAAATGCAGGGAAAGCTCAGAGAAGAAACAAAAACCATGTTTAATGTGCCACTTCTAACATGGGATGTATACCTTTGCATTTTTATTTTACCTAGTATCTGTAGAAATGGGGTGTTATGTGAGGTTGCACAGGTTGTGCACTGCATAGCTCCCGGTGCCATTCAGAGATAAGGATAAAATGGCTCCCCCTAGAGGTGTGCAGTGTACAACATGCATGCAGCAGTGATAATACCCTGTGTGACAGTTTTCTCCCAGTTACTCTACAGTGAAGCTCTTTCTCAGCCAGGACATTAAATGATCCAGTGTTTTATAGAACACACAAGCGTTTCTGCCTGCAGAAGGCAGCCTGACTCCTACTGGGGCTTTTCTAGGTCTTGCCACCTTCAGGTCAGGGCTCTGGAAGAACAGAGTTGAAAGGGGTTTGTTATTACTCTGACCAATTAGACTCTGGTTAAAGGTTTAAAAGGCTTAAAGAGACAGGACTGAGGGCTGAGCCAGAGGGAGAAGAGGGAGAGAGCGAGGGCTGTGTTTATGGAGCAATAAAAGGAACATTATGCTTCAAGTCTCTGCTAAATGTCTCCACAGAAGCCAGCTCTCTTGCCAGCTAATTTGGGGCATAATAAATACTAATCCCACAAAGGGGGCTGTTGGAAGCCATCGGAAAGGCCTATCTCCCCTGTAATCAGAGCTCCATGAAACTCCCGTCTTCTTGTGCTCACGAGGGCAACGGCACAGGCTGTAGCGCTGTAGTGCAGGAGTGTGGGATGTTGCAGCCTCAGAACCCACCGGGCCAGCCCTCACCTCTGCCTCCTCTTCCTCCTTGGGCTCACCCTACAGCCACCCTGGGGGCCACCTTCTCCCTGGGACATCTTTGTGAGGCCATCGGTTTCGCACCGCAGCTCTGCCTCCATCACGGCCCACCCCCAGTGCTGGGCAGGGTGGTCAGGGCGTCACAGGAGCACAGTAGAGCACCAGCAGCCCTCTAGTTGGTGTCCCACGTGTGCCACCTGTGTCGTAGCATTCCACCCCATTTCACAGCTGAGGCAGCAAGCCACCGCCTGCTAAGCCACTTCCCCAAGGGTTCACAGCCGGAAGTAATGGAGTGGACTGTGCACCCAGGGCACCTCTAACCCCTCCCCTGCCTGCCCTGTGTGGAAACCCCCACTCTTCCCAGCAGCACGGGCTTCCTGTCATCTTGTCACCCTGAGCACTTTTCCATTCCTCAAGGCACCGAGCCCTCAGATCCCCCTCAGACATGATCTTCCTACAGTGAGGGGCTCTGGAGGGCAAGCGTTCTCCTTCTCTGGGCCCGTCACACATTTTGCCACTCTGTGCCTCAGTTTCCCTAACTCTGAGCTGGTGTCAGTGCTGACCCCACCCCACAGCAATGGTGCGAGTATCTCAATCCTGTGGGTGGAAATGCCATAGCGAAGGCCCAGCCTGTGTGGGGAGGCGCAGGCCTCTTCTGGCAGAGCCTCTGTGCGCTCTGTCATTCCTTCCCTCACCCTCTTCCGCTGAGGCCCCCCTGCTCCGGCAGTCCCAGCCATGGCAAAGCTGGGTCTCCCCATGTGGCCCTCAAGGCTAAAAATAGCACAGGGGCAACTCGGGGTTTGCCAATGACCTCCACAGTCCGGTCAAGTGTACGTGGCCTCCCTAAGTTAATTAGGGCCAGCCCCAGACCCTACACATCTGTATCTGGGATCCAGGGGTGAACAAGGTCCTGCTCTCCAAACAACGGGGCGACACAATGGCCAGTGCAGTATGTGTGTGTCCCTGCTCTGCCTGTCCCTGCTCTGTGTGTCCCTGTACTGCGCTGGGGATACTTTCTCTTAGAGCTTCTTCCTGGTGGCTGGGCATGGTGGCTCACTCCTGTAATCCTAGCACTTTGAGAGGCTGAGGTGGGCGGTTCACCTGAGGTTGGGAGTTCGGGACCAGCCTGACAAACACAGAGAAATCTCATCTCTACTAAAAATACAAAATTAGCCGGTTGCGGTAGCACATGCCTATAATCCCAGCTACTTGGGAGGCTGAGGCAGGAGAATCTGTTGACCCCAGGAGGCAGAGATTACAGAGAGCCCAGATCATGCCACTGCACTCCAGCCTGCAAAAAGAGCAAAACTCCATCTCAATTAAAAAAAAAAAAAAAAGCTTCTCCCTGGACTGCCAGAGCTGGGGCTGCTGGGTAGCTATGACCAGCTCAGGGGACAGGTGCATGAAGCAACCGCAGCCCAGGTGAGAAGACAGTTTCAAGCCACCGTGCCCCTGTTCCTTTCACTTGCGTCTCTGGTCCTCTTGTGCAGTGACAGGTGCTTGGAGACAGAGGGGGGCACGCTGGGGGGGATGAAAGCTCCATGAGGGTGATGGCCAGTGAGCTGGCACCACGGCAGCTCTCCACACGCAGGTCTCAGGGCACGGTTGCAGGTTCCTGGGCTCTCTTAACAACCAGGTTTTGGGGGCGCACAACAGCAGACGAGCTTTCTTTCCCAGTTCTGAGGCCAGACTTCTCCATGTGGGCAGGGGCTAACGGCTCCAGGGGAGGGTCTTTCCTGACTCTTCCAGCTTCTGGTGGCCCCAGGCATCCCTTGGGTTATGGCTGCATGACTCCAGTCCCTGACTGTGTCTTCACTGGCCTCTCCTCTGTGTGTCTGTGTGTATCTCTCCTCTTGTAAGGACAAAATATTGGGTTTGTAATTTGTGTCCTTAAACAATATTAATAAAGTTAAATCCCCTGCTGTCATGAATGTGTATATTTATAATGCATTTCAAAGAAATGAATTGCCCAGATGAACCCTAAACTAAGAAAAGGCACACAGAGTGACAGTGTGTGAGACGTGTGCGGGAGCCGTGGGAGGCACAGCGTGGTCCATCCTGGAGAATGAGACCTGAGGGCGGCCATCATCCACTCTCCAGCACACTTACTGAGCACCTACTGTGTGCCTGGCACTGTCAGGTCCTCGGACCCAGAGGCAGGCAAGTGGGCACTTTAGACAGTGAGAAGCCAGCTGCTGCCCAGGAGCAGGAGGTCACAGCGAGGTGGCACACCGACTTAGGTCCTGTCCAACACTGCAGGGGGCTTCAGCCCTGCAGCCGCCTCAGGCCCACTGTTACCTTCTTGCAATAAGAAGAGGCGTGCATGGAAAACCTGCCAGTGCTGGGAAGCCCAGGGCCTCACGAGCTGAGAGCAAGAGGCAGAGTGTGGAGACCCAGACCCCGCCCCCAATGCCTTCACGAAGCCAGTGCGAGGCTGTGGCCACTCTCCCACAGGCCTGTTGTCCGCCACATTCTCAGTGTTGCCAGAGGCTGTTGAGAAAGCTTTGGGGCAAGGGCAAGGCTGGGCCACCCAAGGCCACCCCTTCCCTCAGGAACCAGCCCACATTCCAAGGGCAGGAGGCCTTTCTGCCCCGGGGATTTACTGCCTTAGCAATTTGTAAGTAGTTAGCCACCTTGCTGTGATTAGAAGCTTGCATAATTATGGCAGATAATTGCCCTTCACCCAGTGGAACGGTCCCTCCAGCCAGCACAGAATGTCCTTTCAACCAGTGACAGCTGCCCTGGAGGCCCTTGGAGGGAGGTGGCTACACCCTGGTTTTTCAGTGACTCTTGGTGACGGCCCACTGGGGTGTCATCCAGCGGGTGCCAGGCTCTGGAGGCAGCTCAGCCCTCCCTCAATGGCTTCCAGATGTGGTCATCGGACATTCCTCCATTTCTATAAATAGCTTTCCCAGCCTGGGTGCCTCAGCAGAGAGAGGTCCGTAGCCGATGAGGGTCGCGCCTGCGTGTCTTCGAAATGCCACGCCCCACTTCCATTTCTCCTCCTCTTTCCTGCTTTTCGGGGCAGGCCCAGGCACTGGGTGGCTCTGGAGGGAACACTGGGTAGGGACGAGCATTCCAGTGACTTTTCCAGGTCAGGAGCTTCCCCAGAGTGCTCCTGGCTGACAATTTGTGTGCTCTAGAAGACAGCCAGTCAGAAGTGACAGTGTGGACCTGAGCTTAGGGGAGTCTGAACAATGAGAGATTTGAGATCGGGATGTCTCCTTTCCTGCCACTTTCTGCTGTGCTTTCTAGGCTATATATATATATATATATATATATATATATATATACTTTTTTTTTTTTTTTTTTTTTTGAGACGGGGTTTTACTCTTGTTACCCAGGCTGTTGTAATGTTCACTCTTGTTGCAATGGTGTGATCTCGGCTCACTGCAGCCTCCGCCTCCCAGGTTCAAGAGATTCTCCTGCCTCAGCCTCCCAAGTAGCTAGGATTATAGGCATGTACCCAGCTAATTTTGTATTTTTAGTAGAGATGAGATTTCTCCCTGTTGGTCAGACTGGTCTTGAACTCCCAACCTCAGGTGATCTGCCCACCTTGGCCTGGCCTCCCAAAGTGCTGGGATTACAGGTGTGTGAGCCACTGCGCCTGGCCTTTGCTTTCTAGGCCACATTTTAAAGGCAGCCAGGGTCGGGGCTGGCACACGTGCCAAAGATCCGCTCTGGAACCTGCTTTCGTGAAAATCATTCAACATGGACGTTTTCCTCATTTCCCGGCAGTGGCTGGATTCAGCCCTACACAGAGCTAGGGGTGGCCCAGAGGATTCTAGGCCGCCTTCCCCTCCCCCGCATCAAATGCACACATCTATAAACACGTCAGGACGGTTGTAAAAGAGATGGATTCTGCGTCCCAATGATACCCCCATCGGTCTGTCACCAAATAATTCATGACTGGCTTTTATGATCAAGTTCCCCGGTTGTGTGTCCGTGCCGGACGACCCAGGGCCCAGGGCACGCTTGGAGCCAGACTGTCCCGCTCAGACCCTGGCTCTGCCCTCACTTGCTCCCTGACCTACAGCAAATTACTCACTCTCTCTGGGCCTCAGTTTCCCCAACCAATAGAAGGAGGACAAAAAGCAGAATGTCAGTGGAGTCGGTAACGGTAGGTGCATAGCAAGCCCCCCTGAATTCCTGCTTCTCATTTTTGGTAAGGTGATGGAAACCTGGAGTCCTCACATCGGTGCACACCAGTCCACTAACCCGTGCTTGTTCATATTCTGCACTTGAGGCGAGGGTTCCAGGAGGGGATGCCATCAGGCTTCAATGGATAATAGTATGTATTATCTTGTTTGATTTGCACAACCTCCAAAAGCTGAGTATTATCTGTACCATTTTATAAACGAGGAAACTGTTAAGTGAGAGAAGGTGAACTCCTTAACGGAGACAGGCTTGCAGCCAAACCCAGGTCTGAGTCCATAGCCCTCAACCTTGTTTTAACTCCCAGCCTCTGCTTCCAGCCTCTACCCCTCAAGTTCTACCTCCAGCCTCCACCTTCAGCCTCCACCTTCAATCTCCCCCCAGCCTTCACTCCCAGCCTCCACTCTCAGCTTCCTCCCAGCTTTCACCCTCAATCTCCACCCCAGCCTTGCCCACCCAGCCTCCACCCCCAGCCTCCCTCCCCTAGCCTCTACTCCTAGCCTCCCCCTCTAGCTAAATTTTTCTACCCCCCCAAATTTTACCCCCAGGCTTTACTCTGAGATTTACCCTACCTAGCCTCTGCCTCAGTCTCAACAAACTCTTTTGTTTTTTTTGAGGTGGGATCTCCTCTGTTACCCAGGCTGCCCTGCAGTGGTGTGATCATAGCTCACTGCAGCCTCTACCTCCCTGGGCTCAGGTGATCCTCCCACCTCAGCTTTATGAGTAGCTAGGACTACAGGTGCATGCCACCATCCCCAGCTAATTTTTGTGATTTTTTTTTTTATAGAGGTGGGGTTTTGCAGTGCGTCGCCAGCGGACACCCTCAGTGGACACCACCCCTTCCACGTGAGGCACTTCCATCTGATTCTGCCATTGTAGGTCAGCCTCACTGTTTCTTGACTTGGATGTAACGGGGCTGTGTGGAATGTTGTCTCCTTTCACTCAGCAGAACCAGCAGCCCATCCACACTGTTGCTTCTTCAGGGTACAGAGATTTTAAACAACTTATTTTAGGGGACTCTATTTACTGCTTGGCTATTTGACATTTCATTCCATGAAACTTCTAAGGGAAACACATTTTAAAAAATTCAGCCAGGAGCCGTGGCTCATGCCTGTAATCCCAGCACTTTGAGACACCAAGGCAGGTGGATCACCTGAGGTCAGGAGTTCGAGACCAGCCTGGCCAACATGGCAAAACTCCGTCTCTACTAAAAGTACAAAAATTAACTGAGCTTGGTGATGGGTGCCTATAATCCCAGCTACTTGGGAGGCTGAGGTAGAATTGCTTGAATCCAGGAGGCAGAAGTTGCAGTGAGGCGAGATCACACCGTTGCACTGCAGGCGACAGAGCGAGACTCCATCTAAAATTTAAAATAAAATTCACGTCCGTATGTCAGGAACAATATTAGAGCTTTTCATGTGATCCTTACAATATTAAATAATATTAATAAATAATGTTAGTCCCCTGCTGTCATGAATATGTGTATTTATAATGCATTTCAAAGAAACGAATTATCCAGATGAACCCTAAACTAAGAAAAGGGCACAAAGCCAGAACACACCAAGTGACAGTGTGTGCCCAGAAGTGTGTGGGGCCCATGGGAAGCGTGGTCCACTCTGGGGACTCAGCCTGAGGGCAGCCATCATCCACTTGCCAACACACTTGCCGAGCACCTACTGTGTGCCCAGCTCTGTCAGGTCCTCGGACCCAGAGGCAGGCAAGTGGGCACTTTGGACAGTGAGCAGCCAGCTGCTGCCCAGGAGCAGGAGGTCACAGCGAGGTGGCACACCCGCTTAGGTCCTGTCTAACCCTGCAAGGGGCTTCAGCCCTGCAGCTGCTCCAGGCCCACTGTTACCTTTTTTTTTTTTTTTTTTTTTTTAACTTATTTAACTTCAGGTGCATACTATATCTGGCATTTCTCCCCATGTTATCCCTCCCCCACCTTCCCCTCCCTCCCCCACCTCCCCGCTGTCTCTCCCCTACCTCCCCAGCTGCCGGCAGTGTGTGATGCTCCTCTCACTGTTACCTTCTTGCTACAAAACCTCTGCCTCTTTCTGCAGCTCCAACAAATGCCTCAACACTTTCACAACAATGTCAGTCAGGGCTTTCCAGAGAAGCGGAACCAATAGGAGGATCACTATCTATGTATCTATCATCTATCTACCTACCTACCTATCTCTATCCACATCTATCCACCCATCTATTCAAGTATCTATCTACCTCTGTCCACCAATCATGTATCTGTTTTCTCTCAGTCAGTCTTCTATCTTTCTATCTATATATCTATCCATGTATTCACCTATTTATCAACCATCTATCAATATATTTATCTTCTATTCATCTATCATCTATTATCCATCTTCTATCTACCATCTATATATTTATCCATTGTCTATCCATCTATCAGTCTATCTATCCTTATATCTAACATCCATCTATCAATCTATCCATCTATCTTTCTACCCATCCATGGAACTACCCATCAATCTATCTATCTAGCCCTATCTATCTATCTATCTTTTTCTCTCTACCTATCCATAATCTGTTATTTATCTCTCCATCCATCTTTCCATCAATCTATCTACCCATCCATCCATCATCCATCCATTTATATATCAGTCAATCCATCCATCCATCCTTTTCTTTCTACCTACTCATCCATCATCTCTCTGTCTCCCTATCTATCCATTTATCTACCTATCCATCAGCCACCATCTGTCATCCATTCATTTCTCTGTCTATTGCCGTTGATATCTATCTCTATCTTACTCTATTATCTTTATCTACCTCTTGTGAAAGGAAAATAAATCTTGGGTCCCCAAAATCACTAAGCTGAAAGGAAAAGTCAGCCAGGGAACTGCTTAGGGCAAACCTGCCTCTCATTCTATTCAAAGTCACCCCTCTGTTCACTGAGATAAATGCATATCTGATTGCCTCCTTTGGAGAGGCTGATCAGAAACTCAAAAGAATGCAACCATTTGTCTCTTATCTACCTATGACCTGGAAGTCCCCTTCTACTGCCTTTCTGGACCAAACCAATGTTTATCTCACATATGTCTAATGATGTCTCATGTCTCCCTAAAATGTATAAAACCAAACTGTGCTCTGACCACGTTGGGCACATGTTGTCAGGACCTCCTGAAGCTGTGTCATGGGGTTGTGTCCTCAACTTGGGAAAAATAAACTAAATTAACTGAGACATGTCCCAGATACTTGGGGTTCACACTCTATAGGATATATACACATCTATATGTAAATATAAATTTATTTATTTATTCATTTATTTTTAAAAAAATTGGCTGATATAATTGTGGATGTTAGCAAGTCCAAAATTTTTAAGCTAGGCCAGCAGGCTGAGACCCGTGGAGGAGGTGCTGTTGTACCTGGACTCTGAAAGCCATCTGCTGGCAGAATTCTCTCTTTCTCGGGGGAGGTCAGTCTTTTTCTCTTTAGGCCTTCAACTGATTGGGTGAAGCCCACCCAGATTGTGGAGGGTAATTTGCTTTTCTGAAAGCCTATTGATTTAAATGCTCATCTTATCTAAAAAATACCTTCACAGCAACATCTAGACATGTTTGACTGAATATCTGGGTCCCGTGGCCCAGCCAAGTTGGTACCTAAGATTGGGATGAACCACCCCAGTGATTCTCTCTCCCAGAGCTTTGCTCAGCACTAGCTTGAGCCCCAGAGGTCCTACAAAGGGCCATGAGAAGGGTGGGGAGGGGCCTGAGGGGGAAAGGCTGGGGCCCTCAACCGTACAACCAAGGGCACTTCTGGTCCTTAAGCAGCCCATCCATCCCTTGCTTATGCCCATCCCTCGTGTTAGGGGAAGCCCAGAACCGCTGTGCTACTCACCTGGGCTCTGCAGTCTTGCCCGGCCCAGCCCTCAGCCCTCATCCCGCATCCCACATCTGGGGCTCCATCTCCCTGGTGGCTGCATGGTTAGTGTCACAGCCTCATGCTTTCAGAAACTGCCTCATGCTTTCAGAAACTGCCTCATGCTTCAGGACCTAGCCTGCCTGCCAGGCCTCCCTCTCCAACTCCCTTCCTTCTTGCTGGAGCAGATCCTGAAGGCCCAGGCTGTTGGGACCTCGGACTCCCGTGGGCCTTAAGAGGGGTCTCCCTTAGACCACGTGGCCCAGCCCCGTGCATGCCTTGCCTGCTCATCTCAGCATGGCATCCTCCTGTGCCACGCTCCTCAAGGGCCCTCCTGCCTTGCCCTGGGCTGTGTGCATGATGAAAGCTGCCTGCTTAAGCCACCCAGGGAAGCTGGTGGATCCCTTGTGCTGACTGTGGGCTTCCACAAGTCCCATCTCAGCCTGGAGAGGACAGGGACTGTGAGAACAGACCCCAGTACTGGAGAGTCAGGGAGACAGAGTACAGCACTCGCATTTGCTTAAGAGATACTGTTTTCTACAAACTGTGTGTGTTACCATTGTCGCCAACTGCATTGAGTGAGAACTTTATGGGGAAACTTCTACTGAGGTTTTATACATCTACCATCTACAGCTGTCTGCACCTATATCTATACATCCACATGTACAGCTGTCTACACCTGTATCTATACATCCACATGTACAGCTGTGTACACCTATATTTACACATCCACATGTACAGCCGTGTACACCTATATTTACACAGCCACACGTATAGCTGTCTGCACCTATATCTACACATCCACATGTACAGCTGTCTACACCTGTATCTATACATCCACATGTACAGCTATCTACACCAACATCCACATGTACAGCTGTGTACACCTATATCTACACATCCACATGTACAGCCGTGTACACCTATATCTACACATCCACATGTACAGCCGTGTACACCTATATCTACACATCCACATGTACAGCTGTGTACACCTGTATCTACACATCCACATGTACAGCTGTGTACACTTGTATCTACACATCTACATGTACAGCTGTGTACACCTGTATCTACACATCCACATGTACAGCTGTGTACAGCTGTATCTACACATCCACATGTACAGCTTCTATACCTATATCTACACATCCACATGTACAGCTGTGTACACATATCTACACATCCACATGTACAGCTGTCTACACCTATATCTACACATCCACATGTACAGCTGTGTACACCTATATCTACACATCCACATGTACAGCTGTGTACGCCTATATTTACACATCCACATGTACAGCCGTGTACGCCTGTATCTATACATCCACATGTACAGCTGTGTACGCCTATATCTACACATCCACATGTACAGCTGTGTACACCTGTATCTACACATCCACATGTACAGCTGTGTACACCTGTATCTACACATCCGCATGTACAGCTGTGTACGCCTGTATCTACACATCCGCATGTACAGCTGTGTACGCCTGTATCTACACATCTGCATGTACAGCTGTGTACGCCTGTATCTACACATCCACATGTACAGCTGTGTACACCTGTATCTACACATCCACATGTGCAGCTGTCTACACCTGTATCTACACATCCACATGTACAGCTGTGTACACCTGTATCTACACATCCACATGTACAGCTGTCTACACCTATATCCATATCTGATGTCTATATCTACAGCTATCTACACCTACATCTATATTTATAATGTCTGTTTATATCTATGTCTATCTATATATAGAATGTCTATCATGTATATTTATATCATCTATATTTGTAGTATCTATCAACATCCTTATCTATAGCTAATGTCTGTATCTGTATCTACATCTATATCTGTGATGCCTTTCTACATCTATCTCTGTATATCTACATCTGTGTACATCTATATCTGTATCTGCATCTTTACATGTTCCCATAGTGAACACGGCCATGATCCAGAAAGAGACTGACCGGCCCTTAGACCTCCCCGACCATCCTTGGCTGACCAGCCCCCTCATGGGCTGACCACTCCTCCCTTCACAGGCTGATCATCCCCCACCATCCTGGGCTGACCACTGCCCCCCCCATCCCTGGCTCACCACCCCCACCATCCTGCACTGATCTCCTCCCCCATCCTTGGCTGACCACCCCCATCCCTGGCTGATCTATTCCCCATCTCCGGCAGATCTCTGCTCTCATCCCGGGCTGATCGCCCTCCACCATCCCAGGCTCACCGCCCCCCCACCATACCAGGCTGACCACCCCCCACATTCAGGCCTGACTGCCCTCTGACTTGTAACACCAGGGCCGAGGTGAGCTCTGCCCTCAAGTAGTCTGTGGGAGGCTCGAACAGCAGACGCCCGGGCTGGGCCGTGCCCACTCAACTGCTGCGAGCGTCCTCTGCGTTTGTTCTCACTGTGGGGGTCTCTCATTGTACAGCTGCACACAGCACAACTGGTCCCTTCGTGCCCTGGGGGATGGGCGTGGGGTGGTTTCTGGTCTGGGTGCTGTCTGGGCATTCTGACATCTGTTTAGATGGATACACACCTTCGGGTCAGTGGGGGGTGCAGGCAGGGGTGGAGGTGCTGGGCCACAGAGCACACGGATGCCCTGCTTTACTAGAACGTGTTGCCTTCAAGTTCCTGACATCCCTGAGATGCAATTGAGTTTATTACTGGGTTTTTACAAATGAGGAACCTGAGGCTCAGATGGGCGAACTGATTTGCCCAAGTCCACTCTCAGAAGTTGAGGAGTTGGGTTTGAGGGCAGGAGTCTGATTCCAGATGCAGACAGTGAACTTTTAACCACCTCGCTACCCTGGGACAGACACGTTGGCCCCAGTTAAAGGTGAGGCCCAGGTCACTCCTGCTCTGAAAGCCTTGATCTGTGTCTTAAAGTCACAGCTTCCTCTCATGAACGGGGGTCAGTCTCGGACACACAGTCCTTTTGTAGGAGCAAAAAAACGTATTTTTAGCACACCCCGGGATCAAACCTTGGATCAGCAACTTAGTAGCTGTGTGACCCTGGGCAACTGAATGCAGGGAGATAACTGCAGATGCAGAGCTGAATGCAGGGACGGCTTCTCATAGTCTAGTCAAGCCCCTACATAAAGAAAACTGCTTATAATTAAGGAAAAGTTCCCGAACCATGGGAAGCAAGAACATATTTGTCATCCTTTTCTTTGTATGTATTTGGGAAGATTGTTCCTGAAAGAGCTGCAGATGAACACTGTATTTCTTGCAAACCCCATTACTCTGGGGTGAGGCACGTGACCTAAACCTGTCACTCCCTGTAGGACACTGGGTGTGTAATCCACCAGGGCTCAGAGCAGATCAGTGTCTGTTGCCCTGAATGAAAAATCGGACCAAATATCATTCTCTCCCTCTCTTTTTATTGCTTAACTATGTTACAACATCATTTTAGATCGGAAGTTACCCAAGTGTTTTACATGGGTTGTGAGGAGGTGAGAAGCAAAAATAAAAAAATGCGTGGACATTTGGGGATTGTGGGCTCACATGGAGTTTAACTGCTCTCTTAGCGCAGAACTTTTCAGAACCTTTAATAAACTAATCTGCAGCAGGAGTTGCCATGTGGTGGATATCACAGGCAGCATTAATAATTCAAGCAGGAGATTCTGTTTTCTGTTTTGTTTGTGGAGTGTATTAGGATACAAGTCTGGCATCTTGACAAAGACTTGGATTAACAGTGGCTTGAGCCAGATAGACAGTTCACTCTTTCTCACTGAAGCATCTGAATGCCAGTGGCCCAGGGCTGATGGGATCTTCTTAACCAGGTGACCCACAGAGCTGAGCTCCTGCATCTCCCGGGTGTTAGCCTTGTTGATGTGGATGACTATGATGAATCATCGTCACCACATTTGTGCTCCTGCCAGCAGGAAAGGGCCAAGGTGGGTGGGACCAAGCCAGCTTTCTTGGCCTCCTGTCCATTTACACCCCACAGCCCTTCCCTTTAAGGATACTTCCCAGGACTTGGACCTCTCACTTCCCATTGGTCAGAATACAATCACATGACACACCTAGCTGCAAAGAATGCTGGGGGATGTAGTTTTTGCTGGACAGTCATGTGCCCCACTAATGTCAAGTGCTCTAACACTGACCACTGCATGGTAAACAGACCTTAGAGGAAAACTAGCAATCTCTGCTCTTTGGGGTTGGTGGGTCATGGAACACAGTTTAGGAAATGGTGTTCTGAGTGTATATAAACCAGATATGCTAAGGACACTGGTGGAAATAGAGGTGCCAAGCATCACTTGCTGAGAATTGGAAAGCCCACTTAGGACATAAGGTTCTTTAAGACGTGTCAGAAATGCATAACTGTGCTCTCAAAGGAAGTGAGGATTAGTGGTTGCCCAGGGCTGAGAGTGGAGTGGGCAGTGTGACTGCTAAAGGGCATGAGGTTTCTTTTATGGTGATGGAAATGTTCTAAAAATAGACAGTGGCACTGGCTGTGCAGCTCTGTAAGTATACTGACATTCATTGAATCATATGCTTCAAAAGAGTAAATTTTATGCTGTTTAATTATATCTCAATACGTCTGTTAAAAACAAAAAAATTAAAAGGGAGTTGCTTACAATTATAATAAATCTAAAGGACAAATCTTATAGACAAATTTAAAAAACATATGCATCTAGCTGGGGATATTTAAAGCATCTGGATAATCCACCAATTTCCCTATGTTTAGAATGACCCCTCCCTGCCTTATCTCCAGCAAAATGGCTTGTCTCTAGAGCAGGGGTCAGCACCCTTTCTCTGTAAACAGCCCACAAGCAAATATTTTCAGTTGTGGGGTTAAAGGGTCTCTGTTGGAACTATTAAATTCTGCTCTTTTAAACAGCCACAGACAACATGCAAATGAGTGAGCCTGACTGTGTGCAGACAAAAATGTATTCTGGATGCTGAAATTTGAATTTCATGTACTCTACATATGTCATGAAACAAAATTTCTGTTTTGATTTTATTGTGATAATTTAAATATGTGAAAAATGTTCTTAGCTTGTGTGCTGTGCCAAAGCAGGTTTGCAGACACTGCTCTGTGGGTGTGCCCACACATGGGGGTGCCCTACCTTCTTTTCTCCCAAAGTGCAGCTAAGAAAACACTCATCAAAGCAGCCAAACCTGCACCCAGTTGACTTCCTGCATCCTGTGTCTGGGCTGCACCACAAGCTCTGTCAGAAGTTGGGGCTGGGCTCAGCTGGCTGACTCCTCAGCTCTCTTGGGGTCAAGTGGATCACTCAGTGATGTCAAGCTGATGGCTGGGCTGGTTTGGAGAGTCTAGGGCAGTATCTCTCACAAGCCAGGAGTCCTAGCCTCAAATGGCCTCTGCCTCCACGTAGGCTCAATGTCTCTTCAGCTGCCAGCTGGACTTGTTAATGGCAGCCAAGGGATTTAATAAGTGTTTAGTGAGGCCTGTGGGGAAGCCACAAAGCTTTAGGACTAGCCTCAGAGCCTAGAGCCTCCTACTGGCCAAGCAAGTCTCTCTGACCAGCCCATACTCAAGGGGAGGGAAATTAGGCTCTGCTTCTAAATGGGTTGGGAATTTGTAGCCACCTTAGGAACACTTCCAGAAAGCTGTTCTCTGCTCTAGCTTTTTAAATGTCTGTGCTAATGCAGCTCTGAAGTGAGGATGGCAGGCTGTGTTTCCAGGACAACCAACCCATCCTTAAACCCCTGACTGGAAGAACAGGAAGCCTTGGGCTCACACATGAAGTCCAGCCTGCTGGTGCCTAGAAGGCTGATAGTCTGGGCCCCTATCATGCTGGGTGGCATGATGGTCATCCATCATTTATCTAGCCATCATCCATCCATTCATCATCTATCCATCTAATCTTCCTTCTATGTTTGCTTTCATCCATCCACCCACCCCCTCCATCCATCCATTCATCCACCCATCTATCCATCCATTCACTCATCCATCCATGCACCCATCTAACCATCATCCCCATTTATCCATCCATTTATCTATCCATCCATCCACTCATGCATCCATCCACTCATCCATCCATCCATCCATCAACTCACCCATCCATTTGTCCATCCATCCACCTACCACTCCCTCCCTCCCTCTATCCCTGCATCCATCTCTCCCCCATCCATCCATCCATTCATCCATCCATCCATCCATCCACCCATCCACCCATCCATTCAACCTTCCACCTAGCCACATGACTCACTCCCAACCAATCTGAGGTTTATACTCATGGGCACCTTCTTAGCATGGCCTTTTTGTCCACTCTAGAATTTTCAGCTCTCTAGGCCTCAACATTTCATATGTCCCCTCCCATTTTTCTGTTTTCTTCTGGGCACTTATGCTCTAAAACATTTTTAACTTATTTTTCTTCTTTACTAATTGTCTTGTCCACCATAATGAGAGGTCAGGGACTTTTATCTTTTCTGCTCACTGCTGAATCACAGGGCTTAGACCAGCTAAGCCACTGGGCTTAGCTCAGCTCAGTGCCTGGCCCATGGAGGTGCTCAAAAATATTTGCTGATGAATCTAATTAAATCCACCCATTCCATTGATTCTCTGAGTACCTATTGTGTGCCAGGCACTAAGTTGAGCCCTGCAGCTGCCAAGGTGATGAAGGTTGGAGATATGGGAACACAGAGAGGAAACGGGAAGGCCTCCCTTGGCAGGGGCACCTGAGCTAAGACCTGGAGGCTAAGTCAAAGATGGGCCAGGGCAGAAGAATCTACAGAGGCCTCAGGAAGACCTATGACCAGAACTGGACCTGTGTTGAGAACAGGTGGGCCTGGCTGGAGTGCAGATTCTGAGGTGGGGATGGGTTAGCATGGAGATGGAGGAAGCTGGTGAGGACAGCAGAGCAGAGTGAAATACATCCCAGGGGCTGGGGTTGACTCCGAGGCAGTAGCGAGCTACTGAAGATTCTCCAAGGGCAGGGACATGAATGCGTGGAGGAGCAATGGGGCCCCACAGGCAGGACCTGGCACGCAGCGGAGCTCCGTGGCCTCTGAGCTCTTCCCGGCTCCCTGCCGTCTTTAGAGGCAGATGTTGCACCAGATGTTCCTGCCTCGGCAGTTTGGGTTCGGCCACATCACGCTGCCTGCTCAGTGGATGGGCCAAACCCCTCCAGCGAGGGCACAGGCTCAGGACCTGCTTCCGGGCCTCTCCTCTCAGCCACTTCCTGCTTTCTGCTTCTGCTAGGCTTCCAAAGGCCTTTTGTCCTCAGTCCAAATGGCCCAGAGGCTGCCAAACAGCTGGGACATGGCTCTGGAAGACCAGAGCCAGAATAAAGTTCACAGTGACGATCACATTTGCCACATACTCCTCCTGTGTTAAGCGTAACGGCAGTTCACCCTGACAGCATTCACGGGGGGAAATGTAATGATTCTCCCTTTCTGCAGATGAGCAAATGTAGCTCCTTGGAGTTAAACACCTCCCCAAAGCTCACGCTCTTGTCTGCCGCAGAGATTGCGTCCCAGCCCAGCCAGGGGAACCTCCGAAGCATGTGCTTAGCCACAGAGCCACATTGCTTCTGTCCCTTGATGGAGACAAAGACTGTAGACTGGGGTCTGTGACTGTCAGATGGGATTCTGGGCCTAGATCTCAGAGACCTTTTCCCCTGGGTGAAGGTGGTGAGTCCATGTGGAGCATGAAATCCTCAGCAGAGCCACATGGTGCTGGGAAGAGATGCGTGGCAGGGGGAGGCAGCGTGGTCTCATCTATCTGGACGGAATGATTCTAGAGTCGTGCTTGCTCTCCTCCTGGGCGACATTGGCCCCTGGGTCTTGGGAGGTGCTCCACCCACAAGCCCTGCCCCACCATCTGTTTTAGCTCTCCCACCGATATGTCTTTCCTGAGCCAGCCCTCATGATGGATCGGACCTCGCGTCTGCCCCGTCAGTCACCAGACGGCCGGTGACTTCACAAATGGCGACTCCAACCGGGGCATCTGAGGCTCCAAGTAATTCACCGTGAATACCGAGTGGAAAAGCTATTTGCAAGGGGGTGAGTTGCAGGGTGGGCGCCTTGTTGGATGTCTGTAGGAGTGCGTTGAGTGGTTGTTTAGGCATCATTAGGGATGTTTAGGCATCACACCCATGTCCCCTTTATTATCCTTATTGTGGGCTGTGTTTTATGAAACGGCAGAATGTTCTGTTTTAATGTCTAGATCCTCAGACAATGTGTGATGCTTCCTTTTTTTCTCCTGGCACATTCATGGGATTATATCAATAATATGATAGCAGCCCATTTCTCCGGACTGAAGCATGTCTCCACCAAATTCATATGCTGAAGCCCCACCCCCAGGGGGATGGTATTTAAAGTGGGGGCTCATGCTAGGAAGAAGGTCCTCACCAGTACCTGACCATGTGGCTCCCGGACAGTGGACTTCCAGCCTCCAGAACTGTGAGAAGATAAATGTCTATTGTTGAAGCCACACAGTCTCTGGTATTTTTTTTTTAATGGCGGCTTAAACTAAGGAACATTTTATTTAAATACAGCTCAGGCTAGGTGTGGTGGGATGCACCTGTAGTCCCAGTTACTTGGGGGCACTGAGGCAGGGGGATGGTTTGAGCCGTGGAAGTCGAGGCTATAGTGAGCCATGATTGAACCACTGCACTCCAGCTTGGGAGGCAGAATTAGACTCTGTCTCAAAAACAAAACAAAACATAAAGGAAATAAAATACAACTCTATTGAAGATCTCAGCAGGTGTTCTCAATCTTGCTGCCCAACAGAATCAATAGGGAAGCTATTAAAATGTACCAACACCTGGGCCCCACCCCAGATAGTTCTGATTTACCTGGTCTTGCCCGGGGCCTCGGAGGATTGATGCATTCACAAAGCTCCCCATGTGATTTTAATGTGCACCTCTGGTGCAGAGTCATCAAGCCCCGCATACTGGATGTTTGCTGTGTCCCTCCCTGGCATTCATCCTCCTTCTATGGACGACATCCAGATTTTTGTACGGGACTTAGGAGCCCATGACCCAAGGCTTAGCCCCTCAGCCCTTCCCTGGCCAGCGTGCTTGGCTCAAGTGTGGGTAGATGACCAGAGTCATCTCAGCCACACTTCCTGGTTCCTTGAGAGTGAATACTTGCTCTTTGTTTTTTCTTGAGATGGAGTCTCGCTCTGTCGCCCAGCCTGGAGTACAGTGGCGTGATTTTGGCTCACTGCAGCCTCTGCATCTCGGGTTTAAGTGATTATCCGGCTTCAGCCTCCCGAGTAGCTGGGACTACAGGCATGCACCACCACGCCCGGCTAATTTTTGTTTTTATAGTAGAGACGGGGTTTCGCTATGTAGGCCAGGATGGTCTTCATCTCTTGACCTCATGATTCCCCCTGCCTCAGTCTCCCAAAGTACTCGGATTACAGGCATGAGCCACCACACCTGGCCTGAGATGGAACCCTTTCTCCTTCCTGCTGGACTAGCATGCAGATGTGGCCCTGGAGATGCCGCCACGTGAGACTAGATGAGATTTGAGCACAGGCCCAAAATAGGCTAAGAAATGAAGAGAGAAGAACCCATCAATGCTGATGCTGCTTCAGTCTGGGGTCAGGTTGTGCCTGAAGTTGCTCCACCGCTGACTGTTCAGTTATGTGATCTAATTCTCTGCATTTTGCCGGACATTTCAAGGCCGATTTTTCCATTATTTGCAGTGGCTTCCTAAAAGATGTACCTTTCATCTACTGCAAAAGAAAACGAGAATCAGAGAGGTTAATTTTCCCAAGTTCGTATAGCTAGTAAGAGAGTACTATTTTGCCTTTCATTTTTTTTTTTTTCCTGTAATTCACACGCTTTAAACAAAACACAGCTACCGGTTATTGGAGGACAAGGTGTGGGAGAGGAATAATATGCTCTGGACCTAGTCATATCGACAAGTCCTGGCTGTGCTTTGGACAAGCTGAGGGCTTCTCTGAACCTCAGTGTCCTCATCACTGCCACAGCAATCGTATCATAGTGACTCTGTCAGACTTTTATGGGGTTACATAGGTTACAGCACTCATATTTTAGTCTCAGATTCTAACTTCCTCCAGGATAGAGAAAAATGTCCTTCCTTCTCTACACTGCCACAGTGTCTGGCTCCATGGAGCATGTGTTAAATGTTTGTTGAATCTGTGAAAGCACAGAAGTACCAACCAAGAGCTGGCAGGCTGTGAACACTTGGGTGCATTGGTGCATGGCATGGGTATTAGATTATATTCCGGCGCTGGGTTTTCAAGCAAGAGGAACAGCATGATGTGCCGTGAAGGATGCAGGTTCTGGAGCCTGATGGCAACTTAATCCCTGCTCTGCCTTTGGGCAAACGGAATGACTCTCTCAGTCTTTGTTTCGCATCAGTAAAGTGGGTGTGTAGAATCCACCTTCGAAAGCAGGTAAGAGCTGCCAAGCAGATGACAACCAGCTCGTGGGAAGCACTCCAGCATGGCAGCCTCGTGTCCTTTGTTCAATACAGTTTTCTGAGTAGAAAGTTCATACACCAGAGGGCCAAACTCAAATGCAAGTTTCTGTCCTCGGCACAAGCAGCTACTTTTGTTATCTGTGCCAGTTGCAAAGCATTTTTATTTTCACTGTGTGTGTGCATGTGTGGTGGGCTGAAAAATGGTCTCTCCCAAAATATCCACGTCAAATCCTTGAAGCCTGTGAGTGTGACCTGATTGGTAAAAGGGTCTTTGCCGATGTGATGAAACCAAAGATCTTAAGATGAGAGGATCCTGGACTGCCCAGTCCTGAATGCTTTCATAAGAGAGGCAGAGAAAGATGTGAGACACAGACACCAGGAGGAGGCCATGCTAAGATGGAGGCAGACACAGGAGCGCTGCAGCCACGGGCGGAAGCTGGAGGAGGAAGGAAGGGCCCTCCCCGTGAGCCTCTGGAGAGAGCACAGCCCTGCAGACACCTTCATTTTGGACTTTCTGCACTTCATTTTGGTCTTCAGAGTTCAGCCAGACTCTGGCTTTCTACAAGGGAGGAAGCTTCTGTGGTTTGAAGCCTCCCAGGTTGTGGTCATCTGAGCAGCTGCAGGTGATGTGCACAGTCCGTGACACCTGCTGCTCCTGCCCGTGTCTCCAGCGTGCCCTGGACCTCCAGTTCCCAGGGTGTTCTTTGCTTCCAGCAGTTCTGCTCTCAGACCACGACAGCACACTGTAGCTGGTCAGATGCGTTTCCAACCCCTTGGTCTCCTTGCCTGTGGATTGTGTCATTAATATCCTTGCTGTTTGGAGCTATGACCCAGCGCCTATAAAGTGTGGTTCCTGGCCAGTCTTCAGGCTCAATCAGTCAGAGATGCTGTCCCTGGCTTCCCTGAGTACCCCAAAATCTTCCTCCTTTTCTTCCAACACCCCAAGCCCTTGAGCTCACATTGACTTTACACACGGGCCCTTTGAATCCTAAAATGCTGGGGCTGGTAAAATTTCAGATACTTTAGAAGCATCTAAGCCCAGCAAAAGCCTTTCCCATCAGTCAAGCAAGAGTACAGGTACAGGCCAGACCAGTGCGAGGCTGTCTCGGGCTTTGGCTGGGTGTGCTGGCCCAAGCACATTCACTCTTTCCTGCGGCATTGACATCAGGAGCCGTGTGGTGCCAGGGGCGGCTGGCTGTACCTGCTGGCTACAGGAGGCCAGACGTAGGAGCCCCAACCAGGTGGCAGCGTCCAGGAGCAGAGAGGCAAGTCCATTTCTGGAGACACTGTTTAAACTCTGGAGGAAGCCCTACCTGAAACTCACAAACAACATTTGGGCCACCATTCTGTTATAGAAGCCAATAGGTTCCTTTTACAGGGAAACGAGACAAGAATGTCATCACTGCCAAAAACACGCGGCAAGACAGATCCTGAGCACAGGCTGGGGCCAGGGTGGGCTGCGTCTCGCTCACCTCTTTGCCTCCTATTTTGCCAGGCCTATCGCCTGCTGCAGCTGGCACCTGGCCCTGCTGTGGAGCCCTGCTTGTCCTGGGGGGTGTGCCCCAGATTACAATCAGCAGCAAGAACCTCCTCTGGAGGCCCCAGAGGGGGAAAGGCAGGGATTGGTTTCCAATCAGATAAGGCAATGGCGGTTGAGATGCCGCCACTGTTGTAGGGCAGGTCGGGGTTTGGTTTCACGAGGCTGGACACATTTATAACAACTTCGTCTCTGAGGAGAGGCTAGAAGGAGGGCAGGCAGGGGCTGGTGGGAGATTTATCACCATACTAGTGGCCCTGACAAGCCTTGCAAGTAAGATGTCATGTGATCGTGGTGGGGGTGGGGATGAGAGGGGATGGGGATGGGGCCTTACCTTAAACATAAGTTAGGGGTGAGCTGCTGAGGGACAGATGGGCCCAGTCCCTGCCAGAGCCGCTCGTTGCCCTGGAGGTAACAGTCATCTCAAATACTTCCCCAGGCACCATTTAATCCACCAGCACCCTAACTGGTAGGCACTATTTTCCTGCCTATTTTACAGATGAGGAAATTGAGGTACAGAGAGGTAAAATGACTTGCCCCAGGCCACACAGCTGGTAAGTGGCAGAGCTGGGAGTAGACCATGGGTTGGCCTCACTGGAAGCCCAGCTATTCTAGATTGCTCACAGGAGGATTTCAATCATCCTGTGAAGAGTGTTTCTTACCGTTTATGGCAGAGAAGCACATGTGGGCTTGGGTTTCCTGGGCAGCGCTGTTTGGGGAAGAGGTTCCGGCTGTGGGGCTGCATGAGACTGGGCTTGAATTCTTCCTTCCCAACTCCCTGCAACCCCTAGCTAGCTTTGCTACCTTGAGCAAGTACATTCCCTCTCTGAATCTTAGTTTCCACCTGGAGAGAATGGGGTGATATTGTGCATGCGCCATATGGGTTGTGAACCTGAAAGACAGTGACTCAGGAAACTCGTACACCAAGGTCAGCTTTCTGGGGCTTGGTGATGGGACCTCATCCTCTTCCCTGCAGATTCAAGCACAGCCCCTGCTCCTGACCTGCTGCTGAAAATGTGGCATGAACCAGGAGGAGGAGACCTCAGATGCAAGGCACCTGTGCCGCTGGGCATCTCATGTTCACTTTGGAGGGCCTTAGTTTCCCTGTGTCTGTTGGACAGGGGCAGTGATTCAGATAAGATCCCACCCTAGACCCACCTGGCTTCCCTTGGAGACACTGCTGTAGCTGATCTGGGGTGGGGCAGGGCTTGAATGTAGTATTTAAAACTTATGGGTTCAATTGTGTCCCTTTAAAAGGTGTAGAAGTCTTAATGTCAGTACTTGTGAATGTAACCTTATTTGAAAATAGGATCTTTGCATATGTAATCAAGTTAAGATGAGGTCATGAATCCGATACGCTGTGTCCTTACAAAGGGTATGTGGGTAGAGGCATACACACCCCAGGAGAAGCCTTCACAGAGATGGAGGCAGAGAGCCAGTCATGCGTGCATGAGGCAAAGGAGGCCAAAGACTCGATGGCCCACCCCGATGCCCAGAGAGCCTGGGACAGAGTGCCCTCACAGCCTGCAGGGAGCCTGCCCTGCCTGCTCTTGGACCTGGGTCCTGCAGAAATGTGAGAATAAATTCCTGTTATTGAAGCCCCCAAGCCTGTGGTTCTTTGTTATGGCAGCCTGTGAAAACTGATGCCACCGTGGTTTGAACATGCTGACCTCTTGGGAGCAGAAAGCATGCAGGGCTCCCACCTCACTCCGAGCGCCCGAATCCCCAGGCTCTTCTTGGAAATGATGGGCTGTGGAGCACTTTGGAAAGAGCTGATTCTAAGGGTGTGTGGGTCTCCTTTCCAAGCTCACCCTTTCTGGGGAGACCCTCTAGAAGAGTAGGGACCTGATATTGGGAAGGACCTTGGTCTTGGGCTCGGAGAGGCAGGCGTGGGAAAGGTCACCCGTGGGGCTTCACCCCTGCCGTGGGTGTGCAGCTGATAACCTCCGTGAGGGAACAGAGGGGATGGGGCAATGTTGGTGAAAAACACTCAGATAAGGTAAAGCAAACAGGCCTGGCTATCGCTCCTGGCAGCCCATCAAAGCCCGGCACCCCACCAAGGCAGCGGGTGTTCCGGGAGCCTCTCCTGGTTTGCAGCTGGTCACACAGCCACAGCATCAGCCCAGCTCTCTCTGCATCCATCCGCCCAGCGTCACCGAACATGGAAGGAGTCATGTCCTTGGTCAGTGGTTGGAGACATGGAGGGGCCAGGTTGGGGGTGGAGAATAGAAGGCTAGAGGTGGAGGGAACGAGGAACCTTGGAGGACATTGGAACTCAGGGTTGGAGGTGACAGCACTATTCGCTGGGGGCTGGTCCCTGGGTGTGTGCCAAGCCTTCTAGGTGCACCAGCTCATTTCTGACAACAATCCCGCCTTAGGAGAAGTTTGGGAGTTAGAAGAGGGAGGCAACTTGCCCTGCCTTGGGGGCTGTTTAGCAGCAGAATGAGGACTAGAAGTCAGTCTCCTCTGGGATCCAATGGTGCTGATGTCTCCTGTGCACCTGGGGTTTGGTTGACCCAGGCTTTGAGTGAGCGGCTTGGTGCCTGTGGTCTCTTTCTTATCCTCATCCCCAAGCCAGGAGGAGGCCTCCGCCCATCATTCTCTATCCCCCCACCCTGCTGCATTTCCCTTCGCGGCATTCGCCACCATGTGACGTATTTACCTATCCACGGTTTGTTGTGTTCATTTACCATCCATCTCCTCCTCTGGCATGTAAACTCAGGGAGGGCTGGGCCTTTGTCAGGTGGGTTTCCTGCCGAAGTCCCAGCTCTGAGATCAGGGCAGGTGGTAGCCGAGGTCAAGGCTTCCCAGGGGCGTGGTAGAGCTGAGCCTGGGGGTCCTCTCCACCTCCCTGCCCCCTGAGCAGGTCAGGGCAAGGGGCCCTTTCTTCATGTCCTCAGAAGAAAGAATAAACTCAATGTGTAGGGCCAGGAGTGGTCCTCCAACAGATAAATCCAAATCATCCCCCACAGTCTATGTAGCTGACCTCATTTGGAAAGAGCATCTGCGCAGAGGTGGTAAACTTAAGGAGCCGAAGATGAGATCACCCTGGATTACCTGGCTGGGCTGCAAACCCAATGACAGGGGTTCTTACAGGAGACACGCAGACAAGAGACACACATCGGGGGAGAGGCCACGTGAAGATGGAGGCAGAAATGCAGCAATGAAGCCACAGGCCTTGGAATAACTGAGGCCGCCAGGAGTCAGAAGAGGCAGGAAGGACCCTCCCTTAGAAGCCATTGCAGGAAGCACAGCCCTGCTGACGCCCAGATTTTGGATTCCTGGCCTCCAGAATGGGAGAGAGTAGGTTCCTGCTGTTGTAAGCCCCCAGTTGGTGGCATTTGTTGCCCTGGGAAACTGATGTGCTCACCCATGGAAACTTCCAGCAGTTTCTGAATGTGTCTTCTGATTACACTGTAATTTATGAATCACACAATCCAGGTAGAAAGTTGGCTTCAGGTCCAGTGTCTGCAAGAAACGCGGGAGTTGCTGAGAAATCAGCCAGCGTCACATTCCTGTAGTCGAGGGAAGAGAGAGTTAAGAGGCTGAGATGGGGGAACAGATTTCCTTGTAATCAAATCCAGAAGCCGCCTCATGAACCTTATTCCAAGAGACCCTCCGGGTCCTGAGCGTGGGCAGTGAAATGGTGGATTTGATTCCTTCGAGCAGGCAGATTCCTGGGGTTTGGCTGCCCTGGTGATTCCGGGAGAGGAATGTGGGTGAAGTGTGTCCCTCAAGCAGCTCTGGTCTGTCTCGCAGACGGAGTGAGCAGCTGGCTGCTATCATTCTGCTAATCGTCTCAGTGCTGGGACAGCCCCACGGTGTGGGGTGCTGTGAGGACCTTGTTTTGGTGGGAGTTGCTGGAAACCCCTTCCACACGAAGGCTGGGACAAGCTGGGAGCTGCTCCCCCATCAACCCACTGCAAGAAAATTGGCAAAGAGAATGCAACAGGAGTCTGCTTTCCAGCTATGGCAAATGGGGGCTAAAATTCCCCCTTCTGGAATTGCTGCGTCGGGTCCTGCGGGGGAAGAGCAGAAGGCATATTGCAGACAGGACGACCCAAGTCGAGTCCAAGCTTCCCACCAGGGAAGACCTGGGGGGCTTGGGCACGCCATTTGCCCTCTCAGAGCCTTGGGTCCTCCATCTTATGAAGGGTACAAGAAAAGCTTCCGCGACTGCAGAAGGGAGGTCAGAGCCGAGCGAGCCTGGCATCACTGCTGGCTTCACATCAGGACCACATGCTCTCTGGGAACCAAGGGTGCCATCCAGTCTCACCAAGCCTCAGTTAACTCTTTGGCAAAAAGGAGATTGTTGGAGCACCTGTCAATAGGATTGTCGTGAGAGCTCAGTAAGAAATGCGTAGGAAGCCTTTAGCATCTTGCTTGGCACAGAGTGTGGTTCAGTAAGTAGCAGTCTAGAGAAAAAGGAGGGCTTAGGAAGCCTGCATTGCAGGGCTGATGTGAGCGGCAGAGGAAACACTGAACTCAGCTCCTGCAAAAGAGACTCACCGTGTGCAGAGACCTGCCTGGTGCCTCCTTCCAAGCATGAACTCATTGCACCCTCACCCTCCTGCGAAGGAGGCTTTGCTCTGTTACTCTGCATGTGGAGTGTGAGGTCTGTGCATGACCCGGCTCCCAGGGATAGGCTGAGAACCTCATTCATCCATTGTCCATCCCACCAATATTCTTTGTGCTCCATGAAGGCTGGGGAGGGAGACAGAGGAGAGGTGAGCAGACCAGTGAGTGGCTAAGATCACTTTCCGTCCTGTTGAGTGCTGGGATGAGGTGATGGGGACACCACGCTCTCTGTGTCCTAATTCTGTCAGGCTAAGTCCTGCACATGTGTTACCCCCCTCTAACAGCCCCACCTTGTAAGTAGCCTTAGGAAGTGGTCAATGTTATCAGCTACCATTTCACTCATGAAGAAACCAAGGCACAGAGCTGTTAAGTCACCTCCCCAGGGTCACAGGGCAGAGGCAGGAGCTGAAGAAGTCAGTCTGCCTCCAGAGCCTGGTCTTCAATCCCTTGGCTGTATTGTGGAGAGTGCACATGTGTGCACATGGGTGCATTCAAGCGTGTGCATGCATAAGTGTACAACTGTGCATGTAAGTGTGTGTATTTGCGCTTGTGAGTGCACAGGTGTATATGTGCCTGTGTGTGCGTGACAATGAGTGTGATGCCACATACTCTAGAGTGTGTGTCCACGAGGCTTTGTCTGATGTAGTGACATTTGGGCTAAAAAACAATGAGGTATCCAAGGTAAGACCTGGGGGGAAGAGTCCCTGGCTGAAGGACTTTGGGGTGCAAAGGCTCCTGGGCATCAGCGGATGGCAGGCAGGGTCCTGCACTGCCTCCTTATGAATGTGCACGTTTCAAATCTCTTTCTGGACACGGAGTGCCACCCCAGCAGATCTGGGGCTGGGTAGGGGGTGAACAGAGCTGGACTGGAAAGGCCCCCACCTACCCAGAATGGGCTGGGACTCCTGCCCTGTCTAGCCTGGGCCTTCACGACTGTAGTCCTCCCTGCTCCCTGATGGGTGGTCTGGGAAGCTGCTCCCTGACAGCCTTCTGCTTCCCCTTCTCCAAGGCTCCTGGTGAAGCCAAGGCTGAGCCCGGTCAGGATTTCCAAGGCCTGCGTCCCAGCACGGATCTTTTCCAGCTTCATTCCCCTCCAGGCGCTCTCTGTCAGCAGCTCCCCCTAGCCCCATCGATCTTCCCCTTGTCCTTCGCAGCCTGCCCAGCTCCCGCTCCTTCCAGGCTCCAGCGGGGCCCCTCTACAGGAGGACGCGGCGCCTGGCCTCCAAGGCTGCCCTGTCCATCAGGATCTGATCCCCTGGCTGGCCTGGAGAATCACACGGGGGACTCATGGGTTTCACATCTTCCCCCCTCAGAGGGAATAGCTGTCTCCCGACACCGAATCTGAGATGCGTATTTCAAATTCTTTGACAGAATGCTTTTAGCAGAGCTGACGGTCTGATAAATCTTCCTGCTCGGCACAGTCTTTGTGGAGGCTTGATCAGGAGCTTGGGCTCAGGGAGCAGCTCCAATTTTTTCTTGGAGACTGTGGGCAACCCAGAGGTGAGGAGATGGGTTCCCGAGGCCCTGGGCGTCTCAGGAAAGCCACAGTAGCTCTCTTGGTAGGAGAATTCAAGTTTTGGAGATGGAACCAAGGCCGGGGGCAGGGGACTTCAGGGGCATAACAGGCCTGGTGGTCCTGACCTTGGGGGTCCCCATCCAGCTGGGGGGAGACAAGCACATACATCAGTGGAAAATTATAGCTGCCTGAGGGAGAGGCCCAAGATGCTCTGTGTGCTCTTTGTGGAGGTTTGACCCCACATGGGAGGTGGGTTGGAGCTCCCCGAAGCTCTCAAAACTGGGTTGGTGTTGGGAGGAGCAAGAGTTGGTGAGAAGGGGAGCTGGAGGGAAGGGACAGGGCTGGAGGCTGAAGCTTCGTAGTGGAATGGAGTCGAATGGAACACGCCTTTCCGGCCTCCTGGTCTATGACCCAGCATTGCATGTACACCAGCACACAGAAATTTCACTGGGAAAAATCATCCAACCACACACCCAAGATGCCTGTACTTTTCCCTATGTATATTACACTTCCATAAAAGTTTAAAAGGTGTTTTTCACCTCAAACATCTGGCGTGACACCAACATGTTAAAAAAAAAGTTGTTGGCTAGGTGGAGTGGCTCACACCTGTAATCCCAGCACTTTGGAATGCCGAGACAGGAGGGTCATTTGAGCCCAGGAGTCTACGACTAGCTTGGACAAACTAGCAAAATCCCATCTCTGAAAAAATTAAAAACTTAGCCAGGCATGGTGGTGTCTGCCTGTAGTCCCAGCTACTTGGGAGGCTGAGGCAGGAGGATCGCTTGAGCCCAGGAGGTTGAGGCTACAGTGAGCTTTGATTGTGCCATGCACTCCAGCCTGGGTGAAGAGTGAAACCTTGTCTCAAATTAAAAAACAAAAAACTTATCATTGTGTCTGAGTGCTGGGATTGTGTGGGATTGACTTGGCCCAAATTAAAAAACAAAAACATTATCATTGTGTCTGAGTGCTAGGATTGTGTGGGACTGACTTGCCCCAGCCCATTTTTTCTTATTGATGTGCCTGTATTCTAGCTTTGCCTGTGTTTACAATGGAGGTGGGGTCTATGAGTGTTTTCAGATGCCTTACTCTTGGCTGGGAAAGGCTCTTCTGCCAGGCACAGTGGAGGATAGGTTTTACTGTCACCCCCTCATATCCAGATGTGGCTGTTTATCAGAGCAGCGGGTGAGGGGTGGGCACTCTTGGACCAGGGTTTTGCATGCAGTATAGACCGACACCCTTTTTGCAATTGCAGTCTAGCTGACAGGTCCTGGGGAGATCTTCTGACGCTGGCCTTGGTTGGGGGAGAAGCCAAGAAAGAAGAGGAAGGGGCTGATGTCGTTTCCTCCAGAGGGAGGGAAGGGGACCATGGCAGGTCAGGTGGAACCCAGGCTACCCAGGGAGCTCCTGAGTGTTCCCAGGTAGCGCAGGTCAGGTGGAGCTCAGGCCACCCTGGGAGCTTCCGAGTGTTCCTAGGTAGCACTTTCACACCTGGCTTCCCATCCTGCCATGGAGGGGAGCCTGGGAGTGCAGTCCTGGGGTGATATGACATGATCACGATGTGACATGATAATCATGTTGGTCCAGACAGCTGCTGTTCAGGAAGTTTCCATCCCATGCTGGCTTCAGTAGATCCATATTGTCCGATGGGACCCCCACCCTCTGGAGTGTGGACTGTGCCAGTTTTCCAGATGAGTACACGCTATTACAGAAGCTGACTTGCCCCGAGGTGTACAGTCGATGAGGGAAGAGCGGGGGACCAAACCCAGGCCTAAGTGACCCTCCCTCTGAGGGTATGAGCCCGAATGTCCGTTTAACTTGCCATCACTGACTCCCCCGGGAGAGTTTCCCCAGCATCGTTGGCAGAGCGTCTGGATGTTGAATTTGCATGACTCTATTGAACTCTTTTGGTGTAGAGGTCCAGTAGTGTGGCCCCTCCCCTACCTTCCTCCCATCCATTTTGTTATTGATAAAGAATGCAGAATGACAAACCTCGTTCGAATCCAAGCTCCGGGAATTACAGGCTGTGTCCTGGATGGGTTATTCTATATCTCTGAGCCTCCTCTCCAGAGAGGGAGTTCTAATAGGGCCTGACTCATGGGATGGTGGGAGAGCAGAAGTGACAATGCATGTGGAACCCCCCCGGTGCCTACTGTGCCCTCAGCCACGGCCTCCCTCTCCTCCTTAGACACTATCATGGATCCCTGTAGCAAAGTAGGCTGCTGTTCCCCACCTGAACTGTCACTGTCCGGAGAGTCAAGCATCCCTGCCCTCACTGTCATCACCCTTCCCAAAGCCTTGTCACTGGTGTTTCCTGAAATGCTGCTGAAACAGGAAGTCATAGTCCCACAAGGCTCTTGCTGAGGGCAGCCCAGCTGGAGCGTGGTCTCTTCATAGCAATTTGTCAGCTTTGGTCACCCTCCCGTCAAGGGCCGCAGAGCCCAAGTGGTCCTGTTATTGCTATGTAACAAAACACCCCCAAACAGGGGCTCCCCCAATCCAAGTCTTGCCTGGGATCAGCATTGTGGGTCCCAGTCAGCATCTCTCACTGTCTGCATGAGATGGTAGCTGGGCCTGGGCTCATCTCAAAGACTTTTTCTCTGGGTATCTGGGCTGGAATGACTCAAATCGCTGGGCTGCAGGGTGCCGGGCGTCTCAGGCTCCTCTCTCCCCATGGTGGCTTTAGGGCAGCCAGGCTTCTTAAACGGAGGCTCAGGGCTTCCAAGTGCTTTACATTCTTCACTCTGGCCCACTTGATGATGATCGCATTGAAAAGTAATCTGAGCAGAAGGAACAGCATTTGCAAAGCCTCTGAGCTACAGAAAAGCATGGCTTCAGGTTTCACTCTGAAATGGGAATGGCATGTAGTCCCCCCGTGTACAGTGCTGTGGTGTAATTCAAATCAGACGAAGCAGGTGGAGGAGATCCGGGGATCTGGAAACCCACTTGGTGTAATGGCCACACATTCTAGTTGCTCCACTGTGGCTGCTGCAGGGGAAAGTCCTGTGCAGGGGAAGACCTGAGTGGCGGGGAGCTCATCCTCATGGATGTGACATGCCAGCTCAGAGTCTCAGTGCACTGGGGCCTGGACATGGGGACACCTGTTACCAAGGGGGCATTTCTTCTGTCCGTTAACACCAGCATTATGAATGGCTCCACTGTGGTTTTCCATCACCAGAAAGGGATCTCCACATGTTGCCTGTCAATAACGGTATTTTTTTAGCAGCAGCCCAAACCGGGGGAAAACTGTACTTGAAAGCACATGCCCCACCTTTCAGCTGCCTGGGCAGAGGACGTAGGGCCTGGATTTGGGGTGGGTCAGAGGCGAGAGCGGGGGTGAGCTGGAGGTCAGGTCACATTTGTTTCTCAGGGTAGGACACCAGGGCCATGTTTCAGAGGCAACTGCTGGTGCCCTTTCCTTTGGAGGCCAGGGGCTAAGCTGGGGACGCTGGTGCCTCTGTCCCTGTCCATCCATGGCCCACCATGGGGCTGAGCGTGTGATCACAGAGCTGGTGGGGTCAGTGCCTGGACCTGGGGCTGCCCCCCACTTCCCAGGAGGCCTGGTGCTGGGGTGTCCTGAGAGTACCTGCCTCTGCCCTTCCTGTGGGTGCTGCACTGACCTGGGTCTCGTCTCTGCCCCTCCCAGCTGTGGGGCCCCTGGCACCTTCCTGGGTCCTCTGATCCCTGTTTTCTCCACAAGTGTCATGACTGCAAAGGGGGGACACAGCTCCAGGGGCAGCACAGGGGCCACTCCTCCCTCTGAGTAGAATGAGGAAGAATCTAGAACTCGTGTCACACCAACTATCCACGGACAGGATGGGGAGAGTTTGTATACTTACTTCTCCTTAATATCTTTTTTGCTCTTGGCTTCATTGGCTTGAGCTACACGCTTCAAGTTCAAGGAACTTTATATTTTTTCTTAAAAAAAAAAAATGATAGATGGTAGATGGCTGTTAACAATTTTTTTTGGATAATATGGAATGGCCTGAAGAAGAAAAGCTGATCTTAGCACTCATCAGAGGAGACCACCCTCAACAATGCAGTCTGTATCATTCCAGACCTTTATAGATTTTGGTTATTATTTATTTTATGAATATATGTGTATTTTTTGGAGGGGGGGGAGATGGAGTCTCACTTTATCACCCACGCTGGAGAACAGTGGCACGATCTCGGCTCACTGCAACCTCCGCCTCCCGGATACAAGTGACTCTCCTGCCTCAGCCTCCTGAGTAGCTGGAATTACAGGGGCGCGCCACCACGCCCAGCTAATTTTTTGTATTTTTAGTAGAGACGGGATTTCACCATGTTGGTTAGGCTGGTCTCGAACTCCTGACCTTGTGATCTGCCAGCCTGAGCCTCCCAAAGTGCTGGGATTACAGGCGTGAGCCACCGCGTCTGGCCGAATATATGTGTATTATTTTTTGATAGGCTCTAACTCTCTCCTACTGGCTGCTACTCTCTTCCCCCTACCCCCTGCCTTCCCGGTCCCTTCACCACCCCCACCCATCTAGTACCTGCAGGACTGGGGCCTGATCTCACACAGGAGCCGCAGCCCAGAGGATTCTGGGAGAGGCAGAGGGTGCAGGGGAGGGGGTGGCGCTGGACAATAGGGCCTTGTATCCCATGCAGGCAAAACACCCACTGGACCCCACTGGCCAGTGCGGGGGCTTCTTGCAGAGTCAGCAAGCTTCCCAAATGAACGGACAGGAGGGTATTGAAGAGGTGCTCACTACAGCGAGAGCGCTGGCTCTGCATCAGAGGCCCAAGGCTGTGACTGTTTTGATCAGGAAGCTGGGGACATATGTCGCCTTGGAGAACAAACCAGGGCACCAGAGGGGCCGCTGGCCCTCCCCCTGCCCTTCCCCCAGCCCCTGCTCTTTATCAGTCCCCTCCTCTCCCTCAGGCTGCAAACAAAAGGTTGTGGGTACCTGGGCCCGGGGAGACACCGTGACACAGGATGTTCCCAGCATTTGGGATATTTCCTCCACTGTCTGACTGATATGTCCTGAGAAAGCACGGAGTTCTCGAGGGAGCTCAGGGCTGTAAAAACTCCAAAACACAGGAACAACAAAGCCGTAAATCTGGGCCTGCCACAGCCGCTCTCAGCTGAGGGCGTCTGGTTCAGGCCATGCCGTGTGGTCACAGGAGGCCTAGGAGCTTAGGTCAGAATCCTAAGGGGTAGAAGGCAGCACATACTGGGGCTTTCCACAGGCCCATGCAGGGCTGGCCCTTGTCAGGTGCAGGAGGTCACACCAACCATGGCCTCCTGTGTGTAGCAAGTGGGAGCTGGGCAGGCCAGGGAATGAGGGTGGCAGCAGCTGTGGGGCCAGGGCTCCCCTTTGGTGTCCTGGAAGAACAAGGGTTGACCCCCATTTCTGTTCTCTTTTATATGAGTAAGGTACTTATCCTAAGGAAGCTGGAGGGTCCTCTGTAAATGGGGCTAATGACATCACCTGCTTAAAAAGTTTGATTGTGAGAGTGAAACAAGATAATGTCTGTTAGGCTTGGGGTGTGATGACAGGGAGACAGTTTGCACTCACCGTATTTCCCCATTTCCTACCACTCCTCCTCCTCACAACTGCTGCCAAGGCTGAGGATCCATTAGCTCATGTCCACTCTGCAAACAGAGGTCACTCCAGGTATTTTACATGGAGGGATTTAATACAGGGGGATGGTTTTACAGGTGAGGTAAAGGGGAGACGCCAACCTGCAGGTGGTGAGGCAGCACAGGGATCAGCCAAAGCAGAAGTCACTCCTTGGGCTGGAGTGACAAAGGAGACGGTGTCATGGAACCTAGGAGCTAGGGTCATCTGGTGAAAACTGGACCACTGATAGCCTGTCTAGTGGGAGATAGGGACCATGGAGGGAAGGACATTTCCACAGGAGCTGGAGCCAGGAAAGGAGGGTGGGCAGCGGGGGGGTGGGGGGGGGGGGGGAGAGAGAGAGAGAGAGAGAGAGAGAGAGAGAGAGAGAGAGGGAGGGAGGGGAGGGAGGGAGAGAGGATGAATACTTCTCCTTGAAGCCCTCCACAAGTGCCTCCCATTGGCTGAACCTGCCCAGAAGTCAGAGCACACAGAACCTGGGAAATGTATTTCCCATTGATACAAAGCAGGGGAGGGGTGGAAGTGGCAGCCCAGTGACCAGCAGAGACCAAATATCATGGAAGTTAATGATAGGGTGTGGGGGAGAGAATTCCTCCTGGCCCTGAATCCTAGCTTCCAAAACTTTTTTAGTTGAATGACTTCATGTAAATTTTATGACCTTTCTTGGCTTTGGTTTCCTGATCCACAAATAGGATATTAAAAAATGTTAAGTTGTTGGGTTGTTATGGAGAGCAAACCTAATGCCACCTATGAAGCCATTAGCCAAGGGCTTGGTCGAGATCATACCCTCAATAAACATCAGCCATCACTTATGTCAGAAAACGGGTCAACCAGAGATCAGATCAAGGTCTGAGAAACACCAGCAAATGTTGCTCAACTCTCAGCATGGCAATTGGCACAGCTGACCTGGGGCCCTTGTCAAAGAAATAGGTATAACAACCATTTTCTTGGGAAGGAATCACTCATAAAAGCTTGCCACATCATCTGCCAAGGATGACATAAGCTCCGTACTGAAGGTGGCTTCTGGGGGGGAAGGAAATGAGTTGAGGGGGATCTCCCCCGTCACATACATTCTTCAGGGATTAGAAAACCGTTAGCTGTTACCGCAATGGAGACATTCAGCAATGGCCATTGGAAATGTGTGCCTGTCCCTGCTTCTTGTTTCCTCATTCAGGAATCTAAACGTTCCTGACACCCTGGCACAGCCTGTTGGCATGGCTTCTCATCCTGGTTGAGTACACACTGATCTCACGAGTGGGAATAAAATGTTCTATTTGTGAGTGAGAGCCTCCAAAGTGACTTCTTCACTTCCTGAGGAGGATCTTAAAGAGGGCCACAGAGTGAGTCATTCTCACCACGCCCTGACTGGACCGCCGAGCTGGGAATCTCCTTCGTAGAGATGGGGGAGGGTAGTGTTTCTGAAATCCACCCACCTGCTCCAGATTACATGCCAGGACCCCCAGGAATCAGAGCACAGTGGGCATGCTCTGGGCCTCCCTGCCTTTGCCATGCTATCATTCGAGTGAGTCAGCTAAGTCAAACACACTGCTGATGCTGAGGAGACCTATGTTACATAAGTGCTTTGGGTTGGTTCTCCACTAGCTCTAAACTGAGTCCTCAGTGGCTGTCATGAGGGTAAGTCTCAGCAAAGTGTCTACAGAGAAAGTGGTGGTGGTAATGATGGTGGTGATCATGATGGTGATGATGATAGTGATGATATTGGTGATGATGATGATGGTGATGATGGTGATGTGATGATAATGATGTGATGGCGATGATGGTGATGGTGTTGGTGATGGTTATAATCATGATGGTGATGGTGATAGTGGTGATGGTGGTGATGTGATGGTGGTGATGGTGATGGTGATAGTGATGATATTGGTGATGGTGGTGATGGTGGTGATGGTGATGGTGGTGACGGTGATGGTGATAGTGATGATATTGGTGATGATGGTGATGGTGGTGATGTGATGGTGGTGATGGTGATGGTGCTGGTAATGGTAATGATGATGATGATGATGGTGGTGGTGATAGTGGTAGTGATCAAGATGATGATAGTGTTGGTGATGGTGATGATGGTGATGGTGGTCATGGTGATGGTGTTGGTGATGGTAATGATGGTGATGATGATGGTGGTGGTGATCAAGATGATGATAGTGCTGGTGATGATGGTGGTGATGATAATGTTGATGGAGATGGTATTGGAGATGATGGTGATGATTGTCATGGTTATGGTGATGATGATAGCCATCATTCATCGAGCATTTGCTATTAGTCGAGCACTGTGCTAATACATTCTATTTAACCTTATCAGACACCCAGTGAGCCAAATGCTATGCTGTAAAAATGTCCTAATTTTACAGATGAAAAAATCAAGGCTTGGAGGAGTGGAGTTACCTGCCTGGACCACACCATTAGTAAGTGGTCAGGTACAGTCACTGCAGGTCTGTCCGATGCCAAAGCCCGCGTATATGTTTAGTACCTCCTGGCCTCATGGCAGGCACAGTGCTGGACCCTGGGGGATACTGTGGCCACTAAGATGAAGAGGAATGGGTCATGAGACTCATGGCTCTAGTGTAGTGAAATAAGACTTGCTAAAGAGCAGAGTCTTTTACTGTTTCTTCTAAGCTATAAGGGCTGCCAGATTGTGAGGACCAGCCTGACATGAGAGCAGAGAGCACAAACATCCATCTTGGGAGGCCCAGGAAGTGGTCAGGAACTGATCTCTGGAATGATGGAAGGGATCTTGTAACCCATCTACTCCTGGTCAGAATGTGGCTGGGAAATCAACTCAGGTGGAAGGTGGAAGTGGGCAGGGAGGAAAAGACACAGCAGCATGGCTGAGTGCTGCCAGCTGGCTCTTGCTGGTCTGGAAGGGCAGATAAAAAGCCTTACAGCCCCTGACTTTGTAAGGCAGTGTACACAGACATGGGGGGACATAGGCTTTGGGGGACTCAAGATTCAGAACCTTCTCTCCGCAATCCCATGACTCTGAATAGAGGATTCCGCCTCTCCCCAGCTTTGGCTCTTCAGCTGTACATCAAGGATTGGTAGAATACCTCCTTCCTGGAGTTACCAAGGTCTTAGATGAGCCAGGGCAAACAATGCCTTCCACTGTGCCTGCCCTCCAGATGCCCCATTGATGTGGTAACTATGCCCATTGAATCTGCAGTATGTGATGATGAGGGCCTCGTTTCCCATGTGACAGGTTTGGAAACTGAGGCTTGATGAGGTGAGGTTTAAGTGGTAGGGCTAGATGGTAACTCACGGCTTCTGAGGACTAGCCCAAGGGTTGAGCACAGGCCAAAGGGGTCTCCTTTCCCTGACGTTCTTTCTGTGTGATTGCCTTGGCACCTGACCACAACATCTCCTTATGTTGCATCATATATTATCAACATTATATAATGTCTAGCATATTATATATTAGGTATGTATATTTTATAATATAAATATTATGCAATGCAAGCATTTTATGTACTATCATAGGATATCACAATGTGTGTAGGTTACAGTGGATTGAGTCCATGAAACCCCAGGAGGTGGTTGGGACAACTGGTGACTTGTGAAACCAGCTGGGTATGGACAGACACCCAGAGGGACATATAATCTGGTGTTCTTGAAGAAGTATTTGGCTTCAGGAAAGAGAAGGCAGTTGCTGTTCATTCTGCGAGTGCCTTAAAAGATACCCCAAACACCAGATACCCAGGTGTTCTCGAAGAAGTATTTAGCTTCAGGAAAGACAAGGCAGTTGCTGGTAATTCTGAGAGTGCCTTAAAAGATAATTGTGGCTTCACAGCAGCAAGAAACGGACAAAGTTGCCTCTTGTCTACCCCTTTCAGAACCACTGTGAGAATAGCTAGCACTTGTGAACTAATGACAGGGGATGACCCGCAGTCGCCATCCCACCGAATCCTTCCAGGAACACCTGCACGTGGAAGCAGGTATTGCTCTCTCTTTGCAGGTGAGAAAATGCAGCCCAGGGAGATGGTGGGGATGTGGGGGAGCCGGGGAATCCCCCTCAACTTGGCTCCAATGCTCCTGGCACAGCTCCAAGCCAGTGCAAGAGAGAAAACTCCCGAGCACATATCCCAGCTCATCCTGTGGGGTAGGAAGGAAAGGCTCCAGACATAATTAGAAGTGCTTCAGAGCGAGTGGAAAGTTCTCAGGAAATGTATTATCATTAGAGCTGGCCGCTTGCCTCCCTGGATGGAGAGAGAGCATGCATGTGCGTCTACGGTGCATCCACTCACCATCCAACCTCCTATATGGAATCCTTCTCATCACAGAAAAGTAAAAAATCGGGCTTGCTTCCTTGCATGAACTTTCTTCCATCCTGTGTCTAGAGAATCAGAGAGGCTGTCGACCCAAAGGGCAGGAGCTAGGTGCGCCTGGTTGAAGGTCTCCGATTGCCTTGTAGATTCAGAAACTTTCCCTGAGCACCCTGTGCCTAGTTTCCCCATCTCCAAGTGTTCTGAGAACAGAGAGGAGGGAATTGCTTGGAGGACCTCCAAGGTCCCCCCTGGGTCCTGGGATTCTTTCTTTTGGCAAAGAAAAGCCAGAGAGGCAGTGTGATGTCACGGCTGAACACAGGGCCTCTGCAGCAGAACTGCTGGCTATCGATGCTGGCTTTGCCCCGTCTCCACTGTCCGGACCTTTGGAAAGTATCTCCCCTTCAGCCATCAGTTTCCCCATTTGTAAAATGGAGATGAAAATGGAAATAAATATCTTCGGTTTCCATCCTTTGAGGTAAACCTTTCGGGAGGCTGAGTGAGCGCACACGCGATGTGCAGGAAACCACTCAGCGCCGAGAGAGCGTGTCCATGTCCTGTGTTTCTGGAGAATGTGGCATCTTCCCTCCACACCTCTCCCTCCAGGTGATAGCAGCACATGGTCAGTCCTAGGGGGTTCAAGGAAAGGATTCCATTGGGAATTGATGGAAACTTCCTAGGCCAGCCTCCTCCTTTCACTCACATATCCTCACCGCCCTCCAGTGCTGGTCCTGGAATTTAGTTCGGAGAATAACCTGTGAACACAGGTGACAGGGACATCTGGTACATAAGTACACCTGAGTGCACATGCAGAAACTCCTAGAAGGGCTGGGGTCATGAAAGATGTGTTGCCTTGGTGGGGGCGGAGGTGCCCAGGGCAGAGCCTTTCCTGGCAGGATTCCTCTGTGGAAGCTGGGGGAGTGGGAGAGGGAGCGGGGAGCGGCCAAGGGTGCTCAATTCCTGTGAAGGGTGGGAGCCTCAGAGCTCCTGGGCCTCCCCCGCATCCTTCCTGGCCCGGCGACAAGGACTCTATCTGTGGGCAGGGCGGGGGTAACAATGGCAGTAATAATAGTAACTGCCATAGCAGCAGGTCATGGTATTGAACACATAATCTAAAATCTAAGTTTTAAAAATATATTTAATATTTTTCACATGTAAACTTATTTTTGTAATACAATGTGGTGAGTACTAATACCTTCAGGGTACAGATGAGGCACACAGAGTGCAGTAACTCTTCACAGTTGCAGGGCGAGAAGGTGGATGGAGGGGCTGTGGCTTTGCAGCCATCTCTGCCATCCGAGTGCTACGCACTGACCTTTGTGCAGGTGGGGATGCCTGTGACTTGATATGTCTCTGGGTGCCGTGTATGTGTGTAAGTGTGCAGTGAGAGACCCCAGCATGGGTTAGCAGCAGGCAGTGGGGTTCTTAGCCTGCCTCCACCACTGGGGAGTTAGATCTATGGGTTAGTCATTCCCTGCCCCCCCCCCCGTGCCTCAGTTTCCCCATAGGGAGGATAACAAGACCCTCTCCTGGAGCAGCTGTGAGGAGATGAGAGAAAACCTGTGGCTGGTTAGCTCTATGCCTGGCTCATTGAAGGGGTCCATAAATGGCAGGCACAGGATGGGTCAGGGGATGGTGGACCCCAGAGCTCCTCCCATGTCTGGGGACCTGCCACTCCCTAAACTTGCCAAGAGGCTCTCTTCAAAGAAAATGTTCAAGGGAAAGTGTTCACGCCTTGCCATCCTCTTGAGGACAGACAGTGATTCTTAGCATAGCCCTTGGAGAAGCTGTTAGCCATACCGGCCAGTAGAGCAGTTCTGGAGGCCAGAGGGTGCTGGATGGCGAGGTCCGCTGAGTGACCGAGTGACCATGCAGAGAATCTCCCTGCTCCTTCCCTCATCCTGAGCCAGCCAAGGACATCAGGAGGAAACATGGGGTTGTTCTGAACCAACAGGTGGAGCAGGAGGGTGCATGCCATTGATAGCATCAGTACGTGGGGCTGCAGCAGGGGAAGCCAGGAGCCTTGTTACTCACAGCAGGAGTAACAAGAAGACAGCCAGGCCTGATGGGGCCCTGCAGAGCCTTCCCAGGCATGGTGGGTGGGCCAGGCTGCAGACCCCTGCCTGAGGGTATGGAGGGGACGGGAGTTAGGATCCAAAAACTGTCGGGGGCTGTGCTTATCACCTGGGTGGTGATACAGCCTGCATACCACACCCCTGCGACATGCAATTCATCTGTATAACAAACCTTCGCATGGAGCCCTGATCCTAAAATAAAAGTTAAAAAAAAATCCCTCCTCAGAGCAGAAAAGGGAGAGACAGGGAAGCAGCTGAAGGCAGCAGCCAGTCTGGGGAGGTGGGGGAGGTCAGGCGAGGGAGGAGTTTGCTTCCCCAACCTGTGCAGTTTAACCTGCAGCCCTGACTCACCCGAGGGCACCTGCTGGGGCCCAGTGCCTCTGGGCGTGTTTGTTCTGACTGCCTAGGCCCCAGCTGGGCTGGCTGTGAATATTTTCAGTGTCATCTGATCTTTCCATCTCCTTGGCTGTCCCGTAGAGAGGACCAAAGGACTTTATTTCAGGACATTCCCACCATTCCTGCAGGGTGACACATACATGATAACCATATCTGTACGCACGGTGGGGTAAGCAGAGGATCTGGGGACCATCTCTATGTTTCCTTTCTATAAAGTAACTACAGGAAAATAGGATGCTAATGCTATTTTCATTTACATGAAGTGAGTAATAAATGACTGTACATTTGAATAGGCATTAATTGTCCAAATGTATCATTTCAAAAATTTTAACAAGAAGCTTTAGTGTACTTCTGCGAACGTCACTTCCTTTTTCATAGCAGTCTTACTGAGATGTGACTAGTCTACCATGCGATTCAGTCACGGAAGGTGCACACTTCAGTGATTTCAGTGTACTCACAGTTTTATGCAGCTATCACAATAACCAGTTTTAGAACATTTTCATCACCCCCGAAAAACCATGCTCATTAGCAGCCACTCCTTTTACCTGCCACCTCCCCAAGCATAGCTTTTTTAAAGGAAATCAGGTTTTACACTGGAAATAGCTATGTGCAATTCTGGACGAACACGTGAAGATCTCTTTTTAAAATCTTGACGTCACTTTGTTTGCACAAGTATGTGATAAAAAGATCTAGGAAAAATTTCAGAAAGTATTTAAAAACTTGGACTCTCGAAGACTTCCCATAGCTTTTTCTTTGCTTTCACGGCTAAATACAATGCTGACATTTGCGGTGGTAATGAGGGGTATGTCCTAAGCTCGGCTGGACTTGTTTGATTGGGTATTTCCCAGCGCTCCTGCTGCGGCCGGAAGCTGTGGAGCACACATGCATGCTTAGAACAGGCTCGGCCCCTGGCCACCCAAAGGGTGCACCCGAAGGGAAACTGAGGCCTTCCTCTGGACTCTGAGCCTCCTCAAGGTCCCTCCTGAAAGGTCTGCATCCCACCACGTGCTGATGGGGCTGGCGCCGTCCATCCTTGCCCTGGGCCCTGTGGTGTTGGCATGGTTGAGGGGTCTGCGGCCACGCTGCCTGTCCCAACGAGGCTTGGGCAACCCAGTGAGGAGGAAACCTTGAATAAACTTCAGGAAGAACAAATCCATTCTCCCACTTTCCCAGAACCCAAGGGCTTCCACACTTTAGGGATATGTTGTTTTGAACCTGAGCCCATCATGGCCCTGGACATTGATCAAGAGAGTGGATTGTTTTTCCTAAAAGTGTGGGGGATGGGTCAGATCAGCAGAATTTCAGGTGCAGTGACTCAGCTTTTCCTCTGCGGCTACCACCTTCCAGACGTGGCCCCCACTGGGTGGCATCCAGACCCTCTCCTTGGGCTTGCTTCTCTGGGGACCCCACACCACGGTTACAGTCTGGGATTTGGATTTAGACAAAGAAATGGGTTTCAAGTTCTCACTTTCCAGCTGCTCGGAATGACCACCAGCAAACTCCTTCGCTTCCCTAAGTCTCAGCTTCTCACATTTAAAATGGGGGATAAGACTGGTGGGCAACAGACACCGTCTCTTGCGAGGGTTAAGGTAAAATCAGAACAGGAGATGAGCGCAGTCCCTGACGGTGTTTCTGGCACAGACAGAAACGTGTGGCAAACCTGGAGTGGCCAGACTTCCCCTCAGTCTCCCCAGAGGCCACTACACTTTGGTGGTTCATTCCCGAGCCCACTCACAGCTTCCTTCTCTCAGCACTTGCCTCTCTCCCCAGATTGGGGGGGTGGGTGAGCCTCCAGCTTCTGGGTTGAGGGGTTCCTGGGAAAATCTGATAAAGCTAATGGGAATTCCTCGCAGAAGGTTGACTCCCATTTGGAATTCCACACCCAACCCAAGTGGACTCACGCAGCCACTGAAAGGCAGATGTAGACCCAGGGTAGGGTCCCCTCAGCTTGGAAGAATCGTAACAATTCAGGCCAGGGAATTTGAGAATTTCCGGCATGAATGCTTGTTTGCATGACGTTGCCATTTCCCCATAAGACAGTACACATGAGATGTTGTCTTCCTTTCTCATGAGAACATTTGTTGGGGCCCGTAGAGGCTGGGCGAGGAGGCTCCCAGCCTCCAGATGGCTATGGGCAAGATCTTCATTCCCAGTGAACTGAATGTTCTGTCTGAACTCAGTGCCTCAATGGCACAGATGCAGACTCAGCGCTTAGACCTGTGCAGCACTGGCGTGGAATTGGTTGTTTGCAAGGATTGGTGGTGAAGGCCAATCCCTCTTCCCAAAGCGGGAGCGGGCCTGCTGCACCTGGAGGGTCTGTCCTGCTCCCTGGGCTGCTGGCCTGTCTCGCAGGGCTGCGGACCGGCCTCACTTCAATGACCTGGATTCTCTTGCGCATGACTGCACCTAGGATTTCCAAGTCTGCTATTGATTTTCAAACTGCAAACAAAAATGCATTCATTCCCCGGGCCTCGCCATAGCCTTCCATTATCCACTTAGCGTCACATTACAAAAATAGCTTTAAACAGTTTTGCTTGAAATATTGGACACATCCACTCACTGACAGTGAGGTTTTGTTTGGTTGTCTGACTTGGCTTTGGGGCATAACTTTTCACGCGGAGGGCGTACACACCCGTCACTTTGACACAAGTGGGGGATGTCGGTATTTATTTTTGCCTCGAGAAAATGATGGGGAGAACAGGGAGGATAAAAGAATTTCCAGAAAGGCCTATGCGAAGCCCCCACCACGTCTGTGCAGGCCGTGGACCTCCTTCCTGGGCCTGTGAATTCCTTTGGTTTGAGGGAATAGTCATCCTCTAGCCCAGAAGAGCCTCTGAGGCTGCCTGAGAATAATGGGGCCTGACTGGAAACCCTGACTTCTCTGGCTGCTGATTGCCCAGTGGCATCATTCAGGGAGCTCTTAAAAATGCCAGTGCCTGAGTCCCACCCAAGACCCCTTCCATCGTCCTCTCCTGGGTGGGGCCCAACACTCCTATTCTGAAAGCTCCCCAGGTGATTTTGACCAGTGGCCAAGGTTGGGTAGCACTGCCCTGGAATCGCGCATGGAGTGATAGAGCAATTCCTGCTCTTTGTAGAGAGATTAAGGTCAGGTTGATGGCTGGGAAGCAGTGCTTCTGGGAAGAGTGCTTTACCTGCTGCCATCATTTTCCGGGACCACCATGGGTTACCATCTACCAGGTGCTACCACCCTGGAGAAGAGGGCATTGTCTCCACCCAGTGACCCCATCTTACTGGTCTTGCTGCCTGGTCTCTCATTCTCCCCCCACAATGTTCCTTTTGCATTGCAGCCCTGCCCGTGGCACTGCCTCAGTAACTTCTGTATCGTCTTAAGACAAAAGGCAAAGTTCCTGCTGCCGTGACTTTCAAGATTCTGTGGCCTGGCCCCTGCCCAAGTCCCCCGTGTAAGCGGGTGCCGCTCAAGGGAATTGGCTCTGAAGCTCACTGGGCACTTTCCTGCCCCACACTCCCTAGTGAGGGACTTGGGGGGAAGTTCATGAGTCTCTCTGTGCTTCAGCAACCTCACCCAGAAAATAGGAATGACTGTAGAGCCCACCTCTAAGACTGCCATGAGGATTAAAAGATTGCACTGTGGTACGGGGCTGAGTGCTGTGCATGGCAGGTAGTGAACATCCAAGCAATAGTACCTATTGGCCCTTACTCTCTGGACATGGACGTTTTACATCTGTCAGACTCACTGTGCTCCCTCTTAACTGGGGCTTGGGACACACTGTTGTCTCTTCCTGGGGTGTGCTTTCTTTCCCTTATTTTCCTAGTTAATACTGCTTCCTCCAGGAAGCCTTCCCTGATTCATTGGCAAGGCCAGGGTTTCTTGAAATTGATTATGGCACTTTCTACTTCTTCCCCCAGGCCACTTGCCACAACTTTAATCACTATGTATGTGTCTCTAGAATATAAATTGTACAAGGGCATGAACTGGATTATTTATTAGGTTTTCCCACCAGCATGTAATAGGTGCTCAGTTAATACTGGTTGCATGAATGAGTGAGTGAATAAATTGCACTGTTTGGAAAGGCTTGCAGTCATTTGCCCTTCACTCCATCTTTGGGTGGTGGCTTTGTGGTCCATCGCCATGTGCCAGAGAATCAACATTGGCAAGAACAAGTTTGGGTCTTTCACTTTGCTCCACCAAGACATCTTGATTCTAGCTCTGCTCCTGAGTTGACCTGGCTTATTGGGTCCCTGCTCAGATCAGAGTGGACTTTGCCTATTCATATACTCAGGACTCTCCTCTGTTTCCTTGGTCGATACGTGTACACACACACACACACACACACACACACACACACACACACACACAGAGACAGAAGCAATTCAGGCCAGAGAATTTGAGGGCTTCCCACATTAATGCTTATTTGCCTTGATGTTGCCATTTCCCCACAAGAGAGCACATGCGAGATGACGTCTTTCTCATGAGAACATTTGTTGAGGCCCGTGGAGGCTGGGTGAGGAGGCTCTCAGCCTCCACGTAGATATGAGCAAGACTTTCATTCCCAGTGAATTAAATGTTCTCTCTGAACCCAGTGTTGCAGATTTAGATTCAGAAAGTGTTTAGAACCTGGCAACATCGGCACGGAAGTGGTTGTTAGCAAAGATTGATAAGCACCGATCTCTTCTCACAGTCTCATGTTTTTCATTTTGTATTGACATTCAATTTAAAGTTAATCGTTTTCGTTATTTATAGTTTTCTTGATTTCATTGAATTGTTTCTCTGTATTTTCGAAGTTCACTGAGCCTCCTTAAAACAATTATTTTTAATTCTTTGTCATGCAATTAATATATCTCTATTTCTTTGAGGTATTCTATCAGGATATTATGGTGTTCTTTCCGTGGTGTTATGTCTCCTTGGATTTTTATATTTCTTGTTGCCTTGGGTTGATGTCCCCACATTCGAAGAAGTAGGGACTTCTTCCATTCTTTGCAGACTGGCTTTGTCTGGGGAAAGATTAATTTTTTTAGAGTGAACAACTCTGTGGCACTTAGTGTATTCAATATGTTGTTCAACCATCACCTCTGTCTAGTTCCAAAATATTTTTGTCACTCCAAAGGGAAATCCCATACCCATTAGCAATCTCTTCTCATTCCTCTCTCTTCAGGCCTAAAAACCGCTAACTCACTTTCTGCCTCTATGAATTTACCTGTTCTGGACATTTCATATAAATGGAATCATACAATAGGTGATGTTTCGTATCTGCCTTCTTTGACTTAGCATGACGTGTTCAAGGTTCACCCATATTGCAGCATGTGTCAGAACTTCATTCCTTTTTAAGACTGATTAATATTCACTTGTGTGGGTAGACCATATTTTGTGTTTATGCATTCATCTGCTAATGGACTTGCGGGGTTGTTTCTGCCTTTGGCTATTGCAAATAAGGCTGCTGTGAACATGTGTGTACATGTCTTTGTTTAAACACTTGCATTCAGTTCTCTTGGGTACACACCCAGGAGTGGAATTGCTGGGTCATACACTAACTCTAGGTTTCATCTTTTGAGGAACTGCCAAGCTGTTTTCTCTAGTAGCTGCATGATGTTACATTCTAACGCCTTTGATTTGTATTTATCTCCTGACTTCACCCAAACATGACTGTTCCAGATATGACTGCTGGCCCTTGACCCCTGGAACTCTTTTTCACACCCCCGCTGATAGATGAAACATGATTTGACAGAGAGGGGTAGGCTGTCTTGGGTGAACCCTGGTCCTGCCACATACAAGCTGAATGGTGCTGGGGAGGTTAATCCGCCATTCTGAGCTTCAATTTCAATCTGTAAAATTGAGATAATCATAGTGCCCTCCACCCTGGCATGGATTATTGTGAAGATTAAATAAGTGACTAGTATGTGGGAAGTACTCAGAGCCTCACCTGGCATGTGTGAGTGCTTCCAGACTTGGTGACCATGAACTATTATTCTTAATAAAAATCCCTGTGGGCACAGAAGGGGTACCAGGCCTGGCCGCTGCCCCTAGGCAGAGAGAAGAGACTCATCCATAGGGCCTAACTCAGCTAATACCTGCTGGTTCTGAAAATGACGTGTAACAACAAGTATAAGACAAAATAATGCTGGATGTGATGGTACGGGATAAAAATGAGCTATTTGACAAGGACTTACACTTCATTAATTTCTGACATGGAAATATTAACAATGTGGAGAACTACCACTAAGTTAGGACCTAATGATGTGATTTAAGTCATTTATGCCTCCCAGCCCCTGTTAAGTAACTACTAATATCCAGTCTGTCAGACAGGTAAACGGAGGCTCTGAAAGGCAAGGTAACTAGCAAGCAGTTGTACCAGGATTTCAGCCCAGGTTCATCTAGCTCCAGAAACCACTCTGTTCACACCTGAGTTCTTTCTTACAAACGGTTACACTGTAAGACAGTCTCCTGTCTTTCCATGGGACGTGAACACCCCTCCTCTCACAGATGGTCTCAGCAAACTTGTGAACATCCTCCATGCCCACAGACCGCTTGGTTGTCTGAGAGGCTCCAGGCCCCAAACAGTATCTGTTTTTGCCCTACTGCGAGTATTTCCATTTGCCTTGGATGGAGAAACAAGCCTTTCTGTTGTTGTGAATATTTCAAAGGGACCCGCCGGGCCACAAGATATCCGCTGGAGAGCCGAACCAGGAACCATGCGTTGTTTCAGATGCATTGATTTTTATCAGCTTTTGACCTCATTTATTTATGAAAAATAGCTGGCTCCCAAATACGGTGCTTTGAAGGCACAAATGATAAGTGACCTAATGTGTCCAAAAAGTGACAAGGCTCTTGTCTTCCCATACCCTGGCCTGCTGTAAAGTGAGCTTCCTCCTGGAACATGAGCTTGTGTCCAGGAATCAGTGAAATCAGAGCCTGGCACATCCGCACTGAATCAATCCAAATGGGGCTAGAGGCTGTGGAGCCACACGGATGCTTGTGTTGCCTTCAGGTGCCAAAGGGGAAGGAGCACCATGGTTAATATCAGGAGGGTTCCACGATGTAGATGGAAATGAGTGGAGAGCCTAGCCTGAGTCCTTTAGAACCATGGGTATATCTTCTGTCTGGGAAACATCCTTGGTGAGTAAGTGGTCAGGCATCCGTGACACTGGGGGGAGGGGGTGGCCATCTGAACTTACAAGAAGAGCCATCAGGGTTCCACAGAAAGGGGGAGATGCCCTGCACTCCAGAGCCACCTGCAAGAGCCACCCTGAAAGCCTCGGCTGTCTCCTGCATACAGTGAGAGATAGAGACAGCAGCTCTGTCTATTTCATAACTTTATTGGCATCTGAGATCTTAGATGTGGAAAATATCACTAGTGCCAACACGCGTGTACTCTTCCATGAATTCCCAGACAAATCAATGTCTGGAATATTGCTGGGCAGCCCACCTGTCCCCCACCGCATCCTCTTTCTGAAAACATCCAAAATTTCTGAACCCACAGGACAAGTACCCTGACCTCAAAACTAGCTTGGGAGATGTATTAATGAGGACACAGCACTAGTTTCAAAGCAAAATCCACAGAAGAAAAGATGAACAAATTCAGTTGTGTCATTTAAACACTGTATGTTAAAACATGAAACGGGATTCCTACTTAACACTGTACACAAAAATGAATACCAGATTTATCCAGAAGTTTCATGTGAATGGCAAGACGACCAAAAACTTAGAAGAAAATGTATTTGTGTGTTTAGAAGCACGTAAATACAAATAGAAAGAGAGATTCTCTCTCCTCCCTCCTTGTACTTACTGCTTTGAACGTTGGGAAGTAATAACGTGATGTCTTAGAGCAGCAGCAGCAGCTACCTTGTGACCATGAGGGACAATCCGGAGCATGATTTGATAACTGTCTTATCTCTGCCACAGAAAGCTGTGGTTGGAGCAACAGTTTTGGTTCCTCTGCTATTAAGGTTTATGGCAACATATGAGATCACTGTGGAGCAAATGGTTTGTAGCCCATGCAAAACACGGGTCCCAAATGAAACACAGAAGGACTTAATATTTCTCCTAGTGTATTTCTGAACTGCACAGCGCACTCTGAAGAGCACAGGGGTGAAAGAGAAAGGGGTGGAGACTGGACTTGTTGAAGCTACAGCTCAGTTTCCTGCAGGGCTTGGGAGGAGACTCTTGGAGGTTGAACTGGAAAAAGAAATCTACCCAAGAAAAATGTGAAGGAAAGGATGCCAGACTGCAGGTGCTTGGGCAAGATCTCGTGTGCATGGTAAAGGTTCTGCTTCCCAGGTGAACAAAACCTCTCAAATCAGCCTGGTCTAGGGGCCATGACATCTACTGTGTATAACATTTCAGAATGCTCCTAAGAATGTCTATTCCAGAGAGGTCAAGACAAACCCGTGTTGCAGTCTCTCTTTCTAAACTCAATTCACTAGATTCATCAAATCCTTTTAAGCCGGGATGTTACTTGGTATCCAGAGAATCAGCAATGCTCCTTAAAATAAGGAGAAATAAATAGTTTCCTAAATAAAGCATCTATTCACATCATTGCTTGGCTCCCTGGGCACGCACCTTCAGTGACCCCACCATTCCTCCTGAGTGCCACCCCATGGCAGTCACCACTGGTTGCAGCCCAACCTCTTTCTTTTCTATTCCTTACTTGTAGCCAAATGCACCCTGAGCTGATCCACACGATTCCCCCTGGGAGTGCACCATGACTGATCCACACCGTTCCCCCTGGGTGCTCACCCCGAGCAGTCCGCACCGTCCCCCTGGGTGCGCACCCGGAGCAGTCCGCACCGTTCTCCCCTGGGTGCGCACCCGGAGCGGTCCGCACCGTCCCCCCTGGGTGCTCACCCCGAGCGGTCCGCACCGTCCCCCCTGGGTGCTCACCCCGAGCGGTCCGCACCGTTCCCCCTGGGTGTGCACCCCGAGCGATCCTCACCGTCCCCCTGGGTGCTCACCCCGAGTGGTCCGCACCGACCCCACTGGGTGCTCACCCCGAGCGGTCCGCACCGTTCTCCCTGGGGTGCGCACCCCGAGCGGTCCGCACCGTTCTCCCTGGGTGTGCACCCCGAGCGATCCTCACCGTCCCCCTGGGTGCGCACCCCGAGCGGTCCGCACCGTTCTCCCTGGGTGTGAGTCTATGTGCTGCGGGCCACTTCACTTTGCAGCACTGCGGGTTCCAGAGTGCTGACTCCACATGAGCCCTTTGCGGGAGCTTTACAACCCCAGCCTATACCTATAAACAGTAAGGCATTGTGGTCCCCACCATGCAGAGGGGGGAGCCAAGGCTGGGGAGACACCAAGTGCTTACCCATGGTCATGTACTAGTGAGAGGTGGGGCTGGGACTTGAGCCCAAGTCATGTCTATTCCAGAGTCTGTGCTGTGATCACCATGAAGGCAAGTGGTCACAGGGTTATGCCTGCTCTTTTTCTTCTCAGAGAAAACTTCTCCACACGAGTTTCCTCTCCACCTGTAGTCCCATTTGGATGGACTATTGAAGATGCCCCGAGGGCAGGCACACACTGCCCCCCTACCTCGAACACCTCTTAGAATCACATGGGGAAAGTTCCTTAGGCCAACTTTGTCCCACAGAGGGTGACGGAATGAGGCAGGGTCAGCACTTGCTAACACCTAGAATTCAAGCATCTGATATGGCCAAGTACCCAGATACATTCGTCCACTGCGTCATTTCTTCATCAAGTATCCACAGGGCCTTGCTGTGTGATGTGCGCTGGGATTCCATAAGAGCACCGCACCCTTCTCCCTGCCTTCTGCACGCAGCGAAGGTGACGTCCTTGAGGGCATGCCTTACAGTTCTTGCTCTGCAGACGGCATAGCTTACGCCAAGTATCCCAGAGAATTGCATACATTCGTCCACACAAGTATCTGTACACAGGTGCTCACAGCAGAGTGACTCATAATGGCCCAAAATACAAACAAACCCAAATGCCCATCAAGTGATCAATGGCTATGCAAAATGCCATGTATCCACACAACAGAATATTATTCTGCCATGGAGAGGAATGCAGCTCTGTCACAAGCTACAACAAGGATGAACCTTGAAAACAGGACTCGAGGTGAGAGAGCCCCGAGGTATTAAATGGATCCATTTATAGAAAATGTCCAAAACAAGCAAACCCACGGGAGACATGAAGCAGATTAGATGTTTCCAGCACTGGGGGAGAGGGAGGAGTTGGGGGGTGCTGATGGCTAAGAGGTGCTGGGTTTCTTTCCAGAGCGGTGACAATGTTCTAAAATTGACTAAAATGGTTCTGAATGTGGTGATGGCTGCACCACTCTGTGAACACGCCAAAACCCATTGAGTTGTACACTTTTAAGTGGTTGAATTGTGTGGGCTGTGAGTGACATCTCAATAAAGCTGTGAGAAGTTGGGGGTTGGGAGCTCCCTGAAACAAAATCCTTTGTTCAGTGTCACTTCCTGAGGAGTCTGTTGTCGGCAGCCTGCCCTGAACTTATGAGACCCCTGATCCTTTGTGTGGGGGGTGTGTGTGGTTGTGGGAGGGGGTGGGGGCTGTGTTTTGTGCAGGAACCTTGCCTGGGATCTGGTGTTCGGAGATGTACCCCCTGGGGGGCCCTGGGGCTGGGAAGGGGCTGAGAATGCCTCATCTCTCAAAGATGCTTTCCTTGAAAATGGTATTGGCGGTGGGTGGATTAGATCGAGCACACGCTTCTATCACACGCCTGCTGAGTTTGCATCTCACTCGCTGGGTGCCCGTCCAAAGGGCAGGAGGAGGCTCAGTGTGGACGCTGCCCCTCCGCCCCAAGCTTTGCGGCTGCTCCGAGGAGCAAATCTCTGTCATTTCCTGTCTTTGCTCACAGGCACCCACATAAACCACCGGCTTCCTCATTCCCCTGACTTTGAGCAGCCTCCGATAGCCTTGTGACCCAGAACAAATCAGCCGGTGACGGCCACAGTACTCCCGAGTCCTTGCAGTGTAACTGAAACTCCTCTGTGGCCTGGAATGCTGACCTGGTGAACTCTCCCTGACTTCCCAGTGCAGGCGCTGAGGGCACTGGAGCTGGAAGAGGCTGCCATTCTTGTTGTCCTCCTTCTGGGAGAACTCGTCTGACCGTGTGGCCGGCAGCCACCCCGAGCCAGGGCAGAGGGTTCAGAGAGGCTTGCGTGGATCACTGTGGCCACGGGCAGCTGCCTTGCCTTGCACTTCAGAGCTGTGGTCTCTGGTGCATGTTAGGGGTGGATGCGGGGGATTCATGAGCTAATCGCCGGGAAATGGCCCCACTCTCTGCCTGCCCCTTAAACCCTTTTCAGTAACTGGCTTGAATCCTTGCATCTCCTATTGCTGTATATCTTTGTGTCTATTTTTAAAATCATGAAATAGACCAAAGATCTGGAAAATAAAGATACATAACAGCATATCCCCCATCCAGATGTTTAAAAATAGTTTTCGAAGTAGACATTTTTATTAAAGTATAAGATATAGTCTGAAGAGTGCACAAATCCTAAGGGCTCGGGCTGAAGAATTTTCAGAGTGATCACACACGTGTCACCAGCACTTGGAGAAGCAGAATACAAGGCCAGGCATGATGGCTCACACCTGTAATCCCAGCACTCTGGGAGTCTGAGGCAGGAGGACGGCTTGAGTCCAGGAATTTGAGATCAGCCTAGGAAACACAGTGAGAACCCCATTTCTACAAAAAATAAAATAAATTAGCTGGGTGTGGTGGCGTGTGCCTGTGTTCCTGGATACTTGGGAGGCTGATGGGGGAGGATTGCTGGAGCCCAGGAGTTTGAGGCTGCAGTGAGCCATGAGCACACCACCGGACTCCAGCCTGGGCAACAGAGCGAGACCCTGCCTCAAAACAGAAAAGAATATGACCACTGAACCCCAGAACCTCCTTAGGCTCCTTTAGTCACTACCACCCAAGGCCGACCATTACCTGATCTCTAAGAGATTGGTGGTGCCTGTGGTTGAACTTGATGAAACTCAATGGTAATGGAAACCAGCAGCAGGAACCCCTCATCGCCCTGTGTGAGAGCCGTCCTCAGCTGCGCGGGAGCTGTGCGCTTTCTTGTTCTCATCGCTCTACTGTGTTCCGTGTGAGAAGAGACCGCACTTACTGAGCCGATCTCAGTGTTGGAGGCATAAGGCTGGGTTTTAACTGTTCTGAATAATAGTGCCGCTGGGAACCTTCCTGTAGATGTCTTCTGAGGGACGCGTTCACCCGTGGGGTGGGCACACAGCTAGCGTGGAGTTGCTGGGTGACAGGGTGTGCATGTGCTTTGTCGTGTAAGGCACCGCTGAACACTTTTCCAAGGTGGTGGCACCACGCGACCCCAACCACAGCTTCCGGGAGCTCCAGCCGCTCCCCCGCCGCAGTGCCGGGTGACTGCCGCTCACTCTCTCCAGCCTGGAGGATGTGAGGAGGGTTGCTGTGTGGGTTTAGTTTGCATTTCCTGATGGCTGAGAGTGATGGCTAGTTTCTCATGTTATTGGCATCTGGCTATGCCAGCTCTCAGAATTAACCCATGTTCCATTTTGCCTATTTAAAAACTTCAAGACAGCCAGAGGTTCCCACTGTATCCCATTTCCCTCCTTCCCTTCTTCCCTGTCTTTCCAGCCCTAAAGGGAACCTCTATTCAGAAGCCGGGGTGTTTCCTTCTGTCCATATTTTTATGCTCTTACTGCACGTGTAGGTAGCTACCCAAAGCAGTACATGTTCTTGCTGCAAGTGATATGCCTGTGAAAAACCTTGGCTTGATTTCCCTTCCAAGTATTGCCACTTCTTTGGGGCTCCTGATTTCCTCTGCAGGGAGATTTCCACCAACTCACACAGCCACCCCACACTTTCTCACACACACCTCACACTCACACATCTCATACCTCCCCTCACACCTTGTACTCAGTCACACCTCAGGCACATGTCACACTTCGCCTCACACTTGACATTCACACCTCACACTCATACCTCACCTCACACTCAGTCACACCTCACACACACCTCTCACACCACCTCACACTCACACCACACATCTCACACCTCACACTCACACCTCACACCTTGTACTCAGTCACACCTCACATCTCACATTTCACCTCACACTTCACATTCACACATCTCACACTCACACCTCACCTCACACTCAGTCACACCTCACACACCTCTCACACCACCTCACACTCACACCTCTCACACCTCACACTCAGACATCTCACACACACCTCATGCTTATACTTCACACTCACATCTCACACACCACACATCTCACATACCACGCTCACACCTCACACTCGCTCATCTCATACCACCTCACACTCACACTTCACACTCACTCCAGATCTTACACTCACACACCTCACACTCATACTTCATTCACCTCACCTCACACCCTACACTCACATGTCACAATTACAACACCCCTCACACATCACACTCCAATTCACACCATACCTCACACTCATACATCTCACACACCATACCTCACACTCACACCACACCTCCCACATCACACTTAACTCTCACCCTTCACCCTTACATCCACCTCACAACTCACATGCCTCATCTCACTCTCACACCACACCACATGCATCACACCACACCTCACACTTCACTCTCACCCATTTCCCTTACGTCCACCTCACACCTCATACACTTCACCTCACTCTCACACACCTCACAATCATGCACCTCACTCTTACGTCACACTTCACACTCACACGCCTCATTCACACCACACCTCACAATCACACACCTGACTTTTACACCACACTTCACACTCACACACCTCACACATACCTCACAATCACGCATCTCACTCTTACACCACACTTCACACTCACACACCTCACACACACCTCACAATCACGCATCTCACTCTTACACCACACTTCACACTCACACACCTCACACATACCTCACAATCACACATCTCACTCTTACACCACACTTCACACTCACACACCTCACTCTCACACCACACCTCACACCTCCACACCTGGATGTGTGTGCCCCAGGCCTGTGTCAGCCCAGGTGCTTCTTTTCATGTCTCAAAGGGAAAGGGAGGAGGAGGAGAGCTGATGGGAAATAATTTTCCCGACATTACCCTGTACCCTCAGGTACCAAACACAAGAGGTGCCATTGGCTTCATTTCAGAGGCACACCGAATGCGCTCAGAGGTTAGGTGAGGTAAGGCCCCACAGCTGGCAAGGAGCGGGACTGTTCCAGCCCAACACTGGCCCTGAGCCCACGTGCTGGTCCCAGGAAGGGTCATCCAACGAGCCGCACGCCACCCCCCAACCCAGCCTGAAGCGGCGCGCTGATCAGGATCAGCGGGCACCAGGGGCAGCCACCGAGCCGGCCTCCTGTGGCCAACACACAGGGCTCACGGCTGATGTCTCCTCAGTCTCTCAGATACGCTCGGTTCCTGCTCCGTGCCTGAAAACATGTGCTGCTGAGCCCGTCGGCAGGAGCCGGTGTGGAGCTCACGTTCCTCACTGCTTTTGGCTGCTCGTCAGCCCTGGTCTTCACACAAGTTTATCTTTATGTAACACAGGCTTTCCAAACACTTCAACATTGCCATGAAATCAAGATAATTTCTGGCAATTAAAGACCTGACTCACCCATTGTCCCTGCGCATTGCCATTCTAGGAAATTCCCCCATGTGGGGTTCCCGGTGACCCGCCTGCCGTGTGTCAGGCCACCTCGCCCCCGGAAAGCAGCTTTTCCAGATTTGATAGGAACAGGCTGCTTCTCTCCCCCCTGGCCTTTCCTGGAGGAGCCCCTTTCCCCGTGCTTCCTGGGTTCACCTGAATTCCTGACCATCGTTTATTTCTCCCACTTTGTTGTTTTTGGATAAATGTAAATGAAGTCTGTCTTGGGCTCGCTAAGATAAATGAAAGGGATGCTAGGGTCAGAAGCTTCCATGTTGGCTTTGATGGAGAAAGATTAACCTAAGACTGCATGGTGCTTTTAAACCTCATACTGCCTTAGTGTGACACAAGGAGGAGGAAAGAGGATGAGGAGAAAAAATGAAGGAAGAGGAAGAGGGGGGAGGAGGAGAAAGAGGAGGAGAAGGGGAAGGAGGAAGAGGAGGAGGGGGAATAGTCATATCTGCTCCCATCACACCTGCATTTTAGACAGCGTGATGGAGGACAGGAGGGATGCAGGCATATGTGTACCCTTTAAGGCCACAAGCTACAAGTTGGGCATCACCTTTGTTTATATCCCAGAATCTAGACGTGGAGTCACACTTACCTGGGACCTTAGGTCTTCACTAAGAATGAAGGGCGGGGCCGGGTGTGGTGGCTCACCCTGTAATCCCAGCACTTTGAGAGGCCGAGGTAGGTGGATCAAGAGGTCAGGAGTTCGAGACCATCCTGGCTAACGTGGTGAAACCCCCTACTGAAAACAAAAGAAATTAGCCGGGAGTGGTGGCGCGCACCTGTAGTCCCAGACGCTTGGGAGGCTGAGGCAGGAGAGTTGCTTGAACCCAGAAGGCGGAGGTTGCAGTGAGCCAAAATCACGTCACTGCACTCCAGCCTAGGTGACAGAGCGAACTCCATCCCCTGCCCCAACAAAATAAAAGAATGAAGGGCGGGGTGGTGAATCTCGGGGAAGGGCGGTCATGCACCTGGTTATAATTAAAATGAGCACCTAAGAGGCGGAATGGCTGTAGACAGAACTAGCAATTTCATGATACTCATCAGGTTCGTTCTAGTTTGGGACAAGTGTTCTGTAAAAACCCATGAGTGTATATAGGGTTATGCCTTCCATGTGCAACCAAGACTGTGTCTCCTCTTCCTGGCCCGAGTTCATGGCAAGTTGTCTCCCCTCCACCCAGCCCAGAGCCCGGGGTGGGAGTGCAGGCAGTCTGGGAGGGGATCTCAGGAAGCGTAGGGGTGGGGTGAAGGGACCCGGGGGAAGGGAGGAAGCCAGCGCAGGGTGTACTGTTGATCGGCTGACCATGGCGGGCAACCGGAGCTCCACCCTCTGGGGGAGCTTTGGGAGACTGTGGGGGCCCTCGCAGTTTGCAGCCACGCAGGGTTACATCTCAGCACTTCACTGCCCCTGGCCCAGGGCTGCACCCGACCACAGTGGCTCTGGGCGTTTCTGGCCTGCCCATCTGTGAGGGGCCTTGTTATAAGGAAACCAGCCATAATGGGTAAGTGGCCAGTCCTACTCCTGCGACTTCAGCACAACGAATCACATCGTCTAGGGCCCTATTTCCAAATAAGGTCACATTCAGAGGGACTGGCAGTGAGGATGGCAACATGAGAATTTCTGGGGAACACAATGGATTCATAACAGGGTGGGAGAAGGGGCAGAGGGCACCGACGAGACCTTCATGGCAAATGCTTGCTGTCTGGGCGAGCACTCAGCACCGAGATCCCCTGGGAGGAGCTCTGCTCCATGGTGAACTTCCTTCCATTCTTTGTGTGGCTCACTCCTGCTCCTGGGGCTGGACGTGTTGAGGGTGGTGAGGCACTGTCACCTTCTTGACCTGGAGATCCCTGTCCAGCTCTGCAGAGGTGGCCCTGGAAGCTTACCTGAAGCTGACAGAAGGGAGGAGTGAGTGGAGTGCCCACTGCCTGGGCCAGGGGAGCCAGACCCTGGTGGCTTCGTGGCAGCTGCTATACTCCTTGCCAGCCTCAGGGCGGTGGGGCCACAGAGGAAGAATGAAAATGCCTGGACTCCCACTTGGAATCTGAACACAGTCCAGGGATTTGGCATTTGAGTCCCTAGAGCTCGTTGCTAGCCATCCTCCTCCCCCTGAGAATAATCCATTTCAAACTTCTGAGCTGTCTAGACTTGTTATCTGGCCCCCTAATTCCTGAGAGCCCAGAGCGGGCAGCAGCGGGACCGTCGAGATAGCAAGGGGGTGAGGTCATTGGCGCGGGTCCCGAGGCAGGAAGTCCATTCCAGGGGACGATGGATGAGTGTGGAGCTGGTGCCCGCACGGGGCCAGATAAGGTGTCTAGACCCAGAGGGCCGTTTCCTCCTCTTCCCCAGTGTCCTATCGGCATCCTCCTGCCTTCCTGCCGCTCTTCCGAGCCCCTCTGGAGAAGCCTCTCGGGAGGTTTCACTTCATTTTCAGCGTTAAGGGGTGGCTGGTGCTTCTTGGCCTCAGCTGGGTGTGGGTGCGTTTTCTAAGTTACAATGACAGTGGGGGCCGGAGGCCTTTCTGGAGAGGCCATGCTGGCCTCTGTCACTTTGTCCTTTCAGAGAGTTCAATGGGTTAGGGGAAAAATGACATTTTCTCTCCCTGGTCTCCAAAGGTCAGTGGCAGGCCAGTGGTGGGACTGGGAGGACAGGAGTTGATGTCAAACAGACTCAGAAATTTCCACAAGTCCGGGGGGGGGGGGAAGAAAAGAGCCCAGAGCAAGTCTTATCTGAGACAGCCCCTGGGAGCCGTAGAGTGCCGAATACACTCGCCTTTCCGGAAGGAGTGGCTAATTTCATTGGCCCATGTGCATGCCGGCTGATCTCGAATCCTGGGGCTGGGGATGGGCGAGAGGTCAAAAGGTCATTTGGTTCAATCCCCTGCCTCCAGGCAGGATTCCCCCAGCAGAGAGGAATCGTGTGTGTTCTAATATTCACAGACACACGTGGGGGACCGCTGGAGAGGAAGTGGCCTCCAGAGCACCTGCGGGGGTGGATGAAGTGGTAATCCTCACCAGCTGTGCTGAGTCTCTGAGCCCCAATAGTGCTGTGGGTTTGGAATAACTGCATTGTGGGGGAACATCTGTGCAGAAGGGTACGATGTGTCAGGAGGGCCACCGCCACCCCAGTGACGATGACAACAGCAAAAGCAAAAATGCATTGAGCACGCGCTGATGCCCCTGATGTCCAGTGGCTGGACATATGCTGGCGAATCTCATTTAATCATAAAATTAACCTGGGCAGGGACTGTCGTAATTAGGCCCCAACTAAGGCTCAAAGGAAAGGTTTCTGCCAAGTGCACCTGATTTGTAAGAAGTACGGTGGGAATGTGATTCCAGGTGAGGCTGCCTTCAGAGCTCAGGATGGAATAGCTAAACTCTTCTGCCCCAAACAGCTGTGTGTTCTATTCGTGAAGGCCTCTGTGTCTTGTTTATTGCCTGGTGGACAGGTAGGGGTTGCTGAGGGTGGCACAGGATACACAGATAATGACCAGGAGGTCAGGATGCTCACTCACATCTCTAGACCCCAAATTCTCACCAAGCCCTCCCTGTCGCCCCACAAGCAGTACCGCCCTGGCAAAACATACTCCCATTCCATGAGAAAAGTAATGCTTATAATGAAGGGCCTGTCTCCAGGGGACCCGTTAAATACGTAGATGATGAATGGGCTGTTTGAGGGAGTAGTATACAACCAGGAAAAAGAATCATAGCTCTTTAGATGCCAACATGTACTTATCACCAGAAGAGATGGCTGAAAACAGCAAGGTTTAAAGCAGTGTGGATAGTGTGTATGTGAACATACATGCATGTGTGTGTGTATACAGTCATGCCCTGCATAACGTTTCAGCCAACAGTGGACTGCATATATGATGGTGGTTTCCTAAGATAATCATGCCATATTTTTTATTGTCCTTTTTTTGATGTTTAGATACATACTTACCATTGTGTTACAATCACCTACAGTATTCAGCGTAAACCCATTCAGTGTATGGGTTTGTAGCCTAGGAGCAGTAGACTATACCCTGCAGCCTAGGTGTGTAATAGGCTGTGCCATCTAGGTTTGTGTAAGTGTGCTCCATGATGTTCACACAATGACAAAATCACATAGTGATGCATTTCTCAGGATGGATCCCTGTCTTTAAGTGGTTCACGACTGTGTGTGTGTATGTCTGTGTATACTTACATGTACATAAGGATATGTACTTACCTACCTATATGCATGTAATTATATGCTTACAGGCCTAAAACATCTGTAAACATAGGCACCCCCTGGGAAGGTAGCTGTGGGAACAGGTGGAGAGGGAGATAACTTTTCGTATCTTGAAGTTTTAGCTATGTGACTGTCTGACCTTAAAAAGAAAACAAAAGCTCCATCCTGTCTTCTAAACAGAGTTGTTCTCGTGAGTAATAAACAGACCCCCTTTGTGCAAATAAAACCTCTCATCTTGCCTCCCCAGGAGTCTCAGAGGTAAGCAGAGGGCACATCTGTGGGCAGTGAGTGTCCCAGCCTGAAGCCGGGCATGGGTGCTTGGGGCCCACGGCTTCACCCCTACCCACCTACCCCTGGATGGAGTCGCTCAGTCCTGGTGCCAGCTGACGCACAAACCCAGACAGAGTTTTGCAGCCCTGGGATTCTAGAACCCCCTATAGAAGCCACAGTCCTCAGTCCCATCAGTGCCCAAGCACAGTTTCCTGCTGGTTCAGCAAAAAGGTTCTTGTGAGAACTTAAAATGCCTTCTCCGAGGCAAGAGGCTTGAACCCCGCAGGGGCTGACACCTGAGTATTTATCGGCTTCCCCAGAGCTTGGATTTTCTGCGTCACCCGTTGAGAGAGGCAGGGGCAGGGGTTATCTGCGGGTGGGCAGTTGGGGCTGCCCTGGCCCCTCCCTCTGGTGGCATCTGCTAAAACCATTAAAGTCCCTCCCTTCTCAGCAACAGTCGGTGTCTTCTGAGTGCCCAGCTCGGGTTTCTAACCTCCGAGGAGTCCAAAGTCTATGCAGATCCCAGGGTTGAAAGGACTTCATAATTTGGATGAAGAAGGGCAGGGGACTCGCGATGGCTGGGAGGAGGAACAAAGGGGAGCGTGCCCCCTTCAGAAATAGATCTGAGGCCGCTCGGATGCTGCGCACGGCAAAGACAGCTGGCGGGTGGGAGGGCGACATTTGTTCCTGCCGCCCGGGGTCTGGAGGCAGTGCTGACAAATGGCCATGCCAGTGCCCTGTAGGAGGCTGGGAACAAACTTTTAAAAGTCACAGAGACCCCAGGTCAGACAGCTCAGTGAGGGGCCAGGCTGCTCACTGTGGAAGGTTGGACAGGTCAGGCAACACACGGGGCCTCTGTGTTCCCATCTGTACCATGGGACTGGTAACTCCTGTTTCTCGAGGTGTCTCCATGATCGAATGAGAGGATGCAGAGCAACAGATGAGCAGGACAGCAGCTCCTGCAGGGCCTGCCTGCCGCCCACCAAGGCCTGCTTCTGAGAACTGTGCCCCTAGCAACTCAGTCTTCACACGATGCCCTGCAGAAATTCTTTATTGCCATTTCACAGACAAGGAGAAGCCAAGAGAATGAAGAAACTCACCCAGGCCTCAGAGCTAGTGAGTGGGAGAGGCTGGATTCGAATCTGGGCCCATGCCCGCTGCCTTTATCCATTGCCCCATCTGCAGCCACCGGGCTTCCCAGCGAGTCACTGATTCAGGCTGCCTCCGAGGGCACGGTGGTCATCCTCAGCATCGGGTTCCTACAAACTCAGCTCCCAGCTGGTCCGTGCAGGTGAGCTTTGATTCAAGGCCTGTGGGGGTTCCCCAGACTCTGCGGAACCTAGAGGATGCCCTTTCTCAAGGCCCGGCGAGGGAGGAATCCATCCTCTCTGCGATCTCCGGAGAGATTTATGCTGCTTGGCGGGCCGGCATGCATGATTACATTTCCTTCTCTCTCATTAATCATCCCTGGGCTCATTCCTCCTGACAGCCAGGAGCCGCAGCCCACAAGCCAGAGATCTCCAATCTCGCCGCTGAGAACCTGGTGAAGAGGCTGGTGGTTTATCTGTGGAGGAGGCCTTCACGCTGCCCTGCAGAAAGGTGGTGGGCTGCATCCCTACCCAAACCTCTGTCCTCTCCAGGAAGGGCCCCCTGCCTCCCCCGGAAGCCAGGCACCGAGGGGCTTGCTCTGCACAGGGCGAAGGGACCCCCAGCACTGGCCGGGCATCAGCTCCAAAGTCATGCTGGGATGGTGGTCATCACTTTCTTCTTCTTCATTTTATAACTGTTTATTGAGAATTTACAATAAGTTGGTGCTGTGCCAAGCACTTTACTTTTATTGCCTTAGTGAATTGTCTCAGAGTCCTTTGACAGACATACAGCCTTCCGTCCCGCCTTCTGCTGCCTTCCATCGTGGGGCATGGGATTCCACCCTTCAACCCTGCTTTTTATCAGCTTTAGGGAGATGTCATTCGAATGCCATGCAATTCATCCATTTCAAGTGTCCAATTCAATGGCTTTTACTATATTCACACATAGGCACAACCACCACAGTCAATTCTAGAACATTCTTATCACCCTGGAAAGAAACCTCTGCATCCTTTAGCCATCCTCCCATTCTCCAGCCCTAAATGGCCCTGTCTCTTGGTGTATATTCAGTTAACAGACAGTAATTGCCTACATGCCAGCCCATGGCCCCAGCCTTTCCTGGGTCCTGCTTCCTGCACCCCAAGTCTCTGCAGCCTCTGAGGCTCCTTGCTGGCGTGCTGGTGAACCTGGGGGTGGGCTGTGTGGCTCAGCCTGCAGAGCCACCCCAGCTGGGATTCTGGCGGAAGGAGGAGAGTGGGGATGGGGAGGTGGGCTTAAAGGTCCAGTGGGAGATGACAGTGGGGGGGTGGCAGAGGCGTCACCAGGGATTGTGACTCAGGGCACTGAGTAGAAAGGAAAGGACAGGGTGCCCGAGATGTGCAACGAACACTGTGTTGACACAGGAGACATAGGTAGGAGTTGTGGCCAAGTGAGGAGGGGACACGAGGCAGGTGCTTGGGGTGGAGAAATGGCACCTGCAGAGATGTGGAGGGAAGAACACAGGGTCCCTGTGGAGCTGCAGCAAACTTGGCCTGAAGCTGCAGGACCAGTGGGGTGAGGAGGTCGGGGAAGGACAGGCAGGAGACAGGCCAGCAGATGAGGGCACGCAGGCTCCCAGGGGAAGGAACTTGCCTGGGTCCAGACCACCCAGGCTCTGGCCTTACCCTCCCCTGGGTGTAAACCCCTGGAAAGCAGAGATGTTTCAGCGGTCTCCATGTTCCCAACTCCCAGCCACCAACCCAGGAGCTCAAAGAGGAGGAGCTGGCCTGCTGCAGAGCACCATGATGGCGCCTGGGACCCTCTGGAGGCTTGATGGCGGTGACCACTGGACACAGCCTCTCCAGCACCTTGGCAAGGCAGACATCAAAGCTCATGCCACAGGCTGGGTCTGGCTGCCTGAAGTAGGAGATCCGGGTGCATTTGCTGCTGGTGTGTTGCATTGTGAGGCATTTTTGAGGGTACTGGTGCCGTAGGGACAGCATAGCTGGCTTTTGCAAATGCCAATATTTTAATACCATCCTTGCCCATCATTTGGGAAGTGAGATATGAGCCTCAAATCACAGACTCACAGGACGTCACAGAAGACACCCCACACGGCAACAGCTCCATGTTTTCTTCACATGAATGCACTGTTTTATGTGTGATCTCTTTTGCCTCCTCTGGTAGAGACCAATCAGTGGCTCATCAAGCCAGTGACCTCTTTTTTGTCCCCTAGAAATACAGCTGGACTTTGTTTCCCAGCCTCCCTTGCAATTAGCTGTGGTCATGTGACTGAGTCTAGCCAATGGCCCAGGAAAATCTCCCTTCCAAGATTCTCTCTTCTTTCTCTATTTTCCAGTGAAATTCAGAAGATTCTGAGGTCCTGGAAGACCACTAGACAGAATTCCCACCAGGAGAAGAGCTGCCTGTTAAGTCAGGAACATTGGTTTAGACTTTACGTAATGGAGTTATAAATATCTATTGTGCTAAGCCACTTTTATTTGGGGGGTTGTTACAGCACCTAGCATTACCCTAAGACACCTCTCTGTTTGAAAGATTTTGTCTACTAGAAACCATAATTATTTTTTCAAAATGAATTCTTTTTTCCATTGTGTCAGTTAAAGACATATGTAACTTCAATGTAAATAGGCATTTTTTTGGAATAGCTATAAAGACTTTATAATAGCTTTCACAACTGTCTTCATCAACTCTTAAGGTTTGGGGCACCCAAGATGGGAATGGCTGGTCCGAGGGATTATAGAAAGTGGAAATCCAGACCCAGGAGGGGGTGTGTGATTTGCCTGGGATCACACACCCGTGTGGCTGAGTCAGGGCCACATTCTGTTGGCTCAGGTAGAGGTGGGCTGTGTCTCAGTCTGCCTGGGCTGTCATAACAAAATACACAGCCTGGGTGGCTTCAACAACAGATGTTTATTTCTCATCGTTTCGGAGGCTGTGCCAGCATGGTTGGGTTTGGTGATGGTGCTCTTCCTGGCTTGTGGAGGGCTGCCGCCTTGCTGGGTCTTCATGTGGCAGAGAGAAGGACAGAGAGCTCCCTGGTGTCTCTTCTTATACGGACACAAAGTCCAGCATGAGGGTCCTATCCTCATGACCTCATCTAAACTGAATCACCTCCCAAATTCCATTACATTGTGGGTAAGGGCTTCAACATATGAACTGGGGAGTCACAATTCAGTCATTAGTAGATTGTGTCTGCATTCTCTCAAACTACTGTTTTTTTTTTCCTCCTCTATTTTTGTCCAGAAGTTTTTGCTACAAGGAATAGCTTTCAACTTTGAAATAATGAATCAGCAATGTATATCTCAGTTTCTCGTGTCAGGAGCCATTTTCCAACATTATTTTCCATGTCTACATCATGTTCTGTTTTAATACGCATTTCAGAATTTACACAGCCAGTCTCTTATTGTTCAACATTTAGTTTCTCTATTTTTGAAAAGCAACTGGACTTCTGGGAAGCACTTTGCATTTTGGAGTCCTTCAGCTTTATTTCATATCAGTGTGCTTTTGCAGAAACTGCTTCCTGTTGAATAAATTTTCTAAGGTTTTGGCAAGCCCCTGATCTTGGTCTTTAAAGTTAGATGCTGTGTTTGACCAACATGAAAGCAATACTAGAGAGTGAGAGATAAGGTCTCAGCCAGGGCAGAGGAAGTCTGTCCTAACCTCCCCACCCTCCCAGCCACCCCTGGGGTCACCTAAAGAAAGAATGGCGTGGAACCCTGCAGAGTACGACGGCACCCTGGTAACCCCTGAATGTCCTAGAACAGGAAGTGACCAGAATTGCTTTCAGTGACTTGAGGAATATTCAAGACCAGTCCATTGGTGACTTTCTATGCCATGACTTGAAGCTTGAAAATAATTTGAGTTGATTTCCTAGCTTAAAAATCAGTTACAAAGGTAAAAAGATACTCACTGTTCTCTTAAAACATTTAGAATTTACCACCTCTACTTTTAGTTACCTTTCTCCTTCCCCAGAATTGGGAGAATGCTAACGTCTTATGGTGGTAGCTAATTATTTCTCTTTGTCTCACACACACTCTCATAGATACGTATATATTTAATACATGTGGACATATATATATCCATAGGAAATAATTGATATATACTTATCCATAGGAAATAAGTGTGTTTATATAAATCGTATCACACTGTATCAATCTAAAATGTATGTTTTTTCCAGAAGCTATTTGTGTTACTGTGTGTGGACAGATCTAACTTGTTCTTCTTAATGCCTTCAGCATTCATCATCTGAATAGCTTTAGAAATCCGTTAAAATGCACATGGGTCCCCCAGGGGGAGGGCCTTAGAAATCAAACTAGGGTGATCTCCCTGCTTTTCTTAGTTGCCCTCCACTTGGGGCCAGAGATATCTGAACACAACTGGGATTTGAAGGTGCAGAAGCTCAACAAGGCTCAGCAGAACGTGCAGGACAGGACCCATCCTGGGTGAATGAGAGGAGAGTGGCTGGATAAGTCTCAGTGCACTCAGAATAACACAAATCTTAAGCAGCCACAGGAGTGAGGACCAGCAGTCACTGAAGAACCACCATGCAGAGCACAGCCTCATTCAGAGTCTCATCACCAGTTTTTGCATGGGAATACTGTGTTCCTATTTCAAAGATAAGGAGACAGAGAACACAAATGTGGTCAATAGCTGTTGGCCCAACATTACAGCTAGTGCGTGGTGGAGCTGGGACTCACCCAAGTTCCTTCTGCTTTCAAACCTCAGGGCGTAAGAGTAGTGCAGCAGTGGTGTGCTGGTTGTCACCGTTTATTTTTAAATTCCATGGAGCACAAAGGAGTGACAGGGCAGAGGGTGGCATCATAACACACTGAGATCAGACGTGGTAGTGAACAATGACCTGGGTGCCGCTCAGGGCTGGGATTGTCTCAGCCACTGTGCTGGTTGAGAGAACTCCCTCCTCCTCCATTAGAACCTGGCAGTTCCAGTTCCCCAGACTCTGAGCCTCAAAGCCTCCACCAGTTAGAATGTCCCATGAGGTGCAAGGGGAGTACAAGACACGTCTCCACTGAGAAAATTCAGGAGTTCAGACACCATTGATTTTTATGTTCCTGAATCAGAGGCCTTCAAGGTTAGCCCTACTATAAAATCACTCTCTCCCACTTGCATTCTAGATTGTCTGCTTGAGTGGGAGATACGGAGCCAAAGCCACAGCTTGCCATGTGAAAATAACAAGTAACCAACCCCCGCACCTGCACAGGCTGCTCTCGTGGGTCGGGATGGAAAACTTGACCATAGTCTACAGGCTCTGCAGTTCATAGGAAGAGTCTTCTGCACTCCTTCTGGTCTTACTGCCCAAGTCAAGCCTGGAGGCCCTTAGGTAGAGTCACCAGCTTTGTGTTGCTGTGCCATGTTGGTCAGCACCTGTTTTACATTTGACTTCTCAATGCCTACTACTGGGGAGCATCCACCTGGAATTCAGATTTTTTCCTTCTAAATAACAGAAGATCTGATCACGCCAGGCCCAGATTCCATCCTGGCAATGACCAGAGCCCATGTTCTCTGTGGGCAAGTCCCCGAGAGTCTGCATTTCTTTCTCCTCAAGGCAAGAGGCCCAGGGTGACTCATGCTTTATCTGCTCCCACCTGGCCTACTTCCCTCGCTGGAATAAGAGTTGATGTGTTGATATATAAATGTATGCAGTACGTGGTCACCTGCCACCCTGGAAGACCTTGGGGTTGGAGTCTGATTCTTCCTGTGAAGTGTTTGTGGTGGACGTTCAGCCACAGAGCTCCTACTGGCAAGATGGTGCCTTGGTGCAAAAGACAGAAGGGCCCCCAGTGGGTAGCAGACAGTTCACAGGTGCCCCCCCACCCAGGGCAATGAATTCCCCAGGCTGTGCTGGGCTCAGCCTCATTCTCCTTGGCAGCCCCTGTTTGTGTTACCACAGATGAGTCCAGGAGCCTGACAGCAAAGACATCACCCACTGTTATTCGGCTCATCCAGTTCGATGCACGTGGAACCTGGGCACCTGCCAGCAGTGACACATGCCTGAGGTCTTCCTGCAGGCCAGGTTTCTTGCCAGTGCCAGGAGCCTGGAGTGGGTGTCGGCTAGGGTTTCCTCTGTCCTCGTTCCTACACCCCGGCTCCCAGACCATCCATCAGCCCACAGCTCACCTGTGAAACCTAAGGCTGGGAACTGCATCGCTGTTCTGTTACAAAATCAAGATTTATCGGAACATGACAGGCCTGGAGGGGTTTTATGACATGCATGGCGCCAATCCCTCCTGTTGACCTATTTGTCCCCCGGTGGGGCGGGGCGTTTTATGACTGCCGACACCACTCCATCTGCTCCTGGACTCCCAGCATTTTGACAGGGAGGACAAAATGTCCAGCCTGGGCCAGGCTCCTCGGGCTGGATTATCACTTCAGCAGTCAGCACTCGGCCCCTTCCCCTTGGCAAAAGACCTCAAGCCCCGCTCCCCCCCCACCCAGGCTCGGCCTGGTGTGAATGAAATTCAAATTGAGCTCGACAGCCCCATGAATTGTCTGTTTTCCAACCTGCCTCCCGCTCTTTCATCTTCACGGCAGAAACAGTGAAATAATCCGTTCCCATCTCTACAAAGGCCCCACCACACCCCAATTGCCTGTGTCTCAAGAGAAACGTGGTGTGGGGACCATTTGGAGCCTCTTTAAAAACGTCACCACATCCTGAGGCTGCCTGGGAATTGCCATCCAGCAAGGTAGGGAGGGACCCTAGGGGTGACCAGGACACTGGGACAGCTCTTCTAATGATTTAAAGAGTTAAGTTGTGTTTACATGAAATGGAACCCGTCAGGAAATTGGAAGCTCTCGGCCTCGCTGTGAGCTCTGCCTGGTCCAATGCTGTTCCCCTGCTGTGTGTCCGCCTTGGGCGCAGAGCTGGGATGGCTTTTATTTTATTAAAGGGACAGGGTTGCTTTCTGTTTACTCGATATGCTCCCTTCTTTCTCAGCCTGACTCCTGGCTCTGGGATGGGGGAGCTGAGAGATGTTTGATGTTCAGAAAAGGAGGCTGAAAAGGGCTTCTCTTGGTTGGGTAGAAGAGGCAGCACCCCTGAAGGTTGCTTCTGGCTGAGAAGGGTCGTGGCCAGAGGGTGATGCTAGCCGCTGTGTGCTGAGACCAGGGTGGGAAGGGAGTGTGTAGGGGGTGAGGAATAATGCTAGCCATTGATATTCCTGGCAGCTCACGGTGCCCTGGCCTGGGCTCATCATTTCGGAGTCCAGTGCAGGGGGGACTGTGTGATTCTGGTTTTGCTGATGAGCTGGTTGTGCCACTGACTCACTCAGTGTAAAAAAGATGGTCTGCAGCAGAGCTGGGGTGGGGAATCCAGCTGATGCCAACCTCGTTCCCAGGAGGAAACAGCTCTGGCCTGCTGATGACAACATAGTCTTCAACTGCCCTGGTATCATTCAGTTGTCACATCTGTATGTTGGGTTCATGAAATCTACCTCACAGGGTTTTCAGTCTCAAATTAGAGTTGACATATTGATAAATGTATTCGGTATGCAGTGGGCACTCAATGATTATTCACGGACTCCAGTTGGTTGTGAGCCTTGGCGTCAAAGGCACTGGGCTAGAATACCTGGTTCTGCCCCTAACAGCTCAATCACCTCTGGCAAGTCCAGCCACCCCCCTGAACTTCATGTCACCCCTCTGAGCCTCGGGGTCACATCTGCCCAATCGGGAGAGACTCACAGTACCCACCCCACGGTCACGAGGGCTCTCACAAGACGCTGCAGGTGACGTGCTTGGTGAGATGTGTCGTAAGGAGCCGCTGGTTGTTTGCCCCATAGGGAGAGCCACCGGGGGTCATCATTGCTGCCATTTTCCATGTCTCCAGCTGCACCCCTGGAGAGCCCAGGGGCCAGGTGAGCCAGAGGCCAGATCTCGGGCCTTACCTGGGGTGGGCTGTTCCTTTCCTGTATCTGCAGATGGTCCCATGGGCCGGATCACACCATGGCTGTGGTCTGTGGCCCGTGGGCTGCTGTGAGCTGCAGCAGCCTTTGTTGGCCTGGCTGGCCTGCGTACTTTTGTTTGGAAATGAGAAGAAAAGCTCGCCCAGGCAGCCAGGCATGATTTCATCCCCAGTGCCCCCTGAAGCCCCCCACTGGGAGACCGGCAGGATGCCAAGGTCTACAGAAGTTCACAAAGCTGAACTGGCTGTGACCTGAGCTTCGACTCCGAGGGTGTGCCAGGCTGGGTCCGTCTAAATGGGAAGCCCTTCACCAGGCCCTGCAACCCAGAGGAGACAGCAGAGCTCTGAGGTGTGGCTCACATCACCTCCATGGGCCCCCAAGATGAGAAGGGTATGTAGAAAGACTCACATGGAGGTCATAGCAGCTTGAATGGAGCCCACCTGCGTGCCTCCCCATCCCGCACTGAGGCCACCTGCGCTCCTGCCCATTCTACACTGAGCTCCACTTCATGCCTGCTGGTCCCGCATTAAGCTCCACCTTGGCCCTGCCCGTCCCTCAATGAGCGCCACCTGTGCACCTGCCTTTCACTCAGTGAGCGCCACCTGCGTGCCGCCCCATCCCGCAATGAGTGCCACCTGCATGCCTGCCTGTCCTCTAGGCTGTTCAGTGACCACCCACACCTGGATGTGGGCGGTGCTGCTGAAAGGCCAATCATGGGCATAGCTGCTCTGGAGGACAGTCCAGAAGTTTCCCACAAAACTGAACATGCTCTTGCCGCCCGCTCCAGCAGTCATGATCCTTGGTATTCACCCAAAGAAGTTGTAAACCTCTGTCCACACAAAAACCGGCACACAGATGTGTCACAGTTTTATTCTAATTTTCAAAACCCAGAGGCAACCCAGATGTCCTTCAGCACCAAATGGATAAATACATGGTGGGGAGGTGGCCGTGGAATATTATTCAGCAGCAAAAGGAAATGAGCTGCCAGGCTTTGGGAGGACACAGAGAAGCCTTAAATGCCCATTGCTCAGTGAAAGAAGCCCGTTGGAAAAGGCCGCAGGCCGTAGGATCATCTGGATGACATTCTGAAAAAGACAAAACTATGGAGATAGTGAAAGCATTTGTGGTTGCCGGGGTGAGAGGAGAGAGAGATAAGTAGGTCAAGGGTATTTTTAGGGCAGAGAAACTCGGTGTATGATAGTGGAATCGTGGGGTCAGGTCATTATGCAATTGTCCAAACTCATAGAATGTCCAATGCCAAGAGTGAGCCTTAATGTAAACTATGGACTTAATCCATCAATATTGGGTCATTGCTTGTAGGAAATGTATCACACAATGTTAGTAGTGGAAACTGTGTGTGCATGAGAGAGAATGGAAACTCTCTGTACTTTCTGCTCAATTTCTGTAAGCCCAAAACTACTCTAAAATTCCATGAATTTAAAAAATAAGAAGGACACAAACAGTATGTGAGCCCTGGAACCAGACCTTCCCAGTGCGAGCCCCGCCTTCACCACCATGCTGGTCAGCTTTATGGGTCAACTTCAGTCCCTGGTTATTCAGTCCCACACCTCTGGGTGCTGCTGGTCGGGGGAGGTGGTTTTGCAGATGTGATTAAAGTGCATGATGAGTTGCCCCTCAGTAAGGGAGACTGTTTTAGATGACCGAAGTGGGCCTGGATGGGTCAGCTGGGAGGCCTTGAGAGCCAGGCTGAGGCTTTGCTTGCCTGAGAAAGGAGAAACCCCACCTGTGGGCAGCAGCTCCCCTGCCCGCCCCTCGAGGTGAGCACCCTGCAGATGCTCGTCCTGCCCAGCTGGCCCCACCACTGTGAAGCCCACCCTGGCAGAAAATCTCTTACGATGTGTCTTCCACCAACTCTGCCTCTCTGCTGGGAACCTAACGGATTCAGCCACGTAACAGCTGTGTGACCTAGGGCAAGTTATTTACCCTCAGTTACCTTATGTGTAGAATGGGGTTAATAGTGCTTGCCACCGTGCTCGCTAGGACTCTAATACAGACCTCTAGATGGGGAAATACAGTTTCCACTACTAGTAACATCGTGTGGTACATTTGCTACAAGTGATGAACCAATATTGATGGATTATTATTAAGTCCATAGTCCTCTAGATGGGGACTGTATTTGTCCATTCTCACACTGCTAATAAAGGCATACCCAAGACTGGGTAATTTATAAAGAAAAGAGGTTTAATGGACTCACAGTTCCTCATGGCTGGGGAGGCGTCACAATTATGGGAGAAGGCAAAGGAAGAGCAAAATCATGTCTTACATGGTGGCAGGCAAGAGAGCACGTGCGGGGAACTCCCCTTACAAAGCCATCAGATCTTGTGAGACTTTTTCACTATCACAAGAACAGAACAGGAAAAACTTGCCTCATGATTCAATTATCTCCCGTCAGTTCCCTCCCTTGACACATGGGAATTACTGCAATTCAAGGTGAGATTTGGGTGGGCACACAGAGCCAAACCATATTGGGGGTGGTGAGTTACCACATGTCAGGCAGTGAGAATGACTGGCACGGAGTGGGTGTAACTACTGGGATTCCTGCTTTGCCAAGGAAGAAGCCGAGGCTAAGGAAAGGTCTGTAACTCGCGTCATGGCACAGAAGTGGCCGAGTCAGTGTGGGATGCAGAGATCTGGTGTGGCACCTGCAGCCCTAATCGTGCTCACACCCCCTCCACTCACAAGCAATATCGATGGCATTTGTAGCCAGAAGGATCTCAGATGACCTATATATTCAGTTCGAAGTCCCCGGCCTACAACAGAGGAAACCAAGGCTCAGGAAAGTGGTTGGCTCACGAAATATTCAAAGCCTGGGACAGTAAGGTCAGGGTCATTGGGCTTCACAGGGCCAGGCAGGAGATGGAGCCAGAGGAGCCAAACCGTGGCTGAGCATGGCGGGCTGTGCCTGGTCGGCTGCCCACTCGGCCCTGGGTGGGACCCCGGCACTCACGTCCTTGCAGCTGATGCACCTCGTCTTCCCCAGGACACCGGGAGCTTCCCAGGGGCTTTTAATGGAGACAACGGAGGACCCAGCGGCTCCCTCTCTGCTTGGAGCAGCAGATTTTTCACATTCCTCCTTGACTGGGCACAGCCGGGACACTGTCCCTTAAAAAAATTAATAAATCTGGTATTTGAAAATTAAAAAAAAAATCACAGGCTTCCTCTCCTGGACTCATTTCCTGTGGTGTTTCCCTGGCCTAATCGAAACCTGACAGGCTGCCGTGTGGAGGAAGCCAGACGCCCCTGCATCAGGGCAGAGTTCAGCGTGGAGAATGGTGTTTTTGTTCAGGGAAGCGGGAAGAGGTGACGGGAGAGGGGGCTTCCCCCACTGAAATCTAAAAGCAAAGAGAAGGGCCAGGAGGCAAATGTCCTAGACGTAGCATTGGACTCCACCCCTGAGGCGGTGGATAGTACCAGGGTGGCAGCGCCCATAGATGGGCCACTTCCTGAGGGGTTCCTGTTCTCCTCCTCAGCTGGGAGGGGACCATCGGAGCTCCTGGGGGGAGAAGTGACTGTCCCCCACACACTCCTGCCAGGGCAGACAGCAGCAAAGGAAGAAGCTGATTCAAGAACCCCTCATCACCCTCATGGGGCTGAATGGGAACAAGCCATCAGCAAGGACTCCAAGCTCAGCAAAGCCACCACAGGCATTCTGGAGGGGAGCAGCCACTTATGGACGTCCACCCCCTGCCCCCAAGAATGATGTAACTGGCCAACATCTTGTTGATATAATCATAGCTAATAGGTATCGAGCACTGACTGTGCAGCGGGTATGGTGTTTAGCACTCTGCATGCATCATCTCAGTCAATCCACAAAATCTTAGGAGGTAGAAGAAAAGATGGCTGCTGCCCCGTTATGGAGGGAGAGCTTGGAAATATCATAGCCACAAGGCCACAGCATGTCCAGGCCCACACGTTGAGCTCATGCTCTGCTCATGGCTGAAGGAGAAAGGCACTGGGTTTGAGTCCTTGGGGCTTGATGGTTAAAAACAATAGTCGGTCACTGAGTATGAACTGCATGATCCTTGAAGACTTGAACAAGTACTTTTCACTAGAGTCATAAATGGGCAGTGTGTGTATGAACAGCTGCCACGATTCATTACTCACCGGGGGAAATAAACATTAAAGCCACAACGAGGTAACTGCTACTAACTAGTACAATGATGGAAACGGAAGAGACTGGGAATGGCCTGTGTTGGTGAGGGTGTGAGCTACTAGAGCTCACGCCTGGCCTGTGGGGTGTGAATTGGCATACTCCGGAGAACCGTGTGATGAGAACTATGGCTTCCTCGTCTCTGTATCCCCAGTGCCTGGCACTTGGTGGATGCTTAATAAAGGTCTACCACAGCTCCATGTCCTCCTATCGCATGATCCAACATATGCAGCCCAGAGAAATGAATAACATCCACCAACCACATATGCAAGAAAAGAGCATTCATAACTGCTTCATTCGTCATCACCCCAAGCCAGAAAATACCAAGTATTCATCCATGTAGAATGCATAAATAATTGAAGCGTCTCCATATAATGGACCACACTCACAGCATTGAAGAGGAATGGAGTACTGCTATCCATGACATGGGTGAATCTCACACACTAATGATGAGTGAAGGAATCTCCCATGCTAAAGAGAAGAGCACACACCATACATCCCTTTATATGAAGAGGGAGGGCAGGCAGCACCAGTCTCTGATGGTGGAGGTCAGGACAGCAGTCATCCTTGGGAGATGTTGGTTGGGAAGGGGTGCAGGAGGGTCTTCCAGGGTACTGGAAAACACTCTATTTCATGTGGGTGGTAGTTACACTGTACATATGTGAAAATTATTTATGGTATATTCTTTTATATATGTATATATATATAGTTGCACTTTAGGTTCTGGGGTACATGTGAAGAACATGCAGGATTGTTGCATAGGTACACACATCGCAATGTGGTTTGCTGCCTCCATCTCCATTACCTATATCTGGCATTTCTCCCCATGTTATCCCTTCCCAACTCCCTACCCCCCGCTGTCCCTCCCCATCCTCCCCCCCGACAGACCCCAGTGTGTGATGCTCCCCCTCCCTGTGTCCATGTGTTTTCATTGTTCACACCCACCTATGAGTGAGAACATGTGGTGTATGATTTTCTGTTCTTGTGTCAGTTTGCTGAGAATGATGGTTTCCAGGTTCATCCATGTCCCTACAAAGGACATGAACTCATCATTTTTTATGACTGCATAGTATTCCATGGTATATATATGCTACATTTTCCCTGTCCAGTCTATCATCAATGGGCATTTGTGTTGGTTCCTAGTCTTTGCTATTGTAAACAGTGCCATAATGAACATACATGTGCATGTGTCTTTATAATAGAATGATTTATAATCCTTTGGATATATACCCAATAATGAGATTGCTGGGTCAAATGGAATTTCCATTTCTAGGTCCTTAAGGAATCAACACACTGTCTTCCACAATGGTTGAACTAATTTACACTCCCACCAACAGTGTAAAAGTGTTCCTATTTCTCCACCTCCTCTCCAGCATCTGTTGTCTCCAGATTTTTTTAATGGTCGGCATTCTAACTGGTGTGAGATGGTATCTCAATATGGTTTTGATTTGCATTTCTCTGATGACCAGTGATGATGAGCATTTTTTCTTCCTATGTTTGTTGGCCTCATATTATATGTCTTCTTTTGAAAAGTATCTGTTCCTATCCTTTGCACACTTTTGAACGGGTTTGTTTGGTGTTTTTTTTTGTAAATCTGTTTTAGTTCTTTGTAGATTCTGGATATAACTCCTTTGTCAGATGGGTAGATTGCAAAAATTTTTTTCCATTCTGTTGGTTGCCAGTTCACTCTAATGATTGTTTCCTTTGCTGTGCAGAAGCTCTGGAGTTTAATTAGGTCCCATTTGTCTATTTTGGCTTTTGTTGCCAATGCTTTTGGTGTTTTAGTCATGAAGTCCTTGCCTGTGCCTATGTCCTGAATGGTTTTGCCTAGGCTTTCTTCTAGGGTTTTTATGGTGTTAAGTCTTACGTTTAAGTCTTTAATCCATCTGGAGTTAATTTTAGTGTAAGGTGTCAGGAAGGATTCCAGTTTCTGCTTTCTGCACATGGCTGGCCAATTTTCCCAACACCATTTGTTAAACAGGGAATCCTTTCCCCATTGCTTGTTTTTGTCAGGTTTGTCAAAGATCAGATGGTTGTAGATGTGTGACATTGCCTCCGAGGCCTCTGTTCTGTTCCATTGGTCTGTATCTCTGTTTTGGTACCAGTACCATGCTGTTTTGATTACTGTAGCCTTGTAGTATAGTTTGAAGTCAGGTAGTGTGATGCCTCCAGCTTTGTTCTTTTTGCTTAGAATTGACTTGGCTATGCAGGCTCTCTTTTGGTTCCATATGAAGTTTAAGGTGGTTTTTTCCAGTTCTGTGAAGAAGGTCATTGGTAGCTTGATGGGGATAGCATTGAATCTATAAATTACTTTGGGCAGTATGGCCATTTTCACAATAATGAGTCTTCCTAACCATGAACATGGAATGTTTTGCCATCTGTTTGTGTCCTCTCTTATTTTCTTGAGTAGTGGTTTGTAGTTCTTGAAGACGTCCTTTACATCCTTTGTTAGTTGTATTCCTAGGTATTTTATTCTCTTTGTAGCAATTGTGAATGACAGTTCATTCTTGATTTGGCTCTCTTTAAGTCTGTTATTGGTGTATAGGAATGCTTGTGATTTTTTTCACATTGATTTTGTATCCTGAGACTTTGCTGAAGTTGCTTATCAGTTTCAGGAGATTTTGGGCTGATCCGATGGGGTCTTGTAAATATACAATCATGTTGTCTGCAAATAGAGACCATTTGACTTCCTCCTTTCCTAACTGAATACCCTTTATTTCTTTTTCTTGCCTCGTTGCTCTGGCTAGAATTTCCAATAGTGTATTGAATTGGAGTGGTGACAGAGGGCATCCTTGTCTAGTGCCAGGTTTCAAAGGGAATGGTTTCAGTTTTTGCCCATTCAGCATGACATTGGCTGTGGGTTTGTTGTAGATAGCTTTTATTATTTTGAGATACGTTCCGTCAATGCCTAGTTTATTGAGAGTTTTTAGCATAAATGGCTGTTGAATTTTGTCAAAGGCCTTCTCTGCATCAATTGAGATAATCATGTGGTTTTTGTCTTTGGTTCTGTTTATGTGGTGAATTACATTTATAGACTTGTGTATGTTGAACCAGCCTTGCATCCCCCGGGATGAAGCCTACTTGATTGTGATGGATAAGGTTTTTGATGTGCTATTGCAATCAGTTTGCCAGCATTTTATTGAAGATTTTTGCATCTATGTTCATAATGGATATTGGCCTGAAGTTTTCTTTTCTTGTTGAGTCTCTGCCGGGTTTTGGTATCAGGATGATGTTGGTCTCATAAAATGATTTGGGAAGGAGTCCCTCTTTTTGGATTGTTTGGAATAGTTTCAGAAGGAGTGGTACCAGCTCCTCTTTGTATATCTGGTAGAATTTGGCTGTAAACCTATCTGGATCTGGGCTTTTTTGGTTGGTAGGCTATTAATTGCTGCCTCAACTTCAGCCCTTGTTATTGGTCTATTCAGGGTTTCAACTTCTTCCTGGTTTAGGCTTGGGAGGGTGCAAGTGTCCAGGAATTTATCCATTTCTTCCAGGTTTACTGGTTTATGTGCATAGAGCTGTTTGTAGTCATCTCTGATGGTGGTTTGTATTTCTGTGGAATCTGTGGTGATATCCCCTTTATCATTTTTTATTGCATCTATTTGATTATTCTCTCTTTTCTTTTTTATTAATCTGGCTAGTGGTCTGTCTATTTTGTTGATCTTTTCAAAGAACCAGCTCCTGGATTTATTGATTTTTTGAAGGGTTTTTTGTGTCTCTATCTCCTTCAGTTCTGCTCTGATCTTAGTTATTTCTCGTGTTCTGCTAGCTTTTGAGTTTTTTTGATCTTGCTCCTCTAGCTCTTTCAATTTTGATGATAGGGTGCCAATTTTAGATCATTCCTTGCTTCCCACGTGGGCATTTATTGCTATAAATTTTCCTCTAGACACTGCTTTAAATGTGTCCCAGAGATTCTGGTACATTGAGTCTTCGTCCTCGTTGGTTTCAAAGAACATCTTTATTTCTGCCTTCATTTCATTGTTCATCCAGTCAACATTCAAGATCCATTGTTCAGTTTCCATGAAGTTGTGAGGTTCTGCGTTAGTTTCTTAAATCTGAGTTCCAATTTGATTGCACTGTGGTCTGAGAGACTGTTTGTTATGATTTCCATTCTTTTGCATTTGCTGAGGAGTGATTTACTTCCAATTATGTGGTCAGTTTTAGAGTAGGTGTGGTGTGGTGCTGAGAAGAATGTATATTCTGTGGATTTGGGGTGGAGAGTTCTGTAGATGTCTATTAAATTTGTTTGGTCCAGATCTGAGTTCAAGTCCTGGGTATCCTTGTTAATTTTCTGTCTCATTGATCTGTCTAATATTGACAGTGGAGTGTTAAAGTCTCCTACTATTATTGTGTGGGAGTCTAAGTCTCTTTGTAGGTCATTAAGAACTTGCTTTATGTATCTGGGTACTTTTGTATTGGGTGCATATATATTTAGGATCTTTAGCTCTTCTCACTGCATTGATCCTTTTACCACTATGTAATGCCCTTCTTTGTCTCTTTTGATCTTTGTTGGTTTACAGTCTATTTTATCAGAGACTAGGATTGCAACTCCTGCTTTTTTTTGCTCTCCATTTGCTTGGTAAATCTTCCTCCATCCCTTTTATTTTGAGCCTATGTGTATCCTTGCATGTGAGATGGGTTTCCTGGATACAGCACACAGATGGGTTTTGACTTTTTATCCAATTTGCCAGTCTGTGTCTTTTGATTGGGACATTTAGCCCATTTACATTTAAGGTTAATATTGTTATGTGTGAATTTGATCCTGCCATTTTGATGCTAGCTGGTTGTTTTGCCCGTTAGTTGATGCAGTTTCTTCATTGTGTCGATGCTCTCTACCATTTGGTACGTTTTTGGAGTGGCTGGTAGTGGTTGTTCCTTTCTACGTTTAGTGCTTCTTTGAGGAGCTCTTGTAAGGCAGGCCTGGTGGTGATGAAATCTCTGAGCAATTGCTTGTTCATAAAGGATTTTATTTCTCCTTCGCTTATGAAGCTTAATTTGGCTGGATATGAAATTCTAGGTTGAAAGTTCTTTTCTTTAAGGATGTTGAATATTGGCCCCCACTCTCTTCTGGCATGTAGGGTTTCTGCTGAGAGATTCGCTGTGAGTCTGATGGGCTTCCCTTTGTGGGTAACCTGACCTTTCTCTCTGGCTGCCCTTAGCATTTTTTCCTTCATTTCAACCCTGGCGAATCTGACGATTATGTGTCTTGGGTTTGCTCTTTTTGAGGTATGTCTTTGTGGTGTTCTCTGTATTTGCTGGACTTGAATATTGGCCTGCCTTGCTAGGTTGGGGAAGTTCTCCTAGATAATATCCTGAAGAGTGTTTTCCAGCTTGGATTCATTCTCTCCGTCACATTCAGGTACATCTATCAAATGTAGATTAGGTATTTTTACATAATCCCGTATTTCTTGGAGGCTTTGTTCATTTGTTTTTACTCTTTTTCTCTAATCTTGCCTTCTCGTTTTATTTCATTGAGTTGATGATCTTCAATCTCTGATATCCTTTCTTCTGCTTGGTCAATTTGGCTATTGAAACGTGTATGCTTTGCAAAGTTCTCATGTTGTGTTTTTCAGCTCCATCAATTCATTTATATTCCTCTCTAAGCTGTTTATTCTCGTTAGCATTTCGTCAAACTTTTTTTCAGCGTTCTGTTTCTTTGCATTGGGTTAGAACATGTTCTTTTAGCTCAGAGAAGTTTGTTATTAGCCACCTTCTGAAGCCTGTTTATGTCAACTCATCAGACTCATTCTCCATCCAGCCTTGTTCTCTTGCTGGTGAGGAGTTGTGATCCCTTGGAGGAGGAGAGGCATTCTGGTTCTGGGTGATTTCATCCTTTTTCCACTGGTTTCTTCCCATCTTTGTGGATTTATCTACCTGTGGTCTTTGTAGATGGTGACTTTCCGATGGGGTCTCTGAGTGGACATCCTTTTTGTAGATGATGAAGTTATTTCTTTCTGTTTCTTAGTTTTCCTTCTAAGAGTCAGGCCCCTCTGCTGTAGTACTGCTGGAGGTCCATTCCAGACTCTGCTTGCCTGGGGGATCACCTGCAGTGGCTGCAGAACAGTAAGGGTCACTGCTAGTTTCTTCTTCCGTTATCTTTGTCCCAGAAGGATGGGACATCACCTGCCAGATGTCAGCCTGAGCTCTCCTTTATGAGGTGTCTCTTTGGATATACAGGGATTGAGGAGACAGTCTGTCCCTTATAGGAGCTCAAAGCCGTGAGCTCTGTTTTTTCATTCAGAGCTGCTGGGCAGGTACGTTTAAGTCTGCTGCAGTGGAACTCATAACCGCCTTTTTTTCCCAGGTGCTCTGTCCCGGGAAGGTGGGGCTTTATAAGTTCCTGACATGTTGCTGCCTTTTTTCAGAGATGCCCTGCCCAGCGAAGAGGTAGCCTAGTCACAGTCTGCCAGCAGAGGCGTTGCTGAGCTGCTGTGGGCTGTGCCCAGCTGCTGTGTGAACTTCCTTGTAGTTTTGTTTATAGGGGTATAGTTAGAACTGCCTCGGTAATGGTGGTCTGCCTAAGTAGTGGCAGAGTGTCTCTGTAATGGCGGACGGCCTCCGTAATGGTGGATTGCCTTGGTAATGGTGGACTGCCTCAGTAATGGTGGACTGCCTTGGTAATGGTGGACTGCCTCAGTAATGGCAGATGCTCTTACCCCCCACAGAGCTGGACCATCCTGGGTCCAGCTGTGCTGGCTGTGAAACTCTCAATCCAGAGCATTTCAGATTGCTGGTCTTTATGGGGGGTGGGACCAGCCAAGCCAGATCACCTGGCTCCCTGTTTCAGCCCCCTTTTTTTCAGTTGAATAGACGACTCTGTCTCCCAGGCATTCTAGTCGCCAGTTGAAACAGTGCCCAGATTTGAGTGAGTTTTTGTGCGGAGATCTGCTGCATCGGCTGAAATAGCTGTGCTGGAGACTCATGGCGCTTTTCCGCCCGGGAATCTCCTGGTCTGTGGGCAGTACAAATTCATGTGGAAATGCAGTGATCACTCACCATCTGCATTTTTGCTGGGAACTGCAATCCACAGCCGTTCCTATTCGGCCATCTTGGATCATCCCTCGGTGTATTCTTAATAGTTTGTGTTCTTTACTATGTATTTATAACGTTCCAACTAAAATTAGGGAAATGACACAAGTACTGTCCTCAACTGAGTTACAGCCTAGCTGGGGTGATTGGCACACTCTAGGAAGTTCAGATAAGGAATATGTCAGTAGAAACTGGGATGGGACAGGAAGGTGCCATTGAAACCTAAGTTAGGAGACTCCAGAGTCACTGTCAGGCTGCTGTTGGTTCAGGAGGGCATTTCTACCTTCATACAGTATTTCCAAGGTACATGTCAATGTGTGTGCATGTATTCGGGTGTCTCTCTTTCCATCTCTCTCTCTCCCCTCCATCCCCCATCTCTGTGTGTTGGGGGTGGAGATTTGAGGTTTTATATACTTGCACCAAATACAAAAAGTTTAACAATTTCATTGGCATTGTTACCACCCATGGTCTAAGTATGCAAGGCAATTGTTCAGTGGTCCTTGTTTTTCCTAAATACTTGAATCTACTATTAGATCTCTGATCATGTCAGCGTATATTTAGGCAGAGGGAAAAAAGGGTAACTTCCTCCGGACATGAGGCAGGTCTGTGAAGGCAGTCATGGGATGACGTGGCTGTGACATTCACACTGCCCTGTCACATACGTGGGCAGCGAGAGCCTTTGGAGAGGTCCTGAGCTTGTCATCTCTCAGAAGTAACTCTTCCCGGCTAGCTGTCTTAGGAGTCCTTTGTAAAATAACCAAACAAAATATTGCCATGAAGGAGGGTAGGTTGTGGGTTGATTATTGGCCAGACTTGGAATGATCCATCTGTCTTAATGGTTCAGAGCAACTCAGATGAGAAATGGGAAGCTACAACCTGTGGAGGAGGCAAATAAAGTAATAATGAGAAGATCGCCTTTACTCTTTCTTTCTTTCCTTGTTTCTTTCTTTTTCTTTTTCTTTGCTTCTTTCTTCTTCTTCTTCTTCTTCTTCTTCTTTTTTTTTTTTTTTTTTTTTTTTTGAGATAGAGTCTTGTTCTGTCATCCAGGCTGGAGTGCAGTGACATGAGCTTGGCTCATTGCAACCTCTGCCTCCCGGGTTCAAGCAATTCTCCTGCCTCAGCCTCCTGAGTAGCTGGGATAACAAGCATGCACCCCCACACCCAGCTAATTTTTGTATTTTTAGAAGAGATGGGGTTTCACCATGTTGGTCAGACTGGTCTTGAACTCCTGACCTTGTGATCTGCCCGCCTCAGCCTCCCAAGGTGCTGGGATTACAGGTGTGAGCCACTGTGCCTGGCCTACTCTATCTTTCAAAGGAAGCATCAATTTGTTTCAAAAGTAGCATCAGTTCCCTTTGTGCTCGATGTGTCAGCAGTACCTGTGAAATGTGCTGTGAGTTGACAGTACTGCCTGTAGAAGGCACACACACATGTTGGCTTGTGGATGGACGTCGTGTTAGTGAATGGACACTGTTTGAAAAGGTTGGACTCCACATGCATAATTCAAGGAATGTTTTAGAGACAAAGTTGGTTGTGCCTCAGGAGTACTTCTGCCTGAATTATGGTAACGATAAAATGATATTAAATTTATTAATATGTATGACTCTGTCAATGGAATGATAAAACCTTTAAAAGCGGTAACTATGGCTTAATCAGCTGGGTATCCCCAGTGACTGGCATCTGGTAGTTGCTTAATAAATATTTAGTGAAAAGTTTAATAACTGAGTGAGTGTGAGTGACTGAATGTGCTCTTGGGAAAGACAGCATTTTCAGGATTTGGAAAACCAGGATAGTGATGGCACTGCCTCAAGGGTTTATTGTAAGAGCTGGGTGAGATCCTCCTTGTGCACTGGTTGCAGGGCAGGATGATGATGATGATGATGATGACGACGACGACGACGACGACCAGAATGGGCAGGAGAGAAACAGGGCAAATAATTCACCTTGTTATGTTCACTAATGAATCAACATTGAGGTTGGAATTCAGTTCCCAACCCTAACTCTGGAGCTGTTTCTCTAGAAGCCTGAGACAAATGAGGGGCCACCGGCCTCCGCAGTGGAACTCCATGTGAACTCACCCCAGTGGGCTGGGGTCAAACTCTGGGCAGTGGACTGGCTCATTAAACAAATGACCTAATTTAGTGCTTAAGACACCCAAAATTTACAAGACTAATTTGTCAAGTCATCCAGAACAACCAAACCACAAATGGTTAGCCTTGTAGGTTTTAATGGAATCATAGACGACATTCAGATCACCACTCAGTGAAAGGTTAAGTTAAAGTAGAAGTGACAATTTAGTCTTCAGAGCACTGCAGAGATTTTATGGGCTGGTATAAATCTCTTGGCCAACTCTTTCATCTTGTCCTTTCCATTTTTAGCACCTCTCAAGGAGAATGGTTTATGGAACTTGGGGAGCAGGAAGCAGGAAGTAGGAAACAGGAAGTAGAAAGGTTCTCCTTCACATGTGGTCACTGATAAGGACATGAAGTTATCCTTAGAGGGTAATGGTGACAGGGATTGTTCTATTTGCTGGCTTTCAGTGGGGACTCAATGAACGAAGAATATTTGTCGATGGAAACAAGATCTCTTGGCATGAAAAGGCTAGCTAGAGAAACATAAAGGGATGGAATAAAGTGTGGTCCCATAGAAAGCTGTTATTTTCATTCACTCCTGAAATCGACAGCTCTATCATTGCACCTCCTTCTGTAACTAAGGCGATGTTTGTCATTTTGCTTCAGAGCAACAAGGAAGGCGCCCTCACAGAGCTTGTGCATTTTGCTGGTTCAGGAAAGACAATGGAAGCAGTTATCCAAGGCCATGTTCCTGGGGCTCTGTTCTACCTCCCATCATCTGGACAGCTGTCTGTTTACACGGCCAGGGCTGCAAAGCTTCCAACTTAAAGATCCATCTGGTTCTTACATCAGCCTAACCCGTAACCTTAAGGAGCAAGCCCAAACACACCAGGGACATTTGAAAATTTAGGAACGAGCGTGTTTATATTGTATTTGCATTAATGCTTCCTAGAGTTTATTTTCAAAGTGAAGAAAGAACAATGCATAGTAGGCTATTAAACCCAAACATAATCAGTTTAAAGTTAGGGGCATGCTCCTAAGAATATTTTTCTCCTGTTTTGAAGGGTGCACTTGAGGAGGGAGTTGGGGTGGGGGTGGTGCGGTGAGGGAACCCAGGGCAGGGGAGGGGGGTGGAGGACTGTTCTGAATTCTCCTCAGGGTTTGGCCGGCCCCTGCGGGCCACTGCTGTTTGTCATATGGAATGGATTAGGCCTCCGCTCTCACACTGTCAACTTGGGTGTTCTGCACACAGGCTGTTTTTGCTGGGGTCTTGGTTTTGCTTTTTATAACGGCAGGAAGTGCCCCTCTCGGACCACATGTGAAATCGTGTGGGAACGGCTGGGAGGGGTGGGGCCTGGAGATGAGGTGAGTGGGGTGTGGGGATGGAAAACCTCCTCACATCTACGGCAGTGTGGGTGGAAGCCAGGGAGGGGAAGATGCTCACTGGCCAATTTAACTTTATGGGGTCTCGTTGGCAGGAGGACGGGGAGGTGGATGCTTCCTTGACGAAACCAGCCTGTCCCTAATAGATCTGCCCTCATATTTTACAATCCCACACAGGATCGTGGAGGGGCCATTAAAGCATGAGGGACTGCAGCTGCTGTTTAATTTGTTCTAAATTTCCTGCCGGCCTCACCAGACGTGTACAGGAAATGGGCGGTAAATGTTTAATAGGTCATACCTAACCAGACAATTAACGCGTGCTGTCATTTAGAAAATCGCAAACTGTGTGTGTGCATATCATGGGGTGGTACCCAACAGGGGACTGGACAGAATAAGACTCTAGAGTGGTTTAAAGTGTTAGCCTGCCCGGCACATGGGTCTCAGCGTTGCTAAGCCGGGCCTGCGGTGTTTCTGCTGCCGGCCACCTCCTTTCCCTCCAAGAAGGCTGTCCCGGACATTTCTGGGCCTGGTACTCATAGAGTGAGCGGTGCTTGCCGCCTCATCTGAGGCAGGAGCGTCCGATTCTCTAAGAAGGTGCCTCCCCACCTGCAGCTCCGCTCACCCACCTGTTCTCTCAGCGGGTGAGGGGCAGGCAGGAAGCAGACAATGGCAAAGGGCCCCTCCATGACAGAGGGCTCACAGGACATGACCAGGAGCCAAACGGAGGCTGAAGCGGAGAGGGAATGGTGCTTGTGTGTGGGGGTGTGTGTCTGTGTGTGGGGGTGTTTGTGTGGTTATATGTGTGTTTGGGTGTGCATTTGTGTTTCTGTGTTTGTGTTTGTGTGTCTTTGTGTGTTTGTGCATGTTTGTGTGTTTGCTTGTATGTATGTTTTGTATGTGTGTGTTTGTCTATGTTTGTGTGTGTTTGTGTTTGTGTGTCTGTGGATGAATTTTTGTGTTTGTGCTGTTTATGATGTGTATGTATTTTTGTGTATATGTGTTTGTGTGCCTTTGTGAGTTTTTGTGTGTCTCTGTGTTTGTGTGTGTATTTGTGTTTGTGTGTGTGTATTCATGTTTGTGTGCATTTGTGTGTGTGTTTGTATGTGTGTGCCTTTGTGTATTTGTGTGTATATGTTTTTGTGTGTGTATTCATGTTTATGAATATGTGTTTTTGTGTGTATATTCATGTATGTGTGTGTTTGTGTGTGTATGTGTGTGCCTTTGTGTGTTTGTGTGTGTGTTTGTAGGTGTGTGCATTTGTGTGTGTGTATTTGTATGTGTATGTGTTGTACTTGGGTCAGGGTGGGGGCAGGGGTAACTCAGCTCTCCCAGTTTATCCTCCTGATGGGTGCTGGCAGTGTTTCCTCATTGGCCCCTTAATTTTGTCCAAGTACTTTGCCTGATTCATCCCTTCAGCCCTAGGAGTTTGGGGGAAGAATTATTTCCATTTTTACAGAAAACGAGGCACCAACCAGATAGGAACCCTGCCCATGACCAGAGAACCAGCTGGTAGTAGAGCTGAGATTTTACCCAGAAATCTAACTCCCATCCAAGCCTCATGTTTGATTATTTTGCCCAAGGACAAAAAGACTCTGCCACCCAGCACCAACCTGTTAGGATTTTGACTCAGTTGCTCTTGTGCTTTTCTGTGTGGAGTATTTCTTCCTACAAAATCAATATTATGCTCTTTATAGTTTTTCAAACTTGCACTTATTATTATATAGTGATTACTTCCTGTTTTTCACATGCAAAAATATGGTTTTTAATGGCAGCAAATACCTGTGCCTAAGGATACACCCTAAATTATTAAATTAATCCCTTCTTTTGACGTTTATAAAACCACACTGAATTGCACATCCTGTACATATCTCAGGTGATCTCTGATTATTTTAATACCTTTGTAATTGGAATAAAGGAAACTTATAAATGAAGTTCCCAAATCATTGTCAAGGATGGAGTCAGTGCAGAGAGGATGAAAGAAGAGAATTGCCATCTTTTGGCTCATTTAAGAAGCAAATGGGGCCAGGCTTACACTTGTAATCCTAGCAGTTTGGGAGGCCAAGGCAGGCGGATCGCCTTGAGGTCGGGAGTTTGAGACCAGCCTAACCAACATGCAGAAACCCTGTCTCTACTAAAAATACAAAATTAGCTGGGTATGGTGGCTGGTGCTTGTAATCCCAGCTACTTGGGAGACTGAGGCAGGAGAATTGCTTAAGCTCGGGAGGTGGAGGTTGTGGTGAGCTGAGATCTTGCCATTGCACTCCAGCCTGGGCAAGAGGAGTGAAACTCCATCTCAAAAAAAAAAAAAAAAAGGGAAGAGAAGGAAATGGACTTTTTGCTCTGGCCATGTGGGCTTGGAAGAAGAAGAATTGGGACTGGATTTGGTCGTCTCTACTGGGCATAACTGGGTTCTCCCCTGGGCAGTTCCATTGGTTGATTATCCAACAAGTGATCATGAATATTCTGAGAAATGTAGACTGTACCAAATGGGGAAAAGCTGGAAATGCACAGAAATGCTGAGGAGAGGAGAACGCCAGGATCCATGGTGGGTGAACCCATGTTAAGTGATGGGGCATTCATTCATTCATTCATTCGTTCATTCATTCATTCCTTCCTTCTGTTCATGTGTCCATTGACTCTTTCTGAGGGTCTGCTCATTCCTACAGATAAAAGAAGAATGAGATCTATTCACTTACTGCTCTGAGGGAGCCGGTCTACCCAGCCCCTGGCTGCCCAAAGCTGGTCACTGCAGCAGTGATATCACCTGGTTCTTGTTAGAGATGCACGATCTCAGGCTCACCCAGACCCACGCAATCAGAACCTGCACTTCAACACGGTCCAGGGATTCACGATCTCAGGCCTGCCGAGACCCACGGGATCAGAACCTGCACTTCAACACGGTCCAGGGACTCACGATCTCAGGCCTGCCGAGACCCACGCGATCAGAACCTGCACTTCAACACGGTCCAGGGACTCACGATCTCAGGCTCACCCAGACCCACGCAATCAGAACCTGCACTTCAACATGGTCCAGGGATTCACGATCTCAGGCCTGCTGAGACCCACAGGATCAGAACCTGCACTTCACCACGGTCCAGGGATTCATGATCTCAGGCTCACCCAGACCCATGCGATCAGAACCTGCACTTCACCACGGTCCAGGGACTCACGATCTCAGGCCTGCCGAGACCCACGGGATCAGAACCTGCACTTCAACACAGTCCAGGGACTCATGATCTCAGGCCTGCCGAGACCCACGCAATCAGAACCTGCACTTCAACACGGTCCAGGGATTCACGATCTCAGGCCTGCCGAGACCCACAGGATCAGAACCTGCACTTCACCACGGTCCAGGGACTCACAATCTCAGGCCTGCCGAGACCCACGCGATCAGAACCTGCACTTCACCACGGTCCAGGGACTCATGATCTCAGGCCTGCCGAGACCCACGCGATCAGAACCTGCACTTCACCATGGTCCAGGGACTCATGATCTCAGGCCTGCCGAGACCCACGGGATCAGAACCTGCACTTCAACACGGTCCAGGGACTCATGGTCTCAGGCCTGCCGAGATCCAGGGGGATCAGAACCTGCACTTCAACACGGTCCAGGGACTCATGATCTCAGGCCTGCCCCACGCGATCAGAACCTGCACTTCAACACGGTCCAGGGACTCTCTGGCACAGGTGGAGCTTGAGCCTCCGCTGGAAGTTTTAACCCTGAGACCTCAAGTCAGATTCCTCTATCCCTTTTTTTGGCTCCTACAAAACACAACACAAAGGAAATGTGTGATAAGGAGTGTTAGAATGTCACTACGGCTGTGTCCCTGACTGAAGTGGATCAGCACTGAGGGCAGGGCTGTCCCTGTCCAGCCTAACATCTGGCTCACAGAAAGCCCCTTGGTACATGCATATTGAACTAAAATCAGCTGAGAGTGCTGCAGCCATCTACTGTTCTTCCATGAACGAGCCCACAATGACCTTAGAGCCAAGCGATTCTTTGAACCCTCTTCAGATGTTGTGAGAACTCTAGATCTTTGGGCAAAGGCTTGTGATGCAGTGGCCAGTTTCTTATGAGGCTCTCGGATGATGGGGCTGGCCCGACACGTCCACACCACCTCTGCATTTACTGCCAACCTTTGACAATGAGAGATTGCCTTCATGGCTCTTGGTTTGATTGGCTTTGTAAAATCTAGGGCTGGAGGGAGGGTGACTACCCTGGTTTTCCTGGGTCGTGGGACTTCTAGTGAAAAAGCTAGGAAAGATCCAGGCAAACAGGGGTGTTGGCCACCCTGGAGAGAAGAAACCTGTGGCCCCCCCCCAGGTCATACGCTCCGATCTTACAGCTGCAGGTGCTGAGGCCTGGACATGCTCGGGGACTTCTCCAGGGCTCTGCAACTGGTCAGAGGGGTAATTTAAAGTGCCCCCCCCCAGCTCTCTCACGTTCCATGGCAGTAGGCCTTGACAATCCCATGCAAATGTCTGGATAGAAATTGCTGCATTGGTTACCAGGCAGCCCTCAGCTCCCATCCTCCCTGATATTACCTGCATGAAGTTCAAGGCTAATGGAGTTCAAAAGATGATTTAAAAACAACATCTAAAAAGTCTTCTAATAGTCCATGACTAATGGGCTGGGCTTGGCTGTCTAATAAATTGTCTATGGAGCATTTACAGTGACGATCCTCAGACGCCCTTATCAGCACTTGAGGCTTGTGTAAACCAACTCTCATTAATAATGGGATGAAAACAGAGACACTGTGCAGGCCTCCTGCCTGCTGTCCACATCACACTTTGAAGTCCAGCTGCTAATAGCAGTGTCGACTACTTACATAAAGACGGGTGGCGGGTTATACAGACACATCCAATTTCAAACAATTCATGTCAGCTGTCATTTCTGCCAGGAGACTTCTCCTTTTCCTGGCCTGGCAGAGCAGGCTGTGTGGGGGGTGGCTTAGAGCTTAGAGGCTCAGTGGCATCCCTACCTGAGATATTTTAATACTCTAAAGCGGAGGGTGTACCTGGTGGCTTGGCTACAGTCCATAGATGTTTTTAAATTATAAAAATTCATCTCACAGCTCTTAAAGTCTTTCAGGAGCAATTGAAACAGGACTTGCCGGAAGCTGAAAAAGCTAAGCATCAACTTAACTGTTTCCTAAATCAAGAGAAGTTGCTTTAAACTGAGGGGGAGGACCGAGACAACGATGGAAGTGGGTAATAGTCAAACAAAAATTAAAGGTAAAGATTCAAAAAATATACCACTGGAGAAGAAAGAAGAAAATCACTGGTTTCAAATTCAGGTGGACAAAGGACAAATGATAAAATCCGAGAATATCCACAGATCTCTGTCCAAAGGGGGAAGACCAGGCTGAGAAAAGATCCCACCTGAGCAGATACATGGTATTGCTTACAATAAAGTACATCTTTGCTATTTAAGAAAAAAAAAAAACACCCCTAGATCTCTAGCTTTTCTTGAGAAATTAGAAGACCTGGCTAAAGCTGGGCCTTCCACCTGGCAGACACTGGCTGGAGGTGAGCAGTGGCCGTCCCCCTTTGAAGGAAGCAGTGCTTTCCAATGTGCTGCAGTCCCCACCACGCCCTGCTGTCTCACACCTGGTGCACTTTGTTTGTTTAAACCACAGGCCTGGCTTCTGTAGGTGTTTAAATCTGGGAGCCTATGTGGCAGTCTCTCATTTTACCCTTTAAATATCCTCAAGAGGAGAAAAGATACTGAAGTGAGTTCTAATTTTAAGTCTGATAATAAATTTCTGAATTTATCCTCAAGACCTCCAAAGGGAGTCACAAAGGAAAGAACATGAGGTGAGAAGCTGCTAGAAACTTGGAAAGAAATGTGGAAGTCAAATATTCTGGATTTGCATCTGGGCTCTGTTACTGACGCTGTGTTCTGTCGTTAGGACCTGGAACACTTGGAAGGACCTGGCCCACTCTACCCAGCTTGTGCTCATACATGTGAGACACCAAGCATCACGTGATGCTGGCCCACATGACACTGGCCCATGTGACGCTTGATGTCTCACATGTGTGAGCACAAGCAGGGCAGAGCGATTCCAAGATTCCTTTAATATCCAACTTCTCCTTCTATGATGCTTGGAGATCTCTGTCCTCCACCTCTCTCCCAGGGTGAGGAAACCCGAGCTAATAGAAAGCAATGGAAGGAAAACCCCCTTGAGGGGGCCCACACCTGGTGAAGCCCTATCCCCTCCACTCAGCAAGGATTATCTGAAAACCTCTTCTGAGCCCAGCACTGAGTGGTTAGAACAGCCTGCGTGGTCGCAGCCTTTAGAAAAGGAACACTTATTTGGGGGGATGACCTAAATCCTTGTTCTGAGAATGGCAGAACCTTGAGGGAGAAGAAGGCAAAGAGAGATGGAGGGGAAAGGGCGATAGAAAAAGAGAAAAAAGAAGGAATAATGTAAAGAAGGAAGGAAGGGAGGGAGGAGGGAGAGGCAGTTAGGACAAAAGGGAGGGAGCAGGGGAGGGAGAGTAACGAGATGATGAAGTGAGAAGGCTGCTGCACAGTGACCCACTTTCTCTGTGAAGGAGCAGATAACACAGTCTGCAAAGAGGGCAGATGGGTAAGCAGCGCCATAAAGTATCTATGTTGAGGGAATGGAAAATGAACCTGTCTAGGGGTGAACGAACATATTTACTGAGCTGTGTTGGTTTGGAATCACGTGGGTGAGAGACAGGAAAGAGTCATAAACTGTGCTCAAGGTTTCTATTCAGGAAGGGGAAGATGGTGTTGACATTAACCAGGATAGCCAGGATAGTTTGGGTTGGGTGGAAAAGGTGAGAGAGAGGCATTAAGCTTGGGGTATCGGAGAACCTTTAGCTTGGGAATCCCGTCAAGTTTCCTCTGTAAACCTCGATTGACTTGGATTATGTTAAAAGATCACAACCTTTTCGAAAGGAGCCAAGTCACCTTTTTGATTCAGAGTAGGTGCTCAGTGAGCATTTGTTGATGTGAGCAGAAGATGTTTAAGGAGGAAGTGGTCTCACACCTGGCTGCACATTACAGTCACCTGGGAGCTTTTTTAAAAGTAACCCTCCCCTCTGCAGAGATTCTGACTCAATTAGCCAGGAGTGGAACCTGGGCTGCCTGGGTAATCTGAGTGTGCCTCCGTATTGAGACCCAAATATCTACTGGAAGGCCCTTCACAGTTCAAGCTGTTTCACCTCTTTATGTCTCAGACTCAGAACCTACAAGACAGCAAGTTTGGACCAAATCATCCCTAAAGCTTCTGTTCAGTGCTATAATTCCCCCTTTTAGTAAACCCCTCACTTGGAATTCCAGTTCCTGTAAGAGTACTGTGTGTCTCCACATGTCTCATTTCTAGCATGTTACACCCTAACGATGGGTGAACAATCCCATGAGAAAGGTATTATTCTCATGTGACAGATGAAGAAATGGAGAACAGGGAGGTCGAGCTATTTGCCCAAGGTCACACAGTTAGTAAAAGGCAAGGCTGGGACTCAAAGACAGGGTTACCGTCTCCAAAGCCCAGGGGGTACCAGGTAGTGACTGCACACCATTTTACCATTCCTCCCCTCTTCACGATGGAGGTGGGGATAGTAATTTTGCCCTAGAAGGAAGAACTCACTGGATACCTGTGAAAGGGTTCAAGGAACTCTAGAAAGCAGAGCACATGCAAGTAATTACTCATATCATTGCCCTCCTGGAATTGTATTTTGAAGGACCAGAGGAAGAGAAAGAAATGGTCTGTTGTAGACATTGATATATGCAATTGGAAGAATGGAAATTCCCCTGAACGTGACGATAGCGACTTATGTAAAGGGAGACTGAGACTTGAATACAATCACAGTAATTTGAAAGGCAGGGAAGTCTTGCTAATGAGAATACAAGCACAGCCAATTGTGAGTGCCCGCATTAATGCAGAGATGAAGGGCGTGGGGCACCCAGTCATTCAGAGAGCCACAAGGATATGAACACACACTTTTCAAAGTGAGGCATTTACGCAGCCAACAAACATAAGAAGAAAAGCTCATCAACACTGGCCATTAGAGAAATGCAAATTAAACCCACATTGAGATACCATCTCATGCCAGTGAGATTGACAATCATTAAAAAGTCAGGAGACAACAGATGCTGGAGAGTATGTGGAGAAATAGGAACACGTTTATACTGTTAGTGGAAGTGTAAATTAGTTCAACCATTGTGGAAGACGTGGCAATTCTGCAAGGATCCAGAACTAGAAATACGTTTTGACCCAGCAATCCCATTCCTGGGTATATACCCAAAGGATTATAAATCATTCTATTATAAAGACACATGCACACGTATGTTTATTGTGGCACTGTTCACAATAGCAAAGATTTGGAACCAACCCAAATGTCATCAATGGTAGACTGGATAAAGAAAATGTGGCACATATACACCATGGAATACTATGCAGCCATAAAAAAGGATGAGTTCATGTTTTTTGCAGGGACATGGATGAATCTGGAAACCATCATTCTAAGCAAACTAACGCAAGAACAGAAAACCAAACACCGCGTGTTCTCACTCATAAGTGGGAGTTGAACAATGAGAAGACATGGACACGGGGAGGGGAACATGACACACGTAGGAGTCTGTCATAGAGTGCGGTCTAGGGGGAGGGGATAGCATTAGGAGAAATGCCTAATGTAGATGGGGTGATGGATGCAGTCAACCACCATGGCACATGTATACCTATGTAACAAACCTGCGTGTTCTGCACGTGCACCCCAGAACTTAAAGTACAATGAAATAACAAAACCCCACAAAAAGACAACAAAAGACTGTCCTTCCTTTGTGCTTGATTTCATTATCTCTTTTATTATCCTGCATGTTTATATTTTGTTTCACAGATGAAATTCACAAAACATACAAAGAACCACTTTAAAGCGTACAGTTCCGTGGCCTTCAGGGTACTCAGCGGTGCATCATCACCACCTCTATCCAGTTTGATAAGATGTTCACCGCCTCCCAGAAGAATCCTGTCTCCATGAGCAGTCACTGCCCGCATACCCCTTCCTCCAGCAATACCTCGTCTGCTTTCTGTCTCCATGAACTTAGCTATTCTGGACATTCATATAAACTGTTAAATAGGTGGCCTTTTGAGTTTGGCTTCTTTCACGTAGTGTCATATTTTTGAACTTCATCTATTGTAGCGTGAATCAGCACCTTGCTCCTTTTTAGGGCTGAATCATATTCCGTTGTACAGTATGTTTTCTTAATCATCTGTTGACATTTGGACTCTTTCCATATTTTGGTCATTGTGAGTCATGAGGCTGCGAACATTTGTGTAAAAGCATTTGTTTAAATACCTGTTTCATTTCTTTTGGGTAGAAATGAAACAGGTATTTAAACAAATTCTTGCACCTCTCCTTCCCCTATCAAACTATAAATTCTGACTTATCCTCTGTGTCTCCCAGGGTTGATCTAGAGTCTAGCCCCGAGCAGGTCTTTGGTAATATTTATTGAATACATGAATGAATGGATAATTAAATGAATGAATGAATGATGGGTCCCATCTATCTCCAGTTAGCTCTTCCCTTGGAAATAGCGTATGAAAAAGACAAGCAGAAGAAAAGACTCACCTGTTGGTCCCAGTCCTGCCATTTCCTGGCTGGGTGGCTTGGGGGACAGGCTGCCACCACGCTCTGGCCTCCTCTTCTTCACTGTCCGCCCTGCTGATCTGTCCGCCCTGTGGCCTGTGATTCTGCAAGCCCACCTAGCTCCGGTCAGATGCTCGCATCTCTGCAGCATTGGCTGCCGCGAGGGAGAACGCCTTACATGGGGCGTGGGTGTGCTGGCAGCCTCCCCCAGCATTTCCTTTGACTCTGACAGCAAGTGGAACCACGCTGGGCTTGGTGGCCACTGTGGCTGAGCAGACCTCAGGGAGGTGGGATCTGTACACATCCTTCAAGCTTCGTTTCTGGAAGACAATTCCTGAACCAAAGGGGGTCCCCACTGGGGGCTTCCAGGCACTTTGGGAGCTGCACCTCTGTGCAAGCATGGCTGGGCCTGCCTAGTTTTCCGCGGCTCTCCTTCCACCTCTCCTTCCCCCTGCCCCATTCCACCCCAGGTGGACATTTGGCTGTGTTTTTGGCGTCAGGCCTTCGAGTGCTGAACTCACACAAGGAACCTCTGCTGACAGGCGGCCCCTGTTTCTTCTCCCTTCTTCCCTTTGAAGTCAATGGGGACTCTGTGTGCAGCTGAAAGTGCGTGGGGTGTGGGAGCAAAGAATTCGACTTCGCTGTTTCTGGCCAGGACGGAGGGCAGAGGTGCCAGAAGTCTCACTGCAGGGCTGGAGGGTGGCAGCCTCCCACTGCAATTTCTCCAGTGTGAAAGGTTTGGAGAGGCTTCAGACAAACCTCTGATGTCCTGGACTCAGAACCTGACTCCTCCTAAAACCACGGCCCACCCCGCTCCAGGAGGAACTTTTCCAAGCTGACAGGGCATCTTGGATGGAGTTCCTTTGCAGCCTGCTCCAGGGACCTGGGCAAAGCCTCAGCGCACAGAAGAGGTGGACCCTTTGATGTGTAGCCTCACCTTCCTGTGCCTTCCCACTCAGGAGGGACTTGTGAGGAGCCACTAATTGGATTTGAGCTTGGCTCCCCTCCTATGGGCTGCTGAAGACTGTGAGAGAGGCCACCTGGCCTTAGGGCTGGCGTAAGGCCTAGCCTTTCACCAGGCCATGGGTTTGTGCATGCAGATAACCCAGTACCCTTGCATCCTGAGAGTTGAGTAACTTGGACAGCGAGGAGAAGGAAGCCAAGGTGCCATGTTGCTCCAGAACCTACCTCTTGTCAGGTAGCACGGAGTAAAGCCACCAGGAGAAAGACAGCTAATCCTTCAGCCAGAATATGAGCTGGGTACACACCTGTAATCCTGGGGAAGTGTGTCTCTAAACATTTCTCTCTTCTATCCTGCTCAGTAGGGGAAGGAGGAATGCCAGATGGGAGGCAGAGGAAGAGGAGGGAGAGGAAGAGTGAAAGGGAGGGAGGAGAGAGAGAGAAAGAAAGAGGGAGAGAAAGAGAGAGAGAAAGAATGGCTATATACAGGGAACAAAGCACAGACCATATATAACTACAAAATACATTCATTTATTCAACAACTGTTTACTGAGCATGTAATCTCTTCAAGAAACTGTGCTAGGTCTGCAGCAGATAGAGGGAAGACAAGAAATAGTTCTATCCTTCAAAAGTATTGCAGTATCAGATTCTGGATGGGAGTGGGGTTTTAGAGACAGACACAGATCTGATGGGATTCTGAAGCCACCATCATCTCTTCGGGACCTAAGGCAGATTGTTTTATCTCTCCAAGCCCCAATTTCTTTCTCATGGAGCTATTCTGAGAAGGCAATGAAGCTTTTAGCGTGGGTTAACATAGTGGGTCAGAAATGGCCACAGCAGCTGCCGCTGTGGCAGTGACCTGGGGAGGGGAAGTAACGTACATGCACAGGTGTGCTTCTATGCAACTCCCTGGGGTTGCCTGGGAGAGTGTAGACACTTTCCCTCCCGTTCCCCGCATCATGGCCATCTTGTCGCTTCCACATAGCCCTTCTCCCCCGGTGTGGTGATGATGGTCCCCATGTTGGTCTCTCCTGATGGTCCATGAGCTTGTGCACAGAAGCTTGGCCTCGCTCTTATCTTAATCCCTGGCTTCCAGCATATAGAGCTGGCCAGTGGTAAATCCACATGCACACTGTAACCCAGCTCTCCCAATCCCCACCCCAGGCCTTGTTCTCTTTCCTAGTATGTCCTACAGTTTACTTCTTCACCATGTTTATCCGTCTCTCCCCCACTACAATGCCAGCCTTGGAAGAACAGGGATTTTTGTCTTTTGTTCACTGGTTTACCCCCACTGCCTGGACACATCCTTTGTGCAGATACCTCCCAGTACCTGACGCAATAGCAATCCAATAAGGATTTGCTGAATGGATTAGTGGATAAATTAGTGACACTGTGTGAAATTACTGAGCCGACTATAATTATTGGAGTCAGAAAAGGTCATTGAGAAAGAACAGTCTCCCAACAAAAAAGCACAGGGTTCCCAGAGGTCAGGCCGACATGGGTGCGATGGCCTGCCCCTCTGTGTCGCAGCCACAGGACTCACTCAAGGTACTGAACGTCCCGAAGACTCAGCTAGCTCAGCAGTAAAATGAGAAAATAATAGCGTCCACCTGGCAAGACATTGGGAGATTTAAAAGTAACGATGGTTGTCAGCTGCTTAAGAGAAGTGTGGCACGTGAGTCAGAGTGGCAGTGTCAGCCGTCGAGAACCACAGCAGCTCAGTGGTGCCACATCACCCCCTGGAGAGCGAGTGCTTTTGTGGAGCGGTGTCATCTAGTCCCTCTTGTGATAACCGGCCTTGCTCTCTGTATCATCATCTGACTTAGAAGTCAGGGTAGGCCGGGTGCGGTAGCTCACACCTGTAATCCCAGCACTCTGGGAAGCCAAGACAGGCAGATCGAGTTCGAGACCAGCCTGACCAACATGGAGAAACCCCATCTCTACTAAAAGTACAAAATTAGCTGGGTGTGGTGGTACATGCCTGTAATCTCAGCTACTGGAGACGCTGAAGCAGGAGAATCAATTGAACCTGGGAGTTGGAGGTGGCGGTGAGCTGAGATGGCACCACTGCACTCCAGCCTGGGCAACAAGAGCAAAACTCCATCTCAAAAAAAAAAAAAAAAAAGAAGAAGTCAGGGTAGAGTGTCTTCACAGCCTCCATCTCTGCAAAACCCTAGTCCACGGCGCTGTATTTAGTCTGCTGTACAGTACCGCCAGCAACGTGGATTCCATCACACCTGAGCAGTGAGACCCTCTGCTCCCTCGCCATCCCCACCCCTGGGCAGCCACCAAAATGCTGCTCCAAGTGCAGGGCCTCCAGAGCAAGCAAGCAGCAGAAATGTCTTTCTAGAGAATTCACACACACTGAGTGCTGGGCCTGAGTGCAAATTCTGCGATTTGGACTTCTGCTGTTCAGGTGTGTGTTTAGAGTGTGCCCGCTGTGTCCTCGGTCCGGCGGCTTGTGGTGTCCTTTCATCCTCGGCTCTAGGGCAGCCTGGAGAAGCCCCCAGGCCTCTACCTGGGCTCATCTGGCACTCATTGGTGCTGTCACGACAGTTTGTTTACGTGTAATTTCTGGCTGAGACTTGAAAGTTTAACTACCGATCCTTTCTCTAAACAGCCACTACTGTTATACAAAAAACAGACGATCTCCCTGCTTGGATGTCAGATCAAAATGTCTATTCTTGGCGTACCTTGAGAGGGGAAATCAAAGGGGGCTTGTTTACTCCCAAATGAAAACTTCCAAAATTCCAAATCCTGCAAGATTGGCTTATTTCCCTGTGAGGAAAATGCATGATGAACAGCTCACCATAAGCCTAAATGTTTGTTTACTGACACAGCCTCCCTGGTCAGGAATCAGATATCCTGGAATGCTGGGGGCAGGCGAGGGCTGGGGTCCACCAGCTGGGGACAGGCACTATGCGGTGAGGGAGGGTCTCGGGCTCCCACCGCACCCATCCCGCCATCCTGACCTCCCTGTTTCCTCCCTCTTCTCTCACTCCTTCTCTGGGAAGGTCCGCAGGCAGGGCGGGCTCAGAGAGAAAGTCTCCTTTGTTTCTCCCGCAAATGTTTTCGTTAGAAAGCTGGTTCTCCTCTGTGTATTGTCCCTGGCCCCTCACAGAACCGGTCATCGGGTTTCAGGACCACGATTTGGACAGCTGCATGTGCTAATTAGATCAGGTATCTGATTTGGGGTCCCAGGGAGGCCATGGTGGCAGCCCTGTCCTGTCCTGCAGGCATAGCCCCTGGAGGCGTCTGCCCCTCTCTTGGACAGCTGTCCATCAAAACAGCTCCGGGCCGAACGCGGGAGAACTCCAGTGTGGCCCAGCTTATAATGTATTCAATGATGCCCCAAGGGAAAAAGGAAGGGAAAGAGGTAATGACTGCTTGACTTTCATTTTTCTTTCCTGTGGGTTCTACAGGACCTCTGTTCCGATATGTTTTGGGGCTGGGGCGGCTGACAAGGGGCACAAATTGTCCCCCAATCGATGCCAACAGCAACCTGTTGGAGCCCCCATGCCACCGGCTTCTTGCAGTGGATGGGACCAACCCCTGTACGCACATCTGACGACCCTTTCTAGAACTGCTGTTCATGTCCAGGGCCACTAATGAGTGACTGCAGTGGTGCTTCCTGTAGCAGAATCGAGCCTCTCACAGTCCTGGAGGCCAGGACTCTGAAACTGAGGTGTGGGCAGGGCTGTGCTCCCTGTGAGGGCTCCAGAGGAGGATGCTTCCTGCCTCTTCCCGCTTCTGGTCTCACTGGCTCTCCTTGGGATTCCTTGGCTCTGTGCATTACTGCGGCCTCTGCCGTCTTCCCTCTGTGTGTGTTTGCGTCCAAATTTCCCTCTTCTTATGAAGGCACCAGTCCTGTTGGATGAGGATCCACCCTCATCCCATATGGCCACATCTTAACCCAATTACATATGCAGTGACACCACTTCCAAATAAGGTCTCACTCACATGTGCGCAGGGGTGGGACTTGATCATAACCGTTTCGGTCAGACAGTTCAACCCTGCACAGAGCTGTTTTCCACAACGGCCCTTTTCGCATTGATGTCTCAGTTTTTTCATCTGCAAAATGGGGGATAATAGCCACACCTTCCTGGCTGGGCTAGAGTGGGACTGAATTGGCTCAGAGACATTGCATGCTCAGAGCTGTATTGGGCCTGCGGCAAGCACGATGTAGACAGCTCTGCTCTTGATGTCATCATCAGCTGCAGGCTTCCCACAGCACAGAGGGGAGAGGGTCGGGGGTGGACACAGGCCCTTCTCCATCAGAATGAAATCCATTCCTGTAGCATAACCTTCCAGGCCAGTGCCACGTAGCTCCCAAACCTCGCCCGCACCCTCTAGCTCTAGCTCACTGTGCCTGGCATGCGGACCTCTGGTCTTCATTGTGTCATAGGGGCGGTGGCTGCTGCTGGAACCCCTGTCCTGAGTTTTTGGATGGCGGGGTTTTTGCTCCCCTTCCCTGACTGCCCCATCAGGGTGAGCTTCCCTGTCCTGTCTTTGCTCCTGAGTGCCTCTGGCCCTGGCTGCTGCTGCTGCTGCTGCCCGCTGTTCCCTTCAGCACACGCGTATTCAGTGCCTTCGCGGCAGGGCGGAGTTTGCTTGTGCTCTGATCTGAATTCGTTTAGACTGTGAGTCCACAAGGCCAGGAGCTGCATCTGATGTGTTCTTCCCCGTGTGCCCTGGCAGATGGGTGCTCGAAGTAGTCTTGGTACCCACGTCTTTGGATGAGATTGGACTGCTCGGTGGGTCACCTGAGCCCCTTTCACTGATGGGCGCTGTGTTACAGGGGCAGCTTCCGTCCTGGGGCAGCCCATGAGAGGGGCAGATGGGCAGGGAGGCTTGGTATGGCTCCCCCAGCTGTATTTTTCCCCTGTTTTATTTGCTTTTATAAGTTTTTACTTAAAAAAAATTGGACCTGTAGAAAAATGGACAAATATTACAAAGGCCTGGTACATTCCTGTGGTTGTGCTTACCTGTGGCTGGCATTACTCCTGTGGCTGGACTCACCTATGGCTGGGCTCACCAATAGCTGGGCTTACCTGTGGCTGAGACTCATCTATGGCTGGGCTCACCTGTGGCTGTGCTCACCTGTGGCTGGGATCTCCTGTGGCTGGACTCACCTATGGCTGGACTCACCTATGGCTGGGCTCCCCTGTGGCTGGGCTCACCCGTGGCTGGGCTCCCCTGTGCTGGGCTCACCCGTGACTGGGCTCCCCTGTGGCTGGGCTCACCCGTGGCTGGGCTCCCCTGTGGCTGGGCTCCCCCTGTGGCTGAACTCACCTGTGGCTGGGCTCCCCTGTGGCTGGCCTCGGCCGTGGCTGGGCTCACCTGTGGCTGGCCTCGGCCGTGGCTGGGCTCCCCTGTGGCTGGGCTCGGCCGTGACTGGGCTTGCCCGTGGCTGGGCTCCCCTGTGGCTGGGCTCCCCTGTGGCTGGGCTCCCCTGTGGCTGGGCTCGCCCTGTGGCTGGGCTCGGCCGTGACTGGGCTTGCCCGTGGCTGGGCTCACCTGTGGCTGGCATTTGCTGCACTTGCTCTTTGCTCCTTCTCTGTCACTATCAGCATCATCATGTCATCGTTTGTTTCTTTATTTTTACTGGACTCTTTGACAGGAACCTGTGGAGGGTGTGTTCCTCAGCTGTGAACACATCGATGTTCTCCCGAGGAGGAGGACGTTCTCCTGTACAGCCACAGAACCAGAATGCTCCTAGCTGATCTTCCTATTCAAACATCATCATTTGTCCCAATGCTGTGCTTTAGGGCAACTTTTGCCTTCCCATCCTGGCTTGCATGTGGCTGTCTCCTTGGTCTTCTTTAATCTGGAACATTCCTCAGTCTTTCTTTGTCTTTACTGCATTGGCATTTTGGAAGAGGGTAGAGACTTGCAATTTGCTGTTGCATGTCTCTTTGAGTTTGTTTGATTGGATTCAATTGAGGTTTTGCATTTTTGGAAACTCAGTGTTTTTAAAAATGGGGGAATTATTTATTATAGAAAACATTTTCACCTTTTACAAATTCATAAATTTGGCAACATTGGACCCCAGTTTCCACTTAGCATGTCCACTCCCAGCCCCCTGACTTAGAGCGACGGGTGTGTGCGCTCTGACGTCATGGTGGGAGGGAGCCCTGAAGGGGGACAGGAGGCTGGTGTCCTGGGCTGGGTCCCCTCCTACTCACCAAGTGATCCTGGGCATGCCCCTCACTTCTGTGGGCCTCAGAGAACAGTAACAGAGAAAAAAATTTGATGAGAGTACATCTCCCCAGTGGCAGATCCCAGAAAATATGATCCTTTCACTCTAAATCCATAGGAGCCTAAAAATAGATGCTCCCACTGCCAGAGGGAGGGGCGTTGTGAAGAAAGATGATACCCCTGAGCATGACCAGCTGGGAGGTTGTAAGGATTTGTGCAATCACAGAAGGCACGGTGATAACACGATAATGCCGCGAAGTGGCTCTGTCACTCGTCCAGGAATTGCTTATCAGCAATGTTGATCTTTCTCAAGAACTCGGAGACTGACAGCTCCCTGCAATGACAGTATCAGTCCCAAAGACAAGGAAGGTTGTGCCCGTGTGGGTCACGGCAGATCTTGGCTAGGACAAGTCCCTACCTCAACCATGCTTTGCTAAAACCTACCTACCCCCAATCAGAGCTAAAACTTCCCGAGTTTAGATGTGGTTGGGCTCTGTGCTGAGCAATCAGCTGGTGCGATGTTCATCTATTTTGAATTTGTGCATGATTAGGTAAGTGTAAAGCAGCTGGTTTCTTAACTAACTCTTTGGCTCATTCTCCAAATAAATGTTTCTTAGCCTTCTTAAACAAATATGTCCTTTGAGAAATGCAGAAACACATCCTATTTTATATTCGATTCATATATCCACTCCCCCGAAGGGCTATGGAGAATATATCCTCATTAACCATTGTGATCCCACCTAAAAATCTCCACCTGCCAAAAATACTTTGTTACTCTGCGTTTTCAAGTTATATAGAGAAAACTGTTTTCCAGTACAGTATGTAATATTATGAAATGGAATGTTTGAAAATGTTTAGATTTTAAATCTAACTGGGTTGCCACCCGTCTTAGTTCTCCTCTCTAGAGGTTCACGTTGCCCACCCTAAATGTGGAGGAGCATGTGGCCCCTCCCTGGTGAGCACCTCAGGTCTAAAGCTTTAGGATGGGGAACCTGCCCATAGCCTCCTTGCGCAGGTGCCTGACTTTGGTGCACCATTCAACCTTGCAGTCATTGTTCTGGAATCTTCCCCAGGAAGCTGGCCTCTAGGGCCAAAAAGCTGGTCTACTCATGGGAACCGGCCCCAGGGATCAGCACACAGCCCCAGAGCCACCACCCCGCACCCTACGCCTCTCCCACATAGAATAAATGCTAAGCCGTGGAAAGGGAAAACAGAAAACAAGGACAGCTAGCCACCCAAAATGCTCAACTGCAAATGAAATAAATCATGCATGTTTTTAAAACACAACAAAAAAGTCGTTTGGGGTGAACTGGGCTGTTTATCTCCATCCCTTCTGTGTGTTTGGTGATAAAGATCTTACTTGGAAACTTTCACAGAGATTAGGACACATTTTCCAGTTCATAACGACAGATATTAGAAAATCGTTAGCTGACTTGGCTACGAGACAGCACAGGAAGGGTTTCCTCTTCATTTTTAGCCATAGTAATAATAGCATCAGCCAGTTTCAGAAAAGTTCAAATGGAAGAGCTGATTCGAATTATCCAACATAATGGTCCTATGTGCTAAATTAACTGTGAAATCTTCTAATTTTATTCAGGCATGTAAATAACATTTTTGTGCCTAAGTACCTCCAATGGCATATTTTCAACTAGTTTTAAATAGGCATTCAGCCTACGTTCAGAGAGACCCATATTACCAGGGCTCAGAACCCAAGCTCCAGGGCCAGATGCTTGGGTTCAAATCCTGCCTCTGCCACTTCCTGCCTGGGTCAGCCTCTAGCAACTTCCTCTCTGTGTGCCTCCATCTGCTTCTTGAAACAAAGGGAGTAAAGATCATAGTGCCCTCATTGTGCATGGGAAGCTCCGTGGGATTTTGATTTTCACAAAATCGCTTAGTTTCCAACACATGGAAAGTACGTAGTAGAAGCTGGAGATGGTGGGGGAGGAGGAGGATGGCGTTTCCTTCATGTACACTGAGCACTTGGCACCCATAGGTGCCATATAAGTGTGAAACACACAGGTTCAATTAATTCTCCCAGAATCATTGTTGTCCCTATCTTTTGATCAGAATAGATAAGGTCTAGGGAAGTTAGGAGACTGGAGAGGGGTTGGACCCAGGCCTGTTGGGAATGACTGGGGCCTCCCATGGCCAGGGTTGGGATAGAGATGGACAGATCCCTGATTCTAGGGGCCCATGATCCCCCGACAGGCAGAAGGGAACAGCAGATCCTAAGACAATGTTCTAGTACTGGCATCTGGGAATAGCAGGTGTCCTCATTTGAACCCACAGACACCCTGTCCCGTGGTGTGAGCAGACACTCTCACGGCTATTGGTTGGTTCCAGGTATGAGAGTCATCATAGTGCCTGTGAACTGGGATAAAAAATGAGTCGCCATCCCACCTGTGGTCTGGGCCCAGGTAGGAGAGTCACATTTCCAACTTTCAACCGCATTCGGGTGTGAGATTCAGAACCTCACCGGCTGGATGTGTCCACGCGTGAGGGTGACCAACTCGGCATGTCTGTGCTCTAACTTAAGTCTGTCTGCTAATGACTAACTAGTTAATTTGCCAATGAGAAGACTGGGTTTCGGTTATCATTTCCAGTCTCACGTAAAGCTTTGCTTGCTTTTTAACTCTAATTTCTTCTTTTAATTGACACAGTAATTGTACTCATTTATGCTTAAGTGAGGTTATTGTCCTCAACAATAGCTCTTAATACAATTTACATCATAAGTCTTTAGTCATTAGTCTCATGATATGCTTTGATTATAATGAATGTCCCTAATGGCATCAAGTGGTTTTGCAGCAGGTGTCTAGCATCTATCTGTCATCTATCTAATCATGCATCTATATCCTCTGTTCATCTCTATCGTCTATATGTTATCTATATCTATTATCTTTATCATCTATCTTTTATCTATATTTATCCATCTCTATCATTTGTCTTTATTATTTATTCCCATCTCTGTCCATCCATCCATCCCTCCCCAGTCTCTTGCAAAAGATTAGCAGACACTTGTTAAATAAACAAATAAATAGATAGAAAACCCCAGTCCACAAAGGCACCCTCAATATTTGATCGGTTTTTGACATTGGAAACTTTCAGACACACCCAGAGGTTACAGAATCCAATGGTGAAATTGGTTTCGTTTCTTTACTGGGGAAACAAGCCATGCTTGTATCAGTGAATCATCAGGACTGGCTCTGAAAGACTATTTTAAAATCCAAACCTAAAGTAAAATAAATAAATTATTTAAAAAAATATCCAAACCTGCTTCTGAAAATAAAGGTTTTCTGTCCCTAAAGATGGTCAAAGACAGGATGTCTTTGAAGAAGAAAAAATAAATGTCTTTAAAGAGGCAAAAAACAGGCAGTGTTCAAAGATCCTTTCTAGAATCATATTGGGCTAGTTCCCTCTAAAGGGCAAATGTTTCAGCAATAACAATAAAAGCCAGTATTTATTGGGATATATTTCATATTTGGGCCACCATGACTCACATATATCACCTGCAGCCTTCACAACAACCTGGTCAATTCAGCATTATTATTTCCATTCTATATAGAAGCAAGTGGGTTGACAGGGTTCAAAGTTTGCCTTGAATCGGACAGCCATTAAGTCCTAGAGTCAAGATCAGAACCCACGTGTGCAGCCTCTGAAACGTGCACAGTGTTCAATCTAGTCTTGCCTCTGTGGTCCTATTTGATGTTTTTTCTGATGGATGAGTCAGACTTGGTTGGTGGTCAAGGGCTGAGAGAGCATTGCAGTTGGAGGAATCCTGTGTATAGATGAAAGGAAACATGAGGCCTCCATGGCTGGAGGACTGGGGCAGGAAAGGGCAAGGGCGTGAAGGGGGTGAAGATGCCAAGACAAGGAGCTGGGGGGGTCAAGTAGGGGCCAGAGGTGCTCAGCCCTGGCTGCAGGTGACAGTCTCCTTTGGGAGTCACACCAGTTACATGACTCCATGCTATATGGATTAGGACTCCCCCTGCTCCAGGTAAAAGTCTATGTTTTTTCAAAGCCTCCCCAGGGGGAGTTCTAATGAGCAGCTGGGTTTGAAAGCCACTGGGGTGGAGTGTGAAGGGCTGTGTTGGCCATGATTATAGGGAGTCCTGATTTAGTTTATTTCAATATATACTCTCTTATACAGTGTCATACCCAGGGGAGCGATTTCCTTTGTCTTGTACCTAGAGGCACAGGGCACGTGGGTGCCACACAGAGTAGAGGCCGGTGGAAGAGCCAGGGGGCTGACCACAGTTGACGGTGTCTTCCCGGTCAACCTGAGAAACAGCATAAACAAACTATAAAATTTTTCTTCTCCTTTGCCTAGGGGCCCTTGGCTGACATGGAGTTGTCAGCCTCTCAGGAAGCATCTGTCTGCTCTGGAATGGTCATGGGAATGCAGAGGCACCCACTGCTCCAGGGGCCATCCCGAAGCAGAGGCAATAGCAGAGGCAGCCTGATCCTCAGAGCCACCTGGCTAACCCCCAGTTCCCCAGGGAGACTTGGCTCTGATCTGAAGCCTGAGTTGGGTCCAGTTGGAGCTGCAGTCATGTCCTTCATGGATTTCCCAGGGAGGTAACAAGCAACAGCCTGGGGGAACATCCCACGTTTGCGAGGCAGGTGGCTCTGAAACTCTGTTCTTGTTAGTCTTCCCTGACCCCAAAGAGGCACATGTATCTCACTGAAATTGCTGTCCCCAGAGGTTAATTCCCTTAGTAAAAGAAACGCTTTTCTCTGGGAAGAGGTTTTTTAGAACAAGCTTAAGGTGTCTAAATATCCCTTTAAAACAAAGTTCACTGCAACTTTATTATCGGGCTTTTGCGATAGTAAAACCACTCCCAAAAGATAACTCTGGTCACTAAATATTGAAGATAATGAAATTAAAGAAGCCCTCAAGTATCATTTCCATACTTCCCCATATTAAACCCTGACATTCTAAACATTAACATTTAGTGTTCATTTGATCGCAGTGAAACTAGAGCATTCACTGACTCTTGGTAGCCTGGTAAATTTTACGCAACATGAGGGTAAAGCATTGCAAAAAATATTGGATTTCTTCAGCCAACTGCTTCTGTCCCTAAGATTTTATACAGAGGAGAGGTAGTATTAAAAGTTAAAAATCAAATGCACAAAGATGAATGTTCTCTGACAGGTAATCTAATTGCCAGTATACGGAAATATCTAAGTGTTCTAGAATCGGGGGAGGGCTAACTTCTTCTTAAAGGCAAAGATAGTAAACACTTCTGGCGTTGCAGACCACATACAGGCAGTCTCTGTCTCAGCTCCCCAGCTCTGTCATTATAACACAAAAGCAGGTACAGACAGTAAGTAAGCAAGGAGAGGGCCTGTGCTCCAATAAAACTTTATTTACAAAAACAGGCAGCAGGCGCGATTTGGCCCATGCTCCCCTTTCTATAATAACATGATTCTCAAATTTTGGAACAGCAAAATATGATTCAACATTTAGCAGCCAAGTTAGGGTCCCATAGAAACTTGGAAAAATGTAAGTGATGCAATGTTAAAAGTTAAAAGCCAATACAAGATGTACAATTGCAATTATGAAAAGCACGCATACAAATAGAAAATGGCTGAATGGGAACATACAGATGAAAATGAACTAAAGATCGCAGGATGATGGGTGTGCCAATAATTTGAAGTTTGTCATGGAAGCCATTTACACTTCGGACTTTTGCCAATGCTTCAGGCAATAAACCGACATTTGAGGTGGGCAGGACACCATGGTGCTGCCCTGAGGCCAGATTCCCGTTGCTGTAGTGTCCTCATCCACCGCACCCCGAGAACATATGTTCGTTCATTCGGTTGTTCATTACTTTATTTAAAATTGGTTTATTAACAAATGGTTGAACATCTTTCCACACCAGATGCAGCGGGAATTGATGAAGAGGTATTATATATTTCAAAACATCATGTTGTACACCATAAACACATATGCTTTTTCTTTTCTTTTTTTTTTTTTGAGACAGAGTCTTGCTCTGTCTCCCAGGCTGGAGTGCAGTGGCATGATCTCTGCTCATTGCAATCTCCACCTCCCGGGTTCAAGTGGTTCTCCTACTTCAGCCTACCAAGTAGTTGAGATTATAGGCACCCACCACCACACCCCGCCAATTTTTGTATTTTTAGTACAAAAATTGAACTAAGGTGATCTGCCCGCCTCTGCCTGCCAAAGTGCTGGGATTACAGGCGTGAGCCACTGTGCCTGGCCCACGTATGCTTTTTCTCAATTAAAAATGAGCCAGGCATGCAAATAAATAAACAAACCCTGCTAATACTTTCTGACTGTGATACATGCTGGGAACAAGATGAATTGGAGCAACGAGGCAGAGAGAGGAAGACCTTAATCAGGGTCTTCAGGGAAGATCTGGGGGAGGCAGAGACAAGGCCAGCATGACTGGAGCCTGGAGGACAGTGGGCAAGGCCGGGGGGTGGAGTCAGGAGAGGCAGGGCTCGGGCATTAGCACAGCTGCATGGAAACATCCCGCAAGTGATCCAATGTGAGCCAGTAAGAAGAATCAGGTGATAGCAATTTTAGTAATGCATTTTATGCAGCCCAATATATCAAAACTATTCATCATACCAATATGTAATCAATGTAAATATTATCAGTATGATACTTTCCATTCTTTTCTTTCTCTGCCTTTGAAATCTGGTGCCCAGCATGTATTTTATACTCCAGTATCTTTTTTTTGTTTTTTGAGACGGAGTCTTGGTGAGTTGCCCAGGCTAGAGTGCAATGGCACAATCTCAGCTCACTGCAACCTCTGCCTCCCGGGTACAAGCAATTCTCCTGCCTCAGCCTCCCAAATAGCTGGGACTACAGGCAGATACCACCACAGCCCGCTATTTTTTTTTTGTATTTTAGTAGGGACAGGTCTTACCATGTTGCCCAGGCTGGTTGCAAACTCCTAGCTCAGGCAATCTGCCCGCCTCGGCCTCTGAACGTGCTGAGATTACAGGTGTGAGCCACCACGTGTGGCCTACTCCAGTATCTTTATTTCAAGTACTCAGAAGCTGTGTGTGGCCTGAGATGCTGTACTGGACGGTGTGGCCCCAAGATCTTTGGGGCTTTGGTGTCTGGGAAGTCCCTCTGAGATGAGGAGGCTCTTTTCCTGGGAAAAAATGAATTTTGGGCCAGATATGTACTAACCTCTGCGAAGTGCACACTTGGAGTAAAGGCAGTTGAGCAAGGCCCTTCCCTGGAGGATCTGACAGTCCAGGGTCTGAAGAGGGCATTGAAGGTGAAGTCACTGGGTGTCTTCAGGAGGGGAGAACTGGGGATACTAAGTGGGGTGAGGGCACAGAAAAAGACCTGGAAGGGGCAGAGGGAGAGCAGGCACTCACATTTCCTTATTTTATCCAGACTCGGGCGTTTTCTTCCTCTTGCTGCAGAGGAAACTGAGTCACAGCAGGTCGACTAAGTTGTCAGTGCTGGACAGCTGATAAGCGGTAGAGTTCTGGGAAGCTCTGGGGACTCCCGGAGGGTTGTGGGAAATTCTGGAAGTTTTGAGAGGACTTAGCCAGGGGCAATCGTCAGGGAGACCCCCCTAGGTCCACTGGCATACCCAGTATTGCCTCATTTAGCATCCCCACATTCCTGGGACAAGATTCCAAGAGAATGAGTGGAACAGTCAGGTTGCAGGGGCTCAGCTGCTTCTGGCTCTAAATAGTGAAATGCCTGAGCGAGAGTGGTGTCAGCAGTGATGGCCTTGAGTGGCTCCACAGAAGTCTGCAGGCCAGGGATTCTGCAGACAGGGGGGATTCCAAGTGTGGCTCAGCAGCATCACTGGGAGCCCGCACCTCCTGTCGTCTGGTTCCCCAGCCTCTGCATGGGCTGACTTTAACCTCACGAAATGGGGGCTCCAACACCAGGCCCTGCCTTCTCACACAGTAAGACCCAAAGACAGGGTTGCAGGGGGGACTCTGTCCCAGGAATCTCTTCCCTGGGAAGAAAGCGGCTTTCCCAGAAGCAGATCTCTCCCAGAGACCCCCTGCCGAGCTCCCCTTAAGTTCTGAGGTCAGAACTGGGTCCATGGGGCCACTCTTAGCTGCAAGGCACACTGGGAAAGTGAGTGCCTCTAGCACTTTCGGTGCCTATTATGGGATGTGGATTGTGTCGATGAGGAAGGAAGCTGAGAACTAGCAGGGGAGCCGTGCCTCGCTGTGCGGCATCCACAGGTTCACATCCACAGCTTCAACCAACCTCAGATTGAAAACATTCCAAAATCAAACCCAATACAAGTAACAGTGCAACCATAAAAATAATACCAAACACAGTGTAACAACTATGCACATAGCATTTAGGTTGTATTAGGTATCATAAGTAACCTAGCGTGCATTGGTTATATGCAAACACTGTGCCATACTACAGAGGGACTCAAGCATCCGTAGATTATGATATCTGAGGGGGACCTGGAATCAATTCTGTATTTCTAGGATAAGGAATTGACTCCTCCCATGTTCATCACCAAGTTACTTCCTTGGGATTCGTCTTGTAACGGTAATCCGGGTGCACATTTCTCTAGCTAGACTGACGGGTTGCCTTATCTCCATATCTTCAGCACGGTGCTGGGCATGAAGTAGGTTTTGAATAAACAGATGAATAAATGAGTGATTCAGAGTATCTCAGGATTCAACTGCAGACCCATCTCCTCCTGGCGTCAGCCCACCACCCCAGCTGTCACATGGGTCTGCCCGGACTCTCTTGTAGCTAGGAGCAGGGGTGGAGGCGTTTGTTTAGATGTGAGTTATTTCCAGGAGCCTGCCAGGAGCCAGGTCCCAGTTAGGTGCTGGGGATGGTGAGTGGGACACATGATGTCCCCCGTTAGATAGTCAATGAATCATGCAAATGAAGGAGACACTTGTGGTGGCGGGGGGCAAGTCACCCCAAGAACTGTCCCAGCCTGTGCTGGCGGTCAGGGGCGCTATCCTGGGGAAGTGACAGTGAGTTGGCACTGGAGGAAGGGGGAAGCTGATGGGTGAAGAGGGGGAGGGCAAAGGTCGACAAAGCTTTCCAGGTGGAGGGACAGCACGTGAGATCAACATCCTGTGGCAGGTGAGGGAAATAGAGTAAGCACGGTGTGTCTGTGGCCCTTAGAGGTGGGGGCACCTGGTAGCCCTGGGTAAGGCTCAGGTGGGCTGCAGATCTGGAGGGAAGGTGATGGTGGGAAGTCCACCTGTGCCCACTTAGGACAAGCCAACCCTAAATTAGGGTGGGGGAAGAGTTATGATCAACAACGGCCCCCACCTCGTGAGAAAATGGAGGGGGTTCCCTAGAGCAGGTGAACCCCACGGCCCCCGACTTCCCCGCCACCTCCCCCACCCCTCTATTCTCTAGCCCTCTCTTCCTGGAGGGCCCTGGTCTTAGACCTGGCCTCTTCCCCAGCTGTGCCTGAGGGCGAGTGTTGGCCAGGCCCTGTCTAACTCTCCCGGAGGGCAGTTCAGTGGCTACCCTAGTCTTGCCTGGGTCTTGGGACAGCCTGAGATTTATGTCCAAGATCGGTGAGCTTAAAACTCCTCATGTTTGCCCTGCAGATGTTTCACGTGCAATTTGGGAATTTGGGAACGCTCAAAATAGCATTTGCCCATAAAATCACCTGAAATGCAGTCCAAATGTGTCTGTAAAAAGTAACCAAAGAGCTATTTATTGTTATTAGTTTACGTTCTTCGGGCTTCCACGTGGGGCTGGGCGTTGATTTAATTGGGTGCCAGACGAGTTTGGGGGTGACCTCAGAGGCTGATGTGGACATGCTGGGCTCTGTTTTGCAGAGAGAAGCTGGTAATGAGCACATTCTCCTCACTGGCTCTGACTTCTGACCAGGACACATGCAGAAAGCCCCGCTAGCCTTTCCAAGACATTCTCCTTAAGGTAAATTCCTAAAACCCCGGCAAGAGTCCAAGCCCGTGCATACCTATGCCAAAATCTAGAAAAAAGGAGCAGACTGTAAGATGATAAAATTATAATTAGGCAATCCCCTTCCAAAAGAGCCCATAGCAATCCATTGCTTCTATTCTTATTTTGGTAAAGTACACCTCACATACGAGTCACTATTTTAACCATTTCGAAGTGTGCGATTCAGTGGCATTTAGTACATTCACAGCACAGGGCAACCATCGCCACGAACTCCAGAACGTTTTTACCACCCGCAGAGGAAACCCTGTACCCACTCACGGTCCCTCCCCATTACTCCTCACCCCAGCCCTTGTCAACCGCAGGTCCACCTTCTGTCTCTATGGATTTGCCTTCCGGATGCTTTGTGGAAATGAAATTATGCGCTCTGCAGCCTTTTGTGTCCAATGAGCACATGAAAAGATGCTCACCGTCATAAGCTGTCAAGGAAATGCAAATCAAAACCACTAGGAGATGCCACCTAACACCCACCAGGATGGCTGTCATCCAGGAATGGAAAGTGACAGCGTTGGTGAGGATGTGGGGGAGCAGGAGCCTGCGTTCACAGCTGGTGAGGGACAAATGGTGCCATTGCTGTGGACACCCACCACTTCCTAACAATCACTCACAACTCAGCCGCTGGCTGGGCTTGCTCGGGCTGAAGGAGAAGGAGCCAGTGGGGGTCCCATGCCTGTTGGAGCCCCAGACCTCCTGCGTAGCAGCCATGTGACCTTCAGGAATTCACTCGACCTCTGTGAGTCTTTGTTCTTCATCTTTTACCTCCCAAGATTCTGTGAGGCCAAAATAAATCACAAGAATGGCTGATGAGGGCCTCCCCATGTGTCCCCTGCAGCCCGTCTGGCCTGGTTCCTTCCTGAGTCTATCCCTCGTGCACCACCCACCCTCTCCACCCCTTGCCACAGGGCTGAGGCTCTGTGCCTCACACAGGCAGTTCCTGCCCCGGGGCCTTTGCACTTGCTGGAGCCACCTGAAATGTGCCCTCCCTCACCTCCTTCACACTTCCATTCAAACGCCACCTTTCAGTGACACCTGCCTTCAATGCCCTACCAAAAGCTCTGACCCCTTCCCTAGCCCTGGGCACTCCTGTTGCTTTACTCCTGTCAATTACAGCACAATGACTTTTACTTTTGAGCTTTATGAACTCACTTTCTTCCCAACAGAATGTAAACGCCACAAGGGCTAAGTAGTGTCGGTTTATTCAACACCTGCTCCTGACCACGAGGCCGGCGCAGAGGGGCCATTCAAAAGACGCTGTTGGAACGATGGACAGACTGTCGGCTCCACATGAGGTAGGTGTCTTGAATGACACGTGTGCCAGGCAGGTTTCCTTGCACACACGGAGGTCAGGGTCTTCCTCGAGACATCCTTGTCTCCCTCACTGCACGTGGCCCAGCGCACCCACTTTGTGAGGGGTGCACAAGAAGACAGGCTGGTGCAGGCTGAGTTCGGCTCTTGTTGGCAAGCAGCACAGACACCCTGGCTCTGGCTTAGGTGACAAATGGGGAATTTATAAGGATACAGGGACGCCGCTGGACCTTGGAGGGGGACCGGGGCAAGTCCCCAGGGAAGGCGCAGGAATTCTGTCTCTCCTTTCCTCCCGCTGTCCCTTCCCTTTTCTCTTTCGTCTCTGTGTTTCCCTCTCTGTTTCTCCTTTCCCTCTCGCCTCTCTCTCAGTCTTTCTTCTCTCGGTGTCCTCATGCTTTTCTCCATGGTTCCTCTCCCCCTCCACCACTGTGGTCCGTGTCTGGGAAACATTTCCCCAGCAGTGTGTGCACCTAGCAACCTAACACTGCGTGCATTCTCTCTCTCAGTCCCAAGTCCAGGTTCCCTGATGGGGGATTCTGATCTCCTTTTGGAACAGGCTGCTCTCTTGAGCCCATCAGCTATGTGTAAGGGTATCAGGCACACTGCAGAAGAAGGCTTTAGGGTGGGAGTTGGTGGACAGAAGGGGTGAGCTAGGCAGTTAAGGGACTCCATCGTGAACTGGGAAGCCTTTGCAAAAGCTGCTCACCACACGAAGGTAAAGGGGATACAGGCTACACACCCGCGTTTCCTCATTTGCCCACTTGTCCATCAAAGACCTCTTGTGCGCCTACCTCATGCCAGCTACTGTTCTAGGGTCTGGGTCTACATTGGTGGATCAAATACATGGACATTCCTACCTTTATTAAACTTACAACTGAGTAGAGGAAAGGCTGCTTAGAGAAGTAAACATATGACCGTACTGTAGTTAGTGCTTGGAGAAGCTCAGTGAGGTGAGATGACAGTGAGGGCAGCAGGGCAGCTGTGGCTTGGCCCCTGGAGGGCAGAGAAGGCCTCCCTGAGGACCCGAGTGAAAGGGATGAACCAGGCTGCACTCCAGGCGGGTGGCCAGCCTGTGCAAAGGCCCTGTGGTGGGTGCATGTGTGTGTCTGAAGACAGGAACGTGGGAGAAATGTTCAGGTGGCAGACACCTGAGTCTGGCAGGCCATGCACAGGCGGGAGAGCTGGTCTACTTCCAGGCCCTTCCACAGGCATCAGGCCATCCCCATGTTCTTTGTTGCTGCCATGAAAACATCTCAAGAGAACAACAAGGCTTCTTTGGGGGACCTGAGACTGTGACAGAACCTGCAATTTGGAGCCCAGTTGCTTAGATTGGAGTCTCAGGGAAGCCACTGGCTGCCTATGGAACTCTGACCTGCCGCTTGGCCTCTCAGGCCTCGGTTTCCCCGTCTGTAAGAGGAGCCCTAAGAGCTGCCCCCATGGCCATGAGTATCCCATGAGGTCTCACACGGGCACCTGTGGTGCCCAGCGGTCACGTCCCCGCTTCAGGGCAGCGTGTATGTGTCTCTGGGCCCCGAGGAGGGCTCCGCTCAGGAAGGTAAACAGCTGCGGGAACTATAAGGCTGCGATTGTGTCCTTGCCGACGGCAAAGATTACAGAGCTCGTTTTTCAGGGATCTGTGATGACAGTTGCGGCCTGGGGTTGGGGGAGCCTCAGCCGGCTCCCTCCACTGCTCCAGCCTCCTGGCCGGCTGTGTGGGAGCTCGGGGTGGAGAATGAGGGCCGTGCCTGGCGGCGGTCTGTGTGCCTGTTGGACAGATGGAGCCTGGCTCAGAACGAGTGACTTTCAGGCGGCTACAAGGGGGGACAGGCTGTCTCGCTTGTCAACCCCCCTTCGCTGTGTCCCAAGCAGGAGGCAGGAATTCTTGACAGGAAAAGCTAAAGATAGGTCCCCACTGGACCATATAGATAATCTGCCGGGGGCCTCTAAACCCCAGGAAAGGCCAGGGCCTGCCAGAGGCCTCACCCTGAGGGTCCCAGGGGCCCTGTCAATCACGGCCAATGCAGGAGCGGTGGGGACGGGTCAGGCCGGCGTTTAAGAAAGCCCAGCATTGTTTTTAAAGGTTAACCCGTTTGCATCTTGGGTTTCATGGGGAAGTCTGTGTGGTCACACCGGCCAATTTAGCATTTGTTGGGAGCTGGGTGAGACGGGCCGTGAGGACAGCCCCCTGGGGGCCCTCCGGTAGTTCTGTGGTCATGACTTACGGGGAACACAGGCGGGGAAAGGGCGCATTTTTATCCCATATTTGGTGATGCGGTGGGCTTCAAGTTCTTCTTTCTCTCTCATTTGTCAGGATCTTAATGAGAAACCCCAAAAGGATTTAGAGATTTCCCTTTCCCAAGGACAGGAAATAAATGGGAACTTTGTAGGGAATTAGGGGAAAACCTGTTGCAACTTAAGACGGTAGTCTTTGTTGTCTATGTGTGTGTGAGTGTGAGAGAATGAGAGTGTGTGTTAGAGAGACAGAGACAGGGGAGAGATAGGAACGGAGGGAGAGAGACAGAGACAGAGAGACCAGAGACAGAGAGAAACCAAGAAAAACAGAGACAGAAAAACAGAGCGAGACAGAGACAGGGAGAGATAGGAACGGAGGGAGAGAGACAGAGACAGAGAGACCAGAAACAGAGAGAAACCAAGAAAAAACAGAGACAGAAAAACAGAGCGAGAGACAGAGACAGGGAGAGATGGACACACAAAGACAAAGACAGAGAAAGAGAGAGAGAGACAGAGAAACACAGAGAGAGAGAGAGACAGAGAGGGACCAGAGAGACAGAGAGACCAGAGAGACCAGAGAGAGGGGGGGGACAGAGAGAGACAGAGAGAGAGACACACACAGACACACAGAGAGAGAGACAGAGAGACCAGAGAGAGAGACAGAGAGAGACACAGAGAGAGAGAGACAGAGAGGGACCAGAGAGACAGAGAGACCAGAGAGAGAGAGAGGGACAGAGAGAGACAGAGAGAGAAAGAGAGATAGAGAAAGAGAGAGACAGAGAGAGAGGGAGAGACAGAGAGGGACCAGAGAGACCAGAGAGACAGTGAGAGAGACCAGAGAGAGAGAGGGACAAGAGACAGATCAGAGAGAGACAGCGATAGAGAGAGACCAGTGAGGGACACAGAGAGATTCTAGAGAGAGACAGACAGATCAGAGAGAGTGACAGACAGACGGAAAGAGACCAGAGAGACAGAGAGACAGGCCAGAAAGAGAGAGACAGATATACCAGAGTCACAGAGAGAGAGTCATTCTTCCCTGTAGCCCAGTCCCCCAGTCCCTCCCCCAAAGCACTGGGTAAGTGTCTAAGGGGCCCTCTTGACGTTTTCCTTCTGTTTCTGAGCAGATATACAGAAAAAGCCCGCTTTCCTTTAAAAAAAAAAAAAAAGATTTTGGCAAATACTGTCCAAATGCTTTCAAAAGAAGTTGACCAAATTAACGTTTCTGTGGCAGGAGTGCATGGGTGTGTGGCTCAGATGTCCCTCCTGTCAGGAGAAACCCTGCCATGGGGTGAGGGTGGCTGGCGCTTCCACTTCACGTGCCCTCTGTCTCTGCCTCAGCTCTCCAGCCAAGGCTCCGTGCCTCTGGGGCAGTCGATAGCCAAGTATGGCAGAAGCAAAGGGCCCCCCATTTCTGCCCAGCAGGGGCATCCTCTGGGGGCCACCTTCAGTCTGGGGCTCGCAGTCGGCCTGGCTGAGACATCCTCTGAGATGCACGGCAGGCATCTTTCTTCCCCCTCTCCTCTCACGGGTGTCGGACCAGCATCACAATCCGAAGCCTGGCCCGCACCCTCCAGCTCCCCCATCCGTTTTATGCAGCCCAGCGGCACCACCTCCCCAGTACATCCTGACTCCATCATGGCGTTCCTTCCCTAGGAGCCACGCCGACACCCACTGACAATGTGTAAGGATTGGCTTCTCATGATACTCGGCAGCAGGGGTCTGTGGCTAAGCGGTTTCTGAGCTGAGCTCCCAAGCTTATCCAAATCTCTCATTTTATAACGGGAAGTGTGAGGCTTAAAGAGGGCAAGCCACTTGCCTGAGGCCACACACTCAGTGGTGGCAGAAGCCAGACCACACCCAAGTGCCCCCCTCAGTCTCAGACAGCAGCCGACCTTCATTGTCCCCACCCTCAGCCAGAAGCAAGCACAGAGCAGACATGTGTGGCCTGGACTACCTCTCCTGCTCTCCAGATTTTCTCAGGGACAGGGTTCACAGTCCCCCAAAATGTGTTGAGGGAAATTGCATCCCAGTTCTTGGAAGGCCTGCCCACCTTCTTCCCAAGCAGCCTTTCCTGCATTAATATGGGCTGTGCACTGATGACGGCACCAACTCCCACTCCCCCCATGGTCAGCTGAGCGGGGACCAGAGCTCAGAGAGAAGCACTTTCCAGAGGAGCAGAGGGGGTGAGGGAGGTGAGGAGGAAGACAGCAGGCCACAGATTCTCATCACGTTTCCCCCCTCCTGTGCTTTCGGGGGCTTAAACAGCAATAAAAGAATGTGCGATTGTCAGCATAAATCAAGAAAATCGGAATTCTGCTGAGCCAGGGGGGAACACTGGACTTGAAAGAGCTATTTGCTAAACGTGAAAGGAGCCCTTGAAAGTGTTCCTGGAGGCCTCTTTCCTGCCCAGCTAGCTCAGGACTGACCACTTGGTCACCTGGAGTCAGAGTCTGCACATGGGCTGGTGCTGAGGACGTGGCCTCGGGGCTCAGGGCAGCTGTGTTTGCGCTTTACTGTGCCCCACCTGGCACGGCCCTGCAGGCAGCTGGGCAGGTGGGTCCTGGCACCAAGATGAGTGAGGGAGGGAGGGAGGAATGAGGAGATGGCATGGAGGTAGGGTCCCTGCCATCCATACTTCTGTAAGCCCCCAGAGGGCAGAGCCAGAGCTCATCTGTTATTCATCTCTAAGTTTCTCTCAGCCCTTAGCATAAGGAAATTCCTGCTCATTGGATGTTTGCTGACTGAGTGAATAACAGAAATAGAAAGTCAGGGAGGGAAGAAAGAGATTAGGAGGAGGGAGGGAAGGAGGGAAGGGAGGGAGGGAGGAAGAAGCAAACCCCTGTGTTAGTCCGTTTTCACACTGCTATAAAGATACGACCCAAGACTGGGTAATTTATAAAGAAAAGAGGTTTAACTCACAGTTCCCATGGCTGGGGAGGCCTCAGGAAACTGACAATCATGGCCGAAGGGAAAGAAGCAGCAAGGACCTTCTTCACAAGGCGGCGGGGAAGGAGACAAGCCCAGGGGAAACTGCCACGTTGAAACCATCGGACCTCATGAGAACTCACTATCACGAGAACAGCATGAGGGGGAACCTCCCCGGTGATCCAATCCTCTCCCACCAGGTCCCTCCCTCCACACGTGGGGGATTGTGGGGATTACAATTCCAGATGAGATTTGGGTGGGGACACAACCGTATCACCCCTCAAGTGCTTTTTCCTATTCACAGTGACTCATTTTAATTAGGCGCTGCCCTAACCTTTTGGCTCAGCAGCTGGGACCTGCCCACCTGCCCCAGCACCCCCTGGGTGGGCACAGCCATGGCCTGCAGCAGACGGTCCTCAGAGGTCATCACCCAGCTGTGGACCCACAGACACCCTGAACGGAGAGCAGAGACCATGCCTCGGTTTCCCACACTGGCCCTAAGCTTTGCCGATGAGCAGCCCTTTGTCCAGTAGCTGCGTGGGGGATCATCAACATCCAGGCCGTCCTCAACTGGACTCGCACCATTCACAGTTCTTACCCCTACCATGTCCACACACTGGGGTACCCCTGAGCTTAAACTGGCACAACAGCCTGAGGAAGAACCTTGGCGTGACTCTCCCAGGTCTGCACAGGCTCTGGCTCTCTTTCTGGGCTGCGGTGTGAGAAGGTGGGTGTATGACACAGGCCACAGCCGCGTCCTCTGCCTTCATACAGTCAGCCACAAAACGCACCAAAAGGCAGAGATCCGCCACCAGATGTGTGTGATCAGCGAGGTGGCCATGTGGCTCCGAGACCGAATCATCACTCCATGGTGCTCCTTCCTGTCTGCTCTGGCTAGAGCATCGCCCCTGAGCAATCCAGCCTTTAAATCCCCAAGGGACTTAGAAAGCTTCTGTTTCAAAACACACGGTCATAAGCTATCTATTTAAACAATGTCATTGATAGGCTGCGCTGTCTGTGCTCTGTTGGAATTATATCTTTCGGTGTAGTCCAGTGAATGCCCCTCGCTGACCAGGGCACTGAAATTGAGAAGGCAGCAGCTTAGTGAGTCCTGAGAAGAGGATCGAAGGCTTGCCAAGAGGGATGTGCAGAGGGTAGGACAGGGGGCCGGGGATCTCAATGATGGAACAATAAAGACAAGCATCACTGCTCGAACCGGCTTGTCTAGCCGTCACACGGGCTGACCTTAACCCATAACAGAGGGTTGGAAGGATCTAAGATGAAAATATCCCCACCCATCTCTGAGCTTTCAATGGGGGTGGGTCTGGAAAATCAGGTGAGTCTAGGTCCCCAAACAAAGCCCCCACCCCCCGGATTGGAGCCTCCTCTCTGGTGCTGGGAAGTTAGGTGGTACACACGTGCGTGTATCTATGAAGATGTGCGGTGTTTGCGTGTGCATGTGTATTGCTGCTGTTGTCTTTTAAAAATTCAGATGAAATTCATGTAGCAGAAAATTAGCGATTTTAAAGTGAACACCTCAGTGGCATTTAGTGCATTCACAATGCTGTGCAGCCATTGCCTCGACGCAGTTCCAAACTGAATGTGCTGTGTGTGTTCAGGTTGTTGAGAACATGTGGGTGTGCATGTCTGCGGACACATGAGTATGTCCGTGGCATGCGTGTGCCAGCCCGGGGCTCTGTGAGTACTTGTAGGACTTTGAGGTTTGCGGAGCAGCCACATGGGCCCTTAAGGTAAAGCTGTAGCCTTGCTCTGATTCCTCCTCTCCCTGGCCATTTATTTGTTCTTGTCAGGGGACAGTGAGTGACATTTGGTTTGCTGGACCCATTTGGCTGTGAGTGACAGCTGCGGGGGGCCTGGCGCTCACTGCCCACTCTGGGAGGAGGCCCACCCCCCCACCGGGTGCAGTGGGAGGCTGATCTCACCACCTGTGGTGCCATGGCTTTCCTCGTCCCCTGCCGGCAGCTGGCCTGGCCTCCTGGGGGATGGGGGATGGGGACAAGCTGGCCAGGCTGGCGCTGCTCTCCGTGGGGTGTTGTTCCCCTCAGCTCCACTCAGCCTGGGTGCTGGAACCTGTGAGGAAGGAGCTGCGTGGCCCCCGCTCATACCACTCTCAGGAGAGGTGGGCACATTTCAGGTTTCAGCCAGTGCTGCCTGGAGGAGACATTCCCCGGGAGTCAGGGCTGGGGCTGAATACAACTTGGCTAAAAAAGGTATCATTTAACCGAGTTGCCACTGCAATGGGAGTCACGTTCTAATGTGAGCAGGTAAGCCCCCAATTAAGAACTGTATAGAAAAAATAATCCTTGAAAGAACAGTTAAATCATCTATAAATCATGCTGCTTCCGCTGTTGAATGAGCAAAAGCAGCGGCTTCCACAGAGGCTCTACCGCACAGTGAGGATACGTCTACAAACGGGGAACTCACATTCACCTTCAGGGCTGCAAGCTGCGCCTTCTAGGTGGCCGTGGGATATGGGAAGGGACCGGTCTTGAGTTTCATCAGTGGGCAGAGACCCCAGGCTTTTAGAGTCATTTTCCTCCTCTGCCTCTCTGTCTTACCTTCTCTCTGTCTCTCATCCCCTCTCTGTCTTCCTTTCCCCTCTCCCTGTCTCTCTCTGTCTCTCTCTCTTTGTCTCTGTCTTACCCCTCTTTGTCTTGCTCTTTCTCTTCCATCTCTCTCCTCAATACCTAGAAGCAAATTCACATGCACACAGGTCGTGACGCCACCATAAAATCACTTCATGTTTGGAATTTCCCCCACCCTCAGTAGAGAGCCCACTACTCAGCTTCAGCCAGCTGTGGCCACAGCCAAATGCTGGCCCAGGGTGGCCATATCTTCCTGCATTTCAAGAGGAGCCAGAAGTTTGAAATGATTGGTGACATCTCCCGTTTTCAGAAAAATGTGGCTCAAATTAAAAATAAAACATAAAACCAAACAAAGGAGAGTGGCAGAAGCTGCTCTGGGTTTCAGAGCATGACCTCTGGAGACAGGCTTTCCCTAGGAGGGCTTCTGGGACGCTCGTCCTTCTAGACAGGAGCCGAGGTTCCCCCAAGGCTGAGCCAGCCTTGGTCCCTTCCTTACCCCCTTGCCCCCCTCACCCCTCACACAAAGGGCAGAGGTGTCGGCCACCCTATCTCCAGATGCCATTACCATTGCCAGCTGTGGGCAGCTACTGCTATGAGTGGCTAGGCCTGGAGGGCAGTGGCCTGAGAAAAGTGCCATCAAGGATGCAGTCCCCCTTTCCGCCATCCAAAGGGGGTCACACTGAGTTTGGATTTGAGAAGTCTTGACAACAGAATTTTAAAATCGCCCCTTAGATTGGTTGCATTATTATTTTTGGCAATCAAAGTCATTTGAAAGAATGGCCATTTCTTCTAGCTAACAAGAATGCCATCTGGGTAAGCAGGACCTGCCTGGTAGAGGAGAGGTTTAGACCACACCCACATGGGGACAAACCTGTGTCCAAGCTGCCAGTTTGAAGGATATCCATTCCTGCAATCAAGGATTGGGGTGCGCATAGCAGCACTACCCACAGTAACCCCAGCTGAAAACAACTCAAATGCACATCACAGTAGAATGGGTGAATAAATGTGGTATATTCACAGAACGGAGCCTGGTACAGCCTGGAGATGAGTAATCCACAGCTGTAGAGTTGCTGAGCTCAACAAGCCAGACAGACATCGAAAGTGCGCGTCATTTAATTCCATGAAGTTCAAAGCAAGCAGAGCTAACCAAGCATGTTAGGTTGAGGGCATTCTCTCCAGGGGGCACAGCAAGGGACGGAACTGCACAGACTCCTGCCCTCAGGGACTTATGTTCTGGAGGGAGGACTCAGACATTAAATCAGTAAGTAAAGTGCACAGATATGAACACATGGGGGAGAAAATAGGACAGGGGGATGGTGTAGGGGGTTGGGCGTGGGGTCTGCATTGTAAATATAGAAGTCACTGAAGGCTGCAGAGAGGGTGGCATTATAAAAGCCTATGGAAGGGAAGGTGGGGAGCCAAAGATATCAGGGGAAGAGCATGCCAGGAGAGGGAGCAGAAAGAGGGAGGGTCTTGAAGCAGGTTGCTTATGGAGGAATGAGAGATGAGCCTGGCTGTGGTGGGGTGAGTGGGAGGGGTGGAAGAAGAGAGTTCGAAGGGGTAAGGGGGAGTGGAGAGAGCAGAGAGCACTGGGAGCCTGTAAAGACTTCAGCTTTGACTCTGAGGGACAAGGGGCTGTGGTAGGGTTCTGAGCAGAAGGATGTGCCCTTCTATTCAGAACAAGGGCCACTGTGATTACTAGGCTAAGGGTAGTGTGCAGGTGGACGAGGCGAGAGAACAGAAGGACAGGAAGGAGGCCAGCACAAAGCTCCGGGGAGATCCTGGCTGGAGGTGCCAGCAGCCTGGGCTGGGTGGCTGTGGATCTGCAGGTGGAAGAAGTAAACCCACCTGGGCAGGGCTGCAGTGCTGGGTGCACAGAACCAGGCAGTGGATGTGTGGGTGTGATGGATGCCAGTGGAGATGTCTGCGAGGAGGTTAGGCCGGAGACATGAGCTCTGGACCTGGAAACGGTCAGCTCAGACGCTAGGTGAATGCCTGGGAGCTGAGGGGTGGGACTGAAATAGTACAAGAGGAAGAAGAGGGCCAGGGACCAAGCCCCAGGAAACCCTCATATCTAAGGATTGGAAATGTGACCTTGTAGGGGGAGCTACAGAGGCAGGAGAAACCAGAAGTTGAGTGATGGAACAAGGCCATTCTCACTCTGAAACCTTCTGTGGCTCACGGCTTCCTCTCTTTTCCCTAGACTGGAAGCTCCCTGAGGACAGGGGTGGGTCCAACAGGTTCTCTGTTAGGTCCCCCAGAACTGAGAGCAGGACCTGGCACAGACGGGGTGTAGCAGACCTGTCGGATGAATGAATGCCAGTGTGGCTGATCAAGGTGACAAGACAATGACCATCCACCAAGGTCTGGGGCTGGTGAGTAAGTAGCACGCAAATCGAGTGGGCTGTGAGTCTCAGCCCCTGCACACCGGGAGGCTCCGCTGCCCCGTCATGCACATTGGTGGAAAGGAAGGACAGCTAGTCCAGGCTCTGCCAGGTGGTGCCAATGGCCCCGCATCTCATGCAGACACAGGCTCAGCCAGCCCACCACCAGCCTACCGCTGGAGCCTTCCCTTCAGGAGACGCCTCTGCTCTGCCTGTGCCCTTCCCCGTTTTTTGCAAACTTTTTTTTTTTTTTTTTTTTTTAAGACGGGGTTTTACCATGTTGGTCAGGCTGGTCTTGAACTCCCAACCTCAGGTGATCCGCCTGCCTTGGCCTCCCAAAGTGCTTGGATTATAGGCGTGAGCCACCACACATGGCCTTTTTTTTTTTAACTTTTTTTTTTTTTTTTAAGATGGGGTTTCACCATGGTGGCCAGGCTGGTCTTGAACTCGTGACCTCAGGTGATCCACCCACCTCAGCCTCCCAAAGTGCTAGGATTACAGGTGTGAGCTACCGTGCCTGGCCGCAAACTGTTTTTATCTTGCCATCCAGGAGACACAATTGGGACTTCTGTGTCAATGCAGATACGTGCCCTCCCCCTCAGATCCTGGTTCAACGTTGGACTCATAAGCCAGGCTAAGTTAAAAAAAGCAAAATGTGTCTGGCTTGATAGCTGGCTCTGAGTGCAATGGAAAAAGCCAAAAATAAACACTGTAAGTTGATGACATCCGTACCATCCGTGGGCACGGGGCCCAGGCTGGGGCTAAAGCGAGGTAACAGTGTACAGCCTGCCCTCACGCACAGCCCACGGGGGCTTCCTAAGGCAGTCTCGGGGCCTGGCCGGCAGCAGGGGTGCAAAGCTCTGCTATGGCCACCACTCTCTCTCAGGCACCAGGAACCTTCATGCCCAGGGACTGTGATGCCAGTCACCAGCCTCTTGCCTTTGCTTGCCAGAGAACCACTGCCCAGGGCAGCCTGAATCCTCAGATTTTGTTTTTCCTCCCTTGTGTTTTCCTTGCCATCTGAGAGGTGCCAGTGCCTGCCTGCACACTCTGCTCTATCTGTACTAGGCACTCCTGCCTGGCCCTGGATATGCAGAGCCCTACCCCCAGCACCTTCAGGAGCTGCTCCCTCTGCACGGAAAGCTCTTCCTCTGCTGGTCACCTGGCCAGCTCCATCAGGGCTCAGTTTACCTCTCCTGTCTGAGGGAAGCCTTTGCTGAGCCCCATCCCCCCCTGCCATCTACCTCATGCCCAGAGCACTGTGCAACTGCTCCCTTGAACCAGCCAGGACCAGTGAGGTCGGGCTGCAGTCACACATAAACCCTGAAACCTCAGGGACTTCATGCAACCCACATCTGCTTCTCACTCACACAGCATATCCCAAAAAGCTCACATCCCCGTTCCACACCATTGTTAGGGACTCAGGCTGAAGGAGGCATTACTCCTGGGCACAGCAGGGAGCAGAGAGAGTGGAGAGAACTCACTCCTGCCTCAGCTGCCCAGGACCCAAAGTGGCCCGTGTCACTGTTGCTCACAGTATTGTCCAGAACTAATCACCTGGTCCCATCCTGCCTGCAAGAGAGGCGGGGAAACATGAACTCCTTGTGTACCCTCAGGAAAGCAAAGATAAAGTGAACGGTCTCAGCTGTGCCCCACCATAGACTGTCCCATGCCACTTCGCAGTTGCCTATTTACTTCTCTGCTCACCCCCCACCCCAGACTGAAGTTCCTTAGGTTCACAAATTTCAGGCTTCTCCCCCAGTTGATTCTTGGCAGCTACCACAGTGCCCTCCTTGAAGGCCCATGAAGTTTCAGGAAGAGCCGATCACACGACCCAGCGGGCTATAGAGCACCTCCACACCTCCGCAGAGCCGACTCCTCTGATGCCGCACGGCTGTGACGGGATCATTTCTTCATCCATCTCCTCCCTCTGCCAAGTCATCAGAAAATGCTGAGCACCTATGGAAAATCCTCGACACACTTCGCCTCTTCTGTCTGGTTTTCATTTTATGTTGTGCTGCTTTTTTGGTACAATAAACAAGGTGAAAGCAAGTAAGTAAACAATATGGGGTTTGAGGGGGTTTCAACAAATGAACGCTACCTCGCTGTGTTCTGTTTGAGCACGTGCGTCCCCTGGTTTACATGGAGAGCTGGCAAATGGCGCTTGGATGGCAGCCAGGCTTCCAGGGTGAATAAACACCTCAAAGGGACAAATGTTTTTCACAGACTGGGAGTGAAGTGGAGACTCAAATATTTAAAAATAAATATATAAAAAAGAAGAAAGAAAAGAAAAGGCAAGGGGACCCTGCTGACCTTAGTTCCCAAGTGAGCTAAAAACGAGTTTTTATAATAATATTTTCTGCTTCCAAAGAAACAAAACTTCTTATTTGCACTGCTCCTGGCATGAGTATTTCTGTGTGTCACTATTCTTGGAATGAGTATTTCTAAAATGTCATTTTTGAGATTGAACAAGGGGCTTCACTCTTTAAGCCTGCAGTTACTTGTCTGTAAAATAGAGATAATGATAATTCCTGACTCCCCGGGTAATTATAAGAATGAAATCAATTGTTATACAAAGGCTATAGATCAGGGCCAGCACAAGGTGAGTTCCATATGATTGTTAGTCATCACTGCCTTCGTCATCGCTGTCGTCACCACAATCACCACCATGATACCATCACCATCACCATCATCACTGTCACCACCGTCATCATCGTTACCTTCATCACCACCATGATCATCGCCACCATCTTCTTCATCATCCCCACCATCATCACCATCCCCACCATCATCACCATCACTACCATCACCATCACCACCATCATCATCACCACCATCATCTTCACCATCACCACCATCATCATCACCACCATCATCATCACCATCACCACCATCATCATCACCACCATCATCTTCACCATCACCACCATCATCGTCACCACCATCATCATCACCGCCATCATCATCACCATCACCACCCCCATCATCATCACCACCGTCATTATTATCATAATCACCTTCATCACCATATTCAGGAACCTGGGAATCTGGTGTGATTAGAAACTAGGTGAGCAACCCAGCAAAGGGAAACTGGAGACCCAAAGTTGGCTGCAGGCAAGGTACAGAATTTCCTCTAGGCCTTCGTTTCCCCAGCTGTAGAGTGGAGACAGTGAAAGCTCATGCCACCTGCTTAAGAGGGTTTGAGACATGGCGATGCAGTTACTATTTCCCACGGCTGCCGACAGGAAGGTGTTAGAGCCATTATTGTTAGTAGTAATGTTTACTTTGGAAAAGAGGGTCAAAGTGGGATTAGTTAATATATTTATAATCTGTATTTGTTCTCAGTGTATTTATGGGTCCAGAATACAGGTGGTCTAGTTCTGTAAAACGTGACACATTGATGATAAACAGAACCTCCAAACTGGGCAGTTTTCCATTATCCCTGGCCTTGGGTGAGTCTTTCCACCTACTTGGAATACCCCACCTCCCCGCTTCTCCTGACAGTTCCCACTTACCCTCCATGCTTGATACAGTCACTTTCCACTTACAAATAGTCTAATAATCTAAAACATGGTCACCCCCACCATTGTACCTTTATACCCAGCAGTCAGGGTGGGGGGATTCATTTTCACAAGGGATGGTTGGGTAGAGCAGAGCTCTAGTATTAAATAAGAGCCCATACATTTTTGCCTAGCGATTTAAATTTAAAATTTACATTTTAAAAACTTTACATTCTAAGAATTTGTCCTGGAGAAATAATCATGGATTTGCACCAGGCCCTGTCTCCAAGGACGATCACCCCAGTACTGTTTTAACAGCAGAATAATGGGAGACCACGAAAAAGTTCAGCTGAGGAGATGGCATGCATGCATGCTGGAATATGAGGCAGTGATCAGAAATGTTTTTATGGAAAAAGAAGACAGTAAAAGGGAAAAGTGCTACGATGTTTCAAGTGGAAGAAAAGCAGGATTCAAAATAGCGAGGGTGGCCCTACAGCCTGTTTTCCCAGCAGGAGTATCTGCCTCTCCCCCTCTCACTGTCCCTCCTCCCAGTTAGGACCAGGAAGTCCATGGTCACCCTAAAATTAGAATGTAGAGCAAGGTCCCATCTTCATGGAAAACACTGTCTGTACTTCTTCACAGAAAAATGGCCAGAAGAGCGTGCTCCAGAGTTCGGTGGAGTTTGTCGCTGGGAGCCATGTTAGGAGCAGAACTCCCAGATGGCCCATTTGACTCCAGACGGCACTGCTTCCTGCCCGGTCTCTCCTGGTGTCATTAATTAATTAATCACAGTGTCTTCTCTCACTTCCCAAGTGTCCCACTTTGGCTAATAAATTACATGGTCACCATAATTCTGAGAGATTCCTATGGTGTTTTTGCTCATCTCTATTTTCTAAGCATTCATCATCGAGAAAAAACCGGAAAAATGCAGAATGCATCAGCCAAAAAGCACCACCTTCCTCAGAAAGGGTTCCCTGATCCTCCCACAGGAGCCACTCAAGACTCAAGAGTCCCCCAGTGTCACTTCTTGCCTGGCACATGGCAGGTGAATGTTAAATGATGATATTCACCAGAAAGTGGAAAACCCACCCCTAGGCCAGGTGCGGTGGCTCATGCCTGTAATCCCAACAATTTGGGAGGTCTAGGTGGGTGGGTCGCTTGAGACTAGGAATTCGAGATCAGTCTGGGGAACATAGGAGAGTGCCTTTCTGTCTCTACTAAAAATACAAAATATGAGCTGGCTGAAGTGGCATGTTCCTGTAGTCCCAGCTACTCGAGAGGCTGAGCTGGGAGAATCACCTGAGCCTGGGAGTTTGAGGCTATAGTGAGGTGAGATGGCGCCACTGCAGTCCAGCCTGGGCAACCAGAGTGAGATCCTCTATAGAAAAAAATAGAAAAAAGAAAAGCCCAAAGCCCACCCCCTAGCCACGTGGGTGACGGCTGTCCTCCACTAGCAATGGTAAGAAATTAAAACACTCCTCATGCAGACATGGAAAGCATGCTTTCTCCAAGGATGCCGTTCCACCTGCTGGCCAGCAAGGTCGCTCACTCCCTCCGCAGGGGTCTTTTCCTGGCTCCATTTGGCTGGTGTTTGCACCCAGTGAGAGCCCTCCATCTGGGAGAGGAAGAAACTGACCCAGGAACCAAGCCTGAGGCAGAAGCCCCGAGTGTCCACCTTCATACTATGCAGAGCTGCAATGCACTCCTGTCTGTTTTTCCAGGGATTTTTTTCCAACCACCTTTGAACTACCTTAAAACAATGAAGTGTTCTCTTTTGACAGGCCGGCCTAATGGGAAGGTTGACCTGATTTCCACTCTCCTACCGAAAAGTGACAATGCCGCTCCCGGGCCGAGGAGGGACGTTGTGTGACCAGTTCAGAGGCAGGAGTTCACGCCGCTGCAGTGACCCTCTGCAAGAGGAAGCAACTGGACATTTCCTCTACACATTGTCTCTTTTGAAAAGTTCCAAGTGAGGAATATTTGTATTTGATTGTTTTTCTTTCTTTGCATGCCAGCAAAAACTTGCTTAGTTTAAGAGAAATGGAGAAAAAGCCTGGGTTATTAAATTTTAGCGGACAATCATGTTCAAGCAAAGGAAAGTGCCTGCTCACATCCCCGGGCAGGGCTCCCCCGTGCCCAGCACCCATAACCACCCAGACCAAGAGGTCTGATCACAGTTTTGGGACACAGATTTCAGGCTAAGTTGGCTCTCATGCTTACAACCCTTTAATGCTCCTTGTTACTCGGGCAGGGGGTCCCTGTCTGGTTTTACCTGGAAATCACTTGGAATACTGACAAAAATACTGAGCCTGAGCTTCGAAGACCAACCTGAACCTCCAGGGATGTTTGTGTGTGTGTGTGTGTGTGTGTGTGTGTGTGTGTGCATGTGGTGTATGTGTGTGTGTGTGGTGGTGTGGGGTGTGTGTGGTATGTGTGTTTGTGTGTGTGATTTGTGCGTGGTGTGTATGTATGTGGTATGTGATGTGTGTGGTCCATGTTTATGTGTGTGTGTGTCTGTGTGTGATGTGTGTATAGTATATGTGTGTGTATATGTGTTTGTGTGTCTGTGTATGATGTGTGTTTATGTGTGCGTGTGGTATGTGTATGGTGTACGTGTGTGATGTGTGTGGTGTGTATGTGGTATGTGTATATGTGTTTATGTGTGTGATTTTTGTGTAGTGTGTGTGATATATGTGTGTGATGTGTGTAGTGTGTGGTGTGTATGTGTGCACGTGTGTGCTTTGATTCTTTGAAAAATTCATCAAGTGACTCTAATATGCTTAGATTTTTTTTAAGGTCACCAAGTGATTCTAACATGCAGCCAGGCTAAAATGACAGACGCTGGCCTCAGTCCATTTGCAGGTGGCTTCTTGCCGCCAGCACCTGTGGCCCCATCCCGTGTGTGTCTCTGGCTGAGGGGAGCACGCTTAGCCCACGCAGGGGCAGAAAGGGCTGCTGTGGGGTGGACGGCCCGGGAACAGCCTCCACCAGCTCAGGTTGAAGGATCAATATCCCGGCTCCCTCACTGCTCATGCAGACAACCTGAGGGGTGCTCCCCACTGTCTCCAGGAAGCCTCTGATGGGTCTGAGTCCAGGGGCCACTGGGAAAACCTGACTGTCCACACTCCCTGCTGTGGCTTTCTTCCCTTCCCTGTCACACGTCCCCAGGCTCCTCCTACTAAGCTTCTTGGGATCCATCCAAATAAACTCCTGGCACTCAGTGCTCATCTTGGGTTTGGGGACAGTCCCTAGAAGAAAACTCGACAGTTTCCAGTGAGCCTGCAGCACTGCACAATCTGGCTGCACTGTGTCCCCTCCTCAGTCCCCTCCCATTGGCCACCTGAGCTTCCCGTCTCTGCCTTGAATGTCCAGCTTCATCTGTGCCTCTGGAAGCGGTGCTCAGCTTGGAGCACCATTCCTGTCCTTCCCCTTCCCTTTAACTGCCTAAATCCTATACATCCTCAGACCCCAAGTAACACCCCTCTGTAGGGCAGCCTTCCTCGGTCCCCCTGCCCATCCCTTTGGAGTCTCAGCATTAAAGCATCTTCCCTTGATGCCACCATTTCTGTCTCCACTGTCACTATCTGTGTTCAATCCAGCTCACTGCTCTCCTGTTCTAACACACTTCACCTGCTCCCAGCCCGGCACCGGGATGCTCAACCCTGGCAGCCCATGGGCATCCCTGGGAGCCCGTGAGAAAACACTGACTCCCCAGTCCTGCCCCCCAGATTCTGCTTTCTGGTGGTGCAGCCTGGACTTCTGGATTTCTAGTGCACAGCCCAGGGTGAGAAACTGGTGCTAGAATCTCACTTCACTGAGCTCCAGCCACGCAATCTCCTCTGATTCGCAGACATGGCCAGTTGAGCCCACCTTGGGCCTCCACACATGCTGCCTCCTCTCCCCAGAATGCTGTTCCTGTCTCTTCCATGGAGACGGCGTTCCTTCATTTTTTTCCCTTCAGGTTTAGCTCCATGGTGAATTTTTGAGAGGAGCCTTCCCTGATCACCCCAGCAGTGCTCTGTTTCATCAGGCACCTGCTGTAATCTTACCGTCTTGTCTGCTTGTTAATATTTTGTCTTTCCCACCTGGAAGGTAAGTTCCAGGAGTGAGGGATGGATGTCACTCACCGTTGTGGCTTCATTTCCTGAATGAATAAATGAATGATAAATTACGGCTTATAGTGCTCCTGCTTTTCAGGGCACCATGCTGGTTCTTTGCAGGAGGCCAGGCTGGTGGTCTCCACTCTTCTGTGATTCCAACAACCAATTTCAAGTCTCATCTAAAACCATCTTTTCTCTCCTGAATAGAATCCACACCACCAGGCTCAAGCCTGCCTCCTTCAGCAAGCCTCCCCCAGGACCCTCCTCACACGTTCCCTGGTGATGCATTCAGGCACACACATTTATTGAGCACCAGCTGAATGCCAGCCACAGCGTTTACATGGGGTTTCAGGTATGAATAGCATCGTCGTGGAGCAAGCCAGGCCTGCGGTGCAGAACCACAGGGGCAAGGTGCCATCACAGCACCAGAGCTTAGCAGGGCCAGGGACCATCCCTCCCATCACCCATCTGCTGGTCTAGATGCCGTCAGGCTTCTGGGCAGCACCTGAAGCATCCTTGTGCTCCTGTTCTCAAACCATTTTCTTGTGTTTAAGAGGGACTTGTGTTGCCTCCATCTGCCTGGCGTTTGCACCCAAAGCAAGCTCTCCATGTGGGAGAGAAAGAAATTAACTGAGGAACCAAGCCTGAGACAGAAGCACCAAATCTGCACCTTTGAACTCTGTAGGGTTGTGATAAACTCCTGCCTGTTTTTCCAGGGATTTTTTTTCCACCCACCTTTGAACTACCTTAAAACAATAAAGTGCTGCCTTTTGACAGGCGGGCCTAATGAGAAGGTTGTCTTTCTTCTTTTTGGAGCCCTACAGAACTTCTCCCAGGCTACAAAGCTACAACGTGGTGTTTTCCTTAAAATGTTACTGCCGTTTTCATAGTCAACGATTCCATCCAGCACAAAGGCAAGAGAAACTGGTGACTCATGGCCACCTCCAAAGGGAAACGAAAAAACAGGTGGAAAGTAAATATTTAGGAAGGAAAGAAAGAGTTCTCATTCTCATAAAAATGAGGGAGGAAAATGGCTTAATGTATATTTCTCCTTTTGCTCATAATCCTTTTAACCAAGGGTGCTGACAAGGAACATTTGTACCGAAATCTTAGATGCTCTGAAGTCAGTGTTTACTGCCCCATCAGAGACACCCTGCATCTGACCAAATACATCACACACTCTCACACTCATACACTTTTACAAACACATGTTCACACACATGCATTCTCATACCCCCACAAAGCTCACACACACACTCACCCAGCCTATGCCATCCTGCTCTTTTTTTTCAATCTCTAAAAATCTGCATGTACCAAAATGAGCAAAACATGTGAGGTATGGAATCCACCTTGTTGAAAGGCTGGGTTTTACTGGTCAATTGGTAAATGAAAGCACATGGAAAAGCGCTACATTCAGGAACACGCTGCGACTGTATTACTCCCTGCTTTATTGGTTCGTCTCTAATCGGAACCAGCTGGTCATAAAGAATAGAGTTCATGGGAATCCACCCTCTGTTGAAAGCTGGGCCAGGGTGGATGCTGGAAGCTGATGAGCATAATGAAAACAGCTGTAATTGACTTGTGAGGTCAGGCTCTGGGTAGAACGAGGGGACAGAGGTGACGCTACAGCTGGTGCATAAAACGCTGGGCTCCTGGTTACCCATGATTGTGTAAAGAGGAGCCGGGGGAGAAAAGCGTCCACTTATGAAGCTCCTCCCAGAAGTATCTGCTGCTGCCGGCCTGTACCAGGCAGCTTTAGAACCACACAGTTACTCTGGGCTGCTTGTTGGCATGAATCGCGGTAATTATAAAGATGACACCTGTGAATCGCGGTAATTATAAAGATGACACCTGTGATGATGATGATGCCGGTGATAATTACAGTGATGATGGAGATGAAGATGATAGTGATGGTGGTGAAGATGATGATGGTGGTGGTGGTGATGAGCATAATGGCAGAGGTCACAGACTCCAGACAGGCTCCACAAAGCAAAGCCTTGTAACTTTTTTTTTTTTTTTTTTTTTAAACAGGGCCTTGCTCTGTCTTCTATGCTGGAGTACAGAGATGCCATCAGAGTTCTCTGCTGCCTTGACCTCCTTGGCTCAAGCAATCCTCCTGCCTGAGGCTCTGGTGTGTATCACCATGCCTAACTAACTTAAAACATTTTTTGAGGTGATGGGGTCTCACTATGCTGTCCAGGCTGGTCTCAAACTCCTGGGCTCAAGTGATGCTTTCACCTCAGCCTCCTAAATGTTGGGATCACAGGCCACTGGCCAACACACGGCAGCTTTAATGCTACAAAAGTTGTAATTTTGATAACAAAATTTCACCACTTTTTTGTGATTTATCTATTTTAAACACTTTTACCCCCCCTAAACAAGGAAACTGGCATCTGAATTCTAGAAATGGAACCTGCATGCCTCTTCCTGTCTGTGATCAGCCCAACGGGTCCACCCTTTGGAAAACTGTGATGTGTGAGGAGGGCCTGAGGGATATTTTTAGTACCTGATAACATCCTACCTCTTCCTCTCCCCATGGGCTTGTGGGATATGCACCTTGTTCAATACTTAACATTTTAGTTAATTTATTTTTATTTTTGTTTTTAATGTGCCCACTGCAGGCTTTCATTGATATTTATTGAGTGCCTACTGTCTTCCCAGTACCCTGAAAGAGGCGGTGGAGGTGGGAGAAAAAGGGACCTGCCCAGTCCTCAAGCAGCTCACAGCCCACTGAGGTGGCAGGTGTGCAAGGCGCCCAGGTAAGAGCTCCAGGTGAAGAATGGCAGGTGTCCTAGGACCACAAAGCAGAGAGAAATGATTCTGCTGAAGGAGAGGCAGGGTATGAAAGGTTCCAGGAGAAGGGAAAATCTGAGCTGATTTTAAAGGATGGGTCAGGAAAGGCAGGCTTGGATGGCTGGATTCCAGGCTGCTGGGACAGCCACACAGCTACAGCACCCTGAAACAGCACAGACCATTCCACGAACTCTGGGCAGGCTGGGGTCACTGGAGCATGGAGCATGAAGCAGGAGTGGTGGAAGATAAGGAAGGAGATGAGAGCTCGTCAGGAGCATGCGTGTTTAGATGTAAACTGCCTTTGGAGCATCGATTATGATTTATTTACCCTGATGGAGAGCTGGAGGTTCAGTGACACACAGCAAGCCATCAGCCCTGGTGCAGCCACATGGGGGACCTGATCCTCGCCTCCCAGGCAGGGAAGCACAGCCCATTGAGCCTGTTTCTATAAAAAGCACAACTCTAACTCGTTGCTAGGATCTTTTGGCCCTAGGATTCCTATTGGAATCCCCAGTGCCCTTCTCCTCCCAAGCATGAATGGGAGGAGATGGGGGAGAGGGCTGCTTGCCAGGAGAGCTGGTCCCTGGTCCTGTGCTATCCATTCATTCGCTGGGTCATCTGAGCTCAGTCTCTTCTCGTTGCTGCCTATAAAGTGAAATTGGGCAGAAAATCTGAAGACCATTCTAGATTGTTCCATTTTAGCTTGGTGTCTCTGGTGCATCGATGCATGAATGGAGGCAGCGCTGGGAGGAGTTCGGGTGCCACCTTGACGCAGTGTGGGTCCCTGGTGCACCTTTGCAAGGGTCAGAGGGCTGTGTAGCATGACCAGGCAGTACTCAGGAGGAGACACGTGTGACAGGATCTGGGACACATCCTGAAGTGAGGACCTGACTTCTCACAGGCCAGCATGTGCTGTGGACTTGGGGAGACGTGATCCCAAACTTCCAGTGGGTTCCTGCTCACTAACTTGCGGATTTCAATCTCGGAGGAACTCTTCAGGGGGCTCTTCCAGCTCCTCAAGTGAAACGGAACACTGTATTAGGATTTGGGTGACTCCAGGAGCCAGTGAGGCGGAGGGGCCGGGGGACTTCGTCGGAGGCAGCAACAAAGAGCCCAGTGACCCAGCAAAGCCTGAAGCAGCCCAGACATGAAAGGCATATGCTGGAAAAATTAGCTCAGTGTTTGCTTTGGGAACCAATCTGACGGCTCTTAATCCAGTGGGCGTTTGTATATTCCACCTCACGGGACGTCCCAGGTCCCTCAGCGGGATGACAAAGCGCCATTTGTGAAGTTTCACACATGCCATGGAGGGCGCCTGCCACCCAGCCACTCACTCCCAGCAGCAGAGCGGAGCGAGAACAGCCGTGGGCCTGCTGTCTATGGACGGTCCGCCTTCTCCTCCAGGCCTGTGCCATGGCTGGCTTTGTGTTGACCTTCCCCTCTTTCCCCCCTTTAGAAAGATGAAAGAAATGTAGAAGTCACCAAACCAGGAGCTGAAAATGCATGAGGGTCCTTTTCCTAAAGATGCATCTGTTAGGTTGAGTAGATGAGACGAAGGATGACTCTGGCCCTGGAAGGAGAGCCTGGGGCAGGGGGAGCAGGCACAGCTTCGATGAATAAGACACAGAAACAGGAACCGCTCTCCTCTGTGAAATATATCAGTGGAATCGTAGCACACACAGGCACACATGCACACACACGTGAGCACACACATGCACACACGAGCACACACAAAGCACACACATGAATGCACATGCACACAAACGCACACACACACAAACACACAAACAGAGGCACATGTACATTTCATTTTTCAGAATTTGATTATTATGTGTGCTTAAAAAGAAATCGTGTTCTAAATTCCTTTGCCTTCCCTCCTGTTTTAGGGAAACAACCCCAGGAAAAGGGACCCTCTGGCCAACCTTCATCAACAAAAAAAGAGGTAACTTTTTACATGTCTGAGCTTTTTAGGGCTCGAGTCCCGCCATTCAAGGGTGAGTTACATGATTTTCAAGAGTTCCATGGATCACGTGGTTTTTGTTGGATTAGGAAGAGATCCTGTTGTGTGTGGTGATCCACCTTTGTGCTGTCCGGGGAACGCTTACCCCGGGGTCCAGTCTCAGGGCAATGCAGTCACCAAAGAAGCCAAATCCCGCAACCAGAGGACATCTTAAAAAAAACAACCAACTTGCTAACTCGCATCTCTGAACCAACATGAAGAGCGTGCAGTGGCCACACACAGCACCGTGCTTTCACGTTTTCCTTTCCGGTGCTGCTCGCTTCCCCCACATCTCTGCCTCTCCTAACACAGCAACAAGGCCCACCTCTCTTTGCCTTTTGTGACATGTCATAAAAGCCCAAAACGTCGGTGTGGGAAGTTGGGGTCTTTCTTTGGTGGTAAATGGAATTCTCTTTATTGAATGGGGTGGGGGATGACTGTCATGCCTGAGGAATTCTCATCCTGTGTGATGTGTCTGTCACTGTTCCCAAAAGAGGGTGTGGGTGTATGAAAACCACCTGCCAAGTTTTCCTCTTCTAACCCTCAGTGTGGTGAGGACACGCCTCTCCTCAGCCACCATCCGTGCCTGAGCCTCAACCCAACTCTTCCACCAAATATTCTGCCTCCAGCTTTGGTCTCTTCCCACTGGCCAACAGGGCGTCTCACCTTTGCCTTCTCTCAAGGGTCCTCACACCTCCAGAATATTCCTCCCTTCCCTTCTAAGCATGTGCACAGGGCCGAACTCTTCCATCCCATCGGGCTCCACCCCAAAGGCCTCCTCGGTGGTGCCCCTCACCCTGCTTCTGGCCCCTTATGAGAAATGTGGACCTTTCCCCAGATGTTGGCGTCAACTTCTATCCCCCCCCCCCAACTACAACATCAAGACCTCCTTGAGGGCTTCCTTGGTGGGCCCCTGGCCAAGAGTCCAGCACAGACAGGTTGGGGTAACTTCGAGGTTCTGGGAACAGAGCACCTGCCCCAGACTAAAGGCTCAAACCTTCTCTGCTCAGCACAGCCAGGTGCGATGTGCTCACCAAGGCCCTCGGCAAGAGGGGGCAGTGGGGCCTTCACAACGCTTGGAGGGGCGTGGCCTGGCCATCCTGAGAGACTTGGGAGGGGACTGCAGGTCAGCTTCAAGTGGGGGAGAGTGGGAGAGGAGACTTGGGGGCCACACAGGTGCCCAGGGAGGAAAACGGAGGCAGGGGAAGCAGGGAGGGCTGGAGGCCCAGAGGCTGACCTTAAATGGCTTCAGAGTGTGGCTCCCTGACCCTTGCAGCTCACAATATGAGTGCTCCATGGGGCAAAGAACACCCCAGGGAAATAAAGTGAGGATGGAGAGGGAGCCCTCTTGGTCTCCTGCTTGCAGAAACATTGGTTTTCTAGTGTAGCTACTTCCTACTAGTTTATTCTAAGGACACAGGATGGGCTCGCCTGACCCCTGGAAGCTACTCCCATTCCCCCTCAAATGGCTGGCACCCAAAGCAGACCGCACACATCACAGCTTGGGCTCCAGGGCCAGGCAGGCCCAAGGGTGCATCTCAGATTTCTGTTCTTGCTGGAGTTGACCTTGGGCAAGGCACACAGCTGACTTGAGCCTAACGAGTCTTATGTCTAAACTGGGGTAATAATGGCTCCCACCTGGTGGGTGGTGAAAAAGGCTAAATAGGCTGTGTGCCCTCAGTGCTCGGGCCAGAGTCTGGTGCTTAGTATTTACTAAATAATTAGAGAAAGGGTGGTGGGGAGTAGGAGAGGTAGAGCACCACCCTCCCCTAAACAGAGGTGCAGAACGGCCAGGAGTGACAGGCACCACATGCCCCGCTCAGGACACCCATCCAGAGCCACCAGGGGTGGTTAATATTAAGTGTCAACTGGATTGGATTGACGGTTGCAAAGTATTGTCCCGGGTCTGTCTGTAAAGGTGTTGCCAAAGGAGATTAACATTTGTGTCAGTGGACTGGGTGAAGCAGACTCACCCTCAGTGTGGGTGGGGACTACCTAATCAATTGCCAGCACGGCTAGAATAAAGCAGACTTTTACCGAGTCTTCTGGCCTCCATCTTTCTCCCATGCTGGATGCTTCCTGCCCACAAACGTCAGACTCCAAGTTACCCCAGCGTTCGGACCCTTGGGCTTACACCAGTGATTTGCCAGGGGCTTCCGGGCCTTTGGCCACAGACCAAAGGCTGCACTGTGGGCTTCCCTACTTTTGAGGTTTTGGGACTCTGACTGATACACCACTGGCTTCCTTGCTCCTCAGCTTGCGGGGACGCCTATCGTGGGACTTTACCCTGTGATCATATGAGTCAATTCTCCCTAATAAACTCCCTTTCATATATACATATATCCTATTAGTTGTGCCCGTCTAAGAACCCTAATATACCACCCTCACCGCTCCTGTTCTTGACTAAGGAGCCAGAGACCACTAGGTGTGACGCTGTCTTAAATTAATCATCTGCAAAGGCCCCGTTTCCACATTCATAGGTATTGGGGGTTAGGACCTCAATGCTTTTCTGGGGAACACAATTCAATCCATAAGAGGAGTTGGCTAATTCACGTCAAGTCCTGCCAGCAGCCTCTGAAGGTGCTAACCCCCCCAGCCATATTCTCTGTTTCCATTATTTTTGCAGCTATTTTACTTCTTGATGGACAAGTAGGCCTGATCCAGTAGGTTTTCACTGACAAGAGCAACACCATGTCACTCATTCCGCCATGGAGGTTTGCAGCTGACAGTGGTGAGCCTCGCTGACTTGGTGAAATCATTCTTTGATCTAAAGGGTTAACTGGGAGCTGGAGCTCACCTCCTCCTTCACACTTATTGGACAGACAGACAGACCCAGCCAAGAGGTCAAAAGTTCCAAGTCTCCCCAAGTGCCTCAGGGCATGAGATTGGATTTTACTCCCATGGAATGAAATTGATTCGAAGGCTTCTTCATTTTCCATAGACCTTGCCAGGACATGCCATGCAGAAAGAGTGGTTGGAAATTCTAGTCAGGCCCCAACTTTGCCTGTTTTGAAATTGGTCCCCCTTCTTCTCTTCGATCCCCCTCTTCCTATCTGTAGGGAAGAAATTAAAAATATTCACCATTTTCCACCCATTTTCTCATCTTTGAGGTTTCCGAACATGGCGGCTCTTTGGAAACCACTAGGGAAGTAGGCAGTTGCTGTCCGTTTGTGAGCAGAGAGGGGCCTGCGTGTGGCATTTTTGGATTCCGCACTCACTGGGCTTCTCCCAATGTCCTTGATAAATAAATCATCTTTAAATGAGACAATCTTTGAATAGCTGAGCAGTGACCTAAAAAATTAAGGCTATGAGGAAATGGGAAACACGTCAGTGTCTGAGTCAGAGGTTCTTTTTATTTTTCATGTATGTGTTGAATCTGTGTGAAATTCCTTCCCCCAATTATAAATAGAAACTAATGTGCTTTTCAGTTGGGCTTTTTTTTTTTTATGAGGTTTTTCCCCACAGACAAAAGGGATTTTCACTTTCAGGAAGAAGGGTTGCCAAGACCAGAGGTCTGTAAGATGGACATGGACCTGGGGGCCCCATGTCTCCTCTCCAGACTCAGTCTTGGCGTGCTGTCCTCTGCCGGATACCTGGGCTATTTTTTTTCTTGAGTCTCTTGCAGCTTAGAGAAAAACACCCCAAGGTTGGAGTCAGAAGCTGCAAGTCTAGCCCCGATCGCCATGGCTTGCCGGTGGCCCTGCGTGGAACCCGCCTTTGCTCGTCGGTTATCAGCTGGCTCATCTGGTGCTGTTCCGCTCAATTGGCAGCTCAATTGGCCTTTGCGCTCAGAGTCTGAATATGCAAGATATGCAGAGAGGAAAAAAGCTCCTCAGCTCTCAGAAGCCTGGATGGGAAGGCGACTGATGAGGGAAGAAGGACAGAGGAGGTGGCTTGGCGCTGGAGGACAAGGGAACCTCCTCTTCCGGGCACAGGGAAACGGACACAGGGACACTAGAGGTGGTCGGTGCATCAGGATCTGCCCAAGAGACTCAGAATCTGGCCACACAGATCTGCAATCCCTTTTCAGCAATTTCAATATCCCAAACGCCAAAAACCTAATAATAATAACCAAAAAGCTCAACTGGCAGCAAAACCTGCCACCCGGAACATGCATGAGACTGTCTTTAATCTCAGTTTATCCCCCTCAGCTTGAATGCTGAAACCCTCCCCTACAGAACTGTTCATGAAAGGCTGCTCCAGACCCCGTGGGGAAGTGATATTATGTGGGGTCTGTGCACCACGTTACCTTCTACAACCCATGAAAGTTCTGACTTATGCAGGCATCTGGCCCCAGTGGTTTCAAATAAGGATTTGGGGACCTGAAATAATCTCAGGATAGTCACCAGTAATCAAGTGTCCCCACGCAAGGTATCAGAGCTGCAAAGTGCTAGTCTGTAGGATGAGCTGGAGATAGATTTTACTGAGTGACCACTATGTTTTAAACTTCTGGGTGTCCTTGGTTGGGAGCAAGGTCATACCTAACCCCTGCTGCCTTCTTCCTTTCGGCACCTGCCTGCCCCTGAAGGCATTTGAGGTGACAACCCTGCCGTGTGAAACAATGTCCCTTCAAGGAGAGAAGCGATGGCTGAGATGGGCTCCCGAAATCACCAGTCCCGTGTTCATTCTTTCTGCTAGCAATGGTAGAGTGATGGTTGCTTACAATATTTGTGATTTGAAAGCAATGTTTAAGTGTTAGTTATTAGTATAATACTAGGTGGAGCCTTCCAGAGCTTAGTTACTTGCATTGCCCAAACTGTTCTCCAGCTGGTGTTGACTGGGCACTTCTCGGGGTATCCTGAGTGGGTACTTCCTTGTCCTACTTCTGGTGCCATCTTCAGGGCTACACAGCAAGTGGTACTGCTCTCAGACCCGTTTTACAGATGAGGGAGCCGAGACTCAAAGATGGCCCATCACTTGCCCCGGAGTTCTCCCATAAAAGAGGAAGGGCTTGGGTTTCACCCTGGCCGTCCTTCCAGGCTTCTTCGTAGCATGGGGTAGTGCTGTAGAATAGAAGGATGCTCAAGGACGCTGTTTTGGGATTAATGTCCCCACTTGAAAACCTGCAGCCCACAGCAATCTGCACTTAAAACACTGTTGAGAAACATTAAGCTTACCCTGCCCCCGTGGCTCCCTGTGGAGAATACCTTTTAGTTTGCAATTAGTGGTAAGCAGGAAACAGCTGCCTACTTGGTATATTTTTTCGTTATGAGTAAATACAGAACATCTGTTTATTAATAAGAATCACCTGTTTGAGAATAAATAAGTAGATCAGAATCTGCTGAGGGCCTTCAGCCTGGAATGTTGTCTGTCCCTGAGACCCTCAGCTCTGTTGGACCCCAGGGTAGACCCACTTTGCTGTTCTAGCTGGTTGTCTGCCTCTCATTGCCTTCAGCGCCGCCTGGGTGCAGGTCTCCCCCGGCCGAGCTGGTACTCAGTACATGACCTGATGCAGCTGGGCGCAGACAAGGCTTCCTCCTGCTTCCCGACTGCATCTCAGCCATACACGATCATTGAGAACACACTGGGTGCCAGCAGTGGCTGCTGAGGACAGAGTGGCGAGCAGAGGAAGAAGACACCTGTCCTCCTGCAGGTGAGAACCCACTGCCTTGAGTCAGACGTCGAGGAAGCAGCAGAAGACATATGGGAGCTAATTCCAGCCGCTGGTGGGGGCTGCGGGGAGTAGTCAGTGAGATGAGCCAGCTGGCTCCTAAGGAGGCAACGCCTGAGCAGAAAGGAGACAGACGCGTCCTGGGCAGAGAGAACGGCACAGCCAAGGCCTGCAGCAGAGGGCTGGGGCCCGCAGCGCGCTCCTGTCCACTGGACCCAGACGTTGAGTCCTGGCCTGGCAGCACCTGTTGGAGGTAGCTGGGAGACATCATCACCTGTGGGGACCCACGGCACCCACACCCATACCACCATTCCATCTTTCCATCATGTTACGCCAGGAAAATGGAACCGGCCCTTCTAAGCAGTTCCCAAGAAAGCCGAAAATATTGGAGTTAAGACCGGGAGGCCTGGGTTTGAGTCCTTGCTCCGCCCCTATTAACTGACTTGGCTTTGAATAAAGCCCTTTTCCTTCTCTCTTCATTTTTTGAGACGGAGTCTCGCTGTATTGCCCAGGCTGGACTGGAGGGCAGTGGCACGATCTCAGCTGACTGCAACCTCTGCCTCCCGGGTTCAAGCCTTTCTCCTGCCTTAGCCTCCCGAGTAGCTGGTACTATGGGCACGTGCCACCACGCCCGGCTAATTTTTTGTATTTTTGGTAGAGATGGGGTTTCACAGTGTTAGCCAGGATGGCCTCGATCTCCTGACCTTGTGATCCACCCTCCTTGGCCTCCCAAAGTGCTGGGATTACAGGCATGAGCCACTGTGCCTGACTTCTTTTTTTTTTTTTTAATGTTTTCTGTCCTGTAAAATGGACATCCGACACCTACCTGATAGTGTTCTTGTGAGAATTTCATGAAACAATGCAGAAAGACTTACGTGAGCCGCAGAGCGCAGGAGGAAACGCATTCGTAATGCTGCTGCTTGCTGTTGCAGATAATGATACAGGGCGGAAAAGCGGTGCTTTAACATGTGGAATGTTGACAGCAAAACTCAAACAGCCTTTTAGAACTGCAGCAATGAGCTCAGATGGGGACATCTGAATGCTGACTACTTGTCAATCTGAATCAGGCTGCTGTTAAAAGGCGGATTTCCAGCCAACGCTTGCTGCCCTCGACTCCACACACATTTCACAGGGACTTTGGGCAAAAGGCATAAACTCTCTAGCCTTCATTTGATCCCCTTTGGCATATGACACACACTTGGAGAAAATGACTCCCCTCAGGCCCATCCAGACGGGATAGCTGCAGGTATGCAATGCAGGATTCCCCCACTACACCCCGTGGCTGTCTCCCCTGGCCCCTCGCAGACCCCTCCTCCACCTCTGAAATGCCCAAGTTTACCTCTTTTCCAGGGCAAACTTCAGAAGCCAACCCCTCCTCACCACTGTGGACAGCAACGCGGACCAGTCACCTTGTTCCCGGCCTGGGGGCGGGGCATAGAGTCGAAAGGACACATTGTAAGTGGGGCACCTTCCTTGGGGAAGATTTCCATATCTCTGTAAATGGAACTCTCTTTCCTGACCCTTTGCCCTTCTTCAGATGAGCTTTTAAACCTTTAAAAATACGCGGTTTCACTTTGAACTACGCCCGAGCTTAGAGTATGTTATTCTGGCTGGAAGACAGGGCCTCGTGTGGGAGGCATGGATCTCACAGATCTGAGTCCAGTGTTATTAATGAGTGAACTGCCCGTGAAGGCTCCCGGGTCAGAGCATCCGCCCAGAGCGACACTGGTTCAGCTGGGATCCAGTGTGAGTTTCCAAGCCTGGAGCTGGGCGGCCCTCACTGTTTACACCCCAGTCTTACCCCAAGTGACCTCTGATCAGTCTGAAATTGCAAAAGTATACTTCTGGTCCCCACTGCCAGATCCAGGTTTTGTGAGCTACAGACTTAATGAAATTTGAGGATCTCCGTTGAAGGAAAGATTACAAACAAAAAAAGTAGTTACAAAAGTGACTATTCAAAAAGGAAACCATAACAAATTGCAGGTTTTGAAATGCTAACAAATACTGCAAATATCACCACATCTGCAAATTAACATATTTTCACGAATTCACTGCCTGACAGACGCGCACACACGATGTCTGGTTTTTGCCACATGTTCTTGGATCTCCTGTATGTATATACTTGAGCGTACTTCATAGATGTCTCTCTTGCTAATCTATCCTCCCCTCTGTGGCCAGAGTGACCTTTCTGAAATGGAAACCCAACCACACCACTTCCTCCTTGTAAGAAAACAACCTGCAGGCATCCCTGCTCCTCTCACCAGGAAGCCTGAAGCTTTATAGGGGCTCCAGAGCATTACCTACCTATCCAAGGCCATCCTCACCATCCCCACCATCCCCTAACTCACACTCAAAGAGGCAGAGCTCCTCGCCTCTCCAAATCCTCAGCCCTGCCTCAGTTTCTTTTCTCCACCACATTCACAGACTGGCTCCAGGCCAACCTTTAGCTTACCCACCGCCTCCTCCAGGAAGCCTTCCCTGACCTGCCCATCCCACACATTTGGTTGATAACTCTTTGTATGCACTTCGCTTGGACCCTGTACCCCCGTAAGAGATAGCTTACCAAACTGTTCTGTCAGTTCTTTTTCTGGCCTCTCCCATGCTCTTCCCCGAGGAGGCACTAGAGAAACAGATGAACAGGATACGGGCCCTGCTCTCACGGAGCTCTGGAAGTAACCTAGAGGGACAGATTCATGCACAGCCAATCACAGACCTGGGAACGCTGCTACAGGGGCAAAGAACAAGCTATCGATGTTGCAGCGACCCTCCAAGGAGCCCAAGAATTTCCTGAGTTGGAGAAGAGGGTCAGGGCAGGGGGATTCTAGAGGGGTGCGTGGGGAGAGTAATCCTCACGCCCAGCAGAGACGGCTCGGGGCTCCTCGCAGGGAGGGATGGAGGGCGAGGGCTGCAGAGGTTGCCTGGGGCCTGCTGGGACTTGACCCAGCTGACAGTGGGCACCGTGGGAAAAATGTGTAGTGGGGAAGTGGCGGGGCTATGTCCGCATTCTAGGAAGATGAACAGGCAGCCTAGGAGGGTGGTCTGCAGGGCCGAGTGGAGGTCGGAAGGCCAGTGAGGAGACTGTCAAATGTGGCATCCAAAGCAATGCCTCCAGCTGTCAGCGGAGAGAAGTCTCATTAGTGAGAAGAAAGGAATGGCTCCTGCCACTTAGACTGCAAAAAAACAACTTCAACACAAAAGAAGGATTTTTTTAACTTCTGTTTTTGATTTTTCTAATTTCTGTGCTTTTTTTTTTTTTTTTTTTTTTTTTTTTCTGTTCTGTGCCATCTTCTTGTTTCGTCTCTGGCTTCCTGGCCATTCTTTGCATACTTGGTTTTCAATTTTAAAATGTGTATCTTTCAGTATAAGGTTAATGGCTTTGTCTCCCTGAAGCTGGTAAACCTGAGTTCAAATCCCAGCTCTGCCATTTGCTGCCTGTTGTTCCTTCTTTGTGAAAGGGGAGGTTTCAGTCCCCCTCGGAAAGGGGCGAAAGGGGTATGTGAAGACGAGGTCACGCCCAGCAGCCATTTACAAGAATGTCTGAGACATAGGAACCAAGACAATTGTTTTTAATATGCTTCTTAAAAAGGCCGATTTTAGCTTTTTAAGCAATCCACGCAAAGATAAGGTGCTGAGTTCTATCAAGAGAACAGAGAGATTAATTCCAGAGATATGTCAGGGGTGAGAACGCCCTCACCTAACAGGTGACCGTCGTGCCCGTGAGAAAATACCTTTTCCAAATGGTGCTGTCCCTTCTATTTCTCTACAGAAGGATGACGAAGTCTTCCTCCTGGAGCTCCTGCGAGAACAGGGTGCTTAGTGGAAACACCACACACCTGGCTGGAACTTGTCAGGTGGAGACACTGAGGGCTGTTTCTTTCGAGTCCTGGAAGACTCGGAGTTCCTTCTCAGAAGCTTTGCTCGGCCTGCTTCGGAGCGGTAAGTCCGGCCCCCTCCTGCCCCTTCGAAGGCTGATTCTTACTAATCTTTCACTTCTCAGCTACAATCTCACCTTTGTAGCAAGGCCACAGCCATCTGCTGCGGGGACTCTGGTCACTCCTTGCCATATCCTGTTTTATTCATTGCCTGAGTGGCAGTGCTCACGGTCTTTCCTTTTCTTTTTGAGACGAAGTATTGCTCTGTAGCCCAGGCTGGAGTGCAGTGGTGTGATCTCAGCTCACTGCAACCTCCGCTTCCTGGGTCCTGGTTCAAGCAATTCTCTTGCCTCAGCCTCCCGAGTAGCTGAGATTACAGGTGTATTTTGTAATCTTAAGAGAGACGGGGTTTTGTATTTTGTGTTTTTAGTAGAGATGGGGTTTCACCATGTTGGCCAGTCTGGTCTTGAACTCCTGACCTCGTGATCCGCCCACCTCAGCCTCCCAAAGTGCTGGGATTACAGGCGTGAGCCACCGTGCCCGGCCGGCGGTGCTCATTTTCCTGTTTACTTGCGAACTCATTCCTCTCGCCTTCCCTCCCTGGCAGATGCACTGTGCACCACCTCATCTTCAGCACCTAAAACAATGCCTGCAATGCGGCGGACACTGAGGAAATACTGCTGACTGGGTGAGCAAATGCCTGTGAGCTGGCTTTTTCATTTAACAATAGGAGGTTGTCATTTTTCTCAGTAGTGCATTAGGATAAGCCTACCTTTGTAATGACTGTGTGGTTTTCCGTAGTAAATACTTACTACAGTGTGTTTGAACCCCTGGTTGTATTGTCTGGCATTTCTGAGGATAATCTTTAGATATATTTACATAGTAATTAATAGGAGATTAGGTGTTAGAATTTGTGTGGTTTTCTAGAAGCGTGTGATAACTGATACAAACTTAGAATGAAGCCCCAGATTATAACAAAGCTGCTTCAGGCACGGCCTTCCTTCCGCTGCTGTGGTGACAAAGTGTGAATAGATGCTTGTTTTCCTTGAGTGCAATGTGAGTCTCCTGCTAACCATTTTCCCTGAGACTGGCTCCTGGCACCCACATTTCACTCCTCCCGAGTTCTCTAAGTTCCATGTTCCTGATGGGTACATCTCTCCAAGGACGAGGCTGTGCTTGGGGGAAGCCAGGGGATGGCCAAGAGTCAGAAAGATGAGTGTTGCAGACTCCTACTCAGCCCACAATACCCCTTGTCCAGTCTGCACACAGGGCAGCCTTTGGGTGCTGGTGACCCAGGGGTCCCATCAGCGCCATCATCTCAACCTCCCCATTCAGTCATCCACCCCCAGCTTTGCTGTCTTGGAATCCACAGAGCTGAGAGCAACCTGTGGTCTCAGGGTGTCTCCAATCAGGGCAGACAGAGTCAAAAAGACTCCTGTCCCCCCATACGAGTTTCTCTTTGTTACCCCCACAGGTAAGTGTTTATTTTCTTTGGTGGGAAATAAAACTAATGCAGTAGGGGAGAATTGAAAATGTCAATGAACATATTGATAACCAATTAGATCCTTGAAATACACGCTATGTCTTATTTACCCACATTTAATCTGGCTCAAAGAAAACTCTTTCCAAACTTCTACATCACAGTTCCCGACGGCGTCATGTGTTCCATCTTACTGTTATCCTCCCCCTAATCTTCTTCTTTAAATCAACTCATTTTCTGACTTTATCTTATTTTAAAAGAACAAGTTTACAGCATAGATCTCCATGAAAATAGTTATTTCTCACTGCCGTCAGAAGCTACTATGAAAAGAAAGGCAAGAAACCATACCACTATTGTCCAAGTCTTCTTAGACGCTGCGGCTTGCCCGAGGCTTGGAGTCCAAGCCTGCTCTAGCTTGCTAAGGGAGGTGTGGGGGAGAGTGCTTGGGGCTTTTCTCCTGGATGTCAGCGGGGTAATTAGAGAACTTCCCCTGTGATTTTCAGTACTGCCGAATGTTTCACCTGAAGTCACTGAGCAGGTGAGATGAGTCCCACACTGAGTGCTCTGGCTGGAATTTCCCAGTGTTGGACCTGGGTGCTCTGGGCTGGTGGGCCCTCTGTGGCTCCCTGTGGTTACAGAGGGATGAGAGGACCCTCTCACTTCCACATCAGCACCGCCTACACTGTGTGTTCACAGCCAGATCTCCACGTTCCACATTCCTGATGGGTGCACCTCTCCAAGGATGAGGCTGGGCTTGGGGAAACCAGGAGATGGCCAAGAGTCGGTGAGAAAAGATGAGTGTTGGAAACGCCCACTCAGCTCACAATAACCCTCGTCATTAGCCACCCCTCAGTCCATCTGCTTGGGAGCTGCCTATCCACTGCTTCCCCCTGCACCAATTATCTGCTTATTAAAAAAAAAGACAGTTTTAAATTCTAGAGTAAGGTATGCTGGATGAGCCCTGTGACTTGCCGGTCACCGCCCCTGCCTGCCTTTGGAGTACGCCCTATAACAGAGCTTCATTTCATTTACTCTGATACAGAGAAAGAGATCACATCCCAGAGTTGCTGTGAGCTTCAAATGAGACAAGATATGTAGAAGTGCCAGGCAAATAACCACCAATTCTACAACTCTAGGTGGATGGCCAAGGCACAGGTCAGGGAGGGAGGAGCTTGGTCGGGGTGGAGGGTGGATGGCTTTCTTTTCTGTTTTTTTAAGTAGTCTGTGTCTGACGAAAACGTTGCTCCCCGTCAGTCAAAGGCAAAGATGTTTAATTTCTGCTTCTGTAAATAAATATTTTAAGGTTTCTCATGGTGGGGTTTGTTTCAGAAAGGAGGCTTTCCTTCCTTATTTTTTTCATTGAAGATGTAGAAAGAATCATCAGACCAGCAAGCTGTACAGCTTGCCCTCCCAGAGCATGGGAGCAGAAACCCTGAGTGGCAATCCCAGGCCTGCTCCCAGGCTAGACCAGACAGGGGTTTGTGGGCCAGCAGGGGTGTGGCTCATCCGTGTGGCTTTGTGGCGAGGCAGGACAAGCTGTTATAAGAATCTAGGGTACCAGTTGCAGGTTCCTCGCTTCGTGGGCTTGAGGCAAATGCAGTGGGTCAAGGTGTCTGAGCGGCTTGGGCTTTTCCAGCCTTCTGAGGGCGAGACTGTCCCACCCTAGGACCTCCCTCCTGCCCACGGCAGCAGCTCAGCTCTCCTAAGAGTGAGGGAGGGGTAGGTGGAGCTGGGGAGCCAGGGGAACATGAAAGCTTGAGAAGAGCTGAGGAGAAAGGCGCCATCTCTGAGCCAGGCTCTGTGCTCCCTGCACTTGTTGATGGGAGAACCTACCGTGTCGCAAGGACAGTGAAGGAAGTGGTCTGTCCAGACACATGTCTAATGACCCGGCTATGAAAATCCCCACCTGATTGTGTGCCACATGGAGGGTGCCCTGATGCCACGTTCATCTGAGCCCTGCCGGGCCACTGGGCGTCAGCTGGGAATGGGCCGGAGCTGGACGGAACCTGCTGCACCCCTTCTAGCGGGGGAACCCGGTGTGTGGTGGTGGGTGGTGGTTTCGCTGGTTTGGTTTGAAGCTTCTTGAGGTTCGGTTCTGTCATCCACAGAACAGACTTCCCATCTTGAGCACCTGCCGTGTCTAGGCTTTCTAGCACCCGGTAAACGGCGTCTCCCTTTGTCTCCTGCTCCCAAAGTGAGTTTCCCAGCATCCCTTGCAGGAAGGTGGGAACATGTCATGCCCCGGTTCAGGAGGAGGCAACATGGGTGCAGGCTTGGGCAAGGGTGGTGCTGGAGGGATCTGGCTCTGTGGGTTCTGTCACGACTGCCGTGGCCCGTCATAGTGCTGTGATGCCCCCTCCCAGAGGCCTTAGCCGTGACGTCTTTACTGGAGCACACTCCAGTGGGATCTAGGTATTGCTCCTGGTTTCCTCACGTCCCAGAGACTGTGTAAGAGGAACTCCCAAGTAATTCCCTTTTCTGCGTCAGCTTGCTAAAGTGGGTTCTGTTATTGGAAGTACAAATCCTGACTCCCGCACTGCCTCACAGGGTGGTTCCAAAGAAGAATCATAGTTGTGAGTTGCTCAGTACACTCTGCACACAGTAGGCACCCCCGTATATAATTGTTGAATGAATGAAAGAATGAATTCATGGAAAGACAGCATGGGGCAAGGTGTCTTGCACCTGTGAACTGCTCACTATGCGTTATTAAGACTGACCATGACTATTATAAAATAATTATGATGTGGCCTTGAAAATAGCCAGCAGCCGGCACGTATCTGGGCAGCCAAAGAAAGTATGAGTCACCGCCGTAACCATCAGGGTGATTGCCAGCGTCCAGGCCCAGGTAGCATTTCTCTGTGGCTTTGAGGTTAAAGCAACTAACTGTGTGGAGAAGTGATATGTCTCAGACTGGAGGCTTTAATTCTGGGGTGCAATTTACTGCGACTTCTTTCGTCTCTGCCATGGCGGTTGGTAATGTCTGCTGGTGGAGTCAGAGATCCTGGCAGAAGAACGGTAGAAAAACAAGATCAAGGTCACACAAAAGAGGGTTGTATGTTCTTGTGGCAAACCTAGTCCTCCCTGGCTGATAAAATAATCTAAAGGAAATCGTCAAATCAGGTGGAGCGAGGCGCTTCAAACTCTGTCCGGAAATTGACCTTATTTTTCTCTTCTCTCTCTGGGTTTTGAATCAGAATCTGTTTCCAGTTCATGTTGAGTTAAATGTCTTTATTCTCTTTGGTTTAGTAACCCAGAGCAGAAAGGCGTGGTGAGGGTGTCTCTGATCACAATTGGATCTAGTCTGTGAAAATGCTCTTGGCTGGACTCTGCTGGTCTTCATCATAAAGCCCGTGGGAAGCTATCAGGTATCAATATTCTGCCTTGTTCAAAAAATCTCCTAAGAAAGGTCCTGGTTTGGCCGTCTGTGATGGCTTGCGTGAACTCTGTGCGGCATCAAGTAGGGCCTGCATTCCTTCATGTTATTTTTGGTGTGGGTGAACGAGGTTTGTTCGTGAGAATTTGACTATTGAAAACAGGCAGTGCAGACAAATGAATGGCTATCTCTGGTGCACGCTTTGGGTGTATTCCAGATGTGTCAACTTGTAAACGAAGGAGGTGTCTGCTCCATGCTGGGGACCGTGTGGGCAGCTGCGTGACTGCTGATGGGTGGAGGTTTATACAGCAGTGTCCCATAAGCCCTGGGTGCTGCCTATGGCCACCACTCCTCTGACAGGGTTCCAGTGGGAATGGTAGAATTTGAGTTCTGCATCACAGGTTGTTTTGTTCCCTTCATGCCCTTGGAGGCTTGGTGACTGGTCTATGAATAGATGATTAGTACTTTGACCTATTGCATTAATTGACTGCCCTTAAGATCTGGAAAAATGGGCCAGGCACAGTGGCTCACACCTGTAATCCCAGCCCTTTGGGAGGCCGAGGCGGGTGGATCACCTGAGGTTGGGAGTTTGAGACCAGCCTGACCAACATGGAGAAACTTGATCCCTACTAAGAATACAAAGTTAGCCGGGCGCGGTGGCGATGCCCATAACCCACTACTCGGGAAGCTGAGGCAGCAGAATCGCTTGAACCCGGGAGGTGGAGGTTGTGGTAAGTGGAGATCGCACCATTGCACTCCAGCCTGGGCAACAAGAGCAAAACTCCATCTCAAAAAAATAAATAAATAAAAATAAAAATAATTCTGGAAAAATGGATTTCAGTCTCATTCAGGGAAATGTTCAGGAATCTTCCGAAAAGACAAACCCTATGGCAAAATGTGGTGACTGTCTTCAAAGTGCCTGTGGGTGGATCTTTGATGCCAAGGACTGGGTCATAGATAAAGACCTTGGCTGTCGAAGGTGAAGAATGTGCACTGCCCCTTGCAGACCACATCAGCACCCCCCACAGCTCCAGTCTCTGCAGATTCGGAATGTGCCTGGTAACATGCTCCACCCATTACCCTTCTCTCCTCAGAAAACGACATCTCCACAGAACCAAAAGGTTGAAGTTGCCCCAAGTCTTCTGTTTGGTTCACACCCCCCTGTCCATCAGAAAACGCTGCTGTTTCCACCATGAGAATCTAACTGGGATCCACCCCTTCCCGTCAATTCCCGCTAGATCCTAGACATGCCTCTTAGTTCAGTCTCTTCCTCACTGGTGCCTGGGCCCTTCTGAACCTCCTCTGCCCAGTCCATTCTCACATGGGAGCAAGAGATCCTCTGAAAATACAGTCAGGTCTGGTTCCTCCTCCATTCAAAATCCCACAACGAGTCAAAGCCGAAGTCCCACCATGTCTCCAAGGATGGTTCTCAAATGCTTCCCCCAGGGGACATTTGGCAGTGTCTAGAGGCAGCTTTGGTTGTCAGAGGAGGGAGGAGGGGATGCTACTGGATCTGGGGGTCAAGGCCAGCAGCACTGCTCAACATCCTACAAAACGCAAAGCCCCGCCACAGAGAAGCAGCTGGCCTAAGATGCCAACCGTGTCAAAGTTGAGGAGACCTGACACAGAAACTGTCATTTCCTGTCGGCCTGGAATAGTGAATAGGGTAGGGCCTTCTTGTGTACTCTAACAGAAAGTGGCCAAAGGTATTTGTTCTTATTTTTGCCATCTCTATTGCATATAGGAGGGGCCAGGAAAGATGATTGCTTTTAGTTAGGAATGCACTGAGCTACAACCAAAAAATCCTCAACTGTGGCTTGAACAAATTGATGTATCAGAGGTCTTTTTTTAAATACTTTTTCACCATATAAATGTTTGGAGCTACTTCAGGGCCATTATGCTCACCCAAAAGTGCCATGATGGATCTATGTCCTTGGGACCTCCTGCCCTGTCATTCTTGACAATTGACCCTCATGGTCCTTGTTCCTGGATGGCTTCCATGATCCAGGCATGAGGAAGGGAAAGGGGGAAGAGCATAAGACCAAGCACGTCTTTCTCTTTTAAAATGTGTTTCCAGAATCTCTACCCAGTTGCTTCTATGAATGAGACTCTCTGGAAAATACAGATTTCAGTTGTGCCATCCTAAATAAAAACCCCTTAATAAAAATATCGGGAGGGAACCATCAGCATTTGAGATGCTTCACAACCACTGACTAGGGCCATAAGAGTACTTTACGGGCTTCTGGTTAAGGTGAACTTGTTCTTTCTTGAGGTCCTCTGACTCTGTCTATGGAACCATTCTCCTCCTAGTCAGCTTGCCGCCAAAACTCAGCATCACATGGTCAGTGCTTAGTAATAAAAAATACATCTTTTTCCTAAAGGAAATACTTCGTCACAGAAGTCCAAGTTCACGTCTAGAACCAGAAATACCATCGGACCCAGCAATCCCAGTACTGGGTATACACCCAAAGGATTAGAAATCATTCTGTAAAGACACATGCACACATGTGGATTGCAGCACTGTTCACAATAGCAAAGACTTGGAACCAACCCAAATGCCCATCAATGATAGATTGGATAAAGAAAATGTGGCACATATACACCATGGAATACTATGCAGCCATAAAAAAGGATGAGTTCTTGTCCTTTGCAGGGACATGGATGAAGCTGGAAACCATCATTCTCAGCAAACTGACACAGGAACAGAAAACCAAACCCACATGTTCTGGCTCATAAGTGGGAGTTTAACAATGAGAACACATGGACACAAGGAGGGGAACATCACACACCAGGGCCTATCGTGGGGTGGGGGGCTGGGGGGGGACAGCATTAGGAGAAATACCTCATGTAGATGACAGGTTGATGGGTACAGCAAAGCACCACGCATGTATATACCCATGTAACCTGCACGTTGCGCACATGTACCCCAGAACTTAAAGTATATATACATATAAAGTGCAAGGTTACAACAGACCTTCAAGGTCACCCACATTTCCTAGGTAACATCGTGGATCAGCATTTACCTAAAATATCTCTGGTAATGGGGACTCACCAAGCTAAAAGACACCTCCAACCTCAGAGGAATCTCTGTTTCTTCATATCCAATGAGAATTTTCAAACCTTCAACTCCACTCACTGCTTCCAGTTCTATCCTTGAGGAGATCTAATCTTCCCAGGTTACAGAAGCCCCGGGATGGTTAATGGCGCAGAAGGGATGCCATCTACCTTTTTCATTTGCGGATACTGGGGTGCTGACTGTGAGTTTCAGATGCAGACTTCATGGTAATTCAGTGCTTTCTCTACTAAAATCACAGAGCACAAGGGCAGACCACACCCTACCCTCCTCTAGGCATTCACACTGTAACAGAGCAGGGTCTTGGCGCAACCTTGCAGCCCACACCTGTACTATACCCTGCTGTAGTCTGGCATGAGGCTGGGTCCGGGGGCTAGATTTATGAAAGCACAGTTCCTGACTGGGTGAGACATCCAGTCTGGTTGGGGAGGCTGATGGGTGTGGCAGGTGAGCTGGGTGCTTTGGGAACATGAAGGAAGTGGATGTAATCTGCCTAGGAGCATCACAGAGGGCTTCCTGGAGTCAGTGACGTGGTTTGTGTCCACAACCTCCCTTTACTAAGGATATGATGACACCCTGTGCTTCCAGCTAGGGGCTCAACTCTTTCAACTCCTGGGGTATCCTTGCACGCAATCTTCCCAGAGGTGGTGGGAAGAAGGTGGCCTGAAATAGCACCCTTATAGGTAAGAAATGTTCTAAATCTACACAGCTGTGATGTTTGAACAACTCTGGGAATATGCTAAAAACCATGGCATTGGCCAGGCATGGTGGCTCACACCTGTAACCCCAGCATGTTGGGAGGTCAAGGTGGGTGGATCACCTGAGGTCAGGAGTTCAAGACCAGCCTGGCCAACATGGTAAAACCCTGTTTCTACTAAAAAATTATAAAAATTAGCTGGGCATGGTGGCAGGCACCTATAGACTCAGCTACCCAGAAGGCTGAGGCAGGGAGAATTGCTTGAACCCAGGAGGCTGAAGTTGCAGTGAGCCAAGATCACACCACTGCACTCCAGCCTGGGCAACACAGCGAGACTCCATCTCAGGAAAAAAAGAAAAAAAAAGAAAAAAAAAAAAACATGGCATTGTGCTTTTTAAATGGGAGACACATGCACACATGTGGATTGCAGCACTGTTGTAGGTTACAGCGTGTGAATGTGTTTTTAAAATTTTGCCATGAGATTTTATTTATTTTATTTATTTATTTATTGAGGCAGGGTCTTACTCTGTTGCCCTGGCTGGAGCACAGTGGCGTGATCTTGGCTCACTGCAGCCTTGATCTCCTGGACTCAATTGATCCTCCCATCTCAGTTTCCCAAGTAGCTGGGACTACAGGTGGATACTACCACACCCAGCTAATTTTTGTATTTTTTTAAAGAGATGGAGTTTCACTATGTTACCCAGGCTGGTCTTGAACTCCTAGGCTAAATCAATCCTTTGGTCTCCATCTTCCAAAATGCTGGGATTACAGGCATGAGCCACCACGCCCAGCCAAGATTGTATTCTGTAACCCACACCTGGTCAACTCACAAAATCCAGCCATGTTCATTCCGCCACTGGCAGTTTCTCTGGGAGTGGGCATCTCAAGCCCCTGCAGTGGTGCCCCTCACTCAGATTTCTGTTCATCTCTTTCCCATCAATTAGCAACTTGGCCATCACCCCACTCCCCCACCCACAAGAACCCCTGTACCTCTCTGACAACCTCACAGGTGATTTGGGGGCCATGCTGCGGACATTTGGACAGCAGTCCATTCTCTTTTCTGCTCCAAGTATGGTACTAGACCAGCAGTGCCAGCATCCCCGGAGGGTGTTAAAAATGCAGAACCCCAGGCCCCACCCTTGATAGGCTGAATCAGAATCTTCATTTTAACCAGATCCCCAAGTGGTTGGAATGTACATGAAAGCTGGAGAAGCCTTGGTCCAGGAAGCCACTTCTCAAACCAGGCTGCACATGGAGGACCTTTAAGGAACAGACATGGGACTCCTACCTCCAGAGTCTCCAGGGATTTCATTGCTTTGGGGGCAGCTCTTGTGTGGCAAAGTGGCAACAGTCCCCAGGTGACTCTAACATGCAGCCTAGGTTGAGAAGCCCCGATCTTATGCACACAGAAGTTTTGCTTTACGTGGTTATTTTGTCTAAAGCCAAAGCGGTTCATTAATCCTCATATTGTCTCCACCCATCAAAACCCAGCCTGACAAATCCCTGCAGTGGGTCTCCCCTGCACAACACCGGCTCACTCATGTCATTTCATCTTCACCCAGCAATCTCTGCCCGCCATTGTTAAACTTGGCCCCGGCCACACCAGGGTTCACGGAGATTGTCCAAATACTGAACTTCAAACAAACAAAAAGAAAATAACACTTGCTAATGCTTTGTGATAAGCTGCCTTTATCAGCCCCCTTTGCTCTCGGCTGGCACGGCTGGTCTGATGGCTCTCGGTGACATGCCGTACGTAAACACCACCTGTTTGTGCAGGATGACACCGGGCTGGTCCTGCTACTGGTGTTATCACGAGGAAGCACTAGGCTGGGTGTGTGAGTATTTGGACGACACTCGGGGAGTATGATAACAGTGCGTTGGACCTGCCCCAGGGGTTGCTGAATCACAGCCTCGGGGCTTTGTGGAGACCTGCTGGGTTGTTGCTTCCTGGAAGGTAGATCGCTGAGAAAGGGACTTTCACTTCTTCCTGCCTCGGTGGCTCCCTTTCCAGTGTCTAGACTTTGCGTTCACAATGGCAAGCGCCTTCCGGATTCCATTCTCTATTTGCTGCCAGTTTCCAAAGCTGCATATCTAAATTGGGATTTCCTGGATTCCCAGAGTCTTGGGTTGGAAGGGGCCCTTTTTGGGCGAGTGGTCAGAATGCACTGTCTGAAACCAAGCTGTCACCTCTCCCTGCCGCGTCTGAGCCTCATATGCTGGGATGTATGTCTGAGAACAGAAAGACTGCTTCTCATTTCCAGGTTCCCCTTAGGAGTGATTTTGTGCAATGGTGGCAGCAGCCTTTGCCACCATTCTCTGGGTTTTGCAGAGATGGAAAACACTACAAACGTGGTGTGCATGTTCTCCAAGATGGTGGAGAGTCTAGAGCTCTTTCTCCTCCTGCCTTAAGATGCATTTGAGTCCCCCTGGGATCTCATTAAAATGCAAATTATGGTTCTCTGTGTCTGGGGTGGGCCTGGGATTCCGATTTCTGACAAATTCCGGGTGATGCTGCTACTGCTGCTGTGGGATGACACCTTAGTCGGGAGGGAGATCCCAGACTTCATTTTCTTGAGGCTGAAATCAAAGAGAGAGGAGTCAATGTGTCCCTTCCCCACCTCTCATTCTTTGAAGACTCCAGGTTCTTGTTTGGGCTCCAGCTAAGGGTGGATGGGCTGTGAAAGGGTTACAATGATGGTCCCCTAGGTTGGTGACTGTCAAGGAGCCACAACTGCAGGGATTCCCAGCTTTGTGCAGTCCCCTCTCCTTGAATGCAGCTGGGATTATGACCCACTTTAACTAATAAGAGGGCTGGCAGGGGGCTGTGGCCATTCCAAGCCTCTATTTTAAGAGGTCCTAGAAGCTCCTGCTTTTGCATTGTAGAGACCTCTGAACTGCCATATAAGAAGTCTGGCCACCTGTTGGAGAGACCACATGGAATGGCCACATGGAAAATGAGTAGCACTGAGGAGACCTAGACAGATAGCACTGCTACCCCAGTTGAACACAGCCCTTCAGCCCACCAGTTAAATGTAGCCACACAAATAACCACCTGCAAAAGAGCAGAAGAATCACCATGCTGAGCCCAGGCTGGGCTGCAAGAATCCTGTGCAAATAAGACAGTGGCTGTTTTCAACCACTGACCCTCAAGGTGGTTTGTTACACAGTGACAGATAACCAAAACAGTGACTATATGATTTATCATTCAAAAGGATATTTTGATAGTGAAAAGTGGTACTATTAATCATTACCCCAGAGCAACAACATACCACAGGACTAGCCCAGGAAAGATAGAACATGTGGTTGGTCAGCCTCGTGGTGAAGAGCTCTGTGACCAATCAGTGAACATCTCCCTATGTGTAGGGTACACTTTCCACTGCAGGTGATAGGAACCAAGCTCTCACTGGCTTAAATCAAAGAGACCACCCGTGGACTTAAAATCAGAAAGCCCGGGAGCAGTCTCACTGGGGGAAGTCTCCATCCCCAGGTTCCCGCATCATCAGGGCTCAGTCCCTCTCCATTTCTGCCTTTCTTTTCATTGATTTAATTTTTTTTCCCCCAGCACTCTCTTGATGCAGCAAGGTGATCCCCTAGCAACTTCAAGCTTGCATTAAATTCCAGTCTAACCAGAGACCTGGACCTTGGTCTTGCGGCATTGACTGGCAATGTTAGTTGTATACCATGAGCCAGTCCCTGCAGGAGGAGTAAGTGAGGCTCTGATTGGTATGTGAGTTGCAAGGATACCTCAGATCCAGGGGTGGATCAGTCCCATCCTTCCATCTAGGGTAGGGTGGGTGGTCACTCGGGAGAGCTTGGGCCTGTTTGAGACCTGGGGATTGGAGGGTGTGTAGGCACAGAGAGCAGTTTTTCAGTGTTTGTCGTTTCCCAAGTTCTGCACTCCATGGGGTTGCTGCTTTTCATGAGGTATAAACTATTCCTGCAAAGCCCCTATTAAAACCAAGCTGCAGCCCTGGTTGTGGCCAGAGGCCCATGGCAGTGCTAGGGAAGGTCTCACTGGGTTCCCATGTTCGGCTTCCAAGCAGTTCACAAGTGCAGCTGCTGAGAAGAGAGGTTGTCCGTGCTGGGGTTTCACCAACTTGTACACAAAAGCCTCAGAGGTGAGTGAGTGAGGGATCTCCCGTTAAAAGCTCTGTCCTGAGACTTTCTAGAGCAAACTGATCTCAGCCCCACTCTGAACCCAAACCAGAGAGAAGAAAGATGGCTCCATCTGTGAGCTCCTGCCAAACACGCAGGGTGAGCCTGAATGTTCTCTGTGGGGAGGTTAATAAGGACAAATGACTCAGAGCCAGAGCTGGACAGGAGCCTGACGTTCCACCAGCTGTACTAGGCACTGGAAGAGGGAATCATCAACGGGAGAGTTTTCACTTCCTCATTTTGCTGTTTGTGAGCAGGACAGTGGGTATCTAGCTGCCTGGAGCTTTCCCCCCAGACCCTGGGCTCCAGCCACACTGGCTTCCCACAGTACACAGAGGAGCTGTGTTTGCTTCTGGATTGGGGACTTTCCCTCCCTTTCCCTTGGCTAGGAAAGCCCTAAAGGTCCACTTCAACCGAGTCTCTCTCTCTCAGCTGCCCCTGGTCTTAGCTTGCAGTTTCAGTGATCTGTCACTGCATCGCTGGATGGCTTACCTTAGTGTCTTAAAGCAACGTTCATCATTACATCTTGCAGTTGTGAAGGTTGGCTGGGCTCAGTTGGGCGGTTGCTTTAAATGCAGTCAGAGGATAGCTAGAGCTGCCTGGCCTGAAGGCTCAGCCACACTGGACATCTAGGAGGCTCAGTTATATGGCTAGGGACAGTCAGCTGGGACTGTGCAAGGAAACACTTATGTTTCTCTTCTTCCAGGAAGACCTCCCTGTCACCCCACCAGGACCCTCCCGTATCTTGTTCATAGAAACATTTAGTAATATCTTTGAAATCAGCTTTTCTTAGCTTTGGCTGCGTGACAATATTGTCTGGGAAACTTTTGACAAATATCCACACCTGGACCCTGCCTCCTGAGATTCTAGCTTCATTGGGCTGTGGTGGGGTCAAGGGGACTTTCGGAAGCTTCCTAGGCAATTCTGTGCACAGCCAGGGCTGAAAACAAAAGGATGAATGAATTTACAAGTGATTCATTGAAATGGAGTATCCTGGCTAAACGCTACAAGCACAACAATTTAGAAAATAAATATTTAGAAACTAAATACTGATAGGGTAGCCAAGTGGGAAAACAACAGGAAGACATGAGTAGTATAAGAAAATAAAAATACAGAAAATAAGAATATGGAAACACGATCACAATGGGATCAAAAAAAATGGGAGTTTTTTTGTCAAGTGAGACTACGATGAAAAATGAAAAAACTATGGTGGAGCCTCAGCTTCTATTCTGGACAGGTTAAAAGTAAAGAGGGCAAATGTTCCCTCCAAAACAGGGCCCTTGTAGGGATCCCCTTCTTCCTTAATAGTATATCTTAAAGTTCATAATAGACACAGAAAACTCTATGTTCAACAAATATATTTTTTCTGTCTACTAAAGTAGTAAACAACTTAAAAATATGTCTAGATGCTTCATAGTATTTTCTTTAGAATTGGCCATCTAAAACATTTCTGTATGAGAGATGTAGTGTGTACAGACACAAACATGTGCACGCAGAGTCTATTAGGGTAGGAGAGTTCATCCAGACAGAAGTCCCTCATAGCTTGCCACAGGGCTCTGCACTTATCCCTTGCTACTCACTCTTTTTTATAAAAATTTGGCTGAGGCCAGGCACGCTGGTTCATGCCTGTAATCCCAACACTTTGGGAGGCCAAGGTGGACAGATCACAAGGTCAGGAGTTCGAGACCAGCCTGGCCAACATGGTGAAACTCTGTCTCTACTACAAATACAAAGATTAGCTGGGTGTGGTGGCACGTACCTGTAGTCCCAGCTACATGGGAGGCTGAGGCAGGAGAATTGCTTGAACTCGAGAGGTCGAAGTTGCAGGGAGCTGAGATCACACCACTACACTCCAGCCTGGGCTACAGAGCAAGACTTCATCTCGGAAAACAAAACAAAATAAAACAACATCAACAACAACAACAAGAAAACTTGGCTGAAGACAGACTATTGCATCAAACTGTAAGATTCACAAAACTCAGAAGAAAATCTCATGAAATGAGTGAGAACGGCAATGATTCAACAGATGGTAGACAGTTGGACTCAATGCATTTATAAAAGTTCACAACTTATGACCTGGCATTTAAGAGGTGCTTACTAAATGTTTATCAAATGAAGAATTTCAGTAAGTTGAAATGAAGGGCTCAGAGTTCCACAGAGACAAATGTACGGTCCTTCATCTACATCTAAAATCCGATTGCACTAGCACGGAAGGCAGATGACCTGTGTTGAAATCATTGCTATCCCAGGGACTCAACCTCTAAGTCCATCCTTCCAGACAACTCAGAAGCTAAAGCCAATTCCAGGCTGCACTCACCCTGACCACGCTCCGGGGAGAGCCCCCTCCAGCCACCCCTTGTCTGATGCCAGTTTATCCTGGGAACACTTGGATGGGAAGGTAGCAAAAGAAACCAGGCAAAGCAGAAGAATCCTGAGTCTCCCCAATTTGTTCTCTTTGCAATCTCCATCAAGATTCGGCTGGGGAGAAATGGGGTTGTGGCTGAAATGAAGTTTTAAATCAGAGTTTCCAACCTTTCCAAGTATGAGGTCAGAAAAAGAATGTCATGGACTGTTCAGGATAGTAATCCCGAAGATTTAAGTCCTGATGATCTGATTTAATATGTGCGTTTTGAGAAAATGCACACTGACAAAAATGCCTTCTGTGAATTCCATAACACTTTTCAATTAAGTTTAGTAAACCAGTAATGTGAACAGCATATACTGTTAAAAATAATAGTCCAATTCATATGTATGACCGTATTTTCTCTAGGGATGCTTTTGCTATTAGGTAAGAAAATGCCTGTTTTTTAAAAATGATGACTATTTAAGTGTTTAGGAAAGAAATGATGTGAAATCTGGGAAACATGGCAAAGTATTGAAAACTTGAATGTAGTTAGTAGGCTTATGAAAGCTCATTAGACTATTTGCCTACTTAAGTGTTTGGAAATTTTTATAACAAAAAATTTAAATGAATATAATACCTGGCCCACACATTCAGACTTCCTTAAAATGATTTTGTTCCCTCTCGATAGTGACATCTGTAGCCACAGATAGGAACCAGTGGTTTTAGATTACTGGCAAATGCCTGTCGTTTAGGTTTTTAAAAAAATCTCATAGCTTAAGATGGAAGAGGGCGATGATTTGTATTTGTGTTTGCTCAAAACCTGGGCTTTTTCCATTCCGTTCTGCACCGTTAATGTCAATAACCAATCCATAAGTATGAATTGATCCTCTGTCATATGTTAGGCTCTGGAATGGGTCTAACAAAACCAAAGAGACAGGGACCTTCCTCCCCCAGGAAGCTCATGGTCATGTGGGAGAGATGGGTGCTACACAGATCGTAATGGATGATAGGTAAAATGATTGCAAGAGGTCGGGCATGGTGGCTAGCACTTTGGGAGGCCGAGGCGAGTGGATCACGAGGTCAAGAGTTCGAGACCAGCCTGACCAAGATAGTGAAACCCTTTCTCTACTAAAAAATACAAAAATTAGCCATGCGCGGTGGCGGGCGCCTATAAACCCAGCGGCTCGGGAGGCTCGGATGGGAGAATCCCTTGAACCCCGGTGGCAGAGGTTGCAGTGGGAGGCTGTAGTGAGCTCAGATCATGACACTGCACTCTAGCCTGGGTGAGAGAAAAAGACTCCATTTCAAAAAAAAAAAAAAAGTAATTGCAAGAATGCAGTATTAGGAAGCCAGGGTGAGGGGCAGGTGCTATGAGGCCACATAACATGGAGGCTGCATCCCGGGGCAGGGTGAATTCCTGGAAGAAATGAGACCTGAGTTTATCAAGCCCAGAGAACAGTCCCAGGGGCTTTCCTGACATTCAGAGAGCCCGGCCCGCAGCTCCTGCCGTGTGTGCCTCCAGGGTCTGGGATGAGGGGCTCTCCGTTTAGCAACCTAATGAGGTCATGAAGGAGCAACAGGAATGTCCGCCCGCTGCCTTCCAGCCTCTTTGTCAACAGCTGGCCTTTGAGGGTCTGCTCTTTGGTGTGTTTGATATGAAGTGGGAAAGCAAAAATAATCACCTGCCAGTGAGTCCCTCTTCCTAACAGACACAGTGATCGGGTTTCCAGAGGCGTGGGCAGAGGAGTTGCTGCTCCCGCCAGCCTTAACCCCGGGGGAAGCCCCGTCTCTGCACAGAGCATCCATCTCCCTGACTCCCGGGATGGCCCACACTCATCCGCAGCTCATATTTCCTGGGCTTTCGTGTGGGAGATGAACACAAGGAACCGCAGGCACCAAAAGACAGCGGCGAGCAGGTCATGTGGCCTGGGTCCCTGCCCACCCTGGGGTAGTAGGGAGTCAGCCCAGGAGACAGCGTTTCTGAGGATTTTCCAGGTGCCAGGCACCAGGTGAAATACTCTGTCGTGTTGGACTCACTCCTTCAGGATCTTGGATTTGCAGATTTCTCACATTCAAACCTAAACTCTTGACACCTTGCCTCCCCCTCACACCACACCCCCCGACCATCCATGCCTGTTCTTCCTGCATTCTTGCCAAGCTGCTCAGGTCAACCCCCAGGATGCATGAATGGATCACTCTGCCCTCCCGCCCACACCCAATCCATTAGCAAATCCTGCTGGCTTCACCTTAAGCCTGCACCCCCTCCCACCTCTGCTGCTACTGCCGTAGACCACCCTAGTCCACCTACCACCCGGGCGACTGCCGTCGGCTCCCACCCTGGCCCCTTGTAGACTGCTTCTAGCCCAGCAGCTGGAGATCCATGAGCCCTCGGTCAGATGGTAGCTCTGTGCTGATGCCCCTGCGCCACCCGCATCACAGGGGCCGGCTTACACTGACCCTGCGGCCACCTGGGTCCCCGTCCCCCCCTGTCAGCTCCTCTCCGTAGTCATGTGGCTGTGACTTACTCATGTATTTATTATTTGTTTGCTTCTTTGTTTCGTATTTTTATCCATTTTCCTCACTGCTCAATCCCAGAGTGAAATATAGCTGGGCCCACAGCAAGGGTCTGTGAATGAGTTAAGTGGACTGTGGCTCCGGGTCAAACCACCTGGGCTTGGATGCCAGCTCCGCCTCTTCCTAGCTGTGTAATCTTCATGGAGAGTTTCATCATTTTTGATGCCAAAGGGTGGCTAGTTCACCAGCATCCAGTAACAGGGTTCTCTCTGGCCCTAGTAATGCTAGACCACAGGCCAACCCTGCAGCCTCTAAGTGGGGCTGAGCAACTGGGTGTTGGCTGATGGGTTGTGAGCAGACATGATGGGCACCTCCTCTTCCAAGCCTAAGGGTGGGTTGAGAGGTGTTACCAGCACAATTCAGGAGAAACTGTCCTGGAGCTAGTGATCTGAGTGACTCCTGAACACCGCCTGCCAACCCTGGCCTCTGCAGCAGCCAGATTCAGCGACAGGGAAATGAAGAGTGGAAATGGTGAGACTTGAAAGAGAGCAAACCCACTCCCCCGAGAGCATGAGTGTCCAGGACTTGCAACTGCCCATGTATAGCAAGAAATTGAAGTTTCTCATCCTGCAGTCTAATCATTCCGCTTCCAGGCTGTGATCCCTGGGAAATAACCTGAGATGCACACAGACGTGTATGTGCTAGAAAGTTTGCTATTTATCACCACATTTTTAGGGAGGGGATAAATTGGAGAGTGATGTCAATGTCCAGGAAGAGGAGCTTGATAAAAAAAATTCCGAAGTCGTCCCGTGGGAGAATGCCAAGCAGCCCGGATCCAGCTGTGCTTTCCCGGGAAGGAGCCCACGGACGCACCTCCCTCTGCAGTGGAAGGACAGAGTGGGGTTCCACACAGAACCTCATGTACTGCTGTGTGGACTGTGCTCTGTGTGCGGGCAGAGAATGACACTTGAAAGTAATCAAACACATATCAACATGTTCACAGTGGTTACCCCTTGGCAGTGATGTTATATGTAGTTTCCCTTTTCTACATATGTATTCTGTATTTTCCAAATTTCCTAAAACAAGTACATTCCTTTTATCACGAAACACAAGATAGCAAGTGTTAAAGACTTACTTCGTGTCTCCTGCAACTAACTTGTCACAGGGTTAAAATGACAGCTCGTGAAATCAACCCTCTGACCTGGTGTGGCTAGAGAGCCTTGGAAAATACAATTATGTGACCTTTAAAAGAAGCCCGTGGATGGGTGAAAACCTATTAGCATGTTGAATGAGGTTACTTTAGCAAGTGACTCATCTCCAAGATCCCGAGAGGAAAATGGTAATAACCCGATGAATGAACCTACATCACACCGGGGATGGAGCACAGAACAGTGCGTTCGGATCGGTAGGGGATCGAGTCTTCCAGGCCCGTGGGGGAGCATGGGGAGGGGTTTTCCACAGCAGCAGGGGGAGGGGTTGCCTGGGTTGCTTTTCAGAAAACAAGGCCCTAAGTTCTCTCCCAGTGTGGGTGCTGAGCCCTGGCCACTGTCTCCATCACACCCATGTAGGGCCGAAGTCCCAAGCAGCAAGCAGACAGCATCCCCTAGGATCTGTGAAGCACTGGGCAGAGTTCATGCTCACTGACCCGCTTGGAGATGGCTGCTCATCCTCTCTCTCAGGCTCGCCCTCTTCCTCTGAAGCCTACCTTGCCGCACCTTGCCTCTGCCTCGCCAGGAACAGTTAAAAGCCTCTCCTGTCTGTTTCCACCCCTTGGTTCCATGGCCCCTGTCTGTGTTGTGGTCCTTTGCATCCTGCCCCAAACGTGTGCCTCTGGGAGGACGGCAGCAGGTCACGCTCATTCCAGCACACCAGTGCTTGGCCCATGCTCACTGATCTCTCTGGAGTGTCTGTATTTGGACCCAGAGTTCATATTCATTCTTCCTTTTTTTTTTTTTTTTAATTGAGATGCAGTCTCGCTCTGTCACCCAGGCTGGAGTGCAGTGGCGTGATCTCAGCTCACTGCAACCTCTGCCTCCCAGATGCAAGCAATTCTCCTGTCTCAGCTTCCCGAGTAGCTGGGACTACAGGGACATGGCATCACGTCCGGCTAACTTTTGTATTTTTAGTAAAGACGAGGTTTCACTGTAGTGGGCAGGCTGGTCTCAAACTCCTGACCCCATGTGATCCACCCACCTTGGCCTCCCAAAGTGCTGCGATTACAGGTTCATCCTCCTTTCTCTGGGTTTCCACCCTCCAAGTGATTTATCAACCAAACTACCAGTTCCCCCTCTTATGAACTGAATTGTACCTCCCCTGCATTTAAATTCAAATATTGACACTCTAACCTTAACGGACTATATTTGGAGAGAATTAAGGTTAAATGAGGTCACAGTGTTGGGGCCCCAACTCCAGTAGGACTGGTGTCCTTCAAAGAAGTGGAGATTAGGAGACAGACACACACTAAGGAAAGACTGTGAGAACACAGCAAGCAGATGGCTTTAGAAGAAGCCAGCCTTGACTCACCTTGATCTTGGACTGCCAGCCTCCAGCACTGTGAGAAATAAATATCTGTTCTCTAAGCCCCACAGCCCATGGTACATTGTTAAATCAGCACAGATGAACTGAGGCATTCCCCATGGCCAAGGACTGGGCATGTCACCCAAGTGGGGCCAGCCTGACAAACTCTGCCCTCCCCCGGAATTTGAATCTGGTGTTAATTGACCCCAAGGGTAGAAAGCGTTGGTGTTCACTCATTCTGACAGTGGTCTCTGGAGGCACCCAAGCTGTCCCAGTTCCCTTCTTTCTGAGACCTGGTTCTGGAATTCTGCTTTCAGCTCCATGAGCTATGCCAGAATCATTCATGAATTCCTTTATCTTTAGTTGGAAATGTTTTCATCGCAACCAAAAACCTCAAATAATGAAACTTTCTTTTTATTCTATCTGGTAATATAAGATTAATTAACTGCATGCTTTGTATGGTCCTTAATTTGGCCAAACACTTTCACTCTTACTGTGGCTGCAGCGATAGAAGCAGCAAGGCTTGGGATTCCCTTAGTGCTGCTTTTCATCTCCTTTTATCTCCTCCCCATCACTCATCACAGGGAGAGAGGAATGGATGAGGATGATTAATTCTCTGGCTTAGCGTGGCACTCGCCTCCACACAGGGATTTTTATCCCAAACTAAATGAACATGATGGCTTCGTGCATGGGATGAAGCCAGAAGCACCCTGGGAATGGAGACATTCCTCCACTGTTGAGGGGACATAGGAAAATGGCCGTCACTTTTCTTGCTAATGGATGACCACGAAATTATAAAGGGGCTGAGGGTCCAAGAAAAATTCATTCCTCTTTACTGTTTTGCTTTGCAGTGCTAAATTAGTAATGGAACAAGCTGGACCAAGAGTTTTCCTTCCCAAATTTAATAAAAGGCACAGGTGTGGTTGAAAGGCGCTCAGCCGTGTGCAGCTTGGGGCAGTTAGCAAAGCTGGTTCCAAGAGTTGCTATCTACACAGAATCCGTCTTGTTCTGATTTAATACAAACTCATTGCCAAGTAGCAAAACGACAAAGAACCCTTTTCTTTTCTAGTATGAATGCTTTTTTAGGCTGTATGTGTATGTTGCTTTTTAATAAATGTCTAGTTGAATACTTATCCAAAACCTTTGGCCAAATCTAAGGCAAAGAGTTCAACTTGAAGAAAGAAAAAGTAGACATAGCTTTGATATCCCTTCACTCCAATCAATCACTGAAGCCTTGTTTCCAATGATGAAAATAAAGAGATCTGGTATGCCCAGAAAGTTTTAGAAATAAACATTATCACTGACCTCCCTATTATCATTGTCATCTTCATCATCATCATCACCACCATCATCATCATCACATCATCATCACCACCATCATCATCATCACCATCACCATCATCATCACCATCATCATCACCATCACCACCATCATCATCATCACATCATCATCACCACCATCATCATCATCACCATCATCATCATCATCACCATCATCATCATCATCATCATCACATCATCATCACATCATCATCACCACCATCATCATCACCATCATCATCACCCTCACCACCATCATCATCATCACATCATCATCACATCATCATCACCACCATCACCACCATCACCATCATCACCATCATCATCATCACCATCATCATCATCACCATCACCACCATCATCATCATCACCATCACCACCATCATCATCATCACCATCACCACCATCATCATCATCACCATCATCACCACCATCACCATCATCACCATCATCACCATCATCATCATCACCATCATCATCATCACCATCACCACCATCATCATCATCACCATCACCACCATCATCATCACCACCATCACCACCATCACCATCATCACCATCATCACCACCATCACCATCATCACCATCATCACCATCATCATCATCACCACCATCATCATCACCATCACCACCATCATCATCATCACCATCACCACCATCATCATCATCACCATCATCATCACATCATCATCATCACCATCACCACCATCATCACCATCACCACTATCATTGTAACTACCATTATCACCATCGTCATCATAATCACTGTCACCATTAATCATTACCTTCATCTCTATCATCATCATTATCAAAAAGCGTCATCACTATTTGACCACTTATTATGTGCTAGACACTGTACTAACTTCTCAACATGCATTTGCTCACTTAGCATCTCAGTACCGCCTTATTTTTCTCTCTACATACTACCCAGTTTTTCTTCATTATATCATGTTTATTTATTTATTGGTATGCTGTTTCTCCCTCTCTCTCCCCTGTCCAGAATTTAAGTTCCACACCAGGTTTTCTTTATTTTATTGACAATAGGACTCCCAAAGCTTAGCCCAGTGCTTGTCATATACCAGGTGCCCAATAAATAGTAGTTCAATAAAATAATATTCTTTATAACTCCATGAATAGCTACTATCACTATCTTTATCATGGAACTGAGGGGGAAATGAAGCTTGGAGAAGCTAAATAACTTGTCCAGCGTTGTCACAGTCAGAATTCTGAGTTCAGTGGTGAGCTCTTTAACCTCTGCTTCCTAGTAGACTTAAGTTGTGGCTTCATCTGCCCCAGAATAAGCAAGGTGTAGATGCTTCAAGACTTTTAAACTTTGATGTCCGCAGTTACTTTTGCTAAGCAAATGAAATGCATCTCCACTTTCCAACCTTTAAGGGTAGAAAAGCGCCACACATCTGCTCCTCTGTTTAACATGAATACCGGAGCTTGTAGTCTCGGAAACACTTAAGACCTGCCAAAGCAAGAGCCATTTGCCCAAACTGAAGCAGGGGTAAAAGTTGATGGACAAGACTCTAATTAAACCGTAATTTATAATTTAACAACCTAGATCTTTTAGGTCATAAAGAACTTTGATCCTAGAAACCATGCTAATAATAGTTCCCCCACCCCCACCTCCTCCATCTCTGTCCAGCTTCCCTAACTTCAGGATGGGTGCTGCAGCGGTGTTGAAAAGAAATTAGTTCCCTGCAGTGGCTGAATGAGCTGCCTTTAAAAATAACAACCACCCCACAAGGGGGCTTGAGATAGCAATCTCCCTTTGGGCTCCCTCGGTGAGGACATCATTTGCATAGTGATGCTTGCCAGATGGTTCTGAGACAAATTCCAGTAACCGTGATGATGGAGGGGCTGCCATTGCTTGGGGTGGGGATGCCTGGGGATGGGTTGATGGAAGAGAGGAGGCTGCTTTTTAATGTTTTCACGGGGAGAGATCAAGGTTTAAAAAATAGTGATAAACAAAAATATTTAAGAAAAACTAATCTTGCGCAATTGGAAGATTGGGTGGTTCTGAGAATGGACGTGAATGTGGGGCAGTAGACAGGCTGAGACGGTAGGGATGTCATCACTCATGGAGCAAATGATCCTTTCTCATTGAGCTGGAAAGGTCCGGATAAGTAGTCCCAGACGTGAGGATTACAGAGACCAGGAAATTAAAAATGAAAACAGGTGGATTGACATAGGCTCATCACATTTTATATGCCAATTAAGTAATTGAAAAATAAGCAAACAGATGAACAAATATGATGAAACCCTATAATCTACCCCCATGACCAATTAATTTATTTTAAAAAGAACACTTTAACACAAAAAAGTGGAAGGAACACAGTGACAGATAAAGAAAAGATTGCCCCGGGAAAGGGCAGTTGACACTCTTACAACACATTCGTACATATTTACATGGTCATTTTTCTTGTTTGGTGCAACTTTGTTATAGACCCGCTGAGCCCAAGGTCTGGCATTTGTCGGCTGACTGTACATCCTAGTTGGGCTGGGACAGTTTAATGAAGGCTAGTTAATTAATTAATGTCTACAAATTGATTCCAGTGCCTCCTTTCATTCTCCAATTTGGACAATAAATTAATGGTTATCCTAAGAATTTGGGGGACTCTAATGTAGATAGTGCTCAAGACTGATTTTACTTCATGACAGTATGGAGATAATTTTTAGTGTTCCTTTAAAATGCTTTTATTCTAGATTTCAGTGGGAGGAAGTAAGAACCTGGTGCCCTGGTGCCTTGAGAAAGTTTGCTCTCTCTCTGTCACTCATCTCCCTTTTCTGTTCGTGTGCATGAAATTCACTGGATACTTAGCACCTGATTTCAACAGAGACACATCACAAAGGGGCAACAGATGTGGTCAAAACAATGGGTCTATTTGTCTATTTCCTTTGCTGTATTTTACTGCCCACATGTTGCATCTCCTTACAGAATCACTCCATTAAATAATAAAAGAGATACCTCTCTCTATCATCATTTTCTACATTGTCTGCAAATAGTCAAAAAAGCAGGGATGGAGAATTTGATGCAAAGGGGTGTTGTCAAGATGAAAGTCAAAATAGGCAGCATACAATACAATTTCTGTGTTCACTGAGTGAGACAGTGCGTCACCTTCAGAACAACCACTAGTCACCTTGAATCTTAGCTCAATTTAGCAACCCAAAATGCTAGATAATGACCTTGATGATGATGAAGATGGCGATGATGGTGGTAGTGATGATGGTGAGGATGATGGTGATGGTGAAAATGGTAATAATGGTGATGATGATGGTGGTGGTGGTGATGGTAGTGAGGGTGACGGTGATGAAGATGGCGATCATGGTGGTAGTGATGATGGTGAGGATGATGGTGGTGGTGAAAATGGTAATAATGGTGACGATGATGGTGGTGAGGATGACGGTGATGAGGATGGTGATGATCATGGTGATGGTACTCATGAGAATGACGATGGCAGTGATGATAATTGAGACAGTCACCTTAGGGTCTGCTGGGCATCGTGGCATGATGAATGCCGCTTGTGTGCAAAAGTACTTCATTGATTGTCTTGGAAAGGAAGGGTGAGTAGACATAGTTTGGTGCCCATTCCCCCAAATAACCCATTTTCGACCCAATAAGTCTAAGAATATTAGATTTAAAGGGCACTGTCAAAATCTTGTGGTCCAATTCACTCGTTTTACAGATGAAAAAATACTGAAAGTCTGGACAAAGGAAGCTCTGGACAAGGAGTCTGTAATCTTGCTCAAGGCTATAGGTATCCCTATGTCATGGGTAGCAATTTTTTTAACCTGTGAGGAGGGTGGTTGTTGCTTCATCCTTCTTAGACTTGCTCTGCCAGGCAGGCACAAGAACACCTACAATGAGCTGAGCTAGGCTTTCCTTTGCCAGAGGATTACATCATCCAGACACTTTACTTCCTAGACTGTCCAGGATCCACTCCCAGTGGCATCCCCCATAGAAGCCAGAGGAGGTCTTCGGGGGGCGAGGTCTGGTGGAGTCACCATTTCCTTAAGAGGAACATTTTGGCTTACAGGCAAGAGTTCTCATTTCTGAGTGACCAAACCAACAAAACAAATACCTGCTGTGTGTGTGTGTGTGTGTGTTTTGTGTGTGTGTGTGTGTGTGTGTGTTTCCTATTGGAGGGTTATGGAAGAAGTGACACTGGAGACACTGCCGTAGGCACACGCTGCCATACCAGTCAGAGCCTTCTGAAGGAGACAAGAGCCAATTGCCGGCATCCAGAGCAGCAGCCAAAATATAGGAAGCTTCAGTCCCTGACCCGTTCAGATTCAGAACCTCGCAGGTTAACATTTAACATGTGACTTGCCTGGTGGGCAGGTTTCTTGTGGCATCTGCGGAAGACTCAGTGGGACTGGAATGGTGATGACCTCATTGGGGTATGGTGCTCTTTGGGTCTGGCTACCATTAAGCCCAGAGCAGTTTAAATGACTCCAAAGCCAGCTCCACGCTCTCTGTGGGACTTGGAAAACCAGGTGTTTATCCTTAGGGTAGAAGAGGTGGGTTTTTTGGGGGTGGGGGGAATTCAGGCTTACCCAGGGACATCTGTGCTGACCACAGAGCAATCGTGGGAGCTTACTGGGAAAAGGACATGTGGCAGAGCTAAGTCAAGGAGAAGGCAGATGCAGGGCTACAGGGTGAATTTTCTGGGGAATTATGTTCCATAGAGTAACAGTTTTGTAATGTGGCTGTTCAACGAACAATACTCAGGTTAGAGAGCTGGTCTGTCCACTACTGCAATTGTATAAAAAGAGGTAGATGAAAACACAGCTGGGCACATTGTTGAATGGTTTCAAATTCTGGAGATTGAGAGAGTAAACTAGATCTAAGATCTGAGAGTCAACTAATTCACTTGAAAAGCACGCAGTGACTTGCTTCTATTTAAGTCTTTGGTACATAGTAATACCTCACTTAACTGGGGTTTAAAATATCAGGCACACTTAGCCAGCTGAACAAGAGCCAAGAATTGGCAAGAAAATACAAAATGACTCAGAAAATTGCTCATACATTTAACTGAGAGTGCCTAAGGATCTCATTCATGACCTAGTGACTCCTGCTTCAGACACAATCCTAACAAACTTGGCCGTCTGATTCCCCAGCTGTAGCCAATCAAGAAGAGTACATTTAGAAAATCGAGGAAGAGTATTACAATTTTTAACACATTAATAACAAGGAATAGATGTGAATAGCACATCACTAAGAAAACAAAATAGATAGAACTATTCAGAAGTATGGCAATCGGAGGCCATCTAATGAAAGGGCAAATAGTTGTACAAATTTCAGCAGCACATGAAGAGGGGGAACAGGTGATGAGCATCACGTCCTTATCACTATCACCATCCTCATCACTATCATCACCATCCTCCTCACCATCATTATTGCCACCGCCACCACCATTATCGTCACCATCATCATTACCACCATGAAGAAGGGAGCAGATTATGGGTCATCAGTAAGAAATCCAATTATGTTCAGGGATCTGGATTAAATAAGCCAGAATAATACACAATGTATCTTATAAAAATTTGTAATGAAACATTAAAAGATAATCAGTAACCTAGAAATTTCCAACACATATGGAAAACGTGATGAATATTTGTATTATAAAATAATACCAGCCGGGTGTGGTGGCTCATGCCCGTAATCCCAGCACTTTGGGAGGCCAAGAGAGGTCAAGAGTTCAAGAACAGCCTGGCCAACATGGCAAAACCCCGTCTCTACTAAAAATACAAAACATTAGCCAGGCAGGCTGGAGGGCATCTGCAATCCCAGCTACTCAGGAGGCTGAGGCAGGAGAATTGCTTGAACCCGGGAGGTAGAGGTTGCAGTGAGCCGAGATCACACCGCTGCACACCAGCCTGGTGACAGAACGAGACTCTGTCTAAAACAAAACAGACAAAAGAAAACACCTACATATCAGCACAGCACAGTGATATAAACAACTGAAAGAGAAAAACAGACAAAGGCAGGATGTGATCAGGCATCTCACGAAAACATGGCACCAATGGCCAACGTTCACATGAAATGTGCTCCAGCGCTGTTAGTCATCAAATACAGGCACATGTTAAAAACACAAGATTTTACTTCTGTCTGCCAGGTTGTCCAAGATTTAAAAGAACCAGAATGTTCCATGTTGGTTGGAATTTGGGGGAAGTAAACCCCCTCGGACATGGCTGGTCTACATTTTGGAGAAGCCAAGTTGGCACTTTTTATCAAAATGCAATTTCTCCATTTACCAAATTGACCTAGAAATTTCATTTCTAGAAAGTAACCCACTAAAAAATAAGCATAGGGATCTATTTATTCAACATAGAATCAGAAAAAAACTGGAAACAGCCCCAAGCCCATTCATAGGAGACAGGGCAAGAACATTAAGAAATATTCACACAGTGAAATAATATGAAACACATTGTAAGTGAGATATCTTTGTAAATCAACATGGACAGTGTATTATAAATGAATTACATAGTTAATGAAAAAAGGAAATAGAATAATTGTATATGTACTATGATTCTTTTGGTATAAGGATGATGATGTTATTCAAACCTTGTTTATGCCACACTGTTGGAAACTATTCTCATTTCTTGGAAGATGATGTATTCTCTAGGAGCAAGGTCTTTAAAATTTTTTGCAAAAAAAAAGTCGGGGGGAGGTCTTTAAACCAAACTCATCCAATCCGTGGTCTAGCATGGCTTTGAATGTGGTCTAAGACAAATTCGTAAACTTTCTTAAAACATTATGAGATTTTTTTTTTTTTTGCAATTTGTTTTTTCAGTTCATCAGATATCGTTAGTGTTAGTGTATTTCATGTGTGGCCCAAGACAATTCTTCCAATGTGGCCCAAGGAAACCAAAAGATTGGACACCCGTGCAAACTTTTTATGTTAAAAAAATGTTTTGTTTAACTCCACAGTTGAACAAACAATGCCGTTGGGGGTCTCAAGCTCCATTTGATTTTATAGCATTAAATGCTTGTTGTTTTCAGCTTGTATAATTAGATGCTTGCTTTATGCTGTGTACTCTGCCGAGTCTTTACAAATATCACCTAATTTCACCTTCACTGCAACCCTCTAAGATTGCATTTCCTTATCTGAGGCTGAGTTATTAAGAAAACTGCCCTAGGTGTCCCATTCAAAAAGCGGCATAACCAGGATTCAAACCCAGGTCTGTCAGCCTCCCAAGTCTGGGTTCTTGGCGATTCACTCGTTCATTCATTTATTCACTCCTCAAATATTTGCTGAAGACCTTTTATGAGCCAAAATGTACTGCACCTTTTTGTTTGCAAATGTGATTAGGAATATAAACTTTGTGGAATCACCTCTAGAGTGCATGGGAGTTGGTCCATACTTGAAGAATTCAGAGATAAAGGATGCATATTCTGTTTCTCACATATCAGACATAGAATTTCCGCAGCAGCTTTATTTTGCCCCCACCTTCCCTTTTTTTTTTCCTGGAGACAGAGTCTCACTCTATCCCCCTGGCTGGAGTGCAGTGGCACAGCGTCAGCTCACTTCACCCCTGGTTTCAAAGAATTCTCCTGCCTTAGCCTCCCGAGTTGCTGGGATTACAAGCGCCTGCCACCATGCCCAGCTAATTTTTATATTTTTAGTAAAGACAGGGTTTGGCCAGGCTGGTCTCGAACTCTTGACCTCAGGTGATCTGTCTGCCTTGGTCTCCCAGTGCTGTGATTACAGGCGTGAGCCACCACACCCAGTCTGTTTTGCCTTTGTCATATCCATTTCGTGACATAATATAAGTCCTGGGACTTAAAAACATTAGGAAATGGAAACCCAAACTCAAAGGAACTAAGAGGACTTTGGGAAAAGTAAGAGGTAATTAAGACAACTGGAGACAGAATTATGAGATTAATTTGAGAACAGCAAAAGTCATTCTGACTTAGGTCTAATGGCTTAGGTGGGGGGCAGGGGAAAGTCAGTGTGCTAGAACTAAAACAGTCAAGAATTAAAAGGCAGCCCCATATTTCCAGACTGAAAAAACTGCAGTGCCCTTGTGGTCGGAAATGAGAGACAGATTGGGATTTCGCCTATGATAAAAGCATGAGGATGTACCGTGCAGACAACATGGAAGCCATTCACCATGTCATGGTGCTACAGGTCATGGGGAAGCCAGGAGCCAAGTGTGAGGAGAGGCTGCCCATCCGGACTTGCACCTGCATGTCTAGGTCATGCTCCAGGTACCCAGGCCAGAGCTTCCGGCCCAAATGGCCCCAGGCTCACTCCCAAGGCCTGTGCCTGTCTCATTCACAGCACTTCTTTTACAGATGAGCCTGAAGAGGTGGTGGAGGGATGGCTGGTTGCAAGGGATATGAGCAGAGCTTGGATGCATGCCTACGGCATGTGTATTCGTGAGCCTGAGACCCCTTGACTCACAGAAAGGAACCACGATGAGCGGAGGAGGTAGACAGGCCATGGTCTGGGGCTGAGGAGTGGCTTTCCCCATACCTACCTGTCAGCATGGAACTTCTAGGAGTATGAGAATTCTGCATTCAAACCCCACCTTCCAGATAGTCATGAAGCTCCCTTTGTCAAGTCAGGACAATAAATTCTATTTAGCTCTTTGATTTATAATGTTAAAATATCTGAATCTAAGACGTGGGTTTTCATATTGACTTGTGTCCTGGGTCCTGCACATGTTATGAGTATATCTGGCCTTGGCCCCAAATGCACTAAAATTGAGGTAGCCAGTCAACAAGTCCAAAAGTTTTCAGGGGCCATTATCTTCCGTGTTCCAAGAGAAGCAGCCTATCTCCCCCTTTGCTATGAGCTCCAACAGGGCGAACATCTCCACTGCGAGGGAAGGCTGGAATGTGTGATTGACACGTAACCAGCAGGATAGAGTTTAAAAGCGTCCTACACATAGGATGGCTATAACGCATCATCCAAACCAACGTTTACCTTTGAGAGTTGAAAAGTACGCTAACTGGGATGCCAGCTCAGCAGGCAGAAACTGAGACCATCCTACGCAAACCTGGACACGTGGTCGTGTATCTAGATAACCCTCCCAAAACCCAGAATCAGCCTCTCCGATTCTTCCAGGCCACTGCTGTCGCCACATTTTCAAGAGGAAAGCAGGAAAGTGAAGTGGTGTTTTTTGGTTTTCTTAGGGAAAGGGGAACAGGTTTGGGGAAGGCAAGTGAAAGTCAGTATCTCATGTCCGTAGCTGGGACCTCTGCTAGAGGGAGTTTCTTTTTCCTGTTGAGAAGAAGGAAAACATAGTGAAACATGTCTTTCCTAAGAGACATGACTTTTTTTAAAGTCTTCAAAAAAAAAAAAAAAAAAAGAGGGGCATCAGATGCTCATCCAAGCACAAAACCGAGCTTGCTGTGGAATCCTAGACAAGTCACTTCAGTTGGTGGGCTCCCACTCCTTCTCAAGAGGGAACATGAGATGGAGAACTTTCTCAAAACCACTTATCCCTGTCACCTACCCTATCGCTGGGACCATTATCCGTAGATATTTGTGGGATAAACAACAAAGAAAGGAATGAATGAACCAATTCAAGGGTTAGTTCAGATGACTTCGCTCAGTCCTTGAACTGAATGAAGCACTTCCTGCTTTCTTTCTTTATGACTCAGACGTCTTTAGGAACCGTATAACCAAACCCTTCCCAGTTCACAAGGTCGTGGAATTGGAAAATGAAGATGAGGAAGTGCTGCTGCTGTGTTTTCAAAACTTTATTTTATTTGCAAAAAAACCTTAAAATGTGCAACCGTAAAAACCACTCTTTTCATTGTTGGCTCAGAACATCACCAACCTGTGTATTTCAGCTCCTGGTTAACTTTGACTAAAGAGCAGTGACTCAGCAGCAGGCATCCCAGAAAGCTCGGTCTTCTTAGACCAGCCGCCTCTTTTGCTTGTTGCAGTTTTGCAGGAAGAGACCTGGGGCTTGACCAAGTCACAAGTTGTCTAATTTGGGCTTTTCCCCACTCATTAAATTCAAACCATTAAATAAGAGGCTGTTTTATTTTTTGTTTTTTTTTTTTTTTTGCTTTTGACCCCTCTTGTTTTACTCTTTGAATGTGTCACCCTGGAAATTTTACCCTTCTTGGAGAGGGTTTGCTTATGCTTTTGGAGTTAGCAGAGTGAAGATAACACAAATGAGGCAAGTAAGATGTGCTTCATACAAAGCACTCCTAACTGTCAGAGGCTCCTACACAGCCATCTGACATGGACATGCTGTCCCTGCAGCCTCAAGTATGGGACATTATTTTTCAACTTTCATCTGCTTGCTTACCCAACACAATTTTCATGTGACGTGCCCCAGGATGAGTCTTATTTGTCTTTTTTTTTTTTTTTCTTTTGAGACAAAGTCTCATTCTGTCCCCTAGGCTGGAGGGCAGTGGCACAATCTCGGCTCACTGCAACCTCTGCCTCCCAAGTTCAAGTGACTCTCCTGCATCTACCTCCCAAGTAGCTGGGACTACAGGTGCACGCCACCACGCCTGGCTACTTTTTGTATTTTTAGTAGAGATGGAGTTTCACCATATTGGCCAGGATGGTCTTGAACTCCCGAACTCATGATCCTCCCGTCTCGGCCTCCCAAAGTGCTGGGATTATAGGTGTGAGCCACCATGCCTGGCCATAATTTGTCTTTTAAAAGCCTGTTTCACTGTGGCAGACATCCCCATCTTTTTCACCCTCGTTGGTTTATGGGCAGTTACTACATGCAGAAAAAAAAAAGGAGAAAAAAGAACAAAAATGTCCTGGATAGATTTCAGTAGCTATTTGTTACTCAAAGATGAAGCTCTGCAAGGTAAACTGGAAACGACAACTGAAAAATCAACACCAACCACTTGCAGTGTGTCCACTATTTTGCTAAAAGTGACCCTGGTCTAAGGAGACAAGGAAAGGTGGAGGTTAAATTGTGTTTTGATGATTTTTGTCCCACCGAAAGGAAAAAAAAAGTAATCTGGAACAAAAGTTAACCTCTGGGATTTGAACCCAGGGACTAGGGAGCATTCAGGGCACAACCTACGGCTTGACATTGTTGTCTAATTATCTATGGTGTCTGGTTTCCAAAACGTCATGGTTATCAGTGCCTGGGCTTATGCAGATTAACATCGGAACGCCGAGCCTTATCCTGTTACTTCGGTTGGCTGTTTGTTCATGTGAATTGTATCACGCTTGCTTACACATCAAGGATTCACTCGGGTTGTAGCCAGTGGGAATGTTTCCATCTCAGCCAGAAGGCAAGTGCTGGTGTGAGCTCTGCCTCTTATTCTAGGGCAACCACACCCATGCTAATTATGCGGTGGGCTTCAGATTAGCAGCCTCCCTAGAAGGAGATTGTATTCACTTATTAAAGCAGGCAAATTGATTATTTTCTCCTAATAAGAGCTGTACACTGGTAAACCTGGGTGTTTTGAAAGGGCAGGAAGTATCGCAAACAGTGGGCAAATGGCACCCGGTCTGGGGGCTCAGACTCCACATCAGGAAGTGTGGTCCCTGACTTTAGGGATCATCTCTAATTTTCTCTCTTTTGTTTTCAGTCCCAAGTATCAAGTGAGCAGAAATCAGTGTGAGACATTTTGAGTGAGAGATGCTGGTTTCACAGAAGTGCTCAGGCTGACAGGACTGCTAAGTTGTCTCAGGTGGCCCAGCATGTCTCAAGTTTCTCTTGAAGCTCCCCCTTCAAGGGAAACACCAAATGTCACACCTGCACTGGCTCTCCAGAGCCAGCGCTAAGGACAACATTTTCTACTGATGTCCTCAACCTCATCCAGTGACATCCACAGATAAACACCAGAGAGTAAGAGAATAAAGCTCTGAGGGGGAGAGACCAGGCAAGAGGAACTCCAAGCTCTATAGTGTGTGGTTCAACCTGCAGTCAGGCTGAAGCCCGTTCACAGGGCAACTAGAAAGTCATGAACGTCCTCCTCTCAGATCATAATGAGAACCTCACCTTGTGAGGTTAATGCTCAACTCAAATTGCATTTGCAGGAGAGCAAAAAAGGCCTCCTGCCCAGAGGCAAGAACTAGGTAGTAGCGTAGGCTGGAAAGCTCTCTGGCCCAGCCAGTAGCCAGCAGATAGACCACAGTACTGCTGGCTGTCCCCTCTGTGGGAGGCGAGAGGGTTTGGTGAATGCACAGAGAGAAGCCACCATCATTTTCTGTGACTTTAATCCAGGAGTCTTCAATTGCCGTGGGCATCTTCTGTTGACCTACAGTGTTTTAAAAGTGGAGACATCTTACCAGTAAATCTAGTTGTCCTGCTGCTCTCGATAAACCCAGAAGGTCTGGCCACAGGTCTGGCCAGTGTTCCCCTCTGGAAATGAGTGCCTGGGGCTCAGCCACAGGCCCCACCACTCCCGATTGCCTGGCACCATCCTGCCTCACCAGTCCTCATTACCGTTCTCATGCTGGAAGGCAATTGGTTTTGCAATATTTCAGACAGTTGGAAAAATGTGTCCCCTGCAACATGTTTACAAATAACATCGAGTAGAGTCAGCCACAGTTGAAATATCTTACAGAGAGACCATAGATCGGGTCACCGATGGGGAAGCTGATAGCCAGTCACAGGTTAAGTAGGCTTTTGCTCTAGACAGGATATATAAATATACTCCAGAGGGGATCTGAACTTTCCCCCACCTATCTGATCCGTCCCTAATTGGTACCAATTGGTATTCCCTTACCCCTGGGCTTTCTTTGTAATGGAGACGTTGTTCTCATTTTTCCATTTACAGTGACCCTTCATTCCAAGTGCTCATCCGTAGGGGTCACTGATTTCCTGGGACAAGAATTTTTGGTTTTCTGGTGTTTAAAACATCCTGTATTCTTTCCTCCCTATACAGCTCCTTTAGTTTAAATTGTCTGAAGCATTAAAACCCTGGAGAGCGACTGTCACTGTATCCACATCAGCAAACAGAGTCGTGAGAACTCACCAGTGGTGGGGTGTGCTTTTTGCTTTATTTGTTTGTGCATTTCCAAGAAACGACACATTAGCAGAGGAATGTGTGGTGACTGGGTTCTGTCCTGGCTGGCCTTTTAACTCGAATCCGAGATAATTGTCTGTAGAATTGTGAGCTGGTGATTGGCTTAAATCCCATGCTATGCCCTCTGACCTCTGACATGGTGAGGGTATCATGGGGGAGGGTGAGTTCACCTCCCCCAGGACTGCCCTGAGATCTGAGCTGGATCAGGCATCTGAAGCGTGACCCCTTCCCGAGGACAAGGCTGACTTGGGGGCAGGTGCCGGGCAATTGACTCTAGGCAGGGGATGAGGGAACCTTGGCCTCCTTGCTTTGTAACCGCTCCTGCTGGGCTCAGGTGAAGATTGGCCGCTTCAGCAATGAGCAACAGTGGAAAACAGGAAGGACAGCGATTTACCTTTTTCCCTCCTCCCTGGACACCTCCTTGAAAAACAAATGAAGCCCTTGGAAGCAGCTTGGGCAGGGTGTGGCACCTAAAAATCCCACCCATTTCTGTGGCCGGCAAACACAGGTGACCACTGATTTGTTTTCCAAGCAATTAAAGCATTGGCCGTAACACCGCAGAGCACAGGAGAATAAATGTAGTAAAACTGAGAGAGAGAAGTGAAGCGGGGAGGGGGCGTCTTTGTCCTCCAGTCCATCCTGTGTCCCCAGGGCTCCTGGGCTCATTCAGCCGGTGATGGTGTGGGCGGCATCAAGGTCGGAGCAGACAGTCCTTATTCTTGGAGGCAGGCTCTGCCTCTCTGCATTAGGAGTGGGTGCCGGCGGGCACAGCCGAGGCTGTTGTCGGGGGCAGCAGGGGGCTCCTTCCTGAAGATCACTGGATGACACTGAAGGGACTTTGTTTAAAGCACAAACCTGGGAATCCAAGAAGAAAAGTAGAAACTGCAGAGAAATTGGAAACTACAGGCCCCTGGAGGAGTGTTAACTAGCCTCACCCCCACTCCACCCAGGAAGCTGAATCCTAACACAGCCTTGGGAGAGGAGGGGAAAACTCCGTCCCGTCGACGGGGCAGAGAACCCCTAAACGCTCAGGAATGGGCAGCACCAGGTGCTTCCAGGAGTGGGGGAGAAGCAGGGCCTCAGCTCCTTCCAACGCTGCAGACAGCCAGGCGCCCCAGACTTTGGCAACAGATGGAGGCTCGTTCATTCCCTGAAAGGCTGGCACTGGGGTCTCTGGAGCCCAGCCAGGCTGGGGGTCTGTGCAGAAAGCAGGGGATTGAACGAGTGTGCCTTGTGCAGTATGGAGGCTGATACCTCCTCCAACCCAGGCCTTCACCACCCGCTGGCTCTCAGAACATTAGCCCTGGGCCTCCAGCCTCCAGGCAGGGAGAAGAAGAGCCCACTGTGGGGAACTGGAGTCCAAGAAGAAATGCCCAAGCATGCTGACATTGGAGGTCCCTAATGACATGGCCTCGCTGGGCCCCACAGGGACCCTACACTCATCACATTCTTCCCAAGCTCCTTGGGGGCACCCCTTGGCCTTCAGTGCCCTGCTAATAAATAGGAGATGGCAACCTGGGACCCCCATTTCACAAACACAAGAGGTCTGATTCTGTTCACGTGGAATGTTCAGAACAGACAAATCCACAAAGACAGGAAGTGCTTGAGTGGTTGTCAGGGGCTGCAGGGGGAGGGGTGGGAGTGGCCGCCAATGGGCGCAAGGTTTCCTTTTGGGGTGATGGGAATGTTCTGGGGCTAGAAAGAAGGGGTGGTGGCACCATAGTGTGAATGTTCTAAATGACACTAGATGGAACCATTTAAAAGGTGAAAAGGGCAAACTTTATAAGTATTTTACTGCAGTAACAAAAAAGAAACAGGAAGGAAAAAAGACTATTCAGTGAGCAAAAATTTAACATAAGAAAAGCTACCACAAATAACTTCAGAGAGAGAAAGAAAATATTGTATTCATGAAACAAAAACAGCATTCCTCAAAAAGCTCTTGGCAGTGAAAAATACGATAGCATAAGTGAAAAAGTCCAAGGCAAAAGTTGGAAGAGAAAGGTAAGAAAATCTCCCCAGAAGTGAACAAAGCTCCAGACTTCTCTGCAGCAACACTGGGGGGCTAGAAAATGCAGAGAAAAGCTGGGGATCCTGAACAAAAGGCATCTCCACCTGAGAATTCTCAACTCAACAAGGCCATCCATCAAACAGGAGGGTTGAAGAGAGACATGCTCAGGAATTCAAGGGGTCAAGAAAGACACTTCCCATGTACCTTTTCTCAGAAAGCTGCTGCAGGATGTCCTCCACGAAACCAAGGAGTTAACCAAGGAAGCAGAAACATGGTAACTCCTACTGGGTGGAGGTGGAGACTCCAGTCAGCTCAACTGGGTGCCTGCATCAAGTAAGGAAATACATATATGTATGTGTGAATCATGTACACATATGTGTGTGATTATATATACATATATAATTTTAAAATTTGTATTTATAAAATTATAAAATCTAAATGTTTAAACTTATGTTTACAAATATTCAAATATAATGTAAATTATATTGTACATTACATAAATTTAAATATTAAAATTATGTGTATATAATTTTTATAAAGACAAATCATCTTAGATCAGAGTTTCTCACCCTTGGCATTGCTGACCTTTTGGGTGGAATAACTGTTTATCGTAGGGCACCATTTAGTCCACGGTAGCATCTTCCCGGTAGCTACCAGGAGTACTGTTGCCTCCAAGTAACGGCAACCAAAAACTTCTGCAGACATTGCCAGTTGTCCGTGGGCAGCAAAATCACCCCTGGTTGGGAACTCCTGCCCTAGATTAACTGCTGTACTAGCGTAGTGGGTTGCACTGCCTCACCACTTACACCCAGGGCAACAAGCAGTGCCTCATCCCCCAAAATATTAGTAAAATATCCGAAGTGAAGTAAGAACTTAGATGCAGTTCCCTATAAACCCAAATAGTTGCATGATCATTACATCAACATCGCCTACTGAAGTGCAGAATAATTGTTTTTCTGATTTTCATGACACATATTAATGTATCTCTGGAGGAACTGACTCTAGATCCAGGAAAACCACATGCTGATGGTACATGTAAATAGATTCTTGAAAAAATGCTCACATGAAATCCAAAACTTGACAACACATTTTTCTTTTAAATTCCTTGAAGAGGTTTGAATATTGGGGAAAGGTTGGCTTCTGTTGTTTAGAAATATGTGTAGTTATATAAGCTCTGGGCAAAACGTTCATAGACGGGCCTTTTCGTGTTCATTTTGTGGTAGGATTCAAGCTGATTTATGAAAAGCAACTAGTTAGGCTGAATTGCCAGATAAAACCTTCCCAGGGAATAGTTTCTTTGCAATGCAGCTAGGCGCGTGCAATCAGACATCCACAAAGAGTGCAATCTCTGTGTAGAATGCAAGTGTTCCAACTTCAAGGTCCCTGGAGATGCTTGGGATTTGGAAAGGGAAGTGATTGGAACTGAGTATGCTGTACCCTGTTGGTGGATATACAGTGTGCCTGTGAGTTGCAGCACCTCGGCTTTTGCTACCTGGAGGGCCTCATCAAATGTGTATGACAGTCAGAGCCACCTGATAGGAACACTGCGGGGATTAGATGTTGAGAATGGTTCAATGCCCAGGAGGTGCTCAGCTTAGTGTACGGCATTTGGTACTTTGTGGTTGTCATCATTGTGAAAGTTATTTTATGATGTAACTATTGTGTTCATGGCACAGTGCACAGGCACTAAACTCTTTAAAAAGCAGGAACATTAACCTGGTGAAATGACCAGTTAAGCAGTTCCCTGGTGGTGAACATCCCTTCCAACCCACCCCCAACCAATGTGCCTCCATGGCTGAGAAGTGCTTTTCTTTAACGTCTCCACTCGAGTCTTTGTCAGTGATCACAAGTGGCAAATAAGATTTAAAGACAGGCATCGGCAATGATAATTATGAAGAGTTATTAATGATATGAGTAGCTAACACTCCTATAATATTTTCTATGATAACATAAGTATTACAAGATGTAGAAAAATGAAATTCAAAATTGCATACACTACACAGACATGTAAAGAAGCTGGAAATAAATATACCGACGTCTTGGTATAAACTTGATTGATAAGATTATGGTCACTTTGAAATTTTCTTTTATACATTTGTTTTGTGTTTTCTAATTTTTCTACAATGCTATTTTTTTAATTAGGGAAGGAACAATTTGTTATTTTTAAAAACCAGGGTGTTACTAAGACTGATTTTGTTGGTGGCTTAACTTGAGATTTCCAGGGAGACTCCTTGGAAATCGATGATATTTACTCAAGTGAATCTATTCGAAGGTATCTGTAAAAGCACCAACTGTTTTTTTTTAATTTTTTATTTTTTGCCATTGCTTAAATTGTATGTTGATACTATGTATGTTGATAATATTATAACTAATAAGTCAAATAAAAGCAGACCTCACTGCAATTTTTTCAAGAGTGATTTTTAACTACATAGGTGTCTACTCTTCTCATGGGAGACAATTATAAGGCCTCTCTCTCTCTCTCTCACACACACACACACACACACACACACACACACACACACACACCCCTCATCCACATCCACACAGCAGTGCCCAGCGAGCCCACGTCCAGTCACCACAGCCAGCTGGTCACTGTGGCTCCGACACTCTGTCTGTGATCTGAGCCCGCAGCTGCTTCTGCCAACCTTCATTTCCCCACCTGGAAATGGGGACCAAGAATCCCCTGAGGATTCAACAAACATGTTCTTCCAGAGTCAGTGATCTTAGTGACGGGTTCCCAAACTTGGTGCTACATGAAAGAACAGGCTTCTATTGAATTAGAAGGACATCCAGTTTTTCAGAGCCCTGTTTTAGAACCCAAGACAAACGAAAACCTAGAAACTCCTGGAGCCTCCCTAGTGGCCTTTCTATAGTTAATTATGTGGGTGCATTTATTTCTCCCCAAATGCCGAACGTTTGCATTATAACTGTGGTCGAAGCTGGGGCCCCTGCAGAGCAAATCCAATCCCACCAAAATGCCTTTGATGTCCAGGCCAGAAAGATGGTATTGGGTTGTGGTGGGGAAACACAGAATTTGCCTGCATGGGGGGCGTTTCAAGGCTAGGGTGATTAAACTCAGGAAAACGCAACTAAACTCTGCGTGTGAGTGTCCCGGGGTTTCCGTAACAAAACACCACAAACTGGGCGTCTTAAAGCAGTGGAAATGTGTTGTCTCACAGTGTTGGAGGCCAAAAGTCTGAAAATCAAGGTGTCGATGGGCTGGTTCCTTCAGAGGCTGTGAGGGAGGTTTTCCCCAGCCTCCCCCCAGCTTCCAGTGCTCCCTGGAGGCCTGTGGTGTCCGTTGGTTTGCAGAAGCATCACCCTGAGTTCTGCCTTCATCTTCACGTGGCATTCCCCCCCCCCATGTGACTCTGTGAGTTTCCATGACCGTCTTCTTATATGGACACCAGTCATATTCAATTAGGGGCCTGCCCTACTCCAGTATGACCTCACTGTAACTAATTACATCTGCAGCGACCCTCAAATAAGGTCACCTTCAGAGGTATTGGTGGGGGGAGGAGGGGTTAGCATGTCAATGCATCTTTCTCTGGAGGACACAGTTCAACCCCTGACAACCTGGAATCCACCCCCATACCCCAGCACCTCTGAGAATCTCTTGCTTTTTTTCTGGAAACCCACAATGACTGACCTGGAGAAAGCAGGGTCCTCGTCCGTCCCAGCAGCAAACTCTCCTAAAGGGCTTCTCCAAAGCCCTGGTTTTCATGGTTTAAAGGAGCCCTAACATCGTAGCTGTGGTTTTAATTAAGGGTTGATGGGCCGTGTCATGACATCATCAATAAAATGAGCATAATAAAAAGAAATAACTTAATATGGGGTGTGGGAAGGCAGCCCAGAATTTGTCATGAAATTGCATTATGTAGGCAATAAAATGCCATTTTAGAGAACACTGGTACCATGCAGGCTGCCAAGGGCCGTCCTTTGTTTACTAAGAAGTTCCACTCATGTTCACCTGCTTTCCACCAGACAGTGCTCTCCAATGTGGAATCCAGTTTGTTTCCGAGTTGGTTGAATTGAGCAGGTTAATTCCAAACCGCAGTGTCTGAGTCAAGTCCCTTTCTGGAAGTCGAGCCCTGGGATTACCGGCTTCCTCTTGCCACGGGGGCCATGGTGTGACGATGTCATCTGGGAGGCTGTGTCCTTGCATCCTGCCTGGAAAACCAGACTGAGACTCCAGAACAGAAGCTGGAAGAGCAGTCCCCAGGTTGAGATTTAGACTCAACCTTAAATATGGGATTGGGGGACTTCCTTGGCTGGATTCACCCGTCTCTTGTTTCCTGAATGCTCCCTGTCCAACAGAAATCTTGTGATGCTTTTTGGACTCACTTCTCTGTGTGCATTGTTCAGAAAAATTGCTTTCTTGGGAACTAGAAAGGCTTGGTAATCATGTTGCATTCTGAATGTTGCCGTCCAGAGATCTCCAGCCCCTGGGCCATGGACTGGTACCAATCTGTGGCCTTTTAGGAACCTGGCTTCACAGCAGTAGGGGAGCAGCAGGCAAGCGAGGGAGTCTTCATCTGTGTTTACGGCTACTTCCCATCACTCAGATTATTGCCTGAGCTCCATCTCCCGTCAGATCGGCAGTGGCATTAGAGTCTCACAGGAGCACAAAACCTATTGTGAACTCTGCATGCGAGGGATCTCGGTTGTGCACTCCTTATAAGAATCTAATGCCTGATGATTCGTCACTGTCTCCCATCACCCCCAAATGGAACCATCTACTTGCAGGAAAACAAGCGCAGGGCTGCCACCAATTCTACATCATCTTGAGTTGTGTAATTATTTCATTGTATGTTACAATGTAGTGATGACGGAAATGAGGCACACAATCCATGGAATGCACTTGAATCATCTCAAAACCATCCCCCACCCCTGGTCCTGGAAAAACTGTCTTCCATGAAACCCGTCCTTGGTACCAAAAAGTCCAGGGACCACAGCTGCCACTGAAGAATTTTGATCAACAGGACTGTGGTCAGAGCCCACAGGCGAGACCTGGGAATGAGGGCATCTGTTTAGGATTGCCCCTGGGTGTGTCTTTCACCAACGCAATCGGGGCCGAATGCAGTTTGGGTCCCACCATTCATGCCATAGGCCACTGTGACTGCTTCTCTGCAGAGCGGAGGATGTTTTTGCAATTTGCCCACCCAAAGGGGTCTCTATATCTCATTGCCATAAAGATGCCTTAAGCTGGCATAGGTCATCAGTGGAAAGAATTTGAACAGCAGAGACCAGGAGTCGATATGCTATTTTCAAATTTAACTTATCTGTTCGCTCCATCTACAGATATTTAGCTGAGCACCTACTATGCCCTGGCGCTGTGGCATTCATGGGCAAGGAGTACTGGACCTGGAAGGGGCCTCTGGGTCTCAGAGGATAGGACGTGAGCCAGTGAGCAGAGGTTACCTGGAAACTGACTGCAGCTCCTCAGATGGAGAACACTGCACCGACCAGGACATCTCTTGAGGAAATAGTTTGAAATTGTCTAGAAAGTTGAAGTTGAGGACATCCTATAATCTGTAATTACATTCTTAAGGGTATCCCCTGGCAAAGCTTGTGTCTTGGTGCACCAGGATATCTGCATGAGCTCATGGCAGCACTGTTATTAGCTGCCTCGAGCTGGAAATGACACAAATGTCACAATAATCTAGAAGAGGGAGGGAAAGAGAGCTCCCACCTATGGATGGCAAAGCTTGGTTGGCACCGTGGAGCTCCAGCTCGGGACATTTCCTTTCTGTCCTCCTGCCCTGCGAACGGTAGACTTGATCAGGCAGCCCCCACAATCATTCGAACTAACTCGCAATATGAACCCATATGTGTACCTGTGTGTGTAAAATGTACCCGTTGAGGTCCACTCTGAGATTTTGCTAAGAAGGCCGGCTCCCCACTTGTTAATTAGACAATCTTGGGTCCGTCATTCAGCCTCCTGGAATGGGAATAATTACCCCTTCAGAGATGAAATGAGAAGAAATACAGAAAGTTCTTAGCACCTGAGCATTTCCATAAAAATCTCTTAACAAATGTTAGGTATTGCAATTATTATAATGAATTATAGTAATTTTGTGGGAAAATTAGATGGAGCCCCTACAGAGGACTGTGCAGATGGCGCCCCCCACAACACACATACAGGGAAATGGAAGCAGTGCTGGGAGACCCCGGCGGGGCAGCGAGGCAGTGGGACGCCAAGCATGATTTTCTGGGAATCTCATTTGCAGTGTGTCAATAACAGATCAAATTTAAATGCAACGTCCCTTGAGAAAGGAAGCGCACTGACTTATTTTGCCTTCATTCTATGACAGGTTTTACTTTACAAAAGTGGTCATGACACTATCTCCCACATTCATGCTCCTCTTACAGAGTGGCATTCCCCATGTTACCATCAAGAGCTACTCTGTAGCTTCCCTGGAGCCTGGGCTGGCTTTAGTTACTTGCTCGACCAATAGCTGGGTGCAGAAGTGGCCTTCTGGGATTCACAAGAGTGGGTCACAGGAAGGCTGACAGCTTCCTCCTGGATCTCCTGGGATGCTCACTCTGGTGGACACAAATGCCATGTAGTGGAAAGATCAAGCCACATGGAGGGGTCACGTGGAACCTCCAATCTACCACCTGCCGAGATTCCAGGTGACATCCAGCCCCAACCACCAACATATGTGTGCACCATCCTGGATGCCCATCTCACATGTCAGTCAACGTCGGACAAAAACCAGATGAGAGACCCCTAGCAGGAGCTGCCCAGCTGAGCCCTTGCTGAATTCCCAACCCATGAAATCATGTCGCTTTCAATCCTTAAGCGGTTTTTTATACACCAAGAGATAACCGAACACCTACCAGAGTAGGAATAACTGACGACCAGAAGTGCAGACAGCTGATCTTGAAAGAGAGCTTTGTTGTTGTTGTTTGTTTGAATTATTTTCACACAGAGTCTCCCTGCGACCCCCACTTTGGAGTGCAATGGAGTGATCTTGGCTCATTGCCACCTGAGCTTCCCAGGTTCAATCGATTCTCCTGCCTCAGCCTCTGGAGTAGCTGGGACTACAGGTGTGCACCACCATACCCGGCTAATTTTTGTATTAGCAGTAGAGACGGGGTGCCACCGTATTGGCCAGGCTGGTCTCGAACTCCTGACTGCAAGTGATCTGCCAGCCTCGGACTCCCAAAGTGCTGGGATTACATGTGTGAGCCACTGTGCCCAGTCTTTGAAAGGGAGTTTGAGTGAGATGTATGTTGGGGGTTTGAAGGTGGAGCAGGAATTACTGGGGTTGGGGGTGGAGAAGAAGGGAAGGAGGATGCAATCCGTACAAGTCAGGGCTTTAGAGAAATGATGGGTTTTGCCCAAAGTCACAGCTGATTTGCAGTGGGGTTTGCAATGCAAACCTGAACGTTTACATTTTCATGCAGATGGATCCAAAGCTGTGTCCTTCCCAGTACAGATGCAGTCCCTGGAGGTGATGCTGACACTGGCCAGAATGCAGAGAGGGGCAGACTGTGAACTGCCAAAGAGTGCAGGCTCGGGTCTGGAATCCCAGCTCTGCTGCTCCTCCCTTGAGGACCCTGAGCAAGTTATTTACCTCCCTGGGCCTTAGTTTTCTCATCTGTGAAATGGGATAGTAACAGTAGCCACCTCTCATGGGGCTGTCCCAAGGAAATAATGAGGAAATGCAGCTTCCTGACTTGGCTTAACAGGTGAGGGCCACACTGTCCAATATGGTAGCCACTAGCTAAATAATTTTAAAGAATAATTTGAAGTAAAACTTTAAAGTAATAATTTGAAATAAAACTTTAAAATAATAATTTGAAATAAATTAAAATTAAATCAGCTAAAATTCAGTTTCTTAATTGTGCAGCCACCTCTGTCTAGAGGCACAGACACAGAACTTTCCCTCCATGGCCATATGTGGGGACCAGCCAGCGTGGGAGCCCTGGCACGCAAGACAGGTGACTGTGGGTCTGTGGACAGGCCTGCCTGGAAATGGGCAAGACGTTGGCCACCCACACCATATTCCCAGGAATCAATGCCCCAGTGGGAACCGATGCCCTCTTTTGAGAATGAAAGTTCTGCTTCCCGACTTCCCTCTCTGGCTTTATTTCTAAGCAAGGACTCACAAAGGGACACCATGCTACTGGCAAGAAAGAGCTCAGCTCTACCACATTTTTAGCGAATCTTTGGGAAAATGGGAAAGTATATACTTTGAGTTTTTCTATTATTCACTGAACAATTCAGTAAAGGTACGAAGCACCTGGCACATGCTTTACTTGGCACTGGGGAGACAGTAGGGAACAAGGTGAACCAGCCCTCACTTTCATAGACGTTGTATCCTAGTGGTGAGAGAAAGAAAAAGTATATAAATATATAAATAAACATGTGATATATGTGGTAAAATATACCTATAAGCAAATAATGTAATAATTTCAGACTGTGTTAAGTGTTATGGGAAAATGTGGAACCCGGTGATGCATCTCTGGGGGGGGACAGGGGTGAGCGCAACCCCTGGGGGCCAGGGACAAGTGGGAGGATGAACCACTTTTGTGAATCACCTCAGGAGGAGGGAGGGAGTGGCCTGTCCAGGACATTCAGAAGTCCTATGCTGGACAGGAGCTGGGGTTGGAGGGACAGACAAAGAGATTGTGCAGCCAGGGTGGGGGTGAGGTCTGAGGCTCAGGCTCTGGAGGTGAACAGGACCAGACCCAACAGGACATGGGCCACGGTGAGGAAGTTCACATGTAGCTCAAGTGCAAAGGGATGTGGCACACATCTGCTAGCAATGGCTGTGTGGAGGCACCTGCTGTGCCAATTCTTCCTCCAGTCTTCCCAGTTCAAATGGGGTCACTGGGAAGTGCTTTAGACAAACGTGTAATAAAAAAATGTTCATGAAGAGATGTTCCCTGCTCTTCCTGGATGAAATTCTTTCTCTTCCCTTTCTAGATACCATTCGAACTTTATGCCCAAAGGAGGAGAGACGTGCCCCTCCTTCCGTTCAGCCAGTTCCACCCCCTTCCAGAATCTGGCCTCCTCTACCATCTTCTTCTCCCACGGGAAGCAGGGAGGTCCTTTGGGGACCTCATCAGTCCCAGTCCTAGAGGCTGGACATCAGATTCCAAAACAAAGAGCACGAAAGGGGCCAGAGGAGAAAGGATGGTTTCAGCACAGCTGGAGAACCCAGAGGAAGGGGGTCTGCCCCAGACAGGTTAGGGGTGAACGAAGTGTGTGGCCAGTGCCTGTTGGGCTGGATGTGCACCTGCACGCGATTGTTTTCACACATATGGACTGGCTCCAGAAGGATAGGACGATAGTGATGCTGCTGCCTCCCGGGAGGTGGCAAGGGCAGCTGGGGGAGGTGTGAGCAGGGCGAAGCTGTTTTTCACAGCAAACCCTTTTGCACCTTGTACACGTTGCTCTGGGTGCATGAATGACCTATCCAAAGCATCCACAGGGAAAAGAAAGAGTTGAAGTGGAAGCTGATGGCCGTCTCCGGTGAGGTCATGCTCTGTGAGTACGTGGCGTTTCAGGAGGATGTATCATTTCATGGTGAAATCACGTGATCTTATGTATGGAATCTTGAATCTAAAAACAAATGGTAAAGATCGGGCCCGATCCTCTGCTACCACTGTGCCACTGACTTGCTATGTGACCCTGGGCAAGTCACTTAACTAGTGTGCCTCAGTCTTCCTTTTGTTAAAATGGGCATAATAATACTGACCTACCTAAGTGGGCAGTTTTGAGGCATGACTAATGCTTTTCATAAAGGATTTTGGGGTCTTTCAGCAGAGGAATTCTCAAGACCTGAGTATTTTCATATTATCAGTGTCCACCATGAACTTGGTCTGTCCCTGTGTCCCGGATGGTCTCATTGGTCTCTGTGATTTTCCAAGAAATTGCATGAACCCATTGGAGAAGTGGTGGATAACTAGCCAGAAAAAAACTGAGAATGCATCAACTCATTGTCATGGAAACATACGTAGGATACCTTTTCTTTGACTGAGTGGGATTTCCCCCTTTTTTTTTTTTTTTTTTTTTTTTTTTTTTGTCGTAGGGGCCAGATTTTCCCTGCTTGTGCAGACAAGTAGAGTAAGTTAATATAATTGTGTAATAACCAGTAATATCCAGAAAATAGGTTTACTATTTAATTATGGTTTTCTTTTGTAATATGTAGTATTTTATTTTTTTGTTATACTTTAAGTTCTGGGGTACATGTGCAGATCGTGCGGGTTGTCACCTAGGTACACACGTGCCATGGTGGTGGTTTGCTGCATCCATCGCCCTGTCGTCTATATTAGGTATCTCTCCTAAGGCTATCCCTCCCCCTATCCCCCAACCGCCTGCTATTCCTCCCCTAGGCCCCCACCCCCCAGGCCCCGGTGTTAGGTGTTCCCCTCCCTGTGTCCGTGTGTTCTCACTGTTCAACACCTACTTATGAGTGAGAACATGCCATGCTTGGTTTTCTGTTCTTGTGTCAGTTTGCTGAAATGATGGTTTTTAGTTTTATCCATGTCCCTGCAGAGGACATGAACTCATCCTTTTTTATGGCTGCATAGTATTCCATGGTGTATATGTGCCACATTTTCTTTATCCAGTCCGTCACTGATGGGCATTTGGGTTGGTTCCAAGTCTTTGCTATTGTGAACAGTGCTGCAATAAACATACATGTGCATGTGTCTTTATAATAGAATGACTTATAATCCTTTGGGTATGTGCCCAGTAACAGGATTGCTGGGTCAAATGATATTTCTAGTTCTAGATCCTTGAGGAATTGCCACACTGTCTTCCACAATGGTTGAACTAATTTACACTCCCACCAACGGTGTAAAGGCGTTCCTATTTCTCCACATCCTCTTCAGCATCTGTTGTCTCCAGATTTTTTAATGATCACAATTCTAGCTGGCGTGAGATGGTATCTCAGTGTGGTTTTGATTTGCATTTCTCTAATGACCAGTGCTGATGAGCTTTTTTTCATATGTTTGTTGGCTGCATAAATGTCTTTTCCCTGCCCACCCCGTCCTTTTCCCTTTTTATGTGGGATAGTAGTTATTTGTGACCTAAGAATAATTTTGGAATAATTTCTATTAATATCTGCTCCAAAGCTAGTTGTACTGATCTGAGATTGTGTTTGTTAGTAATAAAAGTAAAGTGAATCACACACAGAAAAAATCAGGCTCAATCCCCCACACCATAGGCAATTACAGGTCCAGAGATGCAATGAGACGTGCCCAAGGCCACACATTGGGTTTGGGCGCAGATGGGATTAACCCCCAGGGCTTTTGCCCCCTGCCTCCTGCTCTCAGGAGACACTCTGATGTGGGGGAGTTTAGACTAGATGTTCTCCCTGGAGCTTTCCATCTCTATGTTTCTATAATCCTGTGGCGAAAAAAGGAAAAATGGTCCTTGTGATGACTTCCCACATTTTCCAAGAGAAAAATAGAGACTTATCTGACTCAGGATCTGTGACAGGTTCGTGTGCAAGAAGCCTGTGGATGTGAACTTCAGAGGACAGAGCAGGGGGCACTGGGGCCATGTCGATGCTTTACAGAGTATGGGGAGGACTGGGAGGCTTTTATGGCCAAACAAAGAAAAATATGGAGGATTTTATGCTAAGTAATTAACTAGGATTTAATGCGTGACAATTACTGGAATGAATACAAAATGCTTTCTTAATTTATTTTTATTTAACCTTGTTTATATAGCAGTTACCTTGTCGGGAACCATTCTGAGCACTTTACAAAAATTCGTTTGTGTAATCGGAGCACTACAGGATGGTAATCTCAAGTGTGAAATTTTGGAGTCAAAAAGACTCCAAATTTAGTAAAATTTTTAAATTTTTTAAATTTTTGAGTCAAAAAGACTCCAAATTTGGTGAAATTTTAAAAAATTTCACATGAGATTACCATCATATAGTGATCCTCTTACATAAATTAATTTTGGTATTTAAATCCTGGTTCTGCCACTCTTATGAATTGTGCGACTGAGGCCAAATTACATAACCTCTCTGACCCTCATCTGTAAAATGGGGATATTATCAGTTTTTGCCTAGACTTGTAAGAAATGGAATGTCTTAGTTTGAACCATATGAGATTACTCACTTCAGCCTATTTGATTTATAAAGCTGGCGATTTTATGGAGTTAAACTAACATTTAAAGAGCTTAGTAGAATGCCTGGCACTTGGGGAGTGCCCAATAAAAAAAAGCTTTTTAAACGTTTATTTTCTTTGAGAGAAGCTAACAAACAACAGGAATTCTTCTCACCTATAAGACCTTGCATTTTAGCCAGGCATGGTGGCTCACACCTGTAATCTCAGCACTTTGAGAGGCTGAGGTGGGAGGTTGCTTGAAGCCAGGAGTTGGACACTAGCCCAGGCAACAAGGCAAGACCCTATCTCTACCAATTTTTTTTTTTTTTTTTTGAAGAAAGACTTAGCTAAGTGTGGTGACTCATCCCAGCAATTTGGGAGGCAGAGGCAGGAGGATTACTGGAGCCCAGGAGTTTGAGACCAGCCTGGGCAACATAGTGAGATTCCCATCTCTTTAAAAAACAAAAAAAAAGCAGAGAGTGGTGTGGCACATGCCTGTAGTTCCAGCTACTCAGGATGCTGAGGTGGGAGAATTGCTTGAGTCCAGGAGCTTGAGGCTACAGTGAGCTTTGATGGTGCCATTGCACTCCAGCCTGGGTGACAGAGCAAGATCCTGTATCAAAAAAAAAAAAAAGGGACCCTGCTTTTCTATTATTCGAAAGTCTTTACCCCTTGTGTAATATTATTCTTCAATAGGCCCTGCTAAAATAATTGAAAAGCTTTCACTGAGTCCCAGCCTTTGAAAAGAAGGGAGATTCCCACGATGGTTCTTGGAGTCACCCTTGCTCTCTCTTCCAAGGACTTCAGCATGGAAAACCTGCTTTCCAAAGAAGGCATCTCACGGCCCAGCCCACTGCAGTGATGAATCTGGGAACAGAGGTGCCCAAGACCTGACTCCCGGGGCCTCGAATTCCTCAGCCATATGTCGCCCTTGCAAGGTGGGGGGTCCCCGTCACCGCCCTAGCAAATGCTCAGCCCCTGAGCCAGTAAGCCACAGAAGGTGAGATCCACTTGGGCTAATTGCATCAGGAGATGCCGCCACCCAGAGGCCCCTTCTCATCCCCTTCCTGCCTGAGCTTCGTGGCAGCCTGCATAGAAATGCCATTCTGTCTCTGAGGTCCCACCCTCAGATGGCAGAGCCTGTCCCGGGGGAAGAAGAACAGATGTGTGTGTATATTGCCAACTCCGGCCTGAGTACCCATGTCCCACTGCTCACGTCATGGAAACAATGTCTAGGCGGGAAGGCTTGGGGGAAACCAAAAGGATGGGCACAGGAGCCTGTTAACCACTGGTCGGGAATGGGATGGAAGCCTTCCACTCCCACAGAAAGCAGCCACGGTCCTGCCGGGCCCTGAGGTCGGCACCAGTGGCGTTCCCACCTGTGCTGCAAGCCACACATTCAAATGATCATCCTCATTATATTCTGCAGTTGTCCACCCTGTATGGCACCTGTGTTGATGGGATGGAGAACGTTTCATGGATCGGATTCCCCAGGGGCTTATGTTCAAAAGTGCAATCTGCCGCACAGCCCCGCTGGGTGATTTCATTGCTTTCTGATGTGGTAATGGCCAAATGCGGAGGTGGCGACCTGGTCACTACACATCAATCACGCAGAAGGCTGAAGTATCTGCACCCTCTCCCCCACAGCCCACCCCGACCTGCCTGACGGGCTTCAGTACTGCAGACCGTCCACCCCAGGGCGCACTCCACCCTGCAGCAAACCATGGGTTGCTTTGTAAATAACCATTGTCATCATGAAAGGAAGTTGCCAGGAAAATAAACACTTCATGACATTGTAAAGACACCACAAAACATACTCTCCACAGGTTAAGAAACAAAATGTCCAAGTTTACCCTTTGGAAATCAGAATAGCATACACAGCATTTGTCACCTGTCATGAGCATTTCCTTCTTCTTGCTAGGAATACCCGCGTGTGTAAATGTACGTATTCAGCAAATGTCTTTGTTTTCTTTCCTCTCATAGTTCTTTATCATGTAGCATAAGACGAGTTGGCTTTATATCGGTATTGCGGTATTGTTCATTTTACATCATAGTGTTAAGTTATGTCAGGAGAGTGAACAGTCACTCAAGGACCTTAACTCCTCTTCCGGGGGAAGAGGTTAGTGTGTTTCAGTTGTATGCGGTAGAGTTCTATGATGTTAGGTGGAATCACAACCTTATTATTGTTTTTATTTGGAGATGGAGTGTGATGGTGCCAGGTTGATGAGGGGTGGGCTTGTGATGGTTAATTTCATGTGTCAACTTGACTGGGCTAAGAAGTGCCCACGTGGCTGGGATTACACGATTTCTGGGTGTGTCTGTGAGGGGTGTTTCTGGAAGAGATTGGCATCAGAATCAGTAGACCGAGTAAAAAGAACACTTTCCCCCAATGTATGTGGGCGCCACTCAATCCACTGAGGGCCTGGATAAAACAAAAAGGCAGAGAAAGGGCAAGTTCGTTCTCTCTCCCAGCCTGGGACGTCTCTCTTGTCCTGCCCTCAGACGTCGGTGCTCCTGGTTTACAGGCCTTTGGAGCCCTGGACTTACTCCAGGGGCTTATGCTTGTAATCCCAGCACTTTGGGAGGCCAAGGCAGGCGGATCACAAGGTCAGGAGTTCAAGACCAGCCTGGCCAATATGGTGAAACCCTGTCTCTACTAAAAATACAAAAAAACTAGGCAGACATGGTGGTGAGCTCCTGTAATTCCAGCTACTCGGAGGCTGAGGCAGGAGAATTGCTTGAACCCAGGAGGCGGAGGTTGCAGTGAGCCGAGATTGCACCACTGTACTCGAGCGTGGGCAATAGAGGGAGACTCTGTCTCAAAACAAAACAAAACAAAATGTGTCTGTTTCCTAGGTTTCCTTCCTCTCTCCTCTTGACTATAGCTGTGTTAAAATGAGTTACTTAACAGAAAGGAGGAGGATGAACTAGAACACTCGTATTCTGGTGCTGGGAGCATTGGGGCAAGTACTTTGGAAAACAGTTTGGTAAGATCGATTGTACTAGACCTCACGTGTAGCTGCCTTGTGATGTGATCACGACACTCCTAGGCATGTTCCCCACAAAAACGCTTGTGTGTGCACATGTGCGCCGAAAGACCTGTGCGAGAATGTCAGTGCGAGTTCATTCATAACCATCGAAGCCTGAAACAACCCAGAGGCTCATCAGCGTGAGAACGGAGAAGCCAGGGGCAGCATATTCGCATGATGGAGGCTGTGCGCAGTACGTCTGAACCCAGCAGAGGTGCCCAGGTGAGGGCCAGGGACTCTGGCAGCCCCCGAGAATCTTTGAGGGGATCTGAGAAGCCAAAACAAGTGTCATGATAGTGTTAAGATGTTATTTGCCTTTTCAGTCTCCACTCTCCTCACATGAGCGTGTGGAGTTTTCCAGGGGCTATGTGACGTGTGACCGCCCAGAAACCCGATGAGGAGGCAGCTGGGAGTGTCCCTTTCTCCTTTGTTAAGTGTGACATGACACCTCTCTCCTCACTACACTTTTTGAAAAAAGAATGCCACTTACAAAAAACGTGTTATTTATATTAACATGCAATGAGTTTATTCTTTCGAATGAACTCAGATTTTTTTTTTTGTCTCTCAGTTTTGTTTTATATTTAGCTAAGTAATTTTAGGCCTAACACGACAAAATATTTAAATAAAAGACGTTTAGAGTCCCCAGTGCTACTTAAGAAAGCAGAAACGTACGGAGACCAAAATACTCTGAGAATTGCTGCTGTTCACAGTGAAAAAGTAGGAATGGCGGCCGCCTAGGGCTGGGGTAAATCTCGCAGACATGGCGTTGAGGGGGAAGAGGCCAGACCCCAGTATTGATGGCTCCGAAGCAGCCAGCACCAGGGCTGAGAGCGGTCAGGACAGTGGTCTCCTGGTGAGGGTGATGACTGGGTGGGGGCACGGGATGGCCACGTTCTGAGGTGTGGGTTGGGGGAGCAGCTCCTGAGCTGGTGACGCAGGCGTGTGATGATGGCACAGGTGTGCCCGCTTTGCAAAATCCATCACACTTATTCTTCAATCAAATGTTTTCCAAAAGAGGGGTAAAGGATGTGCTGGTCTGAATATGTAAAATAACTACACACACTGCGGGACGGTTGGCCACACAGTCAAACTTCGGAACCGGCTGGCTCTGCGTTTGAATTCCATCCTTGTCCCTTACTGACCTCCCGTCCTCTTAGCTCCTGCCCTTGTGAGATGGAAGTGCTAATGCATGCCCGGCAACATGGCAGGGGTGGAGGGGATTCAATGCAAAGGTATCTGTGACCCGCTTAGCTCAGGGCCTGGTCCATAGTTAGTGTTCCTAAATGCTGGGATGATTACTGATATAATCAGGATTTTCACATCTGATTTTCACCTATAATCTCCCTGGCACAGACGATTTTGCAAGCACATCCCTGATAAAAACAGTAAGACCTTACATTCCTTCTAGAGCCTGTCCTGGTCCTAAGCGTGTGCACCAATGGGTGCATCTGACACTTCCAGCAACCCTAGGAGCCAGGGATCCACCGTGGTCATCTCTGTTCCAAGGGGAGGAAGTGGAGACCCACGCAGGCTGCAAAGCCACTGCCCTGGTCCCTCGGCTGTGCACGGGGCTACGGCACTCAGCCCAGCATCCTGGCTCCATGCACACCAGCACTACAGCAGGAATGAGATCATGGTTTCACTGTCACCCTCGGCTCCCTCCCTCCCACACAGATAAGCATCAGGCCTGGGAATGTCTCTGGAGGATGGGGTTCCTTCAGCCACTGCAAGGGAATAGGCTGACTGCTGACCCTCCAGTCCTCTCCTCCCCGCCAGCCACGTCAGTCTTGGAGTTAATGAGCCAGGATGGTTCAGACACTGCCCTGGAGTGACTGAGACCTGACACTAAATTGCACGTAACGCATTGGACTGGTCCCCTGGGTGAGCCAGGCCCCTCCGTGCTGTTGCGCACTGGATTCAGGAAATGAACCATGGCAGAGTTTCTCTACCCAGATGCTCATGCCCTTTGGGGGCCTCCCTGCTCCCCTCCCAAAATGCAGCTCCAAGACACACAGGCAGGAGACCCCTCTGCATGCCAGGGGAGTTAAACCAGCTCCATAGCACATGGCAGTCCCTCCCACCACCCTCTGGGGGGGGGTCAGCACATCCCGGGGGGCCTTTTTTCACAGAGTCATTAATTGATGACAAACAGTAATGAATGGGCCACATTCCTACTTCGGTGAAGTGCATAATTCTGGGCTCGTGGAGCTGGGATGGGCCCAGCTCTTGTTTTCTTTTAATCTGGTTTGAAAGACGAACACTCTCCCAGGCGGCAGGGAAGGAGTCCACTACCCCGTGAGTTCATCAGTGTGGCATGTGCAGCCTCGCTGCACTCAGAGATAGGAAATGCCGACCGTCACAGCCCCTTAGTGGCCTTGGGGGCATGGGCAAGGAGCCTAATTAACTGTGGTCACAGTTTATTAAAAATCATAAATAGTCCTCTTGGAGGCAGGGTGGGAGTCAGAGAAGGAAAGAGGCAGTGTCTGGCTGGTGTGTGCATGTGTGTATGTGTGTGCATGCATCTGTGTGTGCACACATGTGTACACGTGAGGGTTCATGTGCAATTGATTTTCAACAAGTATGCTGAAGCAGGCAAACCTTACTTGAGGGCAGAGGCATGGATGTGGCCCAGTCGTTTACGAATGTGTCCAACTGCCTGAGGACAGTGACACGGGCCTTTTGCCTTGCTTTCCTGGAGGCAGGAGTATCAGAAAAACAACTGTATGTCATCATTAGTCACTTGTCCCAATTCCCTTTGTTCCCAGTGGAATCCCACAAATATTGGGACAAGTGAACAATGATGACCCTGTGGTCAGTGCTGGAAATAAGAAGATGAATCAGACAGCCCTTTGCTTCAAGTAGTTCATAGTCTCTGGGGGAAACCCACGGGGAAACAGATATTCTGGGGCATAACAATTACACAGTAATAATAATAATAATAAAATAGATATATTTAGGACCAGGGAAGGGCATTGCATGGGTGGTCCCTTTTTGAATCTTGTAACAGTCCTGGCTCTGGCTCTTAGCACTGGTGACAGGGGCCTCCCACTGTCCCGCCCCCACCCTGACCCATTCCTGTCCATGCCATTGAGACATGGAGTGGCCCCTGTGTCCCCTGGTGACAGGCACTTGGAGGAGGTTTGAGTGAGGGTGGTGAATGTCACATAGCCAAGGCTTGTGTCGTGGAGGTGTCCTCTCCCCCTTCTTCCCCTCTCACTGGCAGATGAGCAGAACAAGCCCCCAGGGTATGGCGTATTAATTTTATTGGGCCCTGGACCCTTCCACATCTGATGAAGTCTCTGAAACTATCAGAACAATGCTTTTAGATCTGTGAACTAGGTAGGAGCAGAAAGAAAATCTATGACATTGAAATATATACAAAAATATGCGACGACATATAAACATGTGCACTTCACCAACACATTCGATAACAGGAATGTAGTAGACACTGCAATTTCAAGTGAAAGTAGACAAAGTTTCATGATATACACAGCTGACTTGTGATGAGAAAATATCTGATTTCCACAGCCAGAAGGTTCACGGGTGCTGCTAATACTACTGGTGTGTGTTTCTGGCATTCATAATAGAACCAAAGCTATATGTCAGTTAGAGGGGAGTGAAAATAAAAGTGTCTGTCTTTTCCATCCCTGTTTATGCACCTCCTGAGCTCCCTGTGGCCCACAGAGTGTGGGTTATGAAATCCAGCTGGGGATGAGGAGAGCCACCAAGTGGGGGGGCACCTGGGTCCCTGAATCACACTGTGGAGGAGAGATTTGCCTGCCAACCTAAGAAAATGCCTTTCCACTGGGTTCTCTATCCTTGCTTATGTGATTCCCAAGCAGCAAGTGGAATCATGGAAAAGTAATTAATAAAGTCTTAACTAAACATAACCGGTTCTCAGTTTTAAACTGAGCCCTGCAGCTAGTATTCTAGTGCCTCTCTGCACTCCAAGTGGGTTTGTGTGCCACATCTTCTATCAATCATATTTCCCAAGGCATGCATTTATTTGAAGAAGCCCCAAACTATCCAGACTAACAAGCAGATTTCTTCATGAGCAATCCAGAAATCTAACTTGATGGTGTAGGTGAAATTGCTTTGACTGCAATAGGAAAGGGAGGAAGGGAGAAACGTTAATTTTTATGGATCACAGATACATGTTGGATGCTGTGCATTGCTGCTTTTCATACACTATCTCATTTACTGAGAAGCTGAAGATGCTGAGCTCTGGCAGTGCGTGACCTAGGGAAATCACATCAATAGTTAGGGTGCAAGTAGAAGATATGTAAATTGGTTTGAACAGTAAAGGGGGTTTACCTGACCATGCACCTGAAAGTCCAGAGATAGGGAGGGCTTCTGGCTAGTTTGTTCCTGAGGTTGACATTGTCACCAGGGCTGTGTCTCTCCCTCTCTGTGGCAGCTTCGCCTTCAGAATGACTTCCCATGTGGTTGTCGGGTAGCTCACGACAGTACCTGGGGTTCCATGCCTCCTGTTTGCCTACAGCAGAAGAGGGAGGTCTTCCCATCACATCTAGTGGAAGTCCTGAGATCTGCTCTGATTTCCCTAATTTATGTAGCAACCTCATTCTTAAATCCATAGCAGCATCAAAGAGGACAGAGCATGTGATTGTCCCAAACTGCTCCTGAGCCCACACAAACCACAGGACTAAAAGGTTCAGATTCCTATTAGGAATGCAGGGAGATCATAGACATTGAGAAGGCAACTAACTAGAGCCACAGCAAAAAAAGGAAAAAAAGGCATTAATAGCATCAAACTCTCCATGAGCAAATTGCCCTGGGTCCAGCCCCAGCTGCATTATCATCACATGCTGTCCATTTATAGGCAACATGTCTCACTTAATTCTCAACCACCCCCCAAGATGTGCAAACTCGTGTTCTCCCCATTTTGTACATGAGCAAACTGAGAGCCAGGAAGTTAAATACTTTGTCTAAGTCTAGGTATCTTGCCAGTGGCAAGTTTCAGGGAGAACTGAGTCCTACTGAGGACTTCTTACTCCTTACCGCCATGTAGAACTGCTTCTGTGGGTGCCCTGCCCCCCCCTCAGCTCCAGTTTACCCATCTGTAAAATGAGTTGGGTTCACTCTATCACCTCTAAGGGCCTCTACTTTTCCAAGTGACTAGGCCACCTGGATTACATTCTTCCTGGGAGACAGGAGCCCTCATTTCTGCCCCAGTTGGTTACTCACCTGCATGTGACCTTTGCTATCCGGGCTCTCTGGGTCTGTGGCTCCCTGATGATGCCAGGCAGAAGTCCTGAGGTTGAGAAGATGTCCCTGCTTGTGGCTGTGGCTCCTGGGCACATGTACGGCGTATTTCAGGTACACCTTCTGAAATGGATGAGGAGGATGAGGGAACATTTGTACATGCTCCTGAGCATGGGGATGGGAAAAGACCCCTAGGAGAGAAGGCTTGCTGTCCGAAGGCCTAGACATGGGGATTGAAGACCTCATCTTCAGCCTATTCACACATGGGCACAGGCTGTATTTTAACGGCTCTTTTTCAAGTGGGCATTTGAGATCAAGAAAGACGATCACCCCGCTACTCAGTGGGTCAGTGGATGTAGGAATAAGCAACTCCAGGCTCTTCTATCCCCCAGAGTGCCAGGAGCCTCTGCTATGGCCAAGACATTGTGTTCCCCAATATCTGCGGCGATTCAAGGATACCAAGTGGTGAAACAGAAAAACACACTCCAAACCAGTGGGCCTTGCTTTCATCCTCATTGTAACCATGAGCACCGGGACAGACATTGGGCTGAGTGGAATTCTCATGCTTCAGTCACTGGAATAACCAAAATACTTACTGTGCCAACTGGATTGTCACCAAAATATTTCTTTTTAGTGGACTTTGTTGTCAAATGTTTGCTCACTGACAACCTGGCAGTTGGCCCAGACATGCATGCAAAGCAGTCAATCATTAGAGCCAGAGTGGGCGTGGTGGTGACGGATGCTGAACAGCAGCTCTGTGGGGGGAGCCTGTGATCTGCGGGGCCTGCTGATGGCCGTGGTGTAAATGCTCTCACCGCGGCCAGTTTTGAGTGTGAAGCCCGGGGGAGCAATCAGCCTGAAGAATAGGTATGAGGAGACCCCAGCACACCACTGCTTGAGGGGTGCATGATTTTCATGCAAATGGGGATACTTTGGAGAGTAATGGGGGACACTGTTGAGGTCCCTACTGAGCAACAGGCATAAATCAGGAGCTTCCCAGGCAAACTGGTCACCCTCATTACAGGCCAGGCATCTGGTCACCGCCATTACAGATCAGAGGGACCTTAGGGATCATCTGTCCAACTCTCTCATCTTGCAGATGAGGAAACTGAGACACCAAAACGGGGGATGACTTGCCCAGGAAGCTGGACCACATCACATAACGTTACTATTGCAATGCCTTTATCAAGAGCACCTCACATGACGAAAAATGGGAGAAAAATCATACAGCTGGCTGCATCAGGGAGAAAAGGAGGGGTGCCCCTGGGTGCCACCAGAGACCAAGGCAGTCCCTCTGTGGCTCAGAGTCTGGTAATGGCTTCATTTGCTTGGGGGGAAAAAATGTGAACTGGCTACACCTCCTGATCCATGAAATTGCAATTACCCCTGAAGAGTCATTCATCACCTGCCCTTTTGAAGGTGGGAGGGATGGCATCTGAGGCTGCATATTTTGACGCACACACAGCTTCCCACAGTGATTCAGTGGGAGGGACGGTGGCTGAGGTGAGGAATCCCGAACGCGGCTTCCCCCTCTGCCTGGGCTACATAGAGGTTCTTTGGCTCATTGCTTCTTCTCCCCCCTCTGCACTTCACATTCTTTACTTAAAATATGGCTGTGGTTCAGAAGATGGGTTTTTGCCCACTTAGGGCATGTGCTCACCAATTTAAAAACTTCTCCACTCCCTACCACTCTCTGTTGTCCAGTGATGCATTTTATTTATTTATTTATTTATTATTTATTATTTATTTATTTATTGAGACGGAGTCTCCCTCTGTCACCCAGGCTGGAGTGCAGTGGCGCGATCTCGGCTCACTGCAACCTCCACCTCCCACGTTCAAGCAGTTCTCCTGCCTCAGCCTCCCAAGTAGCTGGATTACAGGTGCCTGCCACCACGTCTGGCTAATTTTTGTATTTTTAGCAGAGACGAAGTTTCACCATATTGGGCGTGGTTTGCCAGGCTGGTCTCAAACTCCTGACTTCACGTGATCCACCCACCTTGCCCCAAAGTGCTGGGATAATAGGCACAAGCCCCCGTGTCTGGCCCTGCATTTCATTCTTTTAAACTCTATGACTGGCACATGCCCTAAAGCTGTGTTGCCAGATTTAGTAAATCTAGTATAAGTATGTGTTGTGTAGTATTTGGAACATACTTATATTTTAAAAGTATTAATTTTTAATCTGAAATTAAAATATAACTGGGGGATCCTGTTTTATCTGGCCATTTTACAGAAACACTTGAGTTTGAGATTCCTAGACTAGAGGGTTTGTGAAGTATATTCCAGCTCTAAAAGTTCATAGCCATCAATTCATTTAGTAATTTTGCTGGGGGCCCGCGGCATACATATTTCTGCTTTCTGGGAAATACAGTTGTAACTCCGATAAGCCCAGAGTCTACGAGGTTCAATTTCCAAAAACTGTTGAAATTCCAAGATACATAGTGTAAAGAACAAATAATCCAATTAAAAATGGGCAAAAGATATAAACAGGCACTTCTCAAAAGAAAAGTTTCAAGCGGCCAACAAACATATGAAAAAATACTCCACATCACTAATTATTAGAGAAATGCAAATCAAAACCACAATAAGATGCCATCTCATACCAGTCACAATGGCTCTTACTAAAAAGCCAAGAAATAACAGATGCTGGTGAGGGTGTGGAGAAAAGGGAACCCTTATACGTTGTTGGTGGGAATACAAATGAGTCCAGTCACTCTGGAAAGCAGTTTGGAGATTTCTCAAAGAACTTAAAACTGAACCACCATTTGACCCAACAATCCTATTATTGGGGATATACCCAAAGGCAAAAAACTTGTTCTGCCAAAAAGACACATGTACTCACATGTTTATGGCAGTTTTATTCATGATAACCAAGACATGGAATCAACATAGGTGCCCATCAGTGGGGATTGGATAAAGAAAATGAGGCACATATACACCATGGAATGCTATGCAGCTGTAAAAAACGAACGTAATCATGTCCTTTGCAGCAACATGGAAGCACCTGGAGGCCATTATCCTAAGTGAATTTAATGAGGGACAGAAAATCAAATACTGCATATTCTCAGTTACAACTGGGAGCTAAATATTGAATATGCATGGACATAAAGATGGCAGCAACAGACACCGGGACTGCTAGAGAGGAGGGAGGGGTCATGAGCTGAGACCCCGTCTCTACAAAAACATTTAGAAAGTAGCTGGGCATGAAGGTGCACTCCTGTAGTCCCAGCTACTCGGGAGGATTGCTTGAGCCCTGGAGTTTCAGGCTGCTGGGGCTATAATTGCACCATTGTACTTCAGCCTGGGTGCTGGGTGACAGAGTGAGATCTTGTCTCTAAAAAGAAAAAAAAAAAAAGGAAGAGAGAAAAATTTTTTTAATGTCAAAAAAGAAAGAAATTTTAAAAATGGCAGGAAGGAAGGAAAGAAGGAATGAAGGAAAAAGAGAGAGAAAGAAATTTTTAAAATGTCAACCACCTGATGGAATTAGATGCCTTCAGTTTTACAGATGGAGCAAATGGGCTCAGAAGGACTAGTGACATTTTCTCACAAACAGGGCTGGTTTTTCTCTTCCTGGTTTTCCCAGCTCCCTTTCGGGCTCTATTTCCCAAAGGAGAAGCTGGAGTCACCCAACACAGCCCTCTGACATTGCTGACTGATGGGCACTGTCTGAAGCATTATCGTAGCAGTAATGATAATAGCATGTCCCTAAAGAGCACTCCCTTTGCCTGGCACCGTACAAAGCACTTTACATGCCCTGACCCCATCTTCATGGCCACATGATGCAGGAGCTTTAATATCCCTGCTTTATATATGATGAAACAAAACACAGAGAGGTTAGCTGACTTCCCCAAGGACACACAGCAAGGAAGCGGGGAGCCAGAACTCATACCCAGGCAGCCTGCTTCCAGATCCCACACTCTGGAGCTCACACAAGCCATAACTGATCTAGAATAAAACACAGACAACAGAGGGGAGTATATTCTTAACTAGCCCTTTCTAGATGCACCCTCAGACACAGCTAGCCAAAGACCAGGTACCAGCCTGCATCTTCATTGGATGGGTGGGTTAACCTCAGAAGTAATCAGAGGTTAGTCAGTGGTTCAGGATCTCTTGGTTCAAACCTCTTTGCTCTAGAAACACATCTGGAGAGATTTCTTGCACATTCTCCACTATTTCCTAGTTTATCCCAGAGAGAAACTCACGAATATGGAAGGTAATAAGCTTTGCCCCTTATGCCTGCTGGCATCTTTTAGGGATGCATTCAGGCTGCTTCTCATTTCACCCACATCTTTCCACCCGCGGCTGGTGAAGAACGCGAAGAACACGATGTGGTACATTTTTAAACTGTCTGACCCTATAATCAACCGATAACGTGTTCACTTGGAGCCCGCCTAACACACTGGCCAGCCTTTCATCATCATTTCCCAATCACAAGTAGACTGCCCAGCTGGCCACTGCCTTCCAGGAAGGCTTCTGGGGCAATCTCAATGCAATGTGTGAACTCGAGAATCTTTGTAAGCATTTTGCTCACACAACTTGGCTTTCTTTGGAACTTGCAGCTTGCTTCTGCTCAGCTGACCTCAAAATTGCCCGTGTCATGGCGACATGCTTGCAGGCTGTGACTGCGGCTGCATGCTGGAACTTTTAGCTGCAACCCCCCGCACACCACTGACTGAGAATACTGAACGTGGTGCTGGGATGAACGGAGGAAAACTTTGGATGCTGAGAAAATGGAGCAGCTCAGTGACTTCCCCATTCAACTGGAGGGGGTCCATGGGGGATCAGAAGAAACAAGGCTTGAGTGGTTTCCATTTTCCTGAGCTAATGCCTGCAACCTTCTTCCATCGGACCCTTGTAATTTGGGATGGTTCATGCTAGCGCCTTTTGGAGTTCCAGCTTTCATGGGAATTGGAACGGAAAGAACCCTGAAATGTCCGCTTCTTGCTGGGAGCCACGGATACCTTTTCTGGAGAAAGGTGTGTAGAGAGCCTAGATGTGACAGCAAAGTATTCCACTCCCTCCTCTCAGCCCGGAAGGAGTTCTGCCCCCTGGAAGTCCCCCATGATGAAGAGGAGATGGCAGGAAACAAGGTGGGGGGGAGCCTGAGAAGAGCCCCAAAGTGGGGGACCACCATGGGATGCTCTGGACACTCTGTGACCTGGACCAATTATCTTCCCTCTCTGGCTTAGGTTTGCTTGTCAGCAGTAATAACAGCAATGACAGCAACAATCACAATTGCTGAATATGAATATGAATAGTCCTCCCTCCCCGTTTGCACAAGAGCATTCGTTTGCCCAAGTTATTATACAGAAATATGCCCGTTATGAACTCATGAGGTAGACACGAGCATGAACCCATTTTTACAGATGAGGAAACTGAGGCATGGGGATATGAAGTAACTTGCCCATGTGGGTGACAAAGCTGGGATTGGAACCAGGTAATTCAACTCCAGACCCATGTTCTTCACCACAAAGCTATCCCGCCTCCCTTGTCAAATAGCGGTTTGAGCTGGAGCTGGGCTTCTCAACCTGGAGTGACTTAGGCAGTGGGTTTCAGGCTGTGAGCCTCTGAAATGTTAATAGACACATGCATTTCTGCATGTTCGTAGATTGTGCTAGATTCTCAGAAGGGTTCCTAACCCCCCAGTAAGATCATGAATCCAAAACGACAAAGCTGAGGACCTGAGACCCTCTCACCTCCCAGCATAGAAAACCCAGTTCCCCTGCGTCTTCATGACCTACTTCTTGTTCTGTCCCCCAGAAAAGAGCCGAAGAAGGGGGAAAAAGCCTTCTGCAGCCCTGTGAGTACCTTCTCCTGGATGCGTTTCCTCATTCTGATTTTCCATGTTAGTGTAGCAGACGCTGTGTTGGCTCAAAGCAGGGGACACTCAGGTTTCCATATGGGTAAGAAGAATCTGCAGAAATTGCCTTAAAAAAATGCACGTCTCCTTTCATTCTCATGTAAGTAACAGGTATTTATGACTGTGATGCAACCAGTCTGGGAGCCACCCCGAGAAACACCACCTTAATGGAATCTCCATCCCTCAGGACAGAAGCCGACCGGTTCTGCCTGCCCGCACCCAGTCGCCTCACAGAGCACCCCCTCCTAGTCAAAGCCGGCGACTCTCCAGGCTTCTGGTGCAGACAATGTGGTCACCACATGCACGGCACCCAGCGAGCGGGGATGCCAGGCAAATGTTATTACAGCGATAACAGTGATTCTGCTTAGGATAACCATGATGGAAATCTGTATTAAATGACTTGAAACTGCTGATGCCTTTCCTTTTCCCCACTCAAAGAGAAGAAAGGGATGCGAACGTGTCACTTGAACCGGCAGCTGCGGTTCATCTGGACTCCATCGTTCCTGCTCTCATCTTTATTAGTAGCATTGTTTAAAAAAAAATGAGTAAGTTCGGAACCACCAGGTGTTTTGAATTTTTATCTTGTTCACTTGCTTACACGAGGAAATTCAAATAGAGACCAATGCGTTAATAAAAGCCCGGTGGGGGCAAAGCGCTGCTTCTCCACCAGGTGGGGGCTCTTTGTCCTCCCTGGCAGGCTCCCCCCAGTTCTGGGTTCTGCCTGCAGTTCCAGCCCCGGCCACCAGGAGTTGATCTCTGTAGCGTTATCCGTGCAGTTCCTTCTCAGTCCTCCTCCGAGTCCTCCGTGACTTCAAACAGCCACGGGCTTTCTTCCCGCTCCTTGCTAATCCCAAAGGAGCGCAGGCTCAGTGTGGCTGCCCCCAGCTGGACTCACAGGCCCTTCCTGGTTACTTCTGCTGAATCCACTCTCCCTGTCAGTCTGGGACAGAGAGAAGAGAAAAAAGAGCTTCAGCGTCAAGAGGATAGCCAGATCCCCCAGCAACGCTCCATGCTCCAGGGTCTCCTTCTGGCACCTTGCAATCTCAGTGCCAGCCACTGAACACCAAGGGTGTTGTTCCATGGAGAATGCCAAGTGAGGCTTGAAGCCTAAATTCGCCCCATGAAAGGGGTCTTGCTCCCCCCTCGTACCCTGAGGTCCAGGGAGTGTGGGCAGCTTACCCAGGAGACCACAAGAGCCCACACGCAATTTGGTGACCCCCTTTTCCTCTGCCCTTTGGCCACCTCTAGCTATTAGAACAGGATGCCATTGACATTTATTGCCAATACACAGTATCAAAGGTGCAGTGACAAAAATAGAATGATATTTCTATGTAGCCAGGAAGAAAAATTGAGACAATATCCATTTTATTAGGAAAATTCTGTCCCCTTCCCCACAACTGTATAGACTGCAGGGTGGCCGTTCCATAGTCTTTCTTATCTCTGCAGAAATCTGGGCAAGGGCAGAGGATGAAGCAAAGCCCGGCTTTTTAAGTCTCGCTTTGAGGAAACGGGTTTGTGCAGGAGGTGGAAATTAACTAAAATGAGGTGGAGGATTACTAGGGGATTTTACCTACTCAGGCAATCCTGAGAAGAGAGGGGGTGACTTGAGCGAAGGGGCACATGCTGAGCCTCCTCTCGGGGGAGAATCAGACTTAAGAAGCCACTTGCTGATAAGGGTTAATCCATGGCTAAATGGGACAGTACCAGAAGTAATTAACATTCCTTGACTCAGTTTCCCTTTGGCTGCACAGCACTTACTTGGTGAGCAAAAATCTCCATTTGCTGTAATGAGCCCATCAGCCTAAGCCTTTGAGTTCTGCGCTGTTTTTCTGGAGCTCCTCTGACCCATGGGGCTGGGTTTCAGCCACTGTGATCGCTGGGGTGTGTAGCAGAGCCCCAACGAGGTGGCCCGTCTCCCATCCTCTTGCACTAAAACAGATAATCCTGAGCCACAAAAAAGTACTGCAAGCAGCAGAATGCACTGTTAAAGGGATTTTCTCAGACAGTGTCCAAAACAAAAAAGGAATGAGGAGGCCATTTACATGGATTAGGACCCTGTGGATGTGGAAACACAGTGTTTTTAGTCTCTGTTTTTCTGTTTTTTCTTTTTAATTGACATCATCCCTGGATATTCCCCAAACAGACCCTAACTTCCTTATCTTATTGGAAAACTCTAAAATGGAAAGGCAAAAGAAAATCCCAGAATGCAAAATTTCTGGAACACTAAAAATAACGATTCATGAAAAATAAGAAATAAATTGAAGACTAAAGTGGGCTCACGTGCAAGACTTAAACGGAGGCCTGAGTTTGCACACTTTGAGTTTTGCACCTTCCAGAAGCACTTAATGTGTCTGGGAAAAGACAGCTGGGGGTGGGGGAGGGCCGTATGCTGGAAAATGAAACCTTAGCTGATGTGAAAATAAAGATGTTGTGCCTTTCAGGTTATTTTTAAGCTTCTCTTTTAAATGAATGAATTTTTTTTTTTTTACAGCGCCTGATTCCAGATTATCTTCTATAATTGCATTATCCTGAGATTTACCAGGATAAAGTGACCCAGCTTAGTTGTAATAATCAATAGCAGTTGTAACAACAACCACATGTGCAGGCTGCCTTCCTTCACGCCTACTTCCTGGCTCCCTTCAATATCGGGACAGGGGCAGGACGTCTCCCGTGGCCCAGCACTCCTTTGTGAAATTACAAATTGCCAGTATTTTTCCCAGCCTGGTTTTATCTGATTCAACACATAGACCTGTTACCAAATCCCCTAATAGCTGTTACCGGGACAAAACTTCTTGATACCCAGCTTGAGTTTTCCTTTGCTCCATTCATTCATTCATTCCATTAATCCAAATTATACTGCCGGGTACCGCGGAATAAGTTCCTACTTCTTGGAAGGAAAAGATTTTCTCTGTTGGTCTACACAGATCACTTACTACATCTAAATTCCAGATGAGAAATATCAATTCAGTTTACCGGAGGCCACTGTGAGTCAGAGTTAAGGAGAGACGTGGCAGAGATCTGTGAATATCGAAACAGAGAAGTGAGGACTGTAGTCCTAATAGCTGCCACCACGCCCAAGTAAGGCGCATGGAAGCACGTTCACCCTTGGGGCCTTCCTTTACCCTCACAGTGACCTTACGAGATAGGAATTAGTGTTATGCTTACGTTAGGTTGACAATACCATAGGTTGGTGCAAAATTAATTGTGGTTTTGCCATCACTTTTTTTTTTTTTTTTTTGAGACTGAGTTTTTTTCTCTTGTTGCCCAGGCTGGAGAGTACAGTGGTCCAATCTCAGCTTACTACAACCTCCGTCTCCTGGGTTCAAACAATTCTCCTGTCTCAGCCTCCCAAATAGCTGGGATTACAGGTGCACACCACCACGCCTGGTTAATTTTTGTATTTTTAGTAGACATGGGGTTTCACTTTGTTGGCCAGGCTGGTCTTGAACTCCAGGCCTCAGGTGATCCAGCCACCAAGGCCTGTCAAAGTGGGGGATTACAGGCACGAGCCACTGTGCCCGGCCGACATCACTTTTAATGGTGAAAACCACAATTACTTTTGCCCCAACCTAACATTACAGATGTGGGAACTGGGCCCAGAGAGGGTAAGTAACTTGCTCAGGGTCACACAGCTTGAGCAAGCTGCTACCTAACAGTAGGTCCTACCCTCCTACTTTTTGGAGACACTGACAAGGGTTAAGCAGGGTTGCTTTCCTGGCACAGAAATAAGAGAAGTCTGTGTGTGAGGTCAGCGCGGGAAAGCAAACACAGCACAGTGGGGTCAGGAGGCTGCAGTGGCAGCAGGTTCCTTCCAAGCTCTGCCCAGAGTCCTGGGACCTGCTTCAAATCCATAGCCAGGCCCTTACCCCGGACTCACCCTCAATTTCCTTTGAAACCTGGAACACTGCTCCACAAAGTCAAGCCTGTTTCCTTCCCGGTTCTCATTTTTCTTCCACACTCTGACCACAAAAAACCCTTTCAGAAACACCCACAGACGCAAACCCACCAGCCAAATTCAGGAGAATCTGTGATAAGGTTGAAAACCCCCATTCACCACGGCAAGGGCTTTTTGTTGCTTTCCACCTCCCTGGCCCTTGGAGGCAGTGTGGGGGACCTCGTGATGCCTGCCAGCCTGTCCTCAGTGTGAGAGGGAAGGAGAGTGAGTGTGGGAGCTCCACAGACAGGAAGGAGAGAGGGAGTGCCTCTTCTTCTTTGGCTCCAAAAGCAGGTGTCAATGGGTGCTCATGTTCCTGTGATGGGTGCTTTGCAGACCCTTCCTCAACTCTCATGATAACAACTCAGGCACTCATCAGTAAGCTGAAACAGGAAGCCGTCCCAAGCATTCCGGGCAGAGGCAGGCCCTTCATTGCTTCCAGGCAACCTTCTCCTAGACCAGAACAAGGGATCCTTTCGCTGGAGGTGGAGTGCCTGGCTCCAAATCCTGGCTTTGTCTCAGCTCCTTGAGTCTCGGTTTTCTCATCTATAAAATGGGAGTGAAAACTGTATCTCCATTACGGGGTTACCATGAGGGGGAACAGAGTGCATGTTTATGAGAAGCTCAGAAGAGTGCCTGGCCACAGGAAATGCTCCACCATTGGTAAACTCTCATGGAATCAAATAAAAATGAGGTTGGCTGCGGCGGTTGACACCTGTAATCCCAGCACCTTGGGAGGCTGAGATGGGAGGATTGCTTGAGCCGAGGAGTTTGAGACCAGCCTGGGCAACATAGTGAGGACCCCGTCGCTACAAAAAAATTTGAAATTAATAGGGCGTGGTGGCATGTGCCTGTGGTCTCAGCTACCCTGGAGGCTGAGGTGGGGGGGATTGCTTGAGGCCAGGAGGTTGAGGTTGCAGCGAGCTGTAATCATGCCACTGCACTCCAGCCTGGGCGACTGAATGAGATCCTGTCTCAAAAATAATAATAGAGGCCAAGGCGGGTAGATCACTTGAGGTCAGGAGTTCAAGACCAGTCTGGCCAACACTGTAAAACCCCATCTCTGCCAAAAGAGACACACAAAAAATTAGCTGGCAATGGTGGCATGCACCTGTAATCCCAGCTACTCAAAAGGCTGAGGCATGAGAATCGCTTGAACCCAGGAGGTGGAGGTTGCAGTGAGCCGAGATTAAGCCATTGCACTCCAGCCTGGGCAACAGAGTGAGACTCTGTCTCAAAATAATAATAATAGTAATAATAATAGATTTAATAAAGTAATAAACAAAAGAAATGAATTGATAACTAAAACTTGACAGTGAGACAGGGCACGTACATGTTTCAGTCCAGACAATAGGCGTGGGATGGGTACTCTGGGGTCATTAAGCAGCTTTCAAAGTAGTATTCAGGTGGAGATTTTTTTTTTTTTTTTTTGAGACAGAGTTTCTCTCTTCTTGCCTAGGCTGAAATGCAATGGCACGATCTCGGCTCACTGCAACCTCTGCCTCCCAGGTTCAAGCAATTCTCCTGTCTCGGCCTCCCGAGTAGCTGGGATTACAGGCACACACTGGTGGGATTATACCACATCTGGCTAATTTTTTTATTTTTAGTAGAGATAGGGTTTCACCATGATGGCCAAGCTGGTCTTGAACTCCTGACCTCAGGGGATTGATCCACCAGCCTTGGCCTCTCAAAGTGCTGAGATTATAGATGTGAGCCACTGTGCCCAGCTAGGTGGAGATTTTTTTTAAAAAGACCCTGCCATCCATTTCCTTGCTGCCGCCTCCATTCACCTGGGGGGAGGACCCTGCGCAGAGGTGAAGAACACTGGGTTTGGAGTCAGGTGGATCTGGCTCCAGCCTGACCTGGGCTGCTCCCAGCTGCGTGATTTCAGGCCCAGGTTTCCACCCTCTGGGTCTTGGTTTCTTCCTCTGTTGGCTGGCGGCAGTGAGTTCCGGGAAACTGGCTGTGATAGCCGTGGAGTGAAGGCAGGGACCCAGCCACACACTGCTAAACTGGGTACCAAATAAAGACAGAGGCAGAACCGCAGACCAGGGCCACTCTTCTCGTGTTTTGGTTTTGTAAGATAGTTATTTCTTACAAAAATATATTTTTCGTGTTAATGTGAAATGGGCTTACTGTTATTTTAAAATGAATCAACACATGGAATGTGTTAAAAATGACTGTTTTATTTTCTAGTATGATAAATATTGATGGCTATGGCCTGCAGAAGGGAATGTTTGAGGATCCTCAGTATTTTTTTATTAGTGTCAAGTGTTCTTGGAACAGAAGAGTTTCTGCACCATGAAGTTAGAAAAGTACCAGTTTCCACGATTGCTGAGCCCCTCACATGTCAAGAAACCGAAACAAACCCCACACTCGCTGGTGTGTCCTCTGCGTTCTCGGTTTTCAACGATCACGGTTGTTGCTGGGTTTTCCTTTTTGTGCCCACCACAGGTGGTGTTTGAGAGAATACGACTTTAGGCCCTTCCAAATAAATAAATAGAAATGATTTTGTAGTTACAGAGTGTACAGATTACCTACCACTAGTAAACGTCTCTCTCTTTACTTTCTTTTAAGCTAAACATGGTCAAAATATATTTGTTTTGAAGCTGGGCATGAAAGGAGAGGGAGAAAGGGTTCAGAGTTTGTTTTCAGGGTTCTCTCTCAAGGAGAGTGAATTCTACCTCTTGCCTGCTCAAGAAAATGGTTCTTCCAACTAAGACTGAAAACCTATCATCCTAACAGTGATATTTCCTCCAAAAACTTTTAATCTGTCAAAGGAGGTGGCTCTGGTTCCACGGAAAGGGCTGTTCTGGATGAAAAACACAAGTTCCAAAGTCCAGCTCAGCCTCTTGTGAGCTGTGTGCCCCTGGGCAAGTCACGGCACTCTCTCTGAGCCCATGTCCCCCATGGGCACTAACTCCCAGTGCCTCACAGAAGGGTGGTGGAAGTGCAATGAAATAATGCTTGTAAAAGTTCCGAAAAAGAGTTGAAGATGTGTTACTGTTTTAACCACAAACTGTGATTACAAAGATGATGTATGTTCCATATACAGAATTTGGAAAAAAACAAGACAGCACAGTGCAAAGGAGGGAGGAAAATTGCCAGGAATCCACTGTTAAAACAGAATGGAACTCCGTGAGGCGGGGTAGAGAGGCGCTGGCCCTGCAGCCCAGTCCAGCTGACCTCACTCTGCACCGCGCGTGTTTCGATACGTGCGTGCCCGAGGGTGTGCGCCGACGCTCCAGGGAACACCGTGTGGTGTCAAGTCCCCACCGTATGGTGAATGATTTCATCATTACAAAGCAAGATTTGGAAAACTAACTTTTAAATAAAAATGTTGTAAGCGGAAAAACAAGCATAGAGCACCCTTGATGTTTCTTCCCCTCAACATCTCGAGCATATTCCACAGAAGGGCTCTGTGCACACAGTAACCATCTCGCGGGCCGGGAAGCGGGCTGGATGGAGCTGCTGCAGCTTTAAGACCTTTCAGCCTCTTTGCAGGGACATGGATGGAGGTGGAAGCCGTCATCCTCAGCAAACTAATGCAGGAACAGAAAAACCAAACTCCGCATGTTGTCACTGATAAGCGGGAGCTGAGCGATGAGAACACATGGACACATGCCGGGGAACAACACACACGCCAGGCCTGTCCATGAGAACACATGGACACATGCCGGGGAACAACACACACGCCGGGCCTGTCCATGAGAACACATGGACACATGCCGGGGGAGACAACACACACGCCGAGCCTGTTGGGGGCAGTGGGAGGAGGGGAGAGCATCCGGGATAAACAGCTAATGCATGTGGGACTTAATCCCTACGTGATGGGTTGATCTGTGCAGCAAACCACCGTGGCACACGTTACCTAAGTAGCAAGCCTGACCATCCTGCACATGTACCCCAGAACTAAAATAAAAATTGAAGGGAAAAAAAAAAACTTGTCGGGCTTCCAAAAGCCTTCTCCTGTGTCTCCTGGCAAGCCGTGGCAGGGATAAAAGTGTGTGTGGGACGCACTAGGTGTCTGGCTGCCCCCTTCCTGCTGGAGATGGGGGAACACCAGCTAGTGTTTGCTGGGATCTCGGAAGGCAGCAGGCCCCAGGCTCGGGCCCTCAGCAAGCTTGGTCTCCATCCCTCCTTCTACAAGGTCATGGACTATGCTGCCTATTTTACAGATGATTTTTCAAGGTATCTTTAAAAAAAAAAAAAAAAGAGCACACACAATTGAAGTGGAAAAGCCTAGCTGTGAAGGCCGACCGCCAGACCCCAAAGGGACAAACTGTCACAGGATGCCAGTCCTCTTCCAAAGCTTCACTGCGGGAAGCCAGCCTTCTCCCTGGGGCCCTCGAGGCTGACAGATTCCTCCCCCAAGCCTCACTCAGGTGGCTCCTCTCTGCTCCCCCACTCCCCCATCCCCCGGTGTGCGAAGCCCTCAAGGGAAGGAGCACCTCTCTCTGTGCACACTCTTGGTGCTGAGTGATGCTGGGTTCCTGTGGGAGAGGTGCCCTGAGTGAGTAGGATTGCATCAGCCAGCAGCTCACACAGTGCTCCTTCCGTCTCCTTAGACACTGCTTAAGTGCCAGAAGAGGTTTTGTGGTTCCTGCTGGTCTAGAGGAGAGGATTAGGCATAAAACACGCAGTCTTGAACAGCCCTGGACCCCTCAGGGTTAGAAGCCTTAAGGAAAAATGGGAGGAGAAACGATTTTTCAAACTGGAAAGGGTTGTGCAGACAGAGCTGGACACAGAGCTGCTATTTGCTAAGATCCGTGGTGACTTCAGGCCCCTGCATTCTCAACACCCCTGCCCTGGACGCCATGCTTGGGCTTCTGACATGGGCTTGGGTGCCTCTTGATATTTGAGAAACTTGGTCTGAAGGATGTATTGACAGCTCTGAGAGCTGACTCTGTGGAGTCCCGTGGGAAGTAAAAAGTTCCTTTTACAGTTTCCTTTCTTGTTAAAGAATAAGAGTGCTGATAACTTTGCGAAGCCCTATCTATGTAGCTGTTAGACATGCTACACTCACAGGCACGTAGTACATTCTATGTCCTTGTACTTTAACCAAGATATCTGTGCTGGACGTGCTCACAGGCATGTCCCCAGCTCTCCATTGCTCTTACCCGTTTAGAAAAGTTTTAAGTTATTAGCCAATCGGGTTTTAGTTTAGATTGTGAGATCTGGCTCCAGCCAACGGAGATCAGACACAGCAGTAAGGACGACCCCAGTGCGTAAGAAATAAATTTGTGTATATTCCCTTTTTTCTTTGTACTATCGTAGCAAGATGGCTAGTGAGAGTACCCTTCCTGCAGTCCAGAAAGTTAAAATTGTGTTGCTGAAAGATCCTTTGTCTCAGTACTGATTTTTCTTTGTGGCACCGAGCATGTATGTCCAACAACTCCCTCCAATGAAGTCTCTGGTTGGGTGTCAGGTTGTGATGAACCCGAGGGGTGCTTGGAGTCAGGCGGAATGGTCCAGTGACCAGACCCAGACCTGCAAGACTGCAGTGCAGGAGGGCTGTAGGGGATGTATCAGCAAGGAGAGGTTGAGCCTCACCCAGGTCACAGACAGCCTCCCTCTCCAGGTTTACATTTAGACAGAGAAAAGGCCATTCCCTGTTCACGCTGCAGGTCCGTCACAGGAAGGCAGAGGCTGCTATTCACAAAAGCCCCCCCCCAAGGACGTGGCCCATGCGGTGGCCGCCATCTTGGTCATTTCCGTTGATCCCCCCACCCCCAAAAGGGGGCTTTGGAGGCCTCACTGCTGAAATTAAGCAATTAAGCATCCTAGCCCATTCTTCACTGGCTCAGCCTGCATTGGCCTGAATTAGTCAGGTGCCCCACCAGGCCCCAAGGGGACTGGCAGATGGGCATGGCAGGAAAAGGTTGGCAAACAGCACCAGTGACCACCACACAGAGAAGAGATGTTTCTGCCGAATCCTTAATCGCTCACAGAGAGCTGGGTTGAGGAAGATGCTAAGGTCAATGGGGGAATGCATGGCCTCCAACAGGTGCCCGGGGGAGGGCTCTGGTCGGAGTGCGTGCTATGGAGCCGCCTCCCCCTGGCCCACATCAGCTCGCACTTGCTGATCAGAAAATGAGGGTGCAAGGCAGCAGTGAAGGGTGAGGCGAGAGCCAGGGTTTCTGACGCCCACACCAGCCTCCTCCCCGCTTTGGCCATGTTGTTACTTCTAGGACTCAGCTGGAAAATCAGACAATTGAGGGTTTTACATTTCCTTTCCCCGTTACATACCAAGACTCTCTCTCCTCCTTAAGAAACAACACAGAGGTGACATGTGTGGCCTCTTCCTTCCAATCTGGAGCTGCTGACACAGGGAGTCATATAGAAACCCTAATGCGGGAGCTGCTGAAATCCCTGACATTAAAAACAAAAGACAAGAGACGAATGTAAGTGACTGTCTGTTGTTTGTCCACATAAGAACTAAAATGATCCTGCCTTTTATTTCTCAGTGCAGACTCATGCGGTTGGCCACATGTTGGCATCTGGGTTTATAATTCTCACCAAATGAGTCAGCAAGAGAGAGGAACATGGAGGGTTTTTTTAACAGGCATCTTTGAGTCAATGCCCAATATCATTAAAAAAAATACTGGAGTCCCTGCTTCCTCTCTTGTTATGGACAGACGTGGCTGGCTTGTCCCAGTGTGTGCATGCACACTTGCTTCCTTTCTGGAGGGCAACCCAGGCTGTATTTCAGGCACACATGTGCATACACAATGCACATGCACACACATGTGCACAAACACCTTTGATGACTTTGCAACTGGAGAAGTGTTTGCATCCACTCCAGGCAGGAGCCCTGCAGCTCTGGATAGGCTCAGCTGTAGCTCACCTGCTGGGTCAAGCTCTGAAACAGCTGGGACCAAAAGGCCAGGCTCAGCCCAGAAATGGAATCCTTCCATAGCTTATTTATACTAACATGTAAATGACTGACATCAATTTTTTCTTTTTCTTTCTTTTTTGCTTGAATAAGCTTTGGTGGGGCAGGGGAGCTGAGGGTCCACGAGTTCACAGATGGGTGCATTGTGGGAAAAACCAAAGATGTAGTGGAAAGGAGTTGCATTAAAATAAAGGAGAAGGCCGGGCATGGCACGGTGGCTCACACCTGTAGTCCCAGCACTTTGGGAAGCTGAGGCGGACAAATCACTTGAGGTCAGGAGTTTGAGACCAGCCTGGCCAACATGGCAAAACTCTGCCTCTACTTAAAAAAAAAAAAAAAAAAAAGCCCGGCCTGGTGGCACACACCCGTAGTCCCAGTTACTCAGGAGGCTGAGGCAGGGGAATCGCTTGAACCCAGGAGTTGGAGGTTGCAGTGAGCCGAGATCGTGCCACTGCACTCCAGCCTGGGCAACAAAGCAAGACTGTCTCAAAAATAAGTACATAAATAAATGAGAAAAGTTTAAACAGAGGAAGATACAGGACTAAAGACGTTTTTCTTTTGAGACATTTATCAAGAAGTGACTTTGAGCTCATCTTGACTTGGTCCGACTGAAATATATCAAAGATCTTTCATTCCTAACTGCTGTTACTGAGCTGGAAATCTTCCAGCTTGGAGCTGCACAGGTCCCACGGGCTTTGTATCTGTTCCTTGGTTTGAAGCCCCCTTGGAAACTTCCTCGAAGCACGCTCGAGTCATCCCTCTCAGACATCCGTTTGCAGTAGACGGCCTGCGCTACCAAAACCAGACATCGTGCTTTTACGTGCAGTGTTTAAATGAAAAGCCACTTGCAGAGGGATGTTAGGGAACGAATGTGGAACCAGGGGAGGAGAAATGAACAACGCAGAGAATGACAGCTGGGGTTTCTTCCCCTCTTCTCTCCAAGTCTCAGAATGCTGGAGAGGAATCTAGGAGGGGGGTGCTTGGCCAAAACCGTACTCAGGGTTTCTTAAGTCTCTGTGCCTTTTTCCTGGAGTACGAGGTTTCACAAGACTAGAAAGGTATTATTATTTTCAGGCATGGGAAACATAAAGCGGGGGTTGAGTTTGGCTAATATAACTCACGCGCCGTCGCTTCCCTGCCCCACCGTGGGGGTCTGTGAGTCCACATCTCTGTGTCTGATCTTGAAGAAAATAGGCGTCTCAGGGGGCTCTGATACGCATTGCTGCTCACGCATGTGTGCACGAGCACACCTGGCCACGAGCCCACGCCAAGCATGTGCTTGTCGGGGGATGCTGGCAGAGTTCTGTGGGGGACAGCCCCAGGAGGCAATTGACCAGTGGACAGCCAAGGCCAGGTAGGGCACAGGCGATGTGAACCTCATTCACAGCCTTCTGCTGGCCCGAAGCCCAGCTGTTACCACTCCATGCCCTGAACAAAGGCCTTGGTGGATACCGCTCACATACAGGGTAATGTCCGGGCAAGTGTTTCCCCCTGGCTTTCAGGTCCAGGACCTACCATCACGTGGTGGCACTTACTATGGCAAGCAAGGCCCCTCAGCAGCTGCCCTGCCCCTGCAGCCCCTCTTACATCCACTTCCCCCACACTCTGGTCCATTCACTGACAGGTCATAGGTACCCTCTTTGAGCCTCAAGAAGCAGTGAACAGCATGCAGTCTTCGCAGGGGCACAGGAGCGGAAGCAGGAGCAGTGCAGCCAGGGCCTGGCACCAGACAAGGCTGGGGTCCTGGTGGTGCTCTGGTCTCTCTCACCTTGGTGTACAGGATCCCTGCCCAGATTCTTGGCCTAACTCTCAAAGTCCCACCCCAGACCTGAACACATCCCGCTCTATGCTCCTGGGGAGTAGCCCTGACAGCCTGAGATTCCTACAATGCCTCTCAGAGCCCAGGAGGTAGGGCGTTCCCAGGCACGGCCTCTCAGGAGCACTTGCAGTGCATGTACCGGCCAGGGAGCTCTAACTCAGAGGATGGACCAAAGCCACCCATCCCCAGGGAGGATGTGGACTGTTAGCCCTGAGTTGTCTTTTATTAAACTGGAAAGTATGCAAGTCACTTTCACAACTAATTCTCCAAATGCTCTTACTTTTGTTTTGATATCACTGCCTGAGGGATGAGACCAAGAGGGGAAAGGGGAAAAGCAGCAAAGCCCTCTGGGGCCAGGAGGGCCACAGCACCCTCTGTGGCTGGTTCCTTGGTCAAATGGGAACAGTGGGCAGGCGCCTCCACTGAGACCCGCTGGCCATCGTATTCGCTCAGAGAGGAAGGGATGGTGGGGGAGAAGAAGTTCTGTCAACGAACTAAGATCACCACTTGTGTAACCCACTGCCAGTTTCCTGCCTCTCCAGGTGGAATCCGGGTGAGGAGACCTGACTCTGTGTTTGTGCATCCACTCAGCAAGTCCCACACCACGAATGGAGCTTAGGGCAGGAGCACTGGCTCCAGCACCCCGCTGCCAGGGTTTGCACCCAGCTTTACCCCCATTTCCTCACCCGTAACATGGAGGAGACAGTTCACCCTGCATGGTGGGAGAACTGTGTTTGGCAAGCGTGCAAAGCAATGGGCGTGCAGCCAGGACTAAATTCACGTGAGCTATCGAGAGGCTTCCGGTTTCTTACCTAGCTTTGCAAAGCTGGCGTGTGTGAGGGAAAGCCATCGCATGGCACAGGCGCTCCATCAACACCACGCAGCAGCAGCAGCATCGGGCCCCTTGTCGTATGTTTTACTCCAGCGTGCATCTGTCCATTTTCTATTTCCTGGAAAACTCATATCCATCCTGCAAAACCCAACATGATTTTCTCTCCTCTGTGAATCCTTTGCTACTGCCTCCATCATGAAGTCTTTTCTCTCTGTTTTCCACTTGCATACTTCCCCGGAAGACTTTTGGACAGCGTACCAGGATCCCTTAATGTCTTGCTTGAACTGACTGCACGCAAATGGTAGTCTCCTTTATGTCTGAAAATCTCTTGAATAAGCCTGGGGGCGGAGAGAGTAGACATGTCAGCATCAGGCAGCCTGGGGCTGACACGTGGGGATCCATCACAGGCTGGCTCTACAGGAGTGAGGTCATCAGTGACTCTAAGGCTCCATTTCCTCCTCTGTTGGTGGAAGATAGAGGAGGCTTCGCAGAGAGGCTCAGCTGTGCCTGACACACAACATAGGTTCTCCAGGAACGGGAGATAAATGAGTACATAATCAAATAGGTAATTTCTCTCTTCCTCCACAGACAAACCCAGAATAGCAAAGATCACCCCATGAACTAATGCAACGAGATCAGGCAAATTACACCTCCTCTTCTGTCCTTCGTTCTCCCCCGGGCACTCTTGACAACTTCTTCTTTCTAAGTCACCCTGGGCATACCCAGCCTGCCACGACCAGGGATGATGCAGCGGTGTTAGCCAGGTTTGAACAGTTCATGGTCTTTGCATGACCCTACAGCAAGAGTTGTAAGTTACAGGACAGGCTAGAAGGTTATAAAGCACTGACATTAGATGTGGGGGACGGTAGGCATTAATAGCTTTTCCTTGCAGATGAGAAGGGTCTGCTGTCTCCTGATGATAGTCCTATGCAGGAACTCCTGCCTGCCTATGTTCTTCTGCTTCTGGCACAAACATCCCCCAGTTACCAGAGTCAAAATGCGGCATCCGTGTGCCTGACTGTGCCTTGCCCCCAGGGCTGGTGGTTCTTCAGGTCCCAGCCACAGCCATTCCTGGATATCTCTTAGCCACTGACTGAAGGGAGCTGGGGTCTACACTGTTGTCCAGGGCCTCCAGCGGGATTTGGGTCCGAAAGTCCTGAGTGATGCCATGGGGCATTACACGCCCTCAATGGGCCCTTCTCTTCCCTGCCTCCCCTCCCACTCTCCTACACGTGTGGCCAGGGATCGCCTCCCAAATATGTGAATCCTTGGCCTACAGTTTGCTTCTGGGGAAACTCAAACCAAGGCAAGATAATTTTTTTTTTTTTTTTTTTTTTAAGATAGATTCTCGTTCTTTCACCCAGGCTGGAGTACATTAGCACAACCTCAGCTCACCACAGCAACCTCTGCCTCCTGGGTTCAAGCAATTCAAGCCTCAGCCTCACTTGTAGCTGGGACTACAGGCACAGGCCACCATGCCTGGCTGATTTTTGTATTTTTAGTAGAGACGGCTTTCACCATGTTGACCAGGCTGGTCTCGAGCTCCTGACCTCATGATCCTCCCACCTTGGCCTCCCAAAGTGCTGAGATTACAGGTGTGAGCCACCACACCGGGTCAGCAAGAAACTATTGATGGGAAAAGAACAGCATATTTGAAATGTAGCCACTTCAAAAAAAAGAAAATCCAGAACATAGGATCACATTCAGAGAAGCACAAAGACACAAAATAAACGTAGATGAGGAAATGAAGGTCTTGGTGGCTCACAGACAATAACCATACTGCCTCCTATGGCGTAGTTCCCAGCTCTCCAATGGCAAGGACAGTCTGTGGTCATGTGTCCAAGCATCAGTCTGGTCCCACACGACACTGGCCTGGTCCCACCGTCTGATTCCTTCAGAAGGAGGTGATGGCCTTTGCTGCGGTCTGTTAGTTGAAGGCATGGCAGCCCATCCATGCTGCCCCAGGGCACTGACAAAGCCCCACATGGTGAGTGGTGAACCTTGCCACAGGGTAAGTCTTCAGTGAGTGCAAGCAAGAAAATGAGAGATCCTGGTACACTGTCCAAGAGTCTTCCAGGGAAGCGTGCAAGTGGAAAACAGACAAGACTTCATGATGAAATGGCTGGGTGTGCCCAGGAGGATGGAGAAGAGGAAGCTGGCAGGTGTGCCTGAGGGAGAATGAAAGACAGAAAGGGGGGTGCAATTTGCCTGATACTGTCACATTAGTTCATGCGTGATGTTTGCTATTCTGGGTCTGTGTGTTGAAGGAAGAGGGGAAATCACCTATTTGATTTTGTACTCATTCATCTCCTGTTTCTGGAGAACCTCGGTTGTGTGTCAGATGCAGCTGAGCCTCTCTGCATAGCCTTCTCGATCTTACACCTACAGAGGAGAAAATGGAGCCTTAGGAACAGTGCCTTTTTCATCCATAAGAAACAGCTGTTAATGCCCAGCCCCCCTCTCATTTCAGTGCTGCGTGCCACCATGCCGCACGGTGCCAGTGGACCGGCTGGACCGTCATGGCAATGGTGGCTCTCTAAAAATAGGATCCCCCACCCCAAGGAATGGGGCCACCACAGGAAGCAGCTCAGACCACTTCCAGGGGGACATTCTTCTGCCTTCAGTAAGCTGGTGTTAGAGCCACTAAAGGACGAATGGACTGTTTGCCTGAGTCATAAATGAACAGGGACCAGCCCCACATCTGAACAATTCTGGTCTCTACACATTACTCCTGAACACAGGCCAAGGGGGAAGCAAGCCTCCCAGGCTGGGGCCGGCTTCCGATCCGACGCTGCCTTTCCCCTTAGCAGCGGCTCCTGCAGGGAGGGTCTCCCCGTCCCTAGAACCAGAGTGTGAAAGTCAGCAAAGTCCCATAAATCGCAGGAAATGAACTTCTGCCTCTTTAAATTCCTGCTGCCCCCGTCCCCATCCCGCCCACAGCCACAAATAGATGTCTTTCAGTATTGGCTCTGACCTCAGCCCTCCCTGCCCCCACATCTCCTTATTCCTGTTTTTTTTTTTTCCCCAGCAAACCCTACACGGCAGAATGGACCCTGCTGACCTCACCAGCGTGGTTTCTTCTGTTGTGTGTGTGTTTCTGTTTTGCTGCGACGCTCGCTTGTGGTTTGCCTCACACTTTGTAGTGTGCGTGGCAGTTGTATAAGAAAACAGCAAATTTGTCAGCGAGCCTTGTTCTTTATTACAGGAACCACAGGGATGCCAGGCAGCCGGGCTGGCCCCTCTGCCCGCCGCCCATCGTGCGGCTGCAGGGGCTGATGCCAGCCCAAAGCCCAGAGGAGTGGTGCAGCTTCCAAGTGTGGCAGACAGCAGGGTCCTCACAGCTGCCGCTCCTTTTCAAGGACACATTGCTGAGGAGAGGATGCTTTTTGTTTCTATCATTGTTTTGTTTTTGTTTTTTGAGACACAGTCTTGCCCTGTTGCCCAGGTTGGAGCGCAGTGGCACGATCTTGGTTTGCTGCAACCGCTGCCTCCTGGGTTCAAGCAGTTCTGCCGCAGCCTCCCGAATAGCTGGGACTGCGGGTGCCGCCACCACATCTGGCTAATTTTTGTATTTTTAGTAGAGACGGGGTTTCACCGTCGTGACCAGGCTAGTCTTGAATTCCTGGCCTCATGTTCCACCTGCCTTGGTCTCCCAAAGAGCTGGGATTACAGGTGTGAGCCACTGCGCCCAGCCTTATTTTTAGTTTTTAAATTTTTTATTTGCATAGGTTTTTTTGGGAACAGGTGGTGTTTGGTTACATGAGTAAGTCTTGGGTGGTGATTTGTGAGTTTTGGTGCACCTGTCACCCGAGCAGTATACACTGAACCCAGTTTGTAGTCTTTTATCCATCACCCCCTTCCCACCCTTTCCCCCCAGTCCCCAAAGTCCACTGTATCCTTCTTAAGCCTTTGCGTGGGAGGATGCTTTTAATTGCTAAAACGCAAAAGTAGAAGTAACAGCCCGAGGGCTCCCTGTGGCCAACGTCTCCCGAGATCTCGGGGGGACCCCCTTTCCTGCCTACCCCTCTCCCCTCCACCTAGGCCACAAGGGCCACACGGCCCCAGTGCTCTTGTGCCACGGGCAGGACACAGTTGTGCCTCAAAACCCTACGTCCGAGATGTCTTTTTCCAGGCTTCCTTCCAGCTCACCCATCATCTTTCTCTGCCCTTGGCCCAGACGTCATCTCTGAAGTCTGGCCTCCCCCTGGACCTTGGCCTCTAAAATTGCAAAGCACCTGCATTCCCACAGGCCTCCCTGCCTGGCTCTCCTCTATACCTTCGTCCCCATCTGCATTACTGATTTCTGTGATTTACTGGCTCCTTCCCGCGGTGAGGGCAGGAGCCGCACAACAGTGGCTTTTCATCTGTAAGAAGCTCCAGTCGTATTTGCTGTTTATTACGGGATGAGTTGCATTCCCCCCAAAGTCACATGTCGAAGCCCAGCCCCCAGGATGTCATAATGTGACTGTGTTTGGAGACAGGGCATTTATGGAGGTAATTAGGGTAGAATGAGGTCATCAGCGTGGGCCCTAATCAGTAGGACTGGTGTCCCTGTAATAAGAGGAGATGAGGACAGAGACAGGCATGCAGGGCGACCTTGTGAAGACACAGAGAGAAGACGGCTCCTACAGGTCAAAAAGAGAGGCCTTGGAGGAACCAGTCCTGCCATCACCTTGATCTCAGACTTTCGGCTTCCAGGACTGTGAGAAAAATAAATCTCTGTCATTTAAGTCACCCAATCTGTGGTACTTTGTGATGGCAGCCCCAGCTAATGAATACAGTGTTCAATAAATACTTATCAAATGAATGAATGAGCTGGGCACGGTAACAGTGGTGGTTCATGACTGTAATCCCAGCACTTTGGGAGGCTGAGGTGGGCAAATTACCTGAGGTCAGGAGTTCAAGACTAGCCTGACCAACATGGCAAAACCTCATCTCTATTAAAAATACAAAATTCAGCTGGGCATGGTGACAAGTGCCTGTAATCCCAGCTACTTGGGAGGCTGAGGCAGGAGAATTGCTTGAACCTGGGAGGCAGAGGTTGTAGTGAGCCAAGATTGTACCACTGCACTCCAGCCTGGGCAACAGAGTGAGACAAGAAAGAAGGAAGGAAGGAAAGAGGGGAAGGAGGGGAAGGAAAGAGGGAAGGACTTGTCAGGTACAAGTGGGGAACCGTTCCTGGCTGAGGTTTGGTGGACTTGGGAGCTTCTTAGTAACAGAGATGTTCTCCAAACCTGTTTTGCTCCTTCATTCATTGGACACAATTCTGTAGCCACTTTACCCATTTTTTCAAGGATAAATTATCTTAGTGGTGAAATATTGTCACAAGTGAGCAGTGACTATCTGGGGCCAGTGGTTTGGGCTAAAGACAGTTGTAGGTAAAGAAAGGCAGATTTTTTTAGAGAAAGTAGGAGAATACATTGCAAGGAGGCAACAGGCAGGCCAGCAAGAGAGGAGCTGAGTGCAAGGAGACCAAGGCTTGCCAGGGACTTTACAGGATGGTGCTTGTGCTGTGTGTTGGAGAGAGTGACGTGCAGTAGCAATAACACCAAGGCTGCAGTGTGTTAACCTGCATTTTTCTATCAGCCAGGGGTCTAATGATAGCTGGGCACAGGAAGAGTGTGAGTTGCTTGTGCAGGAGGACTGTGTGTTGTGTGTTCTGGACCATGAAGACAGGCAGACTCGCAGCTCATCTACCTTCTCTTTTTGCTTTCCTTGAGTCCCGCCAGCCTGACTCCCCCCTCCCTAATTAGGACTTCAGGAATCTCAACCAGCCATCACGTGTTTTCTGAGCACCTGTGCAGGGCTGCGGGCGGCAGTCGACAATGAGGCTCATCTTCCTCATCGTGTCTTTCTAACCGTATAGGCTTCTTCAGGTGGTGGCTGCAACCTCATCAACGGCCAGCATGGAATTAACCTGTTGGATTATGTTTTCATTCCTGCTTTTCTTTACTTTCCTTAAGCAGGAAGTGCAACTGGATCAGAGAGCCTCTCAGGAGCTCTAACTTTTTAATTCATCTCTGTGATCCTTCAAATTGTAGGTGTTGGAAATAGATGCTCGGTACTGCAAAGAAAAATCAGCCAGGATCTTTTAGCAATGCAATTTTTACTTCCTGGACTGCAGGAAGGGCACCCTCACTAGCCATCTTGCCATGAAAGTACAATGAACAAAGGAAAACAGACATATTTATTCCTTACGCATTTGGGGTCGTCCTTAATGCTGTGTCTGATCTCCGTTGGCTGTAGCCAGACCTCACAATTGAAACTAAAACCCAATTGGCTAACAACTTAAAGCTTTTCTAACAGGTAAAAGCAATGGAGAGCTGGGGCATGCCTGTGAGCACGTCCAGCACAGACATCTTGGTTAAAGTACAAGGACATAGAATGTACTACGTGCCTGTAAGCATGGCATGTCTAACAGCTACATAGGAGAAGGCTTAACAAAGTTATCAGTAACTTATTCTTTAACAAGAAAGGAAACTTTAAAGAGGAACTTTTTTACACTTCCCACAGTAAGTCATTAAACCATGAAGCCAAGAGACACCTGGCTGCTTACTGGTTTCAAGGCACTGGGATGCTTCACTGAAAATGCCATTTTGGGGTCCCTCCTCTCCAGGAGCCAAATTCTGGAGTGGGGCCAGGAGACCAGAAAGAAACAAATTAAAACAGCACTCACCACTAAAAACAAGCACAACAAGCAGTAGTGCAATTACATCAAAACACGCAAATCAAAGATGCCTTAAGGGGCTTTCCCACGTTGAGAAGGACTGGACCCCGTTGTTTGTAAGAACCCAGGTTTCAAACATCTGTCCTGAAGGAGACTCTGGACACCAAGAGAGGTGAGGGGACCCTCGGTCCAGGCGGAGACGGGGGAAAATGAAGCAAAGGTATTTACTGCAGTTTCCACGGCTTTGTTTATCTACCTGAGATGTTCACATTCTGTGGCTTCCTAATAGCCTAGTTCTTCTCAGTTCAGACATTCAGGGGTCCTTTTCATCCGTCTGTCACAGGGCTGCCCTCTGGGGGAGCACCCTCCCCCATAGCACATTGAGACCTGCACGTCCAGAAGCCAGGAGTGAACTACTGCTCTCGGCAAGGAAGGGCTTTGCCATGAAGCTGTGACTCACGGTGCTCAGAGCGAAGTGAGGACGGAGAACAAACATGTGGAGGACTGTTTTAGGAAACTTTAGGCCTGAAACAGGTCCCTGAAACAACAGAAAAACTGTGGGTTTCCTTCTCCGTTCCCTACCACTGCCTGCATGCGGCAGACACACAGGCATGCGTCTGTTTACTTGCATGAATGCATGTCTGTATCTTGACCAAAAGTTAAGTCATATCTGAAGTCTTAGCCCAAGTTTTCCACAGGGCCATGGGCACTTGGGGGACAAATTTAGCCTCTAGTAAAAGAGCAGTCTTCTGAGGCCAAACATTAAGGCACCATGTACCCAGGGACCGTATGGAGTTGGAAGTGAATACCACATTGTGTCAAACTATGGCCTCATGTCTTTGGTGTGAAGTTTCCTGGTTTCAACTACCTCTAATGATATCCTTCCAGATGGAAGGCTAAGCCAACTTGATTTGGACCACATGTCACAGATGCTGGTATGTGGCATGGTTTGGGGAGGCTCAATCTGCCCATTGATTGAGTGTGTTTTAGGGACTCATATCACACGGGCCCTGCTAGCGGTTCTCCACCCACCTCCTCTGTGCCTCCGTAGGGAGGCTGCAGCCAGTAATTACAGGCTCAGCCATGGCTGGCTCTCACCCAGATGGATGTTTACAGTCTCAGGGAGGCTGGATCCCAAATCCAGAGTGGTCACTGAAGACAGTAGAAGTCAGGAAGGCTCCAGCCTGATTTCCCAGGCTTCTGGATCCGTGCTCATTGACGGGGCTCTGGTTCCCTCGTGGGGCAGACAGTCCAACGATTGGAGAAAACAATGTGGGATTTTAGCTTCCTCCTGCCTTCCAGGCACGAAATGACCTGGGAGCATCTTAGGTCACTGTCTGGTAGGATCATGGTTGTGGGTGAGGTTTCAGGCTGCAGGGTGTAAAGGGCCACCTAACAGAGGGATAGCTTTAGAGCTGGACCTCAGGCTGGGCTGGGGCTGGGGCTGGCCGGTCCCTACAGGATGGCAGGGCTTTAACTAGTCGTCCTAAGAAGGCAGAGGTTGGAAACAAAGTCTAGTCCCCAAAAGCAAGGGGAAGAAGGTAGCCTCTGGGTTGACACCACCCTTGAATTTCCATTTGTTATACAACTTCTGTTTTGTATCCATTAGGTCAACTGCCATGGTTTGAATGTCTGTCCTTTCCCAAACTCATGTTGAAACTTAATCCTTATGAAGACAGTAAGAGGATGGGAAATCTGTCTCTGGTATTGGAGAGGTGGACGCTTTGGGATGTGATTAGGATTAGATGAGGTCGTGAGGGTGAGGATGAGTGGCTTTCCAAGGGGGAGAAAGGGAAGGCTTGACTTGCAGGCTCAGCCCCCTTGCTCTGAGATGCCTGCACCCCCATGGGACCTTGCAGAGAGTCCCCCCCCCCAGCAGGAAGGCCCTCGCCAGATGTCACCTCTTCACTCTGGACTTCCCAGCCTCCAGAACTGTACGAAATAAATTCCTTTCCATTGTAAATTACCCTGTTTCAGGTGTTCAGTTATAGCAACAGAAAACAGATCAAGACATCAACTTAATACACAAATTTCAGTTTACCTGATCTTTTAAAAGTTTAGAGAATCCCTTTTCATGGTGTTTCTCACTATTCCTTCTTGTACTTTTAACCCATTTTTGCTTCTCACAAAAATGGCCAAGCATGTTATTTGGGTATGTTATTTGGGGCATAAATATTTATAATGGATACTTTGTCATTTTTTTCTCCTCTAGTACCCACCTTATTATTTTTTGATCCTGAATTTCTAGAAGTGCAATAGGACTGTCAAGTTATCTGTCATTTCCTGATGTGTGGAGTGTTCTTCCCTTAACACCTTCAGATCCTCATTCAAGGACATGTTCCTGCATCTCCAGACACCTTCACCATTTCTTCTTGTGGCATCTGTGTGGGACAGTCTCTGCCTGCCCTCCTCCTGCTTGCTGGAAACTCCTCTCTGTCTTTTTGCCTCCATTTACTGCAGCCGTCTCAAGACCTTCCTCCATCTCTTAATTTTCTCTACATAGCTACTGTATTCCTCGATGTTTTAAAGTGATGCTAGGAGCTGCAGAATTTGATTGGTTTTCATTTTTGGTTTTTGTTGTTGTTGTTGTTGTTGTTTGTTGTTTGTTTTTTACGGCTAAAATGATTTCTGAGACCAAGTGGGGGGAGTTGAGTTTCTATTCCTGGTTTGTCTGATTCCATTCCGCCTGGGTTCATAGAATACACCACCTACTACTCAGCTTTTAAATTTGGATTCTTAAATAATATATATACATACATACATATTTTTTTAACTTACAACTTTAAAAATAGGTTGAAATGTTCCTCTGGTTTATGGGCTTGTGTAATATGGAGGGGTCAGCCTTTCATCCAGGATGCAAACTTACCGAAAACCTGCAGCTTCTGCTCTCCGACATCTGCCTTCTCCCTTCTCCACTCCTCCAAGTGGTTCCTTTGTGAGTCCACATTTCTAGTGTCCATAACCAGAGACCATCTCTACTTAAACCATCTCTTAGACTGGATCCAGTCGAACTGTATGTAATCAAAGATTTGTTTTATCATATTTTGAAGAATGAAACGAATGAAGACAGTTGAAGGAAGTGTCTCACAGATACGGGAAGTTTTTCTCATTACTGAAAAATGTCACTGCATTTTAGATTTCCTGATACTATATGTATTCTTTTGTGAAAAAAAGGAAAAAAAAATCTATATTAAAAAAATCTGTATTTATAAGAAAAGATGGGGCAACCCCTAGCTAGTATAGTGGATATCTCTGGGCTTTTCTCTCTGGATTTCTGCTCTACAAACCGACCTTCCTCCCAGCTACTGGGTTAGGAATGCAATATTCTCTGGCCAGTACCCAACAGCTTGGCCCTCTGGCCATGCTGTGGCCTCCCCAAGCTTTTCTAACAGGGTAGACAGAGCACAAGTCAATGTCCAGAAAGGTGGAGGCTGTGAGATGGAAAACTCAGTCCCAAGCACACTTCCTCTATGTCGAGTCTCTGACGCCCATCCCGGCTCTGCCCCAGGACCTCTGCCTGTGCCGCTCCTACCTCCTGCAATGCTGTGCCTCAGATATCAGTGATGTCAGCGATACCAGATTCCTTCCAAAATGCCAGCTGGTCAGAGAAAGCTGCTCTGACCACCCTATGTAGTATTGCACACATGCACACACAAGTGTGCACACACAGGCTCACCCTGCACACATGCATATACACAACACACATTCACACACTTGTGCACCCACTGTACACACACAAGCTCACCACACGCACATGCATGTACACACACATTCACACATTGGTGCACACACAAGTGTGCACCCACAGGTTCACCCCCCCACATGCATGTACACACATTCACACACATGCACACACAAGTGTGCACACACATCCTCACCTTGCACACATGCATGTACACACACATTCACACACTTGTGCACACACACAAACTACGTCTTTACCCTACTTCATATTTCATGAGCACATCATCCGCACCTGCAAATAGAGTGGAAGCCCCATTGAGTCCGGGGCCATGTGTGATGTTGCCGTCTGCATGGCCTTGAGCCTCTCCCAGCCTCCAGCCCATGGTAAAATGCAGTCATTATTCAACGGAGGAATAAATGCATGCACATGCAGGTGAAGGAACAGCCTCAGAAGTTTGAGTTTCTGCGTTTGTGGGCTCTGAGTCAGGCCGAGGGAGTCAGTCACTTCCACTCCCTCACTCACTCACTTACGTGACCTTGAGGACCGTGGTCCACCTCTCAGTATCCCTTGGGTGTCCACAGGACATTCACTGGGCCTGCTGGGCTGTCGTGAGAACTTCTGTGTCAGGGTTCTGCACAGAGCCAGGCACAGCAGCTGCATCCCCATGCCACACCGTGTGCTACATGGCTGTGCCCAGGTCTCTCTGCCCCAAACAAGGATGTGGGTCACAGCCTGTGGATTTTGTATCTGCTCACTGCACACTCCCCCAACACCCAACCTTCATAAATTTTGCTGAATTAATAAGCAAGGTTGTCAAGTTCTCTCCTCTTCCCTTCCTCCCTTATCTGGAAGGAGGAAATACTGACAAGCTTTGGTGCTGCCCTGTTCTCAGGCCTTGGAGCAGTGGCTGCTGTCTCACCAGCAATCTCTAATGGACACAGAGAAAAGAGTTACTGAGTGACCTTTTTTTTTCCTGCTTTGCAATCTCACTAAAGCATTTCCTTTCCCTGCCCCCATGCAGGAAGGCGAGAGCAGCATGACTCAGTTCCAGAGTCTGGGCTCTCCTCACACCGCAGGCCTGGGACCTGCAGCCAGTGGGGGTTAACACTTGCAGTGCCCCAGGGGTGGGCAACCTGTGCTCTCTCTCCCATAGAAACACGGAGGCCTGCAAGATGGCAGAACTGCAGAGGGGGGATGACACACATGGATGCGGGTGAAGCAGGAAGACAGCTACCAGATAAAATAGGAATGGCTTTGTAGTATAAGTATATCCCATGCAATATTTGAATTTCAGATAAACAATAAGTAATTTTAATATCTATGTCTCATGCAATATTTGAACTTCAGGTATAAATGAATGGTTTTTAGTATAAGCATGTCTCTTGAAATATTTGAATTTCAGATTAAAAAAAGAACTATTTTAGTATAGAACAGGTCCTATGTAATTAAAAAAACTTTTTCGGGGCCAGGCACGTGGCTCATGCTTATAATCCCAGCACTTTGGGAGGCCAAGGCGGGTGGATCACGAGGTCAGGAGTTCGAGATCAGATGGTGAAACCCGGTCTCTACCAAAAATAAAAAAAAAAATTAGCTGGATCAGATGGCGGGTGCCTGTAGTCCCAGCTACTCATGAGGCTGAGGCAGGATAACTGCTTGAACCTGGGAGGCGGAGGTTGCAGTGAGCTGAGATCACACCACTGCACTCTAGCCTGGGCGACGGAGCAAGACCCCATCTCAAACAAAACAAAACACAACAACAACAACAAACTTTTTCATTATTATTATGGGTTGAATAGCGTCCACCAAGAGTTTATGCCCACCCGGAACTTTAGAAGGTGACTCTATTTGGAAATAGTTCTTTGCAGAGGTAATTAGTTAAGACGAGGTCATACTGGAGCAGGGCAGGCCCTAGGTCCAGTGACTGGTATCCTCAGACAGAGGAGGAGAGACACACAGGGAGGAGCCCACGTGAGGACGGAGGAGGAGAGACACACAGGGAGGAGCCCACGTGAGGACGGAGGAGGAGAGACACACAGGGAGGAGCCCACGTGAGGATGGAGGCAGAGAATGCAGTGATGCAGCCACGAGCTGAGGGATGCCTGCAGCCCCCAGGAGCAGGAAGAGGCAGGAAGGGTCCTAGAGCCTTTCAGAGGGAGCCCAGCCCTGACACCTTGACGTTGGCCTTCTGGCCTCTAGACTGTGATAATACATTTCTGTTGTTTTAAGTGCCCCAGTTTGAGATGATTTGCTTCAGCAGCCACGGGAAAGTGAATACAATTGCTTATATAAAAGGCAAATTTAATTGGGCATCCTGTATTTTTATTTATGAATCTGGCAGCTCTGCCGGAGAATGGCTCCCAGGGAGGAGCTACATGGCCAGCTGGCCTCCCACGGTTCTGTGCCGCTCTTCCCCACCCTACAGCATGGGTCGGGCGTCCCTGCAGCTCTTAGAAGGAAGGCTCTGGCTGCCCATCCACACACCTGTGTCATCAGCAGCTCCCGCTGATAGCAGATGCAACCCTGCACCGCCGGCAACGCCACAGTGACCCTGGTGGAAGGAGTACCAGGCCCCCTCCTTCAGATATTTCTGATGGCTTGAGGTCCCCTGAGACCCTTAGCATGCTCTGGAGGATGTTAAGGGTCTCAGCCCTACCCCCGAAAAGGGTAAAAGGACCAATATTAAATCTCTCAAAAACCCTGACACATGGGACTGGACAGGTGAGAGATGCCATTGGATTGAGGAGAAACTGATAATAAAGAGAATTTCTCTTACACCCAAATGTCATGGGCTGAACTTGGTCCCGCTGCAGATGTTAAAGCATACACCAGCGTGATTTGTGCCTCCTGGTAGAACATTTTCCATTTTCTCCTTCCAGGAGTGAAATGTGAACCTCCTCTTGCCAGTCCCGGGAATGGTGGCTGCCCTGCCTCCCGGTTGCTGAGAAATCTCAAGCCGTTTGCAGGCACTGACACAGAGGCCTGGGTGCGGCTCCATCAGCTTCCCGCGCTGTCGGGAGGCATGAGGATGCAGGCACTGAGCTTACCAAGCAGCTGAATAAATGCTAAATGCACACGTCTGCGGGGGAATGCTTCCTCACATCTAATTGCCTGGTGATTAGGAGACCACCCACCGTCTGAATTGCCCTCGATTTGTGAAGAGCCCTGGCAGCTCTCCTGCAAGATTCAGCTTTCAAAAGGAAGAGGTTAATCACCCAGAATTACATTCCTGGGGTCCTCATCTGTTCTAGACTCACATGAGGGCCTGGCAGGCTGCACAGCTATTCACCCAGTTCACCCCCAACATGGACAGTTCGCACCAAGCCAGCAGAGCTCCTGCTACACCTTAGCATCAGCAGGGCCTGTGCCCTGCCCTGAAATCTTTCCAACAGCAAAGCAACCATTGGTGCCCAGACATAAAGGGGCAAAGAGGTGCCCTGCAGCCTGGCTTGTGACAACTCCAAGCTGGCAGAAGCCTGCAGAAATAAGCGCTACTCAGAAATGGTCAAACAATTGCACCTCCCAGTCCTATGCTGCAGTTTCCGGAGGAGGGGGCCCTCTACATGCTTACAGGAAAGAAGCTGATGGCATTTTCAAAAATGAGCCGCAGATTAATAGACTCCATCACATTTTTGCAAGTGAAAAAATGGCAGAACTGAATGTGTGTTTAGCACACGTGCACACACCCACACACACACACCCTGACTTGATTTGAAACCAGGTAGAACTATGTTGGCTCTGATGTCTGCCTGTCTGGGTTCAAGGTCCTCCTCCCCAACTCACTATTTCTCCTCACTTTTTGGTGTACGGCTTTAAAAAATTATTCTGTGCATGCTTTTACATCTGTGAAATGGGCACAATGGCAGGGTCTCCTATACAGGTTGGCGCTGAGAACTGGGAGAGAAAGCACAGACAGTGCTCAGCCCAGCACCTGGCTCTAGTGAGCTTCACTGGGGCACGCCCCCCTCCAGAATACCTTTGTCTCTACTGTAATTTTAAATTACTTACAAGGTGGAGGTTTCATTTGATCATTTTAAAAACAGACTAATGTCCGTCAACACTTTTTTTCCCAAGCTCATTGAACAACAGAAATCCCCACTACAACTCCTTTTTCAGTACACATCAGAATAACTAGATATGTCTTTAATGAGGTGTTCCATAAGCTCTGAGACTTGGACTAATTACTTTTTGATGCCCCTACAAAGGTATTTCCTCTTGAGACCTCAAGCAGGTCTCTGAGTCCTTTCAGCATCCTTGAAGGAGGTGCCCCCACTGGCAGTTCCCACAGTTCATCTCCTGATGACCCAATCCATGGACAACTCCAGGTGGAGAGGTACCATTTGCACTCCTCAGTCTTTGCTTCTTAGATGTATCACCCTGTTTCTAATCTGGGATCATTGGGACTTGAATGATCTCAGTGTCACGAACATAAACAGCTCCCTAGGACTGGATATCTTGCAGGCGCCCCAGTCGCCCTGCATAGCAGCAGAGTCTGAGACAGAGGGAGATTCATCACAGCCCACTTGCCTGGCTCCGACAGCCCCTCCTCCATCAAAGCTCCAAGCATCCCATCACCGCCTTCTCACATGTCACCTGTGAGAATCAGCAGGGTCCCCCTCTTGATTTTAGCCTCCTAACATCTCTTTGAAAAGGAAGGCACCCTCGCAGATGGAGAGATTCCCACAGACTAGGGTTTTCCTGACATCTCTCGGCTCCAAACAGCTGAAGAGCTAGGTTTTGAACCTAGATCCCGAAATCCATATTCCGTCATCTTCTATATCAGAAACAATACAACACCTAAAAAACAGGTGTGGAGGGCACCTTCCAGCACTGAACTGGCTGTTAAAAGTTGTCAAAGATGTATCCTAAACTTGAACCTGTTTTGGAAGAAAGTTCAGACTCATTAATGTTTAATAAAAATCTGCCGTTTCCCCCATTTGCTAATCTGATCTCTGGAGGAAGTTGGGAAGGGCCTCTCCGAAGGTGCCTGAGTCCTCCTTGGATCTAATTGGGAGAACGCAGTTTCCTGCAGAGCCCCGAGGTGTCGGCCCCTCCACAGTGCACGGCACTTCCAGCTCCATCCTCCCGCTGTGACCAGCACCATTTTAACAAGCTTTAAGGTTAAGGTTCCCTAAGTCGCCTTCCTTTCCCATCTTTAAAAAAAAGTGAGGGAGGGTGCCTGCAGAAAATAAAAAGCTGCTTCGAAGTAGTAATTCCTTGGAAACAAAATCGGCTTTCTGGGTCGGGGAGGCAGCCTCTCTGTGATTCTCCTCGAATAGGCGCTGCCATTAGTATTTAAAGTTGTCAAAATGCTTCGTCCTTTCCCTTTGTTGTAACACAGAAACCAAGATGCCAAGAGTCCTTAGGCTAGGGTGGAATATTTACTTCATTCATTATGAAATAGAGGATTCCACGCAGATGGTCGGTCCCTAAAATGCCCGTGGGTTTTGCGGGCTCTTTTTTCTTCTCCTTTAATCATTTGTCAAGTTCACACAACTGGATTTCTTCAGCCTTCCCAAGCAACATTTTTGTACGAGCTCAGCAGGTGCCTCCAGTCCCTAGGACAGCTGTGCCTGCCCCAGAGATGTGGGCACACTTCTTGTCCCTGCTGTGTCCCCGTCTGCTGGGCAGCTGGCCTTCTTCTTCCTGGAGGTGAGACCTGGAGGAGGGGGTACCTGGAGAAATGAGAGGCTTTGGAAGCGTCAGGTGACAGGGTCTGGCTGCGGTTTACATTCTTAACCTTAATTTTAACAAGTATCTCAACCCCCCTGGAAAATTGCTTCTCTACAATAATAAACAGAACCTGCAGTGAATCTGTGGCAGGCTCCCAAGGCCGGGCGGGGCTAGGGGCCATTCCCAGTAAGCTCTGGGAGGCCTAACAGTCGTCAGGGATGCATACATGCACTGGGGAGGGTTCAGGGGCTGCTCCAGCCCAATTGGCCCTAATTTAGTGGGGGGTGCAGTGGAGTTGGCGTGGCAACCTAAGGTTTTGAGTTACACATAAGGAAGTCAAATAGCACATAAATAATAGAGGTAGCGTGTTACAGGGGAAAAGAGGCCAGTGTCTGCCCGCCTGCCTGTCTGGTCTGTTATTCATCAAGCCAGTGTGGTGCCTTCTGTGGCTTGTTCATCTCCGTTCACAGCTCCAAAGTTAGCCAAGGCCTGTTTACAAGATTTGGAAAAAGATGCTGAGATCGTGGTCCTGAGAAACAAGGTGTTGCCATGGAGACACCATTCATTCATGAGCATTCGTCAAGCACTTACTATGTGCTAAGCTCTCTTCTAGGCAGAGGGGGTTTGCAGTGAATGGAAACTCAATGAAATATGCCCTTTCGAGCCTTACCTTTCAAAATGTGGTCCATGAGTAGCAGCATCTGCATTCCCAGAAGCCTCTAGAAATGCAATCTCAGGCGCCACCCCAGACTGCAGAGCTGGAGCTGGACTTTAACAAGATCCCCCAGTCCATTTGCATGGGACATAAGGTTTGAGGAGCATTGCACTAGGCATGAACAGAAGATCGAGGAAGGAAGATCTGAGTAGCCCTGGCGAAGCAGAGGTGCTCTCCAGCAGCGTGCTGGGCAGCCAGGGTGCAGGGTGGGCTCAGCAGTGGCCAGAGCGTGGGGGAGCCTGGCTGGTTAGGTGAGCCAGTAGCCATGGTGCAGGACAGCCTACAGATGTATGTCTTTCCCCTGTGACATAAACAAAGTAACGGTCCCCAAATGATGTCCACGTCCTAATTCCTGGAATCTATGAATGTGAGCTTACCTGGCAAAGGGACTTTGCAGACAGGACTAAGGACCTTGTGATGTGAAGCTCATACTATATTATACTCACAGGGTCCCCTGTGAGAAGAATGCGGAAAGGTCAGACAGGAGAAGGTGAAGGGGTGACAGGAGCAGAGATTGGAGTGGCGTGGCCACAAGCCAAGGGGCGCAGGCAACCTCTGGAGGCCGAAGGGACAAAGGTGGGTCCTCCCCCAGAGCCTGCAGAAGGAACCAGCACTGGGGACGCCTTGACTTGAGCCCCATAAGTCTCAGTTTGGACTTCTAGCTTTCATCACTATGAGAAAATACATTTGTTGATTTAAGTCCCTGACTTTGTGACAATTTGTTACAGCAGCAACAGGAAACAGGTACACTCTATCAACGGAGGCTTTCAGGTAATGCCCATATAGAAGTCTTCTCTGCTTAGGGAAGGGTCCCAGCATCCATCTCTATTCACTTCTTAAACTGGTCCTGAGATGAGCCAAACTCAAGGACAACAGACTCAGGCTGCTCACATACCCATTTTTGAGGGGCACAAAAGTTCTGGAAGGAATATCTTAAGTGGTGTATGTGAGAAATGAGAGCATTAAATAAGAAGCCTTCAGGTTCTGTGTCTTATGCCTCCTCAGGGCTCACAAAGCTCCTAGTGTTGGGTTCTGCATACAGTTGGTGCTTAATAGAGCATCCGTTGACTGAGGTTGCATTAGCATCCAAGCTGAGTTCTCTGTCCACTCCAGCTGAGGCCTCTGATCCATGGAGGCTTCTGTCCAAGAAACAGACCCCGCCCCCGCTGTCCCCTGTTCGCTCCTCATACGCTGGCTTCCTAAGCTTCTATTCCAGGTCTTCTCACACTCCTCCTGCCCTGGAAATCTTGTCCTCCACCACTGCACTCATCACTGCCTCTCTCCCCAGCCTGCTGCTCTCTCCTGAGTCCTGATGTCCCTGCCTGGACTCTCGGCACCATCTCATTCCTCTTTAATCCGTCTCCTGCCTGGCAGTCCCCAGGAGTCATTTCCAACTCATCCTTCTTTCCACCTTCTTTCCATCCAGTCCAGCAAAGGGACCTGCCAATCACACTCCCAAATGTCTCTTGGATCCTGGAAGCACCTTATCACCACCCTGCTCCTGCACTCCCTACCTGGAAGCTGGTAGCTGCTCCCACTCGTCCCCTGCAAGCTGCGATGTCCTCCAACCCACCCCTCATCACAGCCCTGTCCCCCCTTAAGAGGCTCTCCATTTCCCTCAAAAGAAAGCGCAAAGATTCGTCAAGATCAGCACCTGCTTTCCTGTCCAGGCTTCCTCTCCCCACACCCCACCCCACGGACTCTCAGCTCTTAGGAACTCACTCAGAGATGTTTAATACAGGGATATCTGTTTATGCTAGGAGGTTTTTTTCTTTCTCTTATCTTCCTTCAAATTGGTATTCTCATTTACAAATGCTAAGTGTCTCCCACCCAATAAGAAGTAAACTTCTGCAAAATAACCATAAGCCATCAGGCACATATGATGTAGCAGGAATCATGCCCACTAATTGACATAAAATGTCTCATTTTAGGCTGAACACTCCAAGCTTCTTTCAGTTTCTAGGTCTGTCGTATTTTCTTTCTCCTTGGGTCTCTTACCCACAGGAATCGCTAGCTAAAACCTCTCCAACCCCACCTCTGCCAGGCCAACATCTCGCCATCCTCTGGGTCTGGAATCCATGGTCTCGTCTTTCAGAACAATGAGGAGTCCCTGAAATTCACTCTGTTGGTGCCCTGTGTTTGCCCCTTTCTTTTCCCCAAGGGGAGGACACGTACCTGTTCTCTCCCCAGTGGAAAAGTGGTGAGAACCCGTCCCTTCCTACCCGTCTCTCCCTCTCCGCCTCAAACTCTCTCCCCCAGTAAAAGGGGGAGAAGTCGTACAGCTATTTTGGTTTTTTATTAATTTTTTTTTGAAATGGAGTCTGACTGTGTCGCCCAGACTGGAGTTCAGTGGCGCGATCTCAGCTTACTGCAGCCTCTCTTGCAGCTACTTTGAGCAGTGACACCTGACACAAGTGGAGGATTGCTTGGCTCAACATCCTGAGAGGTGAGATCTGTTCTCTGCCTCTTCTTGGAGCAGCTCCCATCTTCGCTGCTGGACGTTCAGCACCTCAGCCTGCACCTGGACAGGTAAGCTACGTCTGTCCTTCCTCATGAGTGTCCAGCCACCTTCAGTTCTGGCAGACACAGGGAAAAGACGAGGGAAGCATAGGCTATCCCAGAACACTGTGTCTTTCCCAGAGGACTTACCTTGGACACATCAATAACCCACTCATGAATGAGGCTTCCATCCTCGTCTTGAGATACACGTAAGTATTTTTTAAAATTTGCTTATTTATTGACTTATTTCTCAACCATGAGAAACTAAACAGGAGGAGGGGAAAACTTTGGCACCCCCAGTCTTTGTTAAAGCTTGGATGATTATCTCTCCTTTTTACTAGACTTAACGTTTCAGCACTACACGATTTCTATCAGTCTCATTGAGCTCTGTGTCTTCAGCAGGTCTCGCAAGGCCTGGAATCAGGTAGGTGAAGAGGCTTCGCTCAACGCGTCGGTCCAGGTTCCAATCAATGTAAACGAACAGCTTCTCGAGGGCAGATGACCACAGAAGTCGCCAACCACCAGGCTGGATCCGAACCTGTGACCTGCTGGAATATTCCATTACCCACATCCACCCACCTCCCCTCCCAGTAAAAGCCAATTTGTAAAATTGCCCCAACAGTCCAGGCAGACAAGCACAGGGATTGTTGGTCGGTGCTCATGAAATACCTGGTTTCTCAAGGATCGGGAAGGCGGACTCCGGGCTGTGGGCTGCATCTTCCTGCTTCCCTGAAGGTTTCTAAACAACCCACTGGCCCAACACCAGGGAAAGGAAATGCATTTCTTCCCAGCTGTGTGTAAAAGAGCTTTAGGGTTTGGGATCTTTGTATGCAACAGGCACCTCCTCTTTCTTTTTCATAAGTAGGCTTAGCCGCCTCGTTATCAGGTGGGAGAGGATAGGAGGCCAGTGGAACCCATGTTGTGGAGCTGCATGGAGGCTGAGTGGGTGGAGTGAGAATTTGGATGTAAATGCTGAGCTCGCTGTTGGGTACATGCTGCTGTCCATAATCTGTTCACACTTACCATCCTCATTACCCCTCAGCTTCCCCCAGCACACACACCCCTACCTACAACCCCTGTTGTGATCCCTACTTTCAGATGAGGAAACTGAGGCTCAGAGAAAGGAGTGAACTTGCCCAGGGTGGCACAGCTTTTCAGCAGATGGAACAGAGCCTTAGCCCTCCAGGCAGTCAGATGTTACACCAGAACCTTAATCTCTGCCTTGGTCCAGCGTGATGGGGCTGAGGGTGCTGTGCTGAGACTACAGAGCCCCAGGTTCAAGTTCCAGCCTTAGGCAGCTTCAAGCAACTCACCTTACCCACCACCCCATGCCTCAGTTTCCTCACGGGTAAAATTGGGAGCACTTTCAGGCAATGTTACGACTTCTCCCAGCTCTAACAATACCCATGCCCAAAGGAGCTGCGGACATGATGGCGTTTGTTTTCCAGATTTCAATGTGTCCCCCAGATCTCCATGCTGTACAACTTCTCAGACAAACCAACTCACGTCTTCTTATTGGCCCCATACACCCGTGGGATCACAGAAGATGTAACATTCTGACATCACACTTAGAAAACTTCCCCCATCTGGATTTCTGCAACCCACAGGGAGTCATTTGCCAAACATGTTTTACAAAACATGAGCCCACTGCATTCTGACTCGTGGGGTTGATAGCACCCACCTTTTCCCTGAGCACGTGACTCCGGCCCATGCATGCTATCTGGCTGGGGAGAGAGATGCAAGACTACTCATGTCAGGGGCAGAGGGTAGCAGAAAATGTGCAAGGTCACACATTGCTAAAAATGTAGGAGTGTAACATGGTGATAACAGACACACGACAGGGGTCAGTGTATAGTGGAGAAGAATTTGAGTGTCAGGCCAATTATTGCTGTCAGGAGGAACATTGAGAAGCGTTTCCATGTATCACCACTCACTTTCCAGGTGACGTCCAAGAGGGGGAAGAGACAGCGGACATCACTGTGGCCAGTGAAGTTAGGAGGGCTTTGCAGGCTCCAGAGTCATGACAGATGTTTTGAACGTTGTAGCCAAACCCCTCCATACATTGGTTAAAACTCCCACTTTCTCTGGAGCACAACTTTCTAAAAAATTGTTTGTTTTTTAAAAATTGTGGTAAAATATACATGACATAAAATTTACCATCATAACTATTTTTAAGTGTATAGGTCTCTGGCATTAGCTATATTCATACTATTGCACAACCATCACCACCATCCACCTCCTAACGTTTTCGTCTTCCCAAGCTGAAACACTGCTCCCACTAAACAATAACTCCCCATCTCCATCCCCCAAGGCCCTGGCAATTGCCCCCCCCCTTTCTTTCTCATAATCACCCTTCTCTTTCTTTCTCTTTCTCTCTCTCTTTCTTTCCTTCCTTCCTTCCTTTATTTCTTTTTCTTTCTTTCTTTGACGAAGTTTTGCTTTTGTTGCCCAGGCTAGAGTGCAATGGCACAATCTTGGCTCACTGCAACATCTGCCTCCCAGGTTCAAGCAGTTCTCCTGCCTCAGCCTCCCGAGGAGCTGGGATTACAGGCGCCCACCACCATGCCTAGTTAATTTTTGTATTTTTAGTAGAGACGATGTTTCACCATGTTGGTCTGGCTGGTCTCAAACTCCTGACCATAGGTGATCCACCCGCCTTGGCCTCCCAAAGTGCTGGGATTACTGGAGTGAGCCACTGCACTCAGTCCTTTCTACTTTCTGTCTCTGTGATTCTGCCTACTCTAGATACTTCAGAAAAGTGGGATCATACAGTATTTGTCTTTGGTGACTTGCTTCTTTCTTTGTCCCCAAGGTTCATCATATTGTAGCAGGTGTCTGCACTTCATTCCTTCTTAAAGCTCAATAATCTTCCATTGCATGGAGGCGCCATTTTCTTTCTTCCTTCATCCATCGATGGACACGTGAGTTGTTTCCACCTTTTGGCTGTTGTCAATAATGCTGCAGCAAGTCCCAGGCTGGATGAGGAACTGGTAGTCTAAGAAACTGCTTGGCACAGCTGTCCCCAATATATAGGGAGTCGTTGTGGGTTCACAGAAAACCCACAGGGCTTTGAAGCCAAAATCAATCTGGTTTCCAATGCTTGACTGGCCCACTGCAACTTCAGGCTAGCTTAATCCTCCTGAGTCTCGTGCTGCTTGTCAGCAAAATGGGAATTACAGTAGACAGGACTGGTTGCTGTCCCGGCATCCACAACATCTCCTACTTCCTGAGTAAATCCTGATTTTTTTTTTTCCAACTGTCTCCTGCTCCCAGGTGATCTCAAGGGGCTGAGTTCCAGGGATGGGTCCCCCAGTGAAGTCATGAGGCAAGCTCCGCCCCCTTGCCCATGATTGGTTCAGGCTCTCAGGCTTCAGCCAATTGGTTCCTAGCAGTCCCTTAGCAACTGTTGCTAGTGTTAGGACCTTGATCTGAGCCGCCCAATCAGGTAGAGGATGGCCTTTTACTCCAAGTTGGAGAAACTATATTCCCCGGAGCTGGGAAATGAACCTGAGTCTGAAGCTGCTTATGCTGCTGCCATCCTGCAACCATGAGGAAAGGAGTATGAGAACGAAGGCCAGGCAGAGAGGAAAGGCAGTCCTAAAAGGGTCACAGAAACGGAGCTGGGCCTGATTATCCTCCCCAGCTTGGTGCACACTCACACTCACACATTGACTATGTCTGTGGACTGAGAATCAGAATATTCAAGCAAAACATCTCCTTAAATGGCAGTGACCTTACCTGAAATTTAACAGCACCCAAAGAACTGAATTTACCGGTCTAAGGTCAACCAGGAAGGCTGTGTGCCTTCAAGCCCACCACTCAAAAATGCCGACTAATTCAGCTGCTGCCTGTATGATGCTGGGTTCACACACATGGGTGCACAGGCTCCCTCAAACATGCATATACACAATTAGGTTCAGGGATTAAACCTCAAAGTAATAGGGGCCTCAATTATCCTTCATAGCTGTGAAACAGATGGCCTATGAGCTAGTCACTGGAGTGTTGCTTGAAATAGAGATTTATTACAGAAAAGCAGCCCGTACAAAATTTCCTATGATCAGTGTTACTGCTGATTCTGAAATAAGACATCATTGAAAGTGCACCAAAAATGAACAATGCAGGGACTGAACAGAGAAGCTGAGTGGAAGAGAAGCCAAATGAAGAAGGACGTGTATTTTTTAGCCCAGAGCTTCATCCATTTTCAGCAAAGCAAAGCTTTCCTTTAGGGATGAAGGGAGAATCCTAGGTCTTTCTATTCCATTTCTGGGCATAACCAGACACCAAAATCATCACAGAGGAAGCTTGAAAACAAGCACTATGACAGATGAACACCACTTACTGAGGTCACAGTTCACCTTTCTGCACAAGGGCTGATGACTTTGTTCTCTGTCTGGAAGGACTTTGTCTCTGTGCTGTGTGTCCTCCAGCCTCTTTGGCCTGTTGTTCCACACCCAGCTCAAGGGCTATATTCAGCCTTCATCTTTTGAGGGATGCACAGGGACAGATGTGTCCATGGGACCCCAGCACACAGAGTGACCATTCAGAGCTTACGCTTCAAGCGTGTCATTTCCCTGTGCCCTGACCTCCATGATGAGTTCCCTCCTTCCTTGCTGACTGTGGCATTGCATGGTATAAGTGATTGTGTATAAGACAGGTCATAGGGTTCATTTTCTGATAATCCATGGGTTTTATATTTCTGCCAAAAATGTTAAGTGGGCAATCTTATATATACATCTGCCAGCTTTAATGGACACAAGGCATCTTGTGTTGAGAGCCATGGTGTGGCCATCCCTGGAATCTGCAGGGAAGCAGGTGGCAATTGATGAGTGGCGTTCGTCCTGGGAGGAAGGAAAGCAAGAAGCAGCCAGTGTTTCCTGTTCTTGGTACAACGTTATCCTGCCGCAAGGTGGACACTCCCACATTTAACCCTAAACTGACTTGTTCCTGGCCACCAACCACTCCCACATCCCCAAACCAGAGGGGTGACTTAAAGCAGTGCAGTGACCTGCCTGAATCACTTGAGCTCTTGCTGAAATGCAGGTTCTGAATCAGGGCCTCCAGGGTGGGGCCTAAGACTCTGCATTTATAACCAGTTCCCAGGATATGTCTGAGGACCATGCCTTGGGTAGTGAGGACCTAGAGTGAGTGAATGAAGAGAATTTACACACGAGCCCAGCACATTCTAATGAGGAAGGTGACACCACCCACTCCTCTATCATTCACCAGTTTAGGACAGCTGGGGACCTCATGGCCATCCTCAGTCAGCCCCACCTCTCAGGCCAGGGCCTACTGTCTTTGATGAAACCCCTCTATCCCTCTCACGCCTTTGCGCCTGTTACTCTCCAGGCCCAAATCCCCTGGGAGGTGCCGGACGTCTCAGGCTTGGGCTTGCTCGTTACTGTCCCTCTTCTTCCTTGGTACCCTGGGAGCTGCCCATGTGGCCTCTCAGTGGCCCCTGCTCTCTGGCTTCTGGCAGGGGATTGGCAAGGCAAGGCAGGCAGGGGACATCCCCCTGCCCAAATGGCTCTCGGGTCTTTTGGAGAATTCTGACGGGCAGGAGGCAGGGAGCATGATGAAGGGCCAGTGCCTGGTGAAGGAGGGCGGCTGCTATTATTTGTTAGAACTCTTTGTTACTTTTATTAAATCTGGAGGCTCCAGCTCAGTTCCCTCCTCCATGAAGCCTGCCTGGCTTAGCACAACCTTCCTGAATATCTTTCTTCTTTGAATGCATTCAGTGAATAATTTGGCCTTATTTTGGGCTATCTTCCTTCTTTCTCCTTAGCTGTCTCCAAGAGTCAGTCTGGTCCCCCTCAACATGACAAGAAGCTTGGATTCACTCTCAGAGTAAACTTTCTCCAATGAGGAAAACCACAAACTCCATCTGAAACTCAATTAACTCAAAAATAGTTGGAAAACAGTCTGTTTCTTTCTGTCTCTTCCAGTTTTGGTAATAAGTGAGTGAGTGAGAAATGTCTTAAAATAGTAAAAAACTTTTTAAAACAAGCTTTATTGAGATATAACTCAAGTACCCTACAATTCACCCGTTTAAAGTGCGCAATTCAGTGGGTTTTAGTATATTCACAGAATTGGACAACTTTCAATACAGTCAATTTTGGAATATTTTTATCAGTTCAGAAAGAACCTGTGTACCCATTTACAGTCACCCTTCCTTATCTTGTTTTGAGTCTACATTTAAAGCTCAAGGCAGGAAAAGTCCATTACGAATGTCAATCCCAGGAGATATTTTTGTTTGCATTATCTGTGATTCTGATCCCTTTTTAAAAACGTACTGGCTAAGTTTCAGGAGAATCAAACCAATGGCACGAAACCTACCTGTTTTGCAGAATGTCCCAGGTCATCTGCATCCTTGCACACCTGAGGGTTGAAGCCTCTTCCCTCCACTAGAGGGCGTGGCATCGTGGCATCCCGCAGCTCCACCTGGCTCTCCCACACCTCTGGCCTCACCCCTGTCAGAGGTGAGAGCTGGTCCCCGCCAGTCTGGAAGAGAGATTGAGCTCTGCCTCCTATGTTGTAACAGAGCTCGGAAAGGAAGCTTTCACCTGTGAGCCGAAAGTGAACTGTGGAAACAAAGAAAACACTGTCTGCTGAAGATGGTAAAGACAGTAATAACACTGCCACTGATCGAATATTTGCAGAGCGTCTGGCCTGCCGCTACGAACGTTACACACATATCTGGTTTAATCCTCACGACGACCTTTGGAGGTAGGTCTTATTATTTTGCCCAACTTTTCTGGTAAGGAAAGGGCTATATTCAGCCTTTTCTGGTAAGGAAGCTTAGAGGAAGAGCTTTAGTAACTGCCTGAAGGGTCTGCCCTGGTCTTCCCATCAGTCTAATGATCTGTTTGGATAGAGGGAGGGACCAGTTCTGGATGAACTTCTGAAGTCTTCAAAGCTCTAAAATCTGAGAATTCTGAATTCTACAAAATCTGAATCATAGGACGCCCTCGAATAAAAGCACTGGATCCCTTTAAACCCAAAATGCAGGGGATGTGGAGAGAGTCTAGTTTTAATGTAAGTCAGGAATGTCTGCTATGTGTGGATAACATGAGCGCTCTCGAGCTCTGCGAGCCTGACCCCAGATCAGCCTCGGTGAGTCTGCCCCAGCTATAGGTGGCCACCTGGGCTCCCACCTGTCCTGAGGTTTACTGTCCTCCACCTGCAAGCATGAAGCCCAGAAGCTGCCATCAGCCTTGGTCTTTGGCCCAGGCCCTAAGCTGTGAACTCACATTATTAATTTGAGATGTGATTAGCAGTGGTGTCCCATGTGACCCTTCAAGATTCCCAGTGGCTGGAGACAGGACTCCAGATGTGGCAAGGGTGAGGGGAATCCCTTTCTTCACTTTTAAATGGAGTGAGCCAATAGCAGAGGCATGGAATCAACCTAGGTGCCCATCAGTGGTGGATTGGATCAGGAAACTGTGGTCCATACATGCCATGGACTACTACATAGCCATGAAAAAGAATGAAGTCATGTATTTTACAGCATCATAGATGCAACTAGAGGCCATTATAGTGAGCGAATTAACACAGGAACAGGAAACCAGATACTGCGGGTTCTCACTTATAAGAGGGAGCTGAGAACTGAGCACATATGGACATAAAAATGGGAAAAATAAATACTGGGACTAATAGAGACGGGAGGGAAGGAGGGAGGCAAGGGCTGAAAAACCATCTGTTGGGTGCTGTGTTCACTGCCTGACTAATGGGACCATGTGTATCCCAAATCTCACCATCATGCCATATTCCCACGTAACTAAACTGCACCTGTACTCCCTGAATCTAAAATAAAAGCTGAAACCATTAAAATAAAATAAAATAAAATTTAAAATGGAGCGAGCCTCACTTTATAGCAGCCATTCAAGTGGAGTGTGAAAGTCTCTACTGGGTCCAGAGCCTATGGTTGACACTAAGCCCCACTGAGCCCATGAACCCCCACATGCGCCTTCACGCTCCACCTACCCGGAGCCCCCCCCCCTTTACAGTGTCCCCACTCAGAAGTGTCCCTGTCACGCCACTTCTGAAGTCTTAGAACATCCTAGGTGGTGTGACCAGCTGTGCCTCTTCTCCCATGCCACTGCTGTTTGAGAAAACCTGACCTTAGAGAGAAAAAAAAAAAATTCTAAGTAGGGCATAAGCACTGCAGACATTTTAGAAGATACAAACAAGGAGAAAAGAGGAAAGAGCACTCACCAGAAGTTAAGCACTTGGGCATATGATTTGGTGCAGCCACTTTGGGAAAGAGCATGGCAGGTCCTCACAACGCGACACCTGGAGCCACCCTTGGACCCAGCGAGTCACTCCCCACCTGTCTACTCAGGAGAAATAAAAATGAACTTCCATGCAAAAATAAAAATAAAACAAATAACGTTTTGTAAACTTGTAAACAAATGTCCACAGTAGCTTGTTCACAATAGCCAAAAGTGAGGACAGCCTAAATATCCATCGATGATAAACAAAGTTTGGTCTTTTCATACAGCGGAATGCTCCTCAGCCACAGAAGGAAGGAAGTGCGGACACTGACATCTCAAAAACATGGTGCCGAGTAAAAGAAGTCAGACATGGAAGCCCACATATTGGTCTTCAGGAGGTGCAGCAAGTGCAGGCTGGACGTACGTGGTGCGTGAGTTACAGTGCTGTGAAAGCAGTGCCTTTCAGCAGGGCCCGGGCACTTAACCCCATCCCCCCATGGTATTTAAGACAACATGTTCTCATGGCAACCCTGGGATGGTTCCAATTTTACAGACCCAAAGAGGCTGAGTGATGTGCCCAGGTCCCCCACAGTGCACCCACACTGAGTCCATGACCCTCCCTGCCCTGGGCTGGCTCTCCATGGCCCCCTTGACTCATCACTCACCCCCTAGCCCCAGTCTGAAGGCCCAGCATGGGCATCTCAATCCCTGCTCACCCATTACTTTCCATCAGCACCATTCTAACCATCAGCCAGTTCTCCCACGGGACGTGACACATAGGCTTGACTTAGTTTCAGGACCTGTCGCTGTCCACTGGAAATTCATTCAGTCCCCAAAAAACAAGAGGGAAGGAGGTTCTTCAAAGGCCCCAGACACAGAGCCAGGCCCCGAGCACAGCAGTGAAAGGGGAGGTGTCCACAGCCCTGCCAGCATCTTCGGGGGTGCCCGACAAGGCTGGCCAGTTGAACTGGGAGGGCTCGTCCTGCTCAAATATTGACCAAAAAGAAAGCACAGAGAGGCGTTGGTGGCTCATGCCTGTAATCCCAGCACTTAGGGAGGCAGAGGCAGGAGGATTGCTTGAGCCCAGGAGTTCAAGACCAGCCTGTGCAACACATTCCACGAAAAGAAAAAAAAAAGACAGGAAAGAAAAGAATGCAATAATCCAACAGATGATTTTCTAAAGCCAGGGAGACAATGACCCTTTTTGTGATTTAACTTCTGAGCAGCCCTACAGCTCCAAGAGATGGAAGTTAGAGGAGCAGAGCTGCTGGAGGTGCGACTTTTCACCAACTTGGTTCTCTTACAGTGAAGTGTTAGGTCCCTTCAGTAGCTAGAAGGCCCAGCACTGTTGGCCATGCCTCTCTGAAGGTGCCAGGACCTGAGGTGCTTTCTCAGCCAAACCAGAGAGGGTGGGGACCAAAGCCCACCCTTTGGACAGGCTGAGGGGATACGTTGAGCTTGTGATCTGCTAAGCACACAGAAAAGGACTCTGTCTAAATCCTGTGTCCATTTGGGATCTGCACCATGGAAAGGGGAGAAACAGGGCTGTGCTGTCCTTTGGCCCCTCGAAGCTGGGTATCCTCAAGCCCATGGGACCTCGGGCTCATTGTAGCTCAGCACCCCCCAGGGCAATGGGGCTTCCCAGAGCTTCCTTGGCTTTTGGGCATGACCTTTCTATAGAGTATGCTCGGGACTGAGGCCAGCAGGGTGGGGCTGGCTTGGCGGCTCAGAGATTCCCCCTGAAGGAAGCTGTGGGAATAATGGCCAGCGCCAACAGAGAGGTTGCTGCAGGCGGGCCCCTTAGGAGCTGTCTCGGCGAATCCTCCCAGCACCCCCCCTGAGTAGGTCCTGCTGCCACTCACCTCTCGTGACGCTAGCCCTGGGGTACCCAGCCTTGTTCCCTACAGCTCATAAGGAGGGAAGATCTGGACCCTCCCTGGACCTCTGCATGTGGCCCTCGTGGGAGGCCCACATGCACTGCCGTCAGGACCTGCCTCTGAGGTGGGAGATCTCATCAGGAGGGAGCCCAGTCCACCTCAGCCAGCCTCTCTGGGAGGCATCGGCGTCCTCAGCCTTCATTCTTCCCTTCAGGGTCATGACTGCGGGTCCAGCCACGAATGCCGAAGTTCATGGTCGCGGTGGATGGACCAAGGTTCCCCAGCCCAGATGGGAGGCATCAGAGCCAGACCCTGGGGGTTTCAGCTCCACAGGGGATACACGAGTTATTTAGTGAGCCCTGAGGCATATGTGGGTGTATATGTGTACATGTGTATATATGTGCGTATTTTGTGTACATGTGTATGCATGTGGTATATATGCGAATGTGTGTAAGCATGTATACACATGTATATGTATATGTTTGTGTATATCTGCATGTGTGTTGTGTGTGCACATGTGTGTATATGCATTCCCTGCACGTGGAGCATGTGTGCACGTGTGTGTACACGGTTTGCGTGTACATGCATGCAAAGGTATATGTGTATGTGCCTGTACATGTGTGTAAAGTGGGTCAATGGGTTGTTACCAAGACACAAGGGGATAAGACGCATGTGATGTATGTCTGCTCTTGCTGTGCAGCAGGGCTTGTCCAGGGTTTTCCTCATGGACCAGTACCCAGAGCCATGTGGTACAGTGGCCACCATGGGCGCAAACACCTGGAATGAGTGACCAATGAGATGGCTCTCACAGCAGGAGACCAGCTGCCGGGTGCCCTTGGGGCCAGCGGGCACTCCATGGTCACCCCCCCGACGAGACCTGCCTGCGCCAAGGAAACTCCTGCCCAGGGCAACATGGACGTAAGCCCAGGTAACGCACCCAGCTGCAGGGGTCCAGGGGCGGGGCAGGTGAACTACCACAGCACTCACGGTGGTAAAGCAGGGTGCTCCGGAGGGAGGAGGGGGAATGCTGGCATAGGGAAGCCCTGGCCCAGACCTGAACCCCCTGCCATGTGACACTAAAAAGTCACATAACCTCTCTGAGCCTCAGCTCTCCCATCTGTCCAAAGAAACAAAGGGATGAGGACAGCTTGGCCGAGCCCTCTCCAATGTGGCGTTATCTGTAAAAGAGAGTTTATGATCTTTTCTTCAAAGAGTTGCTGTGAGGATTAATTGAGCAAATAGCTAGGTAAGTCCATGACAGACATGTGTATGTGCCTGTGCATGTGTGTGGAATCTAACATGGAGCCTGGCGTGTAGCAGGCACAGGTGCAACCAGTGTTGTTCATTCATGTATTTTCCCAGTGCGGGCTTATTAAGCTCCTACTATGTGCTCGGTGATGCCCCAAGTACTGGGAATACAGAAGCAAATGAATGTGCACATTCTGGGCTGGCGTGTAGTCAAAGTCCAATGTGGGAGTCAGGAAACAAGTGAGGAAACAGACAAGCAAATACTGTGTGTTCAGTCATGACAAGTGCCATAGAGAAAAATGTACACACAAATAAATCCCAGGTGAGGGATGGAAGGTGATTCACTTTGGGGAGACTCTATTTAGAAGTGGGTGGTCGGGGGAGGCCTCTGGAAGGTGGTAGCATCTGACCCCAGATCTGAATGACAGGAAATAGGCAGCCACACAGGGTTCTGGAGGGAGAGCATTCCTACTGCTGGACCAGCAGATACAAAGGCCCTTAAATGGAGGATTCCTGTGGCCCCAAAACATGCCAGATGACCAGGGCACATGGCTCAGACATTGGGCACTCAGGTTAGTGACACACCTGGCACGTTTCTGGGCCCTGAAGCCACCATCTCCAGCCTCACTGCTTCCCCCTCACCCTTAGGGACGAAGAAGGCTGTAACTGCCAGTGGCCAGCGTCAGGCTGCACCTGGATGTAATTTCTCCCTGGTGTTAATTGGCAGAGGGTGAGAGTGGGGAAAGAGGAAAACAAAATAAAGCTTCAAAGTTCGGCTGTTCTTCTCGTGAACGCCCTCTCCGGAGCACCAAGGTGGTGGCTCTGTGGCCGGGAATGGATGCCCCAAATCAGCCTCATCATCTCGTTAAATCAAATTAATGGGCACGGCGGGAGTGCCGGCCCCGAAACAGGCTGCTTCCCTGCTGCTCATGAATAGCCTGTCTTGTTTCCCTTCAAAAATAATTTCTTTAATGTCTTGACAAAACACCCCTGTCTTCTGGGTTACCCAAAGTTAGCAAAACCTGAGCTCCAAGCAGCAAAAAGCTGACCTGGTGTGGGATATGCCCTTTCCACTTCCTTTGCTTCTCCCCTTCCTGTTACATGTGAAGGAAGGGGCAGCAGATAACGCCATGTGGGGAGGGGACTCTGACAAGCTGTCCCCATCCCTTTGTTCCTTTGGACAGCTCCAAGCGCCCCTCCAGCCTCCTCCACCCCACCTTGGCACAGGAAAAACATTTGGGGGACCTGGTCCCTGGCCCTTTCCATGACCGTTGCTCTTCCAGGCGTTTTCTTTACTAGTCGTCAACAGTATGTTCCGGGAGTTTTTCTCCCATGAGCCTTGCTTGCTGGTGGCCATAGGAGCGCTGAGCATGGCGCGGTGGTGGCACAGGGCTGCCCGGATCATCAGCTCCTCCAAGAGCAATGGCTCTGTCAGCTCCAGCAAGGGCTCATGAGTTCTGACGCATCTCCCCCACTGCCCTTGGACGGCCTAACCTTCCTTAGCAAGGGAGAGGCCAGGAGGGGCGGCCAGGGAGAAGCTTGTCATCCTCCTGTGGTCACCCCCAGGCCATGGAGAGCAGGAAGCAGGAGTGCAGAGCCGCTATCAGAGGCCAGGAGGCTCTGCTCGCCATGGGTGAGGAGCGAGGCCCAAGCTGCCTCTGCACAACCCCTGTCCGTGCTTACAGAGGGCCCCGGTGGGGAGGCGCAGGCAGAAAGGCCACCTCGGACTCTACAGGACCTGCTGCCAGAACATCTTAGGGGGCAGGCACTCTGCTCTGGGAGTGCATGTGGATGAAGCTGTATTAGTCCCTTTTCACGCTGCAGATAAGCACATAACCAAGACTGGGTAGTTCATAAAGAAAAAGAGTTTTAATGGGCTCACAGTTTTATGTGGCTGGGGGAGGCCTCACAATCATGGTGGAAAGTGGAAGGTACATTTTACACCACAGTAGGCAAGAAAAGAGGTGCCAGCAGGGGAAATGTCAGGTGCTTATAATGCCTGATTTTCTGAGCATTCATTCACTATCATGAGAACAGGAAGGCCCAAACCACCCCCCATGATTCAATTATCTCCCCTGGCTCCACCCTTGACACTGGGGGATTATTACGATTCAAGGTGAGATTTGGGTGGAGACTCAGAGGCAAACCATATCATTAGCCTTTTGGGATTTTTCAAACGAAATATCATTGCATCAGACCTTTAACTTCACACTTTTGGAAGGAGCAATTAAATGAAAACAGACCTTAAAATTCAGACAAGTGTCTAGAAAGAAAGGAGAGGAAGGACATTTTTCCCCCTTAACTGCTTTTCACAATGCTCCACTGTGATTATATTGTAGGTTTTATGGGAATTGCAACCAAGAAGTCAGCAAATGGGAGACCTGGATTCCAGGTCTGGTCTTGACTTGACAGAGCACTGTGAGAAACAGAGAGCCTATCTCAGACCAGCTCTATTGCCCCCGTCCTCAGATGGCCCTGGGGTCTAGCCACGGCTCTCCACTCAGAAGCCCCACCCAGGAGCTTCTCACAGCAGCCCTTCCCTTCTTGCATACAGACAGTCGGCCTCTCGTGACACAGGCTGCAAATGCAACATGCTCCTTTTCCAGGAGCTACCACAGCACCTATGGCATGAGGCCAGGTAACACATCTGCCTCAGGGATCCAGGGGCACCGCAGGGGAGCCACCACAGCACCTACAGTGGGGTCCAGGGGTCCAGTGAGGAAGGGACTTTTGACCAAAGTTACCATAAAGGGAAATCTGCTTCTGGAAAATGCAAATACAGACCCCCTGCCCCACGCTGGCTTTGGATGCTGTCTTGAGAGGCTGAGATACTCGAGTCTGCGGTCCCTTCCTATAGCCTGAGGACGAGAGGCCATCATGCCGAAGCTGGACATACCTGGCCCTTGGTGACATCATTAGGGCCTTGAACACACCTGGGCTCACTGTTTCTGTGCTTCGCATGAGAGAACTGCAAATCAAAACCACATTGAGATATCATCTCATGCCAGTTAGAATGGCAATCATTAAATATTCTGGAGACAACAGATGCTGGAGAGGATGTGGAGAAATAGGAACACTTTTACACTGTTGGTGGGGATGTAAAGTAGTTCAACCATTGTGGAAGACAATGTGGTGATTCCTCAAGGACCTAGAAATAGAAATTCCATTTGACCCAGCAATCCCATTACTGGTTATATATCCAAAGGATTATAAATCGTTCTATTATAAAGACACATGCACATGTATGTTCATTGCAGCACTGTTTACAATAGCAAAGACCTGGAACCAACCCAAATGCCCATCGATGATAGACTGGACAAGGAAAATGTGACCCATAGACACCATGGAATACTATGCAGCCATAAAAAATGATGAGTTCGTGTCCTTTGTAGGGACATGGATGAATCTGGAAACCATCATTCTCAGCAAACTGACACAAGAACAGAGAATCAAACCCTGCATGTTCTCACTCACAGGCGGGTATTGAACAATGAGAACGCATGGACATAGGGGAGGGGAGCATCACACACTGAGGTGTGTTGGAGGGGGAAGAGGAGAGGGACAGCAGGGGGTAGGGAGTTGGGGGAGGGATAACGTGGGGGAGAAATGCCAGATATAGGTGATGGGGGGGATGGAGGAATGGAGGCAGCAAACCACATTGCCATGTATGTACCTATGCAACAGTCCTGCAAGGTCTGCACATGTACCCCAGAACCTAAAGTGCAATAAAAAATACATATAAAAAATAAAAAAAGGGAAAAATAAAATAAGGTTGTATTTACACTACAGCTGGACTGTTCATCACGTCGCTGAGACATTCTAAGTGAAACATTTCTCTTTGGAAGTGGCTGCAACTTTGCAGTCATGGCCTTCAGAACGTTCAGAAAGCAGGGATGGCTGGGAGGAGAAGGGTGAGCATCAGTGAAAACGGGACCCTAACAAACGTGTTTATGTTGCTCACATAAAGCCCGTCTGCTTTGCACTTGGCCTTTTGAAATCCGAGTCCATACACTGAAGCGTCTCCATCAGCCGTGGGGATAAGAATCTAACGACGGAAAGTAAAGTATGAGGTCAGATAAAAGACACAGGAAATCCGAGAGACTTTGGTGGAGCCACTTGTGAGAACCCTCCTACCCAGGAGAACTAGCCTCAGAGCCCACAGCTCCCTGCACGCTGGGTCCCTGAACGCTGGCGGTCTTCCCTGGTCCTGTCCGGCTCAGCAGCCTGGGCTTCCATCACAGGGCCTGGCGGGTGCATTTGGTGTAAGATGGCCTGCGATCCACGAGCCTCTCCTTGGGATTGCACTGTTTCAGATCCAGTAAGTTCCTGTGTGTGAAAAGACGGAGCGCTGTGAACACACACAGCTCTCAGGCCATCTCGCCAGTCCACAGATGTGCCAGAGCACAGTTGCCCTTGTTTATGCCCGTGAGAGCCTGCGTTGGCGTTTTCCTGTGAAACTCTTGTTTTCTTCAAAATGAGATGTGCCCCGACTTGACAGGCTTTGGCAGGGAGGTGGAAAATTCCAGTAACTGAGTAACCCAAAAGGCAGCGTCTTTATCGAACCAGGATGTCAGCGGCTCTCTCTCAAAGCCCTCGCTCACGTCTGACACTTTGAGATGTCACTGCAGGCACGCACTCCGCAAGGGGCATGAATCAACGGCGCTCACTTGGTCCCGCTCCAAGCCAGGCTGGCATTCAGGAGCACACCGCAGCGGAGCAGAGAGTTTATTTAAAGAAAGGTTGAACCACTCAGTGTTTCACAGAGTTAAGTCAGAGGTGCTTTTTGCACTCTGCTCAAGTTTGATGAGGCCATGCCGGGCTGCACAATTCATCCTGCACTCTGATATCTCTCGATTCCAGAATATTCTGCACAGTGCTGATCAATAAGGGGAAGTATGGGGTCCATAGCGTGCAGCTCGTGTGCTTCTCACAACTCCAGGATGTGGATATTCCTCTTATTCCTCACTTACAGTTGGGGAAACTGAGGCAAGCAGGGTGGAAATCACCCACCCCCAGGTCCTACGGTGGTTCCTGTATTAGGCAAAGTCAGGATGTGAATCCAGGTCGCCCAATTCCAGGCCCAGGCTCTCTCTCCGTCCGGGGGAGCCGTCAGCTGACACCGATTAGCTGGAGTCATCTCCAGCTGCAGCTCGGCTCTGGAGCGCAGCCCTACTTCTCCCACTGCCTCCCACGGGTCTGCTTAGACCCCACTGCTGCCTCAGACTCAATAAGTTACAAACTGACCTTGGCCTTCCCAATGGGAAGGTCAAACTCCACTCATCTTGTCTTCCTAAGGACACAGAATGAGAAGGGTGACGAGCTTCCCCGGTCCAGGCTCCTGCTGCAGCCACGGTGCTCTGCACCACCCCATTCATACCAACCTGGCTGTGCCCCTAGAATACCCCTTGGAGCCTGCTACACACAGATGCCAAATCAGAATCACCGAGGTAAGGCATATCTGTCTGGGGACCCTGCCACTCCACCTGTTCTCCCATGCAGGGGATGTCCGCATTCTTCTCCTGAGCACGCACGCTAAGGTCACAGCACTGTCCTCCTGCCACCCACACTCTTCACAGGCCTCTTCCCATGGGGAAGGAGGGACGGCTTATCTTGGTGGGTCAGCCTGGTGCTCCCTGGGCCAGGAGTTCCGCCTTAACACACGGCCAGGGGCGTCCGCGCTCAGAGGATGCAGGAGCATCTGTACCTGCAGCTGGCTGGTGAGGTCTGGGCTGTACAGGACCGCTGTTACTGGGTGCTCCCTCTGGACTGTGTCAACCTCGTCCCCTGGTGAACAGCTCCATAAAGGCGGTGATTGTCTGTCCCTCACATCCCAGCACCTCGCTCTCACCTATCTGGACATCCCAAAGGTGCCCTCTAGTTCCTGTCCCCGGTGGTTAGGGCAGCAGGAGCAATAGGGCCTTGCAATCTTGTGAGCATTCCTGGCAACCTCGGGATTGCTTCCTGGGAGGAGTGGGCCCTCCTGAGATGCTTTTAGAGTTTGTTTCCAAAGGTATATTTTTAAAAGACAAAGACCCAACCTGAGGGAGTAAATCCTACCTTCCTGTGCCATTTAGAGAGAAGGCATCGAGTTTGGCGGCAGGGGTGCACCTTCAGGGAATTTGGGGCTTCTTTGGAGGAAGAGTGACTGTTGTGGCGGGGGGAGGGGGGCAGATTTTGATTCTCATCCTCATTCTTTATGCCTGGAATGTGCGTGGAATTCCAGGAGCCCTGCATGCCTCTCCAGGGAGGCAGCCTGCACAATCTCCACTTGGGGTCCTCATATTGTCACCCTGCTGCTTCTGCTGTTGCATTTTGAGGTTTGGGGGACCCTCACTCACCTCTCCTGAGCTCTGAGGACTCACCTCACCCTCCTGAGACTTCCAGGGAGACAGTTACCAGCCCATAAACCCATCAGATTCTCCCTACAGTGCCCTTTTCACTCTGGTGGAACATGATCATCCCCTTCACGCCTCTTCCTGCTCGCTCTGGGGCCTCCTCCCAGAGTCTGGCCTTTGAAGTGCATCTGAGCCCTGACAGCTTTCAAGTGGAGTTACACCTCTTCTTATCACCCCAGGTATCCGAGGGGTGAGGCCTTGGCAGCTGCAGGCCTCTGTGTGGAGGAGCCTGTCCCCCGGGGTGACATTGGCCTTTCTGAAGATAGCACCTGGGCTGCGGATGGATGGATCAGAGGCAGGGCCTGGCCCAGCCCGGCCCTGCACACAGCACCTGCCCCATCTACCTCTCTTTCATAGCTCCCCCTCTGCAAGGCAGGCTCCACATGGGTGGAGGGTGGTGAGGGTGACACCCTACACAGATGCTAGTGGCTGCCAAACTTTTGCTTAATTGCAGCAAAATATACATGATGTCACCTTTTAAACCATTTTTATTCATTTTATTTTGTGACCATCACCACCATCCATCTCCAGATTATTTTTATCTTTCCAAACTAAAATTCTGCCCCCATTAAACACTAAGTCAAAACTCCCAATTCATCCTCCCCAGCCCTGGCACCCACCTTCTACTTTCTGTCTCCTTAAATCTGACTACTCTAGGCATCTCGTATACATGCAGTTGTACAGTATTTATTTTATTTTTGTGCCTGACTTATTTCCCTGAGCATAATGTCCTCAGGGCTCATCCATGTTGAAGCATGTGTCAGGATTTCCTTCCTTTTGAGGGCTGCATAATATTCCACCTTATGGATGGACCACATTTTGTTTACTCATTTATCTGTCAATGGACACGTGGGTTGCTCCACGTTTTAGCTATTGTGAATCATGCTACTATAAACATGGGTGTGCAAAAATCTCTCCAAGGCCGGGTGTGGTGGCTCACACTTGTAATCCCAGGTCTTTGTGAGAGTGAGGGAGGTAGATTACTTGAGGTCAGGAATTTGAGACCAGCCTGGCCAACACAGGGAAACCCCCTCTCTACTAAAAATACAAAAAATTAGCCAGGTATGGTGGCACACACTGTAGTCCCAGCTACTCAGGAGGCTGAGGCAGGAGAATCGCTTGAATTAAGGAGGTGGAGGTTGCAGTGAGCTGAGATGGTGCTATTGCACTCCAGCTAGCACAACAGAGTAAAATTCTGATTCAAACAAACAAAACAAAAGAACCAAAAATCTCTAAAACCCTGCTTTTAGCTCCTCTAGGAGTGAATTGCTGGGTCATATGGCAACTCTCTAATTTTTCTGAGGAATCTCCAGACTGTTTTCTGCACTGGCTGTACCATTTTACTTTCCCGCTATCTGTGCACAAGGATTCTGCCTTCTCCACTTCCTTGCCAACAAGTGTTTTTCCCTGCCTCTTTCAGAAGAGCCATTCATGTGGGTGTGACACAGAATCTCATCGTAGTTTGGTGTCCGATCGTTTTGACTTTTTGTTGTTTATATTTTCTGAGATAAAGTCTCTGTTGCCCAGGCTGGAGTGCAGTGGTGCAATCTCAGCTCACTACAACCTCGACCTTCTAGGTCCAAGTGATCCTCCTGCCTCAGCCCCCTGAGTAGCTGAGATGACAGACGCATGCCACCATGCCTGGGTAATATTTTTTAAATTTTTAGTAGAGCGAGGCCTTGTTGTTGCCCAGGGTGATCTTGAACTCCTGGGCTCAAGCGATCTTCCCACCTCAGCATCCCGAAGTGCTGAGATTATAAGTGTGAGCCACCGTGCCTGGCTCAGGTAGTTTCTAAAACCTCCATTCTCTAAAACTGCTGTTCATCCTGTCCCAGAACATTATTTTAAAGTATTTATCCCTCTCTCCTCTCTATCATTGAGGGGATACCTCCTCTATTATTGAGGGGGTAATTTTATAAAGGTATGTTCCTGCTTTGAGAGCCAGAAACTGGCTGTTGTCATTGTGATAAAAATGGGAGCCCAGGTCTCTCCAGGAAGCCACCTGGATACTCCCTCAGGAGGAGGCAGAATGCGGGCGGCAGTGCTGGTAACAACCCCGGCCTGCTGGCTGTGGCCGGCCTGCAGATCCTGAATCCACAGGTGTTTGTCTGTTTGTCCTCTCGCTGTGTTGAACTATACATCTGTTCATCATGTAGAATGATTAAGGTTAACGTGATCATCCTTTGTGCCAGTCAGGGTTTCAGGAAGAAAGAGTCATGCTGTCAAACAGGGCCATTGAGAGAGTTTAATAAACAAGCTACTTACAAAGGCTTAGCCGGGACTAAAGGAAACCATAACAAGGGAGAAGCAGCCCAGGCTAGCAGCAGTGGGAGCGACTGTTACAGGGCACGGAGAGCGAGCTGCGCCTGCAGGAGAGGCCAGCCAACGTGTCCCTTTAGTCAAGGGATGTTGCCAGCCCAAGGCAGCACCGTGGGGAGGGATACAGGGGGCAAATCCTCCTCCTGCCTGCTGCTCCTCTGCCAAGGTCTGTCTCTTTCCCCCACCTTAAATGCTCTTCCCCAGCCTGGACCACTCCTCTTCAGCCTCTGAGTCTCAGTAACACGTCCTCAGATGGGGTGCTGCAACCCTATATGGATGAAGACTGTTTTTCATGAGAAACTGCAGTGTTGGTGAAGGCAGGGGGCATGGTGGGCATCTCTCAAAGCTGATGGCAGAATTCAAAATCATCCCCACCTTTCTCAAGAGCAGCTTGGCAATACGGGTCCAAATTTAAAGCATGCAGACCCTTCATGGAACAGCACTTGTAGGACTTTGTCGCGAGTAAATATATTCAGACTTGATTGAAAAGTCCTGTGTGCAGAGATGTTTATCAAATGCTGTCAATAATAGCAAAATTAAGTATATTAAACAAATAGATGACAACCCAAATGTCCATTTGTCCTGTCAGTAGACATTTGATTTTGAAGTCGACGGTCCATCTGTACAATGAAATATTATGCCCTTAGCTCTAGCCCAAGGAAAAAGGAGCGTAATACAGACTGCCTCCAAAGCATTGCGTAGGACGACATGATTCCATTTTTGTGGAAGCTGCTGCCTCAAGCCACAATCACTGTGCTGGCCGAGAAACACCCTCCCATCCCCTTCCATGCAGCCCTGGTCTAAACTGGAAAAATTCTGCCAGCCAAGAGGAATCCTTATTTAGTGGTGTTGTCAACGTGCCTTTTCAATAGCGCATTCATTCTTCCCCTCTCCACTTCAGCCAGGAAGGGGTGGCGGGGGCAGCGGGGAGAAGAAAAAGAAAAAGCCGAGTGTTTGTGTGAGCATTTTGGAGACAGAGCTCAACAAGGCAGGTGTGTTGTGCCAGTTCCTTCAAGACCACAGGAGCAAAAGAAGCAGTGAGAGCGCGGATTAAAAGGTGCCAAATATTTGAAGCTCTGTAAGCCCCAGCTGCAGAAGCCCAGAGGTCAAAGTGCTTAAGGATGCATAAAATGTGGATTTTTCCATAATTATTTAAATATGTGTTAATGAGTGCTCAGAACACAGTCAGAGTATGTCCATTAAAGGATTAAAAATAAAGGGAAGTGGAAAAGGAATAGCTCGAACAGGAGAAAAAGCACTCGTTTGAGGGTCAACACTCTCTCACATTTCTCTTTGGCTCTAGTTGTGCCACTCAGAGCAAGTCACCCAGCCTCACAGGGGCTTCACTTTCTCATTTGAAATTGAACCGTGGGTGGGATAGATTGATCAATGCCCTCAGCATAAAATAATCCCTTGTTCATGAAAACCTGCTCATCTGTTTGAATTGAATGAGGAAATAAGACTTTTCAAAGGGAAGGGAGCTTGCAAGAGGACTGTCAAGTGTCTTAAGCTTTCTGAAACCTCTAAGCAGAGGAAGGGCGCTGTTTTGTAACCAGCAGACTCCAAGATACAAATGAGCCACTGAGAAAACCCAGAAGAATCTGATGTGGGGGAAGATTTCAAATCTGACCTGTGCCATTAACCCCTGTGGTCCTCTCATCCACACCGCCTAGAAGCCCATCAAAGTGTCAGTTCAGCCTGGAGTCCCTGGTTAAGGAGCGAGGCATTTACACCATTTGCTAGGAGTGCAGGAAATATAGGAATGACGTTTCCATCATTTTTCTTCCCCAAGCAAGAAAAGGGCGGCGGCGGCGAGAAAGCAAGCAAGCAACCCGGTCCGAGGCTTGGCTGCGTCCCGTGCCTTTGACACCTAGGCTTTTATTGGGACGGCTACTTCCAAAATAAAGAAAGTAGTGATTTCAGGGTATGTTTGGCCTCCGTTTTTGAGGATGGTTTGGGCCTTTCATCTCCTCCGAAGGCGTGTCACCTAATTATGCCCCTTTCATCCTTGTGTTGCTCAGGGAGAGCACGCCAGTCTGCTCTACGGCCATTGATTACGACTGAGGGCTTTCCACGTTCCAGCTGCTGCCGAGAGCTGGGTATTTGTGAATACCTGAATAAACTCCTTTAATCCAAAAACAAACTCCTCCTGAAAGAAACGGCCTGAAAAGGCCTTTCATAGAGTGTTTTCCAACTTGCTGGTTCATGATTTCTTTGGATTTCACTGTGCTTCCTGAACTAATGGTCTCTGAACGCATTCCGAACTGTGGCTTCTGGTCTACCGAGATCCCCAGCATTAAAGGAGAAGAAGGAAAAAAGTAACACAGCAGATGCTTACAGGAGCTGCCAGGACTGGATGGGTTGAAACTGAGAGGAAATACATGTGGGTGAGTGTTATGTTGTTTCTACAATTTTTATAAGAAATGCTTCTCCAGGTAATGCTTTAAAAACAAAGTTACAATCACACAGGACACAGGTGAGGTGTGGCTTCTGCTAGATTGAGAGCAGATTGTTTGAATTAGCACTGGGAGTCCGTAACTACGGAACCTGATGACGCTATTCTAATCGATATGTTTGCTTTAAGATTCACAACTTTCACTGGAAAAAAAAATTCCGTGTTATTGAGATTACAGTGGGAGCACTAAAAGAGCACAGAATTGACTTGAGAGCTTCCCAGTGGGCAGATACGTTAGATGGTGCCCTGGAGTTGCAGTTGTCAGATTCTAGGGTGAGAAATGGCACATTCACTTACTGGCCTTGCAAACCGTCCCCAGCTCATTATTTTCCTGCTATGCCTCTGTATCCTGGTGTGGGTCTGAGTCTCTATTCTGTTCTATTGACATACGTCTACACTTTCACCATTATCACAGTCTACTTGATTACTGTAGCTACGTAGCTACCCTTGACATAGGGGAGACTGATTCTTCTCACTTTATTCTTCTTTTTTCAAAATTATTTGAACTTACCTAGTTTCTTTCCATTTTCAAATAAATTTTAGAATAACCCTGTCCATCAGTCAAAAAAAAGTCTGCTGTTATTTTGATAGAAATTACATTAAACTTGTATATCAGTTTGAAGAGAACCGAGATCTTTACTACGCTGAGCCTTTGAATCCATGAGTGCAGTATATCGCTCCATTTATTACCATCTTTCATTTCCTTCATCAACATTGCATATTTTCAGCATATAAGTTTCATGTTTTGTTACATTTATGCATATTTCAAGCAATTGTAAATGGTGTTGTATTTTTAATTTTGGTGTTTATTGCTCTGGCTAGAATCTATAGCACTCCTTTGAATAAGAGTGGGGGAGAGTAGACATCCTTGCTGTATTTGCAATCTTAGAGGGAAAACATTTAGTCTTCCACAACTAAGTATAATGTTATCTGTAGCTTTTTGTAGATGCACTTTGTCAAGTCAGGAAGTTTCTCTCCTATTTCTATTTTCTGAGTTTTTTTTTTTTAATCACAAATGGGTGTTGAATTTCATCAATGCTTTCTTGCATTGATTAATGTGAATATGGGATTTTTCTCCTTTAACTTGTCAATCAGGTATATTATGTTGATTGATTTTTTAGTATTAAAATATGCTTGTATCCTTGGAATTAACCCTACTTGGTTATGGTGTATAATTCTTCTTATATACTACTGAATTCTGTTTGCTGATATATAATCAAAAGTTTTGCGTCTATATTCACGGGGAATATTAGACTACAGTTTTATTGCCTTTGGTTTTGATATTAGGGTAATACTGGCTTAATAGAATGAACTGGAAAATGTTCCCATCTCATGTATTTCTCAGAAGAAACTGTATAAAACTGGTGTTAATTCTTGTTTAAATATTTGGTAGAATTCTCTGGTAAAGCCGTATGAACAAGCAGATTTCTTTTGTGGTAATTTAAAAATTGTTAATTTAATTTTTAAAATACTTACAGGACTAGTCAGATTATCTATTTCATACTGAGTGAGTTGTGATCGTGTTTTTCAAAATTAGGGGGATGTCCTATTTCTTGTTTTATCAGAGTTTTTTAAAATTAAGAATGAATGTTGGGTTTTGTCAGATGCTTTTTCTGCCACTGTTAGATTATCATGATTTTCTTTTTGTTTTTTCTTTTTTTTTTTTTTTTTTTGAGACAGAGTGTCACTCTGTCACCTAGGCTGGAGTACAGTGGCACGATCTCGGTTCAATGCAACCTCCTCCTCCCAGGTTCAAGAGATCCTCCTGCATCAGCCTGCTGAGTAGCTGGGATTACAGGCATGTGCCAACATGCCTGGCTAATTTTTGTATTTTTAGTAGAGACAGGGTTTTGCCATGTTGGCTAGGCTGGTCTCAAACTCCTGACCTCAAGTGATCTGCCTGCCTCGGCCTCCCAAAGTACTGGGATTCAGGTGTGAGCCACTGCACCCAGATGTGATTTTCCTATTCAGTTTGTTACTCTGATGAGTTACATTGATTGATTTTCAAATCAACTAATCTTGCATTCTGGGGACTCACTCATGATGTATTATCCTTTTTATATATTGTTGGGTTTGATTTCCTAAAATTTCATTTAGAATCGTTGCTTCTGTGTTCATAAGGAATATCGCCCTGTAGTTTTCTTACCTTGTAATTGCTTTGTCTGACTTTGGTATCAGGATAATGTTGGCTTCATTAAGTGAATGGGAAAGTGCTCCTTCCTTTTCAGTTTTCTGGAAAAGTTTATGTAAAGTTGGAATCATTAGTCTCCTTAAACACTTGGTGGAATTCGTCAGTGAAGCCATATAGGCCTGGAGTTTCTTTGTGAGAAGGTTTTTAACTACAAATATAGTTAATTTCCTAGGGAGGACTGTTCAGGTTTACTATTTTTTCATGAGTTAGCTTTCATAGGTTGTGTCTTTCAAGCAATTTGTCCACTTTCCCCAACTTGTCTGTAAAATCTGCAGTGACGCCAACAATCTCATCCCTAAGAATTTGGTAATTTGTGCCTTTTCTCCCCTTTCCTGGTCAACCTGGTTAGATGGTTATCCATTGTACTGATCTTCTCACAGAGGTGACTTTTGGGTTTTTCTTTCCTCTTTTTCTTTTTTTTGAGACAGAGTTTTGCTCTTGTCACCTAGGCTAGAGTGCAACGGTGCAATCTCAGCTCACTCCAATCTCTGCCTCCTGGGTTCAAGTGATTCTCCTGCCTTAGCCTCCCAAGCAGCTGGAATTACAGGCATCCACCACCACACCCAGCTAATTTTTTGTATTTTTAGTAGAGACAGGGTTTCACCATGTTGGCCAAGCTGGTCTCGAACTGTTAACCTCAAGTGATCCACCTGCCTTGGCCCCCCAAAGTCCTGGGATTACATGTGTGATCCTCTGCACCTGGCCCATTGGTTTTCTCTAGTGTGTTCTTGGTCAGAATCTCCCTACAAACAAAGGACAGTGGCTCCTCCTCCTTTACTCTTATCTAAGAAATTCTCTAAGAGAATTAGCTCACTTGAACCTTCTCCAAGGCTAACCTTCAAAATAAATCCACCTACTAACTCTTGATCTTCTCAAAACTCTCAGTCCAGTGCCACAAAGTTTCACGTCACAAATACTTTTTTTGAAGGTACACCATTCTGATGACATACTGCAGAGAAAACAGATGTGTAGCTTTGAAATATTCTGCCCCTTACAGAAAAGCTTCAGTGACAAGGATGTGATAATATGGGATGCTCATTTAGTGACAGGGTATTCATGACCCGGCTCTGCTTTTGCCAACATGTCAGCTGGAACAAGTGACTAACCATTTCTAAGCCTCAGTTTTCTTCTCTCCAAATTGGGAATAATAATAGGCTTGTTGAAGAACCCACTGCGATGCTGAATGCAAACGTTCAGCACAGAATCTGGACATGGTAAGCGTTCCACTAGCAGTGGCTATTAAAAATACGACAGCAAGGGTTATGGTCTGGGGATTCCACTCCCTTTACTACTGGAAAGGAAGGATTTATGGTCCTCCTTTTCTTCTGTTGATGTTGGAGCCAATATTTATTGGTTGTAAATGTTAAAAATATAAACCTGTGGTGGAAATCCACAGACTGTGCATTTCACCCCATTATGGACGAGTCTACAGTCACACCTGGTCAAGCTCCGAAGTTTATATTTCCAGCACCCAAAATACACTTCAGTTATAACAAGTATTTCTTCAGGAAGTTTGACAACTCTGCGGCCATGTCTCAGAAAGAATATGGATCGCGGGAATTTGCCCAAACTGGCCTTCCCGGGTGTGCAGTTTTATTCACATAGCCTGGGAGGACCAGCCCAGAGGCGGGAGATCCAGCCGGCCCAGTTGTGGTGAGGTAGCCTCTGAGGCCATGCCAGCTGGTCTGCTCCATGCAAGAGCATCTCACTGCTCCTCAGGGAAGCAGCTGGACCTGAAGCCCTGCAGGAGACAGGGAGAGTGGGAAGTGCGAGAAGGCACGGGAAGGGGTGGGCTGATGAGCGTGGTGTGGGGTGGGCCGAGCTGGGGAGAACCTGAAACCTATACCACCTTCTGTGACCTTCCTGTGGTGGAGAGGGACAGCCCCACCCCCCACCGCACTGTGCAGGGCAGAGCTCTGCAGCTGCATCCTGAGTTGGGCATGGCAGGCAGGCTGCTGTAGAGACTTCTCAGGTGGGTTAGGAGAAGTCGGGCCACCTCTGCCCAGGTCTCTTGGAACACTTACTCTGGGAGCCTCCCACTGCCACAGTAGACGTCCAGTCACCCTATGATCAACATAGACAGAGAGAGAGAGAGAGAGAGAGAGAGAGAAAGAAACAGAGAGAAATAGAGAGAGAGACAAAAAGAGATCGAGAGAGAAGGAGGTCCTCCCTCCCTCCCTTCCTCCCTCCCTCCCTTCCTCCCTCCTTCCCTCCCTTTCTTCCTTCCCTTGTTCTTTTTCCCTTCTCTCCTTTCTTTTTCCTTCCTTCCCCTCCTTCTTTCCTTCCTTCCCTCCTCCTCCCTCTTTCTTCATTCACTGCTTGTTCCGTGTCTGTCACCCTCCCACATAACTCACTCAAGAAAAGGAACTTGGTTTTGTTCACTGCTCTCTGCCTACCGCAGGGCCTGGCACCCCACAGATGTGCCATGAGTATATGTTGATAGATGAGCCATGTCTCCTGGGTCGTGCGTGGGCAGGAGGAAGGGACACACACGTGTCCAGGCACTGCGGAGACTGGGCAATGCCAGCTCTCCCCTTTGGGAAGGCCCCTGCACGTGGTGGAGGGCAGGATGTTTGGAAGCCACTGACCTGGCTCCTGGCTGTGAGGGCCAGCCTGGTGCTGGAACCCCTCATGCCTGAACAGGCACAAGAGAACCAAAGGTGGAGAGGCCTGCAGTCTTCAGGGTAGCTAGATGGGTGTTCTGGGTACGTGGCAGAGCCTCACAGAATCTTACTTCTCACATTTCTGGAGGCTAGAAGTCCAAATTCAAGTGTTGCTGGGTTTGGTCCCTGCCAGGTGCTCTGGGGGGGGCATCTGCATCTGTTCTGGGCCTCAGTCCCGGCTGCTGGTGGCCCCAGCCAACCTTGGTGCTCTGGCTGGTAGCTGTGTCACTCCAGTCTCCACCTCAGTCTCCACACGGCCTGCTGTGTCCGGCGTCTGCACCCTGTCTTCTGACTGTCATAGGGCTACGTTGCATTGAATTTAGGGCCCACTGTCAATCCAGGATGACCTCATCTTGACTTCATGACGTCTGCAAAGCCCTTTTTCCAAATAGGGTTACATTCGTGGGTACCTGGGGTTCAGATGTGAGCTAATCTTTTTGGGGGAAACATTTAACCCACGACAGTCGCCCTCCCCTGAAAGCAACGGGAAAAGGAAGCCCAGCAGGTGGCAGCTGGAATCCGCTCTCTTGCTTCCTGGCTGGGTGACCTGAACCTCAGTTTCTTCATCTGGAAAATGGATCAGCCCACCCCGTGGATGTGTGAATTAACAGAGACGGCAAATAGAAAGCCACCAGTGTTGAACTTGGCCACGTAGTAGGGCCTCAATAACCGGCAATGCAGAATTATGTTTCCCTACCAATTAGTGGCCGACCACAGTCTACCCAAGCAGCAGACAGCGAAGTGTGAGGACTTGGAGGGCAACAGAAGTGTGCTGAAGAGTCAATGAGGGTCCTTTCTGAATACGCACCCCCCCAAGTTGGAGGACTGGGTGGATCAGAGGAGAGTCCAGGGGGCTTCCTGGCTGGAGATGGCCTGTGGTTAACCCTTTGCGCCCCGCCAGGCAGGAGGCAGGCCTTTCTCCCATCTCTCCCTCCCTCTCTGCTGTTTATCGAGACTGTGAGTGCCAGCCCCAGACAACATCCACTGAGTTCCCAGCGTGTCAGCCAAGGGTGAGCCTCCCACACGCACTCGGAAGATAGAATTTTGGAGCACACGCAGTGACATTCTTGAATCACGACTGCTGCCTTCTGTGAGATGAGCCCCCCTCCACAGATATCTCCGGGCCAGCCCCTCACCGGCCTCCCCGCCCTCCGCCCAGCTCCTGCGCCCCGCAACAGACCAGCACAAACGAGGTTTGGGACCTCTGCGGTGGATTGAACCAGGCGACCCGGCCTTTCCCAGTCTGCGCCCAGCACCGGCGCCAGCCCGACCAGGGAAGGGGCCTCCGAGCAAGCCTGGGTTGGCGGTTTGGGGTTAGGAACATCCGTCTTCAGATAAAATCAGAAGATTTTTTATTAAAAAAAGAGAGAGAGAGAGAAACAATCTCAGAGACAGCCTGAAAAACAAAACAACCCTTAAGCTCTTTCTCTGAAATGACATCAGCGGCCACCACAAAGCCCGAATCGGCCTCACTGCATTCAGGCCATCGGGATGTATCATTTCCCCTCCAAAACACCCACTGCGGCATCGTCCCCAGCCCCGCCGGCTCGGAGCCTGCTCCCTCAGTGGGGAGCTGTGCGCTTTCCCACCCAGGCTGCAGAGGGGCTCGTAATTGGAAAAGTGCAAGTTGCAGACGAACTGGGAGCCGAGGCCAGGAAATGGGTTTATGGCGGCGAGCTTTGTCCTCCTTTTGTACTGGGTCTCTAAAGCACCGATCACGTGGGCATTTCGGTCCTGGGGGTGCAGACGACCTTGCCCAGAACGAGCTGTCCCCTCGTCCCTCTCAGTGGCTGCAGGGATGTGTCCCTGCCACCCCCACCCCCCCCACTGTAAGCCCCTCCTGTTCCCTCTCCTTCTAGCCCTGTCCAGACTCCCCAGCCCCCACCAGCTAGCCACCTCTGGAGTGTTTAAGCTGCGTGGAAGCCGGAGAACACTGTACAGATGGATGTTTGTTTCACCGAAGCAGCAATGCAATTGCCTTTGAATTTGTTTAGCATGACATAAAAATAGACATATCAAAAAATGACCAGAAAGAAAAATGAATATAATGGCATATGATGAATACTCTGGTTGTCTGTGGCTGATGAGTTATTTTTTCTTAATTCCTTCTACTTCTGTAAATTTTCTAAATTTTACTTTTGTAACACAAAACATTATTTATTAAAAAGCCACCAACTGAATCTTGTCTCGGGGCCAAATGAGCTACTTGAGAGAGTGGAAAGTCAGCCTTTGCGGAGAGCCGGCAGCCTCCAGGGACTTATTTCTTTGAAGAGTCACTTTTTAAATCTCAGAAATAATCTGCATAGTTGAAACTTCTGCTCCTCTGGGATTGTTATTCCTTCATTAGTTAAAGTGATTTACTGAGTCACAGGAAATTTCACTGCTGGACCAAAAAGTGATTCAATTTCCCAAGCATTTACTGAGCGTTTTCCCCAAGCCTGGCCCTGGACTGATAAAGCTGCTCCGTTCTTGCCCTGGTGGAGACCCTCAGTCTAGTAGATGCCCTGGGAGCCAGTTCTCTCAGTCATTCAACAAACGTAGATGGAGCTCCTGCTCTGTGGTAGGCACTATTTTGGGGTGCTGGAAATATAGCAGCCTACAATAGAGACAAAACTCCTCATCTTCCTGAAGCTTACATCTGTGGCAAATGTGCAGAAAGTGTCTTAGTCTGTTTTGCGTTGCTATAAAGACAGACATACCTGAGGCTGGGTAATTGATAAAGAAAAAAAGTGTTTATTTGGCTCACAATTCCGGTGGCTGGAAAGTTCGAGATTGGGCATCTAGGGCCAGGTGTGGTGGCTCACACCTGTAATTCCAGCACTTTGGGAGGCTGGTGGGGGGTGGATCACGAGGTCAAGAGATCGAAACCATCCTGGCCATCAACATGGCGAATCCCAATCTCTACTAAAAAAAAAAAAAAAAAAAAAAATGAGCTGGGTGTGGTTGTGTGCGCCTGTAGTCCCAGCTACTCGGGAGGTTGAGGCAGGAAATTGCTTCCTGGGAGGCAGAGGTTGCAGGAGCCGAGATCGTGTCACTGCACTCCAGCCAGGTGACAGAGTGAGACTCTGTCTCAAAAAAAAAAAAAAAAAAGATTGGGCATCTGCCTCAGGCTGCTTCCAGTCATGGTGGAAGGTGGAGGGGAGCATGCCTGCAACAAGCACATGGGAGAGAGGAGGGGGAGTGAGTGGGGGAGGGCACCAGGACTTTTTAACAACCAGCTCTCATGGGAACTAGTAGAGTGAGAACTCGCTCACCCCTGAGGGAGGGCATTCATCTGTCCATGAGGGATCCTCTCCATAACCCAAACGCCTACTACTGGGCCCCACCCCTAACACTGGGGATCAAATTTCAACCTGAGGTTAGGAGAGGACACAACACACCCCAACATAGCAAACAGGAAGGCACAGAACACTCAGAAAACTCAAGGGAAGCAGCCGCGATGGGAGGGGAGGAGGGTGCTACAGGCTGAACCGCACCCCCAGGAATTCTCATGTGCAAGTCCTACCCTCGGTGCAGCAGAATGTGACGGTACTTAATAAGGTCGCTGCAGGTGTCGTGAGTGAAGATGAAGTCCTGAGGGCAGGCCCTAATCCAGTCTGATTGGTGTCCTCATAAAAATGGAATGTGGACACGAGGTAGGCGGGCATAGAGGGAAAATGACGTGATGATGAAGGGAGAGACAGGGCCAAAGGCTGCCCACAGCCGCCGGAAGGTGAGGGGAGGGGCCCGGAGCAGACGGTTCCGACAGCCTCCGAAGGAACCCACCCTGCCAACACCTTGACCTTGAACTTCTGGCACCCAGAACTGTGAGAGGATCCGTTTCTGCTGTGTAAGCCACCCCGTCTGGGGTTCTTTGTTAGAGAAGCTCAGGGAAATGAGTCCAGAGGGCCCCAGAGAGGGGCACGTGGCCTTGAAAGACAGGTAAGCAGAGTTCACCGGCAGAACAGGGGACAGTGCTGGCAGTGACAGAAACAGGCTGGGTGCGTTTCAGCAGACAGGGACTCGCTGCTGAAGGAAGAGAAGACTGGGAAGCACCTGTCTTGCTGTGAAGGCTGCAGAACAAAGCTTGGCAAAAGGCAGAGGCAAAAGAGGCCAGACAGGAGGCAGGACGGGAGGAGAGTCTTGTTACAGCTCAGTCTGGGCAGAGATGCTTCGTGCACAGAACCTCCTCATGGCAGGGGGTGGGGTGTGCACCAGTGGCCATAGGTGTCCCTGTACTCACTCCACCCCTGATATGGTGTGGCTGTGTCCACACCCAAATCTCATCTTGAATTCCCATGTGTTGTGTGAGGGACCCGGTAGGAGGTGATGGAATGATGGAGGCAGGTCATTCCTGTGCTGTTCTCGTGATAGTGAATAAGTCTCGTGAGATCTGATGGTATTTGCAAAGAGGAGTTTCCCTACACAACCTTCTCTCTTTGCCTGCTGCCATCCATGTAAGATGTGACTTGCGCCTCCTTGCCTTCTGCCATGATTGTGAGGCCTCCCCCGGCCAAGTGGAACTGTAAGTCCAATAAATTTCTTTTTTTTTTTTTTGTAAATTTCCCAATCTTGGGTATGTCTTTATCAGCAGCATGAAAATGGACTAATTTGCTCCTTTGCCTTTGGGAAAGAGAATCTCTCAGTTAATTGGGCACAGGAGTGTGGTATCCCACGGCTTCTGCCCAAATATTACATGGGACCTACATATACAAATAAAACTATTTGTAGTTTATCTAAAATTTATATTTAATTGGGAATCCTGGGTTTTGTTTGTTTGTCTCTGACTTTTTCTCTAAATCTGGGAACCCTAGATGATAGGTCAGGTTGGATTAGTTGTCTCCAAAGTGAAACAGACCCAGGCCCTTGCCCCAGTTCCCCTCCAAGCAGTGGCCAAAAGTCCCATTTGGAGGAAACCTTCTGGGTTTAGTGATGTAAGGGTGTGTGCCAGCAGAGTAAGACCAGCCAGCAGCTCACCCCATGGCCCCAAGAGCAAAGGTTCCCAATAAGAAGCCATATCCTGGGACTACGGTTGGGCTGGGTCCCTCTGGGGAACCTGCCAAGGACTGAGCCCTCCTCTCCTTGGCCAGGTTATGGCAGGGAGAGGTGGACTCGTGCCCACGAGGCCATGCAGTGAACACTGCCCCACTGCTCTGTGCTTTCCTGGCAGAGCTTCCGCCATGAGAGTGGTTGCCAGCAGGAATTGCACAGCCCACCCCAGAAAACCACCATGTACTTCTCCAATGAGCAGCCCAGCCCCACACAGTCCTGGGGAGAGGGGCCTCACGCAGGCCTCGGGCACATGTCCCCAGGAGAGGTAAGACAGTGACCTGCAAGCCCTCAATTTGCAGACCTCACTTTCATCCACAGACATCTATAAAAAGCAGACCCGGCCTGCACAGAAGACATTTTGAGGCACCTTGTCTAGAAAAGCCAAGAAATGGGCTGAATCATACCCTATGACCACCTCTCTTTGTCCTTGTCAAACAGACTCAGATTCTCACAGACAGGTGAGGGCATGACACAGGAAGAGACCTCAGCAGCCTGGGAACTGCCACAAGCTGCTCTCTAGCCATGGCAGGCCTTTGAGGAGAGAGAACTGATGAAAATAGGTCTCTCACAATTTATTCACTCATCAATTATTTCTAAGCTCCAACTGTGTGCCAGGAGCTGCTCCAAGTACTGGGAATGCAGGGGTGAACAAAACACATGCAAACTCCTGTCCTTATAGACAAGAAACCCTCGCCCTTATAGACAAGAAACCCCTGTCCCTATAGACATGAAACCCTTGTCCTTGTAGACAAGAAACTCTTCTGAATGCCTCCTGTGTGCCAAAAACTGCTCGATGACTATATCCAGGGTCAAGAAGACAAGGTTCTTGCCTGCCCAGCAGGGGAAGCATTCATTCATTTATTCATTCATTCTTCACTCTTTGACTGTCTCTCATCATCTGCTCTATGCCAGAGAGTTGCTAGATGGTGCAAAAAACTAAAAAGTGAGATGGACATTAACAAGTCTCTGATCAGGGAAAGAGACGCGTTAAAGAGAAAAAAAAAACTCTGAACAACAAGATAAATTCCTTAATAGGAGAAAGTACAAAGTGCTTCTGAAATGCAGGAGAGGCAAACAACCTGGGATAAAGAATCAGAGAAAACTGTGAAGGAGATGGGTTTTAAAGGATGCATAGGTGTTCACCGTGCAGAGAAGACATTCACCTGTGCAAAAGCAGAAGAGCTTAAGGGAAAAAGATGTTTCTGGGACAGCCAATCGAGTAGAACATGAACTAGGTTAAGAATCAAGATGAGTCTGGGGAGCGAGGTTGGAATTCAGCTTTAAAGAAACTGATACTCGTTCACCTATTCCACAAATATTTATTGAGCACCTACTATGTGCCAGGCACTGAGGAGATAGCTCAGAACAAAACAGTGGAAAACTCTGCCTTGAGGGAGCATATTTTTAGCAGGAGGGGGCAGACAAGAAATATAAACTTAAAAGTGGAAGATATGGATGTTGATGAGTAGGATGGGAAAATAAAGTGGGAAAGGGGAAAAGTGATCAAGAAGAGACTCACTGAGGAGATGACCTGAGAAGCTGGGGCAGCAAATTATGCAGCCACCTGGGGGGAAGGTGCTCCACCCAGGAGCATAGCAAGTACAAGAGGCCTGGGGCAGCAGGCAAAGCTAGGGGTTAAACTGGCTGCAACAGAGTCAGCAAAGGGGAGAGCAGAGGGGACAAGCTCCAAGCGGCAGAGCAAGGACTTTGGCACAGGACTGAGGACAGAGGGAGCCACTGGGGCATGAACACAAGGGCATGTAGACTGGCATCATTTGGAAGAATAACTCTGGCTGCTAACATGGTAGAGCTGAACAGGAGCAGGGGAGAGGCTGAGATGTCAGCCCCCAGCAAAGTGTCTCATGCTGATGCCAGGTATTCAGGAAGGAAGGAAGGAAGGAAGGAGTAAGTGAATGAATAATTGAATAAATAAATAAATAAATGGATGGATGGGTAAATGAAGGGAGGGATGGAAGGAAGGATAAATGAATGAGTAGATAGATGAATGGATGAAGGGATGGAGGGTGAATGGGTGAGCAGATGAACAAAGAATGAATGGAGTGAGGGATGAAGGAATGGGTGTATGAATGAATGGATGAAGGGATAGAGGGGGTTGGAGGAATGAATGGGTGGATGGGAGGATGAATGAATGGAGGAAGGGATGGATAAATGGATGGGTGGATGAATAAAGTGATGGAGGGGAAAGATGAATGGGCAGAGGGATGAAGGGATGGAGGAAGGGATGGAATGGTATATGAATGAAGGGATGGAGTGGGCTGAAGGGATAATGGATGGATAGGAGAATGGATGAATGAATGAAGGAATGGAAGGAGGGATGCACAGATGTATGGAGGGATGGAGGGAAGAATGAATGGGTGGATGGAGGGATGAATGAATGAATGAGTAGATGGATGAAGGGATGGAGGAGGGATAGAAATGGATAGGTGGTTGGATTAATGGATGAAGAGATGGAGGGAAGGATGGAGATGGATTAATGGATGAAGGGATGGAGGGGAGGTATGGAGGATGAATGAGTGGATGGATGAATGGACAAAAGGATGGAGGGAAGGATGGAGGTATGAATGGGTGAATGGACAAATGGATCAAGGGATGGAGGATAAATGGGTGGATAGATGAAGGGGATGAAGGAATGGAGGGGGAGGATGGAAGGATGAGTGGGGAGGAATGGATGAATGGGTAAATGGGTGAATACATGAAGGGCTAGAGGGAAGGATGAATGAATGGGTGGACAGATGAATGAAGAGATGGAGGGATGGAAGGATGGAGGGATGAATGAGTGGATGGATGGATGGATGGATGGATGGACAGGAAGCCTCAGAGCACTGGGGGCCAACTGGGGCCTGAGAGGACAGTCTGGGGGAGGAGGCTCAATGTGAAGTTCTCTGCTTTCCTCTGTTAGTAACAGTAATAATAGCATTGTATTCGTTTCCTGTGGCTGTGGTAACAAATGGCCACAAACTTAGTGGCTTAAAACAACACACTTTCATTCTTTCACATTTCTGGAGGCCAAAAGTCTGACACGGGTGTCACTAGGCTAAAACTGAGGTGTAGACAGGCTTGGTTCCTTCAGGAGGCTCCAGGGAGAGTCTGCTTTCCTGACTTTTCCAGCTTCTAGGGGTGCCCACATTCCTTGACTTATGGCCCCATCCGTCTTCAAAGTACCCTCAGTCTAACCACTGCTACCTTCACCCATCTCCTCTAAATCTGACCCTCCTGCCGCCACATTGCAAGAACCTTTGTGATGAATTGGGCCCCCTCAGATAATCCAGAATGATCTCCTCATCTCTGGACCCTTAACCACTTCTGCAAAGTCCCTTTTGCAACATTAGGTTGCATATTCACAGGTTCCGGGGATTTGTATGTGGGCATCCTTGGGGGGCTGTTATTCAATCAAGCACAGTTCCCGCAGCCAGGCTATGCAAGCTCATTGCCACTGGTGGCATCACTGAATCCTCCTAGCAGTCCGGGGTGGCAGGCGCTATTGTCGCTCTCACTTTCCAGGGGTGAAACTGGGGCTCAGAGAAGGTCAGTCACTTTCCCTGCTCACACAGCTGGAAGCTGGAGGAGCAGGGATGCACCATGCTGGTTGCTCCCTTGTATGGCCTGGCCTCTGCGCGCATCCCTGAAGCCAGTGATTGAGAACAGCACATCAAATCTGCGAAAGATGCGAAAGAACTTCACACTGAACCTGCCAAAGATGCACCCCAGGACCCCGGCCCTGTCACCTCACATGAAAGCAGGTCACCTGCTGGTGAGAACAGAGTACTTTCTGAGCTCTCAGGGAGTGCTCAGAGGAGCCATTTGGGGGAGGACAGCTTCTAATTCCCTGGCTCTGTGACAATGCCGCCTCATGCAGGGACTGCAGCGGGGGTGGCTGGGTGAACCCTCCTGTCATGAGGAAAAGAGCAAGAAGCCCCTTCTGGCACCATGCACAAAGTGCCAACCCTTCTCCAGAAGATGAGTTCAGCCTTATTTATTTTCCTTTTTGTGATTGAAAATGCTCAGTTTCTAGTTCCAGCCAGACAGTAGAGCTGTTCCTTTAAAAAGCAATAGGAAGTGTGGTCCTGGCAGAGTTAACTGGAGCAATAAAAAATAAATCTTTGTAATTGTTGTGGAGACAGAAAGCAAAACAAACCGGGCTTAAGTACAATGTAAGAAAATGTCAGCGTCGGAGGGGCCGGCCATTAGCATCAGAAATCATTTCTGTCCCCCGAGGAACTGCTGGAGGGAGACCAGCGCATTTGACTCTCTGCATCTCCTCCTGGTGGGTTTCTTGGAATGCCAGACGACTACACTTTTTTCTGTTTCCTGAAAAGGATGGTGGCTTTCAAGATGGTGATGGAGGGACCTTCGGAAATAAGCCTGGGAGAGATGATGGCCGGCTCCCACTCTTCACGAACTCCCTCAGGTGTCCACCGATCCCGGCTCCACACAGCACACCAGGGCAAGGCCAGGGAGCGTGTGTGCAGATGCTACCTGGGTATCCTTGCAGTCAGCTAATTCCCTTTTGATGTCATCCAAAAGGAGCATCCAGTTTGACGTGTACAACACAGAAATAAACTGGGATCTTTCTAGACTCCAAGGTTGACCTTTGCTCCCACACATCATGATAGCATCCTCCCTCTTTGTGCCACTTGCACACACGCACACACACACACGCGCACACACACACACACGCACACACACATACACATATATACACATGTGCATGCGCATGCGCACACACACACGCACACACACACGCACACACGCACACACACACGCACACATATATACACATGTGCATGCGCATGCGCACACACGCATGCACACATATGCACATACGCACAAGCGCACACATGCGCATATAAACATGTGTGCACACACATACACACACGCACACGCACACATATACACATGTGCATGCACATGCACACACACATGCACACATGCACATACGCACAAGCGCACACATGCACGCACACATGCACATATAAACACGTGTGCGCACACATGCACACACACCACACATGCACACACACACACATATACACATGTGCATGCACATGCACACACATACATGCACACACGCGTGCACACATATACACATACGCACAAGCACGTACACGCACATATAACCACGCGTGCACACACACAGGCACACACACACACACATATGCACACACACAACTTTATAGTTGTGAGTAGGTGTCCAAAAAGGACCTGGAATTTGCTGGGGACAGTCCTCGTTCAAAATAGATGCCCCAGTGGAGCTGTTCACTGTGCCCTCTTTCATTCTCAGAAGGTTTTGGAAAGGATGATTGGGTGACTTGTGACGTGAGAAAGCCCATTTCCCAGATGAGAAAACCAAAGCTCAGACAGTGAGGTAAGTGGGCCAAGTGACACCGCCGATCGGAGCCACACTGGGATTCACATTCTAGCCTGGGGCGCCCAGCACTGCTGCTTTTCATCACCGCCGCCTCCTGACAGAGCAGACAGGTGTGGGATTCACACAGACAGGCCCCCACGCACTGCCACAGCCACGCTGCCGGGGTTTCCAGTGTCTGCCAGGATCATAGCAAATCAGACTTCCTATCTGAGGTTGTCTTCGGTACTGGCTTCTCTTCCGAACATTCTGCATGAATTTAAGGCAAGACCCAAGGATCAGCCGTTTGCTCTTTTCCTGTCAGCACCTCCTGTTCAGGAGCTGGAAGCCTCTCCCTGGCTGTCTGGGCTTTAGAATTCTGGGTTTATCTGACAGAGGTTAACGGTGTTCCAGGTACTAGGGCAGCAGGCAGAGACAAACTCTTTCCTGAGATTTTCCTGGGAGAAGCCAAAAGGGATTTTCGCTTTGCCTCCATCTCCAAATGCACCCTCCCCGGGGACGTTTTTACCACTGGCGCCTTTTACACTGGGCTGGCTATCAAGGCACCGAGGAGGATGCCCTGGGCCTTTCCCAGTAAATCAGACATTTGGACACTAAGTGCGCGGAGTGGGAGAGCTAGACCTCTCAGCCTTGAGCTCTGAAGAGAGGCCCATTAGCTTGCCGGGATGACACGGGGTCGGGGATTAGCGGGTTTTACAAACTCCAAACATCGGTAAGGGTGAGACACGAAGAGGTGCAGCTGCTGGGCTGGGCCCTCATACGGACACCAGAGAGGGCGTGGCATGCCTGTGCAGCCCTGGGCAGCAGGTGTGACCTCTCAGGAGCCTCTTCTGCATTACAGGGATCTGCATTTATTCCTCCACTGACAGATGCATCATGCGTCCACCTGGGGTTGGCCTGGGTCCAGATGGTGGTGGTGGTACTGGGAACAAACCGCCCCAGCCCAGCTTTGGCTCTCCGGGGGCTCACACTGCAGTTGCGGAGAAATACAGTCCACAAGGAATGCATGAGACAGGGAGATCGCCACAGGAAAATCAAACCAAGTCTGAAACAAGTAGCTGACACTGCAAGAGAGTCGTCCAGCCAGGGGCATTCCTGATTGAAAGGGAAGCCTCTCACATGTGAGTTGAGATCTGAAATGGGAGAATGCAAAGCAGCAGACATCTGGGGCACGACCTGTCCAGTGCAGGGAACGCTGCATGTGCAAAGGCCCTGGGGGAGAGGAAGGGGTGGCTGGTTCCTGGAAATAATGGGTGAGAGGAGCTGGCAGTTTTAGGAGCTGACCCCGTGGTAAGGGCTGTACAAGAACTCCCTAGTGAGGAGGAAGCAAAAGAGGCAATGTTCGGAAAGGGCTGAGGACTGTGCCCAGGACGGGCCCCATGAGCTGGGGTTTCGCTGGTGCTAAGGCAGAGGGCATGCCTAGGGGCTGCAGGATCTGCCTTCAGCCTGGAAGCATGCCACTGCAGGAAACCCCCACAGGATTCCAGGGAAACGCACTTGCAGGCTCCTTCTCACTCCTTCATCAGCCGTCAAGTCCCCACAGGATCCAGCTGGGAAAGGTCTGTATTCCTTTTTGAAAGAGGAAGCGTGGAATTACTTGCCCAAGATCACACAGCCAAGAAACAGGAAAACGTGAACTGGGATTGTTAATGAAGTGTATTATTCTGCCTCTGTGACAGCATCCTCCAAATACACAGACCCCAAAACAAACCAGAAGACAAGAGTGGATGGGCTTTGGGGGAAGGGCCCCAAAGTGTGGGCAAGTTGGTCTACAGAAAGAGAAAGCAAAATGCTTGTCTCTTTCAAGCAGGTGTTTCTGATGTGAGTGTGCTAAACATATTTGTGCAAATGATATTTTGAGGATGATAATGGCCAGTAGCAAACATTTTAAGCACTGTGCTTCCCTGTGTCATCCCTTACCCTCAGAGATGGATGTCCTCTTCACTCCAGGCCTGGAGAGAGTATGGCTCATTGTACGTGGTGAATTAATGAATGCCCTTAAAAACTGGCATTTCTTCTCATTTTTTAATGAAGAAACTGAAGCTCAGAGAGGTTTGAAGAACATCCCCCCAAGGTCAGATCCCACATCTGGTAAACAGTGCTGGGAATCAAACTCAGGTTTGTCCATTCAAAGCTGCATCCTTTCCTTCCATCTCCCAGAGGTTCAGAGTCACCATTCCTTCCAAAGTGGCTCTGAAGAGAAGCAGATTTAAAAGGAAGCCAGCAGCTGAGGGGCCGCCTACCACTACATTGTATCGTCAGTTATACCCTGACACCCCCACTTTCCCTCGAGAGGGCTCTTCCTGACTCTAGGAAAACAGGAACAGTATTTCATCCTATCTCCATTCTCTCCTGGCAAAAATAGCTTTCCTCCTCATTTGGGAGACAATGGTTTTTGAACTCATGAAAGGCAATCAGACAGTTCCCAGATTGCACTGGGGGACCTCGGGTTTTGTGGACAATCGTCACTTGCCATGAAAAGCAGCTCATCATAGGAAGCCAGATTCCATACATATTTTTGCAAGGGGATGGCAGTGGCTTCAACTGCTGTCAACTAGTAGTGCCTGCCTTGAAGTTTCCGAGACTCTACCCAGAAAGTGGAGAGAGAGGGGATTGATTGGTGATGTCTGCCTTGGACATCAGTGGTGGGGGTGGTAAAACAGTTGTGAATTTACTACTCCTGGTCTAGACCTTGTGTTAATAAGGGGAAGAATTCAACATGTATGAAGTAAACTGGAAGCACTGTGTGTCTACAGCACCTTAACCAAAGTACCCAGCATTTATTGCACCATTCTAAGAATTCAGCAAATTTAGTCCCTCATCAGCCCCAGGAGGTAGGTCCATGATTAGCCCATCTTGTAGATAAGAAAGCTTAGAAGAGAAGAGGTTGAGTCACTTACTCAGTAAAGGGTGGAGAGAAACAAGGAGTCTGTACCTGAAACCACTTATCTCTAGGCTTACAGGTGACGGGAGGAAAGAATGCTGGCTCTGGATAGTCAAATCTGGCTTGAGTTCCCACAGTTTCTGTTTATCAGAGAGATAGGTGGTTACAAGCTTCTCAAATGACATTCGGTTCAGCCCCAGATGCAGGTGGATGTTAGTGTTTCTATTGTGTCACGTGAGGATTCAGAGAAGAAAAGTGGCCTATCAAAGTCACACAGCTTGGAAAAAGATAAATCAGGACCCAGTACAGGGCTTCTGTCTCCTCTCCCTGACATGCTTCCTGCTGCAGGAGATGAGACGGGGAAACATCCTGTGTGATCAGGGTCAAGCAATCAGAACCAGCCCCAAGAATGAGCCAGAAATCAAAGCAATGTGACTGTTCTTAACTACAGAGGCTGATTGCACAGAAGTGCAGGTTTCCAAACCATCCTTCCCTGTGTCCACGAACTTCCAGGCTTCCCAGTTGCTCTCCGAACAGATGCAGATGCCCTGGACCAGCACCAGAGCAGCTGTTTGATGGTATTCCCAGCCCAATTGGAAAAAGAAATTAGCACAAACCTCCAGAGAGAGTCTGTTCTCATGAAATCTACAGCCTGATTGGGCTGCTTAGAGTGGGAAGGGAAGCTCCATCTAAATTCACATTCTCTTATCTGTTAACTTGTTTGTTTCTGTCTCCAGCCAGTCCCTAGTCCCACAAGGCAGGATCTGGCACATATGAGAACACATCAAACAGTAATCCAATAGAGGACTGAACAGAAGCCAGATTTCAAGGCCTTTACCTACAGCCCATCACTGTGGCCTGAAGACCACCGTTGGGGGCCCCTATCAGACGCCTTGCTGGAGGAATACAGCTGTGATCATCTCCCGAGAGCTCTCTTCTGCAACTAGAGGGAGTCATCTCTCCATCATGATCCAGAAATCAGCAGTTCCTGGGTGATTTCCTGTTGTTTCCAGGCACTCCCCAAATCTGAGTGTTAGGAACATCTTCTTGACACACAGCAACCCCAGGAATCATTGCTTACCCCTACCACAACACTCACATCCTCAGCAATTAGACACCATGCCATTTTCTTTGTGATAGGGCTTTCCTTCAAAGCAGTGCACACATATATAAAAGTTTCAGACCATAGACACGTGAAAGTACAACGTGAAAATTCCCCATGCTAAAGACCACCATTGCAAAGAAGTGTTCACACTAGCAAATGTACATACATCCCCTGAAAACATTTAAATTCTTATGAATTTAAATTTTTAATAGGTGAAATATTAGCATTAATAGAATTGCAATGATCAAAACTCTATGAAAAAGGTTTACTCAGAAGCTTCACCCCCCTCCTCTATCCCTTCCACCCATTCCCACTCCCTGTGGGTAATGAAGCCCTGAATTATTCCTCATTTATTGTTCCTTCATTTCTTTGCGGGGGGCACATTTATCTACATTTTGCCAAAACATGGCATAATATGCATTCTGTTTTATGCTTAGGTCTTTTTTTCCTTGTCATTTTATTTATTTTACCTTGGTTATCACTCCACCACAGTTCATATCACACCGCCTCACTCTTTTTCACAGCTGCATAGTACTCCACTGAATGGAGGTACCATAGTCTATTCAATTGGATATCCTAGATGTGGGCATTTTGGTGATTTCCAGTACTTGTTACGAGTTGTGCTGCAATGAATGACCTGTACACACTTACTCTCCTCTCGTTAAAGCATGCAACTTCTACACAGTGCAAGCCTGCACACTCTGCATTGTTGAATTTTGCATATTGAAGAGCACAGACTCTGGAACCAGACAGCCTTGGCTGCAGCTCTCCCTCTTTAAATCATTAGCCTCTCTGTGCCGTGGTCTCCTCGTTTGTGAATGGAGATGATAAACGGTACTCTCTCTGTGGAATCATGGTGAGGATCAAATGAGCTAACATGTAAAAAGTGCTTAGAACAGTAAGTGGCACCTAGGAAATGCTCAGGAAATGTCGGTTGTATGAGTCTGTAGCAGACGTTGTCAGTGTTGCAGCCAAGCTGGTAAATGTTTAACAATGAGCTCTGAAAAGAAAACCCGGAATTACAGCACTTGCCAATTTCCATGGTGTAAATACTCCCACATGGCTGACATCAAACTAAATGAATGGTTGTCTCCACACAAGTAGCTGGGAAGAAATGCTCATATCCCAGTGGGAGCTGGTCCTGCACACCCCCCTGTGCCCTCTGGCCTGACCCGTTAGGACACCAGCTGCCCAGCAGCCAGTGCTGGGGTGTTTTGCCAAGTGCTGCCCTCAGAAGGCACTCTGCCTGAGAGTCTGCCAAGTCAGCAGTGCCTGGGAGTTTACAGCCCCCAGGGGCATCTTGTGGGTACAAATACTGCAACTGTTGGCCCTGATTGGCTAGCTCTGGGATGTGACTTCTTGCCCAGGGCCTGAGTCAGAGGCATCTTCAGTTGACTTTGCCTGAAGCCTTACCTTCCTTGGCTTCCTGCCTTTCTTCCTCTCAGTTCCTCCTCCCCCTGTCTTTGGCGATAACTTTCTTGGTAAATTTCCTGGTAAATTATTTTTACACACAACCCTGTTCCAGGGTCTACCTCTAGGGAACCCACCTAAAGCTGCATCTCTAGATACCCTTTTCCCTTAAATGCCCTGGAATTTGGGAGAGTTTCTCACTCAAGAGTTCTCAACAAGCCTTCCCATTAACCCCACTATAAGCTTTTCTGGGTTTCATCTGTGCCTGTGCCCCAAGGTGTGTCTGTCGTGGGGGATGAGTCATGGAGCAGAGTCCTCCCCACTGACTCAGCAATGCCATTTCCTGCCCACAACATTTTAGAACTCTTGCACTTTGACACAACGGGGACCAGCCCACTCCTGATTCACCAGCTCAGTTTTCTGTCACATCCTGTACTTTCCCTGAGTATTTTTCTGTTCTTCTGACCAGAGTCAATGCCACAAGCACCAGAGAACAGAAACATGGCCAGACAGTCTCCAAGATGGCTCAAAAAAATAAAGAGGCAAACGTGGAGGGGCGGGAGGTCCTTGGCCCTTTTCTCTTGAAATTGACTTCGCTGTGTTGAAATGTCCATCATGTCTGCACTCCCTTCCTGGTTTTCCCCAAACAGGCTGTGGCGGGGGACCAGATGGCGTTCCATGTGGTGGAAACACGAAGGGATGGCTCGCCAGCGAGCATAATTGCTCTGGAAACATTTGGAATACTCATATGCTCTGTACTTTTTCCCCCAAGTCAATAAGGTAGAAATGCATCAGGAGAAAGTCAAAGGTTTCTGTCAGAATCCAGACCACAGGGAGAAAATGACGAGTGGATGTGGCTGACACTGTGATCAGTTTCTCCATGAACCTGGCAGGGAAGTCTTCTTAGAGGGCACCTCGGCATCTGGAGTTGGCTTCCACAATGAGCAGAAGGGAGGAGCTGCCAAAAAACGGCCACTTTCAAAATCCGGTGAACACAGAACTAAGTCAACGAAGGAATAACAAGGTCCCAGGCTGCAAAACAAAACAAGTTGGGAAAATTTGGCCAAGAGCTGTACTGAGCTCTTGCACGGGCATTGACTTACACAAATCATCCTCACCGCCTCGGAAACCAGGCAGCTCTAAATTACTTCTTGAATTCCATGTGGTTAATCTGCAGGCAAAGAACATGCTTTAGGGTGAAATGTAGTTGTTTTTCACTGGGCTTGCAATAACATATTGTAAATGACTAAGGCTCAATGACACTTTGACACCAGTCATGAAATCATCCCCATGCTCTTGACCCAGTGCCAGATGAGGATCTTGGTGTAGATGAAGTGACTGTGCTTCTTCTTCCTGAAGAACTACATTAACAATCCAGGACCATTTAGCCAGGATAATTTCAGGCAGAATTCTGAACTTAAATTGGTCGTCTCCTAGTACAATAATTTTTTTAATAAAAAACAAACACACAAGTAGAAAAAAGAAACAAGAAATTTTAAAATGTCATGTCTATCTTACTAAAGCCAAAATGTAGGATTGACATTTTTTCCCTGAATATGGGCATTGTCCACGTCTCTCTAGATGATGTGTGTCCAGTTTTCTCTTCCTCAATCATCTGATATTTTTACATTCAAATTGGTAGAAAAAGGATGCTTTCCAGTTTAATTTTCTCTCAAAGAATTTCCCAGATTCTTGAATACATATGCAGTGGTTGAGAGCACAGACGTTGGACTCAAAAATGAACTTAAGTCCTCAGTATGCCATTTACAAGATGAGTAACAAGTAACGTGCAAATCCCTTCTCCTCTCTAAACCTCAGGTAAGTGTCTTATAAGGTTTCTGGGGAGGTTGCAAGACACAAGGCATAGAAAAGGGCTTCCCGTGTTATAGTTTAACCATACAGCAAGCCCAGTGCAGGACAAAAATGATTCTTCCTTTTTCTTTTCTTTTTTTTTTTTTTTTTGAGATAGGGTCTCGCTCTGTCTCCCAGGCTGGAGTGCACTGGTGCCATCTCGGCTCGCTGCAACCTCTGTCTCCTGGGTTCAAGTGATTCTCATGCCTGCCTCCTGAGTAGCTGGGATTACAGACACCTGCCACCATGCCCAGTTCATTTCTGTATTTTTAGTAGAGAATTTTTTTTTTTTTTGTATTTTTAGTAGAGACGGTGTTTCAACATGTTGACCAGGCTGGTCTCAAACCCCTGACCTCAGGTGATCCGCCTGCCTCAGCCTCCCCCTGTGCTGGGATTATAGACATGAGCCACCATGTCTGGCCCAAGTATGATTATTTCTGTTTACTTAGTTTGTCCCTTACTCAAAACAGATGAGTTATTTACAACATAGAGTTTGTGTCTCTGTAACTTTGTAATCATGCAAAATAATTGTGCATGATCTACATATGCACAACACACAGACACACACACACACACACACACACAGAGAGAGACATTTTTAGAAGAGTAATTTTCTCCAGATTGAACTGTAAGAGCCTGTGTGATTTGGGATAGTTGCTGCTGCTTTCCCAGCTAATAAAGTTGTCCGAATCTGTTTACTTTCAAATTAATATAAAGAGCTTCATTAGCAGCCTCCACGGATGACACAGCCACCCAGTTGCATACAGAGACAGTCTGGGGATAAATGTTGGTTTGCCCAGTTTTTGCAGAGTGATTTGTTTTTAATGACTTGTGCACACAGATCATAGGCTCTGCTGAAAGCCTCATTTACTCTGGAAATTCCTGAAATTACTATTCATTTTGCCGAGTTCTTTTTTTTTTTAACCCTCTTGAAAGCTCACAAAAACCCTCTGAAAAAGAAAAGCATCTGAATACATATTTTTGTAGATTAGAAAACATAAATGATTTGATAGAAAGCAGGTTCAGGGTGAAATAATTGTAACAGTGATTCAGATCTCTGACTTTTTTTGATGCTATGAAAACCCTGGCAGCGAAGAAACTTTGGTTAAATAGATTCACAGTAGATTCAAGCATGCTCAAGGGCTGAGGTCTTAACATCTCTGGAGTGGCTCACAATGCTGAGTACATGGCACACGCCCAATCAATACGTGCAAACAAATGAACAGAATCATATTTCCAAGGAGTTCTTTAGGAAGTCAAGTAAGGCATTGACCCTTTCCTTCAGCATTACATCCATGGAGCCTGCCTGTCTAAATGATTCAGATCCACTCTGCAACTTTCTGCAGGAGAAACACATTTTCCTTTCTGCTGGATCAGACAACAGCAGGACTTCTGGATTATGTCTTCTGCATAGGTTGCAGCAGGGATACATAGCATTAAGCGTGTAGACAGGGCAGGTTTAATGCTAGGCAGCATTCTTAAGGGAGATGAGAATAGCAACTAGCATGCCAGGTCTACTATCCTGGCCCCTGAGGCTCAGCGTGGATATTCGGAAAACCAGGAGTTGAACATTTGGCTGGAAAATAAAAACAGCATAGATTCACTCATTCGATCAGTGAACGTGGAGCACACACCATGGATTAGGTGCACCAAGGTACCGAGGAGACATCACCTACCTTAGAAGTCATCTCTGCCCTCTGGGGGCTGACAGTCCAGCTGGGAGTGAGGACCGGTGGGTGAGAAATTAAATAAAGAGCAAATAAGAATGCAACATGAGTAAATGCAAAAATAAAAACAAAACAAGGTGGCCCTGGGTTTAGATAGATAGATAGATAGATGGAAAGATAGATATATAGATACATATATAGATCTATACATAGATACACAGATAGATAGAAAGATGACAGGTAGATAGAGATTCGTATGTTGTATACATTTTCTGAGGATCGTGTTCACGGTTTTCATCATTCTCAGATGAGTCCCTTACTCTGCCCTCAGTGTAATAATGGCCAATGAAAGTGCCAGTCTGGGTAGGATGGAGGGGGTCTGAACGGGGCCGATCAAAAGGTCTCCACCCCTGATGGTCAGGTGGCTCATCTGAGTTAAGTTTCATGTCCTCTCTAAACTTCAGTCGCCTCAGCTCTACAACAGGCTCAATGAGATTCACCCCACAAGATTGCTATAAGAAGGAAGTGGTTTATCCTTGGGGCAAGACCTGGGGCAAGAGGAGGTATCATTGTCCCCCACTGTCTATAGATGGTGACATTTGTTTGGGATAACCTGACCATTAAGGAGGAGAACTCCAGAAAACAAGGTCTGAGTCCCTAGATGGTATTCATACAGGTAAGCGAGATGCTAACAGGTATTTCATGAAAAAAAGAGTTTGTGGTCAAATAAGTTTGGAAGATACTAGATTGAACAAGTTTCTTTATGACAGGTGTTCGAGCCTTTAACTTACTGTCAGGTGTTCAAAATTTCATCAATCAAGAGGTGCTTCATAAGCAAGAAGCATTTCACAAATCTGGCTTACCACCGCACAGAAACATGCTCAGTGGAGGGCTGAGCTGAGTGCCCACCAGGGCCTGTGCACTCCAGCCTCCTTCTATGCCAGGCATCCTCTTGGAGTCAGGAAATGGTCTTAGTCAACTTCAGAATTTCTCAGTGCTTCATGTGGTATTTGGTTATTTTAGGTGATTGATTAATCAACAGAGGAATGCTGAAAAGAGTTAAAGAGTTAAGCAGTAAACCACTTAGGTGCAGCGGCTTACGGGTGCATAGATGGAGAACTGTCATAGAATGGGTGCTTGGTAAGCAATGATTCCATTCTTTCTTGTACAGGACAGATCCCTATACCCTGGAGTCAGGTGAGAAAAGAGGCTTAGGGCAGTGGCTGCCCTAAGCTACCTCTCAGAGTCTACAAGGCAGGCAGCGTCCGTGAGCTGCCGTATGTAGCACCTGGCACCCTGTGTGGCCCTTCCAAGCAGGAAGAATGTGGCTGCTCCTCTGCCTTTCAAATCTTGCACAAAATGTATCTTGTGGGCCACACTAACCTGTAATTATACAGGAGAGGGTACTTGGGGTACATGGTTGCAGCTTAGCTCAAGTGACACGGGACAAAGCCCTACTGGCATTCCAGAAGTTCTTTAGGCACTTGGACAGGACACTACCACCCTCCCCAAGCCAGGTACTTTCAAGTGAATCAGAAAATAGTGCCCTGTCTGGGTGGATGTGAGGCATGGCAAGCAGCAGGAGGGTTGGAGTCTAGCTCCTGCCTTCACCAGGCACCTAGGATGGTGCACAGGCTGTGCAACGTACGCGGAGCCCAGAATTTAAGCTGTGGTCACTAGGCTCATGGACTTCTTTAAACGCAGATTCCTCTTAATAATCTACCAGTCGTGACATACAAGTAAGAACTGACAATCCAGCAAAGAGCCAGAAATGCCTGCCTCGAATCTGAAATGGAAAGGAAACTTTCAAATCTATAGTTTCAGGTGTAGAAACTTTATAACCGACTGTCATTTCCACAGAAGAGGGAGCGCAGAATTCTTTCCAGATACAAGAAAGAATACAATGCAATAGAAGAGATGCCCTTGCCACCTTCCAGCCTTCAAACAGCAGGGAAGGACCAAAATACACTTCAACTACAGGGGACTCAGGCTGAGTTCAATGACGTCTTTAATTTAGGAAGGGAGACTCTATGAGACTGCCTTACCCTGGCATTCATGGACCATCAGCTCAGCACCCACTCCAAAAATAAAATAAGTGGATGAATGGATGGATGGATGGATTAATGAATGGAGGGATGGATGAATAGATGGATGGATAGATAGATGGACTGACAGAGAGATGTATGGGTAGGTAGACAGACAAGATAGAGATTTGTATGTTGCATGCATCTTTCTGAGGATAGTGTTCAAGGTTTTCATTACGTTCTCAGATAAGTTCCTTTCTCTGCCCTCAATGTAATAATGGCCAATAAAGGTGGGCAAACATGGCAGAATACTAGTAGAACGGCTGAACCTGCATATACAGGTCATAATCGATGCCCTGGGAAGTGGCTGGATGTCCACTCCTTTTCCTAGAAGGGACAGGCCTTTCTGACCTATGGCTTTGAGATGGGGCACAGGAACCAACTCCAGAGGAAAACTTGAGATTAACTCCAGAGGGATGGCCCTCTGATTGGCCCATTCAGAAACTCCCCCCCCCAGCCCACCCAGACTGCTTCTGTTCCTTGATGGCAGACCTTTCTGGCTATATTCACTCGAGACAATGCTGAAGACATCTCCCTGCCATGGCCCCAATCTGTTGTTTCTCAACAGAGCAGCAGGGGTGGCTACAGGCTGGACCAGAGTTCCACCCAAGATCATCACGTGGCTTCCAATAGAAGAAAGGAAACAAATGCCACTACTCACATGGTGAGGAGTAGATGTCCCCTGTGACCCACCCAATCCCGCCGTGCTCAATGTCAGCTGCACCAGGCTCCTTCCCGCCTCGCCCAGAGTGTTCTTCACCTGGCTCTCCCAGGGAAGCATCCTCTGCTTTCCCTAACCGCCCCCCCTTGACAGGCCCATACTTCCCTTGACTCCCTGGCATTGATCTGACCACATTGAGAAGGGAGGTGACTTGATCGATGCCCAGTTCCTTTGCTGGACTGGAGGCTTCTGTGGCAGAGACTGGCTGGCTGGCTTACAGCAGCCTCCCAGACCCGGCGTTCACATAGTAGGTGCTAGATACACACGTGCTAGATGGGCAGGTGGAAAGATGAAGGTGGGAGGGAGGGAGGGACTAACAAACGGATAAGACACCTGGGATGGTGTGCACATGAGGGAGCTCAGAGAATGCCGGCTCAGGTGCACCCCTGCAGTCCCAGCTACTTGGGAAGCTGAAGTGGGAGGATTCAGTGAGCCCTAGGAAGTTAAGACTTCAGTGAGCAGTGATTGTGCCGCTGCAGTCCAGCCTTGGTGACACAGCAAGACCCTGTCTAAAAATAAAAAATTGTGAAATTTATTTTAACTAGTGAAAATGGTCCTTCCTGTGGGTCTCCAGCTGCCAAGAGGAAGAGCCAGCATGCGAACCCACCCACCTTCTGTCTCGGTCGTTTACCTGTTTACCATGTGCCTAGAATAGCTAGCTCCTGGTACATAGTAGGTGCTCAGTAAACCTCAGAGATTAGAATGAAACCAGTGTTCCTGGTTCCACATTCACACTAAGTAGTGGAGCACGTCCTGTTTGTTCATAAACTGGGAAGCAAGACAGGTTTATGATTTTTAAAATATTGTATTGTCAAATGTGCCAACATTTGTAGGACTTTAATAGCTAAGCAAACCAATATTTTCCAAATGACTGGTGCATGATGTAACAAAATGTAAAATAATGTTACTCTTCTCACTGATTTTTTATTTATTTTGGAACATATTTTTCATTTTTAAAAGTATTATTTAGGTTATGAGAGGCCAGGTACAGGGGCTCATGCTTGTAATCCCAGCATTTTGGGAGGCTGAGGAGGGCAGATCACTTCAGGTCAGGAGTTTGAGACCAGCCTGGCCAACATGGTGAAACCCCATCTCTACTAAAAATACAATAATTAGCCAGGCATGGTGGCACACACCTGAAATCTCAGCTACTTGGGAGGCTGAGGCAGAAGAATCGCTTGAACCCCTGAGGCGGAGGTTACAGTGAGCAGAGATTGCGCCAATGCACTCCAGCCTAGAGGACAGAGCAAGACTCCGTCAAAAAAAAAAAAAAAAAAAAAGACCAGGCACAGTGGCTCATGTCAATAATCCCAGCACTTTGGGAGGCCAAGGCGGGTGGATCCATGAGGTCAGGACTTGATACCAGCCTGGCCAATATGGTGAAACCTCATATCTACTAAAAATACAAAAATTAGCTTGGTGTGGTGGTGCACACCTGTAACCCCCACTACTTGGGAGGCTGAGGCAAGAATTGCTTGAACTGGGAGGCAGAGTTTGCGATAAGCCAGGATTGTACCTGGACACTACGCTCCAGCTTTCTGTCTCAAAAAAAAAAAAAAGACATGAATCTCAATAGATATAGCCCACATAAGAAAAAGCTCCCAATAATTAAGACTGTAAAGCAGTTCTGAGACCAAAAATTGTATGAATTGCTGTTTGACGTACTTCCTGAAATGCTTCCCCAAACTAAACACCATCAGGGAATGTCTTCCAAGGCAGCTAGAGAAATTCAGGTGGCCTTTGAGTTCCTGATAATTCCAAGACCTTCTGTTGGGCTATTCCTGCTGCTTTAAGGCTTTCCAGTTCCAGGGTGTTTCACAGCCTTATTGAAATTATTGCAGAGAATTTTAGAATTACAAGAAGGGATGAGGCAAAATTTGCCCATTATTGAGGAAGGAAAAAAACAGAGGTAGGAAATTGAAGACCGTGTCAAAGAGCCCATCTGAGCACCTCCACCCTGTCGTGGGACCTGGAAAAACCAGCAGGGCCAAGCTTCCCAGGAACCGCCACAGCCAGGAAGATGGGGCAAGACCTGGCTTTTCTCATGACACATCCACAGTTTGGCCTGTGGTCTCAGCTGGAATCATCATGGGAATAGCTTGTAGTATTCTGGCCCCTGTTCATTTCCGTCACCACTGAAACCAGGAATTATCCAAGTGGGTGGAATAAGAAAATTAGGGCAATTTCAGAAATGCAAAATTAGAGAGAAACAATAGGCCAGTCACCTCATATTTGTTTCTCTCCGAATCTGTTTCAAAGCTTGTGCTGCCCGTCGGAAGGGATCGATGCCCAGGCTGGAAATGCGGGGATGATTTAAAGTGGCAGGCGGGGCCCCCTCACTGCAGCCTGCAAGACTCCAGGCTCCCTGAACTACCCGGTGATGGTCCATGCTCAATTTCCCACACACAGCACTGAAAAATCACTCCCCACGCTCGACCGCAAGGGGCTTTTTATCTTAGCTGTCAGCCTGAAATACATTTAGAACTCAAAGCAATTATGGAAACATTTGGATCTCCTGAACTTTTCTCTGCTGGGTTTCTCTCCCAAATAAAATGAAATGAAGCTTAGTTCTTTGGGGATTCATATAAACAAAGATCATGCCGGCAACTAGTGAACACGGGGAGGGGACAGGATCACAAGGCCATTAAGGAACCACTGCCTTTGTGTTCAGCACAAGCGCATCAGGCATGTGGCAGAGCAGGGGCATGTGCGGAGGGGCCTGCCATGAATGAGGTTAATTCTTCTAATTAGAGCCCAGGAAAATGTTGTTTCAGCTCCCCCCATCCCACCCCGTCAGCCGACATCTCGCAGGTCCTGAACAGTACCAAATGCAAATATCCTTTTTTCAAATGAGGTGGTCAGAGGGTCTGGAGGGAAGAAGGGATTTTTGAAGTATGCACTAAGTCAACAGACCCATGAGCAGTGGGACAGTAAAATTTCACAGCCAGTCTTTGATCTGGATTTCAGAAAAATGAAGCCATAAATGTAGAATGTTTTATGAACCCAAAAATAAGAAACTCTTTGTCTTTTATCTAAAATGTCTACTGAGAAAAATCAGAGGAATATCTAAACGTCGGGGTCATTATATTTTATCTTGCGGCAGGGTAAAAGGAGAGCACAAAAATATTTACCAAGGTTTATTTTAACTCTAAATAATCTTAATGTCATTTTAAAATATATATATTTTTCAAATAGGTTTCAATGGGCAAATCCATCAACCCAAATATGTAGAAATGAATGCATTTTCTGGCTGAAATTGAAATTTTTCCTCTGAAGCTACGACGATCTCCATGAAAGTTTTCTTCTTTCAGCTCTGCAGGTGAAAAGCCTCCCTTTTCCCAATGCTACCTGCCAGCTATTCTTCTGGGCAGATGTTTCTGGAGTTCAGTGGCCTTATTGCAAGCTGAGAGGGCTGAAGAGATGAACGCTACGCTCTTCTCCCTGACATTTCTGTGCTGTCAAATGTCTTTATTTTAAAGAGGAGGTGGGAAGAGATGGAAACCTCTAAACTAAGCATGTCCTCCAGACAGCTCTCCTCAAAGAAGGGGAGCAACTCCACCCCCTACACAGCAGTGAGGGTCCTGAACCCACCCTTGGCCCATCACCTACCCCCAGCCCACAGCAAGGGTCCATCCCTGCCTCCTTTAAGATGCGGAAACGGGTCTCTTGGGCTACCAGTATGTGAGCCTGCTCTCCCCCCAGGTGTAATCCCTAATAGGTGCGCTTGTTAAGAATCACGCTTGGCGTCCTCTAGCCTGGAAACCCTGCAAGCTGACACGGGGCCTGCTCAATCCCCTTTCCCACCACACAGAGCTGCATTCCTGGAAAATGACATGGCACCAAGAGGTTTTGAATAGAAACGACCCTGCTGATCATCCCAGCCACCCTGTGAGTATACACAGACTATCAGGAAAACCTTGTTTTTCAAATGAAGACACTGAGGCTGGGAGCCGCCCGTGACTTGTCTGGGCTCTGGCCCAGCGGAGCCTCAAAAGCCATTTTCATCGCTTTCTTTCCCCCAAAATGTCTGTGGTCTCCTTTGTCAGGTAAAGCACTGCTCACTTTCTACAAATCCTTGCGCGTTTTATGTTGGATTACTCTGCTGCTTTGGCAAATCATGAGAAAATGTTTAAGCACTTTTATGTCTGAACCTATTTTTCATTCAACATCATGTGATAATATCAGGAGCTGGGAGGGGGAAGTTTTTTCTTTTGTCTCATTATTTTTTAGATGCCATGAAATAGTATTTTCTGGGTAGGTGTGTATGTGCATGTATGTTTCTTCTTTTTTTCAAAGAAAGAAAAGAAAAGAAAAAAGAGAGAAGGAAGGGGAAAAAGAGAATGAAAGAAAGGGAAAAAGAAGAAGAAAAAGAGGGAGAGAGAACGGGAATCTTGCTCTATTGCCCAGGCTAGAGTGCAGTCTAAAAATGGGTATTGAAAAGCTCTTTTATGCTAATAATTGTGTTATACAATGCTGACAGGAAGGAATAAGGGAGGAAAATAACAGCCAACCAATATTTCATTTAAACCTATGAAATGCTATGCAATTGCTGGTGATTTACTCCCAACCATGTGGTCACTTTTAGAATAGATATGATGTGTTACTGGAGAAAATATATGTTTTGTGGATTTGCAGTAGAGAGTTCTGTAAATGTTTATTAAGTTTACTTGTTTGAGGTCTAAGTTCAAGTCCCGGGTATCCTTGTTAACCTTCTGTTTCATTGATCTGTCCAATATTGACAATGTAGTGTTAAAGTCTCCCACTATTATTGTGTGGGAGTCCAAGTCTCTTTGTAAGTCACCAAGAAGTTGCCCTATGTATCTGGGTGCTCCTATATTGGGTGCACATAGACTTAGGATCATTAGCTCTTCCCGTTACATTGATCCCTCTACCATTATACAATGTCCTTCTTCTCTCTTTTGGTTTCTATTACTTTAAAGTCTATTTTATCAGAGACGGAATTGCAACTCCTGCTTTTTTTTTTTTTTGCTCTCCATTTCGTTGGCAAATCTTCCTCCATCCCTTTGTTTTGAGTCTCTGTATATCCTTGCATGTGAGATGGGTCTGGATGCAGCTTACCGATGGGTTTTTTGGAATGGCTGATACTGGTTGTTCCTTTCTGTATATAGAGTTTCTTTCAGAAACTCTTGTAAAGCAGGCCTGGTGGTAATGAAATCTCTGAGTACTTGCTTGTTCGTAAAAAACTTTATTTTTCCTTCACTTATGAAACTTAGTTTGGCTGGATATGAAATTCTGGGTTGAAAGTTCTTTTCTTTAAGGATGTTGAATATTGGCCCCCACTCTTTTCTGGCTTGTAGGGTTTCTGCTGAGAGATCTGCTGTGAGTCTGATAGGCTTCCCCTTGTGGGTAACCTGTCCTTTCTCTCTGGCTGCCCGTAGTATTTTCTCCTTCATTTCAACCCTGGTGAATCTAATAATTATGTGCCTTGGGGTTGCTGTTTTTGAGGAATATCTTTGTGGTGTTCTCTGTATTACCTGGAGTTGAGTATTGTCCTGCCTTGCTAGGTTGGGAAAGTTTTCCTGGATAATATCCTGAAGAATATTTTCCAGCCTGGATTCATTCTCTTCCTCACATTCAGGTATACCTATCAAACGTAGATTAGGTCTTTTCACATAGTCCCATATTTCTTGGAGACTTTGCTCATTCCTTTTTACCCTTTTTTCTCTAATCTTGTCTTCTCGTTTTATTTTGTTAAGTTGGTCTTCAACCTCTGAAATCCTTTCTTCTGCTTGATCAATTCGACTCTTGAAACTTGTGCATACTTCGCGCAGTTCTCATATTGTGTTTTTCAATTCCATTAATTCACTTATGTTCCTCTCTAAATTGTCCATTCTCATAAACATTTCGTCAAACCTTTTTTCAAGGTTCTTAGTTTCCTTGCATTGGGCTAGAACATGTTCTTTTAGCTCACAGAAGTTTCTCATTATCCACCTTCTGAAGCCTGATTCTGTTGATTCCTCACATTCATTCTCGATCAGGCCTTGTTCAGTTGGTGATGAGGAACTGCAGTCCTCTGTAGGAGGAAAGGCATTCTGATTTCAGGTGTTTTCAGCCTTTTTGCACTGGTTTCTTCCCATCTTTGTGGATTTATCCACCTGTCGTCTGTGTAGTTGCTGACTTTCAGATTAGGTCTCTGAGTGGACGTCCAGCTTGGTGGTGGTGAAGTTTTTTCTGTTTCTTAGTTTTCCTTCGGCGGACGCCCCTCCCCCACAGAGCTGGACCTTCCCGGGTTCAGCTGTGCTTGCTGTGAAACTCTCAATCCTCAGCAGTTCCGATTGCTGTTTTTTTGTGTTTGTGGGGGGGGGGGGTGGGACCAGCCTTCCCCTGCGGCGACCCACGACGCCGGCTGAAACAGCGGCGTTAAGATTCGTGGCGCTTTCTGCCCGGGGAATCTTCCAGTCTGGTTCCCCACTTCAGTCCGCTTTTCAATCAGCTGAATGGGAGACTCTGTCTTCCCCGGAGCTCCAACGCCAACCAAAAGGGCACTCAGTCCTGTATATTAGGACTGAGAACCGCCGCGCCGGGGCGCCTGCAAAACGGCCGCGCCCGCCAAAAGAGTCGCGCTGGCGACCCATCGGGCTCCTCCGCCGGGAATCTCTGGTCCGTGGGCAATAAACATTCGTCTGAAAATGTGGCGTCCACTCACTCTCTGCGCTTTCAGTGGGAGCTACAATCCTGAGCTGCTGCTAATCGGCCATCTTGGATCTCTCCTCCTCTTATTTTTAAGTTAGATATTCGTGATAAAAAGGAACTGTCAATAAGAGCCCTTTGCAGCCACCAAGCTCTTCACATCCTGGCGATTATTTTTACCGGGAAGACGCTTTTATTTCTGACTCTGCATGCTAACTCAGATGTCAATTATTTGTTAGTTACCTCTGAAATTATCAAGGAGGCAATGATCTAATGATGATGATCAATGACACAGGGTGATAGATGACGTCACAATCTATAACGCCTGCCGGGTGCCACCCAGCACCTTTCCTGCATTGCCTCCCTCCCGTATCCTCTGAGGACCCTGGACCCACTTTAGTATTTGCCACATGGTAAATTCAGAAAATGCCGGTGCAGTCGCTCCTCTCTGGAGTCCAATCCTCCCTGAACAGGTGCTCCTGCGCCCATTTTATAGGTGAGCAGCTGAGGATAGAAAGTTTGCATCACTCCCTCAGGGTCGCACAGCCAGTATTTAATGCAAGGACATGGTCTTTCTTCTACCTATTGCTTGTGAAGGTAGGAAAGAGGTGGGGGGTGGGGAGGGAGCAGACCCAGAAGAAGATGTAAATACCAGCAGAAAAATGGAAAATGGAGGCTGGGTGTGGTGTCTCAAGCCTGTAATCCCAGCACTTTGGGAGACAGAGGCAGGTGGATCACCTAAGGTCAGGAGTTCAAGACCAGCCTGGCTAACATGGTGAAACCCCATCTCTACCAAAAATACAAAAAGTAGCTGGGTATGGTGGTGCATGCCTGTAATTCCAGCTACTCGGGAGGTTGAGGCAGGAGAATCGCTTGAACCCAGGATGTGGAGGCTGCAGTGAGCCGGGATTGTGCCATTGCACTCCAGCCTGGGTGGCAGAGCAAGACTGCATCTCAAAATAGAAAAATGGAAAGTGGAGAACAGGTGGTCTTAAGAAGTTGCCCAGAGGTGGAGGAAATGGATAGCCCCAGGGCCCTCGCTTTTGGTACATATGCACATGAACAGATCAAACCTGCCAGTCGGACTTGAGGTTAGAAGGGGCCACAGGGCTGTATCCACGCTGTCCCGAATGGAAGCAGCCAGCCAACTGCCACTGCAGGACACATAAAAAGTGCAGGGGTGACTGGGGAACTAAATTTTTTGTTTTGCATAATTTAAATTTTAAATGATATAATTTTTATATTATTTTCATTCATTTAAATTCTGATGTCCACATGTGGCCACCACATTGGGCTACACTGCTGGAGAAGGCCGAAAAAAGGGGGTGGAAGACCCTTCTCTCCACGGAGAGGTGCAAGTGGGGCCTCCCTGCCCTCCCGGGGTTCAGTGTCACTGGTGGGAGAGTGCTTTCTTCTCCCAGGACATGCTCCTGGGACATCTGCAAATAGGGAACCCCTGAAGCCCAGCAGCTATGGGAGGTGAAGGGGCAGCTCAGTTAGAGACTAGGCTACCAAACATCCATCTAAAATGTCAGTGTCCACTCGAAGCGCATTCATCTGACCACCGAGCAATTCCCCAGCACCAGCTTCCTGTCCAGCTAGGACATGGAGCTAGGTCCAGCTGGATCCGCAAGTTATCAGGGAAGTCACGTCTCTAAGAGAGGAGCCCTCAGGCCTTCAGATGCATTGTTAGTCCTACTGCAGACAGCAGAACCCAGAAAACATTGGTGAGGGCAGTGGCCCAGGGAGAGGGTCCTGGGGGACAATCATCCTCATACCCTCCTAGGAGGCAGGTATACCAGTCAGGGCCCAGGCAGAACAAGGACCCAGTGCAGATTGTGCATAGGAAGAGATGGTGAGGAAGAGGCCTTAACAGAGGGAAGGGCAGATTCCAGGAAAATCATGAAACCTGGGGAAGAGTGAGAAGCCAGCTAGGGCCAAAGGGTCAGAGAAGGAGACAAGGCTGCAGAGGGAGCAGCCAGGGCTGTGGTCCCAGAGAAGCAGGGATCAGGCGGTGAGCAGGTGGCCAACCAACGGAGGAGCAGGAAACAGACACCCCTGCCTTTCTCCTCCTACCCCAGGGGTCTCCTGCCAGGCTTCCCATTGGCTGAAGGGAAGAAGCATGAGACAGAAGAACCTTGGCAATGAATTTGAGGGATCCGCTGAGGGCTTCCTACAATTCCCTGAAGACGTTGTTACCCTTCCTCATCCAAGAGGATGCCAGAGCCTGTGTGTTGACCTTGTAATCGTAAGAGGCTTGAGAAAGCAAAAAAAGATCATCTTGTCTCTGCAGGCACCTTTGATGCCCCTATCCTAACAGCCAAGCAAAGCCCTGGAAACGTCCTTTCTCTCCAGCAGAGAGCCTGATAGATTGACGGGGAACCCTGGTCTCTGGACTCACAGTCTCATTCTGGGCCAGCAGAGGAAGTGGTTTCCTGGGGACTGAGACCCTGCAGAGCCCCTGTGGATGGCTCCCAGCTTTGAGGGCAATTTTCGTTTCTTAATTTGCATTTAGCTTCACCTCAGAGGCGGGGCACGGAGAATCTGATTGGGATTTAGAAGGTGACCAGGCATTCTTACAAAAATTGTGCCCTTGGGATGCATAGAATACTGGGAGACACCATGGCTTTTCACATACTGATACTCATGTGAACATCACCATCTGCCTCTAAACACAGGTAGCAGCAACATGCAATCTTTTGACAGGAAGTGGTTATTTGTTGATCACTCAAGGGTTCTGAAGACAGCCTGGTGGCTCAGGGGAAGAGCAGGTTCTATGAGAAGAGAGACATTATATGCTCAGATGTTTCTCTACCCTTGTCCTACACACAGTGCGATCCACAGTGGCAAAGGTGAAGAAACTGAGACTCATGAATGTTTGAGAAAACTGCCTAAGATGTTAGAACTAATAAGTCCCAAAGTTCAAACCCAAGTATGACTGCCAACATGAGGCTCTTTCCACAAAGAGCAATTCTAGAAGCTTCCATTTATAGAATATTGCCCACAGAAGGGCCCTGGACTGCTGGTTGTTCATGGAATCCTCACCACTGCCCCATGAAGTAGAGACAACTATTAAGCCCATTTTGCCGATGAGGAAAATGGAAGCACAGAGAGACCTAATAACCTTCCTAAGATCACACAGCAAGACAGGACCCACAGTTGTTTCTCTCTCCCCACCTCATCACACTGCAGCCATGACCAACCAAGAGGGCACAGTCGTCACTTAAGGCATGAAGAAGCTCTGGTCATAAGCTTGACTTGCAGGTGAGCCACTGATCAGGGCTGCTTAATGTGTTCTGAGCCCAATTTCAAGTCAGATTGTGAAGCCTTTGCTTAAAGAGTCCCAGTGATGGGAAGCGAGTCTCTCAGTCAGTTGCCAGTGAGTCTTTCCTCCCTGAATGCACTGGGTAGGTGTCACACTAAGATGTAAGGGTTACATTCTCTCCCCTTGAATCTGGGCTGGCCTTATGATGAGTGGAATGTAGTACAGGTGACACTCCAGAGCTTCCAAGCCCAAATTCAAGATTAGCAGCTTCTCCTTCCTTCTCCTTGGGACACAGTCACATGCTCAGAGAAGCCTGAGCCCCAAGGAGAAGCACATGGAGGAGAACCAAGGTGCCCCAGTTGACAATTCTAAAAGAGCTCCTGCCAACAGCCAGCACCCGCTGCCAGCAGGGGGAATGAGCTGCTTTAGATCCCCAGCCCCATGAAGACCCCAGGTGACTGCAGCCAGTGACATCATGAAGAGCAGCAGAACCACCCAGCTGAGCCGTGTCACACCATAAATCAAAAGAGTAACAGAACAGTTGGTGGTTTAAGAAACTGATTTCCTAGACATTTTACTGTGCTGCTACCAATAACTACCTTGTGAGGCAGCCTGTGTACCTGGAGACTGTACCGCCTTTAGGTGTTTTTTTCCCTAAAGCTGAATCCTCATTTTTTCATTTGTCTCCCTGGTTGGAGATCTCCCTCAGGAACCACACAGAATACATGACAGAAAATTAAAGACGAAGGGGTATGAGTTATTAAAGACCAACTTGTCCATATTGCTAATTATATAGATAGTGACTGAAGGCCAAACAAATTCTGTGGCATTCTCTGACCTTCCATCCAGGTTGAGTACCCCACTCTGAGCTCCCACAGTCCCCTCTTCTTTCACCCAAGAAACAACCTACCACACCATATGACCTCCTAATAACATGGTAACATATCTTTCCAGGCCAGAAACCATAGGCTGGACTAGAAGCTCCCTGAAGGCAGGACCACTCCATTTTGTAAGCTGCCATATCCTCAAAGCTCACTTTAAAGGCATAAATGAATGAATGACTTGCCCAAGTCAAAGAGCATTTGGAATGCATTCATTCAGTGAACAAGCGTGGGTCAGGAGTCTTCCATGAGCCAGGCATTGATCAGATCATCCCCCCAGCACAGGAGATGCTGCCAAGAGACAGACAGACAACGGTCCTGCCTCAGGCACTTCCAGCCGTGGGGGGAGACCAGTACAAATAAGTAAAATAAGTAAACTACAGAGTTCACTTGTATCAGAAAACAGTAGTTCTATGGGGAAAAACAAATTGAGAAAAGAGGGTAAACCATGCAAGCACTGGAGGGCTTCTCATTGATGAGATGGCACCTGGGGGAGCTCTGGGTCTGGTGCATCTGGGGAAGACCCACGGCCAAGGGGAATGGCAACACAGACCTGAGACAGGACCTGCTGGGCTTTTCTGGGAATATCAAGAAATATTCCGGCTGGCTGGAACACAGGGTCGGAGGAGGGGGATCCTAGCCTGTGGCCAGCCAACTGGCTTTTGGAGACAGTTACCACATTCCTCATAAGACTCTGCCTCTACCCATGTGGCTAGTCGAGTTCCCCTTTTCCTTCAATCCCAGCTAATAAACTCCTCACTGAATTCCAATCACCTGCCTCCCAAGAGAATGCAAGTGGTTGAATGGGGCTGGGGGAGGAAGGAACAGACATCATGGAGGACCAGTTCACTTCCTCTAAGAAGACGAAGCTGTGACCCTCCTAGGGGCAGTCGCATCCGAGACTGAAGCATCTAAATTCAGTTTGCTGCAACCTTACAATATTCCTTCATTCTTGGACACACCAGGACATAGCGTGCTGCCTGGAAAGAGGGAGTTGGGGACACAGTGCCTACTGTGAGAGCCACAGGGCTGAGCACACATCTGAATGTTCTGGGATGCTTTGATGCCACTGAATTCAAAGTCAGTGCCTCCCCCTGTGATACAAATACCTCAATGGGGCCTTCCTGGCCTGAAGTCACCTGGCTTCCATTGCCCCACAACCTCCAAAAACCCCTCGTGGGGAGGCTTGTGTCCCACCTGTGGTCCTGGGTTTGTGTTCTTGTGTATTTCTCTGTCTGTCTCAACTGTCAGGGCAGCTTGCTGTCTTCCCCCTCTTTCTCAACGTGCCTTGCCTTTGGGTCACTCGGCAAAGGTTTGTGAGTTGTCTTCAGGTGCTCCAGCCCTGTAGGTCCTAACCCATCAGCAGGTCATAAAATCAGCATAACAGGCTCCCACCATCTTGGAAAAAAAATACAAAAGAGCTGAGTAGAACAGACCAGAGCACACATCACATGATAAGAAAAGGCATCATTTTGTCCGGGTGCAGTGGCTCACACCTGTAATCCCAGTGCTTTGGGGACCGAGCTGGGTGGATCACGAGGTCAGGAGTTCAAGACCATCCTGGCTAACACGACAAAACCCTGTCTCTACTGAAAATACAAAAAATTAGCTGGGTGTGGTGGCAGGCACCAGTAGACCCAGCTACTCAGGAGGCTGAGGCAGGAGAATTGCGTGAACCCAGGAGGTGGAGGTTGCAGTGAACCGAGATTGCACCACTGCACTCCAGTCTGGGTGACAGAGCAAGACTTCGTCTCAAAAAAAGAAAGAAAAGGCATTGTTTTGAAACCTTTCTGTCTGGGCATGTCTGTGAGAGTGCAGGTGTGCACACACACATACGTGTGTAAGTTTGTGCTTGTGTGTCTTCTGCATAGTAGTCCAGGCATATGCTATGCTACTTTAATAAAAAGAAAAAATACAGTGGCTGAAACAGATGGGATTTACTTTCTCTCCTGTGCCAGTCCAGAGGTGGGCAGGGCTAACAGGTGGCTCTGTTCCGTGGGCTTATCTAGACACCAGGTCCCTCCTATCTGTCCCCCTTCCCCTGGGTATGACCCTCACCTGCATGGCAGGAGCTGGCTCTACCCTCAGGGTGGTCCACAGGAGGGAGACAGAGAGGAAGGACGTGACCAGATCTGTGGTGCACACACTTCTTCTTGTATCCTATTGGCCAGAACGCAGTCACATGTCCACACCTACTCGAAAGAGGAGAAGGCTGAGGGAAGTAGTCTCTCACCTTCCAGACCCTCTAAAACTTAAGAGGTTCTGTTACTAAATGCAACCAAGAGAGAATGAAAGCCAGTTAGTGTTCTCTGCCACCCTAGATAACCAGATAAAAATGACTTCTTATTGGGGTCATGTCAGGAAAGTTTAGAAGTCACTGCTTTATGCCACTATCTCTCTTCCTTTGTGAAAACACCCAGGATCCTCTATCTAGTGGAAAGGGCATGCTCTGAACTTCCGGGAAGCACAACTGCAGTCCTCCTTGGCATTAACTCGTTCCATGTACACATTAGACATGGGATCGCCCTGTGCCTCAGTTTCTTCTACAGTAAAATAGGGGCAGGGGACCCAACTCCCCAAATTCATGGCTCCTGGATGTCTGAAATGAGATTGGGAGTGCAAATCCTTTCTGAAATGGGAGCGACGTCTCTGAGAGAAAGACGGGATTCTCCTCTTCCTCCTGCCACTGTGCTGTAAATTAGTCACATGGACTTGGAGGAGTCCTTTGTCTCTGGATCTCAGCTTTTACTTGTAACACAGAAGAGTTAAAGTTGGTGTCTTTAAGGTCTGACATTTGAGCATCTCCCTTTCCTGTCCCTACACAGAGTCTTCTCTACCTGGTCCCAAGCAACTGGACTGTAAGTTTAACCAAATCAGCTGGAGTATTACCATAATGTTGTTACCATGAATGCACTTCAGAGGAGACCATGAAATCATCTCTTCAGTGACATTTTGGTGTTTCAACACAATCACAATGAGGCCTGATTTGTGACTGAGTTTGCAGGTGGAGAATCACTGAAGAAAAATCTGGAATATTAAAAATAATAACTTGCTCATTAGGTGACTGTGTTGGAGGAGCTGATTTCTAGCATCAAAGCCTCAGATACTGTTTTTGGGTTTTGTTTTGTTTTGGTTTTTTGAGATGGAGTTTCGCTTTTTGAGATGGAGTGCAATGGCGTGATCTCAGCTCACTGCAACCTCCAGCCCCTGGGTTCAACGATTCTCCTGCCTCAGCCTCCTGAGTAGCTGGGATTATAGGTGCACCCCCACCATGCCCAGCTAATTTTTGTATTTTCAGTAGAGATGGGGTTTTGTCATGTTGACCAGGCTGATCTTGAACTTCTGACCTCAGGTGATCTGCCCACCTTGGCCTCCCAAAGTGCTGAGATTACAGGCGTGAGCCACTGTGCTCAGCTCAGATGCTGTTTTAAAAGACAGAGATTGTCCTGGGGTTACTCTTTAAGCACAATGACCATGTGTTAAGAATGCTTCCTTTCCAACTGCTTGCTGCCCATCTCCAAGGTCCCCATCAAAGCCAGCCCAAGATCAGTTAAGCAAAGAGCCATCAGAAACCAACATTCTACACAAAAGGCAATGGCTTTGGTTTTCGTGCCATATCATTATACCTTGAAATCAAGCTCCTTGACATGTCGTGCTTGAAATGTACAACTTTAGCTAATTAGAAGGCTAAAAAATGCAACTTAATGAATTCAAGACTTGTTTATGCTAACCTGCCAAGGCGTTTGGCAAGGAAAAAGTGTGATTTGGTGAACATCTGATTACAGGCCGTGTGGAATTCCATATGCAGAGAGGCTGGGTTGGATCGGGTTTTTATTGAACTATTGTCTAAAATGAGAACTAATTTCCGACTGCCTCATAAGGACTTCTAAGTAGGGTTGACAAAGGATTTATCATAATTATTGCTCTGGCCAGGACCGTGATTATAAGTGATACATGTGTAAACTGTGTTTATAAAATTTCCGAGTCACAATTAAAACATGCTGTATTTTTTTTTCTCCCTTTTCCCTTTGACTTGCCTTAAAACTTCCCTTTTTTCTCCCTCAAATTAATACCTGCCAGTGATTTCCTTTGGACAGAACAGACTCCCAGCACATACCCACACAAATTCTCAAAAGCTTTTGATCTGCCATTTTTTTCTCAAACCCACCCCCTGAGAAAGTCATGTAGCCATCAATACTTTTCATAACCCTTCTTTTCAAAGCCCCAAACTGAATGTAATTTGCAAATGCCATTCGGTGATTTTTTCTTTTTCTTGTTTAGTGCCATGCAATGTTAAAACTATAGAGTTTATGGAGGGCATGTCTGAAGAAGAAATGAAATGGGTTTCAAGGGGTGGGCAGAAAAAAGATGGGGGAAGAAAAGAGGAGAATGTTGAGAGCTGAGATAGAAATAGGGCCAAAACTGTGCATAAATTTAACACGCATCTCCTAGAGAAAACTTATTCAAAGCTTCCATATATGTTATTCAAAACCTCAACATATGTGTTAATTTTGTCTGTTTGCCCTATCAATGTTTAAAGGCATGCTAAAATCTCTAACTAGTGAAGACTTGATGTACCTATTTCTTCCCATAGTGCTGTCTACTGTGGCTTTATCCGTGAAACCATTATAGAAACATAGATTTTTATAGGCGACAAGTAACTTTTTTAAAGGCATAAACTATATAAGAAAAGAAAGATCCAGGAACAGAAGGTGAAGTCCTTAGGGTCAGGCAGCAAAGTGATGATCCTGGCCGGCCTGAGTCCCCCTTCTGCCAGTGACTGGCAACCGTGCTCTATACCATGGCTCCCTGGCCACATCTGATTGGTCCATGTCTGGGCCTTAGACCAAGGTCAGCCAGTCCACTGGCTTCCCAGTAGCCAATAATGTGCCTCCAGCATGCAGATGGATGGGCCAATCAGAAGACCTCGCTTAAAACTCTGGACCAGGGTATACCCCTGAATGAGGTGTGAGGTGAGGGCACCTCGGCTGCCAGGGATGGTAGAGCGGGATGCAGGAAGCACCATGGCTCTAAGGTATCTTCCCCTGGACCCAGAGTCCACCTGGGCCAGGACTGCCTTTGCCTAATGTGGGGTTGTCCATTTGAACAAAAGTTGTTTGAAGAGAACTTTGAAGGAAAGATACTTCAGTTCAGTGAACAGTTTGCAAACCCAGGAGGCAGCACCCAGTATAAGATGAAGGTGTCTTCCAGAGAACAAAGGGAAGGCTCCGTTTTACAGCAAAGCTTCCTATCCAGGTTCCCAATAAGGTCCATGTATGCAAATGAAGTCTTTAAACTCACTTAGCTCTCATTGACGATTGATGCTGAGCTTTGATTGGTTGATGCAGCTGACCTCTGATTGGCCAAAGCTCTGATTGGTTGGCTCCAGCGAGTGCCGAAAGTTTCAAAAATAAGAAGGCACAGGTCTTCCCAGAATTCACAGTAGTATGTCAGCAAATGGCCACTTGGCTCTACTTTAAATTTAGGCCTAATTAGCCACTTGGGAGCCATCTTGAAAGACTGATTCTTTTGGATTCACATTTGTTCACATCTGATTAGTTTAGATTTTTATGTTAGAAATCCCAAGGATTTATTTTATTTTATTTTATTTTTTGAGACAGAGTCTCGCTGTATCACCCAAGCCGGAGTGCAGTGGAGCAGTCTTGGCTCACTGCAACCTCTGCCTCCCGGGTTCAAGTGATTCTTGTGCCTCTTCCCTACCTGAGTAGCTGGGATTACAGGTGGGCGCCACCACACGCGGCTAGTTCTTATATTTTTAGAAGAGATGGAGTTTTGCCGTGTTGGCCAGGCTGGTCTCGAACTTATAGCCTCAGGTGATCTGCCCACCTCAGCCTCCCAAAGTGTCCAAGAGTATTTAAAAGCCAAAGGTACAAGGAAGGAAACCATCCGGCAAAGAAAAGATACTCACAGCGATAGCAGAGCAGCAGAAACACAGGAAGCCACCGGAGGCCCTCAGTCCCAGCACCCCAGGTCCAGAGACAGGCCCAGAGCAGTGAGGCCCCAAATCTGGCTCTGGCTTCTCTGTCCTGGGATTTTCCAGGTCATAGGCAGCCATACAGGAAACCCCTTTCCAGGATGTGTTCTCAGCAGGCCCCTGCTCCCTATATCTGTGAATGAAACCTACTCAAAAATCAATGCAGAGACCCCAACTTGTAGCCTGGGTTCAAATTCCAGTTCCATTACTTCCTTCTAGCTGAGTGATGTTGGGCCAGTTACTTAACCTCTCTGAGCTTTGCTTTCCTTATCTGTAAAATGCAGATACCAATAGTTCCAATTTCATAGGTTGCTGTAAGAATTATGTGGAAATCCACAAAAGCCCTTTGCATGGCACTTGGCACTTAATAAACACATGACTGTAAGCTATTATTGTTACTTTTTCTTTATTTGATTTTGCAGTGGATAAGAGTACAGCTGGGGCTGAATGGCCCGTTTGTTTCATATGTGGATTTCTGAACCAAACCAGCTGGGCTAAAGTCTTGACTTTGCAACTGAGTTGCTGTGAAACCTTCAGCAAATTAAACTCTGTGGGACTCAGTTTTTTTATTTTTTTGTGGGATTTTTTTTGAGACAGAATTTTACTCTTTTTGCCAGGCTGGAGTGGCACGATCTCGGCTCATCACAACCTCCATGTTCCAGGTTCAAGCGATTCTCCTGCCTCATCCTCCTGAGTAGCTGGGATTATAGGCACCCACCACCAAGCCCAGGTAATTTTTGTATTTTTAGTAGAGATGGGTTTTGCCGCGTTGGCCAGACTGGTCTTGAACTCCTGACCTCATGATCCACCTGCTTCGGCCTCCCAAAATGCTGGGATTACAGGCGTGAGCCACTGTGCCCAGCCAGGCCTCAGTTTCTTGAAGTGTTGAACAGGGATGACAGTCATACGTAGTTCATGGGGCTGTTGTTAAAATTAATGAGTTAATATTTGTGACACACTTATCCAGTGCCTAGCACAAGGTTTATGCTCAGTAAGTATTGTTATAATAGTGTCCACTTGTTCTCTTCAGAACACACCAGGAGGCTGGGTAGAATATCTCTGAGGCTCTGATCTGTCAATGGTGCTCCCATGGGAGCTCCCTGAGGCCAGTGACTACACCTTCTGCTCTTCTATACCCAAGCATCCAGCCCCAAGCTGGCCCAAGACGGGCTTGGGATAGATGCGCTGATGGACTGCTGGTGCATTTCCTCCAGGGTCTAGTCATGGTGCGCTTATCCTGGGCCTTGGCCATGCTTGCTAGAGGATAGAGTAGCCATCCATCATGCCTGTCATCAGCGGCTGAGGCTCTGGGAGGGGCGGGGAGCTTGCACAGGAGCTCTCGAGAGTGAGCGGGGGTATCTTTGCTTACTGGATTCCTCAGATGGCCGCATCAAAGCCTCTGAGCTCCAGCATGCCCAGTCCCCCACGCTGGGGACTTCATGCAACAGGACAAGTTTGACCTTTCCTCCCAAACTCTTACTGTCTGGGCTGATTCTGAGAACGGAGAGAACAGAGTGTGACCCTCTGGGACCTTAGCTGAGAGTGTCCATCCTGACCCATTGGCACTGGCCCCGGCTTCTGCCAGAAAGACAAGGAAAGCAGATGTCGGCAGAATACCAAGGTTTAAAAGGTGGTGGGTGACGCCCTCAGAATTTAAATAACCAGAAAGGACCGTGTGCATTGTGACTGTCCTGCTTCCCATTGGTTGGAGTTGTGATCGTCCACTCCTTTCTGAGGGTACTTGGGAAGAGTCCAGAGAAGCACAAGTATAAAAGGGAGTTTAAATGGGCAGAGATTTCACTGGAACCTGCCCAGGTGCCCTGGGCCCAGCAGCAGGTTACCGACAGATGCTGCCATGCCAGCAGCTTCCTGCATTTCTTGGGCTGAGGACATTCTCTGACCACAGGACTGTCCTCAGACCATGCATGGGTCACGCCTGAAGGGCCAAAAAGTGAGCACGTCCAGGAACAGCCCCAACCAATGGGGAATAGGAGTGGCAGGGTGTGTCTCCAGCTTCTGGGTGATGACCCTAAGGTGCGTCTGCCCCATCTTGCAGAGGGTTGTACGGGGATTGGACTTCACAGCCTGCGTGGGTAACGTGTTTACAAAGGCACCCTTTGTTGCCTGTCCCATTCCTGGTCTCACTCCCCCAGCTCCTCACCTCCCGGTAAACCCCTTGTGCCAGGTCCCCATCTCAGGCTTTGCTTCTGAGGAAGCCCAGATTAAAACCAAAGCTGAGCCCGTAGCCTTAGAGCACAGGCTCTGGACCACAAGGTCTGATGTCAGATTCCCCTGCACTGTTGAGGGCTGTGTGGCCGTGGGTAGTGCATCTGCTTCACTGCTCCGTTCTTCATTTGTCACATGATGATCTTAAGGGGACGTCTCTCCCAGTGTTGATCTCAGGCTTGACTCCATGTGGAGGAAGGGCCCAGAGCACACGTCCTCCAGGACCAAGCAGGGCGTGCACAGCAACAGCTGCTACTGCGCACTTCTGTTTCTTAGCCAATTGAAACCTGTTTCCACATCGTTACAGTTGGGAGAACAACTAATGACAGGTGCCAATAGGATGCTTGCCCAGAGCCTGTACATACGAGGAATTCAATAAATAACGGCTGTCCTAAGAAAGCTTATTGATAGTAATAACAATCATTGAATCACAGTGAAGAGAAGCCACTCGGACCACGTTGGAGTCAGGAGGAGCAGTTGTGGGGTGGGGGTGGGTCGGTGGGCTGAGTCAGTCACTGAAATAATATTTCTGTGAAATTATGCTCTGGTGACACAATTCCATATCGGAATCATCCCTCACCCTCAACAAAGAAACATGCTTCAGGAGCCAGGGGAGGGGATTTGCTAAGATAGAAACTGCTAAAATCACACTCAATGTGCTAGAGATCACAATATGCATCTTCCAATTCAGTGTAACGTTTTGCTTTTTCTTCCAACTGTTCGGCCTCAGTGGCACTGAGATGCCACGGCCACTGGGTCATCAGTGGGCGAACCATTCAGGCAATCCCCGTGAGGGCAGTGTCGTGTGGACCAGAGGCAGAGACACGAGGCTTGGAGGGAATGTAGCCTGGTTTTCCTCCCTCCTTCTAGCTGCTAATTCTGATTTCCTGCAACCTGTGACTCCAGGTTAATGCTCAGGGCATCCGTTACACAGGTCCAGCAGTTTGGAGTCACTCCTGCTCCTGCCCCTCCACATCCCCAAGGAACAGATGCTTCTGTTATGCTGGTGTAGGATGAACATCAAATCCTGGCCCAGAACACCATGAAGCTGAGCCGAGGCGAGCACGGCAAAGCACAGAGACTGCACCCGCTTCCTGGCTCCTCTTTCCACGTATTTGCTTGGGCAGCTAGTCTTTGGAGTTGCTATCATTCCTAAGTGTCTCCATTAGTGCTGGGGCTATGGCCAAATTGCTCAGAGCCCCCTGGGTTGTGGTTCTGTGAATAGCCTGCTGCCTGTTGGGCATTGGTCCCAGAGCTCTGAGCTGGGGTGGGCAGGGTCCATGGGCCACGGCTGCTCCTCAGGGATGCTGCAAATGCTGAGTGGATGACACCCCTTGGCAGAGGCCACACTTAGAGGAGGTGACACAGGAGCCTCTCCACCTGGAGTCACAGGGTGCAGGAAAGAGGAGCACACCTCACAATGTAAAGCCACACCCCTTGTAGCTTGGGCCCAGAAATCCTGCCCAAACCAGGGTTCCTACTCTAGGTCCTGTTACGTCCACTTTGCAGAAAAGACACATTCCTCAGTGGATCGACTGCCCCAGGAGCACAGAGACCTGGCAGTTCTGGCAAGTGCCACCTTGCTGACCCAGAGCCCCCAGGCTTTGCTGTCCATTCATTTGAAAAGCAAACCCACTCTAGGCACTTCCACCAGGGGGATTGAATACAGGGAGTTGATTGCACTGACGATGGAAGAGCTGGAGGGCCACAGAAGGGCCTGTGAGGCAATCAAGATGCCTGAAAGAGCAGCAAGTCCAAGTCAGGGGATTCCTCTGGTCCAGAGCCAGGTGGGCTGCCCAGCAGAGACAGGACAGGGAGGTTATCCCCAGGGAGCTGGAAGCACAGAGGAGACTCAGAAGGAAGGAGGAAGTGCAGCGAGCAGCTCTTCCATGTGGCTTCCACCTCCTCTTGAACCCCTTCCCACTAGCCAGACCTGTGCAGGAGCCAGGATGCAGGAGACACTGGTGGTGTTTTCAGAGAAGAGCAGGGCCTGGATCTGAGGACAATCCCATGCTCTGCCCTACTCCCAGCTAAAGGAGAAGTTCCCCTTCCTCCAAGGGGGACCACCACCTGCACCTACACCTTCCCTTCAAGTGAAGCTACTCCCTTCCCTCTTCCTTTCTCAGAAGGGCCACCCTGGGGACCCCAAGGCTCCTTCTGCCCCCTCGTTCTTCTTTGGGGCAGCCTGCAACTTCCCTCTCTGTGAAAAAGAAGGGAAAATGCATGAACACATGGAACATGATGAAATACGCTATTCTATTTCCATGTGATTAGGCTGATCATTTCCTACTAAGTCAGTCCTTTCTTCCATAAAGTTCAGCCTTGTCCCAGAAAGAGGAACAAGAGTACTTTATGCTGTATAAAAATCTGTATAGTAATCCCACGACCCCTAGATCATGATGCAGTGGCCAAGTACATGCCAGAAATGGACCACCAAGCCCCCCAGAATGTGTGGGCGAGCGTGCAGTCATGGGGCACAGCCGACGGCCACAGTGTGGCTCCGTCACGAGCTCCACTTCCCGTCTTCCCAAAGCCGCCGCAGCCCTCCTTTATGCATAGCTTGGAAGTCAGCTTTCCTGGACAGGGTTAGACATCTATGCATTTTTATCAGCACTTAAAAAATGAAAGTTAAAAGTCTAATGGGATTGCTGAGTACAGATTGAACGGTTCCAGGGGAGGGAAGTAATACAGGATTAAAGGGGGGTGTTCAGTTTCAAAGGCTTCTAATAGAAAGTTGGAGAAAGCTTGTATAGAAAGTTCTTGTCCTCAGAGTGCCAGATTTTATTATGGATATCTGGTCAGAAAAAGAAATGAACACGTCAAGTAGAAAAAGAAATTCTGGTGGCCAAGGACTTTCATCGTGGGAGGAAACATTTAACTAAGTGCATTATTCATTTTGCATTGACTTCAGTGCCAGGGGCCTTAGTTCATAGCAGGGGGCTGGCAGGAGTGCACGGGCTCGGCCCAGCTATGCACTTAAACGTTTTTTGTCTTTTGTAATCTCGATTAAAGATTTCTGCTACTTTAGGGTCTTTTGGCTGAAAGCAAATATTCTGTCTTCTCTGGGGGATACTCTGCCTCGGCTTGACAGAAAAATGGAAATGGTAACCTAATAGAGCCAGCATTTCTCTGGTTACCAGGATTTTAGTGTGCCTTTAATCTCCATTGAATTACCGAGTCCCCTGGGATTGGGTGGGCGGTCTCCGAGTCAGTGAAAAGTTCACAGTGGTTTTGGCAGGCTTGCTATTTCTTGCCTTTCCATTGGGGACTCTGTGAGTGAGCCGTTCTTGAAATCAGACAAAAAAAGCCTCACTTTTGCTTTCTGACAGTGACATACAACAGTGACTTCTCTTTCTTATTTGATGTGTTTCAAAATGCAGTAGTTACTGCAAACGATTTCCCTAATTGATCTGGAATGCAGACTAATTCCTGTGCCCTGAATGTTCATACGTCTCAAATTTGAAAAGCGTTTCATACATTTAAGACCAGCCTTGCTAGGACTGAAATTTAGAGGTTTGTTTAACCAGCAGACCAAAAAGAAAAAAAAGTAGAGGAAGATGACAAACTCTCACCAGGTTATAAATGTTTTGAAAAATCCTACAAACATCTTGGTAATGATCGTGGGAAAGATAACAAACCTGGAAGTGTTTCCTGAGATACTGCCTGTCGGCCCCATGCCAAGTATCTTCCATACAGAATGCATTGGCTTTTCTGAAAATCTAGGTGAGGTGGGCATCAACCCTCAAAAATAAGTTCATAGAGGTGCACAGAAGTGATGTTGTTTGCTCAGGTTTACACAGACAATAAGAGGTTGACCTAGGACAAAGTTCTCTTTGTTTGACATTCACTAAAATCTGACACCTTTGTGAATATGGAATGTATGGCTGTATCTAGAGATGCTTTCTAATGCAATGCTGGTGACAGAGCTTGGACTCCAGGGACCACCATACCGAATACTTCTAGCTGAGTGGAAAGTAAGAAGCAGCACCCAGTTTCTTCTTCCCACTTATCCATCACAAAGCCCTGTTCCTTGGCTTAATTTTGATGTTGAATGCGTTATTTCCATTCATATCCCATTGGCCAGCAATTCATCACATGACCACACATAGCAGCACAGGAGGCTGGGAAATGTAGTCCTTAGCTGGGCAGCTGCGTACCCAGCTAAGACATTAGGATTCTACTACTAAAGGAAAAGGCAAAGTGGATACTGGATAACAATGAAGTATGTTTGCTACACCCTTACTCAGCACTGTGTACCACCCTCTATCCCAGCTTCTAGTCTTTAAGCCTTGAATGAACAAACTCGCCTGTCAAAGGTTGTCAGCCTCTGATAAGAACCCCACCACTATTCCAAGCTTCTGCATGTTCCAACATTAGATGTAGACATTCTCTTATCAGCATAGTTCAGGCAAATGTTAGTATCCCCATTTACAATTGAGAGTTGTAATCTCGTGTTCCCCTATTTCCTTAGTAATAGGGCCCCAATTTTGTCCTGGGTCGTGATATAGCATCATTCCTCTCTACAGAAGAATTCTAAATCATATATGTCAATACCCTCCCTCCAGGAAGTAGAGCTTAATCCCTCCTTTGAGGGTGGACTAAATTTAGTGAGTTGCTTCCAAAGACCAGAGTGTAGCCAGAGAATGACAGGAGCATTGCAGAGGAGAAATGTGGCATACGATATGGTAACCAAGTGACCGAGGTTGACATCAGCAGCGATAGATAGGTCATGGGGATATCACGCACCCCCTGATACGATACTATGAGACTATACTTCATCTCTGTGGTCTCCATCCTCAAAACCCTTCAGTAATTTAGTTGATTCAATCAAAGAGATTCCCAACCTTTCACTATTGCATGCATCAGATGTCATTGAGAAACACAACATTGATGTTATGAAATAAACCTTATCTTCCCATCAATTGCACTCTAATCAAGAGAAAAGCATCAGAAAAGCCCAGGTTGAGAGACATTCTACAGAACACCTGACCAGTCCTCTTTGAAACTGTCAAGGTCATAAAAAATGAGGAAGTCTGGGACATTCTCACAGCCCAGTGGAGCCTAAGGAGCCGAGATGGCTCAACCTCATGTAGGATTCCAGACGATACCCTGGGCCTGGTCCTCCTTGGAATTCTCACCTCATGGGAAAATCAGACCTCATTTGGTCAAACACTGGGTCAAGCTCCTGTGGTATGCAGCCAAGGAACCCTGTGAAGTTGCCGATATTTGACTGCTTTGACCTATAGAAATGGGGTTTCACAAGGTTTGACCTACCATGGCTAAGTCTTTTTTTCTAAATGTCATTAAATCATATTAATCAACTGTAAGTCTAAATAATAAGGTGTAACAATGGCCACTCACCAACAGTTTTATCTGGAGCAAGGATTTGGTCTCTGAAAAATCGTAATAATAGATTTTAAATATTGTGTTTCCCCTTACATTTTCTGTCTTCTTATTAATTTAGTTGATTCAATTCAAGAGACTCCCACCTCTCACTATTGCATGCATCAGATATCATTGAGAAACACGCCATTGATGTTATGAAATAAAACCTTATCTTCACAGCAATTTCACTCCTGGGTGTCTACCCAAAAGAATTGAAAACAGGGACTCAAATACGTGCACATGAATGTCCACAGCAGCATTATTCATGTGGAAACAACCCAAATGCCTATCCAATGACAGATGGTTAAACAAAATGTGGTCTATCCATATGATGGAATATTACTCAGCCATGAAAAGGAAGGAATACGTGCTACAATGTGGATGAACCTTGAAGATATTATGCTGAGTGAAAGAAGCCAGATATGAAAGGAGAAATAGCCTACAATCCCATTTACAAAAAAAAAAAAAAGTGCAGAATAGGTGAACCCATAGAGACAGGAAGCAGATTGGTGGTTGCCTGGGGCTGTGAAAAGGGGAATGTGAAGAAACTGCTTTATGGATACAGGTTTCCTTTTGGGGTGATGAGACTATTTAGGAACTTGATAGAGGTGACAGCTGTACAACATTGTGAAGGTGCTAAATAGCACTGAGAGGCAGACTTTAAAATAATTTTATGTGACTTTTATACTCAAGTAAAAAATATGTTTCTTTGCTGTTTTCAAATACATGATAGACCCTAAATAATAAAACACAAAATGACATAGTTGAGACAAAGCAAAATGAGACCGAGGGAGCCAAAAGAAAAAAGTTCTGGGCACTTCGGTTTTGTGTCATCAGTATTCCAGCGTCCTGTTGCTGCATGATAACCCACTCCAATATTCAGTGATGTAAAACAAAGACAATGTTTATTTTGCTCACAAATTTGCAATTCGGGCAGGGCTGGGCAGGGACAGCTCATCTCTGCCCGGCTTTGTATCACCCAAGGACTCCTCAAGGCTGGAAGCTAGAATCATCTGAAGGGTCCCCTCATTCTCCTGGCTACTGGTTCATGTTGGCTGGGACCTCCCGTGCATCAGGACACCTATACGCAGCCTCTCCATGTGGCAGCTTGTCCTCACAGCACGGTGGCTGCTTTCCAAAGATGAGCATCCCAACCTGTCCGGTTGGATGTCTTTGATGTCTTAGCCTCAGTCACCACCACAGGGCTTATGTCACAGTCACGGGCCTGCGCAGAATCACATGGGGGCAGGGGTCCTGGTCTCATTGCAGGAAAAACAGAAGGCTGGGATGCACGTATTTCCATCCGGTTACAGATATGTACACTCTTGCATAGAAAGGGCTCACACAGGAAGTTCTGTGAAGAAGCCTAGTTAATAACACAGAACTGGAAACCTCATAGTAGTTTGGGATTGATGATAGAGACAGTCTCTGGGTTTTCACCGAAGAACCGAGAAGTCAATTATCTGTACTCTCAGCTGTGTTCAATGTACCATTACACTGAACTCCATATTCAAATATTAAAAATCTCTGTCATCAGCCCCTTTGGTTTCCAGCTATAACTAATAACCTCAGGGTTGATTACTTCCCAGAGATATTTAGTTGACTCCACATACACTGTGAACTGACTTAAAACATTAAATACATCTGTGTTTACCCAATCAATAACTTTTCCCCGTCACAGAGAAGAGGAAGAAAAAAAATCTATTCAATATTGTTTGGGTTAAATGCTGGCATTTTAGTCTTAGGGTTGAAAACCACTTCCTCCTATGGCCAGACTTCCTGAGCACACGCCCTCCCTCAGGGACATCTGGTCTCCTGGGGCACAAACCCCGGGCCCCATGTCTCAGGTCCCCGTAGTTCTTGGTCTTTATTTAGGGTGTTGCTGAGGGTCGGCCGGTAAATGTTTGGGGAGGAGAATGACACCCCGACTGCTCACAGCCTCGCCCCGTAATTCAACATCCTCACAGGATCTCCTACCCAGAAAGTGAGATGGGCTTATTCCTTGTCGTCTGTCAGATTTCTGTCACCACACAATTGGGGTCCCCCAAATCACCAGGGAAGCCTGGGAGAGAGGATGAGGACAGGGCAGTTCCTCCAGGATGAACATTCTGGAAGCACCGCAAATCTCACAATGCCCAGTACCTAGCACATAGTGGCTGCTCAGTGAATATTGGTGAAGTGTGTGGAACAAATTTAATCCCATACCCCACGGGAAGCCTCTGAAGATGGAATCTGGGAAGAAATGTATTGGAAATGCACATTTCTCCAGGGTGCTGCACATGAGTGATTTCCTGCTGGGAGAACCAGTCCCCCCCACCATGTTTGCCACCCTCAGAACTGCCTGAGAGGGTGCCGATAGTTAACAGTATCGTATTGTATACTTAAAATTTGCTAAGAGGGCAGATCTTATGTTAAGCATGTTTATCACCAAGTAATAAGTAAAGAGGATGGGAGAAAACTTCTGGAAGGGATGGATATGTTTATGGCATAGACCGTGACGGTTTCACCATAGGTGGTGATGGTTTCATATATTTATGGCATAGATGGTGATGGCTTCATATATTTACAGCACAGGTGTGGTGGTTTCATATGTTTATGGCATAGACGATGATGGTTATACCATAGGTGGTGATGGTTTCTTATGTTTATGGCACAGTGATGGTTTCATCATAGGTGGTGATGGTTTCATATATTAATGGAATAGGTGATAGTTTCATATGTTTATGGCACAGATGGTGATAGTTTCATATGTCTATGGCATAGATGGTGATGGTTCCATATGTTTATGGCAGAGGTGGTGGTGGTGTCATTTCTTTATGGCATAGGTGGTGATCGTTTCATATGTTTATGGCATAGGTGATGATGGTTTCATATGTTTATGGCACAGAAGGTGATGGTTTCACCATAGGTGGTGATGGTTTCATATATTTACAGCATAGGTGGTGATGGTTTCATATATTTATGGCATAGGTGGTGATGGTTTCATATATTTATGGCATAGGTGGTGATGGTTTCATATGTTTATGGCATAGATGGTCATGATTCCATATGTTTATGGCATAGGTGGTGATAGTTTCATATGTTTACGGCATAGGTGGTGATGGTTTCATATATTTACGGCACAGGTGGTGATGGTTTCTTATGTTTATGGCACAGAAGGTGATGGTTTCACCATAGGTGGTGATGGTTTCATATGTTTATGGCATAGGTGGTGATGGTTTCATATGTTTATGGCATAGGTGGTGATGGTTTCATATATTTACGGCACAGGTGGTGATGGTTTCTTATGTTTATGGCACAGAAGGTGATGGTTTCACCATAGGTGGTGATGGTTTCATATGTTTATGGCATAGGTGGTGATGGTTTCATTATGGCACAGAAGGTGATGGTTTCACACGTGTGTACTTATCTCCAGGCCCAACAAGTTGTATCCATTCACTATGCACCCCAGTTATACCTCAGTAAAATGTTTTGTTTTGTTTTTAAAAAAGAATAGCATGAGAGGAGCTGAGTCTTCTTCATATGGCCTCACCAGGCCTGCTCTGAAGCATAACTCAGCCCTGCAACTCCCAGGTGCAAACCAGCCTCTGCAGCTGAGCCTCTGATTAGCCAGTTCATTTGTCTTCTTCCAAAGGCAGTGCGGGCTGATGCATTGCAGGGCTGGTTGATCTTGAATTCCTGATGCGTACGTTAAACATCCTCTGCAACTTGCAGGCACTGAGTGGCTGTGCCGCTAATTTAAAAAATGCTTTGAAAATCCTTGTTTCCGATGTGTTCCAAGTGCTAATAGTTTGCTTTCCCGTGAAGGCACAGTGAGTGTCTGAATCGCCATGGCAAACCTCACTTGAATGTTTTGGAGGTTCTGCTGATCGTGTCGGATTGGATTTAGGGGGAATCCAGCCATGGTTTCCAGCCATGTTGCTCAGATGCTGGGAGGTGGAGAGAATCCCGCAGAGGTTCTCGCCTCTGTTCTCCAGGGCGTTTCTGAGAGCAGAGTTTCTGTCTCATCATTAAGCCAAGCATCCCCCCCCCAAGCTCAGAAATGACATACGAAAACCATAAAAACCGGGGATTGCCCTACAAGGCAACAATTCTGCTTTTAGGAATTTATCCTAAAGAAATAACTAATGACGTGATTATAAAAGACTTAGCTCCAAGGATGTTCATCACAAGCCTGTTTACAGATTGAGAAACTGGAAACAAGCTAAATGTCCAACAAAAAGGGGTTGGCTAAATGTGACACATCTGTGCAACAGGAGGCTAACGATGACCTCATGAAATGCCACAGCCTGGGGTCAAAGCCAGCCCACTTCCTGTTTTTGTAAATAAAGTTTTATTGGACATAGCCACACCCATTAATTTACATATCATCTATGGCTTCTTCAGCACTAAAGTGGCAGCATTGGGAAGTTGCAGCAGGTACCCTATGGCCAACAAAGCCAAACATAGTTACTAACTGGCACTTTACAGAAGATGTTTGCTGACTCCTGCTACTGGATGACAAGGAAAAATTTGTGATGCCCTGCACAGGACTATGGAATATGTTACAAAACTGCAATTTTCATAATCCCTGTGGTGACTTAAAAGGACTGCATATATACATATCCAGACTTCTTTATTCTGGGTCATGGAATTTTGAATGATTTTGAAAAGCATATCTACATTTTCTAACTCTCCTGCCTTGAACCTGTAGCACTTGTAGAACAGCAAATGACAGAAAGGAAAGCAAACATGATGTGGTAGAAATAGCACCAGTCTTCACATTAAAAGACCCAAGCAGACCCACGTTCGAATCCAATCTGCTGATGTCTGTGCGTCTGCTCCTAGGACTCTTGAGCCTTCTGAACCTTTACTGATTCCTCAGAAAGAAAAAGGATGGTCAGAGGCATAAAGACACAAGGCCTGCCTTAGGAATGAGGCTGCTGCCATGTGTGAAAGGAGCTCACTTCACTCTGCATAGAGGTGTGCCGTCCAACATGGCAGCTGCAAGTGGCTATTTAAAATCACCCTAAATAAATTTCTGCTGGGCACAGAGGCCCACATCTGTAATCCCAGCACTTTGGGAGGCCAGGGTGGGTAGATCACCTGAGGTCAGGAGTTCAAGACCAGCCTGACCAATATGGTGAAACCCTGTCTCTACTAAAAAGACAAAACTTAGCAGGGCTTGGTGGCACATGCCTATAGTCCCAGCTACTTGGGAGGCTGAGGCAGGAGAATCTCTTGAACCCAGGAGGCAGAGGTTGCAGTGAGCCGAGATCAGGCCACTGCACTTCAGCCTGGGCAACAGAGCAAGACTCTATCTCAAAAAAATATATATATCCTAAATAAACTTAAGGCCAAGCATGGTGGCTCATGCCTGTAATCCCAGCACTTTGGGAGGCCGAGGTGGGTAGATCATGAGGTCAGGAGTTTGAGACCAGCCTGGCCAAGATGGTGAAACCCCGTCTCTACTAAAAATACAAAAAAAAATTGTCGGGTGTGGTGGTAGGTGCCTGTAATTCCAGCTACTCGGCAAGCTGAGGCAGGAGAATCGAGTTGAACCCGGGAGGTGCAGTGAGCCCAGATTGCGCCACTGCACTCTAGCTAGGCTGGGTGACAGAGCAAGACTCCTTCTCAAAAATAAATAAATAAAATTGAAATAAAATGCTTAAATTCTGTTCCTCAGTGGTACTGGCCACAGTTCAAAGGCTCAACATCTCCATGTGGCTGGCAACCCTATCGAACAGGACAAATTCAGACCTTTCCATTGTCACAGAAAGTTCCAGCGGACAGAGCCGACTGAGAAATTCACTGTTCACACCCCTACACCTTGATATGGCTCTTTCAACTGTCTCCTCAGAGACAGGAAGTTTTATTACCATTTCATGGTCAAGAAAACTGAGTCTCTGAATGCTTAGCTGAACTGGCCCAATATCACACATGGAAAAATGATTCTATAATAGAATCTGGGCTTTGGAATTTCCATGGCCTCTAATGCCAAGATCATGGACTGGGGTCCAGCTCAGCCTGTACCCCCGACAGCAGCACTGCCTCTGTGGAAAGGGCTGCAGATGTGGGGAGAAGAGGCCTGCCCTTTTAAAAGAGGCCAAAAGTCAGGATTTCAACCCAGAGTGGAAAGACACTGCAGGGGGAGCTGCCAGGAAGAAGAGTGATTTGGTTTCTTAACGGGAGACGCCAAAGGAGGTAGCCCATGGAGACAAGATCAAAAGAGGCCCAGACTTGGGAGCACAGCCTGGGAATGCAGGCGGGGGCCTCTGGGACTCCTCCATCTTGGAACAGGCCTGTGACTGGGGCTTCTGGGGGCAGCCTGGGAACTGGAATTTTCTTGTTCCATAATGGACTTCTCGGACTCTGCGGGTGGCCTTTCTGGGACGGCACTCCCTGTGGTATCAATGGCTGCTGTCAGGGAGGGCTCATGCTGACTCCACGCTCAGGCTGTCCTGTAAATCATCTCACCAAATCCCCCACTGTGCCTTTACAGAGCAAGCACGCATGCCTGTGTCCTCCAGAGAAGCAAGCTAAGCCTGATGGCTCCAGGAAGGTCACTGTGGTTGGAGGGAACTTGGATCTCCTCCCCCACTTTCTCTGTCCCCAAGGCCCATCTTTTTAAAATCAACTTTTTTGGATGTAATTGACATATAATCAAACCATCTTAGGTGTACAGCTTGATGAATTTTGTGCCACGTGTACAGCTGGATAATGACAGGAATCTGGACACGAGGTTTGTGTGGGCAGCCAAGCCGGGGCCTCGGGATGCCCTTCCGTCTGAACTTGGCTGCCTGGCCATCTCACAGCTCCACTTTGTCAATTCTTTGAAGTCTGGGAGAAGTGACTCACCTGGATTTTTTTTCTTTTCTACATTCCCACCATTGTCACATCTCCTTCCCCACTCTGGATAAAGATTTCTCTTCTCCACATGATGGGTGAGGGATAGTAAACATCCCATGCTTTGTAATCAAAAGACCTAGGCTCACATCCCAGCCCTGCTGTGTGACCCTAGGCAAGAGACTTAACTTCTCCTGGGCTCCCTTCTTCATCCCTGTAAAACAGAGATCATAATGGAGCCTCTAAGGTCATTGTGAGACTAAAAGGAGATATTATGTGCAAACAATAAATATTATTTTTGAATTGCATTTTAATGAAACAAATGTGAAGAAATGGGTAGTATTGTAGGGGAAGGCTGAGAAAAGGAGAGATTAAAACACAAAAAACAATTTCAGCTTTTCAGAAAACACACCAACGCTCTAAGTCAAAATCTCTTTTCCAGTTGTCACAGCGCCGTGTCCCCCTAAGTCTTCTGACCTCATTTGGAAAAGGGCTGCTTTCTCCAGCAAGAAGCCCTAGAGACAGCACCAAGGTTCAGTGTCAGATCCGGCTCCTGGCCCCTAAGACGTCGGGCACAATCTGGTCTGACCAGACCTGGCGTGTTTTCCTGAGTGTTAGGATTGTCTAGACGTGGTCTGGCCATGTCCGAGCATGTGAAACGTAGTTGTGGGGCCTGATGGCTCCATTTGGCAGCGGCTTGGGCCAAGTGATTGGCGCCGGGACCGTGAGGATGACAAAGTGCTGAAACCTCCCTGAGACAGGCGTCATATCAGATTGTGCGGGCTGCCAGCGCAGGGCTTCCAGGCACAGCAAGCGCATCCTCAACCCCTGATGGAGAGAGATAGGGGAGTAGACATGACAGCCGCCAGCCAGGGGAGCTGGCCAGGCGAGTTTGAGGGACTCGCTGGGAGCTGGTCCTTCCCCAAGGGAGTCAGCATGGGTGGTAGACAGAGCACGGGCCAGGGATGAGAGATGAAACTGCCAAATAATGAAAAGTGGAAACCCTTATGTTGTATGCAATGTGTAGGTCTCTTTTGCAGCCTGATATGGATAGGTAGTTGGATAGAGTTAGACACATGATAGGTGGATGGATACATGGATGTAAAGATAGATGAGAGAGAGATGGAGAGATAGATCGCTAGATGGAGAGAAAAAGAAAGCTAGATAGATGGGAAATAGGTGGATGGTTGAATAGTTGGAGAGAAGAGACAGATGAATAGACGATAGAAACATGATTGATAGATGAAAGAGAGAGATGATAAGTAGATGGATAAATAGGTGGAAATATAGATGGATAGATAAGATAAATGGATAGATGGAGAGGGGAAAGCTAGATGGAAGATAGGTGGATGGATTAAAGATGGAGAGAAAGGGAGAGATAGATGAGTGAATGAATGGATGGATGGATGGATCAATAGATCATTGATGGAGAGAGGATAAGTAGATGGAAAGATGATAGACAAATGGAGGATAGAGAACAGATGATATAGATGAATGAATATATACATATTTCAAAAGATACAAGATAGGGATTGGGCGATATGCCAACACGGGAAAATTTCAACAATGACTGTATGTTTGATTATTTGGAAGAATTACTGTCACTGTCAGGTACGCTGATGTCACTGTACAGAGAGCAGGTGCGTGGCCAGGCCCAGCCCATCCTTCCATGACCTTCATGTGTCCACACTAAGGGGACAGAGGCTTCCACTCACCTCTTCACCTCTCAGGCCCAACAAGCTTAGTATAAAAGAGAGGACTAAAATAAGGTCCCAGACACTGTCAGACCCTCCCAGTGGTGTGGAGGAGGCGAAGGTGAGCATGGCTGGGCTTACGTTTTCGGGGTACTCTGTCCCATGCTGGACCCACTAGCCATGTGCAGCTATTTAAATTTCAATCCTTAAATCAAGATGAAATTTTAAAACCAGTTTCTCAGTCACACCAGCCACAGCTCAAGTGCTCTAATAGCTGCATACGGCCAGCAGCAACTGTATGGAACTGTGCAGTTCTAGAACATTCCATCACCCCAGAAAGACATCCCTGCCAGGGGAGTCCAGGTCTGAGAATGGATGCAGCCCTATTACGGCAACGAGCAGAGAGGTGCTTCGAGGCACAGGGAGTGAGGACAGGGAGCAGCACGTGTCCCGAAGGAGGAATGAAGAAATGACTGGGTCCACTCAGCAGCCCTTCCTTCCGAGACCCTCCTCCCCGTTCCCCTCTGCTCACAGAACATACCTTCAGGTGCAGAGAGAAGGCGTTAGTCAACCTATCCAGTGTATTCATTTATCCACGAAGGCTGCTTGTTCACCAGCCACGGCCTCCCCCTGTTCACTCACTTCCCAAGTGGGGGACCCAGATGTCACAGGGAGGCTCTGGGACTGTGTCTGGTGTGTCTTCTGAAATCCAAGTTTAAATGTAGGGCCCATTGTCTCTCCCCCAAGTTTCCATTCCCAGATTCCCATCCAGTGGGCGCCCAGCACACAAAACAGGCCAGCGACGCCACTGCCTCCCCCTCTGGTGGGTGAGCCCCAGAAATAGCCCGCGCCGGCAGCCCAATCATGGTTCACCACTAACGACTGAGGCCCGTCCACCCACCCTGCCTGGGCCTGGGCCCCAACACCCAACCGTCTCTTTCTCTGCCGATGTCACCAATTTCTAAATGACCTAGAACTAAACCGTATCATTAGTCCTTTCAGTATCTGTTGGTGACAGAGAAAACCACGGGTGGCCTTCTGCCCTGAGCCTCCGTGACCTTTAAGCTGAGACAGCACGATGGGCACCAAGACCAGCTCCCTCCATGAGGCCTCAGTGCCCACCTCTCAGGCTTCAGATCAACCCCAAGACCTTTTGGAATTCCAGATGGTTTTCTTTTTCTTTTCTCTGTTCCTTCTTTCCTTCCCTTCCTGTCTTCCTTCCCCTCCCCTTCCTCTCCCCTCCCTTCCTTCCTCCCTCCCTTCCTTCCCTCCCTTCCTTCCCTCCCTTCCCTTCCCCTCCTCCCTCCTTCCCTCCTTCCCTCCTTCCTGCCTTCCTGCCTTTCTGCCTTTCTTTTTTGAGACAAGGTCTTGCTCTGTTGCCCATGCTGGACTGCAGTGGTCCAATCAGAGCACACTGCAGCCTTGACCTCCTGGGCTCAAGTGATCCTCCCATCTCAGCCTCCCAAGTAGCAGGGACTACAGGCATGCACCACCATGCCCAGCTAAAGACTCGGCTGGGAAACATGCACACCACTTCTGCCCAGTCCAAGAGATAGGAAATGACTCCACCTGCAGGCAGTTGGGATTGGGGCAGGAAGGGAAGGAAGAATTGAGGTGCAGAACAGGACTGAGGTGAGAAAGACAAGCACGGACGCCTTGAACAAAGGCATGGAGGGAGGATTGTGGATGGCCTCCTAGAACAACTGAAGCCACCGGAACAATAAAAAGATGATTCTGTTTCTTTGCATTTGAAAAAACAATATGGCAACCCAGACGGATTTTGCAGAGATTTTACAAGAACACCTTCTCATCATCCAGGAGAAGAAGGCCCTTCTCTACAAGTCTTTATCATTCCATTATTTTTAAATGAGAATGTCTTTGCCCCAAAAGTTAAACAGGAAAAGGAGCTACTAAGTTCTCAAAGGGCACATACAGATGATATCACAGAGCCCTCTGGTCATAACACTAGCATGTGAAAGGCATTGCAAAGCCGAGGCTGAGTCACCAGCATTGTACGTTCTGCTTATAAGATTGATCCTGATGAATGCTGAGATCAAGAGCCCCTTGAAGGAGGTGTCTCGTGCAGTATGGTACAGCGAGCACTGGAGCAGGGGTGCTCGATACAGAGTGTGGCTGTATCTCTTTAATAGTGACAATAGCAGCTAATGTTAACTAGACAGCCAAGATTCTCTGGGAGAAAAAAAATTGGTTTTAACAGTGGTTCTAGGTACTTTTGAAAAAGCAAGCTATCATTCAAGGCACTCTTAAAAGTTCAGGATGTTAAACAGGGTATGGAATGACAAAATCCATGTAGGAGCACGAACTGATTCAAACAACCTGTGTGAAGGACATGATGCTTGTATGTAGTAAGTTTCTTTAAAGAATCACCTCTTCAGCCAGGCGCAGTGGCTCACACTTGTAATCCCAGCACTTTGGAGGCCCAGGTGGGTGAATCACTGACGTCATGAGTTCAAGACCAGCCTGGCCAATATGGTGAAACCCCGTCTCTACTAAAAATACAAAATTAGCTGGGCATGGTGGCGCACGCCTGGAGTCCCAGCTACTCAGGAGGCTGAAGCAGAAGAATCGCTTGAACCTGGGAGGTGGAGGTTGCAGTGATCCAAGATCGTGCCACTGCACTCCAGCCTGGGTGACAGAGGGAGACTCTGTCTCAAAAAAAAAAAGAATCACCTCTCCTTTGACTTAGAGTTCTTCTTGAGAAATGTATCTTGAGAGGCACTCCCATGAATGTGCCGAATAACTGATCGAAGATGTTCACTGTTAGCATCCTTTGTCGTAGCAAATACCTGGAAGCAGACCAAGTGTTCACTAATAAGGGACTGGCTAAACAAACCGCAATCCAGGGAAAAACATCCAGCCATTAAAGAGCGGCAGATCCGTGTGTGTAATCATGGAAAATGCCCAAAGTCTATCATTAAGTAAAAAAGAAGCAATAAAGCAGGAAGTAAGGTCATTTCCCATTTTTTATTAAAAAGAAATAAAAATAATAGATGCTGGATTTTTCATGCAAATATGTTCCAAATGTGTGTTACTGTGGTTATCCCGAGAGTGAGAACTGATACCCACTACGTTATAGGTTTATTTCATTGTTATTTGAATTTTTAAAAATTACTGTACGCTGCCAGGCACAGTGGCTCAGGACTGTAATCCCAGCACATTGGGAGGCCAAGGAGGGCAAATTGCGTGAGCCAGGAGATCAAGATCAGCCTGGGCAACATAGCAAAGCCCCATCTCTATAAAAAAAAAAATACAAAAAATTGTCCAGGAGTGGTGGTGTGTGCCTGTAGTCTCAGCTACTCGGGAAGCTGAGGCAGAAGAATCGCTGGAGCCCAGGAGGTCGAGGCTGCAGTGAGCTGAGACGGCACCACTGCACTCCGGCATGAGTGAAAGAGTAAGACCCTGTCTCAAAAATAAAATAAAACTAAATTAAATTAAAATAACTGGATGTCACTTGCTTATTTATAAACATATTGCATACAATATAACTGGGCAAAAATGATTAGAATCAAATTAGATTAAAATCCCAGAAAGTGAGTTAAATAAAATGTTTTAAAAATAAAATCTTTTCTACATCTGTAATGTTTGAATTTTTTACAAACACTTACTAATTTTACTGTCAGTAAGTGACCAAAAAGTCTTTGAAACTCATCTGCTTGGGACTTTGTAAACCTTTGGAGAAGTTGTTTATTATTATTATTAATTCTCCTAGATATAGCTTCTGTCTCTGCTAACAATAAGGGATAGTAAATATTTGTATTCACTTCACTTTGAAGGAAGCAAAAAGAATCTTCCAGGCCCTCACTAAGTGCTCTGAATGCAATAGTAAAGGAGCGCACCAAATATTTCCAGACTTGATCACCTGTGTGCTAGTTTGCTTTCTAATAACTTTCGTGAAAAAAAAAAGACTATGTGCCTCAATATAAGCAAAGCCTGTGAGGAATAAATAGTAGAAAACAAACAACCAAAAAATCATCCTTTGGACTTTCGTTGATCAGATACTAAGGTGCCTTCATATACCCTCCCACTCCAATTGTACTTTTGAAGATTCCTGGGTCTTATTTGCGAATGAATGGATTCCTTCTGAAACCAGCATGCCTCAACTATTACTATTATTCAGAAGCAGGCCAACTAAATGATTCTGAATAATAATAACATATCATGTATGTCCACACCCCAATCCAAGAAAGACCTCACACCAACATGTCGGACAGCGTCAAATATACAAAGAAACCAAACTGAAAACTCCACCAGACATAAATACACAGACGCACACATACATAAACACAGAAGCCCGCAGTAGCCAGCACTCATCAATTCCGCACATGTGGTTGCTGTAAATAGCAGGAGGCCAGGGGAGGCTGACCCACACATCTATGTGGCCTTAGAGTGCTCCCCAAATAAAATAAGTGTCTCTGCAGACATGTGTGGGAAGCTTCTCCAAGTAGCAGAAAAAAAAAATCTAAACCTTTCTGTGTCACCTGTGTCATCTTTGAGCTTCTCTGGGTCTTAATTTTTGTCTGGAAAGTGGGGGTCAGCTACACCTGCCTAGCAAGGAACACAGGCTAAGTCCCTGCCATGTGTCAGCTGGCATGCTGAGCCCTGGGGGTGCAGAGAAAAGCCATACAGAGCATGCCTCTGGGAGCATTAAGAAAAGACATAAGACCTTGTAAACTATGTGACGCTCAAAGAATGTTGTCTATTTGCTGTCAGAGCCCAGGTATCAATTTCACAAACAATTAGAAATGCACTGCAGAGTTTAGCACCGTGCACCAAAAATTCTCGTTTCGCTCCTGCAGAATTATATACCTCTGCCCCATTTAAGTCCATCTTGGCCACATGACTGGTTTGGCCCAGTGAAATATGAGTGGAAATGCCTGTCACTTTAAGAACCAGCCTTAGTTCACCAAGCCCTTTTCCCCTCTGCTCCGGGGTAACAATGTTTCTAAGAACCAGCCTTAGTTCACCAAGCCCTTTTCCCTCTGCTCTGGGTAACAATGTTTCAAGTAGAAGCTGCCCCCTCCTCCTGGGTTCCAGGCTGAACAGCTGAAGAAAACAGGGAACACAGCCATGCTGACCTACAAGACACTCAGTATTAGCTAGAAATAGAAAGTCACTGAGATCCAAGGGGATTGCTACCGCCACATAACCTAGCCCGTCCTGGCAGCTACTAAAATGGAAATGGTCGTTGGGGTAATTGGAGCAAGCATACAGACCTCAGGATCTCAGAGGGTGTGCTTGGTGCAAACGTGTAAGCTTTTAGAAAAGAAGAGGCATTTTTGTAAGTTCCTTAAAGTCACACTAATGCATTTGTACTAAGGCTATGATGCCCTTTGACATCTTGAATGGATTTGCCTCCCAGAGCCAACCCGGATTCAGCAGCTTTCGAAATTCTAAAGCACAGGTTACAAATTTCTGCGCATTTTACAAAATTCAAAAGCATCAACGCAGGGAAAAGAACTTCCAAAGCTGGACTTCTACATACACAAAGAGAATCTGACAGATACTCTCGCTTCGTGCCTCTAAACCAAGACGTGCAAGCCTGGACTTGGAGTTAAAAATGAAGGCAGCCCACTTGCCTGGACCATCGCTTTTACTTAAGGAGTTTGGTCTACATTCCATCCATCTTCTCTTTTAGGGTGCATTTTTAATTCTTGTTTAAGAAATCCTTTTATGTATCAAAGGAATATAGTCACCTGTATTTTCTACTAAAAGTTTTAAAGTTTTGCTTTTTACATTTTAGTTCTTAATCCATCTGGGTTGTGTGTGCATGTGTGCGTGTGTGCGTGTGTGTGTGTGTGTGTGTGTGTGTGGTGTGTGGTGAGACTAGAGATGGAATTTCACTTTTAATCTATGTGGATAACCAATTTTACCAGCTCATATACTCAATAAACCCTACCACTTCTGTCATATATGGAGATTATTTTTATGGTAACCGGAAAATGTAGCTGTTATTAGAGAATGCAACATTTGCATGAGTTTTGGTAGATAAAATATGAGTTCAGTAATTGCCAAAACCCTTTTGGTTGCAAGAGAAAACATAGTGAAACCCTGTCTCTACTGAAAATACAAAAACAATTAGCCAGGCAAGGTGGCGGGTAGTAATCCCAGCTACTTGGGAGGCTGAGGCAAAAGAGTGGCTTGAATCTGGGAGGCGGAGGTTTCAGTGAGCCGAGTTCGGGCCACTGCACTCCAGCCTGGGCAGCAAGAACGAAACTCCATCTCAAAAGAAGAAGTAAAGTAACCCACCCAAACCAAAGGGACTGCATGTGGGGGAGCAGTGACCCCCATGGAAAACCACAGTGCTGATGCCAAAAGACAGAGAAATGATAGTGAGTCAATTTATTACTAAGTGATCATAGGATAAATCTCTGCCCCATTGACATTTAATTTCTTCTTATTGAATAGTATCTAGAAAGATCATTTAATCCAAATCATGTGTTTTCAGTGAGGAGGCTCAGATCCGGAATACAATGTGATTCGAGGTCACCCAGTGGCTCCATGAGACCAAGTCTTATTTCCCTCCACTGATTTGCGTCACCCAGTGGTTCAAACCATGAGTGTATGTATTCATTTCTGGCATAACACGAATCTTCAAAAGAATGGTAAAGAAAAAGCAGAGCCAGTCGGTATCCGAGTTATTCTTACAAATAACCCATTAACAATAACGTTTCAATGAATTCAACTACGTTTTTAAAAAATGTGGTATTAGGGCTTTGATCCTGTTTTTGTTTTAATTCCCAAATGAAAAGATGCTTGCTTCTGGCTCAGATTCCAAGACTGTAAATAGAACTTCCAGCGGGGTCTGCAGTGATGTGTTCTAAGAGTCAAGAAATCCCTGAAAGTGTTTGTTCTGCAAATTCGAGGACATGCCTGTCTCTGTTCTCTGATTACAAGGGGACACTATCCCTTCCTGATAAAAGAACTTAACTGGGAGGATTTTTCAAATCACTGCAGGAAAGCATATTCTTGCAAGGTATTTTGGAGGTAGACAAAATAATGTTTTTCTCTTTATGTCCTTCTGGAAGAATGTATGGGGTCATTCCACCTGAGTGTCCGTGGCTGCCCCTCTTAGAGGTAGCGAAAAAGGTTTTGAAATAGACTGTGGGCTCTGAAATGAAAGATGCAAAAACAGATGCTAGAACATGGAATGAAAGCAACATGCCTTTCTTCAACATAAGATTTCCTCCCCAAAACAGCATCGGAGGCTGTCAGAAGCTGGGCGCTTTTCCAAAGGTCACAGAAGGGGCCAAAACGTATAATTTTAGCCTTTTCAGAAGGCCATTTCTGTCTCTAAAATGTTCAATCGTGTCTCACCACAGTTGCAAAATCCTCACACACAGCCTGGAGGGTAAGCCCTAGTCTCTTGGTCTCCAGGCACTGGAGATTACAGGAGACTAAACAACCACCAAGTTTCTCCTGGGGCCAGCAGAAGGGCTGTGCTGCTGCCCTGAGCATTGCAGGAAAGGGCCGTGCTTAGGAGGCAGGAGGGCTGGGTTCAGGAGGCGTCCTTGCTTCCCGAGAGCAGTGTGGCCTCGGCTGAACCACCTGTGTGCTGTGGTCGCAGACGACTCAGCTGTGAAATGAAGAAGGTAGATAGAGTTTGCTCATCTATACCCACTCGGACATGGGGTGGCAGGTGGCAGTGCCCTGTGAGACAGACTGAGGTTGAGCCCAGGCTCTGGGTGCTGGGAGGCTATGACAGGAGAAGAGGACCACACAGCCCCTTCTCCTGGCCCCAGAATGAATGCAATACCTGGTCTTTCCAGAATGCTGGCTTCGCACCCCTTTGTCACAGGGTAAATTCTGTCTCTTCGGGTCATCAGAAGGAGGTCCTGTGCTGGACTCTGGCCTGTGGAGGGGGAGCTGAGAGCAGAAGGCCCCTGACCTTGGTGAACTTTGAACACAGCTCAACTCCAGCTGGAGCCTCCGGAGTCAGGGAGCCTCTATCAGGGCTTGGTGGCCGGCCACCTCTGTTGTACCAGAGGCCCAGCTCAGGCATGCTCCCACTGCCTGTTCATGACAACAGCTTCCCACCAGAAGCTCCTGAGACCTGCTGAGGATGCTCCTGGCCACAGGTGCTCAGGCTTTGTTCCTGCCAGGAAGGGCTGGGAAGCACAACCCCACCCCAGAGCAGCTCTCTGCCACTGACAAGCCGGAGTAGCCCATGCTCCTGCACCCTGCACGTGGGACAACGTTGAGGCCTGTGCTGTGACCTCCCGAGGTCTCCAGTAGGGCTAAGCCTGGGTGCCCTCACAGCAACCTCCTCAGTAATGCACCCTTACTGGCTCCATCCCTTCCAGGCCTCCCTTCCCCCACTCCCATATGGGCACCTCCTGGGACCACCTTGCAGATTAACTCCTTGCACCCAAATCCTTGCCTCAGGTTCTGCTCCTGGGGAAGCTGAGCTGAGATGCACATCTGGTAACTGAAGGGCTGCTGGGAAAGCACTTTCTCCCCTGTGACATCTGCCATCTGAGCCCAGTCACAATCCGAGTTTCGTCATTAGAGATTCATCCTGTGGGTTTTAAAGATTGAAGTCTGGTCCTAGGATCCAGCAATTCCTCCTAGACCAGAAAGAACTGAAAGCAGAGACTCAAACAGATATTTGGACACCCCCTGTCCACAGCAGTGGCATTAGTCAAAAGGAGGAAGCAACCCACATGCCCACAGATGGACGGAGTAAAGTGTGGCATGTACTTACCGTGGAATGATATCCAGCCTTTGAAAAGGAAGAAGATTGTGACACGGGCCACAGCACGGATGAACCTTGAGGGCATGACGCTGAGTAAAGTAAGCCAGACACAAACAGACAAATACTACACGGGTCCATTTTTGAGTTGTCTAAAGTGGTCACAGTCACAGAGACAGGAAGAGGAGCAGTGGGTGCTGCAGGCTGGGGTCGGGGGAGTCACGGAGAGTGGGAGGTTTTCCGGTGCAGTGTTTCTATCTGGAATGATGGAGAAGTCCTAGCAATGACGGGGAAATAGCTGCACAACACTGTGGATGTACTTCATGCTCCTGAACTGTACACTTCAAAATGGTTAAGATGGAAAAGTCTGGTATGTGTATTTTACCACAATTAAAAATGAAAATCTTAAAAAAAAAAAAAAAAAGTTCAAGTCTGGAAATAGCAAAACCTCACAGGAGGCGGCATATTACTGCTTCCTCCTTGCTTCCCAGGAAACGAGTGGCACAGCCAGGAACCTCATCACCAAGGCACAAATCCTGGGGGACATCCCAGACTTGCCACTCTTTCTCACCCCTTAAACCCAGCAATAACAAGACCCAGCATCCTCCCCACCCTTATGGCCACACTGGCAGCCCTCGGTCCTGGAGAGCCACCTCACCCTCCCCAGCCCTCCCAGCAGCCCCATTCCTCCCACTCTCTGCCCAGGGATCATATTGAAGCCCATTTCTGTGATGCTACGCTCTCCCCTGGGTCCACCGTGCTCAGGGCTGGATTTTACAAACATCAGGAATTCATGTGTGACCTTCAGAATTTCAGCCATGGCCATTGCGGTGGCAGGTCCTTCAGGAGACTTGACATAGCCACCACTACCAGAACTCCTGGTCACTGACATCTTTCCCTAATTCGACTCACTTTCATCCAATTAAGCTCACTTTAGAAGAAACCTTCACATTGCTAATATAAATGGAAAACCAACACTGGGGCCACCAGAGAAAGTCATAATGTATATAAAGAAATGCCACTGAAACAAAACAAGGTTTACGAGCATCTAGCCAGGCACTCTGGCTGTCCTCAGCTCTGGGCTAACACTCATCTCCTTTTGTGAAAAACACAGATGAACAAGTGGTAAGAGATCATCAGAAATCTTGAAGAAGGAGTGAAAGGAAATAACTTTCTGCATTTTTAACTCAATTCCGTTCTAACATAACCCTGACATCCCACCTAAACCGTCTTAGGAATGCCCAGTAGAATGTGCCTCAGAACTTGGGACACACTGAACTTTAGCAAGAACTGCAAATAGGTTTCAACTTCCCTGCCCACTCCAACCAGTTGGTGGTGACTTCCTGGGGCCTCAGTCGATGACCGACGTCTGCCACAAACACAGGATGGGGGCTGCAGAGCATCTGCCACACACTGACATCTCCAAACTACAGCATCCCAATTTCCAAAAGATTTCCGTGATCTGACCAGCCGTCCTCTCCCAGCCCACATCTACCAACTCTCCCTATCCCAAAATGTTCACTAAGGCAACTTGTTTCAAATCATCTTCGCATCCATCCTTGCTGGCTCCTTCTCAAAACCCTGGGAGGCAAGGTGTGTGATTCTCAGTTTGCAGGTGGAAGGTGGGCAGGGCCCAAAGAGGTTAGGTGACTTGCCCAGAGTCATTCTGCTCGGCAATGACAGAGCTGCCGCACTGCCCAGGTCTCTTGACTTGAGACCCAACGCCTGCCTCCCTGCCAACCCACCAGAGGGGAAACTGATCCCTGGAACCATGTGAGCCTTGTCCCCATGACCTAAATGTATGGCTGAGTCAGGAGAAAGATGTTGACTTGTATTTGTCCTACAGTCCAGTCGGCCGCCCTCTCCCAGGACAGTGGCTGTACCATCAGCGTAGACACAACAAACTTTTAATAACTCTACACAGCTCCAACCAGAAGTGTATTTTTACTCTGGTGAGTCAGTCATCATTTGTCAATAGAGGCCAGTAAAGGAAAAGGCCCAGGGTCCATTTATAAACAGACTATAACCCCTGGAGACGGCCCAGGGGAAGCCAAACTGTCTAGCAATGCTCTTGTTTCTGCAAACAATGCCACAGAGCAGACAGGCTGCCAAGAGCTGTCTGGAAAATGGGTTGGCAGGATGAGCGTAAGGGCTTGGGGTACCCACAAGCAGATGGCATTGTGGCTGAGTGCATGGCCTCGGGCAGATGTAGGACCCCACTAGAAATGTGCTGGCAGGAGGGCACCTGTGCTGAGCGTCCTCACTTGTGCTGAGCATCCTCACCTGTGCTGAGCGTCCTCACCTGTGCTAGCCTCCTCACAGCTTCCTCACCTGTGAAATGGGTAAAGTGATTACCTGCCTCAGCAGCCTCTGTGAAGGATTAGAGAAGGCGATGGATATGGTTTGGCTGTGCCCTCACCTAAATCTCATCTTGAATGATAGTTCCCATAATCTCCTTGTGTTACGGGAGGGACCTAGTGGAAAGCGATTGAATCATGGGGGCAGTTACCTCCATGCTGTTCTCACCATAGTGAGTTTTCACAAGATCTGTCCGTTTTATAAGGGGCATTTCCCCCGCTCCCCGCTCCTTTGCTGGGCTCTTCTCCTTGCTGCCACTGTGTGAAGGAGGACTTGTTTGGTTCTGCTTCTGCCATGATTGTAAGTTTCCTCCTCAGCCCTGCAGAACTGTGAGTAAATTAAACCTCTTTTCTTTATAAATTACCCAGTCTTGGATATGTCTTTATTAGCTGTGTGAGAACTGACTGGTACAACGTCCCTAGGGAGCTCTCCTCACGTGTCATCTGTGATAGCAATGAGACTGCTGGCAGTGACTGTCATGATGGTGAGATTAGAAAGAGAGATTTCTTCTGTATTCCTTCCCCAACCATTAGCTGTGTTTGCTGAACACCTACCATGTGCCAGGCACTTTACTCTGTGTTGGGGGAGAAGGGGGGTGAAGCAAGTGCTTATGTAGCCCCCTAAAGAGTAAGAAATAGAGGAGCAGGAGGTTGGCCTCACAAGCATGCAATCTGGCAGAACCTACCAAAGCTAAAAGTGCATACACCAACTGACCCAGCACATTCTTCTCCAAATATATACCCAAGAGAAATGAGGGCTTATGTTCTCCAAGGAGGCATGTGCAAGAAAGTTCTTTACTCATAACAGATAACGAACTTTGAACAACCCAAGCATCTATCAATAGTCGGTACAGTGCCAGGTACAGTGGCTCACACCTGTAATCCCAGCACTTTGTGAAAGTGTGTGCTGCTTTGTATCTGTCTGGAGACTCACAAAGGTGGATGACTCTCTTGAGCTCAAAAGTTCAAGACCAGCCTTGGCAACATGGTGAAACCGCATCTGTACAAAACAATGCAAAAACTAACCAGGTGTGGCGGCATGCACCTGTAGTCCCAGCTACTCGGGGAGGCTGAGGTAGGAGGATGGCTTGAGCCTGGGAGGCAGAAGTTGCAGTCAGCCAAGATCACATAACTGCACTCTAGCCTGGGTGACAGAGTGGAGATCTTATCTCAAAACAAACAAAGAGTAAACGGAGAAACAAACTGTGGTCTATTTATACAGGGGAATACTGCACTGCAATAAAAAAGGAAAAACCACTGCTAGACACGCCACATGGACAAGCTTCACAATCACAATGTTGAGGGACAGAAGACAGACACAAAGGAGAACACATGGTATTCTCTTTCGGTCAAGAATGGAGAAAAACAATCTTTGGTGGTAGAAGTCAAAAGAACGGCTATCTCTAGGTTGGGGCAGGGGTGGATATCAACTGGAAAAAGGACACAAGGGAACTTTCAGGGAATGAATATATTCCATCCCATGACCTGAGCAGGGGTCATAAAAGTGTATACAAATGCAAAATGTTGCATATGTTGTACCTATATTTTTAAAAAACACTAAGGTTTAATCATAGAAATGTCAAGACTAGAACACATATCCGAGACTACCTAGTGATCCAAGGATTGCAAGCTCAAAAGTCTGCAAGGGCCAGGAAGATAACAAAAATGGCCCAAGCAGGCCAAACACAAGGCAATAGACGCTAAGTTGCTCAAGCAGCTCCCACGTATAAGATCTGCCTAGATACAGTGTATTTAAAAGTGTGGCTGAATCAAATAAAACTGCCAGAGCTTGGGTGCTCACACTCACAGGCTGTTAAGTCTTGAGTCCTCCGTATCCAACGCTTTGTTTCACAGAGGAGGGTGCTGGGCCCCAGAGACATCCACATATCTGACTAAATTGGTATAGCCGAGCAGGGTCACCCACCTGCACCAGTGGGAACAAGCCGGAGCTGGACTCTGATTGGCCCAAAATGAGTCATGTACCTGATGCACAGCCAATCGCTGTGGCCCAGGGGGTGGAGTCTGATACAGACCCTGCTTTAGATCCAGAGAAGTATCTAAGAGTGGGGCATCTTTCAAACGCTGTAAAATGGCAAGCGGGCTGAAGTGGAAAGACTCCAGTAGGGGAGGTTAACCCATATGGCCCCACTCATTCCTGGTTCCATTGGAAAGCCCTGAGACTTCCCAGGCATGTCCCTTAACCTCACTCTCTGCCTCAGCTTTTTTAATTAAATGCATAATGATATCAGTTTGGTGCAAACATAATTGCAATAATGGCAAAAACCACAAGTACGTTTGCACCAACCTGAAACTTGAGTGTTACCTGCTTGGCTACAGAAATTCCAGCTTACATCCTTATCCCCTAAGGTTTCCCAACTTGTGGAAACATATGGCTCCACAAATGTTGCTTGGTCAAATTAATCAATCCATCCATCATTCTTGACCATATCAAAGGGACACTGTGAGACAGAAATGGCACAAACATGAAAACACGTAGGGAGGTGATGAAAACGTACGAGCTGGAACAGGCTATCACAGGAACCAGCTGCTGGCAATGACGCTGAAGACATTTAAGAGTCAAATACCTGAACAAGAATGCAGCTTCTCTCTCCAGGGCACTGCAGGAGGCCAGCACAAAGCAGCTAGACCCACCCAACATCTGTCCACAGATGCCCCGTTTTCTAGCCACCAAATGAATTGTTCAACATGTGCTTTTAAGTGTAATGTTAACAGATGTATTTAGTCAGGACTCTTTGGGTTGAAGGTGACAAAAATGAAACAGAAAGTGGCTTAATCGAGCCTGCTTAAGCATTTATCAACTTCTTTAATCAAATATCAGGATTAAAGAATTTATCAAGTACTTTACTGAAATATCGGGAGCAGAGTGGGCGTTAGGGACTCAAATGTTGTTTCTCTCTCTCTCTCTCTCCCCTCTGTTTTTTTCCTCTTCACAAAACAAAAAAGGAAACACTAAACTGAGTCCCTCCTTCTACCAGACGCCACTGGAGAGAGTGGGAAAGGGGGAAAGGTTTCTCACAGGGGCCTCTCAGTCAGCTCCATCGCCTCCAACTTCCAGGCACCTCAATCACAGCCCCCAGGCCCCCTCCTGGGGAAGAGCCGGCCCGTGGGAAATAGCTGGGGCTGGACTCTGATTGTCCCAATATGAGTCATGTGCCTGACACAGGGCCAATTGCTGTGGCCCAGGGGTGGAGTCTGACACAGACACCCTGCGAGAGGAATCCCTGAGCTGCCAGCCCAAGTTATTTCTAGTACCTCCAGCAAGGACTCATGGCATTCGTTTTAGTTTCTACCTGTGTTGGGCCATTCTTGTATTGCTATGAAGAAATACCAGAGGCTGAGTAATTTATAAAGAAAAGATATTTAATTGGCTCATGGTTCTGCAGGCTGTACAGCAAGTGTGGCACTGACATCTGCTCGGTTTCTGGGGAGGCCTCAGGAAGCTTCCAATCAGGTGCAGCAGGAGAAGGTGTGTCAAATGGTGGGAGTGGGAGCAGGACGGTACGGGAGGTGCCACACACTTAACCAGATCTCACAAGAACTCACTCACCAAGCCATGATGGATCCACCCACAAGACGTAAACACTTCCAGCTAGGCCCCGTCTCTTGTTGGATAACAATCCCCATTGTTGGGTGGGGGATGAGATTTGGGTGAGGACAAATATCCAAACCATATCACTACCCACCTGCCTATGTGAGATCTTACATAGTTTCAGAAAGATGAGTAAATGGGGAATCAAGAAGAAAGCAGACGGAGGAGGAGAAAGGAGTAGGAAGGGAAAGAGGAGAAAGGAGGAGGAGGGAAAAGAGGAGGAAGGAGAGGAGAGGGAAAGGAGAAGAAAGACGAGTGAGGGGCAGGAGGAAAGAAGATGAGAAGGAGGAGGAGGGGAGAAGGAAGAAGAGGAAGAGGAGTGGGGATGTCAATGGGGTGGAAGGAGGGAGGAGGAGAAGGAAAGAGTAGGAGGAAGAAGGAGGAGGAGGAGCAAGGAGAAGGAAGGAGAGGAGTGAGAAGGAGGGGGAGGAGAAAGGAGGAGGAAGAAGAGGGGGAGAAAAGTGGAGAAGGAAGAAAAGGGGAGGAAGAAGATGGGAGGAAGAAGAGAAAGGAGGAGAAAAAAAAGAGGAGAGAGAAATAGAAGCTAGACAAGTACAGAAACAACCATTAAATTGTGCATAATAATTATTGTTTACAAGGCACTTTCCCATTCATCATCTTTCTGCTCCTTAACCACAACTGCAAGGTGGGACGGGGGTTTGGGGCCAAGATTGTTGTCTCTGCTCTACAGATGAGACAGACAGATTTCGGAGGGGTGAAGTGGCTTGCCTGTGGTCATGTGCCTTGTTAGATTATGGAGAAGAGGGAAAAGCCCCAGACTTTCTCACTGCCTCCTGCAGAACCCCATCCCGCCCAGTGCTGCTTCCCAAACATCAGCCATTCCAGTAAGCATGGTGCTTACTGGAGCACATGACACTGTTCCATTATTTCGTTAATATTTTCCTTTCAGTAATGGAAAGTTAGTATCACTTGATAAGGAGTATGTAACTAAAAAATAAACACAATAAAAACAAAGCAGTGTGATCAGACTCTAGCTAGACATCATTACCTGCCCAGGGCTCTGTGCTGCAGGCCTGGATCTGTCTGTTAAATGAGAAGATTAGCAGGTGCTGGACAGGCCCACACCAAACTCAGACTCTCCTTGATACAATCAGGAGGTATGGAAGCGAGTGGAAAGGGAAGAGCTTTCCCACTGGGTGCCTCAAGATAAGCAACACTGTATTTGTACGTCATGTAAAAATCAAATAGGAAAAAGCATGTTCATTGTAGTTAGTGCTTGGTTTAGGGCTATCCTTTACTGATGGTAGGGATGTCTGTTTTCCCTCCTCCTTAAGGACATAAAGTGCTTTTTGAAATACATGTGTTTGTATTTGCCGTTTTAAGAAAGGAGAATAAAATTATTATCCCTGTATGCTTAAAAAAAAAAAATCAGCTCCCCCTGCAAGGAAAAACATGGAAAAGCAAACCCAAAGGCTCCTTTCAATGAAATGAGAGACATCTGTGACCCTGAGTGGCTCTAAGGTACTGTGCATGAAGCTGGGAAGCAACTGGAAGAGACCTCCAAAACTATGTGTTGAGGGGATCCCCCACAAGCCCAAAGCCCCACTGTTGGTGTACTATACTCCTGCAGACCCTGGGAATGCCTGGGAGTTGGAAGAACCCCTTACTTTGGAAGGTGAGCTGAGACAGGGCTGAACGAAGAGGCAGCATGGGGGCAATTAGGCTACAGGTCCCTAACCAGACCTCAGTCGTACGTCATGCAGACAGGATATCTGTCTACCCCATCCCTTTTCAGGGGTCATGTCTGTTTTCTCTGGATATATTAAACTTAAGAGCCTAGCACAGGGTCTCCAGAGATCTTGAGCAAGGCTGGACTGCAAACATAATCGCAAAAGTCAGCATCCTAAAATGTAAGATCCCACCACCTCCTGCCCCGTTTACCCCCCGCGTGCTCAGTCACCCCAGGCTCGTATTCCCAGACAGGAGGCAGCAAGACCCATGCCAGGAGAAATGGAATGTACAGAGAGAGAGCTTTTGGAGGACTGCGAAACCTTCCATCCCCTAAAGGGAAGCCACCCATGTGCACACCTGCTCTCTGCTCATAACCCTTCCACATGACTCCGTGTGCTCAGCTTCAAAACTTGACTGTCCATTCGGGGTCTGCAACCCAAAAGTCAGAGAACACAAGCTAACATTTAAAAAATCCTCACAAACAGCAAAATCCAGAGCACTGGGAAAAAAATAAGACAGAGACTGGGTAATTTTTGAAGACAAAAGTTTAATTGACTCACAGTTCCACATGGCTGGGGAGGACTCAGGAAACTTCAATCATGGCAGAAGGCAAACGGGAAGCAAGGACCTTCTTCACCTGGGCGGCCGGAGAGAGAGGGCGACGGTGAGTGGGGAACTGCTGAAACTTTTAAACCACTGGATCTCGTGAGAACTCACTCACTACCCCAAGAAGAGCATGGGGAAACCATCCCCATGATCCATCACCTCCTACGAGATACCCCCCTTGACACGTGGGGATTACAGCTTGAGATGAGATTAGGGTGGGGACACGGAGCCAAGCCATGTGAACGACCATATGGGAAAGTCTGCACTAGTGAGAAATATTCGAGAAAAATGGGTGGCAGTGATGGCAGGGGGTGTTCCGGGCAAGGGGCGAGCGTGCAAAGTCTTAGAGTTTAGGGAAGGACCAACAAGTGTGAGGAGCCGAATGAAGGTCAGTATGGTGACTTACATTTCTCAAAAGCAGGTGGGGGCAGGGAGAAACAAGGCACCTCTCACCTGGAAATGGGCTCTCTGGCTTATACCCTAGTAACCAATGCACCTCGTGAGTGAAGAAAAGAGAGATTTTGGCTTCTGACTCACAGGAGGGAGCTGGATAAAGAGGGAAAGCTGATTGGGGTTCCCTTCTGACCAGGAGCAAGAGTGTCCCTGGAAAAGCATCTCCCTCCCCTGGCTGTTCGTGCCCCTCCTTCCTGCCGAGGCTCAGTCACAACGAAACTGGCTTCCAGCCCTGCAACATCTGTGCCTTGTAACTGTGGATCCAGACAGAAAATGCATGTGGGTATCAGGTATGCCCAGAGAATGGAGTTATGTGCAGGGGTGAGAGGATTTATTCCAAGGTAGGAAAAGGGAGATATTAAGCCTATCAACATTTAAAATAAATTATTCTAATAGACTTGATTGTATGAAATATTTTTCCTACATAATCCTTGAGAATTCATATTTTGTATTAATGCAAGAATGCAGTCAGAAAAATCCAAAGTATGGGCTATGCCACATGATAAATGGCTTGTTTCCTTAGTAAATAAATTGTAGTGAGGAGGGGTTGGGGAGGGTGTGGAGAAGAAAAAAGAGGAAGGAGAAGGATGGGGGAGGAGGAGGAGGGAAGGAGAGGAGAGGAACCATGGATTAAAATCAATCTCCTCCCCAACCTACATCTTTCTCTTGTGCTGGATGCTTCCTGCCCTTGAATATCAGACTCCAAGTTCTTCAGCTTTGGGAGTTGGACTGGCTTCCTTGCTTCTCAGCTTGCAAGTGGCCTACTGTGGAACCTCGTGATCATGAGGAAGGGAAAGGGGAAGACCTGGAAGAGAATGGATCTCAAGAGAATGACCCTATCTCTAAGCCTTGAACACAATCCCAGAATCCAACCTTGGCCCCACTGCTGCAGCCACAGAGTCCTGCTTCACTAGACAGTGAGCCCATCAGCAATGACCTATGTGAACAGATGATCAGAGGACCTGCCCATCTGTTTGCCTGGCACAAGACCTTGGGTCGCCATACGAATTGGGATTAGCAGGCATTGATAATGCTGAAGCCTTATCACCTTGGTGAGTAAGATTAGAAGTTATATTTAATAAACTCAGAATAAAATGTATTCCTGCCAAACAAACAATAAAAGCAATCTCAGTGAGACCGCAACAAAATGCAATATACAGCCCTTGACTCAAATAAGCCAATTGTTAAAAAACAAAATTGTGAGAAAATAGAGGAAATTTAATACCTGGCAGGGTATTGTGTGACACTGGAGAGGTCTTGTCAGTTTGTGATAAGGGTATTGTGGAATTTTTCAGAATCATTCTTTACGTTTTAGAGATATACCCTAAAATATTGTAAGGAGAATAATCTGTGGTCCAAATTCATTCTGAAATCAGCAGGATTAGCACTGCACTGATACTTGCTGAAGCTCTGTGAGGTCAGGGAGGCACTCTCTACTCTTGTGTTTTAAACTTTTCATCGTAAAAAGTTCAAAATAACTCAGATTTTATGAACAAATAAAATCTGTTTTATTAGACGTCCTGTGTAAGTTATATTCCTCTAAAATGTGGGGGAGTCTAGTCCTCAGAAATGTTTTCCAGGTTGCAATTCTCTGGACAGAGTCATTGGTTCCATGGAAAGGAGCTTGCATAGTCTTGCCTCACCCAGCCAATGAGATGACTCCTGGCCCCCAAAGGCTGTTCACCCAGCCAATGAGATGGCTCCTGGCCCCAAAGGCTGTTCACCCAGCCAATGAGATGGCTCCTGGCCCCAAAGGCTGTTCACCCAGCCAATGAGATGGCTCCTGGCCCCAAAGGCTGTTCACCCAGCCAATGAGATGGCTCCTGGCCCCAAAGGCTGTTCACCCAGCCAATGAGATGGCTCCTGGCCCCAAAGGCTGAATTGGAGGAGTGCCCTGACAGGGCTTCAAAGAGAGTGAGTCTTGCCTATATCACAGTCCACTGAGAATTCACAGTTCTCTAATTGTGAACCAAATATGAACCTTTTTTCGACTTGGGAGCTCATTTATGCTTGGCAAAAGGCACCATCTCATTTCAAAGCCGGGAAGGAAAGACTTTAAACTCCTTGGACATCAAATAGCTTTTGAAACAATGTTCTGACGAGTTAAGAGCACATGGGATCAGAAACATATGGATTAAATTCCCCCTAAAATCCACATGAGTTTAAAAACAAAAGGGAAAGGGGCTTGGCAAATGTCTTTCCAGTTTTATCAAATCCCAAGCATGTTAAAAACAGTGTGAGATGGTCAGTGAGTCCAAAAAGCAGATGAATTCATCCAGTGCTAATCGCAGGGCTAAGGAAAAGATCCAACTGAACAAGTTCGGAACACCACGGCTGGATAGGTATTAGTTTCTCACTCTATCCAACAAGCACAGGTCTTCCTCCAACATGCCAAAAGCTGCGAACTGGAAACTACAGCTAACGTTGCCATGATGTGGTTCTGGTCTTTGTAGCCACCATTGTTCTTCTTGGAGACATGTAACTGCATTACAGGAAATTGCAAAAGGCAGCATTTCCATGTGACTCTGGCCTCCACCTGCAATTAGAGACTCCCTCCAAAATTCTTCCTGCAGCTGTGTAAGGGAAACCAAAATGGCTCCCACCAAAAGAAAGTAACATCTTCTTCTGTGCACCAGAGATGAGGCCCCAACTCAGCCTCTGAACAAAGCAAAGCATGTGCCCTTTTAGATTCAAAGTTTGGACTCTTGAAGGGGTGTGTGTGGTCAGGCGTGTTTCAATGGTAGCATCTCTAAGTTCAAATGGCAGAGATCCACAGCAGGTCATGACTGAAAGTTTTGGCCATCACTGAAGCCAACTCCCATTTAGTAGGTGAGGAAATAAGGCCCAGAGAGCACAGGGGCCTGCTGGGGGTCACCCAGTGAGATGAACAGTGGCCATGCGGGTGACCGGATTCATGATTCCCAATCCCCAGGCCACACGTAGGCTGGATATCAGGAGCACGCGCTGCACAACTCCAGTGCAACATTCTAGAGCACGACTTCGAGAATCTCTGTGGATGGTGCACCTGGCGTTGTGCAAAAGAAAAAAAAAAATGCAGTGGTGGGGCCAGGTGCGGTGGCTCATGCCTGTAATCCCAGCACTTTGGGAGGCCGAGGTGGGTGGATCACCTGAGATCAGGAGTCTGAGACCAGCCTGGCCAACCTGGTGAAACTCCGATTCTACTAATAATACAAAAATTAGCTGGGTATGCTGTCAGGCACCTGTAATCCCAGCTATTTGGGAGGCCAAGGCAGGAGAATCACTGGAACTCAGGAGGCAGAGGTTGCAGTGAGTGGAGATCGCACCATTGCACTCCAGCCTGGGTGATAGAGCTAGACTCCGTCTCAAAAAAAAAAAAAAAAAAAAAAATGCACGGGTGGCCAACGCTTTTCTAGAATCAATGCCAACTTTCACCTCTGTCTTTGTCTGTGCTATCTGAATGGCAGCAGCATTCTAACCCTCTGTGCTGAGAACCTGCCACTGAGATATTCCTTGAGAATGGACTCTGGTGCCAAACTGCCTGGGCCTGCCTCCCAGCTCTACCACTTAGAGCTGCGTGAGGTGTGACAAACAACTCCACCTCTCTGTGGTCCAGTCACCCCATCTGTAAAATGAGGATGGTAGCAATTCCTGCCAGAGGCTTGCAGGAAGAATTGCCAGAGTTTGTACACGTCAGGCTCTGAGCACTCAATTGGTGCTTGCTGTTTTTCTGATGATATGCCAGGCACTGCAGATACATGACTTCATCCCATTTAACCCTCACCGCCACCTCGGTGTCATTAGCTCCTTTAAGGGATGAGAAATCAGAGACTCCAAGAGGCTGAATAACTTACTAGCAAGTAGCAATGCCAGATTGCCGGTCCAAATGGGTGTGGCTCCAGGGCGACTTCAAACCCCAAAGGCCTGTTAGCTTCTTCAAGGCACACACTTGGTAAGGAGGAGCCACGCTTCCAGCTCAGCCCCTCTACTGGCTCTCAGAGCAGTGAGCAGCCACACAGCCAAACACTATCCCCTGTTCCAGTCCAGAACTCTGTGTTCCTCTTAGCTAAACACGGCACAGGGGTGAGGGGAGGGGAGATTCCCCACCCAGCACATAGGCGAGAGCCCTGTTTCTGTGTCCTCCCAACTATGTAGCCTTGAGCCAGTGACTTCACTGAGCCTCAGTTCCCTCATCTGTAGAATGGGCCTAATGTTAGCGCTTACCTCACAGAGTTGAAAGAAATAAATGACAGAAGACCTGTCAGCTCTCACTTGGCAGGGTTCCCAGCACATGCTAATTGCCGGGTAATTGTAAATGCTCATGACTATGTGGTCTCTCGGGCATGCTCCAGCCTCCACCCCCAGAAGTACAAAATTTCTCCATAACATGGAGTCCGGCAACCTTGGAGTTCTGTCTGCAAATCATCTCCACTGCATGCCTTCATAACCAGCTTCCTGTGCACCAGAACCAGTCCAGGATTGGGGCACGGAGACCAGTGTTCCTGTTCCCTGGGCATCTCCACAGACATCTTTGGGAGTATCTTCATGGGCGTGCCAGGTGTCTGGCAATTGTTATGTCTGGGAATGTGCAGGTGACTGCATCTAGTCACACTTCGAGATCTGAGACCAACGAATCATTGTCACCAAGGATGGGGTCACATTGATGGGTCATGTTTTCTGTCCAGTCTGATGGATACAGACTTAGCCCACCTCCACCTCAGTTTTTCCATCTGCAAAGCAGAGCCAATAATACCTACTTCTAAAGGGCGGCATCAAAAATCTAGCAAGCACCCAATCCCTTCCATTCCCACAGCCCGACGCCCTCCCTCAATCCCCAGTGCAGCCTCCCAGGAAAAGCCAAGAACACTGCAGGTTCAGAGCACGAGCAGTAGGCACTGGGATGAGGCTATCCCCCTGGGATCACTGAAGATGAAAAGAATTGCTTTGCTATGTCAAGATCACAAACATATTACATGTTTAAACCCAAAGAGTGGGGGACTGGACCCTTTGAAGCCAACGTAAATACAACTGCTTAACAGCTTCTTTTAACTACCCAATGGGAACCGAGTTGTTTAAATGGATTCATGTTGCCAGCAATCTCTTTTTGCAACATCGTATTTGTTAGAAATCAGGATTTTACTTAACTAAATGTCTTGTGGTTGCCTCCACTTTGTTTCTTAACGGGGTTCTCTTTATGTGAGTTTTCTTTGGCTTCTCAATAGAAGAATAACAGATTCCTTTTGAAGTTTTTTATTGATGAATGAGCCGCTATAAATAACCCTTCATGGCAGCCACCCGATCTCTGAAGTTTACTCTGGAATAATGGTAGCAGTGGGAATGAAGGGCAATTTACAGCAGCATGTCATGAAATAGTTTAATGGGCTTCATACTGTTTAACTTAATCTTTACAGATGTAAAAACAGAAATACAATTATTTTAACAACTATTATTACATATTGCTTTGCTAATGAAAACAAAGGCTTGGGAAGCACTGGGAGACACTGACTCAAGATCTTAGAGGATGGTTTTAAAACAGAGAGGAGGGGAGGGGAGAGTGCCGGGAGGCTGGCAGGGATCTCCTCCATTTGAGGTTAGATCAAGTCAAAGATAGGGTCAAAGATAAATCCCTCTAAAAGTCTCTTTCTGCCCCCTAGTTTTGCCATACACAGGGACACACACGTGTGCACACACACACACACTCAAACACACAAACCACACACGTCATAATCATGTGGCCGTGCAGAGGGCAGTGTCTCTGGCCTGACTTCAAGCTCAGCTCTGTGATATAAATCATGGGCCCCATGGAGAATTTCTGTTGCCGGGAAAGACTGCCACTTGCTCCTAATGGAGCTTAAAGGACTTTTGCTATTTCTCACAGTCCCCAGCGGCCACCTCCCCTCCTTGTTCCCTCCTCGTCACAACCTCAGCCTCTTGAGGGCATCCTCTTGCCAAAGGGGAAAGGGACACAACTCTCCTGAAATCCTCTAAATCCAGAGGTTGGATCTGCAGTTTGAAAGTTTTCCCCTGTCCCTCCAGGAAGCTGTGGAGATAAAAACCAAGGTCCTGAGTCTCGTCCATGGCGGTGTAAGTACTGCCCCTACTCTGATTCTTCAGGGAGGTCCTCCAGACTCATCTGGTTAGCATTTTCATAGGAGCTTCAGCCTAAACCCACTGATTTTGTGTCTTGGGGGAGTTCATTTCTCCCCACTGTCCCTCAGTGAGGTTCTCGCCAGTAAAACTAGGAGGTTGTCTGAATTCGGAATCACATTAAAAAAACAAGTGAATAAATTTTAGTAATATGTTTTATTTAACCCCCACATATCCAAAATACTATCAGCCAGGCGTGGTGGCTCACACCTGTAATCCCAGCACTTTGGGAGGCCGAGGTGGGTAGATCATCAAGGCCAAGAGTTCGAAACCAGCCTCACCGATATGGTGAAACCCTGTCTCTGCTAAAAATACAAAATTAGCTGGACATGGTGGTGGGAGCATGTAGTCCCAGCTACTTGGGAGGCTGAGAGAGGAGAACTGTTTGAACCCCCGGAGTCAGAGGTGGCAGTGAGCCGAGATCGCACCACTGTACTCCAGCCTGGATGACAGAACAAGATTCTGTCTCAAACAAACAAATAAGCAAGCAAAAACACCAAAATGCTATCATTTCATCATGTAATTTAATTTAATAAATAATGGCTACTTCACTTTTTTGGGGGGGTTTCAAAATCCGGGTCATCATTCGTGCTCACAGCACATCTCGGCTTAGACTGGCCGCGGGTCACGTGCTCAAGAAGCATGTCCAGCGGCTCCTGCATCGGACAGCCAGGCTTCTGTCCCCCCCTTGGGATGCCCTTTCATGAGCTGTTACAGAATTCTGCAGCTCTTCACGGACTTGTCACAATGGCAATAAGATAATCATTTGCTCATTAATATGTTTTGCATCTGTCTGTCCCCTCCCCTCCCTGCTACTCTTGAGCTCTATGGAGGCAGAGTTTTATTCTGTTTGCTGCTCCCATTTTTTTTCTACAGCGTCTAGCCTAGTGCCTGCCACACAGTGGGCACCCCAAAACTACTTGCTAAGGGATGAATTTTTCCCTTATTGCTGACTCTCTTGGTGGCTTGAAAGTCCCCAGCTGATCACAAGCAAACGCTTGGAGCATAACAGACAATTAATGCTTGTGGAATGGACGTGAAATCTTGTGAACATGCCCTCTTCCTCTCCATGTTTTCTTCCTGCTCCTGAAGGCTTCTTCTGTGCAGAGGCGCCCTCACCCCTTTACTCACTCAGCTCTGGAGGGGAGGGTGTGGTGAGGCTGATGGGATTCATAAATGATAGTAGAATTAATGGGAAATTGGGACCCAGCCTGGCTCTTCTGGCAATGGGGAAATTCTATGTTGCTCTTTGTGCACTGGGTTTTAGAAGGAGCTGTCCACGTCCACCCTAATAATGGGTGGGGGCTTCATGGTCCCAGGCTGCTGTGGCTGCACGCATGAGTCTATTGCTCACCATGAATCTAAGCCACTGGCTCCAAACTGAGCTTTCATAACAAAAGTTTTTGATTCTCTTTGCCTAAGTCTGTCATTTCTGAAGTGGTTCCGAATTCAGACAACCTCCTAGTTTTACTAGAGAGAACCTCACTGAGGGACAGTCTTTGGAGGCAAGACCTCACAAAGAGGGATTATACAAGGTTTCTCAAACCTCAGTACTGGTAACATTTTGAACCAGATAATTTTCTGCTGTGAGGAGCTGTCCTGTGCTTTGTAGGGTGACAGTGGCATCCCTCTGACAGTCGTGACAACCAAAACTGGCTTTAGACACTGCCAACTGCCCTCAGTTGAGGACCACTGTACTAAAGCAGTGCTGGAGTCTATGAGATTAATGGCTTCCACCCATGACTGTGCACCAGGATCACCAGGTAAGCGTGCACCCAACCTCAGGCCAAATACTTCAGAATCTCTGAGGGCAGGGTCCACATATCACATTTCGCTAAGTTCCCTAGATGGCTGTGATATGCTGGGCAGACCAAGGACTTTGGTGTAGGAAGCTGTTTGATAAGAGGGCGTTTCCTTGCCTGTCTCTTTCGCTTTATGAGGTGAGCCCATAAGCATTGGCCCTGTGTTCCTAATACTTTCATGCCTGGTTAGATGATACAGAAAAGTGGCTAAGAACTTTAAAGATAGGCACAGCTACCTGGTATGACACTTTGCCAAGGACTGGCTTTTCCACCTGGAGAAACTCAGTAGAACACCACTAGTAAAGTAGAAACGATAGTACTTACCCCCCTAGGATTGCTTGAAGATTAAAGAGAACATGCATATAAAGACCTCGGCACAGAGCTTGACACATGACCATCGTCATCACCATCACCATCACCACCCTCTCATCACCGTCATTATCACCACCACCACCACCATCATCATCACTACCATCGCCATTAATATCATCACCACCAGCAGTGTTATCACCATCCTCTGTCACCGTCATCATCATCACTGTCAGCAGCATCACCATCACCATCATGGCGTCGCCGTCATTATCATCCTCATCCTCATCCCCATCATCATCATCATCACCTGCAGCATCAGCATCCTCATCATCACCATCACCGCCCCTTTGTTGACTGTCTCCCCTACTGAAAGTGCTGTGTGGGCAAGGCCTGTGTGTCATTCACAGATGTATCCCCCATACTCCGTTGGGTTCCTGGCATCTGGCCATTATTCAATAAGAATAAACTATCACTGTTTTTCACACATTGTGTGTACTAATGTTCAACGCAAGTTTTGTTTCATCTCCTCACTCAACAACTGCACACTGAGAGCCTTGCAGAGAACATGTCCTGGCCATGAAGATGCTTCAGGCCCTGCTGAAGTCTTCCTGGAAGAAACAAATGTACAAGTGACTTCTACTAATTCTTTAGGTTTGGGTTAGAAACACTTCTCTATAGTGTGACTATGGAGTAATTCTCCATAGAGTAAGTAGCCATCCCAGCTTATCCGGGACAAAAGTGTTTCCTGGGACCCAGACTTTCAGTAATAACTTGGGAAAGTCTCGGGCAAACTGGGATGAGTTGGTCTCTCTACTTCTTTGGCTTCTAAGGATGGGGGTAAGGAGCCCCCATGCCATAGAAGGCTGCTTCGAACAACAGGAAGTGTGTAGTGCAGTGGTTAAAGGCATTGCTTCAGAGCCAGCGAGCCCAAATCCAGACTCTAGCTCTGCCACTTACTAGCTATGGGAACTTGGGCAAATAACTAAGCTCTTTAAACCTCTGTTACCTTATCCATCTATAAGTAAGGGAAAACAATAGTTCCTGACAGGGGAAAAGTAAATGAGTTAATACCGTGTACATGTAAAGTGCTTAGGACAATCCAAGCAGAGGCCAAGTCATCAGAAAACATTAAAATTACTATTAGCCTCTCATATATCTTATCATTCTTATTGGCTTAATTTTACTGCAAACTCTCCTTCATTTACACAGAAGGTGTTTATATTAAGGGATGCACACAGCTTACAGAATCTTTGCAAAACTTACAAAACAGATTTGAGGCTGAGCTTCCAGGGGTGACTCCCTGCATTCTACTGCAGAAATAAGGACCAAGGAAACTGCTGGCTCTTCTAGGATCAGAAGCCTTCAAATCACACACAAAGTGGCTGCCACAGCCTTTGGCCCCTGGGCCACCTCCCACGGTCCACAGCAGCAAAACCAGCAAAGCGTACCTTCCTCTTTCTCACCTGTCTCCCTGAGAAATCCAAGGCTCACTCCTGCATGTCTGAGTGCTTGACTCCAGACGGCTAGCACACAGAGACAATCAGGGCTTTCTTCCTACCTGATTGTCTCTGTGTGTCTCCTGCCAGTTTCTAATGGATTCACATTCTTTAAATTCTGCCTATTAGGAAGGTAGGATTTAAAGTATATGAATCTATTAGAAACTGAAGGGTGTTTAAAAGATTTTGAGTACCCATAAATGTCCAAATTGCCTTAGATGGTGCATGTCAATTTACTTCTCTCATTTTTTCCACCAGAATATGAACCCTTGAAGTCAGGACCTTGGTCTGGTTCATTAACATATTCCTAAGACATATCACAGCCTGGCAGTTAATGGCAATCACTATTTGTTAGATGAGAAATGACAAACTATGCTGATTACAAAGACCATTAGGTACAAGGCATGTTCCTCATCATGGAAAAATGTAAGCCACCGTCCTCCTCTGTGGGTATTCCTAAATGCATGCACTTCCTTTGCCCTGCACTGGAATGTGTTTTAACATTTGTGAAACTGTAGCATGTGCAGCGTGGAAGATGGTGTGAAGGAGAGCAAGGGTTGTAAAAGAAATTGACCTTGATTTTTGACTCAGCCTCTTCCTGTGTGCTACTCATGAAGTCCTGTGCCCCAGCCTCAATTTCTTATCTGTCAAATGGAGAGATCTAGCCAACCTCCTGGAGTTGTTGAAATGATTAAAAGATATGATGTATGGCAAAGATTGTGTGCTCAATCCTTCTCCCAAGAGTATGGATGAGGAGGTGAGGGTACAGGGCTTGTGTCATGTCAAACAGCTGAGCTGTTGCTTTGAGCCCTGAACCCACTTTTTTCTTCCTTCATGTCAAGCGGTTTTTCTGAATAATCCAGGGCACTTGACCTCAAGCCATTCCTTAATGATGTCAAAACCACTGGTTCCCAAAATCAGTTACACTGGAATCATTTCATGAGGTTTCTAAAACACCATCTGGGGTTGCAACACTGCTGCCAGCACTTTTTGAAGCTACTCCCCCTGCCACACACACACACACACACACACACACACACACACACACACACAATGATTTTAGTGCTTAGCCCACATTGAGACCCACTGGTCTACACAGACAACAGAAGTCACCCTTCTAACCGATAGCTATTTCTGTAATTTCAGGAAGGATAAAAGTCAACCCGAAAACAGTAGATTCTGGCCAGGCTTAGAGAGAGACGCCAGTATGGTTTCCCCCATGAGAATGATGGAGGGGGACAGCAAGGTCATTGACCGAACCTGCCAGCCAGGGGTCACTTGCCAGAAGCCTTTGTTCCCAATCCCTGGTGCCAGATGTCACAGCAGGAGGTCAGAATGAACCAGAGGACTGGGAGTGCTGCACCCTCAATTTCAGGACTAATTCTGAAACTGTCTAGCCACATGCCTTAAGAAAAGCCACCTAACCCTCTCTCAGTGTCCCCATGTGAGTGTGTGTCTGTAAGTGGAGAAAATGGTAGTGCTTGCCTTGCATGAAGGTGGTTAAAATAGAATGAGAAAGTGGATATGAAAATTCTGGGACAAAATAAGTCTCTTTCACCTCCCCATGCATTTCTTTGCACCTTCCTATGAATCTTCAATTATATCAAAATTAAAACTTTTAATAAATAAATCTTTTTCACTCACCTCTCTCCATTACCAAGCTGTCAGAAAGTAAAGTGAAAGAAGTGTCAATGCAGAGTTCTCTGTCCCTGGTACTCTGCAGTGCACTGCACAGGCAATGCTGAAAATGCAACTTGGTGATGGTCACGATGACAATGGTGGCAAGGTGGTGGTGATGATGATGATGATAATGATGGTAATGGTGATGATAATGGTGGTGGTGGTGATGATGATGATGGTAATGGTAATGGTGAGGGTGATGATGATGGCGATGATGATGGTGATGGTGATGATGGTGGTGGTGACGATGATGACGATGGTGATGGTGATGATTATAATAATGGTGGTGGTGATGCTGGTGGTAAGGGTGATGACGGTGGTAAGAGTCATGATGATGGTGGTGGTGGTGATGATGGTGATGGTGATTGTAACAATGGTGGTGGTGATGGTGAGGGTGGTGGTGGTGGTGATGATGATGGTGGTGATGGTGATTGTAACAATGGTGGTGGTGATGGTGAGGGTGATGGTGATTGTAACGATGGTGGTGGTGATGGTGAGGGTGATGGTGGTGGTGATGATGATGGTGGTGGTGGTGGTGAGGGTGATGACAGTGATGATGATGATGTTAACAGTGATGGTGCTGGTATTGATGGTAGTGGTGGTGATAACGATGATAGTGGAGATAATGATGATGATGATGGTGATGATGATGGTGACGGTAGTGGTGATGATAATGGTGATAATGCTGATGATGGTGGTGATGGTGATGATCACGATGATGGTGATGATTGTGGCGGTGGTAACTGTGGTAGCGTTAATGAAATAAAGACAACTTAGAGAAAGGTGATATGCCAAAAGAAATACCAATATAAATTGGAAATACCAAGCATACTCTCTTGGAGGTAATATTATTACAAGCAATTGTGGGGCCACAGGGTTATTCCCGTTTTACCACCTTTCTGAATGTTGCACATACCCTGAATGAACATATGTAACTTTTACAGTCGTATTTTATTGAAAGACAACTCTACACAGAATAAAGAAAAGTGTAGTTGAGGTCATAGAGAGATGCTGAGAGTCTACTCTGAGCAAATGAAACTTGTATATAAATACGCATAGAGGGAAAAAGAAGTGGTGGCTAACGCTGAGTATGTCTCCCAGCTACCCCTACAAATGCACCTGATGGCATTTATACCTCACTGCAGTGACTCTCAACTCTGGTTGCAGAATGAGTAGAACTGCCTAAGGAACTTTTAAAAATACACCTGTCTGGTTTCACCAGAGGCCAAGTGAATCAGGGTCTGAGGTCACGACACAGGTGCTGGGCGGATCCAAAACTCCCAGGTCATCCTTGGTGCAGAGCAGGTGGGAACCACAGCCTCATGGGTGTCTTCTCATCACATACGGATGCTGCAGTGAACACCTCCCAAAATGGCTGAGTCCGAAATGCAACACAGTGGACATACATTTGTTTCTCTTCTTTAGACACGGAGTGTCCATTATGGCGACACGAGGCTGCCCTCCCCCGTGACAGTGTCTCCCCCCACGTCCATCCCTGCACCACCACATCAGTCCATGCAGAATGTCCAGCGCACTCAGGGTTCCAGAAAGAGCCCTGGGCAGTGCCAGTGATGAATTATTCATCATTTACCCACCCATCATGCTCTCAAGATGGAGGCCGCAGTACCGACTCAAAGTCCAAAAATGTGGGAAAGTTTATTTATTTCTTCAAAACATTCCTGATTTGTAATGTGCTTTCTAAAAATGTTCTAGCTGACCAAGCCCTGCTATATTTAGCTACAGCATTGAAAAGAAATGCTCTTTACACTTTATAAGGCGGGGCTATGAAATGCATGTGTTTAGGGAAAACTGCTCCTCCAGGCTAGGCCCCCTCTCTCCCCAGGATAGGGGTGGAGCCCCCTGTTTTGGCTTATAGGAATGGTCTCAGTGCTGGGGGGCAGAAATAAAGAGTTGTATTCATTCCCAAGGCCCTTGAGTTCACAATGGCTAGACAGCCAGCCCTGGGAAGTCTCCTCTAGGCTCTTTCTACCCCTGGGCAAAGCAAAGAAGCACCAGAGGAATGTTGCTCTCCTCCAGCCTGTGAAAATCAGCTCGCCTGTGGTTTTCCTAAGATCCCCTGCCGTGTGTAGCAGCTTATTTTACTTTTGGTTTCGTGTTCAAACGGTTGGATCATCTCAAGAGAGGAAACATTGCAACAAAAAGATGAAATGGATCCCAGCCTGCCCGGGCAGGAGGACTGGAGAAGTCAGCCCCAGGAGCCTTCTATTCTCGACAGAATTCTCTAACATGAGCAACGCTGTTGGTTGGTCGTTTTGTTACTGAACAGAGAAGTCACGAATGGAGACTAGAGGCCACATCTGTATATAGCCGTAAGACCTAGCGTGTATTGAGTGTTTTCTGTGTGACAGATATTTTACAGATACCCGCTAATTTAACTCTGGCAAGGTCCCATGCAGGAGAAGAGATTATTATTCCTGTTTTACAGACAAGAACCACGGCAGGCTATTGTCATGAATGTGTAACCATCATTTAATTTATGCCTCATGACAGCTCTACGAAGCAGTTACTAATGTTATTTGTACCCATTCCAGAAGTTAAGGGACAGAAGGGTTAGGTCACTGTGCCAATGTTCACAGCAAGCAAGAGCTCAGCTGCGTTATTAGCCTCTGTCTGATGGGCTCTGAGACCACACTCTTATCCAGGTTAAGGAACCCTCTTCCGGGGCCACCCCACCCCGACTAGATCAATTACTGAGTGGTAAGGAATAAATAAGATGCAATTACAGCAATTGTTCCCATTGTTGGGTGTGTTGGGACGGACCTGGAAGAGGCGGATAGGAGATAGTGACCAGCTACCTGGGAGAGATGAGAAGTCAAGAGCCCTGGGTGGCGTGAGACTCATAATACTTCCTGCTGCTCATTGGGAAGGCATCAGCTGTTCCTTAGAGTTCATGCTGTTGAAGTCCACATGACCTCGTGAACTCCACGGTTTTTTCCTCACCCTTCCAACTGGGCTAGACACGGATACTGCCCTGGCTTGGAGACACCTTCCTTCGTCCCATCTTCCTCTGCACTGGGCTTGAGGATGCCCTTGCCAACATGTGGTCCACACATTCGAGAAGGGCAGGACAGCATCAGCCATATATCCCAGTGAAGTCTGGGTGCAGTGGCTCATGCCTGTAATCCCAGTGCTTTGCAAGGCGGAGGTGGGAGAGTCACCTGAGGTCAAGAGTTCGAGACCAGCCTGAGCAACATGCCAGACCCCTCTCTGCAAACATGAAAATTATAAGCCAAGTGTAATAGTGTGCATGTATGGTTCCACCTGCTCAGGAGGCTAAGGAAGGAGGCTGGCTTGAGCCCAGGATTTTGAGGCTAGTGAGCTATGATTACACCACTGCACTGCAATCCAGCCTGGGCAACAGAGTGAGATTCAGCCTCAAAACAAAAACAAATTAAAAAAAACAAAACAAAACAAAACAAAACATGACTACCGTGCAGAATCACAGGCAGTCCAGCAACTTCTCAGGCTCCAAGACATCCGGGCAGAGATGCATGGCCAGAGAAGGCCCTCTCCGGAGCTCAGTTCAGGCGCAGGCCCTGTCCATCTTAGAGTGTCCCAGATCAAGGCCTAACAGCCTGCTTCTCTTGGAAGCTTGCCAGATGGGAGATTCCAATCTTCTGGAACTCCAGAGGCAGCCGCCAGCATTGTCTGAGACATCCCATCCTTGGCTCTTGTACACCAAGGTGTGGTCAGGAGAGTGGCAACTTCCTGGCCCCAGTGGAAGGACCCCCACTGGGCTGGTCACAGTCAGCTTGCCAGCCGCTCCCTGGTCTACTCTCAGCCCTTTTCACCTCCTCTGCAGGTTGACCCCTATGAACGGCATTAGCTGGGCTCCCTTGTAGGCTCGGTTCCAGCAGATTTCAGCCCATCAGAGGTATCCAAAAAGGCTGGAAGTTAAAAGAGGAGAGGTGGGCTATTTCCCTTTCCTCCTGTCTGCTCCAGCACTGTGGCTCCTTTCCACTCCAGCTCTGAAGGTGGCGCCTGCTGCAGCGTGAGGGGGCTGGAGCGGGATGGAGCCGTTCTCACCCTTGCTAATCACTGGTGGTTTCCTTCACCCAGCCCACGCCTCCATAAATAGTCCTTCCGCCCCGATCCTTTTCATGGACTCATTTAAGTGGATTTCTATTTCCTGCCAGGACCCCGATTCTTGTACCTAATGGAAAAAACAGGTTGGGACAAAATCTTTGTCTCATTGCCTCCCCTCCTCCCTCACTGTGTGTGTAAAGACACCTGAGTTGACTGTGTCCCCCCAGATTTCATTTGCACCCCCGAGGTGGAGAGCCTGAGCTTGACTCTACATCTGGCCTATAAGCCACACATTTGATTTGCCCAGTGCAATTGGCATTTGGATGCCAATTTGAAGGGACAGAACTTCCCCCACCCCAGCTCAGCCCAAGCCCCACCAGTGCCCACTCCAGCGATCAGGCCCCACTCCAGGTCACTATAAACACTTATGGCCCCTGCCTGATCCCTGGAGTGGAGAACTCAGCATTGGGACCTCTGGATAACGACCAGCAGAGGAGAGAGCTTGCCATGTGGCTATCCAGGTATATTTTAAAAACTGCTTTAAATGTAGGTCAAAATAATCTTATTTTCACAACAAACTCATGCTCTTTATTTTTAATGACAAACTTTGTTTTTTATCATGTATGTTTTTCATTCTGTGAAACAACCTTTATTTTGTGGAAGCAAAACTTCAGCCACCATGAAGACAGGAAGGGCACAAAACTGTGGCTCTCCCCCAATTTTCTAATTCCCGGGTGCAGCTGGTTACCGGAAAGGTCACCCACTTCTGTGACGTTAACATTAACCTTCCAGTGCCTGGGCAGGCTGGCTCTGGCTTTCAGCGGTAACAATGATTATATGTGACTGATTCTTTAACACACACACAGGTGTATGCTCACCACTTTGAGTGAAATGGTCAAGACCACCATTCAAACAGGCACGAGTAAATCTGAAAATGACTAAACAGGTCCTTTCCAGGGACCTGTTTCGAAAATCTTATGGTTCATTGGAAACACAGCAGGCCACTGGCTTCTAGAAGAACCAGCAACTATATGAGGCCAGGCAGAGCAAGAGTCCTTTGTAAAGTTCTCTGTCCTTGTGAACAGAGGGGAAAAGTTCTCAAAGCTGGGATGTCTTCCATGGTTTTTAAATAAAATCTTTTTGTTTCACTACAATAACACAGAACAATAAAGTTACCCCCTGGTTTCTCTGTTACTACATAGAGAAACAAAGCTATTAAAGCAATATAGAAATTATATCTATTTTTTAAAACTATATAGAAAAGCAAAATCTTTCAAATATTAACAATACTTGGGTTAATGTGAAAGTTCTCAGTACTTGATCTGAGTCTGTGAGCATTCATGTACACAGAACAAATACACACACACCCTACACATTCATGTAGACATATGTATGCATATACACATATAAATATATACATATGTATACACAGTTATTATACATGTACCTGCCATATCCTCATTACGATCAGTGCATGCGCGCGCATGTGTGTGTGTGTGTGTGTGTGTGTGTGTGTAATCAGGGCTTGAACCAAAAATCATTTACAGGAGACAGATTTGTTCCCTTTGTTTAGATGAGAGCAGAGAGGTATTCCTTCAGATTGCGTAAGAGTCCAATGATAAGCTTGCTTCTGGCTCACCCTAATCATAGCTGAGATTTTGTTTTAATTAAGAGCAGAAACTATTGACCTTATTAAGCCATAATTTTGAGCCAACGATTAAATCTGGATCAATAGAACAGCTATTCAGATTGGTAAGAGCCAAAGTTCCTCTTTTTGGGTTTGGGAGGAGGGAGTACACATGAAATTATACAGATTATATAAAAACAACCTCACTATCCATTTCTCTTAGCTTTCCTAAACCAGATGAAAGTGGAGATTAAGTAGAATTTCTCTTTATACATGTATAAACACAAAAGTGGATACATCTGCATTTTTCTGTGTCATAAAAATAATGTTTGTACAATACTTTTTAGAATGGTAACTTTAAAATATGATCCTTTTAAAATTGCAGTATCAAATTATTGGCTTCTTCAAAACTTAGCCACCACAAATTAACAAAACCCCCCCAAGACAGAATATCAAACACAACAAAAAGATTAAAAACCGATTCAATACAGCAGATTTACTCATCGTGCTTTGATATCCAGGCGGCTTCGAGAGCTGACATCCTCTCCACTCCTTCCCCTCCATCTGTGTGTTTACTCCTCGGATGCCAGAGCCTCCTGAGATGCTAACATGACTCCCAAATATAATCCCAGTCTCCTCTTTCTTATTACGCTGTTTGTTTATTTCCCTCCAGTAATCCACTGAACCAGTCACTGAGAGGTTAATGAAAAAACAACTTTATTCACAGAGGCTGAGAGTTTGGGAAAACAAAATATCCAGTGACAGCCCTTCCACCACATTTTCAGTTAATCACAGTGAGCCTGGATCTCAGCAATGACATCTCCTGGAAGTTCTTCCAATCAAGGCTGGACTGCAGTTTCCCAGAGTCTTCCCACTGGCCGGGGTGGAACCCGGCTGTGGAAGCCTGCTTCAGCATGGCTATGAGAATGAATTTTCCAAAAGTCACCTCTGTGTCTATGAATTATTCAGTGACTCTGCCAGCCTACAATGTCCTTTTCAACACACTGACCAACAGGCCTGCTGGATTCAAAGTTTGTCATCATTTTTAGATAAGTCCTGGAAACCATTTTAAAGGCTATCTGAAAGACCTCCCTCCCAGCCTACTTCCAAGAATGTGTGACTATGTGTGTCTTTCTCACATGACATAAAATAAAAGTTACTTGGATGTTCAGAAAATTGCATTTCAGGACCTCAAAGATAACCCAGCTAGAGATGCCGTAGAGGCTGGGTGCCTCTCCCCCAGAGTTGCAAGCTGAACTTGGCTGTGAACATCTCAATGTGCTTCATTAGATTTTTGTTGCAGGCCTCTGCTTCCCTACCCTGACTGCCAGTTACCTCTTTAAGGTGTTGATTTAGCATCAGCCTCCCAGACTGCCAGGCAGGGCTGGAGGGAGGAGCGTGCAGCAGAAGGGGTACAGAGACTGGGAGTATCTGGGAGATTCCTGCCATCAAGACTCAGGTCCTCTGGGGCCCAGAGAAGCCCCTTCCAGCGTACACCAGCAGGTCCCCTATTCTGTCCGCCACATTCATCCCTCTCTCTCTGCATATGCTTTTTGGTTGTTTCATCTAATTTTTTAGAAATGCAGTCCTTCATTATCTGATTCTGAAAAATATAGCAACAAACAAGACTGGATCTTAAAAAACAACATGGAAATCAAAACGCTGACACTGTCTGAGACATATCCCCCTCCCCCTCACACCCTTCCTCATGGTATCCCTTGAAATATTTTGATCCCTTAAAAACAAAAGCAAAAAGATAGGACGTCTGCTGTCTCGGTTACATTGCTGCACGTGTTTTGGCTAATGAGCTATCATAATGCAAGACTATGTTATATAGAGTGCACTTTCTTAATCAAAGTTGTTAATACAGGCGTTTTCAAAGGTCAATGCTTAGAGTCAAGTATGCAAAGAATAAAACATGTTTCTTTTACTACCCGGAAAGAAATTAAGAGAAAAATTCTCTGTTTAAAATAAAAGTGTTACTGCTCTGGGTGGTTTATCAGCTTCTATACCTTAACATTGGTCACAAATCCTCACCAGGCCCTACACCTCCCAGAAAACCTGAAAACCCGGGGTCACCCCCCAGCACCCCCACAACTTCAAGTCAGGGACAAACCCAATTGTGTCCACCCACCACACAGATGGGTTCAAAACCAACACCTGAGCCACATGGCAACAGCGAAGCAGTCGAAAGTCATACGGGGGGTCCCCCGGTCGAAGGACCACACTGCGTCCCAAGGCCTGCCTTGGGTGGTCTGCGGGCCCTCCGCAGGCCCTGGACGCACAGGACCTGTGGTGGGCGGCTGAAGACCACTCCATTAGGCAGGCCAAAGGTCAAGGAATCTCCCGCGGTAGAGGTCCCCACGATGCCCACGTGCAGTGGCCACGACCCCGCGGGGACCGGGTCTTTTAAGTCTCCGTAGCCGGGTTGTTGGGAAAAGTTTGCTTCGAGGAAGTCAGGCGAGCGCGCCCAGCTGCGCGCAATGATTGGTAACACTTTCCTGAACCCATAGGCCGACCCAGGCAAAGATCATTTTAAAATCCCCCGGCTGTTGGGAGCTGAGGCCTTTTGCACAGCGGAGCCTCAGGCCCGGCCAGGGAGAGAACCGCGTCATCGTTTGCTTTACTGGAAGTGGAGCGCCGTGTCGGCAAGCTGCAAGGGGAAATAGGAGAGGAAGGGGATCCCGAGCTGGTAAAAGCCGCCCTGGACGTGCGGGTCTAGCATCAGGGAAGCGTTGAAAGGCGGACGGAGGCTGGAGGAGGCGGCCAGGAGCGAGGCGCCCAGAAGGCCGCTGGGCCCCCGGCTCTGGCGCCCCCACGGAGCTCGTCCCCTGCAGCCGGCTTCTGGCCCTGCCTTCCCGCCAAGATGCTGTCTATGCTGAAGCTCTTGGACTTGTCGGAGCTCTTCGGAGAGCTTCGGGAGGCGGGGCGCACAGGGGACCCGGGCCGTCCCCCCGTGCGCGCTGGCTGGCCTACCGCCACGGCCGCTGCGCCCTGGACAGCGTCACCGGGGTCCTGGTCTGGGGACGCGGTCCCCGGCCAGTGGAGGGGCGCCGGCGGAGAGGGGCCATCCAGGTGAGGCGAGGGGCACGCGGGCGCCTCCCTCCAGGCGGGGGGATCGCTGGGCCGGAGCCCCTTTCCCCCGCTCGCCGTCTCCGGGTGCACCTCCGCGCCGCGCTCGTGAGTCTCCGCGCGGGGCCTCTTGGCCTCCGGGGCCCCGGGGGCCGGCTTGGGCTTCCTCTTCCGGCGCCGGTAGTTGCCGTTCTCAAACATGTCCAGGCAGCGGGGGTCCAGCGTCCAGTAGCTGCCCTTGCCCGGCCGCCCTTTCTCGCGGGGCACCTTGACGAAGCAGTCGTTGAGCGAGAGGTTGTGGCGGATGCTGTTCTGCCAGCCCTGCCGGTTGTCGTGGTAGAATGGGAAGCGGTCCATGATGAACTGGTAGATGCCGTTGAGAGTGACCCTCTGCTCGGGCGCGTCTTGGATCGCCATCGCGATGAGCGCGATGTAGCTGTAGGGAGGCTTCTGCGGGGTCTCGGCCCGGCCCGAGGCAGCCAGAGCCGCCGCAGGGGCGAAGGCCAGAGGCAGCCCGGGTCTCTCCGCGCCGTACAGATAGAGCATGGGCGAGGCGGCCAGGGCAGGCAGCCGGGGATCGAAGAGGTGGCTCATGGCAAGCGAGAGCCTGCGCTGCGCTCCCCGCGACGCAGGCGACCCGGGCGGCCTAGGCACAGCGCCCCTCGCCGCAAGGGCCCTCCTGGGGAGCCTGCCGTGCCTCTGCCTCTGGCTCCGCTGCTCTCCCCGGCCGCTCCGAGCTCTGTCCCTTCTTCATGGCTTTAAAAATGTTAAATAATTGTTGTAAGTTTGCTGTTATATGTTGACTTAGCGCTGGAAAATAAATTGTCTATGATAAACAGTCCTTGTGTTCTCAGCCCACCCACATTAATTAAAATTTCATTGCTGAAAAACTCCAAGCTTTTCCCCCTCCACGTGTCTTTTTGATACCAGCCAATCGGTTTTGGGGCTATTCCTTCATTTGTTTATAGAATTAGTCTGTTGATAAGTCCGCCCACCCAAGTTGAATCAAGCTGTGTTTATTTGGAAAAATTTCCGGGCACCCAATATATAAACGCACTGATCTGATGTTTGAAATATCACGTCCACCCCTTGACGCTGTAAGCACACACAGTCAGTGAGGCAGGATGTAGACCGGAGTGGCTGGAGCAGGGTCTGCTGAGGCAGGAAGGAGAGGTGGAGATGGGGGTGGGTATGCAGGGATGAGTTTTATGCTGGTCTGGGGGAGCCCCCACAACCCCAGGGCCTCCCACAAAAGGCCTTTTCTTTCTCCCACCCTTAACTGGAGATGTGGAGTTGCCACAGTCTAGGAAAATGCTTTCCGAGGTCCTAGGAACTTTTCAGATTGCGGCAGGAGGGTGTCTAAGAAGCCTGAGTGTCGGCTGGGAAGGGGATGCAGCCCTCCCTGGAAAAACAGGTGGCAGAGCCAGTAGGAGACTGCACTCTCTAGGGACCTGCTCTGCCACACCCTCCCTTCCAGGGATCCCTTAAAATCTAAGAGAAATGGACTTTGGGAGCCCAGCCTTTCTGCAAGGGAAGACCTAGGGCATGGGGACCTGAGGGAGAGCACCTGGTCTACAGCTCCATTGAGGATGATTTCAAATTAAACCCATTTGGAGAATCGGGGGTAAAACTAGGTCCTCCTGATGGGGCCAAGGTTGCAAGGGAGGAACACCATAAAAGGAGGCCGTGGCAGCTGGCGCGGGAGGCCTGGTATTTGTGAATGTGGGTCTCCAGCTTTATATTCTGGGCTTTCCTGTTTATAACAAGGAGGGGTTTATAACAACTTTACAAGTGCATGCAGCTGGCCCATGATTACATTAGGCATTTGGGAAGCCTGCTTGCTCTCCCCGCATCCACCCACCCTAGGGTGTATGCGGCCCCTACCCCCATCACATTTTACAATTTCCCACGTCACTGTTTGAATAAAAAATCCTGAATCATGCTGATTTCGAAGGAGGCTTCTCTTTCCCACTCCACCCGTTAGGGTAGGGGTAGAGGGTACCTAGTGTGACTAATTCCTGTTTATGATCTCCCCCTGAATATTAAAACACACACTCTCTCTCTCTCTCCACACACACACACACACACACACACACACACACACACACACACACACAGTCTGGGTAACTGGCGTCTCATTGAGTAAATCGCGTGAGCATGCCAAAGAGAGGAGGGAAGGGTGAAGATGGCAGGTGGGTGTGGAAATGGCCCAGTGCCGGTGGGCCAGGAAGGAGGAGAGGCACCAAGTGCACTCACAGGGGTGGCGGGAGTGTCTGTCGCTGCCGCACCCGGCTGGGGTCCCGGCTGGGGATGTGAGTGCCCAGATAGCCTCTGAACACAGAAACTTGGCGAGCATCCCACTTCAAAATGAGAAAACCAGAAATAACCCTTGTGTTTGGGGGTCCCGGCTACCCGACCCATGGAATAAGGAGATGGCAGGGAAACAGGTAAATTTAAAATACCAAAAAGGAAGTAGCAGTACGGGTGGAAAAACCGGTCTGGGTATCGGCAGTGCCTGTGGGAGCGACAGGCCAGGCCCTTGGGCACCCCGGCCCTCTCCGCGGCCCAGCTCCTCTAACGTGGGGCCCGCGGGCAGCCCGGCCGGGCCCGCCTAGATCCTGGGGGCGGACCTCTGCCAGGAGGGGCGGGGGCGTTGCCTTTTGGTGACTACTCGCTGTCACCCCGAGCACCCCTTTCAACCTTGGGGGTGAAGAAACCTCAATGCCCTCGCCTTTGCAACCCGCGGGCCCCACCGTCTCTGGGGTCACACAACCTCTTCGGGGCCGATTGCCACCAGCAAGCTCAAAGTTTGGATCCAGTTCCGTTTCCAGCCTTGGCTCTCGCTCCAACAAACCCAGACCAAGAGATAAACCGGTGTCACTATGCAACCCCTTCCCCCACCTTCGTACCCCACAGTCCCTTCTGGAGCTCCCCCTCGCGGCACCCGAAGTCCAGCCCGCACATCCCTTCCTCTACCGAAACGCCCGCCGTCCCGGCGCGTCTTCTAAACTCTAAGGCAAACCAGAGCTTGAATTTGTACAATAATAAACACTGCCCGATTTGGTAATGGGCGGGACGCGGGCGGAGACTCTCGCGGGTGGTGGGCGGGGCACCGATAGTAGAGGGAAAAAAGAGCGAGAAAGAGAGAGAGACTGGAGAGAGAGAGAGAAAAAAAAAAAACAACAACAACAAAAAACTCAAATGCCCACATCCTAGCCGTGGTTTGGAGACGCACACCCAGCCCCGCGCGTTTGCAGAAGTGTGCAAAGTCTCTGGGAGGTTTCAGCTGTAGGACTCCGGCATTGAGCCCCAGCCCGGTTCGGCGCGGGTTTGAATCCCCAGGCTCCGGGTGATTGCGGAGTTTGTAACCTGAGCCTAGGAGGGGCCTGTGTTAGAAGGAACCCCGCGCTGGGGCAATTTCCATATTTCCGGGGAGTGCACGCTTTAGCTCTCGGCGTCCGAGAGCGGATGCGCCCTCGTGCGGAAGCTCTGTTGGCTGAGGACGGAGCGAAGGCCTTGCGGGGGGCAGCGGAGCCTGGGAGATGGCCGGCTGGGCCTCCAGAACCAGTGTCCCGGAGAGCCAGATGGGGACACTGAACGTTCCCTGCAGATTCATAAGCCTCAGATCCAGGCAAGTTCGTCATCTGAGAAGTCAATTGGTGAGTGCTCACCTCCCAGCCTGCAGGAAAAGCCTGATATCTGGCCTGCCCCGGACGCTCCGGAAGGACTGGAGTTTCCAACTCTGAGGCTCGAGCAGAAAAGGGGTTCCCCGTGGGATGAGGGCAGACAGCCCCGCTCCCAGTCCTGGGACAAAGCACATGTGTGCTCCCCCAGGAAGGCAGTTGGGAGCCCAGGCACTGGTGATAAAAACGGCCTCAGATAAAAAGGCCGAGGGGGTGAGAGACAAGAGCTCCTCTCACTGCCCCCAAGCCATCCACTCACCCTTCCCCCACTGAAAGTAAAAAGTAGAAACCAGAGTTAACAGTAATCTGTATCACCTTTCCAAATGTCTGCATCACTTTTCCAAGAGACAGTTAACATATATATATAATGTGTGTGTGCTACATACATATATATGATTCAACCGCATGTGTAGCATGTTTGAGAAGAGCCCAGGTGAAAAGACGAAGGACTTAGCCTCTCACCTTACTGACAACCTAAAAACACTGGAGACAAAGATGATAATAATATTAATAACTAAAATGTATTGAGGCATTTCGCTCCTCACAGCAGCCCTAAGAAATAGAAACCTCCGTCGTTCTCATTTTGCAAACCAGGAAACTGAAGCCCTGTAAGTTAACCTGCCTCAGGTGTCCCATGAGGAAGTGCTCCAAAGCACAGAAAAACAATCATCTTATAATAGCACCAGCTGTGGACACTCAGGACCCAGTGGAAGTTCTCTTGCCAACCCTTACAACGTCTGTGAAAGGCAGGGGTGGCAGATTCACCCATTTGACAGACGATGAAACTGAGGTTCGGCATAGAACACCCCAAGACCCTGAAAATAGGAAATGGAGGCACAGGGATCACAGCCCATGTGATTGTCCTCCAAAAGTGGGTGCTCTGGGTTCTGACATGCTCAGATATTCAGAAGGGCTCAGAGGCAGAGAATGTCTGGAGTAGAAAGTGGGAGAGGGCCCCTCTAGAAAGGAGAGGCTGTGCAGTACCCCTGGAGCTGGGAGATTTGGGACACTATAAGTAGAAATCCCCAGAGTCCCTACTTACCTTCCACCAAAACCCAGAAGACCTCTTCCTCCTTCCCCCTCTCCTCCCACTTTGAAAAGAGTGGAAGAGTTCCAGAGCTGGGGACAGGGCCTAGGGCCTCCCTTCTTTTGGGGGGGCAGTGAGCGGGACTTGAAGGTAATGGTGGTCTGAGTCAGCAAATGCAGGAGACCCAAAAGGCAGGGCGGGATTTCCCAAATGATCCACTTATTTATAGCACACCTTGTTCCCAGAAATGACGGAAAGGCTCTAAACGGAGGCAGTTGGTGCACATGCACTCACTGGGTTTTCGAAAAGCCCAACCCTCTGCTTTCCCTGCAGAGCAGGACGGTTGAAAAAGGAAGGAAAGCCTGGCAGAATTAAAGGTGAGTGGCATCGTCCCAGACACAGTGGCTTTCCCTGCGGGGGCTATACAGCACGGTGTGACAAATGCATGTCATTCAGACCAAAAGTTCCTTTCTCTTTTTCTCTTCTCTTCTCCAGGTAAACCTTAATGGCTGCTCACAAGTGTTTACTATGAACAGGGCATTATGAAAGCACCTTTCCAACCTGTGTGAGGTTCATGAATCCTGGAGATAACCCTCTCAAGCCTATTTTTTTCTTTCAGTTGAGAGGCTGCCCCAGAGAGCTCAAGGTGATCTGTTTGATGTCACCTGAATCCTTTGTAAGGGTCTGAGGGAGTGCATGTGGATTCAGACTTAGAGAGAGGGACTCCACTGGGGAGGTCACCTATGAAAATAACACAAGACAGATGGAGACCTAGGGCCAGAGGACCTAGGACAGAAGGGCCACCAGGCTGAGACTGGCAAAGCCCGGTGTCTCCATGACCTCAAACCCTGGGTGGGCAATGACTGAGGTTCCAGAGCATGAAGCTGCATCTCAGGACACGAAGTGGGTAAAAGCCTCCCAACTCCATCCCTTAAATGGGTCTGGGATGCCAGCAGCTTTACCAACCATCCCCTTTCCCTCTTCACACACCCACAACCCCACAAGGCTGACACTCAATCCTAGCCCTCCACTTTTGTTCTACAGCAGGAAGGTTGAAAAGGGAAGAGAAAGCCTGGCACAAATTACAGTTGGGTGGTGTCTTCCTAGACCTAATGGCTGTCCCTGACGAATGGCTGCCAGCCTTCCAACCTCCCTTGAAACCGTCCACCCACTTCCTTACATGCCTATGTCAAAAAGCAAACATTTCAAATGCCTTGGCGAGCTGAGGCCATGCAAGAGGCAGGCAGTGAACGCAGTCTCAAAGTTTGGGAAAGCATTTCAAATATGTGATGGAAGAAGGCGCCCACTGGGAGGCGAGGGGCGGGCTCTTCCGAGGCTCTGACCCGGCCAGTCCCACTCACCTGGAACAAAGGCATCAGACTCCAGACCCCCAGGCAGCCTCAGCCTACTGGCACTGAAGGCATAAAACCTCAGGTCTCTACTTACCCACCTTCATCCCACTGAGAGAGTCAGACAGGGACCCGGGTAAGCACACATTCCCAAAGTGCCAGCCACAGGCTCAGAGACCCGCACCTTCTCAAGGCACAGGACTCTGCCACCCTTCCATGGGTGTCTTTCTTGGTGTCTCTATCTACACCCAGCTCAAGTTTTCAGTTAACAATAAGTTCCCATCAGCCAACCTTTCGCCCAACACCCCTTTCCCCTTTTCTGGATGGGGGTGGGGGAGGAGGAGTGAGGAGACCCTCAGAAGCACACAGGGTTCATTTTCACAAGCGAGCGGGGAGCTCTGTTCACAAGCCTCTCCCTGCCCCAGCAGCAACCCCCAGGCAGTCACCAAGTAAAGGGGAGGAGACGGACCCCAAAAGATTTATGAGCCAAGCACAGAAGTTCCCAGGACCCTGTGTTTTCTTCTGCCTCTGGCTTCTGATCTTCATGTCTTGGTGGCGGGAGAGTCGGCAGCATAAGCAGCCCTGGCTGTGCCCAGAAGGAGAGTACAGTGCGGCCCTGGCCACTGGGTCATTTTACAGATAAAAAGGCCAGAGAAGGGAAGAGGTTCATTCACACAGAAAGATGTGGTCTTCTCATTCCTCGCCCAGTGCTCCAGCAATTCCTGGACAAAAGTCACAGCAAGATTTGCATCTTCAGGGGATAGGCCACTTGTTCCATGGCAGTGATGGCCTTTTGACCACAGACCCAAGCCCAGCGTTTGAGAGGCCTGGGCATGGCCGGCAGGAGGCAGGCAGTCCCTCTTCCTGAAAGCTGTGAATATGGGGTGGAGCCTCAGAGGCTACAAAAGAAGGCCCATTCGAGGAGGCTTCTGGCTGCAGCCTCTCTGGAGCTGAGAATGTAGGAGATGCTCAGAGGCCATGGGGTGTCTCCGAGTGGCCCATACCTGTCATAACTGGACTACGCTGAGAGTCAGAGGCCACCCGGCCAAACCCACCAGGGACGCAGCGTGAATTCAATGGGAAGGTCTCTGCCATGGTGTTCGGGCGCTTTCATTTCATTTGCCATTGGCTCTGGGATATCTTCTTACTGGGTTAGGAAGGCACAGGGTTATCAGACAGACTTCATGCAAACTGCATTTGCGTGGTCCTCACAGTCGCCCCAAGCCCAGAGTCTCTGCAGCCTATGGCACACAGTATGATGCTTCCATCCCTAACCTCCTTTCCCCTTTCCTTGAAAGGTCCAGAACCTCCCAAGGACCAAAAGGCCATAGGAAAAGGTGGTGGACGAGGGGATCAAGAACAGTCAATGCCCTAGGCATGTGCTTTTTTGTACAGTGGGCAGCAGACAAGCAGGGTGGCTGCCAAGACGCGCAACTGTTGGTGAGAGCGTTGGCTGCTCACAGCATGTGCTGTAGAATCTTCCCACTCCGCTGGGAGAGTAACAAATGTCCCAGAGGCCGCTAAGCCCCCAGGCCTGAGGTCCACACAGGCGCTGCAGGAGGCCTGGACTGCAGGAGAGTGGAGAGCGGGACTGCACAGAGCTCTGAGCCAGTTCACAGCACAAGGGGCTGCGGGCCTTCTAGCACTTACCGCACCTATCCCTGTCCACTCAGATGGAGGAAGCCTTGAGTGAGAGGGTCCTCAGATGAGTCCCAAAATGCCCAGGCCGATACACATTTAGGGCCTGGTTCTCCACTCTGCTGCCTCCGAAGACCCGAATAAAGCCCCAAATACAACCCGCAGTTGCCCGAGTTCCTGGGAAATGGAAATACTCCCTCCCGATAACCTCCACAAGGGCCACTCACAGGTTTCCAGCCCCCACACAGCAGGACTTCTTTAAAAGGCTTCTTAAAGGTGTGAAAGCCCAGCGTGGTTTCAACAGCAGGGCTGGAGGCTCTCAGCCACACCATGGCACTCCTTTATTTTCCGTGTGTCTCTCAGGCCTTGCCATTAACAGGACACCAATAGCTTCAAATCTGATGATGAGGGCAAGCTTTCAAAACGACTTCTTTAAAACATCGAGGGAAGGAAAAGCTAGCTCGCTTAGGGTCTGGAATCCTCTCCTCTTCTCCTGGGGCAAATAGCACGAAGGGAGCAGAAGTAAAATGAAACCATCTCGGCAGACGCCGTGAAGGAGCTTGGGCCACCTTATTCTGCAGCTTGGGGAGGGTCTCTCCCCACCCCTACCTCCTTAAATTCCTCCTCATGTTCGCTCAACCAAAGCCCGCCTGGCCTGGGGCCTGATGAAAGTCTAGCACCCAGGCACCCGCACGTTATGAAAAGGAATGAAACAGCCTCTAAGTCTTAACTGTGTGCCACCTCCGGGGCCACAGATTGAAAGACTCTGTGTTGCACATATGGGAAAATTATCATAGTTTAAGCTTCCCCTAATTCTTTTTCAACACAGCGTAGAGATAAAGTGCCTTGTTTAAAGCAACAAGAACAACACCCAGGTTATGTTCAGCACCACGGCATCAAGCAAAACCACCTTTAGCAAAAGCATCAGCTCCTGAAACAGTAAGCTCACAAAGAACTTCACCATCGGCAAGGCACAACTCACCGCTCACCTGCTGGGGTGGGAATTGATGAAGCTTTGGTCCCAAAATTCACACAGAGACCAGCAGGGGAATCGTGCGTTTCAGCCATTGAAATAGATAATAAAGCCATTTCCCCCAGCTACATTTCAAGAAAACTATGTTGCTATTAAAAACGTAAAAGACGAGATATTAACACTGAAAAGAAAAATAATCTCTATTATTTAACATATTGACAAACTTGAATTTAGAACTCTAAAAGTATCATAAATTATTTTTGAAGGGTAATGAGGTTTTAAAATTTTTCACTGCGATGACGGTACAGATTTAGATATGACGCCAAGAAGTAAAGAAGTCTGAAATTCGCCTCTGAACTGGCTGTTAAGGGGGTACAGATATTAAACGCTAGAAAATCTGTCCCCTTCAGACCTTCATTGGCCCAGTTGAAACTCTCGGGAAAACCATTAGAGCAGGCTCAGAAGCTTAAATTTTAGAAAATCGGGGAAAGCACGGCTTAGCCTGGGTTGCAGTTAGCAAACGGGATGTGTTCTCTCTTCCCTTCCTTCACCTACTAAACTGGGGACGGCTGGACACTGAGATGCAGCGGCACTGTTTGCTTGACATCTGGCATGTTTTTCCTGCATTTAACAAAATGCATTACAGCCAGCTCATGGTCCAGTCCTTCAGGCAGCCCTCTCCAACTGGGCAGTCTCTGCAAAAGAAAAAAATCCTAGACTGGGATTTAAAAATAAATAAAAAGACTTTTCTGTCACTAAACAAGACAGCAGGCATGTACTCCTATTCTCTGATTGTATTTATGTGTCTACATGTATACCCACCTGTGTAACAAAAATAATCAAAACAGGTGGGTTTGCAAACACACCTCATTTTTTAAAAATGCAAGAACACAAACACTGTCCAAACTGTGGGCAGAAAAACAACATGGGTTTATTTTAAGGTAAGTACAACAATTAAGACCACATAAAACAAACATAGATGAAGTTAGATTTTTTAAGTTTTTTTTTTTCTTTTAGGAATACTCAGGGTGGAACCTACTATACAAAACCATCAGACTTTGTAAATAAAAAGTGTCAGATACTTGACTTCTTTATCCACCAACAAAAAAATAAATAAATTATTTTCTTGTTTTGTAAAAGACCTACAAGGGGAAAAAGAATTATATCTCATAATTGTACAGGAAGCAAAACCCACATCGGTTTCTTGAATTCAATTTGGCAGTTAGAAATGGTTGGGCAAGATGAAAAAATTATCCAGTGAACTCAACTTTAAATATTATATTAATGGCTCTGAACAACAACAACAACAAAATAGCCTGATTACAAATCCACACATTTGTACAGCACGGTTGGAGAAATTTAAAATTACAGACAGCACATACATTATCTGTAGAAACCCCCCCCATACACCCAGGGGCACCTCTACAGAAAGTCAGTAGGGGGTCGCTATGGGATTTGGTCCATAACTTAACTTTGGAAGGCTCAAGTCGAGCACAGCACAGCCGTCCTGGTAGGGGAGGGGGATTTAAGACCAATACTCATTTTGTTGGGCTGAGTCCCTTTAACGGGAGTTTCCTGGGATCCCAGAAAGAGGGAGGCGAATTAAAGTTACCTGCGCGCTTCACAGACGGCTGGGGGCTGGCTGCTCTCTGCTCCCGGGTCTAAAAAAGGTTGGTGGACACGTTTTGTTTCTTTTTTGCGTCTCTGCAGCCTTAACTGTCTGGTTGGGTCGGGGCTGGGACACGAAGCCGGAGCGGGCCGGGGAGGTCAGTATTTCGTGCAGTCGTAGGAGTAGGGGGCTGCGTGGCGGTAGAGGGACGGCGTGGATCTGTAGGGCAGCTGACAGCTGGCATTGCCGCTCACCTGGGACTCCGCGAGGCTAGAGTTCTCAATCCCCAGCCGGTGGGGAGTTGAACATCTCCCGCACGTTGGGGAAAGTTTGCTGCTGGGCCGCAAACGTGTGGCCGGGGAGGTGGTTCAGGTCCCCACTGTGGTTGAGATACCAGGAGGCCGCCTGGGCTGCGGCAGCCCCGGGCTGCGGCGTCGGCTGAGGCTGGGGGAGCCGGCGGGGGCGGCGGCGCCGGCGGGTGGTGGTGACCGTGATGCTGGTGGTGGTGGCCCGTGGCGGCGAGCGCGCCCTCCTGGCCGGCTGCGAGGTTGAGGGCGCTCAGGGGCGACGCGGGGCCGCTCGGGTGGTCCGAGAGGGCCTCGTCCAGGGCGGGCGGGACGCACATATGCGCCGGCCGCTCGGCCCCGGTGTACAGGCTCATGGCCCGCATGCTGCACTGGTAGCCCCCGGCAGCCCCGGCCTCCAGGCCCTGCGCGCACGGCTGGCCGTAGGCGGCGGGCGGTGCGGCGGCGTAGGGCAGCGCCAGTGGCGGCACCACCAGGCCCGCGCGTCCGGCCCCCGGGCTCAGCTCTCCGCCCGGCGGCGACGTTCGCAGGGTCATGATGTTCTCCACGCTGAAGCCGGGCAGCCCGTTGGGCGCAGCGGTGTGGTGCTCGGGCAGCGAGCCGTCGGGGGAGCCCGCGGGCGTGGAGGCTGCGCTGCGGGGGCTGCCCTGCAGCGCGCTCTCGGGGCTCAGCGTCTCCACCTTGGTGATGACCGGCAGCGCCGGGGACGCCGCCTCGCTCTTGATCACCACCGTCTTCTCGGCCTCCTTCGGGGCGTCCGCGAGGTGGGAGGCGGCCGGGGCGCCCTTGGACGCGGCCGGGGGCGGCTCCTTGAGGTGGGCCCGCTCCTCCTTCTCCTTGGACACGTCCTTCTTTTTGAAACGCCGCCGGCGCCGCAGGAAGCTTCCGTTCTCAAACATGTTATAGGAGTCCGGGTCCAGCGTCCAGTAGCTGCCCTTGCCGGGCTTCTTGTCGTCGCGGGGCACCTTGACGAAGCACTCGTTTAGGGAGAGGTTGTGGCGGATGCTGTTCTGCCAGCCCTGCTTGTTCTCCCGGTAGAAGGGGAAGCGGTCCATGATGAACTGGTAGATGCCATTCAGGGTGATCTTCTTCTCGGGCGCGTTCTGGATGGCCATGGTGATGAGCGCGATGTAGCTATAGGGCGGCTTCACCAGGTCCTTGGGCGCCGCGGGCTGGTGGTGGTGGTAGGGCGCGTAGGAGCGGCCCATCCCCGCGCCGTACTGCTCGGGATGGCCCGAGTAGACGCCCATGGGGCTGGCCATGCCGCCGTAGCTGCCCGCAGCCCGGTAGTAATTCTGCTCGCTCAGGTAGGGCACCACTCCCAGCGCGTTGGGGTCGGACACGGAGTAGCGCGCCTGCATGCTGCGTCCGAGACGGCTCGCCGGCGCCCGCGCGCGCGGACTGCGGCCGGGGAAGCGAGGGGGGCCCCGAGAGCGAGAGAGCGCGAGAGAGCCAGAGGGGGGAGAGGAGGGGGACGGGAGGGGGCAGCCCTGGGCTCCTGGCAGCCTCTGGGGCAAGGGGGCGCAGGCGGCGGGGCTCGGGCCGAGCAGGGACGCGAGCTTTCAGCGGACCGGTCTGATCTGCATCCTGGAGGGCGCGCCCCGGGCGAGCGCAGCGCCGGCCCCGCTCCTCGCTCGCTCCAGGACCCGGCGGCGGCAGCGCGAGCAGGCGGTGGCCGCGACCCAGCGGAGACGCAGCGGCCGGGGGACCCAGGTGGACCCTCGGCCCACGTGAGGAAGGGCGCAGGAGGCTCTCCAAGCCCCCAGCAGATCCGCAGCCCCGAGGGTCAGCGCGCCGGGGTTCCAGCGGCTGCCCAGCCTAGCCCGGAAAAGAGGCCAAGTCCCTTTTAGGGATTGGGAAAAGTTTCAAAAGTCTTGCTCAAAGCGAGTTTTTACTTTCCTAGGGCCACACCCCCTCCCGGAACTTTCGGCCAATCACCCGGCAGCTGAGGGGAGTCGGCACCAATAAGGGCGAGGAGCGCAGGAATCCGTCGGCTCTAAGACCCGGTGCCTCTGCTGCGACTCCGCCTTCCCTTGAAAAGATTTTTTTAAAAGAGTTATATCTTATTAAAATTTATTTTATGATCACATTTTGGTGAATGGGCCCACATGCCCAGAACAAAAAATAGCCACTTTCCTCTGTTAGAAAAAAAAAATCAGTTTGAAATACAAAATAGAATGAATTAATGGAGTAAAATATCTCCCCCAAAGACCTTGTAAGTAGCAATGATCCTTGGACATTTTTCTTATTAATGAGTGATGAAGCGAATAATTAGATTTCCTAATTATGGGGGCCAAGGTGTAATGGATTCAAAGCAAAAGCGCTGGATTGGAATGGCAGGCCTCCCCTAGATGTTGTACTTATTTAAACCAATAATTAATCATCAACAGGGAGTTTCCAGTCTTGGGGTCGCCAAGGAGAACCTATCAAGGTTTTAGAGGCAAACCCTAGAAACCGAGTTTCCCTTGCCCCCCGCCGAGGAGCCAGGCCACGCTGTTGATGGAGGGGAAGGTAGCAACCTCCTGACAATTTAATCCTCCGAATTCGCCGTGAAGTCGGTAAATCATCAGCGTCACTGCGAGCAGTTTTGTGGGGTTTGGGGAAAGGTATGAAGTGACTCTGCTATTTTCCTCTTTTGTCTCCCGCGTGGACATTCGCAGCCCACCGACTTCAGCTTCGAAGCTCCTCTCCCTTTTCCCAGATAGAAATTCCCTCTGACAAGCTGACCCCGCGCTCCCAGAAGACCTGGACAATGCCGCGACCCGCCGGGGCCAAGCAGAGCCGAATTCCTGGGCCCTGCGAGAAGAAACCCGAGCCTATTTTCCGCGGGGGCCTCGCTCGAAGATGTGCGCAATGAGTGGCGCGCGCCGCGGCCACCAAGCGTGGAAGCTTCCCCCTGGCCCAGCCGGCGCCGGCGGCTAACACCGACCCCAGGGCGCTGTCCCTGCCTCCTGCTCCTCGCAAAGTCCCCTCGGGAGTCTCCAAGTTGATTTTCTATATTTTAGCCTTTTTTGTTTTGTTGGGTTTGGGTAGGGTGAGTTGGGGAGCGGGCTCCTAGGGGAGATTGCGCGAGGGTTGATCGCAAACGGTTCAAGACCCCTTGGAGATGATATTATTCGGGAGGCGGACCTGGAGGGACTTGGATCTCCTTCAAAGACCTCTCCTTCCCTCTAGGAATCCCGGACAGTTTGTTTATTTGTGGACTGAATATTTATTTCTTTCACACCTCGATAATCAGATCCCCTTTTCCCACTTCCCCTGAAGGAGTGAGACACCCCCTAAAAAGGCTAAACACGGGGCAGAATTGTGGAAGTTGCTTGTCTGGTTGGGTAGGGAAGAGGGCTTCAGGGAGAACATGTGTATTTCAGGATTCCTTGTCCTTCCTGCCTGTTCATCGGCTGGTATTAGATACTCAGCAGAAGGATGTTAAGAGAACCCACCAGGCCTCCTCGCTTTAGGGAGGTGACCAGAAGGCAATCGGGGCATGCTACTCATTTCCAATCAAAGAACAGAACACGAAAATCTATGTGCATAATCTTTGTTTCCTGATCTATTCAAAGTCAAAGGGAAACTACAAATCATGTTTCTTTACCTTGCATATTTCACTTCTAAAAGACTGTTTTTATGAGTATTCTGGACTCTTTCTCTAACCTGATTCTTTCTTTCTTTCTTTCTTTCTTTGAAACAAAGTAAAATAAAGCTGCCCAGTTCTCAGCTCACAGGCAAATGATTTGAGCTTTCTGCCCCAACCCTAAACTGCTACCAAGACTTTATGATTTTTTTTTAATGCTTCTGGTATTTCCACATCTAGCTTTTTGTTGTTGTTGTTGTTTTTAAGAAGGACTCTAGCAAAAAGTGCCCCTTTTCCTGCAACGCATGACAGGCACACTGAGTTCGTGTCACGATTTTACTGGAAATGATTTGATTTTACTGGAAACTATTGATCAAGAAACACTCCTCAGCCTGTGGGCTTCCTGAAGGAATATTATTTATTCTGCTTTTTACTCTGCGTTTACGAGGTGTGTGTGTGTGTGTGTGTGTGTGTGTGTGTGAAAAAGAGAGAATGACAGAGAGAGGGAGAGAGATAAACAGCTTTATCATAGCAAAACGTAAAACAGCTAAGGACTATGAAAAAATAAACTCCAAAATGGCAGTGGCTGCCTGCCTTTGTATTTACAAGGGTGTCCAGGTTTTAACCAATGTCATCTGGGGGGGCGGATGGAGTCGCTTAATATATTAACCATCCTCCCCTGCCCCGAAGAAATGAAAAGGGGAGAGGAAAGAAATTCATATAATCAAGACAGAAAAGGTGAGAGAGACATTTCCCTTTGCCCCTGGAATTAGGTTTCTTCTCTGCTCAGTGGGACTCCGGGAGAGATGTTTGTTCAGGTTATTAAAACAACGCCTTCCACACACCTGGACTTTGCAAAAACCGTGGTTCCGAGCTTTTCTTTAACCCGCCAGGGTATTTGGGATGGGGGGCTGCTACTTTCTGGGCGATTTCCCCCCTTCTTGACCTTGTAAGTCAGTGAGCCGAAAGCGGAATCGGGTCCCGGAGGGCCCCGCGTGTTCCTGGAATAATAAGCGGCGGTGAAGCCTAAAGGTATTGAAGGCGCCCTCCACCCGCACCGCGCCGCGCTCCTCCCGGCCGGAGGCTGCTGCACCTGGAGCGGCTGGGCGGACTCCGTGGGTGTTGCCGCCGTCTTGTGGCCAACCGGGGAACTGCTACAAAACAAGGAAAAAGACCGCCCGGCCCGCTCTGCTTATCATGAAGGTGCTGGCACCTTGTGGATACGCCTGGGCATTGCACGGGCAGGAATAGAGCTTTCAAAAATCTGTTAAAGCAGGGAAAGCAGATAAACTGCGCCGTGTCGATTCAAAACAATATATCCCATAGCTTTGCAATGTGTCAAGAACATGATCTATTGGGAAACAAATATGTCGTTGAAACTGCTCGGGGAGCAAGACATTTTCTCTAGGGAAACTTGATGAGGTTTTCAGCAAATAAAATCTATGCTGCTTAGACAGCTAGAAGTCTAGATTTTTTCTTTTCCCCTAGAGTTGTTGAACAAATTGCCCCGTCCATGTTTTCCCGCTGCAGCTGTCTTTCTGCCCAAGGTGTGGCGTGAGCTTCAGGGAATTCATCAGAAAGCTGTTTGTGCTGGGCGTGTGTTTAGGGCGTTGGCCTGAACCAGAGGAAGACTTTGAAGCTGGGCTGTAGCCACTTCTGCTTTTGAGGCACAACAGAGAATCCAAAGAAGGGACAAGTGAAAGTAGTTTTGTTTCTTCTCTCACTGTTTCCCATTCACTCATTTCAATATCCTTCCAACATTTCTTTTCTGGGGTCACGAGTTGCCTTGGTTTTAGGGAGAGGAGTCCCAGGCTTCCAGAAACTGCTTGGGAACTGAAGAGTTCTTGGGTTACACAAAGTCAGCGCCATCTCCTAAAAATCCATTGCAATCCGGCTTCTGGAATTTATCTTTTGTGAGACCAAAAAAAAAAAAAAAGTGTCTTTTCTAAAACTTAGTTTAAGCTCATTTTACTGTGCCAGTTTTCCCGGGATTCAAAGCAGCACAGCGCCATCAACAAATGGCAGGGTCGGGAAGGACAACAAAAGGGGGTGGGTAGTGCCGGGTGTGCTGGCTCACGCCTGTAATCCCCGAGGCCGAGGTGGGTGGATCACGAGGTCAGGAGTTCAAGACCAGCCTGACCAATATGGTGAAACCCCATCTTTACTAAAACTACAAAAATTAGCCGAGTGTGATGGCGTGTGCCTGCAGTCCCAACTGCTTGGGAGGCTGAGGCAGGAGAATCTCTTGAGCCCGGGCGGCAGAGGTCGCTGTGAGCCGAGAGTGTGCCACTGCCCTCCAGCCTGGGCGACAGAGCAAGACTCCATTAAAAAAAAAGAGAGGGGGGATGGTAGTGAGGGCTGCTCTCAGTTAAAAGGACTAAAGACATTCAACAACTGAACGCAATACTCAATCCTAGGTGGAAGAAAATTTTAAACACCAATCAAGGACAGGTTTGAGGATACATAGTGAAATTTGCATCTGGGGTGTGTATGAGATAATAATCTTGTATTAAGGGTAAGACACTTGAGTGTGATAATTATACTTGGTCAGGTAGGGGCATGTCCTTGCTTTTAGAAGGTGTGTGTTCAAAATATTTGGGGCTGATATTCATCATCTCTGCAACCTTTAAAAAATTCAACCTGCTGGGCATACTGGCTCATGTCTGTAATCCCAGCACTTTGGGAGGCTGAGATGGGAGGATCACTTGAGCTCAGGGGTTCGAGATCAGCCTGGTCAACATGGTGAGACCCTGTTTCTACAAATAATAATAATTTTTAAAATAGCTGGGTGTGGTGGTGAGCACCTGTAGTGCCAGCTACGTGGGAGGCTGAGGCAGAGAATTATTTGAGTGCAGGAGGTTGAGGCTGCAGTGAGCCGTGATCACACCACTGCACTCCTGCCTGGGTGGCAGAATAAGACCGTCTCAAAGAAAAGAGGAAGAGGAGGAGGAGGAAGAAGATGGAAGAGGAGGAGGAGGAGAGGAAGAAGGAGGAGGAGGAGTAGGAGGAGAAGGAGGAGGAGAAGTAGATTCAACCAAGGTGGGGTCAGACGGGAGGAGAGCAGAAGGCCATGCAAAGGTAGTAAGAAGGGAACAGTCATTGAACCCATGGTGCCTGGGTGTTTATTGTATTGTTCTTGCAATTCTGTAAATTTAAACTTTTTCAAAATAAAAAGATGGGGGGTAAAAACGCCTTTCTTACTGTGAAAATTTGAAAAGCAATGGGACAGAAAAGGAAGGTCTTTCCATGGAAGGACTTTGCAGAATGTTTAGTGAGGGCCTAACTTGTCCAGCATCTGCTCTCCTTTTCTGGAAGTTTATGGAAAATTATCATCAACAGCTAGGGAGTTTATCACAATAATTCGTGGTTACGTTTTGTTGTTGTTGTTGTTGTTTTTTAAAGTACATTCTGTGAGGAGCTTATTTGTTTTATAATTCAGGCATTGCCACAATTCACCAAAGATGACGGGCGTTCAGTATTACAGATGTTGTGGGGTTTGTTGTTGTTATTGCTGTTGTTGAGAGAGAGTCTCACTGTGTTACCCAGGCTGGAGTGCAATGGCTCATGGCTCATGGCTCACAGTAGCCTAGAACTCTTAGCCTCAAGTAATCGTAATATTAAAGATACATATATATTTCTTGTTAAAGAAAGCTAGTCTCTGACTTAATCCTGAGCCAACCCCAGCTTAGCAGAGGGCTCTGCTCATCAAAGTTACTTAGGAGTCTGAGTTTTCAAAGACCACCTCTCTTCGTATCTGTTCCTGTCACCTTGGCAGGGGAGAAAGGAGATCCGGTCCTGGGAATTAAATCTCCCACCCTGGAAGTGACATGTGTCACCTCTATTCACAGCTCATAGGCTGGAGCTGTTCATACTTCCCCAAAAAGCCCAGGGGACAGGAAGATCCACCTCTCTTGGGCCCCGGCATCTGCTCAGCAGCCTCATATCCTGTCGTTCCAGGCGAGTAACAGCTGTCCTCTGTTCTCTGCAGCCCCAGCGCACTGCCCAGTGCCTCAGCACAAGATGTGTGCACAAGAAGTGCTTATTGAGTGAGCGTATGACTGTTTCCAAGATCGCTCTCCATAATAAAGAAGGGGGAAATTAATGTGTGCCTACCGTGTGCCAGGCACGGTGCTAAGCATTTTGGCCACGACCTCTCACTTACTCCTCTTTTAGGGTAGGTGCTATTAATACCATCATTTTGCAGATGATGAAGCTGAGATCTTAAATAACTAAACCAAGTCTTGCAGCTGCCAAGTGATGAAATTCGGAACTCTTAACCCATTCCTTTGCTGCTTCTTTGAGATTAAGAGTTAGAAACTTGGAAATTAGAGGAGATTTAAAGTTAAAAGAACAACTTCTACATGAATAACACAATCTATATGGAAACTATAGCTATATAGACAGAGTCAGTGGCGTATGCCTGAGGTCATGACTTCTGACCCCACACAACTTAATGTGGATGGGTTTTAGTTTTCCATATCGCTAACTTGAACCCCTGTGGTTGACCCTGTGGGGTATGGACTCACTGAAAAAGCCTGCAGAAAGCAGGCTGCCCTGAGGAGGTGAGACAGGACTTTGGTGTTTGGGCAAGGACAGGGTGAGAAGAGGCGAGGGGGACAATTTGATTTTCACCAAATTTGCAGCCTGTAGGATGGGCGTTCTGAGCCCCAGGGGGATAAGCCAGGCTCAAAAGCCAGTCTGGAGGCGGCTTCAGCCAGTGCCTCCAGTAACCACTGGGACTAGGGCTGGGGCCCACAGTGGCATAACTGAGACCCCAGCGGGACCTGGAAGGACTGAATAAAGCCAAGAGTGTAGGGCGCTCCCCCCAGGGGAATCCGACCACCACTGCCACTGGGTGCTGTCCACCTTTAGAAGCCGGTGAAAGCCAAGACCCTCCTGCACCCTGGCCCCCACCTTTGCCTGTGCGCATCCACACAGGGGCCTTCCATGGCCAGCCCAACCTGGACCCACCGCAGGGAGCTTGTGCCTGCTGCCCTGGGCCTGATCCCTCATCCCGGTTCTTTACTCCCATGCCCCACCCCTGAGGCCTTCCCCAGCCACCTGCTCACCTCCCTCCCACTGCCTCCCACTTCTCCTCACTCCTCACTCAGTGGCACAGGCCACCCTGCCTGGTGTGGTCTCACGTGTTCTTCTGTCTGTTGTTTCTATCACCCCCATCCCATACCAAGAAGGCAGGCAGGGACCTGGGCTGCCCCTGTGCATGGCTCTCTTGGCACAGACTCCATGCTCTTAATGATACATTGAACAAAGGGGCTTCAGAGATACACCCCCCACCAATTCACTGCCTCCCCAGCCGTAACACACAGGCCTCATCTCCCATTTGTGGTTCAACCCCAGGATTTGCTTCAAACATTTACCAGCACTTATTTTAGGCAGACACCACGTAAGAAATGGGCACTCATTGTCAGGTGCTCTCTGGTTCCCATGCTATGGCAGGCACACAGGCAAGGACAGGCTGAGACTTTCTTTGAGGCCATTGCCTCTGAAGAGCTCTCACTGTGTTCCAGGTGCTGTTCTCAAGGCTGTGCATACATTGAGCACTTCACGCTCCCAGCACAGAGAGACAGATGACTCTCCCAGCACAGAGAGGCAGATGCCAGTGGTGCTTGTATTCCCACTCTGCAATTGAAAAGCAAGGCACAGAGATGTTCAGTGACTCCCCCAGCCTCACACAGCTCGAGAGCTGCAGGCCCAGGATTTGAACCAGCCAGGCGGCAGGCTCAAGCCTCTACCATGGTGCTGTCCCTGCCACAGGACGGTGTGGGGAGGGAGGGGAGGGGGCCAGGCGGAGCAGGCCCAGAAGAATCAGAAAGGGAAGGAAGCGGCTGCGTGAGTTTCTTGGAGAAGGTGGCAACAGACTGGGGGCCTTGGAAGCTGGGCGAGGAGCAAGTTTACGAGGCGCTGCTTTCCCCGTGGCCTTTTCGGGTTGCCAGCTTGAGCAAATGAAAATGACAATGTCCACAGACTGCCAGGGACATGTTTACACTAAAAACGAAAAACAAAATCGGCTTCTCTGAAGTTCACCTGGGAAACCTATTTAATCTGGCAACCCCTAATTTGAGGGGAAAACATTTCTTGAAATACCTTTTCAGTTATTAGCTTCCTAAACAATCTTACATTTTGTTAAGTTGGTTGGTGCAAAGGTAATTGAGGTTTTTACCATTACATTGAACGTAGATTGAAAGTACAATTAAAGCTACTGGATATACCTTTAAGAATTATGATTTTTAAAGTTCACCATAAAGGGAACACAGAAGGACAATGCCCTGACTTCCCTCTGTCTTGTGCAGTGTCGGATACAGGAGATGGCAAGGGGTTGCTCACAGTTTGTACTGATGGTTACAAAGCATGAGTATCACATGTTAATTACACGGCTAAAAATCCCTTCTTACAGAAGACGTTAAAGTGAAAAGAATGCTTTCTAGCCACTCTGTCCCCCACTCAGAGACCATTAACTCAACTTTAACTATGTCTTCTGGCAGTTACAATGAAGGAAGGAAGGAAGGAAGAAAGAAAGAGAAAGGAAGGAAGGAAGGGGGAGTGGAGAGAGAGAAAGAAAAAGAAAGAAAGAAGAAAGAAAGAAGAGAGAGAGGAATAGAGAGGAAAAAAGAAAATACAAGAAAAAGAAAAGTTAAAAAACAAACAAACGAAAAGAGAAGAGTAGACCTGAGGCCAGGCACAGTGGCTCACGCCTGTAATTCCAGCACTTTGGGAGGCTAAGGTGGGTGGGTCACCTGAGGTCAGGAGTTTGAGGCCAGCCTGGCCAACATGGTGAAAATTGTCTCTACCAAAAATACAAAAAAATTAGCCAGCTATGGTGGTGGGTGCTTGGAATCCCAGCTACTCAGGAGGCTGAGGCAGAATCACTCGAGCCCAGGAGGCAGAGGTTGCAGGGAGCCGCGATCACATCACTGCACTCCAGCACGGGTGACAGACTGTGACTCCACCTTAAAAACAAGAAAATAAAAGAGTAGGGCTTTGCTGCTCTTTCTCTTGGCACTTAAAATTGGGGTCTGCCGGTTTCCTGCTCAGTATTTAAAGAAGGCAATAAGTTAACTTTAGAAGAAACTGGTTGGTTCCCAGGTGCCAAGGGAATGTTTTCAAACATGACCCAAATTGTCCCTGTTAGCAACATTGCATAATCGTCACTCACGGTGTACAGCATGCCTTATCTTCACATTTAGGTTCATCTGAGGATGCGGGAGCGCTGTCCCAGCGTTACTCAATCCCCCCTCCGCCCTCCAGCTCCCAGTAGGGATTTTTTCCTGAGTTCTGCTGTAGGTTTCTTTCCTCATGCCTTGAAGTCATTCATCTCCGTTTTCGTGGCTCTCTGCGTTACCTTTCACCGCACTTGCTGGTCCCCACTTTGTCGGATGAAAAAATGCATAAACCTGCTGTAACTATTCCTGGTCAAGTTCACGGAGGATTTCCAAGCTTATCACAGGCCTCTGATGAATCCTCACCACTCTTTTAAAACCTGGCTGGAAGGAATAGCGTGCAAATGGTGAGTCTGCCTAGGTGCAAAGAGTGTGAGTGTGAATTTCCAAGCTGTGTGACTTTGGGTAAGTAACACCACCTCTCTGAGCCTCAGTTCCCTTTTCTATAAAATGTGAGGGAATAAAGTTTGCTGAAGCCCCACTTTTATTTTTCATAGTCTCTCTCTATATATATTTGGTATTCTTAGATGCACAGGAAAACTGAGTGGAAGCTGCAGAGAGTTCTCCTCTACCCCCAGCCCAGCACATAGCCAGCTCCTCCATCAACACCCCCAGGATGCATTTACTTCAGTCCCTGTCCCACACAGATGCACCATGGTCACCTGAGTCCATGGTTCACATGAGTGTTCACACTGGGGGCCGTGGGATTTTTGACCTGTGGAAACTGGGATGGGAAAAACATGATGGAAACCAGGAAGGAGAAGAGGACTGAATTTGGAGCTGGCTGGGGCAGTACAGCTGAGGCACAGTTGGTGTGGAAGAGGGCTTGGCGAGGCCTCAGCTGCCCAGATAAGAAACGTGTGCTCTCCCCTTGGGGGAGGCCGTAGGAAGCCACCAGGTCGCCACTGGAAGACATACAGGGATCTGGGCAGATGGAGGGCTGGTAGGAGGAAAGACAGGGGTGGCAGCTGCAGGAGCCGGGAGAGCCCAAGGCAGGAGATGGTCGTATTCCCAGGCTGGGCGATACATTCTTGACCTGGGTGGTGGCAGTGAGAACAACAAGGTTTGACTGTGACTCTTTAGGTGTCCCCATCTTGCCAGGCACCATCTCCCAGGCCATGCCAGGTGCTGACAAATGTGCCTCACCTGCTCGCAGGAAGGGGCATCGGCATGGCTGAGCAGCAGAGCCCACTGACAGGGATGCCCCAGGGTGGCAGGGTTATTTTAGCTCCTCAGGAGCTGGACTTCACTGTGAATAGAATCATCATTTTTTTTTTCTTTTCTTTGCTCGTTAACACTGTAGGAGTTGTGTGTGCCTGAATATGATGCAGGAAGCAGGAAGCGAATCTGCTGTTCACAGCCCATGCCCAAAACGCGCAGGCTCCGGGAAGTGCTGGAGCCTCAGAAGCACATGGGAGGTGAGCCCTCAGTGGACCTCATCTCTGCCAGCCTGCCTTCTCGTGTGAGTCTCATAGGATCGTGACAGAACAGGGAAAGCTAGCTTCCATGCTCAGCCTCTGAGGGCTGGCCAGGCAGGTGCTCACACTCCCCATGCACCAAACCCCTCTCCATTCTCTCAGCATCTCTGATGAAGGAGTCACGCCCCCCACTGGCACGTTTTACAGAAGAGGGAACTGAAGCTCAGAGAGGTAGTATTAGTTACCCAAAGTCACACAGCTCGGAGATACACAGCTACGCTCTTCACGCCTAGGCAGACTCACCATTTTCATTCTATTCCTTCCAGCCAGGTTCTAGAAAGGTGGTGAGGACTCATCAGGTGCCTGTGACAAGCTTTGAAATCCTCCGTGAACCTACACAGGAGTAGTTACAGCAGGTTTATGCCTGTTTGCTGAAATGTAGGGACAATGAGGGGTCCTGCAGTGGGTGAATGGATAAATCAACCGTGGGACTCCAAAGTGATGAAATATTACTCAGCACCAGAAAGAGAGGACTGTCCCGTCATGAAAACATGGAGGAACCTTATATGCATAATACTAAGTGCAAGAAGCCTGTTTGAAAAGGCTACATAGTATATGATCCAATTATATGACTTTCTGGAAAAGAAAAGGCTATGGAGAAGAAAAAAGACCAGTGACTGCCAGGGGTTGGCAGGGAGGGAGGGAAGAAGAGGCAGAGCATACAGGATCTGTAGGGCAGTGAAAATACTCTGTGTGATACTCCAGGGATGGGCACATGCCATTATGTATTTGTCAAAAGTCCAGAACATACATCAAGTGTGGGGCTCTAATATAAACCATGGATTTTGGATAACAATGTATCAGGTTAAGTTCATTGAGTGTAACAAGCGTAGCATTCCACTGCAGGATATTAAATGATAACAGTGTATCAGTATAAGTTCATTAATTGTAACAAATGTACCCTTCCTTGCAGGATGTTGAATGATAACAATGTATCAGTGTAAGTTGATTCATTGTAACAAATGTGCCATTCCCTACAAGATGCTGATGGTGGTAGAGGCGTGTAATATGCAGTAGTGGGGGGTGGTATATGGGAACTCTTTGTACTTCCTGCTCAATTTTGCTGTGAACCAAAACTTTTCTTTGCTTTTTTTTTTTTTTTTTTTTAAGTGAAGTCTTACTCTGTTGCCCAGGCTGGAGTGCAGTGGCACAATCTCGGCTCACTGCAATCGCCACCTCTAGGGTTCCAGCGATTGTCCCTGTAAGGCCGGTTGCCTCACCAGGAGGCACGTCCATCCCTCTCCGCACCTGGAAACCCCGCACCAGGATTTCCACTCAACACTAAGCTGTGCACTCCGCAGCACCCGCCCCTGCACGCGGCACTAACCTCTGCACTCGGCACTAACCTCTGCACTCGGCACCCGCCTCTGCACTCCACACTAACCTCTGCACTCGACACTAACCTCTGCACTCGACACTATCCTCTGCACTCAGCACCCGCCCCTGCACTCGGCACCTGCCTCTGCACTGGGCACCTAGCTCTGCACACAGCCCTCAGGACAGCCCCTGGTGATGCAACCCCGGCAGGCTCTTGCACCAGAAAACCCGCCCCACAACCTACCCACCAATAACAGCCCGCCCCGCCTCCACTCCCGCTCCCCAGCAGCCAATTAGAACACCCGGCCACTCCTTGCTCTCCCAAAGCTATAAAAACCCTCCTTCCAGGAAGCCAGCGCGACTTCTCTGGCCCCTCTTCCTCGGACCGGGGGAACCTCGCCGGGAGCTTAATAAATTGGCATTTAATTTTTCCTAGGCTGGTCTCAGTCTCCTCATTTTTAAACACGGCAACAACCCTTACGGTCCCGTCTCAGACTCCCAAGTAGCTGGGATTACAGGCACCAGCCACCACCCCTGGTTAATTTTGCATTTTTAGTAGAGACAGAGTTTCACCTTGTTATGAACTCCTGACCTCAAGTGATCTGCCCACCTCAGCCTCCCAAAGTGCTGGGATTACAGGTGTGAGCCACCACTCCCGGCCAAACCAAAACTTTTCTAAATGATAAAGTCTGCCAAATATCTATCTCTCCTAAAGTGCCCAAATAAAAATTTACATATATGATTGAGTTTGAAGCATTTGGGTTAAAATTCAATAGCATCTTCTTTTTTAAAAAAGTTTAAGTTCCGGGATATATGTGCAGGATGTGCAGGTCTGTTACATAGGTCAGCACGTGCCATGCTGCTTTGCTGCACCTGTCAACCCATCACCTAGGTATTAAGCCCCACATGCATTAGCTATTGATTCTGAGAGCATCTTCCTTTCCTAAAAGAGCCAGTCGATTTTTTCTAAGGAATCTCTTATTACTCTTTATTATTTTATTTATTGCTATGTTTTTTAAAGAGAGGTCTCACTGTGTCACCCAGGTGGAGTGCAGTGGTGCCATCATAGCTCACTGCAGCCCCAAACTCTTGGGCTCAAGTGATCCTCTATCTCATCCCCTCGAGGAGCTGGGAGTAAATGCCTGAGCTTTTTGAGGCATTTCTAACTTGAAAATGATATGAAGGAGCCGAAGCACCACCTGCTTTCTAGAATTGCCACTGGCAGATTGTCCCTGGCGTCTCGTTACCATCTGGAGGCTGTCCCCTCCTGTGCATCTGAGGGGCTTGGGCTTTTTGTGTTTTGAGCACAGCTGGGTAACAATCCTGCACACACTTTTACCGCTTGGACCAAATCTACTTGCATAAAACACTCTCTGCAGATCTACAGTGCTTCCATGAAAGGGGGAAAAGGACACCCAACCTCTTTGAGAGATGTTATTTTATGATCTCCAAAATGAGGTTTGCCTTGCTTTTGCAAGCCTGGAGAAACACAGGGCTGCCCACAAGCAGAACTAAGGCTCCTCAGTGTCTCTATGTATTAATGTTGTGGACACCACATAGAGAGACAGTTGTGATGGGACCCGCAAGAGTTGCAGTTAAGCAGGTTGCCGCATCACTGCTCTACCCGCTTTCCAGCTGGGAGACTTAGGCCAGGCTTCTTTAACGTGCCAGCATCTGTTGCCTCCTCTGTAGAACGCTGGCACATTTGCCTGTGAGGGTTGTTGTGAAACATGTTTAGCTATGACTTTGAAGGCGCTAAGCTCAATGCCTGGCACATCGTAGCACTGTTAATTACCATCAGTAATAATGTCGTGAGGAGGGCAAAGGGCACAGTAGCAGTTACTGGGAGGCCCGAATAAGTCGCTTGAACACGGAACACCGTTTTCTGTATCTGTCAAGTGGGCGGGCATTCAAACGCTTTTGTCTGTTTCACAAGTTTGTGGTGAGGATCTCACAGAGTTTTGGGCATGTAATTTTGAAAGGTGGCAACCAGTTTTGAGTGCTTGAGATGTGCGAGGCACGTGGCCACGGGTATGCTACGGCTATGCCCAGGGAGTGTTCCTAGTGGCTGGTCCCTGACATCTGTGTGTGTGCTGGGTGGGGGAGGGGTGGGTTCTGTCTTCTTCCCAGTAAGCGAATGCACCGCCAGGCTGAACGCCCTCATTTTCTTCCCGCTGGACTGGAGCCTGGGAGGGCATGGATGTGAGGGTCAGTGCGGCCCGGTCTCCCCCGAGCCCTGCCCGATCCCTAGGTGGACAGACATGAACGTCGGAGACGAGCAAGCGCAGGCTGCCACGTTCTTCTCTCAGGGTATGCAGAGGTCAGGGTTAGAATCCATGGCTGTTTCTCAAAGGATGGCCCCCGGCCGCCCGCAGCGCAGTCGCCGGGGCTGGGCCTAGGCGGGCCCCGAATCTCCATCTCCCTGACCCTTTAAAGAGCTGCCGGCTGAGTCCGCCGCACACCCAGATGTGATCACCCGAGGGTCTGCAGGGTCTCAGAAGGCGCGTCCTGCAGGAGGAGAAATCAAGGCGGGCTTTCCGGAGGAGGCGGCCTCTGGGCCTGGAAGAGGAGGTGGGATGTGTGTCAACCGGCGGTGGGCTCCGAGAGGCCGGGGACTCGTTCACTTCAGTAACTCCAGGGCTTGGTAAAACGCCTGTGACGGGCAGCGCTCGACAGTGACTTGCTGAGAGCAGGAGCGGCAGGACTCGCAGCGGCGCGACTGCCCCTGGCTCAGGTTCCACCCTCCCGCGCAGGCGCGTCCGGACCACGCCCGCTCAGCCCCTGCCCCTCCCACCACTGCGCAGGCGTGGAGCGGGTGACGTCACTGCGCGCCAGACTTGGCCTCGGAGGCGTCGCGCGGAGATGGCGTAGCCATGTTGCCGAGGACGGGTGAGGGGTGCTGCGGGGCGCTCGCGCGGCGCCGGGTGGGGGAGGGATGGCCGGGACCGGTGAGGGTCGAGGGAGGGCCACCGGGACTGGCAGAGGATGGGCGGAATCACCGGAGGCGGGCGAGGGGGTCGGAGGGGATCTGTGCTGGGTTCGGTCGAACCAGCGGCTCTCTCGGACCCGGGATCCAGAGAAAGTTGTCGGGAAAAACAAAGATAACAGGAGGACGAAGCGGGAGGGACACCTGCCGTGCACGTGGGGGAGCCCGTGGGCTCCGTGAGGCCGGGGAAACTGAGGCTCGGGGCAGGATCGGAAGCCGGTTTGACTTACACGGCTGTGGTCTTAACAGATGCTTGTGGATGCCCTGTCCGTACGAAGCGCTCTCTAGGCACTGGAGAGGCTTCCTCGGTAGAGCCCCCTGGCCTGTAGGAGGTCACTCTCTAGTGGGGAGAGCGCTGGATGATTGCTCGCAGGATTGCCTGGCAGATAGTACCCCGTGCTACTAGTACACAAGGTGTGACAGGGTCTTTTAAATGCTGGAGCCGCAGCGGTGAACAGGTCCACTCCACCCATACTGCGCGAGCAGCTTGCACGCAGTACATATACGGAGGGTGATCATCGGCTGGCATGGTAAGAGTGACCTTTGGGGAAGCCTGCTCTGTGCCAGGACGGAGCTGGAGCTGGAGACCGAAGAGTGAATGAGACCCAGACGCTGACCCAACAGGGCCCACCGCCTGCTGGGGGAGCAAACAGTTACAGAATAGAGTTCAGGCATTTCACACGTTAGTAAATGTCACCTTTCATTACTCTAATTATTCCTCACGGTTTTGGAACTTTCCAAAGGAAAGGCCCTGCCCTTTTATTTTGCAGTGCCTGCTCTGCCTGCCAGTTAGCCCATTGCTTTTTTAGGGGGAGTCAGGGTTGTGGGATTAATTGACTCCAGAGCAGGGGCTGCAGTTACGTTTCTGTGTAATTAACACTGTGCAGGGTGTCCCGCACAGTGCTGGGGGTATTCCAGGCCCTCTGGGCTGTTAGTGAAAGTAGCTCATGTGGTAACTTTGTAGTAATTGTTCCAATGTAATTGTTTCTGTTTGAAGAAAAACCCAAATGGTAGGGGTACTCTTTCCATTCCTAAAGGAGGGTCATCTGCCTGAGACTGAGCACACGGCCAGGGTTTCCTGGGGGAGGTCGAATCTGGGCTAGACCTGAAGGGGGAGCAGAGGAGGTACAGGGCCTCAAGGGAGAGGTAGGCAGGTCAGGTATACTGGGACCAGGGAAGAACAGTCTTTGAGCCACTTTTTGGATTCAGAGTGAGGAATGACAGGAGATGAGGCCAACATGGTCATCTAATTATTAGGTCCACACTAATAAAGGGGTTGTAGTCAGTAATCCAAAATGATAGCTGGTTTATAGATTACTTAGTTTTAAAGCAAGCTTACCTGACTTAGGACAAGAATAAAGGAATCGTGGTTACATCAATACTGAGAGGACAGTTTCTGTACATCAGCAGAGCTCTAGGAGGGCTTGGTTACAAGGTGTGGGTTATATTGTTCTCCCATTCTGCTGCAAGGTTAGTATAACTGGATTAAATATTAGGGCTATGTTTAATTTACTCTGAACTTTAATAATTTCTCCTGAGTGTGGTGGCACATGCCTGTAATCCTAGCTACTCTGGAGGCTGAGGCAGGAGAATTGCTTGAACCTGGGGCGTGGAGGTTGCAGTGAGCCGAGATTGTGCCATTGCACTCCAACCTCGGCAGCAAGAGTGAAACTCCATTTCAAACACACACACACACACACACACACACACACACTACTTATTACATTTTTTGATGTAGAGACCAAAAGACCTCAATCTGGTCTGGCATAGTTGTGAACTCTGGTGTAGGGGCTGAGTGTGTAACGGGAGCGGGCTTTCCGCGTGCGCCGTGGAATTCCTTTGGATATCAATAAGTGGGAGTGTTTTGTTGTAACAGGTGTCTCCAAACAGGACATTCGTGAACACATTTGGGACTACATGGAATCACAGAATTTAGCTGACTTTCCCCGACCTGTTCATCACAGGATTCCCAACTTTAAGGTACTGACACATTCCTGGAGTATGTAAAAGGAAAACAAGATCTTCCTAAATGAGTAACACTAATAATAAAATTCTTGTAGTGCTTCATGGTGGATCAGAATGTGGTGAGCAGTGAGTAGTGGTGTGAAATCAAAACCATTTGGCAAGGGCGTCCTTAGCGTTTCGAGACGTCATTTACGCTTCACCTGGGGCCTCTTAGCTCTCTGTGTGGGGTGGTTTGGTTGTCTCCAGGTGAAGTGGTGCTGCTTGCTGTTTTCTGTTTGATGCAAAGTAAAATAGTTACCCTGGCTGGAAGCATGCGATTGCGGTGATGGCTTTTAACAAAATTGGCCCCGCTAAGAGCATTAGGGAGTGAAGGGTACTGAAATGAAAGCCCAGATGCTAGCGCCTTTAGAAGGAAATGGAGGCCTTGCCAGCCTAACGAGGCAGGGCCTCAGTTTCCCAGCTGATCAAAATATAAGACAACCAAAGATGGCTGTTCCTAACAGTGTTGACAGTAAAAAAAAAAAAAAAAAAAATTACTTGAAGGAGGCAGTGCAGCAGTTCATAATCTTTGCCCTGCCTGTTTTCCAAGAGAAAAAGAAAATGCTTTTCAAAAACGCTGTCTCCGGCCTGAAGGGCTCAGCTGTTTGCTTTCTTCAGCCCATGTTGTCTGGATTGCCTCTCCCCAAGCCTGGCTTCTCCACAGCAAGCTCCACCTTCTCTGGTCCTCAGCTGAGGTGGTTCCAAGACTGTCCTGTCCCTTTGAAAAACTGCTTTTTTTGTTTGGTTTTTGTTGTTACTGTGTTTTGTTTTAATGCTTTTTACCCCAGAGAGAGACACGTATCTTTACAAAGATGAAGGATGTAGAAATCTATAAAAATGAATCAAACAGGAGAGAGGGGGGGCTTCCAGGTCATGCTATTGCTTGATTTTGGTGGTGGTTACACGGCTGTGTTCATTTCATGAAAAATCATCCAATTTTGTACTTATGATTTGTATTCTTTTTGGAATGCATGTTTTATTTCAGTAAAAACTAAATTGGGGCTAGGCTACTTTTCTCAAATCCCTTTCTCCCCTGACTACTTCCTGAGATGTTCCTTTGGGTGACTGTTAGTGCCTGTCTGGGTGAGATTCTGGGCGGAGCTCCCTGGGTGGCGGTTGACCTGAGGGCTGTTGTCCTCTAAGTAACAGGTGATTGCATTGAAAACAGGGGGCTTCTCATGCTGCCGAGCAACTCCTGCGCTTGCCAGCATTCAAAACGGCCAGGACCATAAAAGTCAATCCCGATGCTCCCCAGAAAAACGCTCGCTTCTTTGTTCTTGAAGTAAGTGCAGCTCTGTCTGTTTGCCTAACTAGGGGTCTTACCTGGCTTGCCAAAACATCAAAGACCTAGACGTTTTTGCCAGAGCTCAGGAAGTTAAAGTGGACCCTGATAAACCACTAGAAGGCGTTCGGCTGCTGGCACTGCAGGTAATTCCACTTCCGTGAGTGGAGCCAACCCCTGGCCGCCAAGGGGGACGCCGTTTCCAGGTAGCTGGTCAGTGCACACGTCTGTCTTGTGTTTAGAAAGTCTGTGCTTCTGACTTCCTCCAGTACAGAAAGTGCCCTTGGTGGTGATTTTTCCAAAAATAGTTCAGAAGCGTTCTTTAGCATGTAGTCAATCAGGAGTCCTGAATGTTTCTAAATTGGGAGATGAAGTCTACTGAAAACAGTGGCATCCAGGCATCGGTACAGGAGAGGGAATCCAGGCAGAGCCTGTGGTGTTCCGGAATTGAGGCGCTGGAGCTGAAATAGGTGACACCACTTTGCCGTTTGAAATGAACATGCTAAAAGCTTGCCGAACACACAGTCATTTCCTTCTGGATGACAGACGGTCACTTGTCATGTTCTGATACTATAAAGACCATGGTTAAGAACAGAGATTTCTTCTCAACACTTAAACTTTTTACATTCAGACATGCTCTTAGAATAAATTGTTATTTTTTCACTTCCTAACCAAACAAAAAAATGATGGTGTTGAAGCATTCTCAGTTTTGATGTGCTTCATCAGAAGAGGAAGATTACAACATATTTAGTTCTTTTTGCCACAGTCGTGATATTATAATTCTTTGAAACATAAATCATGATTAAGAAGTCTGATGTGTCCTCAAAATATTTAAATTAGAGGACTGTTTCTCAACTTAAATATATAGGCCCGTTTTCCAGGAAAAAAAACCCCCCGGGTTGATTTAAATTAGTTTACTGCAATCTAATTTAATGTGATAAACATAAAACTTGGTATAGTTTTAATGCAGATAGCTTTATGGAACAATAAAACCAAAATAAGCATATGTGTTAAAGGCAAACAAAACTATAAAATCGGTAACATTCGAATGACCCCTTAATTTAATGTGATGGTTGGTGTGGATTTGCTGAAGCTAATCACAGCTGATAACGTGAGTTGTAGTACTGGACTCCACGTGGCGGGGTCATTGTGGTTCTGCCTTACGCTGCCACGTGTTGTGTGCCGACTCTGTTCTCCCACCCATGTTGTCAAGTCAAACTCCTAAGAAGCCCTGGTTAGAGGGGCACTTTCCACACTGTGTGGTAAGGTGAATGGCAGGGTGTATTCTTGCCAGGGCTGGGAGGAGGGTCCTGCCCTGGGTCTGAGCTCGTGTGGGAGGTCATTTTGTGTACTGATTGTGGTTCAGCCCGAAGAGAGACTTCCATGCAGGCTCTTGCAGAAGCATAGCTTCCTGTCAGCCTTATTTTCCCAGTGAATCATTTTCATAAGCTGGAAGTAGTAATGGCAGTAGCAAGGAAGGACAGCAGTCGGCTGTCTAAATGTTTCCCTATATTATTTTGCTTAGTTCTCCAGTAGTCCTATGGGAGTCATCTCTGCTCCTCTGTGACACTTGAAACCAGAGGCAGAGAGGCTCCACCTCAGGTTACCACACATCAGTCTCGGTGCAGCCGGGATTCTGACCCAGCCATCTGATTCCAGAGCCAGTCCTTGCAGGTGTGAAGTTCAGGGTGTTCTCAGCTGTCAGCCACTCAGAACAAAAATCAGAACCCTTCACCGTGTGGAGGTCAGCCTTAGCCAAGGCAGCCTGGGAGGGGAATGCAGCCCTGAGCTCCTCCCTGTGGCTTCGCTCCATCATTTATTCAGGCTGAATAAATCACTGAGCTATCTCCTGGGATGCATGCTAGACACAGGGGTGGAGTGTGAAGACACCATCACACATGTGGTCCCTGCTTTCTGGTGCTTACAGGGTCCTCAGTGGTCTTTGGAAACTTTAAGGACTTAAGAATCAGCTCGGACGCAGGTAAAAATCCACATCACTGAGCTCCAGCTGCATTTGGGCAGGCAGTGGTGACATGCACAGCCTCAGGCCACACCTGAGGTGACAGGCACAGCGGCCAGTGCTGGGAGCATGCACAGCTTCCCAGGCTCAACCCCAGACCTGTGAGTCAGTCTCTAGAGTGGCATTGGACTCTGTTGAATGAGTTCTCTGGGTGTGTTCCAAGCACTCAGGCTTGTGGACCACTGGCTTAGGTGACACTTGCTAGCCCTGGCCACACTGGTGTCACTCAAGGAGCTTTGAAGACTGTTGGCCATGCCAGGTTTGAGTCAGCCTCTAGAGTGAGGTCTAGACCTCTGTAATTCTTAAAGCTTGCTGGTATTTCTAATGCACAATAAAGGCTAAGATCCACTGAGCCAGGGGATGAGTGCACAGGACCCCAACTCCGCCAATGAGGGGAACCACACCTCCACCACTCAGAAAAGCAGCGCGGCAGTTGCAGCTGCCTGTGTTGAAGTGCTTTGCTCTCGTGGTTGACAAGCCTTTGTTGAAATAGACCACACAGGTGTTATAGGTCTTTTATTAGTCTTGGGTTATCATCTCCTGCTCAAAAACTAAAATATACAATTCTTTACATGAAAGATGTCTCAGATCTTATGATTGCCTTGTGGCTTACCCTTGCATAATCTACAGAGACATCCCAGCCAGTGGTTTTCAAACTTCCCTGTGCATCAGAATCACTGGAAGGCTCATCAAAGCTCCCCCTACCCCCAGAGGGGCTGATTCTTTTGCAACAGGTGCCAGGAGTGCTGATGCACTGGCCCAGGGCCTTCACTTTGAGAAGCCCTGTTCTAGAGGTTCTCACAATAGGCATGTAAGGACTGAGTAGAAGTGAAGGGCTATTGGCATGTGTCGGTGTACTGAGTAGCATGGTTACTGATCTTTGACTGCGATGTACTGAACAGTCCCACTAGATGGAAATGTCTGAGTAAGTAAGGCGGTTACGCGGTGCAGTTTCTGATCACATCGTTGTCACTGTAGCGCTTGGTGCTGACAGCAGAGGGAGCACAGGAAAGTCATGGTTGGGATTTTGTCAGAACTGACCTAAGTTTGGATTTCTGTTGTCTGTTTCTACCTGTAACGATTTTGAATGGCAGGTGAAGTCAAATTAGCAAGTTTAGTAAACCCTCCGGCTCTTCATAGTAAGGAGATGCCAAGTGGCGATTGTAAGAAAAATCCACCCCACACATTAGTTAATTAGGGTTTCAGGGTTTCAAATAAGTCATTTCCTTGGCACACACCAAAAAAAAAAAAAAAACAGAAAAGAAAAAATGAAGGTAATAGTAATTTGCGTCTTTTCCTGAAGTCGTAAAAACATATATAAGAAAGTCCTATGGAAAAATTTAATTTTGTAATGTATTGATTGTCTTTTCTTTAAAAGAACGAAAAACATTGTTGGTTCCAACACCACGACTGAGAACGGGGTTGTTTAATAAGATCGCACCGCCTCCTGGGGCAACTAAAGACATCTTGAGAAAGTGTGCCACCTCTCAGGTAAGTGCTAGAAGCAACGTCCCCGCCTGGGAAAGAACTCTACCCCATGAAGCCTTCTGGCGAGTTAGGAGAGCATAAAATAGCATCACACAGTTGGAATTCATTTTTAACAGAGCCAAAATAGCAGAGATATTAAAGTATTCAAGAATTCTGTGATTAATGGAGCCAAGTAGAAAAATGTGAGTAAATGGGTTCTATTTCTGTAACTTGATTTGTATTTTGCATGAAATTGGCAAATTATGAATTCCTTATTGTAAGAGAAGGGAAGACAAGTGGTCTGGTTCTCTGGCGTGCCCCAGTGTTAACCTGCAGTGTTTAGTATCATGTGACTTTTTCCTATTCCCAGTCTGTTCATCAGATGCCACCAGAGCACCTGGGAGACAGGGTGGAATTTCTAAAATGTGCTCCACTGGAAATTGCCTCACCAGTTCTAAATGAGTAATTGCTGACAAATGTTTGTTTAATATTTTCTTGAATGCCTCACAATTTAGTAAAGCCAAGTGTGTAAATATCACATTAGCGTGCATTATATTAAATTTGTTGTGGATTTTACAGTTAAGGAAGTCGAGTTTGGTGACTTTTTTAAGAATACTAAGGTAAACTCCAAGTCATCTAATGCCTAATCTACTGAGAATAAAAAAATAAGGCAATTCAAGATACCATTTTTTATGGGATTTGCCACTTAAGCCTAATGTATAAAACTGGAATGTTTTATTGTTTACTTACTAGCACTCTGCTTATTCCAAAAATAGACTTTGATATGGCTTATAAAATACATATGATAAAGTAAAAAATAAATATAGAGAGAGAAAGAAGCAAAGGAAAAATAAAGGTAGAAAAATGAGAGAAAATCATGGTGATGGTCAGAATTCACAAATGCAAACGGTCTGTTCTTTGTAGTTGGTCGATACCCACCCCCTGTGGCCCCTGTGAGATGATGAGAACACAGGGTTTCTTGCAGTGTAGGGTTTTCTGGACTAAGTCCCCTTCTGTGACTGTCAGGAGACCCCGAGCCTGCACTAACCCATGTGGAACTTGTCATAGCTCTCACTGGCAGGCAGGGCCCAGTGCCACATCGAATGATCAGCTACTGCCAGATAATGGCTGGAAATGGCTTTTTCTTGAGATTTACGTAAACCATGTTATGAGAATCATGAACGTATTCAGCTCCCCTGTTCTTTAAATGCAGGCCTGCATTAGTGTAAAGTGATACACTTTGGGGATATTTTGTAGAAGCGAGTGTGCTGTACATAAAGATAGTGACCTTCAGGATTTTATAGTGAATAAATATGTCATACAGTGTTTACTGACCATGTCTTACATGCTAAATGCATATGTTTCATTATTTAAGTCCAACACTGGTCCGATGAGGCAGAGGGCGGTGTCCCTGTCTTACAGGTGAAGAAACTGAGGCCCAGAGAGCTCCAGCCTGCTGGGGTCCTGTGGCTCAGAGGCTCTGGAACCCAGTTCCCTGGAACTCCGCCCCTGCGTTCTCACCACTGTGCTCTTCTGCCTTATGGGGATAAACGATTTGCTAAATGCTATGGAATCAGCAGCCTATGAATTTGTCCTGTTGATTCCCCCTTGGCCACTTTTCTGGGAAAGAGACTCGGGGAGCTATGCCCTAAAGTGGTTTCTAGAATGCGGCTTCCCCCGAAATGCCACATCCCCCGAAATGCCACATCCCCTGAAACGCCGCATCCCCGGAACGCCGCATCCCCGGAAACGCCGCATACGCGGAAACGCCGCATCCCCGGTGCTGAGTGTGCCTGCTTCGGTTTTGTCCAAGAGGTTGACTCAAACCCTGAATGCGCTTTGATCATGAATTGTGAAATGGGGAAGCAGCTGGAGTTAAGTTTTCAAATCCATCTCTATTGCAGGGTGTGAGGAACTACAGCATCCCCATAGGCTTGGATTCCAGAGTCCTTGTGGATTTAGTTGTGGTGGGATCCGTGGCCGTTTCTGAAAAAGGTAAGATAAGCAAATGGGAACTCGGGTGTGACAGCTGTGCCTGAAGGTGGCTGCGCGCCAGGCTCTCTGTGTTAGGCTGTTTGTCTTTAAAAAGTCGCTGATGATTTCTGCTTTCTGAATTCACTTACCTGGTCCTGAAGACACTGCATTTTTCAGTAGTGAAGAATTGGCTCAGCCCACCCACTCCTGGCCCCAGCGCAACATGTGTACAGCATTTTCACTTTTCTTAGCAGGAAAAATAAAGTGAGATAACTCTCTCTTCAGACGGTGACACATTTTCTCTCTGTTCCTAAGTGAGCTGGAGCTGGAACTGAATTTCTTTTCAGTATGTCAGTAAATAGTTGGTTTTGGAGGGACTCCAGCTAATGGAAAAACAGTATGTTCTAAGCTTTGCTTTTATTATGAAGCAGCAGACTCCTGAACAATGTGGTGTGTCCCTGAGACTTCTTCCAGGGCCTGGTGCTTTGCCATGCTGTGTGTGAGGCAGGCTGCTCTCAGTCCACAAGGCCAGGGGGCCCTTGCCAAGAAAGCAGGGTCACTGTGCCACCCCTCACTGTCTCCACCTGCAGGGCGCCCTCTTTTCCAGCCGCCACTGGAGCTGATGTGGGTACACTGTTCTTTATTCTTTGTTTTCAGTGCATTCCCAGTTTCCAGTGCTTCATCTGTGTGATCGGGGCTTGGGACTCAGGAGCGCACTGTTCTAGTGCACCTGCTGTGTGCCAGGCATGCCAGGCAGGCACTGAGTGGTCTCTACCTTAGTGCACGGTGTGTGGGTGAGGCAGACACAAGAGCTGGACCAGGACAGGACATGACATGCTCAGTGCTGGACATAAGTTGGGACTCACGGGAGTGGGAGGAGGAGTCTGAGTAGGGACCTGCCAGCTGGGAGGGGATGTGTCCTCAGTAGGGGCCTCAGGGCTGGCTCCTGCATGCCGGCCACTGCCGAGGCAGAGGGGACTGAAGGGTCCTCAGGCAGCAGGTTCTTTACTAGGTTGCGGCCCCTTGTTAGCAGGCTTGAGGCCAGATGATGGGATTTGGGCTCTTGGCGGTGGGGAAATCAGCAAAGGACTCCCCTTTAAAAGGAGCATCAGGTTCAGGGATGTACACAGAAGGAAGCAGTGTTTCCTAAGTGTCATCATTCAGATAACCCCTATGTAAAGTAGTAAAGTAGCCATGCATCTGCTTAGAAAATTCAACAGCACAGAGAGCTCTGCCATACGTCTTCCCTGTTCCTTCCCCAGCTGCCCCATTAGGAGCTCCTAGTATAGATGTTGTGCATGGTAGCATGCATGTGAGATACAGATATCTTTTTTAAGTTCCGAGATACATGTGCAGGAAGTACAGGTTTGTTAGATAAACGTGTTCCATGGTGGTTCACTGCACCTGTCAACCCATCACCTAAGTATTAAGCCCAGCATGCATTAGCTGTTTTTCCTGATGTTCCCCCTCCTCCCGCCCCTGCCCTGACAGGCCCAGTATGTGTTGTTTCCCTCCCTGTGTCCGTATGTTCTCATTTTTTGGCTCCCACTAATGAGTCAGAACATGCAGTGTTTGGTTTTCTGTTCCTGTGTTAGTTTGCTGAGGATGATGGCTTCCAGCTCCATCCATGTCCCTGCAAAGACATGATACCATTCCTTTTTATGGCTGCATCGTATTCCATGGTGTGTATGTACCACAATTTCTGTATCCAGTCTATCATTGATGGGCATTTGGGTTGATTCCATGTCTTTGCTATTGTGAATGGTGCTGCAATAAACATACATGGTATGTGTCTTTATGGTAGAATGATTTATATTCCTTTGGGTATATACCCAGTAATGGGATTGCTGGGTTCAATGGTATTTCTGCTTCTAGGTGCTCTAGAAATCGCCACACTGTCTTCCATAATGTTTGAATTAATTTACATTCCCACTAACAGTGTAAAAGCATTCCTACCTCTCCACATGCTCCCCAGCATCAGTTGTTTCTTGACTTTTTAATAATCACCATTCTGACTGGCATGAGATGGTATCTCATTGTAGTTTTGGTTTGCATTTCTCTAATGATCAGTGATGTTAAGCCTTTTTTCATGTTTGTTGGCTGTATAAATGTCTTAGTTTAAGAAGTCTCTGTTCATGCCTTTTGCCCACTTCTTAATGAGGTTGTTTGGGTTTTTTTCTTATAAATTTGTTTCAGTTTTTCATAGACTCTGGATATTAGACCTTTGTCAGACAGATAGATTGCAAAAATGTCTCCCATTCTTCAGGTTGTCTGTACTCTGCTGATAGTTTCTCTTGCTGAGACACAGATACCTTAGAGCAGTTGGCCCCACCTCTTTGGCACCAGGGACTGGTTTCATGGAAGACAATTTTTTCATGGACCACGGAGAGGATGGTTTCAGGATAATTTAAGAAGATTTCATTTGTTGTGTGCTTTAGTTCTGTTCTTCTTACATTGTAATATATAATGAATTGATTGTACAACTCATAATATAGAATCAGTGGGAGCCCTAAGCTTGTTTTCCTGCAATTAGACGGTCCCATCTCAGAGTGATAAGAGACAGTGACAGATCATCAGGCATTAGATTCTCATAAGGAGCATGCGACCTAAATCCCTGGCATGCACAGTTCATACAAGGGTTTGCACTCCTATGAGAATCTAGTGCCACGGCTGATCGGACAGGAGGCAGAGGGCAGACAGTAATGAGAGTGATGGGAAGCCGCTGTAAATACAGAGGAAGCTTCGCTCACTCACTCCTCACCTCGTGCTGTGCTGCCTGCTTCCTCACAGGTTGTGGACTGGAACTGGTCTGTGGCCCGGGAGTTGGGAACCCCTGTCTTATAGTGTGTGTGTGTGTGTGTGTGTGCGCGCGCGCGTGCATATTTGAGATGGAGTTTTGCTCCTGTTACCCAGGCTGGAGTGCAGCGGCATGATTTCGGTTCACTGCAACCTCCGCCTCTTGGGTTCAAGTGATTCTTTTGCCTCGGCCTCCCAAGTAGCTAGGACTATAGGCATGTGCCACCACGCCCAGTGAATTTTTGTATTTTTGGTAGAGACGGGGTTTCACCATGTTGGCCACGCTGGTCTCGAACTCCTGACCTCAAGTGATCCACCTGCCTCGGCCTTCCAAAGTGCTAGGATTACAGGCATGAGCCACTGTGCCTGGCCTATAGTTTATAGGTATAGATTTATATACATCCCTTTTCTACATTCACAGAAGGGCCAGTGCACACACAGAGCTCCATGCCTTGCTGGAGAATGTGTCTCAGAGCCCATTTCCTGTCAGTGCAGCAGGCCGGCCTCCCCGTCGCCTGTGTTGAGCAGTGGCAAGGTGTTCTTATGTGACTGCACCTCAGTAACTGAGCCTACTCTGGCCGATGGATGCATATGTTATGAGTTATTTCCAGATTTTGCTTTGGTCTTTTTCCTTGCAGATCATGCTAGAGTGAAGTGTGTCCTGTGGGATCATCTAGGTGTGCCTTTGAGGCTATCCATGGGCCAATTCCTCAGAGGGAAATTACTGAGCTGAAGGGTAGATTGTCAGCCTTGATGTTGCCACCAGAAGGGCTGCTCATGTTCATCCCCCCAGGGGTGGTACCCGGCCTCTTTCCCCGCTTCCTTGTTCCCGGCTGGAATGATCCAGCTTTGACTTTGAGCAGTCTGCTAGTGAGCAGTGTCTCCTTTGCCTTTGATTTGCACTTCATTAGGAGTCAGTCAAGCATTTCTCATGTTTGCTGCTTATCTGCCTGTCATTTTCTGTGAACCGTTCGTATCCTTTGCTATTTTTCTGTTGAATTTTCTTTCCCTTGTTCCTTTGCATGCACAGTTGAAGGTTTTGAATTGTCAAAGTAACATGACCAGATGCGAGTCTTAGACACAGCAGCAGTAATGCGGGCGCTCTGGGGGTGATGCTGGTGATGGCACACACAGGCCTCAGTTTCTGAAGTGCCTCAGACTTCTGATAAGAGGAATTGTAGATTGTCTGTGGGGGGCCAGAAGGCATTTGACATTCCCTGTCTTCTTGCATTTTTGTCTCTGAATAGCTGATTTGGCTAGAGAGACTGTTAAACCTCGGTTTCATCTTAGCTACTCTTTTAGGCTCAGATGATTCTCTTGTTGTGCCACTAATTACAGATTTTCAGAGCGGCTTTACTGCTTCAGCCATCCCTCGGAGCCGGTATCCAGTGGCTACTGTCGAGTGCTTTCGCAGAAGCAAGGCCGTGCCGTCACAGTCCTGACTTCAGAGGAGCGATTTTCCCTCCAAGCTAAGCTTATTAAACATATTTTCCTTTTAGTAGGAATTTGTTTTCAGCCTTTTTGACAACTGTTCTTTTCGTTGTTTTTAGATATGAGTCTTGCTGACATAAAGCTTACATATTTCCCTTTGTGACATGCTTAAAAGCGTCAGTGTTCTCGTATTTTCACCACCATACATTTGCCGTGTTGTTACTCCTGTTGAATGCCCAGAAGTCCATCTTCAGTGTGGACTGCTTTGTGGGCATTTCTGTGGAAATTTCTATAGATTGGCCAGGGATATTGTTTCTCCTTCTGCTGGACCTGATGGAAAATCTACTTCTCAGCGATGCCCCGGACAACAGAGTGATACTGATTCTCGGTTGTCTCTTAGGCTGGAGAATCGGGAAGGGAGAAGGCTACGCCGATCTGGAATATGCCATGATGGTGTCCATGGGCGCTGTCAGCAAGGAGACGCCAGTGGTCACCATCGTCCACGACTGCCAGGTGCTCCTTATGAGGGGGCTGAGCAGAGCCACTGCCACTCTCTTCTGAGGGTAGGGGTGAGGAAAAAGACGGTCTGCTACTGAACCTTGCCCTGTCACGAGTGGTGTGGATCAGCCGGGGCTGGACTTGCTAGTGGTGCACTGGCTAAGCCTTAGCCCCAGATTGGATTTGGGGGTGCTTCTCCAGCCAGCCTCACATTCCCACCGAGCAGTGTAGTGTGCGTGACTGTGGTGGCGCTCCCATCAGCCCCTTTACCTCGCAGAGGTGCTCCCATCATCAGCTCCTTTATCCCGCAGAGGCGCTCCCGCTGGCCCACTGTCCCGCAGAGGTGCTCCCGCTGGCCCCTCTGTCCCGCAGTGGTGTTCCCAACGGCCCCTCTATCCCACCCCCCATTCCCCCAGGTTGTGGACATCCCTGAAGAGCTCCTTGAGGAGCACGACATCACTGTCGACTACATCCTCACTCCAACCAGAGTCATCGCCACAGGCTGCGAGCGCCCAAAGCCAATGGGAATCACCTGGTCCAAGGTGGGTCACGGCCATGGCCAGCTCTGGCCTGTAGCTTAGCGGCTTCTCTTTTAAGTGTTTCTGTCTGGCACAGGAGCTGTTGGCAGACCCAGCGTGGCTGCACATTACAATTACCCAAGAAGCTTTTGAACAGTTTGGCTCCTGAATGACAGTCTCCAGGCCCAGGCCTAAGAGTCTGCTTACAGATCTCTGGGATTCTAAAAAGCAGCTAGGTTTAAAATCTGCGTCTGTTGATGGCAGAAATGGCCACATGGGCTAGGAGGGCGAATGCCTTGAAGCTTTATTTGCTGTCTGGTTTTCATTTTTAACGTTGTTTTCTGCCATCCCAGTTGCAGCAAGCTCTGCCTGGCCGTATGTCATTGGTCTTCCGTTTTTAAATCCAGATTCTTTCTCTACTGAAAGTCTGGATCTTCACGCAGAACTAGCCTGAGCCGAAGGCTGTACCAAGCCTTTGGACATGTGATGCACGTGTGGTGTTTATCTCCAGATGAGGTAGTGGCACGTGTTACAAGTTGGTCTGTAATAGGAGCTTGACACCCTGCGAGCCAGCCTGTAGGTTATGACACTCTCTCTCCTGGCAGATAGTCAGAATTACCGAGAAGACCTTTGTGCTTCATGTGGACAAAACTATTGGTCAAATAAGCATACTTGTGAACGTCTCCCATTCTTTAAACCCAAATCATTCAGCGTTTGAGAGTATCCTTCCTTTGGGCATGGAAAATCAACAACATCCACCTCTAAGGATGAATATCAAACACTTGCTATGTTTGCCACAGCCCAGTGTGGCCTTTCCCTGCAGGTGTCCTGGGCAGGCACTGTTGGGGCCTCCCGGGACATGCACTGCTTCTCAGTTGGCCCCTGATAAAAGCAGAGGGGGAGCAGCCTTTGTGACCCAGAAGTGAATGGGCAGCTCTCTGAGTGCCGCCGGAGCACAGGGGAGAAGGTGGTCACTGCCCTCGCAGGAAATGAAAATACCCCTTGGTGTCTTTCTGAAAGCTTGGGTTCGCCTGTGAAACCTGATCCACAGCTCCCTTGTAAGTGGAAGCAGTACACTAGAGCGTGAGGGCGGCGACTCCTCATGCTGAGCACAGGGATGCGGGGAAGATGGCCAGGGCGGCGGCCACAGTGAGGCTGCTGGCAGTCCCTCCAGGCCAGCCCTTCATGGAAGGGACCCATTGTAGCCATGTTAGGGGAGTCTGGACAGCCTCTCCCGGAAGAGAGAGAGGAACAGCCTGCTTACATTCTAAAGATTTTAACAAGAAAAGTAGAAAAGTAGCAACAAATGACGTCATTGGACTCGTTAGATGAATATAATCCTCTTACAGGAAAGCATACCAAACTCAGCCAGTTTCCTCAAACAGGGTCAGCGCTATGTGTGTGGCGGGGGGTGGGGGCGGGGGGCATTGGGGGCTTCGCTGTTTGTAGAGACCCTCTTTCAGGAAAATGGTCATTGTTTATGAGACCTCAGCAAGAAACTCAAACTTTTAAAAAGCCAGCTCTCATTCTGGGTCTTGTTCTCAGTTTTACCACCTGGTAATCCCTTTGCAAGGTCAGAGGAAATCAGTTACTTTCTCCAGCCCCCAATGTTTCTGTTTTACTCTTGCTAGCCATGCAGCCAAAGTGGGTTTTTATCAACATTTGTTGGTAGAAAAAAAATCCCTAAATTCCAGTGAGGATTTTGGATAAACAAGGCGGACAGTTCAGTGCTCGGTTATAATATTGTTTCAAATGGACTTTTTGGCAAGTATATGGTATACCTCTCATGACATTATAGTGATAATAGGTTTATAGGTTTTAGAATCCCAGAATTTGCCTCTTGGGTATCTTACTGGAATATCTGGGATACAAACACTTTAGATCTCTTGATGGAGGATGTGAGGGAAGTGGAAACCATGCCTTTTCTTTACTCATTTTCAATACACAAAGATAGTTCAGCAGCTGATTCCCTGGCCTTTGTTCCACCTTTCCAATAGTTGACATCCTGCCCCATCTTATAGACCAGTGTAATACACACTGCTTGTCTGAGTGCAGTTACTGTAACGGTGCATCTCCTTGATTCGCCATCGACGTCATTGGGGCTCTTCTCAGCCTGTGTCTCATGATTTTAAAGAAGGGAGACCAGGTGGCCAGTGAGCGTACTGCTGAGTTTAGCAGTCAAGAGTTTCCCACTTGGAGGCTCTACCTGTAACCTCCAGCACACCCTCAAAGCCCCCTCGTTTGTCCTTGAAATTGGACATGGTCAGCACGAACTCCTAGGGAGGGTGCCAGGCAGTACATGTAAAGTGCCCAGCACGATGCTCGGGAGCATGGCCACAGTCATCATCATGGTCACAAATGTGAGGCAGGTTGTTAATAAAGTTGAGAAATCTTCCTGGCCACCATGCGCGTTTCTTCTTTCTCTGTCCTGCTGGCAGATCCTTAGGACGGACCTTCTGGGTAGCTCACTGAGCCAAGCTGGGGTCCTGCATTTGTCTTCCTATGGCCGTGGTTGTCACATGATGCCCTGGTATGCCCTTTCTACCTCTTGGTGGAGGATGAGGAGAGAGGCAGTGACCCGGCTCTCCAGCCCCGTGGCTGCTCCGTACCGTCTGTGACCATGTAGGTGCTTTGCAGAGACCACCCCCACCCCATGAGCAGCCATTGTCTTCCTCCTCCGTCTCCTCTTCAGCAAAGGAAGCCTGGTATGGTTGGGTAAAGGGCTGAAAGTGCATTCCGGCACTCTGCACCCTCATCAGAAACTTTGTCAGGAAGAGAGAGGCACAGAGACATTCCACAGAAGGTGCTGCTTTTACTCCTCCTTTCTAGAAGGTACGTTGTCTCCTCTGTCCTCGAGGGCCCTTCTGTCTCTGGGGTGATCGTCTCACCCACAGACCCGTGAAACTCAAGGTGACTTGGCCACAAGTTGCATAGCCACTGCTGCCCCATCCGCCGGTCACTGTACCCTGAAAACCCAGGACTCCCTGAGCCTCCAGCTACAAGGATCTGTGCCAGGCTGGAAATGATACCAGAGACCTGGACCTGAAGTTGGAACATGGTCCTGAACCTCTGGGCAGTTCGTCCAACTCAGGTGGTCTTCTGATCTCCTGGAGACAGTCATGTAGTATCCCTCCCTGTGACAGCCGTGTGTCAGGTGATCTGCAGTGGGCTGAGAGCCATTTGGCTGTCTTTGCTCTGTGCAGTAGCAAAGTGAAAATGGCTGAAGTCCCTGACCCATTAGTGTCGAGCAGCCCCGGCCACTGACCAGTCTGCCCGTGCAGGCAGTGAAACGCAGAGGCCCAGCCAGTTCCCAGGGCTGAGTGTTGTCCTTTGAGTCTCTGACAACAGAACAGAACTCCCTGTTGAGACCTGTGGCTACCTGCTGGACCCAAGTGAGCACCTGGACAGCACCAGCAGGTGGAGCCTCTGTGGGGGAGATGGGGGTGCTGCAGCTGCCGCGTCGAACCCCACGCCATCCGAGCTGCACCTGGACAGGGAGATCTGCCACACCACTGTAGTGTTTCCGGAGAGCTGGCCGGAGGTGGGGCATGGGGAAGATGTATGTTAAGAATGCCTTGGAGGTGGAGCGGAACAGTAGGACATGGCTGCAGACTCCAGAGCCTCAGCTGCACCGAAGGTGAGGCCAGCCTGCCTGGGAGACTGAGGGCTCAGGAGGAGCAACTGGGGGGCCACAAGCCCGTGGTCCCCATCACCACAACCACAAACCAGAGGAGCTTTTGGCCTTTGCCCAGTAGGACTGTCAGTCACACACGTCTTCTCCCCCGTCCTGTGTTTCTCATGGGAACTCGCATCAGCACATGGGTGATTACCACAGGGGTGGCCAGGACACCATAGACCAAGGTCTGCATGTCTGGCTTTCTCAGGTTAACTCACGGCTCCTTAATACTGGATTCTCCTAAGGCCAGTCTCATTTATACTCAAGGAAACAATTTCGTGCTTTCAAAGCTTGGCCCATTTTTTCCCCGCATAGCCTTCTGGGAAGGGTGGTCCTCAGGTGGCCACAGTGATCTATAGACACCTCAAGAAAAAGGATTTGGGAACAGGCCCAAAATGCAGCTTTGTGAGCAGCAGTCCTGGGACAGCAAAGCACAATTTCAGATCCCATATTTAAAAAAAAAATGTTCTCTGGAAATGATGTAGCTAACTGTGAACCAACCCCTACTCACAACTGGGCCAGTAAGTTTAGAGTGCTGAGAGAGGCTTTCATTGAAAAAGAGTTACTATATTTAGCCTGATAATTTACCTTCTAGGAATCAGTCCTAAAGAAATAATATAGAAATTCAGGTAAGGATTTACTGAATTTCTATAGAAGACATGCAGTGCCTTAAAATGGAGGTGGGGGAGCCCGTTTAAGTGCATACAGCCTTTTAAAGAATATTGAGTGGCATGAGAAAATGCATGTGGTATAAAGTAGAAAAGGCACAATGTGATATACATGCTGGATATGGAATTTCATATTCTGCTCAGTATGTTAAAAGGCAGAAAAGACGGGAGGAAATATAGCAGAATATTAACAGTAGTTATCTCTGGGAGATAGGATTCAAATGTTTCTGCTTTTTCCCACAACAAGCATATACTAATTTTATAATCAACAATATTTAGGAAAAGCAATAGTAAATTTGTTAAACATCTTCCAAGGTAGACATTGTGTCTGGGTGCATTTGAACCCAGCCACACTGTAGTAAGGTAGGTATCTCTGTTCCAGTGTGCTCAGTTACTAGAATCGAGAATTCAGAAACCAAAATAGTTAAATATGCACCAGTTCTTAAAACTCAAACACGTGTGTGTAGGTAACACTGGAATAGCCATCGCGGAAAGCCCAAGCGTGTGTGTGTGACGTGAACCGCACGGCTGCTCTTCTCCAAGGGCTGACATCCCAAGTGTGGAAGTGAGACAGGAGCTGCTGGTCCCATGCAGGACTCTGGAGCAGGTGGAGGGGGAGGCATGCCACTCCCAGGGACCTTTTAGTGACAGCCAGGCAGGAGCCACGACATGCAGATGGAGGCTGGCGTTTCACAACATCAGTTTGAAGGTGATCCTGTATGCCAGAAAACAGAAATGTTTTTTACTAAGTAGTAACTTCCATACAAGTTGTACCGTCCCTTCCCAATGTCGGGGCACAGTTGAATGCAGTGCTGCCTGTGGTCAAGCCCCTTCCCTCGCTGGGAGATCCAGGCCTTGCCCCTGCTGTCCCTCAGGAGTCCCAGGAGAAGCGTGATTGTGAAGAGGTGACCTTATTGAGCCTTTTTTTTTTTTTTTTTTTTTTTAATATGTACTAACTGGCACCTTTGGTCAACTGTGTGCAAAAGGGTTTCCATGAGCTGCGTTTAAGAGACTTTGCTCTTAGAGATCGAGCAGAGGCTTTGGGGCCTGCCTGGAGTTTATATTTATGGAAGGCAGCAGAGTCCCTTGGCCTTTCCTGTGCTCTCCTGAGCATGCTTACTCTGTATGGTTATTTCACTGTGGCCATTTGGAAGTATCTTAAAGCATTTTCATCAGTGAACAATCAAATTTAGTCTCGGGCAAGAGAACTCTTTATTTGTGGTGGTTGAACTTGGTAGTAGAAATACTTGTGATGTGTGCTCATCTTCGCCAGCATGGCTCATACCTAGAATCCCAGCACTTTGGGAGACCACGGCAGGAGGATCACTTGAGGCCAGGAGTTCAAGACCAGTCTGAGAAACATAGCAAGACCCCATCTCTACTGCAAATACGGAACTTAGCTGGATGTGGTGGTGAGTGCCTACGTGTAGTGTCAGCTATTGGGAGGTGAAGGCAGAAGGATTGCTTGGAGCTGGGTATTCAAGGCTGCAATGAGCTATGAACTGTGCTCCACCCTCGGTGACACAGTAAGACCCTGTCTGTTAAAGAAAAAAAAAAAAAAGCCGAGGGGGATTCAAAGATCATCCTTCCAGTTTCCTTATCTTCAGGTCAAGTAATGCAAGAGTCAGAAAGACCAGCAGGTTATCTACAATGGTAAGAGCAGCATGGAGTTGCCTTAAGATTGGAGCCCGAGTTTTTGCTTTTTGAGCAGATTTCCGACTCTCAATCAGAAACCTTGAAAGTCAGATTTCGGATTCATATTTGAATATGAAGGGACAGGTTTTTTAACTTAAAGTTGATTTTTTTTTTCCAGAATAGGATTAGTTATAGAAAGGCAAAACTGTTCACGTTTGATTAAGAAGCAAAATGTTTTACATTGTTTGCTGAGAATGGCATGGAAAAGAAGAAAAAAAAAACAAAATGTTTCATTTCATATGACAAATCAACAGAATATAACAACAGTTCCTCATTGCCAGCCAGGAAACACAGTAGCAGTGCTGTGGACTCGTGACCATGGCTGTCCAGCCACCCCGTGGCACACAGGAGGCTTTCTGTCAGCTGTGGCAGGGACTGGGCCGGCCGTCCAACAGACTGCAGACATGGCCAGCAGCTGGCAGAGTGGTAAAGCTGCCCCACAGTCATGAAGATGGTTTCATTAGAGCTTGCAGAGGAGGGAGCCTACGTGAAGCCTGGTCATCCTTTACCCAAAACACTGCTGATGAATAGAGCGATTTTACTTCAATGGAATGCGCTTCACATTTCCATTCTAAAGACCCCCCCTGTGGATGCCAGTGTGTCGGTGCCGTGGCTGTCCACTTAGCTCAGCATGTGTGGTTAAAATGTTTTCATTATTCTTCAGCAGATTGTACACTTGCTGGCAGAATACAAGAGCTCCCTGTGATGTGCATGGAAGGACATTTGTTTTCCCACGGCATGCTTCAAAACAAATTGCTGCTGCAAACCCCAAGTGTGAAGCCTCGACCAAGAATGAGGTGCTACAGGATACAGATGGGAGGGGAGGTAACTCAGGGGACAGGTGACGGGGCTGGGGCAGCTCCTGATGGACCCCGTCAGAAGAGCAGTGTTTACCTGGAGGGTGCAGCCTGCCCCCAAACCCCTACCCCCTCACTGGGCCCCTTATCTCACCCCCCACCCCCACGGGATGCCCTCACCTCAAGGATCTGGGCGCTGTACTCAGAGCCAAGTAGCTTTTAGCTCTTCCAGATAAATGCGTAGCCACACTTTTTCTCTCATTGTAGTTGCAGCTTTAAATTTCTCAATACTCAATCTGGTAATTTAAAAAATCCTTCAAAATCAAATGACCAGTTTATATCTATTTTCAGATGTCTCAAAAGAACACAAAAGTCTGAAGTTTCTGAGAAGGTGGAATAGAGGCGAGGAAAGAGGTGGGGTTGGTTGGACTCAGGTCGTCTTTGAGACTCCTTGGGCCGCAGAGCTTGTGTGCTCCTGCTCCTTGAGTTGAGTCAGGATGGCGGAGGGCCCAGTGGAAGAGAAATGCCTCTGGATCAGGAAGGCACATTGTTGCTACGCCCATGGCATAGACGTGCGCCGTTCCCCTTGTGTCTAAACAGCGGGACACGTGGGAGCAAGTCTTTCTTGGTGGAGCCTTTCTGTAGCAGCCAAGAGTCTGTCTGCCGTTCAAGACCAAAATGACGCCATGGGCTGCCACCTGCCTAGGCTTCTGGTGTGGCAGTGCCAGGGGGCACAGCGGCATCCCGCCATGGGCTGCCACCTGCCAAGGCTTCTGGTGTGGCAGTGCCAGGGGACACAGCGGCGTCCCGCCATGGGCTGCCACCTGCCAAGGCTTCTGGTGCGGCAGTGCCAGGGGGCACAGCGGCGTCCCCGCCATGGGCTGCCACCTGCCAAGGCTTCTGGTGCGGCAGTGCCAGGGGACACAGCGGCATCCCGCCATGGGCTGCCACCTGCCAAGGCTTCTGGTGCGGCAGTGCCAGGGGACACAGCGGCGTCCCGCCATGGGCTGCCACCTGCCAAGGCTTCTGGTGCGGCAGTGCCAGGGGGCACAGCGGCGTCCCGCCATGGGCTGCCACCTGCCAAGGCTTCTGGTGCGGCAGTGCCAGGGAGCACAGCGGCGTCCCGCCATGGGCTGCCACCTGCCAAGGCTTCTGGTGTGGCAGTGCCAGGGGGCACAGCGGCGTCCCGCCATGGGCTGCCACCTGCCAAGGCTTCTGGTGTGGCAGTGCCAGGGGGCACAGCGGCGTCCCGCCATGGGCTGCCACCTGCCAAGGCTTCTGGTGCGGCAGTGCCAGGGAGCACAGCGGCATCCCGCCACAGAAGACTCACCAAAGCAAAGACTTTAACAGGAATGGGAGGTTACTTTCCACCCAGCACTGGGAGACAGAGCCAGGTATGAGACTGCAGAGAACTGAGAGCCTTTCGGTCTGCCAGAACGCACTTGGCTGCTCTTAGGTGTGTGGGTATCTTTATCACTCAAATTTATTGATGCTTAACTTGGGGCCTGTGCACCTCTTGTAGTTTGGAGGCACATGAATAGTCTTTATCGACCCTGGGAAATTGTACAGAAAATTGTGGGTGAGTCACTCTTGGGAGGGAACCGCAGCTCCTCGCAAAGGTTCCTCTCTCACCCTGCCAAGGATAAGAACCATTGCTCTGAGTTGCATGCTCTTCTGAACATAAGGAGAACATTGATGTTAGCCGAACGATTTAGTCTTGGAGAACAGTTCACGGTTCTGTGGCTCGCGCTGCCCCACACTGGGACGTGCTCACCTCTGGTGGAGGCCTGCAGGTGACCATGCTCATGTGAAAGCTTGGTGCCCAAAAGATAAAAAGCATCTCTAAAGAATGAGAGTCGTCCAGAAGGACTACACAGTGTCTGTTTCTTTTCTGCACAGGGCATGGTCGTCCAGGTGTCACCCAACTTGTCCTGACCCATGGGCAGCTCCCAGTGCAAACTGTGCCACCAGGACAAAGCCATCAGGTCTTCACGATTCGGGCTGCAGTCAGCCAGTTCTAGTCTGTTCCAAGGGGCTGCTGTAGTAGCTGATTGATTAGAAAAGTCTAGATAAAGCCAGTGATGTCCTTTGTCTACAAGTCCCATACAATTGAGACTTAAACTTTGTGTAGTATTGCTGATTTCATACCTGGATGAGCCATCGATAGGAAGTGTTTTCAAAGCTGTGTTTCAGATTTGCCTTGTTTCTGCATTTTTGGCTCTGCATTGAAGGGGTTGACCCTTAAGGCATGTTCTTTCAGTGGAGAGGAAACCCTTGTAGCCCTCTTAAAGTCCTCATCCCACCCAAAGGCACAGGTGGGGACAGATAGGGAGGCAGCTCCATATTATTCCGGGGGAGGGGCCATTAGGGGAGTTGCCTTTTGTGGCCCTGTAATCCCAATAATAGCAACCTTAGGTACCTCTTTTGGGTAGGAGGCCTGAGTGGAGAGCCGCAGCTTCACTTTTCTGCTTCTGGGCCTGGAGAAAATGGAGGCCCAATCCTGCAACCTCCATAGCACGTTTGCAAATGCTCTGGAGAGCCCCCATGAGTGCTGATGTTCCTTAAGCCGGGGACGCGGGGTGGGCAGAGCTACAGACTGGTGGCATGGTCTGTGAGACAGTGGGTGGGATGGTGAGAGTCCCATGTCCCTGGGGCTGAGTTAGACCATTCTGCATAGCCAATGTGTGCAGCACAGCCGGCAGTCAGAGGTATGGATGTGTGTGTGGCAGGTACCCCTGTGATTCTGTCCCTGAGAACACCTGCAACTGCTTTACTTTTCAGATCAGCCGGGAGATGATGGAGAAAATCCCAATACTGAGGAGCCTCCGTGCCCGAGAGCAGCAGGCTGGGAAGGATGTCACTCTCCAGGGTGAGCACCGGTATCCTCCAGAACCAGGCCGGCAGCAGATGGTGCCCCCGAGTGCTGGCAGAAGGCCCCAGGACAGTTCCATGGAGGCAGCCTGTGGGTCCCCCACCAGGGGAGGGTGCCCCGCTTGCAGCTGATGTTTATGTTGGTAACCTCCCCCGAGATGCCCGTGTAAGTGATCTGAAGAGAGCCCTGCGGGAACTTGGTTCTGTGCCCCTGCAGCTCACCTGGGAGGGCCGGCGGCACAGGGCCTTCCTCCATTACCAGGACTCAGCCGCAGCCCAGCAGGCCGTCTCCTGCTTGCAGGGCCTGCGCCTGGGCACTGAAACCCTGAGGGTGGCGCTGGCCAGGCAGCAGAGGGACAAGTGACCTCATGGAAAGCCACGGAGCCCACTGCAGGTTCGCCATCCCCCTCACCTGCTGCTCCGGTTCCCATGGCACTCGAGAGGCCTGTGTGGCGAGATGTGACGGAGCCTCTGTGTGAGCTGCTCGAGTCTCACTGAATTCCCAGGACCTCCTGTGAGTGGGAAAGCCAGCCCACAGTGCATCTCACAGCGCGCAGGAGGCTGCAGCCCCCTGTTCATGCAGGCCCGGGCCTTTCGCAGGCCTTGAGCCAGTTTGTATTTCTCTGGAGGGGACAGAGCAGATGGGCCAGGGACTGAGTGAGCAGCAAAGCAGGTGTGGGAAGTGTGAAGGTGATCTCGGGATTGCAGGGGTGGCCTCAACAGAAGATGGACAAAGGGTCCGGCTTCCTGGAGGCCATGGCAGGGACCTCATGCTGGCACAGAAGGGTGCCCCTTGGCTCCAGGCTCCTGAGCTGGCAGCACTGCAGGGAGAGCTCCATTCACATCGCAGGAGCCCAAGGAGCCCCGCCCCTGGGTAAAAAGCACTTGCTGCAGCTCAGCTCCGTTCTCAGGCCACGCTTTGGGGAGCCAACTTCCCCTGGTCCCCTCCTGAGCCACGCTCCTCCCTCTGCGGACACACACGCCAGGCCCTGAGCCAGCTGCCTGCACGGGAGCGGTTTGTGCTGTGGAGAGACTGGCTTAGGAGAACAGGTTTCATCCCAGCCTACATCACATCTGCCCAGTGCCTTATGTTTTCTGGGTTTTGTTCCTCCAGTTCTGTTTCTGAAACGGCAGCTGGAGTTTGGCTGAACAGTCCTTTCTCAACAGAAGGGTTTTTGAAATTGATCCTGGGCAAAAAGTCAAAATAAGCATTTAAGCAGAGATTTTTTTTTTTTAATGTATATGCTTTGGAAATTGAGTTTTTAGCCAGAGAGTTTTACCAAACGTTATTTTAAGCACCTTATTATGCCTCGAGGGCAGCCCTTGCGTGCACTTAAAATATTCTCAGGACACTTGGTCTTCTCATTGTAAGGGCATTTTAAGGGCATTTTCTCATTGGTTTTACCATGAAAATCCTGTGGAGACTTTGGAAAGAATGCAGCCTTAGATTTGCTCATTAAATACTGGTTTCCTTTCCAAGTTGTCATGAATAAGGTGAGGGAGAAGCGTCTGACAGTGCCACCCTGGGCCTGCTGTGTCCTTGGCCTTGCCCCTGCCTGCACAGCTGGTCACGTTTGTCACTGGGCACTTGGCTCAGTGTCAGAGGCTGACTCAGCCCCCAGTTCAGAGGAGTCACCTGGTTACACTGAACTCCTCACCTTTTCTGTCTCCTTTTTTTAACAATACTTCTTTTATTGAAAGATTTTCATTTGTTTTTTTGTTTTCTTTTTTCCTGTGGATTTGCTGCCATTAGAATAGCAACTCCAGGAGAAGGGCAAATGAGTCAGCCCCACCTTGTCCACTCCCTGCCCCGCCAGCAGCGGGGAACAGCTCCTGCAGACAGGAGCAAGGCAGGACAGACAGGACTTGGGAATGGACCCACTGGACCGGGAGAGGGGAGAAGCTGGGTTCTGACTCCACCACCAGAACTCCTGGGTGCAGTCGTGCCAGACGCCCACCCCACCCTCAGACGGTGGCGTTCTACCAGTCAGGGAAGCCAGACTGCTTGGGTTTTCTGTCACTTTAGCCAGAATAATTCAGGTGTATTGATACACAGATCATCTGAAAGAGTTCCTCATTTTTCTATTTGTGGAACATCGCCTAAGAAAAACTAAAGTGCCTGAAATAAAATCCCCCCCCACGAATCAACCTGCACAGCTTTCACTGTCCTGTCCTTCCAGGGAGGCCTGTGGGGACAGTTCTTGCTTCGATTAACACTAAAAGGGAAGAAGTGCATAGAACAGCCTGCTTCTAGCTTCTGGAAGAGCACTCTCAGCTTCAGGAGGAAGCCCAAACCCCTGGCTCCATTGCTCTTCCACCTTTCATGGCTCCTCCCTGCAGTCCCACCACACTGCTCAGGAAAACATGGGACACACCTGGCTGCGGACCCCAGGCGTCTTCTTACCGTGACTCCACCCCCTCAGGTGAGCGCAGGGCTGTGACACAGGTGCTGGTGTTCCAGGAGCCTGCATTGACATTGGTAGGGTTTTTTCACATGTGGTTTCCATGTGAAGTCTGAGTGATGTAAATAGTTCCTAATGGTTTCTCAGTAATGTAACAGAGAAGTGATGGGTGATGGAATAAGCAGCCCTGAAACCTTCTGTTCTTCAACGTGTTTGACACGTCTAGTCCTGCAGTTTGTTGAAACTGATGATCGCATAGAGCTCCCTCTGTGCTGCAGGAGGACCGCTGGCAGGTGAAGGTGCAGTGGGACTCTGGGAGCCTGCGGTGCGGGCCAGCCAGAAGGTGGCAGCAGCAGCAGAATCATCACGCCACTGTCACTAAAGCACCACTGGGATTTCCGTGGCTTCTAATATTTGTCACTATGCATAAGTGATTTTTTTTTTTTAGTATTACTTAAATCATTTTTGGAACAATAGCCAGGATAAAAACATTTTATAACCTTTGTCTCCTACTCCTGAAAGCAATTTCTAGAATGCTCAGGGCGAAGGCTTCATGTTCCACTTACACAGGCAAATACGTCTGTTCTTGAGTCTGGCTCCACAGGTTGGATGAGCAGCCAAGCCCCAGCACACCCTCTCAACTCTGTAGGGAGGAAAAATGCTCTCCCCAGTTTTGTCAATGAAAAGACTGAGGTGCCAAAGGAGGAAGTGACTTTGCCCCTGCCTGGTCCCACAGCCATCTCTGGCAGAGCTAAGCCCAGTGAAGGTGACCTGCCCAAGCATAGAACAGCCTGCTTCTAGCTTCTGGAAAAGCATTCTCAGCTTTAGGAGGAAGTCCAAACCCCTGGCTCCATTTCTCTTCCACCTTTCATGGCTCCTCTCTGCAATCCCACCACACTGTTAAGGAAAACATGGGACACACCTGGCTGCGGACCCCAGGGTCTGAAATAGTGTAATCAGGTTCATTCCTCTTATCCGTGGCTGCCCAGCCCGGGGGAGATCAGATTTTTAGGCCCCAACAGCATCTGCGCGAAATGGACAGCAGGTGGCGCTGCCTCCTTGCAGAAAAACGGCCGAGCGCAAAAATCCCTGGGGCGGTCACAAGCTGCCCAGCCTGGGGAGGTCAGTTTTCCTAATGAAACTGATTTTTAGGCCTGAACAGCATCTGCGCAAAGTGGACAGCAGGTGGCGCTGCCTCCTTGCAGAAAAACAGCAGAGCGCAAAAATCCGTGGGGCTGTCACAAGCTGCCCAGCCCGGGGAGATCAGTTTACCTGATGAGATTGATTTTTTAAGCCCCAACAGCATCTGCACGAAGTGGACAGCAGGTGGCGCTGCCTCCTTGCAGAAAAACAGCCGAGGGCAAAAATCCCTGGGCCGGTCACAAGCTGCCCTGCTGGAAGGACCCTGGTGCCCGGCTGCCTCTGCCCTTCTTGCTGGCAGGGCCGCATGTCCCAGGCGGGGGCCCGCTCAGCCTTTGGAGAAGAATTCTGTGACTGGCAAAAGGACACGGCTGTGCTCAGGAGGCCTAAGGGACTTGTCCAGGGCCCCAGATCTAAGCCGGGGTAAAGCTAAGACTTGGGCTCCAGACTCTCTGCCCTCAGAGCTGTGCCTGCCTCTCTCATTACTTCTTTCTCAACCAGCCAGATGGGCAAAGCTGGCGCCCATCCTCCCGGCCCACTGCAGCCCCTCAGCTCTGGCAGCAGCTGCCCCTTGCACTCAGGGGAAGTGTCCTCTGGGCATTTTTGCCCCCCTGTAGCTCTCAGCCAGTGGCCCCCACATACCTCACCCCAGACACCCACATAGAGAAGGAAATGGATGGAGGCCCAAGACAGCAAATAAGAAAGGCCGAGAACAGGAGCCCAACAGAATCACCAATAAAGGGCCAGTGCAGAGACCACCGTGAAGAGTTACATGTTAGCAAAGTGATAGTGGGGGAGGATGAAATGTCAGATGAGAACAGTTTAAAAGGAAGCAGTAAAATCCAGGTGTAGGCATGGTGGCCAATTTAGGGTAAACACATGGGCCCCTCTGGCGCCTGCAGCAGACATCAGTAATGATCCCTGTGCCCTGCTCTTGCTGGTGCCTTCTGCACTTGCTCTGCAGTGCCTTCCAGAACGTGTTAGGCCCATGGCCTGCTGATACAGACAGGAGATGTGAAGCTTTCTGCCTTTGACCAAAGGAGCAAAGGTGAGGGCTCTCTCCCTCCCCTCTTCCCGTCCTCCTGGGGATGGCTGGGCAGTCTCCTCTCCCTCTCCCACAGGCCCACAGGAAGCACCTGGCTTGCAGCTGACTCAGTTTCCAGAATTTTAATTCTCACAGCCCCCTCCCCCCAGCTAAAATAACCAGTTGAGGCTTGCCGAGCCCACTCCCCCTCCATCCTGCTCCCTTTATAGATGTATAAAGTATATGATGTATTTATGTATAAAATATTAAAGATATTAACTACATAGATACACACATATCATTTCACATAATCCTCGCAGTCACTTTTGAGAGGCCTCCTGCTTCACAGCCAAGGTGACTGAATTGCAGAGAGGAGTCCGTTTGCCCACTGTGCCCCCGTGTGCAGGGAGAGAAGCGCAGACTGCCACAGCAGCCGACCACAGGTTGAGCCAGCAATACCCCCATGCCTTCCTTCACTGGGGGATCGTCCCTTGCTTGCCACCTGAGGTAGGAATAGGCAGACAAAGCCAGGGGTGTTTTCTAGAAAAGCAGGGCCCTGTGGAGGGGTGGGCGGCTTCCACCAGATCACACGGTGCACAGGGCAGAGGCGCGTTGGGGCCCCGGGCTGTTCCGTCAGAGGCCCCCGGGAGTCCCTGTCTTGCCTGCCCTGAAGACTTCAACTCAACATCCCTGATGGGACCGATTTTTAGGCCCCAACGGCATCTGCGCGAAGTGGACAGCAGGTGGCGCTGCCTCCTTGCAGATAAACAGCCAAGCAAAAAACGCTTCAACTTGGATCCGCACTTGCGGCCAGCCCACCATGCGACAGCCCCACACAGTCCTTGTCCTGTTGCTGGAAATAGCCCCGTATTTGATTGCATTTGTAGATGAAGAAATTGACGCATAGAGTGTTGGCAGGTGTTGTTTCCTGGTGCATTTCAGAGACGCAGATTCAGGTGATCTGGGAGCCCCTCTTCTGTCCCCCTCTCCCTGCCACTCACTGCCGCAGCAAGTCCCCTTGACTCTGCCAGTCTCAGTGGTCATCCTGTGTTTTTACCGGAGACTATCTGGGCACTTTTTCCAACAAGCAGAGACGTTCAGGGAACCACATTCACATTCCCATTAACACGGCAGAACTTTTTCCTGTGAACAGAGCCTTTTATTTTTGATGTCCATAAATTGCAAAGGTCGGAATGGAGCTGATGTGTGACTGTGTGGTGTGGGCATTTGGCACTCTGGATGGTTTAGAAGCAATGAGCCCAGGCCCTGAGTGCTGAATCGTGAGCAAATTAAACATCCCCGCCCACCTTGGATGGCAAATTAGCTCATTTAAGCCTTAGAAGAGTCCCAGGAAGCATGTACTACTGTTTCCATTTTCCAGGTAAGAAAGGTGTGGCTCAGAGAGGCTCTGTGACTCCCTAGGATCTCACAGCAGTCGGCCATGGTGTCAAGCCCCTCCCTGCTGGGCGAGGGGAAGGCTGTGCTCCTGAGAAACACCGAGTGTTCATCTCCTGACCACAAGCAGGGCCTCAGGGGTAACCAAGCCACCACAGCTTGTCAGAACAGAGAGCCCATTTAATGGTCGAAGAGTGCCGTGCTGGAGCCAGGCACACCAGGGTTTGCACCATGTCCTGGCTGTGTGGCCTCTAAGTGCTTGCCCTCTCTGTGCCTGGTTTCTTCACCGTAAGCTCTTCACAGATTATTCACTGATTTAACCCTCACAGCAATGCTGTGGGAGGCCTGCTCTTACCATTATCCCCCACTGTACAGATGGGGAAGCCGAGATGAGCAGAAGAGAGACAGCTGTGCAGGCACACAAAGTTAAGAAGGGGAGGAGTTCGGGACTCTAACCCAGGCCCTCCGACTCCAGTGCTCTCATCCACTAACTATATCCCTTATCTGCTCCTCCTGGAACCACGGGGTCTCTGAGGGTGCAGGGAGACCTGTGGCCAACACAGCTGTCTCACTTCAAGATGGGGTTGGAAGTCAGTTTTACTTCTCTGTATCACTTTTCTAAAGTTTTATTATTTTTAAAATTTGGAATAAGCCACATCATTTGTGTAGTTAGAAAAAGACTACAGTAACTGACCCCTTGACCAAAAAAAAAAAAAAAAAAAAAGGCAGTTACCCGTTAACAAAGGTCAAAGGGTCTGAAACAGGGTAATCAGGTTTATTCTTCGCATCCGTGGCTGCCCAGCACGGGGAGGTCAATTTTCCTGATGAGATTAATTTTTAGGCACCAACAGCATCTGCGCAGTGTGGACAGCAGGTGGCGCTGCCTCCTTGCAGAAAAACAGCCGAGCGCAAAAATTCCTGGGTGGGTCACAAGCTGCCCAGCAAGAAGGACCCCGGTGCCCTGGGCTTCCTTTTTTGTTTCCCAAAGGGGTCCCTGACCCTGAGCTCTCTCCCTGGGGTGGGCATCACTGCGAGGGCCCCTGGGAAGTGAACTGGTACAGCTGTCCTCCTGTCCCCCACAGACCATGTTTGCTGTGGCCTCACCCATCCTCCCCTGACTACCTCCCCTTGTCCTGCCTACTTTGCCGAGGGTGCAGCTTGTTTAAGGTGATAAGCTTATATTAAGGCTGCTCCGCTTTTTAAGCCTCTCACAGCAATGCTTTGGGAGGCTTCTGCACCTGGACAGAGGCGGTGGAGATTGTCGTGAGGCAAGTATTCATTTATTTAAGCTGCATTGCTGTGAGGCTTATAACTAAGGGAAAAATTTTCGCTCACCCAAGCTGGTGACCCTGTGGAGGATCACAGCAGAAAGCCAGGACCGGCCAGTGCTTCCTGCCTCACGGAAACCTCATGCACTGATTGATCTACGGCTTGTTTGGGGGAAGTATCCAAAACAGAAATGTTTCTATCTTCTTCCAGAGACGTTTGCAGACTCAGCACACTTCCCGTGGTCCAAACCCAGACCTGCTGGGGAACACGGAGTCGGGGGAACAGGGGGGTCCCTGCTTGCTTCTAGTGTGCTGGCGCCGGTTCCCATAAGATGCCTGCAGCGGCTGGTCACAGCACTACAGCACTTTGAAGACCCTTGCATGTGGCACTGCTCTTCCCTAAGCTGCCAGGCCACGGGCATAGAACATTGTCCAAAATAAGCCAGAGAGGATGCCTGCACCTGCCCCAGTGACCCCGCTGGCTCTTGCTCTTGGCTGTGTCTCCAGCAAGCGTCCAGTGCTGTAGGATGGGAGAAAGACCACCACAGGGACCCTGAAGACACTGCATCTGGCCAGCTTTCTGCGTCTGCTCAGAACATTTGTGGTCATCCTGGCCTTGGTGTCCTTGTCTCTTCATGGTGTCCACATGACTTCAGGTGTCCTGACACTGGAAGCAGCCGGATGGTCCCACAGGACATGGCCTTGTGTATTCAGCTGCTGGGCATCATATGACCTGGGCATCTGCTCCTAAAGGGACCACACACTGTCGCACCTCAATGCCAGCCACTGTGCAGCCACCACATGCTCCCCGCCAGTGGGCTGGGGCAACGGGGCACTGGCTGGTCTCTCTGTAATGATAGGTGTGCGTCACCATGTCCATTACAAATCTAGTCTAGTGGTGGACACAGAGCCAGGGCCTCATGTGGAAGGGATAGCTCCGAGAGGGTTCCCCTGTCTGTCGTTTCATGCTGGCGATGTTTTATTTTATTTAAGAGTTTAACTGAGCAATGAACAATTTGGAATCGGACAGCCTTCCAGCCAGAGCTGGCTCAGAGATGCCCCACTCCTGCGATGTGTTATGCTTGCAGGCATTCTTCTGCCCCGTCCACCCCCAAAGCACATGAAGATATAGAATTGTCAAAGGCCCGGGTTTCGTCTTGGCCCCACAACAAGTCAGCGTCCCTTCCTGGATGGATGTGACTCCCTTCCCTCACTGTCCCACCCTGCCGGCCACATGGCCCAGAACATGCCTCAGGGCTCAAACACCAGCAAAGGGCCTTTTTACTTAAGCAGAGTCCAGAACGCTGAGGTATTGGTGCCCAGAAGTTTCCATAAGCAGAGTGTGGAGGTGGCCACAGTGCTGTGTGGCCAGCCTTACTCATCTTCAGCACCCACTTTCATCTGAAGTTTTTCTCTGCTGGTCTAAGGGGACCCCAGGAAGTAAAGGAAGCTTCCACGGCAGGCCACGATGGAACCCGTGAATCACAGTTGGAGCTCTGAGAGGGTAAGTTGTGGCTGGCTGCTAGGCCAGCTCCCCGCCCTGCCTGCAAGTGCCCTCCTAGCTCAGCTGGAAGGCAAGAGGGGGTCTGAGAGCATGTGTTTGGAGCCCCCGACCTCCTGTGGTCCTGCCTATTGCTGCCCCCTCCTCTGGAGGCTGGAAGCCAGCAGAGGCTAAATCATGGACCCCACGTCAACTTTTCTTTTTCCACAAGGCCTTTTGGATGGAGGCAAATGGGTATCCAGGAGCTATGTAGTGTAATGGTGAGGGAAACAGGCTTTAGGATCAGAAAGTACTGGTCTGAGTCCAAATTCCACGTCCTACCGACCGTGTCTGGCAGACACTGACCCTCCCCTGAGCTCAGTGTCTACTGAGCTACAGTGTCTGTAGAGTAACAAGGGCAAAGCTTGGCCAGGAGCGAGCGAGGGTGGTCTGGGGTAGACCGAGATGCCTGCATGGGAAGAAGGCCTGCTCCGGCCTGGCGTGCGTGTGGTATGCCTGCAAATGTGGCCATGATGCCTGTTTGCCCGCCTTCCAAGTTCTCCCAACCAGCTGCTGCAAAGACACAGGGGCCTGATCCGGCAGGCGGGCAAGAGGGGGCAGCAGAGGCCACTCATAGCAGCCTTGGCCAGTGTGAGAGAAGAGACCCAAACTAGTGCTCACCAGTACCACCCCGCTACCTGTGAACCCCGTGGACTCCTGGGTCTCCCCTCCAGAGAGTCTAACCAGGAGCTGTCAGGGACCCCTCAAATCTGCAGTTTAAATAGACACCCCAGATATGTCTGATGAGGGTGATTCCTGGGCTGAACTCTGATAGTTACCATCAGAGATGAAGCCACTGGGCTCACGGGGCTTCTGACCTCCCTCTTCCCCACGGGGCCATCCGCAGGACTCTCAGCAGGCCTAGGAGGGGTCAGTGAGGTTGGGGGGAGATTCTGGTGGCTGCTGTATGTTGGCGCCTCAAGCCCTAACCCACTGTGAAAATTCTCTCAGCTATATGAGCCATCTTGCTTCTCCCTGGGAAGGGAGGGAAAGTCCGTGAAGATGGAATTTAGCTGTCTCCACACTGCGAACAGAAGTCCCTGAGCAGAGGGCTTTGTAAAATATGGATATTTGCACCTCTTATGGTTTCCACAACCCTCACAAGCAGACACACACACCACCACCACTCCACACTGACCCCAAGAGACGTCGGGGAGAGAAAAGCCAGGTCTGACTGGCCACTCCTTTCTGGGTACCAAGGAACCAGGCCACCCCTTGACTCCTTAGAAGCACCTGCCTTATTAACCCTGGCCCCCATAGGTCTGCCAAGACTATACTATTAAAGATCAGGAAACCGAGGCTCAGAGGCGACTTGGCTTGCTCAGGCTAGGGTGGCCGCAGAGAAGGAACCCTAGCTCCTCTTGCCACTGCCTTGAGCAAAAGCCGCCTGCTGGTGGGTGGCTGGGAGGCCTGAAGCCGCGCTGTTGTGGCTACTAACCCCCCTCTGGCCCCAAAGAGAAAGAGAATAGAAAGTGCACACCTCGGTGGCCCAGGCGCCACCGCATCAGAAGCTCACACCCCAGGCGCCTTCCGGACCGGGCGACTGACACTGCTCGCGAGGACAGGCCCTGGGGGTGAGCTCCAGGAAGCTAAATCCCATTTGCCTGGGGCTGAGGAGTTCGGAGGCCGCGCCCTGGCGCTTCTGCTCCCCTGGGTCTGCAACGGGAAAGCCGGTAAGGCTCTGGTGTGTCCAAGGCGTCGGCCCCGCGCGGGGAACCGAGGTGTCCGCGAATGTGTAATCCACCCGCAGAAACCTGCGGCGAGCGGCTTCTACCTCTGTTCCGGGGCTTTATTACAGGGGGGATTTCACGTCAACAGGCATCTTGACTTCCCTGTTTCAGCGCAAAACGCTTAAAATATATGAAGAAATTGTGAATTAATTCTATATTATTCCGGGACAAAACCCCTAAGATAATACCGAGCTATTATGAATTAATTCTACCTCAGGGCGCCTCTGTGCTAGCGGATCCTTAGGGGTGCTTTACGCACGCAGGACGCATAATTTCGCACCAGACTCAGGAGCCCTTTGCTTTTTAAGCTTGCGAGTTGCACATACTGGGCACGCTTTTGTGGCATCGCTTAGTGATGGGAGCTTCACCCATGACCCCTGTGCGAGCCCAGCACTCAGTGGACCCGGAGGAAGACAGCCCGGCCGAGCGCAATCTCGGCGCTGCCGCCGCGGCGGTGCGAAATCTCGGACGCGGGTGCAGAGGCAGTTTCGCCTGAGTTATCTGGCCCTTCCGGGCTTGCCTGGAGCCAGGATCTCCTTGCGGGAAGGCTGGACTTTCCCTCTCATTCCCAGGCCGCAAGTCAGGCCGGAAGACCGAGGCCGATCACTGTCCCGGGCAATCTGGGCCAGTTTTCCTGCACAAGCCTTCTAGATCTCCACAAGCCTCCCGCCCCGCTAGACCTGGACATGGGTGCGCTGGGAGATCCCCTTCAAGCGAAGGCAAGGAGACGAACAGGAAACCGGGCTTTGCCGCCGCCCGGGACCCTAGTCCAGCGGCGCCAAGCCACACACAACTAGACGCACGGCGGCCTCTGGCGCGCCAGGGCGCCAAGTGAGTGGGTGCAGTGGCTGGAGACTCTGCAGAAGAAAACCTGGGAGCGGGCAGTAGGGCTTCTCCAAATCAGCCCGACTTCCGCGGAGCCTCTGTCCTAACTGGGCCGCAACCTCTGCGGGAGAGGGAGGGGGTCCCCAGCTCCTCTATCCTGCGAGACAGACCTGATGCTAGCGGAGCGTTCCCGTGCTAGGAGGCCCGGGGGATCTTCTCCGCACTGGATTTCCTGGCTCTAGTGAGAGGCGGAGGGTGCAGAGAAGGCCTCCTCCCAGGAAGACCGCCTTCTCCGCCTGCTGCGAACCTGCTCTCGGAGCGCGGGGGCCCGGCGCGTGCGCCTAGCAGAGCCTGCTCTGACGCTTCGGCCCGCCGGAGACCCCAAGGGATGGAGTCGCCGGCCTTTTCCTGTTCCCTTTATCTCGATTTTATAGACAGCTGTTAGTTAGGGACATCAATTGCCCAGGCTAGTTTATTGATAATTTTGATGTAACAGAGCACCGGAGAAGTACCCCCACGTCCAAAATGTCAAGTCTGAGAAGACCAGGTTCAGAGACTCACGACCCCACGACGCAAGACACCGCGGGGGGTCTGGAAGGGCCGCACCAACAATGCGACTTACTGTGTTTGTTCTCCTCGCAAGTCGGCAATTGGAATAGAAAGAGGGTTGTCAGTGGAAGGCACAAGCGTTAAATATTTTTCCCCAGAGGGGACGAGCTGTGACTTGGGAGATAAATGTTACAGGGTTGGAAACATGCCTGTCACTTTGCCCACCAAAGGCCCTTTTGCCTCATTTAGATTTTACTCAATTTTCTATTGGGGAAAACCAAGAACAAGGCACCAAAAAACCAAACCAAAACAAGACAAAACCAACAATTACAAAAATACTCTTAAAGTTGATTGATGATTTATAATAGCTACAGTAAGAGAATGAGAAAGTCTGAAACCCAAAGTAAAACTCTCACTGGTCTTGTAGTGGCAAAAAATATATATTATGTACATGGACACATACACATATATGTACATATACCCATACACAGATCTGTAGAATATATGTGCACATATATGGTTTACTTGGTGTTCCCTAGGGGAAGGAGGACTACACAGTTCTTTAAACGTTTGATTATTTCTTTAAAACAAGCAATGACATTTAGAGGGGCAGAGGGCTCTTCTTAAAAAACAGAAGCCAAGAAAAATAGTTCCTCTGGTCCAGATTTTACTTCAGTGTGGAATGAAGAGTGAAAAGGGGGGGATTCGCCAAAAAAGAAAAAAGTATTCAGAATCACCCAGATTGTAAATTTTTAAAAGCCTACAGATCCAAAGCCTGTTTTGCTTTTTTCTTTATTTGGGAGTCTGGAAGATATTCTGCAACCCCAATCCCAATAAAATACTCATGTGATTTTATTTCTAGTTGACACAATTTTAAAGGCCATGTACAAATGTTATACATTTTTATTATTTTTTTAGGAAAAAATACACAAAAAGCAAAACATCCTCAAATGGTCCTTTTATACAGTGCAGAAGGAAATTTAAAATTTCAAATACGTGTCACAAATGCTGCACTCTAGCAGCGAAAATGCTAAAAAAAAAAACAAAAGAGGGTAGTCCTTCATATTATATATATATTTATATAAAACATATGGAAATTTGTTTTTACACAGATCTGTCTTTGTTTCAAATTTACAATGGATATCTAAAAAAAAAATTCTACACGGCAAATATTGCCAACAAAGTTACACCATTAATACTGATAAACGGAGGAGCCTATGCGGTGTTTCGATTATTAAGGAAAGAAAGTAGAATAAATAAACAGGAGCCTTGCTATAGTTTTTAAAAGTGCCTTAACCTTTCTGCGTGCCCGCAATCCTGAATCCGCGCGGTCACCGGCCGTCCCAGTCCCTGCGTCGCGCTGTGTTCGGCTCGTTCTCGGACCAGAAAGTTTACAGTAGAGGTTGGGAGAGAGAAAAATACCCACTGAAAAAGTGGAAATAAAATTCAAGACAAAACATAACAGAAGAGGCTGAATCGAAGGAAGAAGAGGGAAATGGACGGGGACGGAGGCAGAGGCCCGGCGGCCGCTCACTTCGCGGCTCCTTCAATTTTCTGTTTAAAGACAAAGACGGACAGTGGCTTCCGAAATGCTACTTGTTCGCACAAAGATTCACCTGCGGTCCACGGAGGAGACTGCGGAGGTGGGGAGGGAGATCCGGAGGGAGATCCATCCCCTCCTGCTCCCCGAAAAAGACGGCTCTAAAGGGAGACTTGCACAGTCCAAGACATTCTTTCCAAAAAAAAAAAAAAAAAAAAATTAAAAATAAAAAGATAAATACTCAACCAAAAAATAAAAGTATTTGATAATGATTGGTCTCACATGTTTGCCTTTCTTCTAAAAATCTCCCCCGACTTCTGCCCTTGGCCACGAAGGAGGGGGACCTCAGCAGAACTTCCGTGTGGATGAGGAAGGCTTTCCCCAGCACAGCACCCTCTCAGCCGGGTTCAACAGGATCAAAAACCTTTATTACCGACGGCTGCAGTCCAATCAGACCCACCACTACCATTTCTTAACATTTATGAGGGAGTGTGGAAGGAGATGCCAACCACAGCGCTGTGTCTTTGCGTTGGGGATTCCTTGCCAAAAATTCCCGTTGGGGAGGGGTCGAACCCTTTTCTTCTGCTGACGGTTATACCTCGAGAATAAAGCAGTTTCTTGTGCCGGTCCAGGGTCCCTGTGACCCACCTGCCTGTACCAGGAGGGCCTGTGGTGGCAGCCTCACATCACACAAGGCTTGATGTCTTGGTAGGTGACCTGCTGGTGGTAGTAGGAGCCCCCGCCGGCAGAGTGCATGGAAGAGGACGCCATGGCGTTGAAAGAGAAGACAAACTCCTTTCGGTCACACATGCTGGGAGACTGGGAGTGATACCGCGGGATGCCTGCAAGGAGGGGTTGGGGGAGCAGAAAAGCCAGAGTTCAGGCGGAGGAACACAGCCACCTCCCCCACTGTGTTCCCGGAGTCCTGGCCTTCCCGCCGTGCACCCCAGAAAAAGACCCCAGAACACTTGCCATGGCCTACCTCCTGGCAGTGCCTGCCTGTTGTGTGCCTATCCAGCCTCGGACACCGTGCATGGGCCCAGGGCTTCCAGAAGCCACAGGGGAAGTGGTGAGGGGAGGCCAAGCTCTGCCTGAAGACTCCAGGGAGGGCCCCTAACTCCCATGGCGGCCACCATCAAGGCAGCCACCTCCCGACCTGAGGCTTGGATGGCTGTGTGGAAGGAGAATCCAGCGCCAGGCCAGCAGCAGGGGTGAGAAGAGGCTTCTCCAGAGAACAGGGCCTGGAGCAGGAGAGTCCCCTGTGGAGAGGCCGCCTAAGTCCTCCAGGCCTGGCTCCTGCCTCCCGCGGCTGCTGACAGCTGACCCTGGACAGGCCCTGGTGAAGTCACTCCAGCTCTCTCTAGAGCTGGGCCTGCAGGCTGTGGGAGGGCCTGGGGCAGAATCAGGAGGCGAGGCTGCTGCATCTCCCTTGGCAGATGCTTCTGCTTGTTGGGTGTGTTGGGGTATCGGGGGTGTTGGGGGTGGGGGTATCTGAAAACTTGGATTCTAAGAAACAAGAAACCTCCATGGCCCGGCTTGCAGCTCTGACCCTCCTGGGCCTGGCCACGGCACCGCCCTGCCCCCGACACCACAAAATGCCCGTGGACTCAGCTGTGGCTCTGCCAGGCCTAGTCCCCCGAAAGGCTGGGACTGAGCCTCTGAGCACTGGCCAGGCGGCTTCGGGCCTAACTCTTCCGCTCTGCCCAACCCCAAGCAGAGGCAGCTCTCCAGGCAGCCTGAGGGCCACCACCAGGGAGGGAGGGCCATCTGGCCAGGGCTAGGAGCCCTGGGTCCACACCAGGACCTTTCCGAGGTGTGAGGGGACTTACGGGATGCAAAAGGACTTAGGGCACTGGGTCTGGGATTTCTTGCTAAGGACCGGCCTACCTGGTCAGGCTTGGGGCAGCCGGCAACTGGAGTTGGAACAGATAGAGAAACATTGTCCCAAACCAGGGTCAAGAGTGCTAGTCACTCTTCAAAGGGGGGAAAGGTGGGGCCAAGAGGCATCCTGGGGAGCTGGTGCCTCCCCCTCAACCTTGGGGTAGAGGGGGATCGATCCTGGCTGGGTTCGGCTGCCACTCAGATTCGACTTCCCAGGGACCAGGGCTCCCTCTGCTTCCCCACTCACCTTGCAGCTCGGCTGGCGCGTTGTGGCTGTTCTGGTGCAGATATGGCTGCTCCAGGGAGTGCGTGGAGAGGCTGCCGGACAAGGGGTTGGCCGCGGGGTTACAGGGGGGACAGGGGCTGCTGCTTGATGTAAGAGGCGCCGCTGTTGAGCGCCGCAGAGGCGGACGGCGGCCAGGCCGCTGCAGAGCCGGAGTAGACGGCGTGCGGCTCCATGACCCCGCCGGCGCCGGTGGGCAGCAGCGGGGGAGGCGGGCACCGAGCTGTCGTGGTGCGGGTACTCGCCCGCCGCCGTGCCGCCGCAGCTGCCCATGTACGAGTGGCCGCCGTTGGAGGGCAGGTGGGGCACCGAGTGGCTGGGCAGGGTCATGCCGTCCACATTGCCGGGCAAGTGGCCGTTCATCATGCCCAGGCTGCCCTCCAGTGCCAGGCTGTTCGGCGGGCACGAGAGGCCGCCGGCCGAGCCCTGGAAGCCGTAGGTGTCCGGGGAGGTGGTTGAAGCCGAGCCCGTTCATCATGCTGTACATGGGCTTGAGCGCCTGGCATTTCCTTCGGAAGCCGCGAGGCCGCCGGCGAAAGGAGCCCTCCTCGAACATGAACTCGCTAGCCGGGTCGATGGTCCAGTAGTGGCCCTTGCCGGGCCGCCCGAGGCCCTTGGGCAGCTTGATGAAGCACTCGTTGAGCGAGAGGTTGTGGCGCACGGAGTTCTTCCAGCCCTGGTAGGAGCCGCGGAAGAAGGGGAAGCGGCTCTGCAGGAACTGGTAGATCTCGCTGAGCGTCAGGCGCTTGGTGGGCGAGCTCTGGATGGCCATGACGATGAGCGCGATGTAGGAGTAGGGCGGCTTCTCCGGGCGCCGGATGCCGGCGTTCGTCTTCTTGGCCTTGGACGGGCCGGACGACGAAGGGTCCATGGCCGCGCCGCCTCCCCCGCCGCCACCGCCGCCGCCGCCGCCGTGCGGTGGCTGCTGCTTCTCGGGCGCGGAAGACATCGGGTGGCTGCTGCCGCCGCCGCCGCTGCCGCCGCTGCTCTGCGCCGCGGACGGACCGGGAGGAGGAGGAGGAGGAGGAGGAAGAGGGCGAGGGGGGGGGGGGAGGAGGGCGAGGGGGAGGGGGCTGCGCGCGCGGGGCTGGCTGCACCTCTGCCGTCATCAGCGGCCACTTCTCCCGAGCGAGCCGCGGCGCGCCCGCCCCCGCGCTCCGCCCGCCCTCCCCGAGGAGCTGCTGGATCCGCCGGCGGTTGGCTCAGAGCCCCTCTCTCTTCAACTCCCGCCTCCCCCACCTCTCTCCTCCCTCTTTCTCTCTCGCCCTCCCACTAGGAAGGGAGCTGAGGCCGAGGGCAGTCCGGGCGGAGGCCGTGAGGAAGCTACCCCCGCCGGTATTCTTTTGGGGGAGGCACTGCCTCCAGGGCTTACGGCCGTGCGCCCCCGCCGGGAGCAGCCCTGGGTCCCCAACGCCCGCAGCGCTCGGCTCCGAGATTCCGACCGAGGCTGCCTTCACTGTAACTCCGCTCCGCAGCGTCTCGCCGGCCGGCGCAAGACCCTCCCGGAGTTCCCTCCCTCTCTGCCCACTCGGGCCCCTGCGTTGGTGGGCGCTTAAAGAGCCCCCACTCTCGCCGCCCCGCGGCCGCCAGCAGAATCCGCCCCGCCTCCACCAACCTGGCGAGCAAGTGTTAAGGCGCCCTCCGCCCGCGGTTCGGCCCCGGAGCGCGCTGGCCCCCGCTTTCCCAGCCCGGGCGGCGCGGAGGGAAACGCGCCCTGGGCCCGGGCCTTCCCCGACGCGCACAGCCCGGTGGCTAATCGCAGGCGCGGCGGCCGCCAGGTTGTGACCATCGCGAGCACAGCCGGCTGGACTCCGGGTCCCCGCGGCCGGCCGGCGTAAGTTCCCGCGAGGGACCGCCTACCCAGTCTCCCCGCCCCGGGAAGGACTGCGCCGCGCCCGGGATTTTCGGACTCGCCCAGCGGCGCGCGAGCGGGCGGGCAGCCGCTGGGGCAGAGCACAGGCGGAAAACGAAAGCGCTGGACGAGTCGCGGCCGCTCTGTCTCGGGGCGCGGCGGGCCTGATGGGGGCGAATGAGAAGCGGCTGGCCCAGGGGGAGACACAAACCTCACAGGCTCCGGAACAAGCGGCGTGCTCAGTCACTCACCCGTACGCGCACACACTTGTGCTCTTGTGTACACATTAGCACACACATACATGCCGATGCACATGCAAACCCGGTAAATTACGCAGATGTGCAAACACACACATGCGTGCGTGCACACTCAAGTGCAAAGGGCGCGCAGGCATGTGCGCACCCACTAATGCGCTCGCTGACACAGAATAGGCCCACAGGAGCTTAGGTTCGCAGTCATTCCCACTCACGCGTACACATGCCACACTCGGATCTGAATTCACTGGTGGTTCGTTGGCTTTCCCCACCCCCAACACTCACTGAAAACCCGCCTATTTGGCCCTGCGGCCCCATTTTCAAAGCACAGGTTCCGATTTCCCGAGAGATGGCAAAGGCCCTGGCAGGAAGTTTACAGGGTTTAACGTAAACAAGTTCTGGGGGGATTCTTTAATAATAATAATAGAGAATTCTGCGTGCGCTGGGCGGGAGGGGGGGAGTTGGCCTAATGCCCCTGTGGGCTCGGCCTGCCGCCGCCGCGGGGGCCTCTGACACTGCGCACCAGGCCAGGTTCTTGAGAGCAGACAGCGAGGGCGGGGAGCACGGGCCAGGGCAGCCCTAGCGCGCCTGGCTGCCAGCCCTCAGGGTGCTCCCACGGAGGCCTGCCCTTGCTACCCCTAAGCGCTGGGGTGCGGGCTGGGGGCGGTGGAGCCGGGAAAGGTGGTGCGGAGAGCCGAGTGCAGGACCGCGCCAGAGCCACGGCTCAACCTGGCGCGCACAGACCCAGGTGAGTGCTGCTCTCTCAACGACAGCTGAGCGCGGGGGCCCGGCCTCTCGCTCCAGAATCCCGGGTTGGGAAGAGAGGGGCGAGGGGGTGTTTTCGCGGGTCACTGCGAGGAGCCTAGAGGCCCAGCCCCGGCGCGAGCTGTGGCAAGAGGCGTGTGCCGGGCTCGCAGCACTGTCCGCAGCGCGTTCAAAGCCCACCCGCCTCTCGGGTTTCTCCGGACTCCCTGTCCCCCGCTAACTATCGCCACCCCACCTTCCTTGCTCGCACGCCTTCATTTTTCGGCAGGAGACGCTTTGTCGCCTTCAGGGCACCTGGCACGTCCGTGCGAGGAGCTGGGGGGCTCGCCAGCGCAGCTGCCCGACTGTGGCTTTCTCCTCCCGGACAGCGCTCGCGGGAGAAGAGTCGCTTTCCCCGCGCTGCCCTTCCGCGGGCCTCTCTGGGTTTCCGTGCGCAGACAGCCTGGCCCGCCTAGGGAAAGAGTGAGTGTGGGACGTGACCCGTGGTGTGTGATTGTGCATTAATGCAGGTAAACGCTCACTGGCAGACCCACTTCTACTTCACACAACCAGCTCAGCCACCGCACACGCAGACACACTCCGCACCGGCCGCAGCCTCGAACACCCTTCCCAGCGACCCTCATACAGTTCAGGTGCCCCAACCATCCCACCAACACACAGGCCTGCCCATCAGGGAGGGCATACTTTGGTTTAAGTGCACACTTCATACACGCCTACATGTTTTGCACTGCGCGATCGCCCACGCATAGCCAGGCGCGTGCACACACAATCGTAGGTACCGCCGCCGCACACGTGCACACGCATTCTCATATTGCCTTCTCTCCAAACTTTTTTTTTTTTTTTTTTTTTTTTTTAGCAAATGGCAGTTGCATTTGGGGAGACCCTGGCCTCCGGAGGAAGCTCTGTTCCCAGGAAGGGGTGGCTACTGCCGACTGCCAGAGCACATCTGGCCTTTAGCAGAGAAGTGAGCAGGGGAGGCTGCCCAGCTCTTAAGCCAGCTAGGGGTGCAGCGCGCGCCCTGCGGCTGGGCTCCTGAAAGTGGAAATAATATCTCCCTTCCGCTCGCCCCTCCCCCACTCATGGGATGCCATCAAAGTGAGGGGGTCTTCAGAGCATGAAGTTGGGGAGCCCTTTCCCAGCAACCTTCTTCACTCTCAGGTCCTCTTCGGTTGGGGAAAGGAGGCAGCAGGTCCCATCTTTGGCTAACCCCGGAGATCCATTTTCCTCTTTTTCCACCCACCTTTCTGCCCTTTCACCGGCTCTGACAGCAAACCAAACCTCACAGAACAGCAAGTCCTAAAGGCCAGGGAAAGAGCAGGCTCGGTAGCCCTGGGAGTCTTGGCAATGCCAAAAGTGAAGGCTCTCCTCAACTGCTATTCTCTACTGGGGGTGTGTGTAGAAGTGAGGGCATGAGAGAGGAGGGGAATGAGCTCCCAGGTCTGTAATTTGGAGGGGACCCCCTGAATTCTGGGCAAAGTTACAGCCATAGCAAGAAGGGCTTTCCTTCATACCCAGAGACTGCATTCTCAGCTCTTAAAATGTCCCTGAGAGGTCTCCCTCAATCCCTTAATCCTACATTTTTAGGGTGGGGAAATGGAGGCCCAGCATGGACGTGGCTTGCATCAGCCAGCACTGCGAGGTGAACATCTCTCCATCTCTCCTCTCTACCCCCAAGGACAAAATACCCTGGCATTTCACTCTCCCCAGGTACCTCTGTATAGGCTGGGAGTAGAGAGAGTGGGGCTTAGGAATGCCTCTGCCGTTACCACACCGCACAGCCCAGGCTTCCCAGGTGCAGGGGGTCAGAGAGGCCCATTGGAGAACTGATGCTGGCAAAATAGCAGCGACAACTACAAATACTGTGATCATAACAGGATCGTCGCCCGCAGCCCAGTCCCCCAGGCTCTGCTCCTCACTTGATCAGCTGCCCTTGTCTGCTCCTTTCTGTTGGCTGTCAATCCTTTGAGAACTAGTCCACCTGACCCCACCCCCGGAAGGTACATATCTGTGACATTCGTAGAATGATTTTGAAGTTTTCACCAAATTCCTGGAGCCCATCTGTGAACCTGTGACACACTAACCGTGAACACAGGACCCTGGTTAAATATCCCAAAGAGACTTGTTTAATATTCACCGATGCTCCTACCAAGTGAGTATAATTTCCCTCCTCATTCATAGATGGAGCTGGGCGAGGTCACTCCAGGTCCTAGTTCACCCTGCAGCGCCAGTATTCAAACCTGGCCTGACGGCAGAACGCGGGCGTTAGGTGTCCTTACCATCGGGTGCGGCGCTCAGGACAGAGGGGCCCCTCTACCGGGAACCACAAAGGCAGGGGTATTTGAACTGTCCCCACGACACAGGGATGACACGAAGCTCTCTGTGCCGTCGTTTCTTTATCTGAAAAACGGAACTAATGATGGTTCCTATTTCTTAGGGTCGTAGAGAGGGTTGGACAAGCCCAGGCAGGGAAAGTTTAGGTTGTTAAAACAGAAGCAAACACCCCAGGGGCTCAGCTCCAGGGACGGAGGAGAAAATGCAGAAGGGACAGAGATCGCGGGCAGCCTTTTGCTCTTGGATTAAAATCCACGAAGATCGGCCTCCTCCCACCCCAAACCAAATCTGCGCCCCAGCTCCGGCCCCAGGAATCCTGAAATTGGCGGAGCGGGGTGGGGGTGGGGATGGGGGTGTAAAAACAGGCGCGTCTGCGAGGTCTCCCACTCCCCAGGCCCAAGGTATTTTTACTGGCTAATTGCTTAAGTGAAGCCGCCGGGGCCGAGAGCGCGCCGTAACCCGAGCGGGGGAACCAGATCCCGCTCCCAAGAGGAGCCTGGGCCGGCCGCGCGGGCGGGGCTGGGGGCCGCTGAGACCACCCACCGCGAGGGCAGCCGCCCCCGCCGGCCGCCGCCGCTCCTGCTCGGCAGTAATGCTGGGCCCGCGCCCCCCCTGGCCCTTGCTCCCTCCAACTCCCTGGGAGGCGAGGTTCAAACGACGCCTCAAGGTAGGGCGGCCAGCCGGGACCCGACGCGGGCGCTGAGCGGGAGGGAAGCGGCCTGTCCTGGGGGCTTCGGAAGGGAGGGAAGGAGGGGGAGGAGGATCCAGCAAGGGTAAAGGAAACTTCGAGCCCGGCGGAGGGGCGCGGGAGGGGATATTTGTGGGTGACAGTGCAGCCCTGGGGGCTAGGGAACTTTGGGGAAATATCAGGTCCAGCGGGTGGATTATAAGATAATCTGTGTCCAGGTACCTGAGCGACTTCTTGCACACTCTAGATGTGCACACGGCATGCTGCTGGCCGGCCCTGTAGGTAGAAGAGTGTGAGGTGGGCATCCAGTGTGAGCAGCTGGGCACACAGAACAGCGAGAAGTGTACACATACATCAGTCTCTGTGCGGGACATTACAGGAGGATGTCGGTACCATGCGGTGGTTTCACGTGTAATGAACATTTTAAGATGTGAGCAATATAACTTGTTATGGAAGCCAAATATCTGAGTACAAAATGAGGCACTTTCCACAAAATATGAGGAAACTTGTGCACAGCATAATGGTGTTATGTACACAGACTCTTTCAGATGTGTGTAGGATAGCATGCTCCACACACGTTACATGTTACTCTGGGGGGTGTGGACCACATAACTCATTCCAGACACGGAGTATGGTAGGTTCTGTGAGCATAGAACCTAGGGTATACGTAGACTATGCATGTCCTGCAATGGTTGTATGCATGGTGCATTTACAAATGTATTCAGTGCAGTGCCTGAGGGAACAGCACTCCACGGGAGACCCGTGGATGCCAAATGAATTCTGGCTACAGCAAATTGCAAGGACGGGGGTCCACGTGGTGACCAGTACTGTCCCCACCCGAGCACCAGGCCATGTTTGTACAGGGGTGCATGGCTGCGTGAAGGGAAGACTGTCCCAAGGTTACCATGCTGCCTGACACGCGGCTGTCATAGTAAGAATGCAGTAATGCAGTGACTGCACAGCGAACGTTTCCGGAGGCCTGCTCGTATGCCCTGGTCAGGAGCCTCAAGGTCATCACCAGCTCACAAAATCCCACCACAATGCTGTAAGGAAGATTCCCTTTTGATCTCAGGTTCCAGCAAAATGACACTCCTACTTTATTTTTGCAGCCATCAAGTGACATTTAACTGCTTTGTGGCTCTGGGAGGGGAGGGTTGGCGGCGCCTGGTGTGGTGTGGAGATGCTGGGAAGGGGTGTTTTGGGCTCCCAGTGGGCCTGTGGGAGGCTGTGTGCTCAGGACGTGGAGCCTCCTATCTGCAGTGGGCAGAGGGAAGACGCAGGGGCCCGAGAGATGTGCAGAATTGGCAGAAGAAGAGGCCCAGAATCCTGGGGTTGCCCATGCCTGAAAGCTCCTGGCTTGAGCCACACGTTTTGGGGTGCTGTCTTCACTTGTGCCTGCTGCTGCCTGATCAAACTCAAACCAAGGTAGTCAGTCAGTAGCAAGTAGCAAGCCAGGCTCCGGGCTCCTCTCCAGACTCTTCATGGGGGTACCCCAAGGTGAAGAGGAGAGAAAGGCGGCACCCCCTGGCCTGCCCAGCCCTGCCACACCCTCTTAGCACAGATGGGGCTGGAAACCCACCTGTGGGGACCATCAAGGCCAAGTTTGGGAGCAGTTGTGACGAGGGTGACCCCTGGCCCGACCTCTGGCAGTGACTCTCCTCCCAGCTGTACAGTACAGAGAGGTTCATAGTTTGGTTAAGGAAAAAAAAAAAGAAAAAAGAAAAAAGAAAAAAAAAAAGTCTTGTGCTTGTGCTGTGGCTGGAGCTTGCCCCCTTCCACCGGCCCTTTTACCCAAGAGCAAGCATTTTCCATGACGTTCTTCAGTGAAATATTTGACAACAATACAGTTCAGGAATCTCCAGCCCTCTTCCCGGTGGGGTTTTCAGGAGATTTCTTGCAGCCGCAGTACATGTGGCTCTCAGAAACAGAAAGTGCCTGAGACAGTGAGCTTCCTGGCGCTCCCTTGCTGGGTGCCTGGCCCATCTGCAGCTGTGTCTTCCCACAGGGGCAGTGCCCAAAGCATCCAGATAGATTTTTAATCTCTGCTGCCTGGACAGTTATGCTTGGAAAGATGGCAAGAATACTTTCCTTACAGCATGAATGTGTGTGTATGGGGCGTGTAAGTTGAGCCGGGGGTGTTGAAGGGGCTCCCAGAATTTGTTTCTGAGTGAAGAGTCCACATTGAAGGAGATTGATGACAAAAAGAGGCAGCAGAGAAAGGGAGTGGGCCTGTGACTCAGTGGCTCTCTGTGGAATTATAAGTCCCCCTGAGAAGGGGCAGGAGCGAGGCAACAAAGAGAAGAGAGACTGGAATGTGACTGATTTCCGAAGGACAAACCAAAAGGAAAATATCAATTACGTTTCAGTGCGCAGGTGTTGTGTGCTTTCAGATATGAAAGAGGGAGGTGCGGTAGGCATGCACGCTCACCCCACAGGGGGAGAGGAAATCAGAAGCCGGAAAGATCCCTGGAAATGGGGATCATGGAAATAGAGGTGAAAGGGGAATGCGCTCAGATTTGTTTCTTAACCAAAGGCAGCAATTTGCTCCCAGAAGCCTGCCAATATGGACACTCAACATGTGCCCATTGGTCTCCATTTACGGCTTGTGATGCTCTGTCTCTTCCAGTTTAGAGGGTGTTGAAAATGATGAAATCAAGTTTTTGTTTTGTTTTATTTTGTTTTAAGGGAGAAAACAAAATCCACTCAGCCAAGCAGTGCCAGGCTTGGGAAGGGAGGAAGGGGCTTCACCGGCTCAAAGATGCTGCCCCCAGTCCGGGGTTCCCTGTGAAAATGGAGGTGCCTCCCTCTTCCCACGCCCTCCTCCAAGGCTAGTTTGGGTCCTTTTTGTCCCAGCCGGGTTGTAGTTCAGCCACTGCAGGGACCCCTTGAAGGATTTACACTTGTGCGCGTGCAGACATGCACAGACCCACCAGCCTGCTTTGTTTGTTTGTTTTGCAAAATCGATTGGAGAGCCAGCTCCTGTGTGCCTGGCATGGGCAAAGTTGACACAGCTCCTGGGAAGTCAGTAAAGAAGAAAAGTTCAGAATGGGAGCCAGGTGGGGTGTATGCAGAACACAGGCACAGGGAGGCAGAGGGACCCTGCCCACCCCAGAGAGAGACCGAGAATGTTCCCTCATCAGAATTCAGAGACATCTAGAGGCCCAGGGATGGGGGCGAGGCCCCAAGAGACCTATACAGAGATTGTGGGAGAATCAGGGACTCAGCACAGCGAGGGAGGCATGGATGGAGGGCAAAGATGTGCAGAGAGACAGTAACACACACACATGCACAGGCACATGTACAAACATGCATACAACACACACAGCACACACAGCACCCAAATACACACATAAGCACACACAGAACACACCCAGAGAACACACAAATACATACACAGGCATACACTGAAAACACACAAATACACACAGGCGCACACAGAACACATGAATACACAGGCATGCACAGAGAACACACAGATACACACACAGGCATGCACAGAACACACAGATACACACAAAGGCATGCACAGAACACACACATGCACACAGAACACACACATACACAGAACACATTCACATGGATGGATTTCCTTGGTTGACTGCAGGGCAGTCCCTGAGGAAGAAGTGGGGTTGGGGTGACCAGAGCCTCACTCCAGAGGGCTTCAGCCTCGGCTCAGAGTTTAAAACCTTGCTTATGCAGGAGAGGCCCCGGGGTGGAAAAGCGTTCAGTCCTGCCGCCTGGGACTAGATCTGAGCCTCCGGCAAATGATTCAACCTCTCGGTGCCTCAGTCTCCTCATCTTACAGTGGGGGATAATGTCAGTCCCTATCCACAGAGCTGATGTGAGGACTAGGGAAGGAACACCCCAAGTGTGTCATGCAGGGTCTGGCAGGGGTCGGGGATGGGCACCGTAAACTCAAAGCATGGCAGAATTGTTAAACAAACGAACATAACCACAGTGATTGGGAGTGTGGGCCCCGCCTGGTTAAGACTCCACTCCACCGCTGTGTGATGTGGGCCGGTGGCTTTACTTCTCTGTGCTTGGTTTTCCTCATCTGCAAAACAAGGACAATGACAGCACCTCTTTTCTGGGTGGCTGAGCTGATGAAATTCATTAGAAATTGTTAGCTGTGGTAGTTATTGTTGTGGGCACAAAGCCCTTCAAGGCTGGCAGTTTAGGGTCAGGGCCTAGAGTGAGCCTAAGTGGGGAGTCTAAGCTCTCACGTGCTGGGGGATGAGCGCCTTCTCCTCTGGGCTCTGGAAGGAGTTGGGGGTCAGCAACTGGCCTCCTTGAGCCCTGTGAGAACTCAGAACGACTTCTTAAATCCAAGAAAATGTCACAGCCTCAGATATAGCCCCCATGCCCTCCTGGCTGGGCTTGGTCCCCCAGTCACCCTCTGCAGTCAACAGAGCCCCTCATCAAGGCCCCCCCACCACCTGCCGCCCACCACACTGCACTGGCTGCCCCAGAGCTGGGTCAGAATCCCACCTGGCTGCTCCATCTGCTGTGTGGTCCCTGGCCAGCTTCTTGACCTCTCTGAGCCCCCTTTCTCTTTTGCAGGATGGCAAGAATAACAGTCCACCTTCCCCAGCTTCCCACAACACCTAATAACAAAATAACAGCTTCTAGGCTGCAGTCTTGCCTGGAACCACCATCCCCGAAATCGGGAGAAATCTGAGGCCTCGTGGGGAGGCCCTAAGAACTCCCCACCGCCACTTCCCGGCCTTCACTGCCCTATAGTCCAGTTTCTGAGAGATGACCTTGATGCTGAGGGCTGGGGGTTCTGTCCTGAACATCCCCTGAACATCTGCACTCTCTGTCGATGTTTCGCTGAGGGGCGCTGATTCGCTCCTTGACTGCCCCTCCTGGGTGTTCAAGGAGAGTCTTTATTGAAGGCTCTTTTCAAGTCATAGAATTGGAGCAAGAGGACTTTGAGCAAAGTGGGGCCCTTGGAGCAGCTCGAATTTAGCTCCTTGGAGGTCAGAGGGGCCCCTGTTCCCCCACTCTACAAAGCAGACCTGGAAGGGGAATTCCCTGGAGTAGGGGCCCTGACTGGCCCAGGCACTATCCCTACCTGGGGGGGCATAGACACTGCTCCACTGCTCTGCAGCCTAAGGCTAGCAGCGCTCCTAGCAATGTAAATAACACGTGCACGGTCCGCTTCTTAACGATGATTCTTTTTGCTTCTCACTCAGTGCTCACCTTGTTACCAGCCAGCAGCCTTCTACCCTCCAGAATTTAAAAATCAAATGGAGGCAAAAACATAAAGTAGTCACTCAAATTTTCTAGCCCTTTTATTTTGAAATGTATTTTCTCAATGTTTGAAATACACCAAATCTTTAAACAATTTGATCACACACAGATTCTAGTGCCTTTTCATTTTTAAAGGTAATTTCTGTGGCTCACTTGGTTTTCATATATGCACTTTATTTTTCTACCCCAGTGCCAATTTATTCTCATCCTGGGGTTTTTTCTTAATAGTTAGCAATTAATTACCTGCAAAAATTCTATCGCTGACACGGGTAGATGCCTAAGGCGCCCTATTTTTAAAAGCATAAACCTCAAAATATTTTAAATAGTTTGCTATATACCGAAGGTCAACACTGATGCTTTTATCCGGCTTCTTCTCCCACCTCCCTTCGCGTCTGAAAACCACTTGGCTGGCACTGTCAACTGCAGGCAAAGCTTTCTCTCCGCGAGGTCGTTTCCCCCCCCAAAATTGAGCTGAGATCCGTTTAATGCACCATGAAAACGAACTTAATTAGGAATCAAATTCACTCTTTTGTGAGACCAGCGGTAAGCGTCCAACACTCCCTCCTCCGCCGCCCCCGCGTTTCTCTGTGTTTTTTTGCAAAGCCGCCTCCGCTGAAGTACGTGGCTCCCGGGCAGCCGCCCCTCCACTGCCGCCCACCTGCCCCTGACTTCTCTCTCTCTCTCCTTTTTAAGCAGCCAAGGCGCACTCTGGTTTTGCAAGTCTGACATTCTTTATGTCGCCTTGCCGAAAAAAATTGTCCAGGGCTGGCGTTCGGCCGAGGCGGTGCATCTGACGTCCGGAAGAAGCAGCGCGAGGACCTTTCGGCACGGACCTGGGACCACCGCGGGATCCGGGGACGCCACCCCTTGGGGTTGGCGTTGGGAACTGGCTTCGAGGCGGCTCGGCGGCCACCTTGGCGCCGGCAGCGGTGGGAGGGTGCCGGGCAAACCAGGCTGGTGTTGCAGTTCTCGCTCTGCGACCAAGCGCTCCTTTCCACTGCGATTTGGGCTAAGGATGGGTCCTGCCCGCGTGAACGCCGTGTTTATTTTACCTTCACCAGCTCAGGGGAGGGGTGCGTGCCTGAGCACCCAGGGTCCAGCGGCGCCGGAGCTACAAATCCGAAAACTTCTCAGGCTGAGGAAGGGTCTTAGGGCCCCCTCCTACCACGCCTTATTTGCACTCGCTTGGCCTTGCCTCTGTCAAGGGCGGGTTCAGCCTGCTCTCAGGCTGGGGAGCCTCGGGGCGCCGGGATGAACCTGGGGCCGGCCCCCTTGGGGGAGGCACCTTCTGGAAACCGAGGCCCGGAGCGTCTCCCGCCGGGACTGCCCCTTGGGCGGTGGTGAAACTGCCCAGGTCCCAGGTATCAGGAACAGATTCCCATCCCAGCCCCTGCCCGCCCCAGCCAGTAGGGGAGAGAGTTGAGGGTAGGAGGCCTTGGCCGTTGTTCTCCGGATGCAACTTAGATTGCCACTAGAGGGTGATGCCTGGGTCGGAATCCGAGGTTCACTAATCTGGGGTGCCTCGAACGTGCTTCTCCCCGGAAAACCCAGAAATGCACTTTACAGTGCGAGACTGGCTGAGACGTGTCTGCCGGGGCAACGGGGAAATAGCAAACACTATGGATTATGTGCTAAGGGAGGAAAAGTAGATCGAAGGTCCATTGCACATCTCTGCTAAGATTCAGGGCCTGAATCATCCAGGAAACCGGCTTTGTACTTCATCTGCCTGTGCCAGTGTAGACGGAGTCTGAGGCCAGGGCCAGGTGATTTTCCATTGCAGTCCCCCGAAACCCTCCCAATATTTAGATTTTGGGCGGGTGCAGGCCGAAATTGGGGGGTACAGGCGATGCGGGGTTTTGGGGGACGAGCAGATGTGAGCCTCCCGGGTTACTGTAGTAAGCTCTATTTGGGGCGGGGCGCACCCGCGGAGACCCTGTGCCGCGGGAGGGACGCGTGCAAAGACGCGTGGGGGTGGGGTGGTAGTGAACCAGGGAATGCAGACCCCTGAGAACCACCAGATGGTCGCTGCACCCACTTAACCCGGCGGCAGAGACCCCTCCCCATGATTGCTCTTCCTCCACCAAAAGCCCACCCCAGCAAGCGTGGGCCTCCAACCCCAGGCCGGAGGTTCCAGGCAGCGTGTCACCTCCCGCCCCCTTTCCCCGTCTCCGCCTTGCGTTCGGCTTAACGAAGACCGCTCCGGTTCCAACTGAATTAGCCGCAGAGGCCGCCGCCGTCCATCTCCTCCAGCAATTAGGGCCGCGCCGGCTGTGGCCCGGGCCGGGGGCGGGGGCGGGGGCGGGGGCGGGGGGCAGGTAAAGACGGAACCAATTTGCCTAGAGGATTTATCAACAAGTGGCTTAACTAGGAATTTGCGTCGACAACTCGGCACCTCCGTCGGGGCTCCGGCGGCGAAGGGCCGAGGTGACAGGCTGAATGGAGCGGGGGTAGGGGGATGGGGGCGTCCTGGGAGCTGGGAAGCGCGAGGCTTCAAAGCCAACCCGAAGCCACCTCGGCCAAGCCCCTTGCGCGGCGTGGACTGAGTGGACCGGAGCACCTGGGGCGCCGTCGGAGCTCGGGGCCCGGCAGGCGGGCGAGCACGGGCCGGTGGGCGCTGGACTGTCTTTCCCGACGAAGTAGGTGGCCATGTATATTTTTGTTCAAGTGGTGTTTATGTTAATGAAAAAAGGATGGAATTACAAACAGCCAGCCGATCGCGCCGCGGCCGCAGGAGACTCGCCGCGCTCTGGTCCCAGGCCCAATCAAAGGGCGCGCGCTCTCGGCCGCTCGCTCTGGGACCTCCAGCAGAAACCTTCTCCCCCCTCCTCTAACTGGGTGAAATTGTCCTGTTCTCTCCCACAACTTTCACCAAATCGAGAACTCCCTGTTTGCAATCAGCCCCCTCACCTCGCTCCCCCTCACCAACCCTCGGTAGCGCAATCAGTTTTGTGGATAAGAAAAACCGTGATTGAAGTCCCGCAGCTCCTTTTTTTAAAGGAGCACTCAGATAACGCTTCCGGGAACCTCGGATGCGGCTAGAACTCAGTCTCCCCCCTCTCCCCCTTCACCGCCCTGCTCATTTTCATTTTCACTTTTTAAATTTCTTTTAAATAATATAATCAGCCCGGATTTTGACATTATTTCCTGGCCAGCTGCCCTTCCCCACCACCACCGGGGGAAAGCAATTAGATTTTCTAAAAGCCCCATACAGCCCTTCCGTCTCGAGAGACCATTTTTCCTCGCCCCCTTTTCCGGAACCCATTGCCGTCTTTTCCTCCGTTGATGGGAAAGGACCCTCTTCTTTGCTTTGGTTAGAGGAGAACGGCCAACAGGAGAGACAGCCCGACCTGCAGCCGCAGGGGAGAGTCCGACCCACGCGGCTGGGTGACCTGGGCCGTGGCTGTGGCCCTGGGACAGGGTCGTTGTTACCTGGGCCAGGACAGCCAGGCTGATGCGGGCACCGCCCTTCTGCCACCCCAGTCCCGCGCTTCCATGTCGGGTCTGCTTACAAGACACCGCACAGCTGCGCCTCCACCGACCAGGTGAAAAGGGGACTCAGCGGGTGTCTGGTCCAGTGGAACTTTCAGGGCTGTGTCTGATATTTTCCTAGATGACTTTTGCCTGGGGAGATTTAGGTTATCCGCTCTATTTTCCCTCGTGGTCGCCATAGTCTGCTTGTATAGCTGCTGCTGCTTCCCTTTCTGGCCAATTCTGCCCGGGTGTGGGTTTACTGGACCTGGGCCGCCTGCAGAAGGAAGGTAGGGCCGGGAGAACACCCGGCCTGGGGTTTCCACGGGGAAAGCTGGACCTCCCGGCAACTCTGGGACGCCATATCCCATGCCCTGTTCTGAATCTCTGCTTTCCCTGTTACTACAAAGGAGACCCACACCGCTTCAAAAACGCTTTGAAGGCCGTGCTCACCAGCCTGGTAATCGGATTAGCACCCCAGCGGTAAAGAGGTCAGTCCATCCCAGGAAACAAAATTTTCACAAGGAAGAGGAGACATCGAGGAATTTGCGTTGACAAATGCACGATAGCGATAGTTACTAGCCGAAATTAAAGTCCTGCCTGTAAACTTTCTCCCCCCCCGGAAGGAGAGTTGTTCTGAGGGTGGTTCCTTCCGACTCCTCCGAGGTTGACAAAGCGACAATGCTCACAGCATATGGAGTGAGTTACATGGGCGTTTCTTTGAGGACTTTCTCCCACTTTCTCTTGTCTGCCACCTCAGAGGAGACCAGCAGACCCCTTGATTGGGGACTGGGAGGTTGGTACCCCCCAATCAAGGGTCAGCCTGGGGGCTGCTTCCAGGGCCTTGGGTAACAGAGTGGGTCAAGCAGGGGGAGGGCTAAGGATTGTGTTTTTAACTCCCGATCAAAGGATATTGAAGTGGAAGGTGCAAACCTAGGTGTGTAGGTGCATTTTTCGGAATAGCAGCAGCATAGTTGCCATTCGATACAGCAAGTCCCTAACACATCTCCCTCCCAAATGAGAACGGCCCAGACAGAATGAAGTACACCTAAGTCACAGTTATCGCGCACCCCGTTCTTTCAGCGAACTATGATTTGTCAAACTCGTGCGTACCGCTGACACTCCCTTGACGTGTTGTGTAGCCTTGATATTGAGCAGCCGAGAGAAAAATCTGAGAAGAGACAGGGGGCGGGTGCGCTAAACGCCGGTGCAGCCCTAGGCCTGAATGCGCCCCCTCGCCTCCGGGCGGCGGAGGCCACAGACTCCGGCTGGCCGGTGTTTTCCGTACGGAAGCACTGGAGTTGCAGACCCGGGGTGGGAGGCCTTGTGCAATTGCTCCGCGGAGCCCCTCCAGCTGGGCCAGCCGCCATGCTCTGCTGTGAGCGGTAATTTGTCGGCCAGCGCGGGTTTCATTCTCTGAATAACCTTCAGCAGGTGTCAGGGCTGGCCCTCATTCCCGCTCCCTCTGGGCCCTGACCTGGCCGGAGAGATAGATACAGATACGCTTCGCACCTGTGTTTAATATGTCCCGTTGGTGGGAAGGAATGCGCCCAGGTAGCCGGCCCTGCGCCCTGCGTTGGTTCAAGGGGGTGGGGTTGGCCTTTCTCCGGGTGCTTTGAAAGGAAGGCCGGCAAGCTAAAGAGGGAGCGAGTCTGGAAAGGGGCGCTTCCCAGGGGTAGTGGGCTCCCTAATCCGGCCACACCGGTGTGTGCCAGGAGCAGCTCCAGCCATAGACTGCACCTGGCCGCTCCAGGGCTCCTGCGCCCTCACCGGTCTCAGATCCCCGGGCGCTGTGGGAGCCACTTTCTCTGGGGCTGGCAGATACCAGATGCTGAGCCCTGAACTCGCCTGCGAGCTGGTAGGGCCCCTTCCGCGCGTCCCAGCCATTTATTCCATCCTGCAATTAAACCCAAGGTCAAATATCTCCTTAACGACGCTATCAGGCCAGTGGCTCATTATGGCGTATATTTAGCCAAAAAATATGGGTTGTAGTTAGGCGGAGATGAAAATTACTGTGTTCTGGGAATGAATCCTTTTAGCAGAAACCAGAGCTGTTATTTCCCACGAGAGCTAAGTACAGGCTCAGTCTTCTAGGCGGCCCCAGCAGGATCACCCGCTCTTCCAGGCCCTTTCCGGCTGTGCCTGCGCTCCCCCCGCCATGGACCTGGCACTGGTGCGCGGCCTCCGCGCCACTTAGCGCACAAGAAGGAGCTGCACCGGTGGCGGAGGAACAACATGTTTGTGGAGCCTGAGGGGCTTGTGGATGGTGTTCTGTCTCAGTTCCCAGATTCGGAGCTCCCTGCAGCCGGCTCGCCTGGTTTGTGGTGGGGAAAGCCTTTGGCAGGATGGTAAAAAGATGATGTGCTAGCCGGGTCTTGCTGTGGAACTATCTGGAGTTTGGTAGAGTCAGTACATCTGGCTTCTAGGGAGGTTGTACTTCTGGCTGCCATGGGTGGGTTAATTAACCTCTCTTCACTTCAGTAACCCCTTCTGTGAAGTGAGGGAAAGGCCATGGCTTCTCCCAGAAAGCTTAGGAGAATGAAATCCGACGTTAATGTGAAACCTGTAGCCCAGTGCCTGGCGCAGAAAAGTTTAGTCCATGGTGACTAAATGGCAAAATCACGACCACGTTGATAAAAATAAGATTTTGGGCTGCTGATATGAATGAATGAATGAATGAATGAATGAAACCAGTCATGTAAGGGGCTGTGATTTGGAGTCCAGGATTGGACAGCCTCATGTTTGTGTGGGGCTCAGATCATCCCCAGCTGTGCCCACCAGCTCAGGTAACTTTTTTCCTTGCACAGGATTCCCACTTACCTGCAGGATTGGACAGCTGCAGGTTTAGGAGGGTGAGCCCAGGCCATCACCCCGGGCAGTACATGCCCCAGCAACCAGCTCAGAGTTGCTGTGATCTGCTGAGATCCTGCCCTTTGGTGATCGGCATTGCTCACCATGAGTTGCTCACACAGGATCTCGTTTTCTGCTGCCGCCCCCCGCCAACGTCTTGGATGTTGCAGTGGCCCCAGTTGGAACTAGAGGCCTCCGGACACACCAGCGATGATCAGCTTCACCTGGGCAGTGCCGGGGGGGATGGGATTGTGTGGACAGGGACATCCCCAGATTTACCCTCTCAGGAAGTGGCTGGGTGACCCGCAACCTACAAATATTTGGAGAAACCAGATGAGGGAGTCCCCCAGTCTAAACGTTTGCCCAATGCCTCCAAGGGGGCAGATTCTTTATAAGGCTAATGGGCCCCCCAGGCAGGACAGTTGTGTCCCAGAGGAAAGTGGCCATGTCCCCTACCCCCACTGGCCAAGGCCCAACTTTCTTGGCTTCCAAGCTGGGCAAGACACCAGACCTTCCTTCTCTCCCCTATATATGTCCTGCTTAGGGATTCTGGGAGTTCCTGCCAGATAGATGTGGGCTGTGCTGGGACAAGAACAGATTCTTCAAACCCTCTCCTCTGGACACACACACACAGCCCCCAACAAGTACCCTGACACTACCTTCTTAGGGCAGCCTCCTCATGTCCGTCTAAGTACAGAGACAGCAGCGAGTCTTGGGTGGCTTTCTGAATTTCATTTCTGGCAAGGAGAGGGGTGCCCATGGCCCTTTCTGGAGTTGCCTTCCTCTCTGAGAGGGAAGCACTGGGTGACAGTGCTTTGTGACCGTGGCCATGTCCTGCTCCATCTCTGGGTCTCTGTTTCTTCTTCTGGGAAGTAGGGATACTTTGTTAACTCTTTAGAGACCACGTCTTCTGCCTTGAGCACTTGATGGTGCCATACTTTTTAATAATCTTGTCTCTCTCTGGGGTGTCACCTTCGTCACCACCGTTGCCACCTTCATGAAACACACACCAGTTGCTTCACAAACATTTAATCATTGCACCTCGCCAAGGCAGGTAGTATTGTCCTGCTTTTCCAAGTGAGGAAATTGAGGTTCAGAGAGGTTGAATAACTAGCCCAGGGACACACAGCTAGTGAGTGATGCCACCCTTGCTACTCTCTGCTTTCTTGGTGCTCATGGATTGGTGATTAGGGATCTGAGTGGAGAATTTGTTCTAAGGTGAACCTGGTCCCAGGCTTTTCTGATGGTTCCATGGCTGGGGCAGGGGTTCAGGGGAAATGCAACAGGTTTAGTTATGTAGATCCCCCTTTTAACCTAGAGTTTCTATTAAATGATGCTGCAAGATGTAACTTTTGTGGGTCGATTATTATAAATATGTGGGTTATTGCTATAAAAAATGTGCATTCAGGGCTTGAGTTTCATTGGGTTGCATCCTTTATTCCCCAGGAACTCCAGGGAGGGGAAGATAGGCTGCAGGCGGCCACGGCCTGGACAGACCCCTGGGTGCCTCTGCTCATCTTCCTTACCCACAGGTGCGCCTAAAGCTCCAGCTTAGACCAAGCTGGGGTTGTGTCTGAAACAGGCAGTGCTGCTCAGAACTGGCTTCTTTGGTACTGTTCAGGTTGTTTTGTTGCTGGGAAGGTCCCCCATCTGAGATGACAAATGTGACATATACTCTTGGAAGCACATGGCCTATTAGTCACAGCAAGAGAATCCACCACCCAGAGGTTTTATTTCATTAGAAGCTTGTTTACTGTCCGGCGAGCTGGCTGCTCCAATGAGGAGCCACCGGTACAATACCCCGATTGTGTCCTTCACGACCTCAAAATTGCAGTTCTTACACAAATCAGTTCTTGCTGTGAGAAAGGTTTTCTCTGTGCTGCTTCCCCCTCCAAGAGTGAGATTGAATGCTTTCCTTGTGTCAGGCTCAATCAAGCAGAGGAGGAAATAACGGGAGATTCAGGAGGATTAGCCTGGCTCAGTCAATTTTTTCCCTTTGGGGATCACACTTGGGCTTGCTCTCTGGGTTTAACACAGATGCTTACAGCTGACCTATAGGGAGCCTGGCACTGGGCACAGCCAGCCAGCGTCTGGCCACAGGGAACCCTCACTCAGTTTGGAAGGCAGTGTCGTGATGTTTGTGAGACACTCCCTGCGGTCAGGCACCAGGCAGAGTGCTGAGCCTGTGATCTCACACAATCCCCAGCATAATGAAGGGCACTTCGGATGAGGACATGGAGGGACCCAAGGGCATACATTAGTGAGTAATGGAGCTGCGTCTCATGCAGGCATTCGATTCCAGAGCCTTAGTTTGCGGGGCACCTGGCGTGTGCTCATTGCCACCACTGACCTTGAACGTGAGATGCAGGGCGCATGTGCAGGGTGAAGGAGCGTCAACAGTAGTGCAGGGGTCTGGGGCCGGGCTGGGCTGTGTTAAACTAAATTACTAAATCTACACATCACATTTATGGTCAGCAGCGGACTGCAGAGCACCCCCTAGAATCACTCCTGAAGTTCCAACAGCTGTTTTCCAAACAAAAGCAAGGACAGGCATGCCGGTTTGTAGTTGTGTTTTAGTGCTTGTGACTCATCTGCAGCGTCTGTTCCTCATAAGAGCACTTTCCCAAACAGGATTTGTGAAGAGGTGACCCAAATTTAAAGACAATGTTGGATGCAAATCGATTTGCCAGCAATTGCGTCACCATTAAAGCCAGCTCTGTCCGTGTCTTCCGAAGATACCAAGTGAAATACGTACAGATGGGATTTATGTCTGAAAAGCCAAGGCAAGAGGCCATGGGAAGGGACAGAGGTGGAACAGCACTGGACCAGAACAGGACTGGACTGGTAAGTGGTTGTTGCTGAGTACTGGGCAAATGGAGGTTGGTTATATGATTTCCTTTACTTTCATATATTTTATTTTTTCTGTAATTAAAACAAATTAAAATCATCTGTCTTGATCTCATGGGGGGCCAACGTTGCCTGGATTTTGGAGTGGGGCAGGAAGCTCCTTAATTACAAAAGAAGGCCGGGCATGGTGGCTCATGCCTGTAATCCCAGCACTTTGGGAGGCCGAGGCAGGTGGATCACGAGGTCAAGAGTTCGAGATCATCCTGGCCAACATGGTAAAACCCTGTCTCTACTGAAAATACAAAAATTAGCTGGGGGTGGTGGCACGTGTTTGTAGTCCCAGCTACCTGGGAGGCTGAGGCAGAAGAATCACTTGAACCCAGGAGGCAGAGGTTGCAGTGAGCTGAGATGGCGCCACTGCCCTCCAGCCTGGTGACAGAGCAAGACTCCATCTCAAAACAACAAACAAACGGAAACCCCAAACACAAAAAACAAAACACCCCACAAACACCGAGAAGAAGGGAAAGGCATCCTGGACATTTAAAGCAACAAAGAAACTCGATATGGTCTTGTCTCCTCTCAATTTGCAGCGAGAAACTGAAGACCAGAGAGGGTGAGGGGCTTACCCAGTTTGGCACAGGCATGTTAGTGGTAGCAGCAGGGTTAGATTTCCTAACTGACACAGATCGCTGGTCCTTTTTAAAACCATGTCGTGCAGCAGGAAAGCCTAATTTAGTGTTTGCTGTTTGTCTTGCTCCAGTTGGGCTGCTGTAACAAAGTACCATTGACTCAGTGGCTTATAAACAGCAGACGATTGTTTTCTTACAGATTTGGAGGCTGGAAGTCCAGGATCAGGGTGTCGGCACCGCTGTGTTCTCTTCCTGGCTGTGGGTTTCCATCTTGTCCTGTCCTCACATAGGAGAAAGAGCTCTCCAGGGTCCCTTTTATAAGGGCACTCATCCCATCATAGGACACCACCCTCATGACCAAATCACCTTCCACCAAGCCCCAACCCCGACCCTACACACCATCACACTGGTGGTTAGGATTTCAACATAGGAATTGTGGGGACACAAACATTCAGTCCAAAGCACTGTGAAATCATGTAAGACAGGCAGCCAAGTAAGTCTCATGTAGCATACCTGATGAAAAGGTGAGCAGCATGGCAACCCCCCCTGGACATTCCGAGTATCCATTATCTGGTTTGTGGTGACAGCTTCTAGGTAGTGAGCTGGAATTTTTCATTTTCTTAGGATGTTTTGGGATTTGCTGACATATCTGTGGATGCTGTGACTGTACACAGTAGTCGCACCTCTTTATCTTTTCAGACACCTCAGATGGTGGCAGGTGACGTGACTAACACAACACTGGAGGTGTTTTGAGAAGATGGGATTTGATACAGGGCATGAGGTGCTTTCAAAATCACTGGAGAGGCTGGTAGAGTGTGTTCCACACTGGGCTTCCAGAAATGACTCTGGGAGCAATGTAGGATTGGCACCAAAGAGCTGTAAACCAGTGAGAGGCAGAAGGTTGCCACTGGAACTGCTGGGTTCAAGAATGCAAGAAAGCCGGGCGCAGTGGCTTATGCCTGTAATCCCAGCACTTTGGGAGACCAAGCCCAGGAGTTCAAGACCAGCCTGGGCAACATAGGGAGACCCTGTCTCTACAAAAAAAAAAAAAAAAAAAAAAAAAAAAAAAAATACCAGAACTAGCCAGGTGTGGTGGTGAGTGCCTGTAGTCCCAGCTACCCGAGAGGCTGAGGTGGGAGGATTGCTTGAGCCCAGGAAATTGAGGCTGCCATGAGCCATGCTCACCCTGCTGTACTCCAGCCTGGGCAACAGAGTGAGACTTTATCTCAAATAATAATAATAAGTAAAATAAAATGAAAAATAACACAACTCTGGCTGCCATCCAGGGTCAGGAAGGCTCTGTTCACTTATTCCTTGGCACCCCAAGGTGCCTGGATGCTGGAATGCTACCACAGAAAACCTTGAGTTTCCATGCTGCAACCCCGGCTGGTCTCTGCCCCGGGTCTCCTGTGCCTGTGTCTTATTGGCTGAATCTCATTCACCTCCAGCCCCTTGGTTACAAGGGAGCCTGGAAATTTTTTTTAATTCACTTTCTAGACTAAGAAGACACATCCAAAAAGGGGGTGATTGTGCCACTGCAACCCAGCCTGGGCGACAAATTAGCTGGGGGTGTCAGCTGCTGTCTCCCTGTGCCTCATCCTTTTCATATCTCCAGTACCTAGCGCAGTACCAGGCACACACTATACTTCAAAAGGAAGTGTTAGTCTGCATTAATTTTCATCAGTGCATCCATCTATCTACTGTCTGTTCATTCAACAGATATTTAGTAAGCACCAGGCATTGCCCTCGTGGTTAAAGAGGCACTGTCATTCTGAGCGTAAGAGGCAGACAAGCAACATGAATGGGCAAGTCCACAGGAAAGATGGTTTCAAATAGAGCTAAGTACAATGAAGAAGGTAAACCAGGTAAGGAGGTAGAGAGTGATGGCAGGAGGAACACACCTGCCCCGGTGTTATTTGAGCTAAGGCTTGCATCATAAAGAGTCAGACAGGAAACGATGCAGAAGAATGTCCTAGACAGAAGGCATAGTGCATGCAAAGGCCCTGGGGTCATAGCAATGTGGTGTCTTCCAGGATCTTGGAGGAGGCCAGTGTGCTGGGATTGGGGGAGCAGGAATCTGAGAAAGCAGAGAGGATGGAAAGTAGGAGTGGGAAGAGTGGGCAGGGCTGTGGTGATCCTGCTAGACTAGTGAGCCAGGAAAAGCATGCATTTTATTTTAAAAGGGATGGTTAAGCATTGAAGCATTTTAATGAGAATGACATACTCTGTTGGTGGTTTAGAGACCATGTCTGCAAACTCTTTGAAGGCTTCTTCTCCGGATGATGAGATCTTGAACTCCTTCCCTTGAGTTGGGCAGGCGTTTGTGATCTTTTGGATGGCTAGACTGGCAGAAATGACACTGTGTGACTGTCAAGGTCAGGTGAGCAGAGAAGCTTCTGCTTGGGCCCTTTCTCGGGATGCACACCTTGGGAGCTGCCTTGTAGGGAGTCCAGCTATCCTGAAGCCCCCATGCAGGAAAGCCCATGTGGAGAGAACACAGAAAGGCAATAGAGAGTTCTAGAAGCCTCTGCCACTCTTGCCTCTGCTGTTTGGGTATTCCCAGCCCAGGTGCCAAACAGGGGAGGGAAGAAGACTTCAGATGACCTCAGTCCAGCCCTCCTTGAGGACTGAGTGCATGAGAGATCCTGATCCAGGTCCATCCAGCCTTGCTCCTCCCAGAATTCCTGACTCACGGGAACTGTGAGAAGTGATAAAAGACTGCTGTGTAAAGCCACTGTGTTTTGGCATGATTTGTTATGCAGTCATACATAGATAACCAGAAAAAATTTGATTTATATTTTAAGGTAGACTTTTTATTGAAACATCACATACATACAGAGAAGTCCACATATTGGCTCAATGAGCTTTCTCAAAGGATACACACTCTACGGACAGTGTGCAGATCCAGACATATCATCTCCATCCTCCAAAAGCCCCCCCCCCTGTCACCGCCACTCACAGGTCACTCGTCTTCTGACTTGGAGCCACAGAGAGAGTCCTGCCTAATTTTGAACATGGTATAAATAGGATCATACAGAACGTGCTTGGCTTCTTTCACTCTGTGCTGTGTTAATGAGAATCACCCAGATTGCTGCATAGACCCACAGTTTATTCCTTTTCACCACCATGCAGTATTCCATTGTTGTTGGGACACAGGCTGTTTATTCCTTTTACTGTTGAGGGACACATAGTTATTTCCAGTTGGAGACCATCATCAGTAGTGCTGCTGTGAGTATTCTAGGATGTCTCTTGGCTACCTTCTGCATGCATTTCTGTTGGAGATTGTTTCAGCTCTCTCTAACGTGTAACAGACCATCCTAAAATGGATTCCTTAAAACAATAACCATTTTCTTTTTCTCAGCATCTGGTGCATGGGATGGGCTCAGTTGGGCAGTTCTTCTGTTTCATGTGATGGTGCCAGGGCTGCAGTCATTCAGAGGGTCAACTGGGCTGAGGGTTCAAGGTGTCTTGCTCATGTGGACATCAGTGGTGCTGGCTGCTGTTGGGAGCTCTGCTGGACTTTTGAGCAGAACTCCTCAGCTCACCTCTCTGTATCCTCACCATGTGGCTTAGGCTTCTAACAGTACAGGGGCTGGATTCTAAGAGGAGAGAAGTAGAAGCTTCCAGCCTTCTTAAGACCAGGGTTCAGATGTCCCAGACCATCACTGTATTGATCGGAGCATTTACAGGCCAGCTCAGTAATTTTTCTGTCTCTGGGCAGGAGCGGTGGCATGTGCTGGGGGGTAGGTGTAGCATTGTTGCGGACCATTTTTGGAGCTGTGTGCCAAGGAGTAAATTGCTGGGCTGCATTCTACCTGAGGAAGTGCACTGTGCTCGCTTGTGGAGAGTGGATTGTGTGCTCGGAGTCCACCAGGACTTAAGAATCAGCTCTGAACCCTGCTTCCCTTGCCTCAGCCTGTGCATTAGGGCTCTGTGGTGAGAGCACTGAGCCATTGTGAATCAAACCTCTCCCTCTGCCTGCATACCGACATGCCAGAGGAGCTGGCTTGATTTGGGTCCTAGGCTCCTGCCTGTGGGGGTGGATTCCAGGGGCACTTCCCATCCACAAACCAGACTGTGGCAGGTGCAGCGCCTCCATGGAAATGGCCCACACTTCACCCTAAAGACGGATCCTGCTGTTCAGCAACAATGTGAGTGGTCTGGTGACAGCTCCTCACAGTTGTCCGGCATGAAACCATTTGCAAATTTCTTTTCGGTACACAGTCCCATTAGCCAGTCACATCGCCACGACAGCTCCTCAAAGCACCTTTTGGTTTGCAGTTGTGTAGCTTAGAGGTAGGAGCCTGCACAGCTTCAGGACTTCACAGGAGGAATACACTTTGTGCTTCGAAAAGTTAATTATGGGAATATCCTGCAACCTGCTGCTCTGAGCCTGTGCACCTCGGGTTTCTCCCCAAAGGTGCTATGTATGAGGATATTCATCAGTATGTGGTTTGGGGAAGCCTAGCACTGGAGGCCACCTAGGTGGTCCTTTCCAGGGGGAGTGGGTAAGGGCCCCCACAGTGCATGCATAGGAGGGAATCCTATGCAGCAGTGAAAAGCATTGAAGGAAAGGTGTGTTCTGTTTCCTTCTACAGAACTCGGCCTTGGCCGGGCTTGGTGGCTCACGCCTGTAATCCCAGCCCTTTGGGAGGCTGAGGCGGGTGGATCATGAGGTCAGGAGTTCGAGACTAGTCTGGCCAATATAGTGGAACCCCATCTGTACTAAAACTACAAAAATTAGCCGGGCATGGTGGCATGCGCCTGTAGTCTCAGCTACTCGGGAGGCTGAGGCAGGAGAGTTTCTCGAACCTGGGAAGCAGAGGTTGCAGTGAGCTGAGATCGTGCCACTGCACTCCAGCCTGGGTGACAGGGTAAGACTCTGTCTCAAAAAAAAAAAAAAACAAAAAAAAAAAACTAGGGTAGAGGCACTAGAGCACCGTAGATACAAGCTCAGACTCTGAAGGTCAGTGCCCGCATTCAAATCCAAGCCCCCTTGCCAACTGACCATGACTCCCCCAGGTCACCTGACCTCTGTGTTTACATCCTCAAAGGTAAGTAGTCAGGGAAGGGGGCTCACTACGTGGATGGTTGCCACTCTCCTTTGCAAAGTGCAGTCCCCAAAAACAGGTGGAGGAGGGAAGGGTCCGTTTAGAAGCCTGAGTACCAAGTGCCGTGAGTATGCCAGAGCCACTGGCTAGTGACACCTAACTCAGACGTGGTGGGACAGCAGAGCTAGGGTGACCATTGCGTCCTAGGACAGAACAGATGCCTGTTGTCCTGGCTTTTTATCCAGCTTAGACAAAGATGGGCAAATAAAATAATTTAGAAAATGATAGAGACGGACACAGAGAAAGGGCACAGATAGAGGCACAAACAGAAGGCCATGTGATGGTGGAGGCAGAAATTGGAGAAATGCCTTTGCAGCTGGAGAATGCCCAGGATGCTTGCAGCCCTGGGAGTGTGAACCTGGAACACTCTCTCCCTTAGAGTTTTGAGAAGGGGCCAGCTCTGCATCACCTTTTGGAGCTCTGGCCTCCAGAACTGTGCAAGAAAATGTTTCTGCTGTTGGGGGACATCCAGTTGGTGGTCATTTGTAACGGCAGCCACAGAAAAGGAATACAGATTTAGGCATCTATTTTGCATATGTAGATATGCATGTACATTTTTAAAATAAAAGATAAAGCATTATAACTCAATGGGCAATGATACCACTCATTATATTGTGTGGGTTAGAAAACGACAGATGTCATCCACATTTTATGTGCTGATAAAGAGAAAAATCCAAGACTACGTAGGGTTTCTCTTGTTTTAATTATTTTATTCTTTTAAACAACAATGTGGCTAAAGAAAACAAATTACTGTTTTTTTCATGAAACAAACAGAAAGGGTTCAATGCACTTAAATGATCAACCATTCCCACCAGCTTGGAGACAGGGGTGAGGTTGCAGGCAGTGATGTGTGTGGTGTGCATCTGTGGGGTTTGGGGTTTTGCTTATTTGGAGGGATGGGAGTAGGAGCCTTTCCGAGAAATGCACACTCATGAGCTAGGTCCTGGGCCACAGTGCTGGCTCTCTGCTGACTGGTTCATGGTGCAATCTGGGTCTAGGGGCAGCTTTGCTGCAGGCAGGAGCCTCGACCCTTTGGAATAAGATTCCTCTCCTGAGACCCCATCCGTCCTTGAGACTCAGGACATGCCAGCTGGAACCTGCAACCCTTCTGTGTCAAGCAAACAGCACTCATGCCTTTGAGATTCCCCAGTGTTCCTAGCACACCTGTAGCATTGGGGAACACTGTTCTCAGTATTCTCTGTGTGCTTATATACTTACTCCTCCAGAGTTCCAGCATGCCAGCCTATTGTTATCCTCATTCTACATGGGAAACTGAGGCAAGGAGAAGTAAAGTCACTTTCCCACTGTAGCACATATAGGATTAGAACTCCAGAGCTTCACCATCCAGCTGAAGGAGGAAGGGGGCTTAGCGGCCTGGAAAGGGGGCTGGCCCACTGAACTCGCCCTTGGCTTCATATCCACCTGTACTTGGCCGGCCCCTTTTCCCCTTTCCACCTTCCTGGGCTTCAGTTCAAGTGCCATTTTCCTGAGGGGCTGTCCCCACTCCAGGGCGCCTTCCCCCACACTCGTTCCTCCTCATTTTGCTCTCTGCATGGTGCTCTACTTGTCACTGAAGTTATCCTGCTTCGTCAGTGTCCAGTGCCCCTCTGGTCAGGGTCCTGTGGGGCAGGGAATATTCTTTCTTGTTCCCGGAGGTTGTTGCCTCCCCCAGCACTTAGCAGAGTGCTGGCTCCCAGGTCCTGGGTCTGCATTCTCGTGGACCAAGCACGCAATGCCAGTGGAGACACATGGGACTTGGGCCCTGACCTCAGCCGCTGACATTTATGTCCACGTGTGGTTGCCAGGAACATCATGTTTAACCCTCAGTGGGAACAAGACAGTTCTCCCATTTCACTGTGAGAATAGGCCAAGTCACCTGGCCCAGATCACACAGCAACAGGTGAATTGACAGGCACCCCTGACTCCTGAATCCCAGGCTGCAGCCTGGCCTGAGAGCTGGGAAGACTTACGGAAATTCCAAGGGAACAGTTAGTCTTTTTGTTAGGAGTCAATAGCCATGAGACTAGGTTGCTGGACGCCTGGGATCTTGCCATCTGGAGGTTTAGACAGAGGCTCCAGAAATGAGGCAACAGGCATGAAGTCACCCCACAAATGTGAGGTCATCCGAGCAGGACACCCCATGAGCGGGAAGTGGGTCCTTCCCCCGCCTGAGCCCGAAAGAATGGGACAGCAGAGCAGAGGAATGAACAATCCCCATCCAAGGGCTCCATGGAGCTTCCACTCCATCCCTGAGCCATCTCCTTGGGCCTCTGGTGAGCACATGTGCATGGGACACTGCAGCCCTATTGTTTTTTAAGCCACGGTGTTCAGGTCTCTCCTATGGCAGCTGCAAGCGCTTGGTAACTAACGCGTTGCTAGAATGTCTGACTCCTTTTGCATTTCCTTGAGAGGCAGCAGTTCACCCCAGGAAGGATTAGGATGTTATGGTTGGAATGCAGAGAGAAAGGATTTGATTTCCAAAACAGGCTATTTGAGTCTGTGTCATCCCAAAAGCCCTGATGTCTTGAGGAGACAGTCCTGCATTCTGACCACCTGCCCTTTCCATAGCAGGAGTCAAGACTTCTGAAGCAGGCCGTGGAGTTTCACAGAACCGGCAAGTACAGGAATCCATGCCTGCACCTGTAACGGGAATCCTTCAGAAGGGAAGGTTGAGAGGAGCAAGGTGAGGCTGGGTGGGCGTGGCTGGGCAGGGTGAGGCTGGTGTTCTCAGGGTTGAACCTCATGGGGTAGATGCAATCTGAGAACCCAGGGGGATCTGAAGACTGTGGGACCACCAAGCAACTACCCTGGACTGCTCTTCCATGCTTTTTACATAGAGCCACACTCTCCTCTGAAGGAGACAAAAATGTCTGACATGGCAGAGAAAAATAGTCACTATGGTGCGGGAGAGTGCCCTGGGGCAGCCAAAGAAAATTACCACCACAAACTTGGTGGCTTAAAACAACAGAAAGTTATTTTCTCATAGTCCTGGGGGCCAGAGCCTGAAAGCAAGCTGTCAGCAGGGCTGTGTTTCCGCCGGAGTCTCCAGCATGACTCCTTCCTGCCTCGTCCAGCTCCTGGTGGCTCCAGGCACTCCTGGGCTTGCACAGCCTCACACCAATCTCTGTCTCTGTGTCTTCCTCTTCTCTCTCCTATAAGGGCACTGTCATAGGACTCAGGAACCTCCCCAACAGGATGATCTCATGTTGAGATGCCTAACTGATAATATCTACAAAGACTCCTTTTGCAATGAAGACCTCATGCACAGGCTCAGGGTTAGGATGTGGCCATCTCTTCTTGGTGAGGAGTAGTGAGTGAAGGCTACCATTCAGCCCACTACACCCAGCAATAGCTGTTCCATGCCCCCAGCTGCACTGAGATGACAGAAGCCGTTATGGGAAATTCTTCCATTTTCTTTTCCTGGAAAGCAAAACGAGTGCAGGAGGAGAAGAGGAGAGAATAGGAGATGTGTCTGGAGTATGGGCTTGGCTGCTACAGTGCAGATGCAGAACAGCACAGATCTGAATGAGAGGAAATTAAGTCTCACTCATTCACAGCACTCCAGGTGTGCAGTGTGCAGGGCTGAGTGGTAGTCCCCCTGTGCCAGAGATCCAAAATCTCTGTCTTTCTGGTTCCTCTGCCAACCATAGGCTGCTGTCCCCATCTGCATGGCTTATCTCCAAGTCCTCTTTCTGACCAAAGAGAGGGCTGTCCACGGCTAATGGTGAGGTTGGTGCACATTGGCATGGCTGAGAGGCTCCTCGTGATGCCATGTATTCTAATTGCCTGTTGTTCGATGTTTGGGCTGCCACCCCTGGTATATCCCTTCCTTGAGGGCATGACCCAGAAATTATACCTATCACTTCCTCTTCCACTCACTCCCCATTGGCCAGCGTTTGGTCATATGACCACATTAGCTGCAAGGGAATCTGGGAAATGTAGCCTTTATTGGCGATGGCCATTTGCCTGGCAGAAAATTCTAATAATGGATATTAGGGAAATGGATAACTGGGTGATAACAAACATTCTCTGTGAAGGAGGGGTATGGCTTTCTGGGACTAGGCTCAGCATCTCCCGACTCTTCCACTGACTGGGACATTGCTGGAGAAAAGCTGATGGGTCTTTGCCTGGAAAAGCCCTAGATCTTATGGTGGCCTGAATTCATAGAGAAATGCTTGCTACAGTGCCTAGCACCAAAGTGTACAATCGATGCAAAAAAAGCCAGGCGCAGTGACTATGCCTGTAATCCCAGCACTTTGGGAGGCTGAGGTGGGCGGATCAGAAGGTCAGGGGTTCGAGACCAGCCTGATCAACATGGTGAAACCCCGAATCTACTAAAAATGCCAAAAAAAAAAAATTTCGGGGGGGGGACCAGGCTCAGCATCTCTTATTTGCCATTCAGCAAGTAAGAGTATGTGCTAAGGGCCAGACCATGTGCTAAATGTGCCAGGCATCATCTCTGCAGCTAAGCAGTATGTGATACTATGGATAGACAGACACAGACACAATGATATCATGCTAAGCTGCTATGCTAAAGATAATGTGAATTGGCCAATAAGGATATGAAAATAGGTCCAGCTCACTAGAACTGTTGAGAAAATGTGAATACTAATGCCCCAGACACCTTTTCTGGGTGTGTATCTAAAGGAACTGAAAATGGGGCAGAGCTTGGTCACTCGCACCTGTAGTCTTACCTGCTCAGGAGGCTGAGGAAGGAGGATCTTCTGAGCCCAGGAGTTCATTGCTGTAGTGGGCTATGATCACACCACTTCATTCCAGCCTGGATGATAGAGATACGCATTGCTTAAAAACACAAGAAATAAAAAGATGGAAACTGGATCTCGAAGAGATATTTGCACACTTCTATTCCTAGCAGCACTGTTCACAACAGCCCAGAGGTGGAGGCGACCCAAGTATCCATTGATGGATGAACGGAGAAAGAAAAGGAAGTAACATTTTTCACCACTGGACTAAATCTATTATTGCTGAGAGTATCAGCAGCTGAACTCTCCAGGTTAAGTAATTTGGGAATAACCTTAACATTTTAAATGCATGAATCTTGTGATACAGCAGTGTCTCATGTGGAAGTTTTGAGAAATGAAAGGAGGTGACGAGTTGGCTTAAATGAGACAGTGGAACCCCTTAGCACTCTGCCCAGCAACCAGCTAGCACTCAAGAAGCGGCATAGAACTTTATCATTCCAACAGTGATGAGAAGACCTCCCCTCACTCCTCCCACCCAGCTTAGTCATAGCAGTGGTATTAGCAATCAGGATTTCCAGAGAAACAGAACACACACACACACACACACAGGTTCACATGGCTGTGTGTGTGTGTGTGTGTGTGTGTGTGTGTGTGTGTGTCTGGCTGGCAATTTCAGACAGGCTGGCAAGTCTGAAATCCACAGGGCAGGCCAGCAGGCTGGAAACCCAGGCAGAAGCTGATGCTGCAGTCTTGAAACAGAATTCCTCGATCCCAGGAATACCTTGGATTTTGCTTATCAGGCCTCCACCTGATTGGGTGAGGCCCACCCACACTGTCAAGGGTAATCTGCTTGCCTTAAAGCTGATTGACGGAAGATGTTAAGCACATCCACCACATACCTTGGCAGCAACAATTAGACGAGAGTTTGATTGAATCACTGGCGCTAGAGCCTGGCTACACTGACACATAAACCTGCCCATGGCAGGGGCCAAGGTCAGATCACACTGTGCCTGACTGGGTCCGTCCTCCCTGCAGGCCCAGGCTCTGCCTGTATTTGCTGTTGTGTCCAGACTTGTAGCACCACCACGTAGGGACATACCGAGGTGCTGACTGACTCTTTAAGGTTTTTGTCATTCTCTAGGTCTGAGCTTATCAATGGGACAAAAAGTCAGAGCCTTGGCCCTTTGCTGGCCTTTCAGCCACCTGGCAAGCCCACAGGTGGACAGCCTCCTCCAGAGAGTGGCACCTTGCCATGGGTGAAAGAAGGGCAGGAAGAGAGGATGAGCATAGCAACACCTACTGAGCATTTATTATGCACCAAAGGGCTGGGCGCAGTGGCTCACGCCTGTAATCCCAGCACTTTGGGAGGTCGAGGCGGATGGATCACAAGGTCAGGAGTTCGAGACCAGCCTGGCTAACATAGTGAAACCCCTCTTTACTAAAAATACAAAAAAATTAGCTGGTGTGGTGACAGGTGCCTGTAATCCCAGCTACTCATGAGGCTGAGACAGGAGAATTGCTTGAAACCAGAAGGTAGAGGTCACAGTGAGCTGAGATTGCACCACTGCACTCCAGCCTGGTCAACAAGAAACTCTGTCTGAAAAAAATAAAAAAAAAATAAAAAGTAAATATTATGCCCCAAGGGCCTTTAACCCACTTCTGAGTATTAACTTCTTTAAGTATATAGTTAGATACTATTACATTATTACACCCATTTTACAGATGAGAACACAAAGACCCCCAAAGGTCAGGTAACTTGCTCAGGTTTTCATGGCTAGAACAGGGAGGGCCAGGATTTGAACGCATGCCCTCTGGCTCTATCTACATTCTGTTCTCTTGATCCCAGAGTATATGCCATCATATGTCACTATCTGTCCCTGTGTCAGCTTTGGGGCTGAGAGCTGGGAGCAGGACACATACCTGGGAGCCTTCACCTCAACCCTGAATTCCTCTTTTGACAAATGGAAACCTCATTCCACTCTTGCTGATGCATCTTCTTATCCAGAGCAGAATATAATCCCCCATCTCTTTTCTCTGGAATGTTGGGAGAATTTGTGTCTGTCAAATGCTTTGGAGAAATGTGAAAAGAATGTTTAAAATGTCAGATCCATTTTTTCAAAAAAAATCATTTATAGGTTTGCCTTTGGGATAACCGTAAGACAACATAAAATCTCAAACTTTCATCCCACTGGAGTGAATGAAAATAATTACTCTGTTAGGTTTTCAGTGATCACGCAATTGCCCTGGATTTTAGATTCAAATTCCAACCAGGAGAGAACTGCGATCTTGGAGAGAATTCTAAAGAAATGCTGCAGAGGCACAGGTCTCTTCCAAGGCAGGGCCCGGGCCTTGGAGCCAGCAGAAACTTTGCAAGTGGCATTGGTAGTCAAAGCAATTCTGACAGCTCCTCTGGAGGGGTCTGCTAACTAGACTCTCTGCAAACTGGAAGAAATTAGCTCTGACCACAGACCATCCGACAGACCCGTATTTAATAATACTTCCCAAATGTGTGAAGCACTTAGTTTTAGAATAACAGGAAGAATGGAATCGCCTGGAACTACAGATTGGAGATTTGTTCTGGCCATCACACCCTTTCGGGAGCCTTGCTCCTCTGGCGGCCAAGAGGGGTGGCTGAGGCCTGGTGCTGCTCCCCTGTGGCCCCCACCCCAGGGCTGTCCTGTCTTGGAGAAGGGTGACATTGAGGCTCTGTGCCCTGCACCCCTGGCCTTCTCCAGGCAGAGGTCGGGTCTACCTGGGGAAGGAGCCCACTTGCCAGCTTGGGTCTGGAAACGTGAGTCTCCACAGATTCCACCAGGCCGTGGGGGACGGCTGCAAAATTGCTCCCTTCCTTCTCAGCTGCTCCTGGACAGCTCCAGGAGGCCTTTCTGACAAGAGAGCATTGTACCCCATTGGAGCCCTCCCCCTGTCACAAAGGGGGCCTTTCACGGCTGCAATTGGGGAGGGTGGGGACCTCAAGGCCCGCTCATTAACCAACTCTGGGCACAGTGGCTGTGGCTCCAGCTACTGCTACCTGGAACGGGCCCTCCTTGGAGACATACCCTTTATTTGACTTCCAACAGGGGAGCTCTCCTGAAGGAGGCCAACTTGTTTGCTGGGAAGAGAAGTGGTTGCCTACTTACCAAACAGATGATACAAAAGGCTCACATATCCCTTCTGGAATAAGGACTGTGGAGGGATAGATGGGCTTATGGTGTGAATGGTTTTCAGAAGGATATGCAAGAGATTGGCAACCCTGGTTGCATCTGGGGAGCGGGGGTAGTGTGCAGAAAGGACAGGAGGGAGAGAAACTTACACTCTGCCCTTGTGGACTTAGGCATATTGGACTACGTGAACAAATATCTAATTCAAAAATATCCTCAGCCTGCAAAAGGCTAAATATATACTCCCCTCTCAGAGATGGAGGGCGGGTGGGGATGGGAAGTCCTGCTGGCTGCCCCTGGAGGCTGGGCATGGTGCGTGCGTGCGTGTGTGTGTGCGCGTGCCTGGATGTGTGTGAGAGAGAAGATCTAAAATGTAATTGCTTTCAGTGGAATACGGCCCCACTGTGTAATTAAACCAAGGGGGCTGTCGGCTTCCAGAGTTTAAGCGACTTCATGTGCATTTGGTGATTATGCCCCTCTCCTTGGATAAAAGTGCTGCTTCTATTTTAGCCACACAAAATGATTCCCAGACCAGGATGAAGGATCACCTTCCCTGCCTACCTCGGCATGAGGCTCTCTCCAGCTGGCAGTCCCAGAAGGCTGGGCTTCTAGTCGGTGCTGGGAGGAGAGGTCAAAGAAGAGAAACTCCAGGAACCTCCGCCACCGCCTTGGCCAGAGAGACAGCATCGAAGCTCTGGGTTAGTTTGGACTGCCGGGGCCACTGTGTGCTGCGTCATCCAAGGACTCACGTGCTCGGCTGAGCCAGTCTTCTATTGCTGGAGGCGTAAGTGTCCCTGCTCTTGATCCACCGCTCCGCTGTGGTTTCTTCTGTGACCCATGGATGATTTGGAAGAGTGTTCCTTAATTTCCAAGTCTCTTGGGATTTTTTTCTAGATATTTTCTTGCTGATTTCTAACTTAATTCCATTGTGGTCAGGGAACATATTCTGGATGTTTAGTCTTCTGCAATGGATTACAACTCTTTTTATGGTCCAGCATATGGTCTGTCTTGAGGAATGTTTCACATGCACTCACAAAGAGTGAGTGTTCCACGATTGTTGAGTGAGTATTCTATATGTTCTGTTATGTCAAGGTGCTTGCTAGTGTTGTTCCAATCTTTTATATTTTTACTGATTTCCTTTGCCTACTTTGATCAACTACTGAGAGCAGGATTTTAGCATCTCTAATTATGATGGTAGATTTCTTGGTTTCTCCTTTTTTACTACAAAATTTTGCTTTATGATATTTTCAGGCTCTGTTACTAGGAATATACACATTTACCTATTCACGTAAGTTAATGTACATACACATGTATATTTATTAATTACAACATTAACAAATATACATTAATAAATTTATTAACATACATTAATATGCATTAATTGATACATATTAATTAATACACAAATATGCATTTATATATTAATGTATAGTAGTATACATTATATAATTATAAATTAATATATGTTAATATATTAACAATGTATTATATATTTATTAATATACATTAATAAATATACAAATAAGTATATAGCATTAGTAAATATAATAAATAAATATTAATGTCTTATGAATTAACATGCAATTAATAATGCATTATAACATTATAGTAATATATAATTATACAAATATATAATATAAATGTAAAATATTTAATAATGTAACATTAATAAATATTGTTTTATTAATATTTAATCAATAATGTATACATGGATGAAATTATGTATACATCATATATATGTGATATATATGTACATACAGTACACAGACACACATGTAGAGAGAGCTCACTCCCATCTCTGTGCTCCATTTACTCCGTTTTTAGTATCTCCTCCTCTCTGCCCTCTCCCTGGATAACCACTTCTATTCTTCTGGGATTACTTTATGTACATAAGAGAAAATGCAACTACAGTGGACGCTGAACGATGTGGGTTTGAACTGGTTCAACATGGGTTTGAATCCACATATCTATTTATATGTGAATTTTTTTCAACCAAACAAGGATGGAAATACAATGTTCATGGATGCACACACAGAGGGCTGACTGTTGGTATCATGGGTTCCACAGGGCCAGCTGCAGGACTAGAATATGCACAGATTTGATATATTCAGGGGTCCTGGAACCAAGTCTCCGAGTACAGCGAGGGATGACTGTATATATATTATTCCTCCTACATGAAAGTTAGTGCATCATACACACCCTTTTGCTTCCTCCTAACAATATACCTTGGTACTCCTTCCCTATCAGCCCCCAAAGAGCTTCCTCCGTGTTGGTGGCAGCTGTGTGAAATTTAGTCTATACCATTTATTTAACCAAGCTCCGCTGACAGATCTTTGGCTGGTCACACACACAGGCTGTTACATCACACAGCCTCTGTCTGTCCCACCTTCCAGATCCCCACCACCCTGCTTTTCTTGTCCCCACACCACACCCCAACCCAGGAGCCAGCCAGGTAAAGGGAGGACCCTTTCTCTTTAAGAAGGTGGAGCAAGAGGATGGCAGTGAGCAGTCATCATTTGACATTTTCCTTCTTTCAGGCACAGATGTCTTGGTGTTGTGTTTGCTTGCATGCAGCTATGCCCTGCAGCCACTGTGGAATGCTGGAGTAAGGAGCCCTTCTCTGCACATACCCCGACACAGTGATGGCATCTTGCAGCCGCTGCTTCTTCCCAAGGCACTGCAGTCTAGTGGTCAAAAGCCCGAAGCCCAGCTCTGCCAGTAATGTACTGTGTGCTCTTAGGTAATCACCTTGCTTCAGGACAAGGGGATAGTAACAGCTAAGCCATGTACTCATAAGCCATGTACCCGGCACTACTAATGAGAGCATTGCACATTTAGCCTTATTTACTTAAAACAACATTTTGGGGTGGGTCACACGATTTTCTCCATTGTCTTTCTGAGTCACAGAGAGGTTAGGTAACTCGTGCAGGGTCACACAGCTAAGCAGAACTAAGATTCAATCTCAGCAATCCGGCTCTAGGTTATTATGAGGGTTACATGTATCAGTGAGCAGAAGGCACTTGGACAAGGACCCAGTACATAGCATGTGCTCATTAAAGCTTAGCTGTTGTCATTAGGACTTGCCTAAGGAATTGGGATATGGCTGGTCTTGCCTAGGTGGGGGAGGAGGGGAAAACTGAAAAATACCTCTCACACTTAGAAAAGTCAAAGATTCCAGTTTACTCTGTCACTTTTTTAAAAGCTCTGTATTCACGGGAGAGGAGGAGGAAGAGCAGCTCCCACTGGGATCAGGTGGGAAGTGAGCCCGGGTCACCCTGTTATTACAAGCCCCGCCCGAGGAGCCTGGCTTCCCGTCCAGCCTCCAGGATCTTGCTAGCACGGGGCTCTGTCAACGTGAAATGTGCAAATGATTTGGTGTCCCCCCCTCCCTTGCTTTTCTTTGCAGCAAACAGAGAAGCAAAGAAGTTAGCAAGCTTGTTTTGGCAGAAGAAAAAACACAAAATGCCCAACCACAGATTCTCAAAAATATTGCTAAGCACTAATTTTGCTAACATGTTAGACAGCCCTCAGATCTAGGCAATCTTGTTCCTCGGCTGGGAAGAGTTCCCGCAAGCCATGTGATCCCAAATCCACCCTAGGGATAATGAGAAAATCAGTTCCGGCCTTCCCTGGCCTTCCAGCCAAGCTGAACCAGGGCATCCCCTGGTGCTTCAGCCCAGGGCCCACCCACAGGATGCTAGCTGGCCTGCAGAGGCCTCAGCTCTGCCCTCCTGGACTCAGGTAAGACACAGAGGTTTCCATGACCTCAAAATAATTGATCAGACAAAAACTCACTGCCCAGGTCAAAGTCACAGCACCAGAAAGCCAACTGGAGGACGAAGACAAGGCTCCTTGTCGCCACAGTCCCCTGATCCTTCAAGGTCAGCATCTCCATGAAAACAGGCTCAGTACTGAGGTAAGAAGGAGAACATCACTGTTAAGAAGGTAATGAGTCACAAATGCTATTTTGATGGTTTTCTTTGAAAGAAGTACACATAACCAAACCAATTTTAATTAAAGATCTTGTCTTTATAATCAGGCGCCCACAAATGAAGGCAAAACTGCTTTCATGTGGCATAATATACACAGAGCTGAACTAGTTTTCCCATAAAAGGGCAGGTTCTTTTTTTTCAAATAAGAAAATAGTTTGTTCCTCACAATACGGGGGATGCAACAGAAAGCTGTCTTTTGCAAAGTATAAAATTGCAAATCCTCCCATGGAAGCCATGTGTTGATGCTAAACCAGCGTGAACATTTGCCAAATGAGCATGCCAGCCGGGATTATCCTACCCTTTGAGATTAGACATGTGATCCTGATTTTTAAGTGAAAAACGCAGCCCAAGACCAAATAAACATACCTACAAGCACATCGAAAGCTCAAATGGTTGAGAAATGATTGTAACACACCCCGGTGTGTATTTCTGAGGAAGAATAAATGTGAACATGGAAACTGATATTTTCAGTTTGAGTTTTAAAACTACAACAGAACTGAAATACTGCCCCTAACTATGTCCACTGAAACCAGTGAGGAGATAATCGTTTTCAGTTAAATATGCATGTAATTTAATAACCCACAGAAGGCAAATGCATTTGAGGTGGCCTGCACACAGCCAGGAGTTCTTGCTTAGCAGCAGCGTTGAATCAGGACTTTATTAGAGAAAGTTGCCCTGTGACCCACTGTACCCAGAGGGTATCCTGGAGACCACTCCCCTATCACACCGCACTGACTGGACTCCTATTTAAGCATTTTCAGGCAAGTGACTGTCTCTTTTTTTTTTTTTTTTTTTTTTTTGAGATGGAGTCTTGCTCTGTCACCCAGGCTGGAGTGCAGTGGCACGATCTTGGCTCACTGCAACCTCCGCCTCCTGGGTTCAAGCGATTCTTCTGCCTCAGCCTCCCGAGAAGCTGGAACTACAGGTGCATGCCACCACACCCAGCTAAGCTTTGTATTTTTAGTAGAGACTGGGTTTCACCATATCAGCCAGGCTGGTCTCAAACTCCTGACCTCGTGATCCACCTGTTTTGGTCTCCCAAAGTGCTGGGATTACAAGCGTGAGCCACCATGCCCGGTCGACTGACCAACTTATAATGATCTTACAAGTACTGAACTTTATTATCTGGTCATAACCGGAGCACATGATGGGACAATAGAATATACCAGTGAAGTTCTAAATGCAAGGTAACTATGTGAGTGACAAAACTCAGTCAGCAGATGAAGCTGGCAGGAGGCATTGGTGCCCTAGTGCTGGGCGGCAGTAACCACCTGCCCGGACTGTGAATATCTGTTGGGTCCTTCTCATATCTTGTCTGTTCTCATGTTTGATTAGATCCTGGAGGCGAGAATGGCAAAATCAGCTCTCATTACTACCCCATTTGGGGAGGGCATGAGTTGAGTCAGAGAGTGTTATCCTGTCTGCCACGTGATGCACTTTATAGATCAGCAAGTGTCCCTGTGGGGAATCCACAGTCACACGTCCTCACTGGTTGCAAGGTTCAGCGTCCAATATCTACTGCCATGATCATTCTCATTTTTACACCCACAGAGCTTCGTAGAATTCTAACACCCCAGGTCAAAGTGGAGATTTTGGACTCAGAGAGGGGCTAGATTCCAACTCTGACATCAGCTGTGGGACTGTTTTTCCATCTGTAAAATGGAGACAACAGTATCACCTACCTCATGGTGTTGGTAGGATTATTAAACAGAATTTTGACCGTAAAACCCTTAGCCTGCTCGCTGCACAGGCTGCATGTGCTGTGAACTGTGGCTGCGTTTCGTGCTGACTTCACTATCAGGGAAGGCAGAGGACTCTACCATTTGCATACTAAGTCCTTTTCTGATTTATAAGCACTTTTTTTTGAGACAGATTCTCACTCTGTCACCTGAGCTGAAGTGCAGTGGTGTCATAATGGCTCTCTGCAGCCTTGACCTCCCAGGCTCAAGCGATCCTCCTGTCTCAGCCTTCTGAGTAGCTGGGACTGCGGGTGTGCACCACCATGCCTGGCTAAGTTTTGTATTTTTTGTACGGATAGGGTCTCACTATGTTGCCCAGGCTGGCCTTGAACTACTGGGCTCAAGGGATCTGCCCACCTCAGCCCACCAAAGTGATGGGATTATAGGTGTGAGCCATTGTACCCCACCATGTAAGCAGTTTCAAAAATGCTAGAAGCTCTAGTCATAGAATTACCATATGACACAGCAATTCCACTCCTAGGTATCTACCCAAGAGATTGGAAAACATATGCCCACATGAAACTCTGTCATAAATGTTCACAGCAGCTTTATCTACGGTGTTTAAAAAAGGAGAAACTCCCTCAATGCCCATCAGCAGGTACACGGATAAGCAAGTTGTGGTCTATGCACACAATGGAATATTATTCAGTCATAAAAAGGAATGTGACACTGATCCACGGCTGCAACACGGGTGGAAAGCTTCACTGGGAGCGCAGGAAGCCAGACACAAAAGCATGAATGCTGTCTGATCCCACTTGCGTGAGGTATCTAGAGTGATCAGATTCAGGAGACAGAAAGTAGATTTAGGGTTATCAGGGGTGGGGGGGAGGAGGCGATGAGGAGCTTTCATTGTTAAATGTTTACGGAGTTTCTGTCTGGGATGATGGAAATGTTTGGGAACTAGATGGCGGTGATGGTTAGAAAGCATTGTGAATGCAATTAATGCCACTCAATTTTACACTTAAAAATGGCCAGCTGGCAAATTATATATATACATGTTTTATAGATATTAAATATATTTTATATTTATATGTATTTTATATATTTTTTATCACAAGTGTTTTGTTTTGTTTTGTTTTTTTGAATGTGGTGAGCTGTGATTTTCCTTTTTAGGACAAACAAGCCAGTGTTCTTCTTGTGGTGACCAAATACACACTTCAGCTCCTCTCACCTTATGGCCAAGCTGCTTCATTGTCTGAAACACAAGCACAGCATCTGTCAGAGCCAAGGGGCCACCTTGGAGCTGGGTTTCTGCAGAACCACCAGCCTGGGTGTTTTGTACTGACTACACCCCAAGGAACCTGTACAGAGCTGTCTGGTTACACAGATGGACCATGACCACTGTTCTTCAGGAATACAGACTCTTGCAGACCTGGCATGCTTTTGTGAGTGGAGACGTCTCTGCACAGAAATCTTACTGTTGTGCCTGTCCGACCCTGGTCGCCTCTCTCCAGTCTCTTGCGCCCACATTCCAGGCTGTTCTAGGCACTCCTTTCTGGAATGCTTGGGAGCATCTCGAGACCTCGCTGGATGCAGGGCGGCTGAGCTGCTCTGGTCGTGTGGGTGGCCTGCTTGGCTTCGGGATGGGTCTTCGCCACAGACTGAGCGGGCATTGCAAGCACGGTGAGGGCTGCTGGTGGCTGCCACTAATCATGCTTTTAGTATTTTTTTTCAACAATACATTTAAAAAATGTTTGCATAACTCTAGGTTCACAAAAAAAAATTGAACGGAAAGTATAGAGGTTCTACATGCCCCTTTCCCAATCCCCCCCCCACCATCTAGTTTTTTCTATTATTTATATCTTGTGGCACTTTTGTTACAATTGATGAGCCAATATTAAAAAGTTATTATTCACTGAAGCCCACAGCTTACCTCAGGGTCGGCTCTTGGGTCTGCACATTCAGTGGGTTTGGACAAACATATGAATACACGTGTCCCAGCCAGCCATGGTGGCTCACACCTATAATCTCAGCACTTTGGGAGGCTGAGGTAGGCAGATCACCTGAGGTCAGGAGTTTGAGACCAGCCTGGCCAACATGGTGAAACCCCCATCTCTACTAGAAATACCAAAAAATGAGCCAGGCATGGTGGCGCATGACCGCCAACCCAGTTACTCTGGAGGCTGAGGCATCCGGGAGGCGGAGATTGCAGTGAGCCGAGATTGCACTATTACACTCCAGTCTAGGTGACAGAGTGAGACTCTGTCTCCAGAAAAGAAAAAAAAAAAGACCTGTGTCCCCATCAGAGTATCATACAGAGTAGTTTCGCTGCCCTGAAAACACCCTGTGGTCTTCCTATTCACCCCTCCCCTCAACCCCAGAGACCACTGATCTTTTGGCCATCTCCGTGGTTTTGCCTTTTCCGGAATGTCATATGGTTGGAATCATGCACTGTGTAGCCTCTGCAGATGGGCTTCTTTCATTGCGTAATATGCACTGAAGATTCCTCTATGTCTTTTCAAGGCTTGATACCAAACCGTCTTCCAAAGTGGCTGCCGCATTTTGCATTCCCACCAACAATGAATGAGAGTTCCAGTGGCTCCCCATCCTCATCAGTGTTTGGTGTCATCATTGTTTTGGATTTTAGCCATTTCATAGGTGTGTAGAGGTATCTCATTATTTTAATCTAATAAACATCTTATTGAAGAATAATGCACAAGCAGAAAATGTCACAGATAAAAAGGAACAGCTTTTTCAGCAGCCACCCACTGGATACAGCCCTGTATCCAGCACCCAGGCCAAGAAACAGACACTAACAGGGTCCAGTGACCCCCTCAGGACCCATATAGAACCACTTCCAATAATTCATTCTCGTCTTAGGTAATTTGCCTCAGAAAAGTAGAGAGAGAGAGAAATCAAAAGACAGAGTCTCACAGAATGAATGAATCAATGAAGAAACTAAGGAAGAATAACAAAGTAGAAATGTCAGCTCTTTATGGTTGCACTTATTACTACAAATAATTATGGAAACACGTTATTTACACAGAAATAAAAACAGGGATGTGTTGATTCCGTTTGACGACAATGGGGCCCCCTGAGGCAATGGATTCATTTATTTGTATGAAGGTTAATCTGATAAAAATGATTCCCCAGAGCCATGCACAGGATAAGAATTTGGAGTTGCTGGTGCTCCTTTGGCATCTGGCCAGGACTTCCCTGGCCAGTGTCACTGGATGCACCAGCCGTCTAGCCCAACACCCAGCCTGCCATGGGATGGCCTCATCCTGGCCCCTCACCTTTACCCATTCTTTGGGTACTTGCTGGCATTCTGAAAGGGGACAGTCTGAATCTAGGGAGAGGAGGGGGCTTAACATCTGGCTGAGGAATATGTCAACCACGGGGGCAGGAAGACAGGACAGAGTCACCCAGTCCTGAGCCGAGCTGAGAAGTGTCTCAGCAAGGCCAAGACGACTGGTGAATCTCTGCAGGTGCAAATTTTCAAGGAGCCTAGAATCAGGTTTTTACTAGTCTATAAAGTCAGAAGGCTAGGCCAGGCACGGTGGCTGACGCCTATAATTCCAGCACTGTGGGAGGCCGAGGCTGGTGGGTCACTTGGGGTCAGGAGTTTGAGACCAGCCTGGCCAACAGGGTGAAACTCCTTTTCTACTAAAAACACAAAAATTAGCCAGGCATAGTGGCAGGTGCCTGCAATCCCAGCTACTGAGGAGGCTGAGGCGCTGTGACCTGCTGTGTAGGTTTCAATTATCCTCAGCTGGAAACAGTGGCAACCCCAGGTCACAGTAGCATAAAGAAGGTAGATTTTGTGTTTTTCTCTTTCACACTAAAGTCTGGAGGAAGGCAGGCCAGGGTAGAGAGGTGCATCTCCCTCGAGCCGTCCTGAGACGAGGCTTCTTCTGTCTGTGGCTCTACCATGTGGGGCCTCTGTCCCCAGGAACCTTCTCAAGATTGGCCCCTTCATCTTCAGCGCTCACATCTGCCATTTCAGCCAGCAGGAGAGAGGAGCACTGAGAGGAGGAAACCCAGGGGCTTGGGCCCACTGTGCTGTTTTTGAAGGAAGGGTCCCCCACACCGTGTGTAGTCTTGTCAGCCAGGGTGCAATCCCATGGCCACAGCTAGCTGCAGCAGAGGCGGGAAGTGCAGTTTCATGCCTGGGTGGCCACATCCCTGAACAAACACGGGGTGTTTATTACTGTGGAGTGACAGCAGACAGGGCGGGAAGCCACGGTCCTGGCCACACCATCTGTGCACTCCTAGGGTGCAGCTCAGCGCCAGAATTGTTAAAGGTTCTTGGGAAACAAGCGAAGCTCGAATGAGTGAGTAAATGAATGAATGGCCAGGTGCAGCCATTCAGACACGGGGCTTCTTTCTGGAAGGGTCTCGCGGGACTTCGGGTCTCTGTGAAGCAGCCGCAGAGAGCCCTGCTCTGACCGGAGTGTGTGAAGAGGGCTGCTTTGGTTGAACAGAAGCCCCGGGGTCGGAGGCAAGAGGCGGCCTCCAGGGAGGGATTATTCCTCCCCCAGTCCTTGTCGCTCTCATCTGAACAACCAGCCGCCCACTCTGACTTCTGCAGTCCCGGCCCTGCCCAGCGTGTCAGCAGGTAAGCCCGCCCCTCGGTCGGTCTGCATTTCATTTATCCCGAGTCAGCGGGACCCTGCTTTGCAGACAGCTGTGAAGCAGGATCATCTTTTACAATCAATTAGCAGCAGAGCCCCCCAGACAATGGGGAGGCTCAAGGCCGGTGCAGGGGAGGTCAAGCTGCTTGGTATCTGGAGAGAAGGAAAGAAGGAAAGAGACAAGGGGAGAAGGGAGGGGAGGGTGACTGGATGTCCTTGCAGGGGCAGAGGAGGGATGCTCTTGAACTTGGCCAGACCAAGAATGAAAGAGGCAGGAAGGGCGGGAGCCACCCACACACATCCCCATGTGGCATCGCAGCTGCAACTCCTTCAGCTCTTCTTGGGGCCTCAACACGCTAAGGACTCGTGTTCCTCTTCCCCTGGCAAAAAAATGGGGAGGCATCTTTGTCTACACCCACCACCACCCCCAGCAGGGGTAGCAGGGAGAGTAATCTCCCAAGTGCTGAAAGCGACTTTGAAGCTCTCATGCCAAAACTCCTCTTTTGATGGAAGAGGAAACAGGTACATAGTGAGGTCCCAGGAGAGTTCGGGTTAGATGCACGACCTCTTAACTTCCTAGTCTCTGATGGAAATTATTAGGTCCCCCCAGAAGGGCCTGTTTTGAAGGACTTGTCATCTTGCCTCCATGACGTTTGGACCATGAGCAAAGTGCAGTGTTGGATGTCAGGATTCCACCTGCTCTCCATCGGGAGGCTCTGTGTGCCTTGCTGTATTATTTCCTCCACCCTGTTTGTACCATCACAGGGAATCCTCTGAGCAACCAATCATTCCTCCTCCAGATGAGGAGACTGAAGTACCAATGAGCTGATAAGTAACTTTCTTGAAAAAAACACCTTCCAGCCCTGGGACATCCCACCCTGGTCTGCTCTGGAGGCTGCTCTGGCTCCCTGGAGGCACCAGCCTCCTACATCGTGGTGTTTTTCACCGCTTTTGCACCCCAGGCAGCTCTTCCTCAGCTGACGACCAGCATTAAAGTCACCAGGAAGGCATCGCCAAGAAAATAAGCTCCTTTGAGTCTCAAAGAACTGACTGACCTGCCTCCCTCAAAATCACAGAGAGAAGGCTGGACTGAGGGAGGGTAGTCAGCCTGGCTTCCAGCCAAGAAGAGGGACACTGTGACTGCAGATACTCTGAGCTTCATTTTTTTTTTTTTTTTTTTAAATGGAGTCTCCCTCTGTCATCCAGGCTGGAATGCAGTGGCACGATCTTGGCTCACTGCAGCCTCTGCCTCCCAGGTTCAAGTAATTCTCCTGCCTCAGCCTCCCAAGTAGCTGGGATTACAGGCACCTACCACCACACCTGGCTAATTTTTGTATTTTTAGTAGAGACAAGGTTTCATCATGTTGACCAGGCTCGTCGGGAACTCCTGACCTCAGCAGATCTGCCCGCTTTGGCCTCCCAAAGTCCCGGGATTATAGGCGTGAGCCACCACCCCCAGCCTGAGCTTTGCATTTAAAATGAAGTTTACGGTTATATGCTGATCACCTTCCTGCAGGCCAAAATCATTATTTTAAAAATTCTAAGTCAAATGCAAAACCTTCTGGAGACCTACAGGTCCGATGTAGCCTCCTCCATCAGTAGCTGATTTGAGACCCCGAGCCCAATGCCCCTTGTGGTGTCCTCCCCACCAGGACTGGGGTGGGTCTCCCAGCAAGTCTCCTGGTTTACTGGGGACAGGCTCTTGAACTTGACCTCTTGCTAATTATCCCTGCCGGTGACTTGGCCTGATAACTGTTGCATTTGGAAATAAATGACACACTTTTCCTACATCTGCTCCAAATTTGCATTTCAGAAATGAGAGCCCCGAGTTATGTGGTATTATATGGCAATCCGGGCCGGGCCTTGAAGTATGGAACTGATTGGATATTTTGCCTAAATAAGAGGAGTTTCAAGCTCTTTCCAGGAAATTGAGTGGAACACCAAAACTGACATCCAATATTAAATATTATATTGGTAGAGCTGTTATGTAGAGTTCCCCCGGCATCTAACATCTGGGAGCAAAATTTATAAATGGAGAAACTGAATACCTGGTTGGAATGATGCTCATCAGAGCTAAGAAATTAAAATATTACTGTATACACTCCAAGTCAGGCTGCTTGTAAAGGTAGAGCTATTAAAATATGATTAGCTGAGCTGTATTTTGCCTCAGAAATGTCATACACCATTAAAGTTGAGAAGACTTTGATGCAAATACCCCTGGCAAAGGCTCTGCCCAGTCAGCAGCAATGGACCCAAGAAGGTTCTCTGCAAATACACAGTCTGACCGATTGAGAAGAGAGCCCGAAGGAGCCGCCCTAGATGGCAGAACTCCCGTGGCTGCTGGGATACCCAGCACCTGTGATTTCGTCTGGCCAGGCTCACCAGCGTCTCACTGTGGAATGTTTCTGGCCGGGGCAGGTTCACTAAAGTGTGGGAGATTGGGCAGGGCTCACTGCAAAATTTAACTGTGCACCAAAAATCTTGAGAAATAATACTTCAGTCTAATATTTAAAAAAAATCAAACTGGCAACCGCTGCTTGCTGCTACTGGCTAGACTGTTATGAGAAAGAAAGTTTTATTGAAAGCAGGGCCAGGATTAGGGGGTGGCCAGCAAGGCAGGATCATACAAGATCAGGGTCAGGTTCTGTGTTTATTTACAGTTTTAACATTTTGTTCATTATAGTTTTATCTGGCATTAATTTTGATATAAAAAACTATCACATTCAAGACCAGCCTGGCCAACATATTGAAACGCTTTCTCTACTAAGAATACAAAAATTAGCCAGGTGTGGTGGTGTGCGTCTGTAATCTCAGCTACTTGGGAGGCTGAGGCATGAGAATCGCTTGAACCTGGGAGGCAGAGTTTGTAGTGAGCTGAGATGGTGCCACGGTACACCGGTCTGGACACAGAGCAAGACTCTGTTTCTCTCTCTCTCTCTCTCTCTATATATATATATATTATCCTAATCATTGGGTTTTTGGGACATCGATTTAAATTTGTGCAAGAGACAAATGCCTCTTGGGCCTCACCCAATCCTGGCTCTGGCCGGGCATCAGTTTGGGTAATGCACGCCCAACCCCATTCCCCAGATGAGATCTCCAGGTTCTCAAGCTCAACTGCCTGTTACTTACAGACCCTCCCTCCCTCCCTGCTGTGGGCCTCCCTCTCACTGCAGGAAGGAAATTGAGCTTTGCAGTGTGCAGGGCTGGGGTGGCAGCCTCTTGTCCAGGCCCCACTGTAACTCCTACTCCCCTCATGGTGACTGTGCTCAGAATCCCGCACCCAGAGAGGCTGCGGAGGGGCGCACCAAAGGACACACACTCTCAAGAAAAACGTGGGCCTATCCCAGAGGCCACCTGCCCCCTTGTGATCCTGGCTCGATGGACTTGCTGGGTATCCACTGCTGTGGCGATTCTAAAGTGCAGATTTGAAGCAGCGCTCCCTTCTCTCCCAGGTCAGCGGAGGGCTCTGGGTGCTGGTTCCTGCTGGCTTTTGGGGACCCACAGCCCAAGGTCTTGGGAGTCGTGCTAGGCAGGCTGCGGGGTTCTTGGAAACTAGGCTAACCTAGTTAGCCTAGGTCTTGACAATGTAGGGTAACTGTAGGATGGGGTAGGGTGTCCTAGACCTGGTGGACGGCAGAACAAGGCCCTTGCATCATCCGCTGCCATGTCTGCGCAGGTGGTGGGACAGCTCCTCTAGCTTCCATTGCCTTGTCTGCAGTTGGGTGGGTGGTAAAATTTGCCTGGCCTGTGCCCTTGGATTTCATCTTGGTGAAGGTACCCCAGCTCGGAAGGGGTGCACACATATCAAGGATCCATGTTGTCTTCAGAGATGGGATCAAAGATGCTAGTGTCTTCTCCAAGATCACATAGCTGATGAGTGGGGGTGAGTCCTCAGGAAATCCCAACCCAGATCCTCACCTCTTCTTCTAAGTTAGTGTTTCTCCAACTGGAGCCTGACTTGGGATACACCAGGGGGCTTGTCAGAGTAGATGGCTGGGTCCCACTCCCACACTTCCTGGTTGGATAGGTCTGGGGTGGAACCCAAGAATGCGGATTTCTAACAAGTTCCCGGGTGATGCTGGGTGATCCTGGGAACTCTCTTTGGAAATACTCTTCTAAGGGTGATTGGGGAGGGGGGAAGAAAGAAGAGAAAGCCCAGTGTGAAAGCAGGGAAGGCTACTACCAGACTGTGTCCCCTTCTTTGAAGGGGGAGGGGCACCTGGCCCAGCAGTGTTTCCCCAGTGCTGACCCTGCCCCCTGTGCAAGAAGCTGCTTGAAAAAGCTGATTCCTGGGATCCTTTCCCAGATCTGCTGACACGGAAGTGGGATGGGGGCATGAACACTCATCTGTGACCCACTCCCAGGTAATGCTGATACCCACAAACCAGAACTGCCCACGGTTGTCACCCAGGCTCCTCTTAGCAACACAAAGGGCAGGCCAGGGCCATTTTAACATACCAATTCCTGAGCCCCACCCCAGGGCCATCTGAGCCTGTGTTTCTGGGGTTACCATAGGCATCTCTAGCTTTTCCGGTCCTCCGGATCATTCTAATGCATGGTCAGGATTGAGAAAGTTTGAGCTTGAGGGTTTTTTCCCTGAGCAGCGATCCTCTGAGAGAAAGTGAACCACGCTGGATTGAGCTTCCCAAGGACAAGCTAAGGGACAGCAGTTGGTGATAGCTGGTGAACAGCAGCTGGGCGCACAGCCATGCGGAAGGCGGGCAGATTTAAAGAGTCATCGAAGAAAGTTGTATCTGGCGACATGGGCGAGGCACCGTTATTCTCTAGAGTTGGTTTTCCCTTCAAACCACTGAGGCCTGGAATGGGCCCAGATATAATAGAATTGACCATACTGCCTACTTATGATACAGACCACGCAGCCTCATAAACTGCCTTAGAGACCTATAAACCGACATAACAGCCCCTCGCCCCCGCCACCACCCCTCCCTACTGGGCTATTTGTTTGGCTTGGCCGAAGCGGAGTGCTTGCCTGGCGCTGTTATTACTTCGCCGTTTTCACAGTGACTCACCTCCGCGTAGCAGCTTTCCCCTTGCTGCCTGCGAAGGAAACCTCTCTGACGTCTGCATTGCCACTGAGGCTCGTCAGGGCGGTCGGAGCCCTTCTGCCTGATGGGGCTGTTGTCTTATCATCCTGGCGGCCTTGGCCTTCTGTGTGAGGCACCCAGTGTGAGTTTCATGGGTGGGTCTTGGGTTAGGGGTGGGATCCTTAAGTTCTGGAAGGACTGCAGTCACCCGGGGAGCTGCTTCTGGCGGACCCTGGGCACAGCATTTGGCCAGGCCATGAGTTTTGCCCAGCAGAGCCTGAGGAGGAAGGGGAACGCTGTTAACCTCAACCACTCGACAAAAGGAGGTGCCTCAAGTGTGGGGCAAGACGGCCTGGGCTGAAATCTGAGTTCGTACACAGACCTGCTGAGTGTTCTTGGATTAACTACTTAAAGGAAAAAAAAATACCCTTTCCCCCGTGCCTCAGTGTCTCCATCTGTAAAACAGGAATGATAACCATAGTGCCACATAGGGTTGTGTTAAATATAAAATGAAGTCAGCCACGGAGAGCAGTCTTGCAACAGCAAGTGCTCAGAAGTGTGCTCACTTCACCAGCACATCTTTCCACACCTAAACCCATGGTTTATTTTAATTTTAATTTTTTATTTTATTATTATTTTTATTGTAATTGTACTTTAAGCTCTGGGGTACATGTGCACATCCTGTAGGGTTGCTGCATAGGTACACACATGCCATGGTGGTTTGCAGTCTCTGTCCCCCCCATCGACTACATCAGGCATTTCTCCCAGTGTTTTCCTTCCCTGGCCTCCTCTCCCCCCCACTGTCCCTCCACTAGCACCCCAACCCCCAACATACCCCAGTGTGTGATGTTCCCCTCCCTATGCCCATGTGTTCTCATTGTTCAATACCTGCCTATGAGTGAGAACATGTGGTGTTTGGTTTTCTGTTCTCGTGTCAGTTTGCTGAGAATGATGGTTTCCACGTTCATCCATGTCCCTACAAAGGACATAACTTGTTTTTTTTATGGCTGCATGGTATTCCATGATGTATATGTGTCACATTTTATTTGTCCAGTCTCTCATTGATGGACATTTGGGTTGGTTCCAAGTCTTTGCTATTGTAAACTGTGTTGCAATGAACATACGTGTGCATGTGTCTTTATAATAGAACAATTTATAATCCTTTGGGTATATACCCAGTAATGGGATTGCTGGGTCAAATGGAACTGCTATTTCTCAATCCTTGAGGAGTCGCCACACTGTCTTCCAAAATGGTTGAACTAATTTACACTCCCACCAACAGTGTGAAAGTGTTCCTTTTTTTCCACATCCTCTCCAGCATCTGTTGTCTCCAGATTTTTTAATGAATGCCATTCTAACTGGCGTGAGATGGTATCTCAATGTGGTTTTGATGTGCATTTCTCTAATGACCAGTGATGATGAGCATTTTTTCCATATATTTCTTGGCCGCATAAATGTCTTCTTTTGAAAAGTGTCTGTTCATAGCCTTTGCCCACTTTTCGATGGGGTTGTGTGTTTTCTTCCTATAAATCTGCGTCAGTTTTTTATAGATTCTGGATATGAGCCCTTTGTCTGATGGGTAGATTGCAAACATTTTTTCCCATTCTGTTGGTTGCTAGTTCACTCTAATGATTGTTTCTTTTGCTGTGCAGAAGCTCTGGAGTTTCATTAGATCCCATTTTGTCTATTTTGGCTTTTGTTGCCAATGCATTTGGTGTTTTGGTCATGAAGTTCTTACCTATGCCTATGTCCTGAATAATTTTGCCTAGGTTTTCTTCTAGGGTTTTTATGGTGTTAGGTCTTATGTTTAAATCTTTAATCCATTTGGAGTTAATTTTAGTGTAAGGTGTAAGGAAGGGGTCCAGTTTCAGCTTTCTGCACATAGCTAGCCAGTTTTCCAAACACCATTTATTGAACAGGGAATCCTTTCCCCATTGCATGTTTTTGTCAGTTTCGTCAAAGATCCAGATGGTAGTAGATGTGTGGCATTGCTTCCAGGACCTCTGTTCTGTTCCAGTGGTCTGTATCTCTGTTTTGGTACCAGTACCATGCTGTAGCCTTGTAGTGTAATTTGAAATCAGATAGCGTGATGCCTCCAGCTTTGTTCTTTTTGCTTGGGATTGTCTTGGCTATGTGGGCTTTCTATTATTATTATTATTATTTGTTGTTGTTTGCAGGCATCAGGTTTCACCTCTGGATCCCAATTAATATAACTCAAAAGCATCTGTTTAAGGTTTCAACAATGCAAATTTGGACCTCCCTATAGAAATGCAATTGTCCCTTGGTAACGCGATGGGCAGATTCAGAACCTAGCAATTTCTAGGTGAATCAAAAGAAGGAGGGATGAGAGGACACTCCAGGGAAAGGGAGTTGCACAGGCAGAGGTGCTTTTGTGAAGGTCTGATACTGCTAAACACTGAAGTGGAATCACTCATCCATTTGTTCACTCATTCACCCACCCATCTATCTACCCATTCATGCATTCAACCACCTGCCCATCCACCATTCCATCCACCCTTCCATTCATCAGTCCACACACCCACCCACCCATTTATCCATTCACTCACCTACCCACCCACCTGCCCATCCACCAGTCTATCCACTCATCCATTCATCCATCTACACACCCACCCAACTTTTCATCCATTCACTTACCCACCATCTGCCCATCCACCATTCCATCTACCCATCCATTTATCCATCCACACACACACACAATTTATCCATTCACTCACCCACCCATCCACCCATTCATGTATCCATTTATGTAAACAGCATTCATTCAGTGTATTATGATTAGAAGTCACCTAGTCATATGCCCCTCATTTAATTCTCACAACAATTCTCCAAGAACTATTATTACTTTCTTTGGACATGTGCAGAAGCTGAGGCACAGTAACTCATTGAGGGTCACATGACTCTAACTGGCAGCACTAGGATTTGACCTGTCAGTCTCATGGACCTCCCCATACCAGTGCTTGGGGCTGCTTCTCTTCTTCCTTTGAGAATGACTCGGCATTTCCAAATGGAGAACAGAAGTGGGTGACGCCTCCATGACTTGGTGATAATGGCCTCAGAGTATGACATCATTGCCCCCCCTGAAGAGTGCTGGAGAGCCCACCAAGCCTGGGAATTTCCTTCCTAGGGAGGTGGGATTTGGACCTGGGATGGCCTCAGGGGCCCTACCTGCATTGGAATCCAGGGAGGTCAATTCTGAGACTGAACTCAGGGCTTTTTCCTGGAAGGAACATGTCCAACCCATCAGAGTCTTGAGTAGTCATGTCTGGAAACAAAACCGCATTTCCTGTGTTTACCAAAGCTGTTATATAGGATGAGCAAAGACCTAGGTCACCCTGTGGGCCTGGGCATATTCCAAGGGTCCAACCATCTCAGGAAGTAATTTAGGGGTGGTAATGGAGAATTCAAGGTGAAGGTGCTGGGGTAGGGGCCGAATCAGAAGCACCCTTGGGACCAATTGTGACTGACCATTCAAAATGATGGAAGGCAGGTAAAGAATGCTGCTGCCCTCTACTCATTTAGTGAAGTGAGAAAGGAGGCTCCCTATTAATAGGATTAAGTCCAAGACGGCAGTTCAACTCCTGAAGGGCCTGCATGTTCTATAATGAGAGTAAGACCAACCACCATCATCATCACTGTCTCTGTCACCACAATCAACATCATCATCATTGCCACCATCAAAATCACCACCATCACCACCATCACCACCATCACCATCACCACCACATCACCGTCATTACCATCACCATCATCAACATCATCATCACCATTATCACCACCACCATCACATCACTACCATCACCACCATCACCACCATCATCACCATCACCATTATCACTATCACCACCACCATCACTACCATCACTATCATTATTACCAGCACTACCACCATCACCACCACCATCATCACCATCACCACCACCATCATCACCATCACCATAATCATCATCACAACCACATCACCATCATTACCATCACCATCATTAACACCATCATCACCATTATCACCACCACCATCACCACCATCATTATCATTACTACCACCACCACCATCACCACCATCATTATCATTATTACCACCACCATCACTATCACCACCATTACCATCACCACCACCACCACCACCATCACCATCACTACCATCATTACCACCACCACCATCCCATCATTACCATCACAACCACCATCATCACCATCACCAACACCACCATCACCGTCACCACCACCACCATCATCACCATCACCACCACCATCACCACCATCACTACCACCATTATCACCATCACCACCACCACCATCATCACCACCACCACCATCATCACCACCACCATCACCATCACTACCACCATTATCACCATCACCAACATTATCACCACCACCATTGCTATCAACTTCATAAAACAACAGTGGCTTCTGCTGTTGTTGAGTAACTTTTAAGGGTCAAGCATGTGGCACAGTTTATCTCTCTCTGAGGCAGTAGTGCCATCACCCCCACTGCATTAACAGGGAAACTGAAGCTTCCAGAGTACAGTAACTTTTCCCAAGTCATGTAGCTGGTGAAGGGTGCAGCCTGGACCAAAGCAGGGGCTGTCTGAACCCAAGCATCTCAACCACTGGGTTACATGCTAGGACTTGACAGACCCAGGCTTGTGAATTCCATCAACAGATTGAGAAATTGAGGCTGGGAAAAGGGTATCACCTACCCAGCTTCTGTCTGAGTAGATGGCAAGGAGTGAGCCTTGTTCATCCCTGTGGGTGGTTTTTCACTTCCCTATACCCTTTTTAGCCTCAGTTATTGATTAGCCCCCTCTTTTCCTTCTGTGAGTAGGGCTAACACAGGCTGGTCTGTGCTCATGAGATCCAAGTTCCTGGATTAGGGCATTGTTGGGGACTCAGAGGTAGGATACCCTGTTGGGGTTCAGCCCTACCTTAGGTGAGTCCCCAGTGTATAGCCACCTGCTCTGTAAAATGATGAGGGTTAGACTAGAGAACACAGGGCCTAGCCCTGGTCCACAGCAGGTGCCTAGGAAACAGCTGCTGCCTCCTCCCTGCCCCTGGCCCTCACCACACCCTCATCCATTCAGGGCTTCCCCAGGGCCAAGATCTCCTAAGCCAGTGGGAGGTCAGGGCATCTTCATGCCAGAAGGCAATAACATAAATAAAATGTAATGGAAAGCGTACTTTGGATAAATTACTATGTGCCAATAAGGGCTGGTTCAATCCATTTTACAGGTGGGGGGCATTGGGGCTCAGGGATGTTTGTTTCCCCAGAGCTGCCCAGCAGTGAGTAAAAAGTCTGTATTCCTTTAAGAATCTGCCTCTGCCCTCTCTAGGCTGTCCTTCTAAGCCATCCTTGGTGGTCTGGACCTCCCGCTGTAGCAATCCAGGCCACCAGAATGATGGTCCCAGCATTAACCCTGGGCCAGCCTGTACCATCAGGGTGCACACATGGAGGCCCCGAGCCCCATCCACATTGTCCTCTTGGTTTAACCAAAGCCCAAGAGAAGCCTTAAAACATGGTCTGACCATTTTCTGGATCTGGGCAGGATCCAAACTAAATCCCAAAGACCCACAGGGTGAAGAAAGAGAGGAGGAGGGGGAGCTCACCCTTCCAGCCCTCCCAGCTGCCTGGAGCCACTTTGTGGGAAAGGTGGCCCAATCCTCCATGGACTGACACTACTGGACCCTGTGTCTGTGGGTTGGGGCTGACTGACCTCAGCCTAAGGCAGCGGATCACAAATGTGACGGTGCGTCAGCAGCATCAGGGGTTGCTGGAAAACACAGATGCTGGGTCATCCCCCCACCTCACCCCCCCACATCCCTCTCCCGTGGAGCTTCATGATGTCTGGGGTGATGCCTGACGGTCTGATTTCCCAGCAGGTTCCCAGATGACACCATTGCTGTAGGTCTGGACCCTGAGAGCCACCCTGCTAGTGACTTATCCAGCGGTCTTTCTTAGTGGCATCTTGGGCTAGGGAGTCCTGGATATAGGTGTGTGGACTATGTCACTGGGGCCCCAATCGCTGCAACAAACAAAGCCCTCCCCTATACATTTCTAAATGGGGAGCCACAGAAGGCTCTGTTGAGAACATAAGCAAGGCTTCCACCTGGGCTGGGCTCCTGGCTGACAGCCGGCACTAACCCACCACAGTGCACTGAGCCATCTTGTAGGTGGGTCCTCCAGCCTCCATTCAAGCCACCTCAGCTGACACCCAGTGGAGTAAAGACTAGTCTTCCTTGCTGAGCCACAGCCTCAGCTTCTCATCGGTAAAATGGGCCTGCAAACACCATCCCAAATGAGGGTAAAAGACCCACATGCACACGTATTCTGAAGGTAGGGCACAGACAGCATTAGTTATGTGGACAGCAGCTGCCTGTTGAGCGGGCAGGCCCTCTCTCCCTCCTTTCCTTGAAACGTGCTGGCCCCTCATCGTGAGTTCTCAGCCCTGTTTCTGGCATCATAAAAGACAGGCTTTTCATGAGCAAGCTTCTACCCATGGCAGCTGGTCAAGAAACTTCCTCTGCTCCCCCATCCCCAGCCCTTGCTCATGGAGATATAGCCAAAATGGCTGCTGAAGCTGAGCAGGGGTGTGGAGACAGCATCATGGCTGCCAAGCCGGCCCTGAACCCCCATCACCAGGCTCTGTACCCTGATGGCCTAGTGGAGGGGTTGGGTGTGGGACCTGGTGGGGGATGTGGCGGCAGCTGGTGGGGGTGGGGAGGGTAAGTGAGGAGGAGGGATGTGCATGAATAATCTGGTGACCTTTCGTCTTCTGTGTTTGGGCGAACCTAAGACTGTTTACAATAAACCTCAGGGATATTTTTCATCCGTCCAAATGGAACAAAGGTTATGTAAGCAGAAAGACCTCAGGCTCAGTGAACACCTGCTCCAGGGGGCCAAACGGAGGGAGTGTAGGAGAGATGGAGCCCCTTGGTTGACTCATGATCAAGTTCATCATAACAGTGGTTTTATGAAGCTGGAAGGCTGCTGGGAAAGACCATGAGCACTTCCTGGGGCTTAATTGACCAGGCCACACACAAGGGAGGGGCCCCCAGGCCCTTGCATCTGCACACATTAAAATGAGTACACAGCCTGGGATCCCCAAGGGGCTGCCTGAGCCTAGCTTTTATTTCAAAGTTACCCTGGGTGTCTCTTTTTAAAAAGCCTGCATTTGCCATGGCTGTGAAACTCATGAGCACCCAAGGCTTCAAGCCAGGGGCCTGCATATATTTCAGGTGATAGCAAGCAGGAAAGCAGGAGGTCTAATCAGGAAAAAAAATCTGAGAGCAATTCATCCCCTCATTAGTTTTTGTCTTTCTGTTTTATGCCATTCTTGGTGACTTCTAGGGAGCAATACTGTACCCAGGAATGTTTACTTAAAGAGGCTCGTCTTCCATATTTGGGTTTTGGTATATTAGGCTCATAAGATAAGCCATTTTTGAGAACATAAGATGAGCAGTTCATGTGTTCATATGGTCTGTGGAATTATTTATAGAAGACACTAGGCTGGTTAGCAATCTGTACCCACTAATGATTTGTTATGTATGGCTTAAGCCTACTCGCTAGGGTTGGGGGGATTGATTCTTTCCTCACCATTTCCCAAATAGGGACATAGGCTTGGAAGTTTCAGAATTATCTTGACCTCTGGTTTACACAGTATAAGGCCAGAAAGAAGGGAGGGTATGGTTTGTCCAAATATCTCTCATTTTCATATTCTCTGTTAGTATTCGACAGATTATATTTTCCAAAATACCTGCAACAAGATTTTCCATCCCAAAGTCTTGTTACAATGCCTCTTCTGGAGGTGGAGCTGTATGTTTCCCTCTCCTTGAATCTCAGCGAGCCTATGACCACAGGCAAAAGTGCAGCTATGTAACTTCCCAGAGCAGGTACTAAGAAGAGACATAACTTCTGCCTGGTCCTGTTAGAAACACTCATTCTGAAAACCTAACCATCTTGTTGTGAGGAAGCCCTAGAGGAACCAAGGCTCCCAGCCTTTAGCTGGACTAGCTCCCAGGTGACACTCAGCACTAACTGGGCAGCCATGTGCTGTGCCATTTTGGAAGTAGACCCTCCAGCCCCAGTCATTCTACCTCTGCTCATGCCCATTGGAGTAGAGATGAACCTTCTTGCTGAACCCTGCCCACAATGCAGATTTGTGAGCTAAATAAGCAATGGCTGTTTTATGTCACTAAGTCTGGGGCTCACTAAGGTCACTAAGGCTTGTTACATGATATAGGTATTTCAAATGAAAGCATAAAAATAACAGCACTATCTATCATTCAGAGAGCACTCCCTACCTGCCAATGACGAAGACACGAGCTTTGCATGCTTGATGTCATCCACGCTCACTGACACCCAAAGGGGCAGATGCTGCTCTTTCTCTGTTTTATAGAAGGAGGAAGCAGAGACTCAGAGACTTTAATCCATTTGCCCAAGAGCGCATGGCTAGAAAGTGGAAGAGCTGGGTCTGTAGCACAGGGTGTCCAAGTCGGAACCCAGTGGGCTTCCTTTCTCTACTCAGCCATCTTCAAAGTTGGTGACCTGAGGGCTAAAAACTCCCTTAGTCTTCAGTTCTGCTCCCTCCCTCCAGTACGGCTGCTTTGGACCTTTCAGATAGTCCCCCCAGGTCATCCACCATTACTCACAATCCAGTCACAGGCCCGGACACCGTCCCCCAACTCCAGACCCTTGCTCAGGCCCCCAACCAAGCCCTTGCTTCTGGTGTATTCCCAGCCCAGAATGGCCTCCCATTTTATGAAAACTGCCCGTCCAAAGAGGCCCACTTCACAGGCCAACTGGTCTTCAAAACTTCTCCTGGTGTTGGAAAAGGTTACATCGCACAGAGCTCCAGAACTGGGAAGACCTGAGATAGCTACCTCTGGGGGAAACACCCTGGACTGTAACCTGCCTGAAGGGCCCTTTACTTTGCTTCATCTGACTTCCCATCCTCCTGGCCCATGTCTCTAGCAGGAGCCCCATGGTTGGAAAGCTCTGTGATGGTCCTTCTATGAATCCCAAAGCCTGTGTGCTCCCTGCCTGTGTTGGGCTTCATGCCTCAGCACTGGCAGAGCTCACCCATGCACTATCACCGGCAACCCCCTGGCCACTCCCATATCCATTCTCCCTGTCTTTCATTGCAATAGGACCCCCTCCCATGCTCTAGGTTTAGCTGGCATATGACCTCTGAGAATAAAGATGATGTTGAGGCTGGGTGCGGTGGCTCAAGCCTATAGTCCCAGCACTTTGGGAGGTCGAGGCAGGTGGATCACGAGGTCAGGAGTTCAAGACCAGCCAGGCTAACATGGTGAAACCCGATCTCTACTAAAAAATACAAAAATTAGCTGGGGGTGGTGGTGGGCACCTGTAATCCCAGTTACTTGGGAGGCTGAGGCAGGACAATTGCTTAACCCGTTAGGTGGAGGTTGCAGTGAGCCAAGACCGCACCATTGCACTCCAGCCTGGGCTACAGAACAAGACACTGTCTCAAAAAAAAAAAAAAAAAATGACATTGTCCAGAGTTTGAGACCAGCCTGGATAACATGGCAAAACCCTGTCTCTACTCAAAATTAGCTGGGCATGGTGGCAGGTGCCTATAATCTCAGCTACTTGGGAGGCTGAGGCAGGAGAATTTCTTGAACCTGGGAGGTAGAGGTTGCAGTGAGCAGAGATTATGCTGTTGCACTCCAGCCTGGGTAGTAAGAGCAAAACTCCATCCAAAAAAAAAAAAAAAAAAAGGAAGAAGAAAGGAAGGAAGGAAAAGAAAGGAATGAAGGAAGGAGGGGAAAGAAAGGAATGAAGGAAGGGAAAGAAAGAAAAGAAAAGAAAAAGAAGAAAAGAAAGAAAGAGAAAGTAAGAAAGAAAGGAAGGAAGGAAGAGAGGGAGGGAATGAGGAAGGGGAAGGAGGGAGGGAAGGAAGGAAGGGAGGGAGGGAAGGAGGAAGGGGAAGGAAGGAGGGAGGGTAGGAAGGAAGGAGGGAGGGTAGGAAGGAAGGGAGGGAGGGAAGGAAGGAAGGAAAGGAGGGAGGGAGGGAGGGAGGAAGGCAGGCAGGCAAGCAACTTGCATGAAGCTCTCAGTGCTAAGAGGCCTGAGTTTTCTTTTATGTCTGCAGAGATCGCAGAAGGTATTGCCTTTGGTTTCTGAAGGCAGCGACGGTGGTATTGATTCTAACATCCCTCTCAGTGCCGTCACAGTGGTATTAACATTTTTCAGGCTCACGGTCAAGTTGATCTACCCCTTAGGCAGAAAACAATTACTATGCACACACCAGTTCTCAGGGGGCTCAGACACATGGGTTTGCACCTTGTCTTGAAAGTGCTTGAGGGTCACTGTGGCCTGCTCAGGAAGACACCCCGAAGGTGGTCTTTGTCAAGGGCAAGTGGTTCCACGGAGCCAGGTGGTGGCAGGATGCTGGAGGTGACAACCCTTGACTAACTCAGAAGAGAAACGTTGCTGCTGCTGTTTTGCGTTTTACCTGATGGGTGTATATTTGATGCTTTGAAAAGCTCTGTTAGCACTATTTCCGCCTGTCATTCTAGCAGCAGGGCTGCTAGGGCCTTGCGTTGGGTCCTGCAAGCCTTTCCCAGCCCTTGCCCGGCCACACTCTGCATCTGAGGGGCATTCTGAGCCCTGCGTGCTGCAAGAGCTTGAGGAGGCCGTTGTGTTTGTAAGATGCTCGTCTCAGAAGTTAGATTGGAGGGCTTTTCACATCCGTGGAGACCTAGGTCTAAGCCTGCCCTTCCAGAACCTTCTCAGTGCCTGAGAGGGAAGAATGCCCTTCGTGCAGACTCAGATGCCACCCTGCAGGTGTTGTGATAACCAACAGCTCGATTGTGCCCTCTGGGTTTTTTGTATGTAAACTGTTGCGCTTTTAATATAAAAAAAGAAGAATATTGTTTTAGGTTAGGTCTTCTAGAACTGGGTCCTGCCACGAAGATCTGAGTGCATCAGTTTACTTGGGAGGTATTATGGGTTGGCAGTATTTCCCCAAAGGATATGTCGAAGTCTCTTTATGCAAAGCAGTCTATAGTTGACACTTTGAAAGGCGGGATTTTTTTAAAAGTAAACTTTATGAAGGTATAACCCCCACACAGAAAATCTCACAGCCTAGCAGTACTGAGGCAGGGATTATGATCTGATTTGCAGCTACATGCACTGGGAATGAGGATTTCTTAAGCATTGATATTTGCTTACAATTAATATGTGTTGCACAAATTGCAGTTTGAATTCCCATCGGTGGAGGCTCTCCGTGATAACCACTGGTCTCATGCACCAGGCCCCACGAGGGCAGGGGCTCCTTTTGACTCTTCTTCCCATGCAACTCACCTTTGCCTTATTGATTTAATTCTCACCTCGACTCTGTGAGGATACTGTTACTATTTTTTCCATTTTTCAGATGATGAAACTGAGGCTCAGAGAGGTTAGGACACTGGCCAGATGTCACATCGCTGGGAAGTAACAAGGCTTGACCCAAAGTCAGACACATTGGAAACAACAGCCCAGGCTCTGAGCCCTGTTTCGTCAGCTGGCGGTGCAGCCCATGGTTTAGGTCAGGGGGATGAGATCACATTACTGGGCTGCTGCTTCCCAGCATGGGGAGCTGCACAGGCGACTTTGCTCTGGCGTGATATTCAAAGCACTGCTGAGCTCTGCGTGTGAAGTGCCAAAAAATGCCCGCATGTGACAGCGGCCGCCCGGCATGCCCCCTTCCTGTCTTTGCCCACTCTGCTTTCTACTTTGGCCTGGCGCTAACAACCCCAAGGCTTAGCAGGCTGGTGCTGAGCCAGGTGTCCCTGTGGCCCGCACGAGGGCTCCGTCCCTTACAGCTACCATTCTCATTTCATCCCCACAGCCACTTCCTCATCCTTGCTGGTGGAGCGCAGCACTCTCTGCCCGTGGAGCTAATACATCTGAGCGATGTGTGTGTTTATCCTCCCTGTTACCTAAGGATACATATTCTTCATGTTCATTCACATCTATGACACATGTTCACAGTGGAAAAATTAGAAAAATCAGATAACCCAGTTGCAAAGAGATTTTGAGTAATCCCACCATTCAGAGGTACCTGTTATAAATATTCAAACGTTCTTCATTCCTGTCTTTGACGTGCCTTTCTGTTTTTTGTTTTGAGACAGGATTTCACTCTGTTGCCCAGGCTGGAGTACAGTGGCTCACTGCAGACTTGACCTCCTGGGTTCAAGTGATCCTCCTGCCTCAGCCTCCCAAGTAGCTGGGGCTACAGGTGAGTGCCAGCATGCTCAGTTAATTTTTTTTTTTTTTTTTTTTTTGCATGTATGAGGTTTTGCCACGTTACCTAGGCTGGTCTCTAACTCCTGGGCTCGAATGATTCTCCTCCCTTGGCCTTCCAAAGTGCTGGGATCCCACGTGGCGAGCCACTGCACCCTGCCTTGATGTGTCTTTAAAAACATGTTTTGCTGCATTTATTTAGCATTTATTCTTCTAAAGCTTTACGTTTAATATCTTATCTCTTTACACAGTTCTATCAGGTTTATATTGCCACATCCCCATTTTATTGAACGGAGGTGAAGTAACTTGTTCAGAGTCACACAGTGAGTGACCAAGCTGTGGTTCATGCTTAGCTGGCCTGATTGCAGGTCTGTGTTCTAACCCACGTCCACACGTCCCACACCGTCACACACACGTGTGCATGCGTGCTCACTGAAAAAGTGGTAAACTAGACTCAAGTATTTTTTTCTGTAGTGCTAGAGGAGAAATGTATTTCCATTTCACAAAATAGAAGATGCTTGCATTTCCAGTCTCTGCCTAGGAGCTAGGACTGTGTTTAGTCAGTCCCTCAGCTTTGGCTATCCAGATAAACGTCACTGCAGAAACCGCCTTAGAGTTGAATCTCTTCGCACACATCTTTAATTATTTCCTTTCTATAAATCCCTAACAGTGAGGAAGCCAAGTCACTGTTTATTCTTACTTGCAGCTTTCGTAGATATTGCTAAACCAACTTCCAGAAAAGCTGAACCAATTTACATGTTCACAGGTTACGTTTGAGTAGGATCGATGGGGTTTTCAAAGATCTTTCTGAACTAGCGCTCTGGTATCTTAGAGGCTTTTTTGGCCACTGAGACCCTGATGATGTTCCAAGTGGAATATTCCAATTCTCTGGGAAGCCAAGCCAGCAGGCTGGGATGCCTGGAAAGGAAGGAAGGGGAAGGGAGGGGAGGCGGGGCGAGGCAGCTGAATGCTGCACAGACTTGAGAAAGATTCTTCCCTAGGATTCATTTGCTGTGTGTTTGGTCTTCCAAATTATTCCTGCATGAGCCTAGTATTTATAAGGAAGAGAGGGAACTTACCCTGTCAGTGTTTGGAATTAATTATATCTGAGAGCACCAGAAGATCTGTCTTAAAGCCTTAAAGATGATTTCATAGAGGAGTGTCTAAGGGACCGAACATGAACTCACGAAATGTTCCCACTTAAAGCAGGGCAGGCAGAGGGGATTCATCAAAATGCCTGCCTCCTTTGGCTAGGACCCCATCACACACCTCCCTGAGTCATTCGTATGTGGCCCCAGAGACTCTCTGACAATGTGGGCACAAAATAAAGAGGTTTTCCACTTGCTCCTTGGAACAGGCAAGTGGAAGACAGTGTGGTGCACGGGAAGGACCCAGGCTTGGGAGGAGACTCAGAATCCCATCTGTGTCTTGCTGGCTCAGGGACTCTGGGTGACCTCCCACGTCTCAGTTACCTATTGTGCTGGGCTGTAAAGATGAGCGGCAACTGGCTGCAAGGTGCCTGGGACGCTCGCCAGTGCTGCCTCATGCTCGTCTTTATCCTAAAATCAAGAAAGGAGCAAATAAGGTCCCTGACGGACCTTCATCAGCCACACATGAAGATGTGAGCTTCAGTGCCGCATGGTCTCTTTCCTCTGTGATCCAGAATCTTCCCCCCAATCTCACAGAACCCCCCCACTTTACAGATGAGGCAATTCCAGATGCAGACCTGCTAAAACCCCAAGCCCATGCTCTGTCTGGGGAGACGCCCTCCCTGAAAAAAAAAAAACATATAAAAAAATCAAAATTCAAGACTGGGCACAGTGGCTCATGCCTGTAATCTCAGCACTTTTGGAGACCGTGGTGGATGGATTACTTGAAGCCAAGAGTTTGAGACCAGCCTACCCTGTTTCTGCTAGTAATAAAAAAAAAATTAGTGTTGTAATAAAATACAAAACAAAACCAAACTGGGTATTGTGGTGGGCACCTATAATTTTAGCTACATAGGAGGCTGAGGCAGGAGGATTCTTTGAAATTGGGAGGTAGAGGTTGCAATGAGTTGAGACTGAGCCTGGGTGAGAGAGTGAGACCCTGGAGGAAGGAAGAAGGGAAGGAAGGGAAGGAAGGGAAGGGAGGGAAGGAAGGGAAGGAAGGGAGGGAAAGAAAAGAAGGGAAGGAAAGGAAAGGAAGGAGAGAGAAAGAAAGGGAGGGAAGGAGGAAGGAAAGAAGGAAGAAAGGAAAGAAGGAAAGAAAGAAAAAGAGAAAGAAAAGAGAAAGAAAAGGAGGGAGGAATGGAGGAAGGAAGGAAGGAAATAAAACTTCATCTTCAACTTAATTTTGGGGAGTGGGCAGGCAGAGTTGGGGGCTAGCAGCTCTGCTGATCAGCCCCCGGAGATACACTGGGGACAGTCTGAGCCCTGCTGGAGGACAGCGTCTGACTGCAGGGTTTTCTTTCAAGAAAAGCAACCAGAGGACACATTTCTTTGAGGGTGTATTGTGTTGGGCAAAACTATGAGATGCTTATTAATGTTTGAAATTTCATAATTATTTTTAATTAAAAAGGGTGTTCTGTAAAGCGATGTCTGTTTCCCATAACTGGAGAGCGTTCCCAGACGGCCATTCAGCCACCTCAAGAATCAATGTTTTCATGACCCACGACCCCCTGTTCCACGGAGGAGTGTCTCTCCTACAGGTTGCTCCCCAGGATGAGAACAATAAAAGCAAATCTATAACAGCAAAGGCCCGAGGTTAATGTCTTTAACAAGATAATGTTACTTAAGGGAACTGTAACGCAAATCATTCTGAAATTCCATATATTCGCTGTAGCTCCAACTGTTACGAATCCAGCTGCACGTGCTGCCGGCGTGTCTGGCCACGGAAGGGCTCACTTTGTATGTTACTTATTTTGCTCATGTGTCCGTCTGTTAGTTTAATACCGTAATCACTCGAAATCCCTGTAAGACGTGCGGCAGGCTGTGGATGTAGCTGCAGAAGTTCTTACACGTCGAGCCGTGTGTGCCTGCAGCATTTCTGAGACTAATTGGTGCCCATGATCCAGTGGAATTGAGGCTTTCCCAGGATGGCTTTCTCTGCACGAGTGTGAGGTGTGGCACGTCCTCCCACGGAGCTCGTGTCTCCACGGCATGCGATCTGAGCATGACAACCGAAAAAGTCAGCCCCCTCAAGCAGATGTTTTGGCTACGCGGTGCCAAACATCTGGGCCTTTGGAACCGGGGGAGGGTTGATGGAAATGTTCAGGTTTAATCTAGATTTTGGCATCAGGTAAACACAGGCTCACACTCTGATAGGTACATTCAATGTATCATGGATGTGCTATTTCTTGAAATCATATATACTCTACTCAAAGCATACCCATCAGAGAAAAATCTCAAGTCGCCGAGCAGAAGAGTATGGGAAAGGAGAGAGCTATTTAAATACTCGTGCTGGGAGCAGAAGCACATCACGGTGCTTTCCTGGCACCTGTGTCACCATGACTCAGACATCATGGTAGGCCAAGACAAAAAACCCACCTCATGTTGGAAAATGTGAATTCAAGCCATGTGGGATAGCGCTGCACACTCACCAGGATGGCGGTAGTAAAAGCTATCAGCAAGCGTGCAGAGCGATGGTGGAGACCTGGGGCAGGGGGTACTTGCAGCCGCCAGGCCATTACAGCTTAGGGTGAGCAGGGCCACTGTGGAGCTGGCATTTGGGGTTGGGAGAGGCATAGAAACATCAATTGTTGCATCATCCCTTTTAAAAACAGTCCAGGGCTGGCCCCAGTGGCTCACACGCCTGTAATCCCAGCAATTTGGGAGACTTAGGCGGCTGGATCACCTGAGGTCAGGAGTTCGAAACCAGCCTGGCCAACGTGGTGAAACCCTGTCTCTACTAAAAATACAAAAATTAGCTGGGTGTGGTAGCGTGCGCCTGTAATCTTAGCTACTTGGGAGGCTGAGGTAGGAGAATCGCTTGAACCCGGGAGGCAGAGGTTGCAGTGAGCCAAGATGGTACCACTGCACTCCAGCCTGGGCGACCGAGCAAAACCCCATCTAAAAAACGAAAGAAAGAAAGAGAAAAAAAAACAGTCCAGCAAGCACTGTCAGCTGCTGAGCCCCGCACTCATGCTTAGGTCCCAGCTCTGTTCCTGCCTCTGCTATCCAGGCTGGGGAGGTAAATGCTCTCTCCCAGCCTTCCTCATAGCTGCAAGGGCCACAGACCCTGGTTCTGAGTTCTGACCACTGAGACTTAAGAGACACATGCTAGGGAAACATCTAGAAAAGCCTCAGCTTTGTGTGTGTGTGTGTGTGTGTGTGTGTGTGTGTGTGTGGAGAGAGAGAGAGAGAGAGAGAGAGAGAGAGAGAGAGAGAGAGAGATTGGGACTGAGAGATTGCTAATGCCGTCCCTTTTGCTCTTTCTCCTTCTGGAATGCAGGGGTAATGTCTGGAGCTGTGGTGGCCATTTTGCAACCAAGAGGGAAAGGCAGGAAAATGTTCAAGATGCTGATTCTCACAACCCCAAGCCCTTAGACCAATACTAGCAGCCATCTATTTCCACAAGTCAAATATGAACATGCCCTGGACGATCCAGCCCCTCCAAACTTTGCAGCCTCATCCACTCATTTTTTTCTCTGGCTCGCTGCCTTTTGGACACATTGACTATCCTTCCTTCTTCAGACGCTGTTTCTGCTCTGTTTGTTTCTCCTCTGCTTTCAAATCTACCTGGGCAGTTTTCTCTTCCTGCATAGCATGCTTTTCCTCCCTCCTTTTCTTTCTTTCTTTTTTTTTTTTTTTCACCTCAGCCTCCCAAGTAGCTGGGATTACAGGCATGTGCCACCATGCTCAGCTAATTTTTATATTTTTTAGTAGAGATGGGTTTCACCATGTTGGCCAGTCTGGTCTTGAACTCCTGACCTCGTGATCTGCCCACCTCGGCCTCCCAAAATGTTGGGATTACAGGCGTGAGCCACCGCGCCCGGCCCTTCCCTCCTTTTCTTATTTAGGCTCTTCTCTTTCTTCAGGCATCACCTCCTCCGTAAAACCTTCCCTTGTCTAGCAGACAAGGCCAGTTCCTCCATTCGTACACCCCTGTAGCACCATGCACCTCCTGTTCCCTGCTGCAATATTTTATGGAGTTATTTTGACCAATGTCTCTCTCCTCTGTTAGACCATGAGTTTCACAGAGGCAAGAGCTGAGCCTGGTTCATTCAGATTGCATTCTGGAGTCAAGGATAGTGACTGGCACAGAGTAGGCATTCAGTATGTGGTAGATGAATGAATGAATGAATACATGAATGAATGAGTGACATAAAGCATGTGAGAGACACATAGGAAAAGGTAACGCTAGAAAGTAGACAGGACCCGGGCTGTTCACAGTCTTCTAGGTTCTGATGTGAAGCCTGGATCTCCCCTGAGGATGATGGGGAGGTGAGGGTGGGGGTTGGGGTTGTGAGCAGAGAGATGATGTAATGAGATTTTCCTAGCAATGAAGTTACTCCTTGTATTTGTCTGTTCTCATGCTGTGACTAAAGATATATTCAAGACTGGGTAATTTATAAAGAAAGGGGTTTAATAGATTCGTAGTTCCATGTGGCTGGGGGAGGCCTCACGATCATGGTGGAAGTTGAAAGTCATGTCTTACATGGCTGCAGGCATGAGAGAAGGAGAACAAAGCAACAGGGGGAAACCCCTTATCAAACCATGAGATTTCATGAGACTTACATACTACCACGAGGACAGTGTGGGGGGAACCACCCTCATGATTCAGTTATGCCCACTGGGTCCCTCTCACAACACTTGGGAATTATGAGAGCTACAATTCAAGATGAGATTTGGGTGGGGACACAGCCAAACCATATCACCCCTTCTTGGGCCATTTTAGTAGGTGGCAGAACTGCTAAAAAGGCAGATAAGAGAGTGTTCCTGATTACCTGTGCTGTATAACAAACCACCCGAAACTTAGAGACATAAAGCAACCATTTTATTTTGCCTATGGATTCTGTGGGTCAGGAATTCAGGAAGGGCTCAGCTGGGCAGTTCATTTGTTCTTTGTGGCATCTACTGAAGTCACTCAGAGGCACTCAGGGGGAATATGGGCTGGTCTGGAGGATCCCAGGCAGCTTTACTCACATGGCTGGGGCCAGGTGGAGATGAACTGGGCCTGTCTACTGGAAGCACCCAGTGTTTCCTCCCAGCTTGGTGGTCTCAGAGGAGTCAGACATCATAGAGGGTACCTGAATCCCCCAAGAAGAACAGGCGGGAAGCTCCATGGCTTCTATTCTATGTCCCACTCTATAGAATGAAGCAGTCACAAGTCCACTCAGATTGCAGGGACAGGGCGCAGAATCCATGTTTCAGGGGAGGGGTGCCGTAGAATTTTGGAGTCACAATTGAAAACCATCACAGGAAGAAGTTTAGGCTTGGGGGCTGCTGAGGTATATCCCCTTCCCACAGAACCATAGGGCCATGTGGTCACTGGGCCAGCTGACTCAACACAGAGGATGTGTTCCAGCTGTCCCCTTGGCACAGGAGATGTTCGCGTCATCCTGGCTGGTGTTGAGTTTCAGGAGCCAATAACTAAATGTGAAATTAAGTCCCCGGTTTCGAGATGGTAAAGGAATCCACAGCCATGCAAGTTCCTTGAGGGGCAGAATGAAGGCAGGGGCCGAGCCTGCACCCACCAAGATGGGGTTTGTCCCGCTTGACCGTGAATCTTGTATGTGAATCTTCCTTCACAGAGCCTCAGGAGCAGTATCTGTAAAATGAACGTTTCTTACACAATCCGGATGAATTTTCTTTCTTCCTGTTGCGTGCTTTTAGAGCTGGCTGGGTTGGTTATTAAGTTGGTGTTTGGTCTGGACTTAATGGGGGCTACATTTATCACAACTACAGAGGAGCAGTAATAACAATAGCATTGAGCACTTGCTATAGGTCAGGTCCTACGTTTTCTTGCACCAGGCTCCCTTGTGGATTTAAGGACTTTATACATGCAAGAAACTTAGGATGTAGACATAGATATGATTATAAATGATTGGTGAGGTCCCCAGCCATTTAATAGGTGATATACCAAGGAAAAGAGATGAAGTGACTCTTAAAGACATTGTGGGTAGCCTGGGGGTAGCAGGGCTGGGCTCCCACCCCAGACATCAGGGCCCCAAAAAGTCAGAGAGCTCATCTGTGTATCTCATTATAGACACACCCAAGGGAGAGATTAAAAGTGTGTAAAAACGATGTGGGTATGAACCAATTAGTACGAACATCAGCTGAAAACAATTGGCATTACCATGTATGGCTCTATGTTCATATCCAAATCCACCTGTGTCCATGAACTTATATCCACATCTGTGTCTACATCCACCCATATCTCTATCTCCCTCAGACTACATCATCCATCTATGCCTGTGCCTATATTCATATCCATCCATGCCTGTATCTCCATCATCCATTTATGCCTGTACCTGTATCTGTATCTACCCATCCATATCTGTATCTGTGTCTATATATCCATCCATGCCTGTATCTCGTCATCCATTTATGCCTGTACCTATATGTGTATCTATCCATCCATATCTGTATCTGTGTCTATATATCCATCCATGCCTGTATCATCCATCTCTGTCTTCACCATTCATCCAAGCCTGTACCTATATCCCTATCTGTCCATATCTGTATCTGTGTCTGTATCTATGTCCATTTACACCATTCACCTATGCCTGTACTATATCCGTATCTATCTATTATCTATCTATGTATCTATCATCTATCTATCTATCTATCATCTATGTGTCTATGCATCCATCCAAATCTGTATCTGTGTCTGTATCTATTATCTATGTATCTATCTATCATCTATCATCTATCTATCTATCTATGTGTCTATGCATCCATCCAAATCTGTATCTGTGTCTGTATCTATTATCTATGTATCTATCTATCGTCTATCTATCTATCTATCTATGTGTCTATGCATCCATCCAAATCTGTATCTGTGTCTGTATCTATTATCTATGTATCTATCGTCTATCATCTATCTATCTATCTATCTATCTATGTGTCTATGCATCCATCCAAATCTGTATCTGTGTCTGTATCTATATCCATCTATGCCAGTACCATCCAGCTCTGTTTGCATCATCCATCTATGCCTGTATCTGTATCTATCTATCTCTCTCTCTGTATCTGTGTCTACATCTATATCCATCCAGCCATGCCTGTATCTCCATCTCTGTCTCCATCATCCATCTATGCCCGTACCTATATCCTTATCTATGTATCCATATCTGTATCTGTGTCTGTATCTTGCCCATTGATAGCTGTGTCTGTGTCCATACCCGTCTTAGCATCTATATCCATCTTTCTGTTTATATAAATATCCATCTAAGTTTGGACTCGCCTCAGAGCAGATCCAACAGGGACTTGGTGCAGGGAGTTGTTTGGGATGTGATCCCAAGAGATGTACTGGGGAAAGTGAGGCAGGGCAGGGGACAAGCTGAGACAGGAGCCTTGAAAAGAGGATGATCGTGGTGGGTCACAGGGGCTTAGTCCCAATGGAAAGCTCTGGGGGGACCCTGGGAAACATGCCCCAGCCTTGCCTCACTACGAGTTTTCTCTCAGTTTAGGGTCCCCCAGAAACTGGCCCTGAGATTCAGAGAGAATGTTTAGGAGGCGGTCCAGAAACCAGGCTCATGGGTACACCAGGATAGCCCTGCTTACAGAAGCGAGGCATGTTGGAGATTGCTGTGCAAAAGAGCAGGGGCAGCAGCCCATAAAGGGTTTGTACTGAACATGTTATATCTGTGGGTGGCTTAATCCTGCTAGGAAACTCTGGGGAGCCTCCCAGAACAGAATTATCCCACCTGGTGGGGGAAGGGAATCGGGGTATTGATGCCCCAGCTCCCATAAATCAATGTTTGAGGTCAGTTCCTGGGGGTGGGTGTTAGTTCCTTGCTATTTCTGATCTGGCTCACAGGTGGGCATGGGGGGGCTTTGGAGGCAGAGAGAGCCTACAGCCCATGAAATGCAGGAACTGGAATTGAAGATTGATTCCTGGTTCATAGAAAAGGTAAGGCCAAGAGGATTTGGGGACAGGGAGTACTGACAGTGACTACTCAGGTTTTTTTTTTTTTTTTTTGAGACGGAGTTTTGCTCTTGTTGCCCAGGCTGGAGTGCAGTGGTATGATCTTGGCTCACTGCAACCTCCGCCTCCTGGGTTCAAGTGATTCTCCTGCCTCAGCTTCCCGAGTAGCTGGGATTACAGGCATGCGCCACCATGCCTGACTGATTTTGTATATTTAGTAGAGACAGGGTTTCTCCATGTTGGTCAGGCTGGTCTCGAACTCCCAACCTCAGGTGATCCACCCACCTTGGCCCCCCCAAAGTGCTGGTATTACAGGCGTGAGCCACCGTGCCCAGCCTACTTCAAGTTTTTACTCACTGACTTCTCACTGCGTGAATGAGAGATGTCCTCAGGGGTATCCAGTCTCTGCCTCTGCTGGGCTGTCCTGTGTGTGGGCTGCTCAGATTGCCCTTCTCAGAAGATACCCCTTAGGTGAGGAGCAGAGAGATTTGTGGCCAGAGCTGGGTGGGGGACTGAGTATCTGGGGCTGCAAGTGCGGTCAGAGGTGTGAGGCATTGAGACATCCTCCATCCGTGTCTAGCTCTGTATCATCATCAAGATCAGCCCAGACCCAGAAAAAGAGCAGAAGTTGAACCCACAAGGCTTGTCTGTGGATGCTGGGTCTCAGGTAGTTTTGATTTTCCTCTTTGTCGCTTCTGTAATCAGCGCTGTCCTGCTGTGCCCACGAGCCTGGCTCTATTTTCTGGAGCCTTTGAGGAGAATCTTGAGATCATCTTATCTTATCTGTGCCCAGCTGGTGGCCGAAGCCTGCCCTTCAGCGTCTTGGGTCTTGTTTTCCTCATCTTAAAGATGAGGAGATCCGATTATAAAGATCCACTATACATTTTAAATTTCTTTTCATGCATGTAGTTCTCAACAAGTCCCCAGATTGAAAAGTTTTAAGGCAGCAAAGATTTCAGAACAACAAAAATATTAATGTCAGAAAGTGGAAAATGCCTTCCAAACATCCTAGGCAAACATGAAGCCGTTCTCCACCCACCCTCCACGACCAGCCCGTGGATTCTCCACCCGCCCTCCCTCCGAGACCAGCCCGCAGGTTCTCCTCCCACAAGAAGGATATTTATAGAACATTTTCAACCAATTTTCATTGAATCTTAGTTTTCCCCTCCCCCACCCACCAAGTACCTGAGGTGTAGAAGTGAATTTATAACAGGAAGCCTTTGATTCTGGAGCCTTTATGTTTTTGAAGGCCTCCAAAGCAGAGCTGTAAAACAGCCGTCTTGTCTTAAAGGAATGTCCCATTCTCCATGCGGGGGTTGGCACCCTGTCTTCCTTAGCAGAGGAGGGGGCGCGTCTGTGTGCTCAAAGCGAGGAAGCGCCTGGCCCGTGGAGGAAGCGGGTGTCTGGTGTGAAGGCTCCTCACCGCCCAGCATCCGTCCCTCCTCCTTGGCCACAGCCTGATCCTGAATTCTGACCATGGGGTGAGATAAGCACAGAGGGGCCTCAGGGCCTTGGGGCCTGTATCCTCAGCCAGCAACCACAGCTGGACAGCCCAGACGTGGGGCCACCCCGAGTGTGATGTCCCTGTTAGATTTGGGGTAGCATGCCTCCACATCTCTGTTCATGCCTCCATATCTCTGTTTTCCATCAGTTTGATAACTGCTTTTATTGTGTGAAGGGGAAGAAACATGATTGCATTAATCACAAGTATTGATGGGAAGAGGCACTCGGATTTCAAAAAGGTTCAGAGGTGCTCAGTATGCATCTTAGAACTGAGAAAATGAGATCAATGGAGGCTGGGTCCTGAGAATTCTAGACTCGCCCAGAGGGGTTGCCCAGCGAGTCCAAGCCCAACCCCCTCCACTCCCACTTAGATGGCTGATACATCTTCCAGTGGACTTCCTAGCACCTAGCTGACTCCCCCAAACACAGTATCTGCTGTGACCCCAATGGGTGACCTGCAGTCACCTTGCTCTTGGACTTCTGGCCTCCACAAGGTGAGAGGATAAATTTCTGTTGTCTAAGGCACCGAGTGTGCAGTAGCTTGTTCCAGTATTTTTAGCAAACTAGTATAGGAGACAGTAAAACGACGGTTGTTTAAGCCCTACGTTTTGGGGTGATTAGTTACACAGCACTAGATAGCGGGATATACTCCCCCACAAAGCCTCACTTCCTTGAAGGTACATGGCGCACAGTTAGTAGATATTTGCTGTTTGAACACAGCGGCCGAGGAATGGGTGATTCGCAGCCACTGGCTTTGGATAATTCCCTGGACGCTCCATTGTTCAAGGCTCACCTTCAGAGAGTAGAGTTCTGGCACAGCAAGTGAGAGCTACAAACTCAGAAACGATGTGAGCTCCATCATGCGCCTGGGAACCGGAGTGAAAACCAATGTGGTGATGCATTTCCTGAGTGAGCCAGTGCCTGGAAAACAGGAAAGCCAGGGCCTATGCATTTTTATGGGCACCCAATATGGGATTTTGGAGGATGGAGGCCTGGAAAGCCAAACAATGCATGTGGGTCATTAAAGAGAAGAGGGGAAGCCATGTGCTTTTACATTTAAGTGAGACATGCAAATGATTGGAGGCCAAAGGCGTCTCACGCTGATGAAAAGCTAAAAGTTCAATGCTGAGTTCCGGAATGCCTCTCACTCTGGGCAGAGCCATGGCAAAGAGCAATCGATTGCAGGGTCGTAGACTTTCAGGAGATTTGAGGGGTCCTGAAAGCCCCCAACCTTGCCTCTGGGCAAGTAGATACCCACCATCCAAAACTAAGGGATTTTTTTTTTTTTTTTACATTTCACTTTATCCCCAAAAGTATCGTCTCTGGAGGTCACTGCTGTCTTCAGCACTGGCTGAATTGTAAAGGTTGGAAGTTGCTAATCCACTTCTATTAGAAAGGCCTCAACTCAGATATAACACATATTTAGGTAATGGAATTAGCTATCACTTAGAGGAGCTTGATGTGTCCTGGATGCAGGTATCAATGATAGAGGGGGGCTGGGAGAGGAGATGGAAGCCAGGTGAGATGGTCCTGTCCCAAGAGCACGCAGCTGGGAGGTGCTGGGTGGGGTTTGAGCTCAGGCCCATTGGACCTCGGAGCTGCAATCTCCCTGCTGAGCTGTGCACATAGATGTTACAGCCACCATGCCCAGGTCCATCTGGCATCAAATGCTTAGTAGGAGCACAGGGAATAAATGCTGGGGCTGCTGGGCTCAGCAAGCCATGGGGCCCCTGGGGCTCGGGGGCCCTTTCTTCCAAACATGCTCTACCTGTCCACTTGGCAGTGTGAGTTTTATTTAATTTATTCCTTATTTTAATAATATTAAAAACACCTTACCTTCTTTCCAGAGGCCTCTAGATTTGAAAATGATAGTTGACTCATAACCATGTTGTTCAGCCTTTCCTATGGAACTTTTCTATGTTTCCCTAGATTCTTGGCACATGCCCTTGGGATTCTTTCGTATTGTTCTAATGCAATGTGCTTCTTCACGGAGTAAATTATAAGCATGGGCTGGGTATGGTGGCTCATGCCTGTAATCCTGGCACTTTGGGAGGCTAAGGTGGGAGGATTGCTTGAGCACAGGAATTTGACACCAGCCTGGGTAACAGTGAGAACCCATCTCTACAAAAAGTTTAAAAATTAGCTGGGCATGGTGGTACACACCGGTATTCCTAGCTATTTGGGAGGCTGAGATGGGAGGATCTCTTGAGCCATGATTGCACCATTGTATTCTAGGCTGGGTGACAGAGTGAGACCCTGTTTCAATATAAACATGCATGTGTATATGTATCTATAAGCATGGCTTGGTTCTTTCATTTTCTATTTTAAAGGCCGTGTAATATCTCACCATGTTGGTGTTGATGATGTAGAACCCCCAGCTGCTGGCTTCTGGGCGTCTCTCTTTTTCTAACCTGAAACCATCGGCAGGAACGTTTTCATGCATACAACTTTTAAATTCTCGTTGGCCCATTTCCTTTGACTATATTCCTAAAAGCGAGATTTTACTAAGTCAAGGTATATGACTATTTTTTTAATCGATCTTAATATAAATCTTTAAATCATTTCCCAAATGACAGCAAGAATTTACACCCCCACTGGTGATGTCACAGGCTCCCAGATTCCCCCACGGCAGCTGCCAGCTCTGGAGGTCACTGCTGTCTTCAGCACTGGCTGATTTAACAGGCGTAAAGGGCCCATGTGTCTGCAGAGTCAGACTCGTATCTGTCCAGGGAAAATATAATTTTCTTTTGTCTCTGTGACGATGTTCACATCTTCTAATTTAAGCCATACTAACTTATTAAAATCATTATTTTTTATTTTTATTCATTTTTCTCCGCATCAGAAATACGTTTCTTCAGCTCAATAGAACATGGAAGTTTCAAAAAACCTTGCCTTCTGCAAAGGATGTGAGCTGGCTGGCGGCCAACAGTTGGACTTATGGCCCCCTCGTAAATACCTCCCCTTCCCGTTAGGAGCCAGGGTTCTGCTGCGGAGAGGGTGGTACTCCTGATCTGTGAGGAGCGGGGGACCCTGAGGCTGGCTGCCCACCCAGCCAGCCCCAGCCCCCAGCCATCGGAAGCTCAGTGAGTGGAGTGATGGTATCTTATCTCCTCGGCACCACGGCCCCAGTGCTGAATACCCCGTCCAGGCTGCTTCCGAAGAATCTTTCTATGTTCACTCACTGGTAAAACCATGGGCAGTATGAGCTCTGGCGAATCCTCCATTTGGCCAGGTGTCGAGTCCGTCTACTCTCTCTTTCCATGTCCACTCTCTCAGCCGCCCACTCCAGCCCTGAACCTCTTGCCCACTGCCTCAGGCCCCCCAACGTGGCCCACTGTTTTCAGGTGAGGAGCAGAGGGCAAGGCAGGGCTCGAGGCTGCCCTGTCGGGGAAGGTAAACCCCTTCCTCGTATTGCGGGCAGCTCGTGTGTGCAGGGTTTACATTTTAAAATTTTAAATTTTAAATTTACCTTGATGTCATGACACCAAGCTGACAACTGCTGTGTGCCTACTGCGTACATCAGCCCTGAGCCTCACAGCCTCCTGCCTGCTCCTCTAGCTCCACGTGGGAGGCGAGGAGGAGCGCAGGCTTCCAGAAGGTGACGGGGCAGGGAAGTGAAGGCTTGGGGCAAGCTTGAGCCTCTGGAGCGGAAGGGTCAGAAATGAGATGGAAACACTCCCTGAAAGGGTACGTGCCTGTGTGTTTGTAGGTGTGAGGGTGTGAGTGAGCAAGTAAGTGTGTTGCTGTGAGTGCAGGCGTGTGAGTATGTGTGTAGGTGAGAGTCTATGTGAATGTGTGTGCCATTGAGTACATATGTGAGTGTGACTATGTGTGTGCCAGAGTGTGTGTGATTGTGAGTGTGAGCCAGAGTGTCTGGGCATATGCATAAGGAAGTGTGAGTGTGTGTGTGTATGAGACTGTGAATATGTGTGCGAGCTAGCATGAGTGTGCAAGTGTGTATGTGAGTGTGCCAGTGAGTGTGTGTCTGAGTTTGCCAGTGTGTAAATATGTGCATGCTTGTGAGCAGGCGTGTGCAAGTATATATGTGTGAGTGTGTGAGTGTGCCCATGCCACAGCTCATAGGACCCCCCGAATCTGGCCTGTGCACCCCCTCTCCCTGGTCACTGCCCCAGCATCAGGGCCCCATTCTCCCTGGGTCCTGTGTCACTAGTCACCCTGGCCTCCACAGTGTCCCCCACTTACCATGTCCCCCACACGCTGTGTCCCCAGCAGGTCCTCTTGCCCCCTGAGCCCTGCACATCTTCTCCAGGTCAGGCCTTTGCTGCTGCTTCATGTAATACTGCCTGGCCCTCAGGTGGGCACTCAAGAAACCCAGACTGACAAGTGAATGAGTGACTTGTGCAGGTTTTAGCTCAAATGCAATTAATGATGGCTTGTACCTTACATTCCACTGTGCATTGACTCAGTCAGAATTTGTTAGGAACTGAAGTAACCTCCGGACTAACTTTTCAACCCATGAAAGTGGTTGGAGGACGTCTTTGTAGCCTGGGCCTGCTCTGGGCACTGGCTGGGCTTGGCTATGGTAGATCCGGCCCATTTCTGGCACATTGTCACTGTGTTTAGAACAGGCACAGCCCTAACTAGGCTGGCTTCAGATCTCCTGGTGGTGTCTGCTTGCCATTTGGGATGAAAACATGGAATTCTGGTTCTAGGAAGCTTTTATTCAACTGGAAAGATTCAGAAAGATTCATTCTGAGAAGGAACATATTGCCCAGATAAAGGACAGCAGTTTTCAAAGGATTACGAGTTGGCTAGACCAGGATTAGGGTTTGTTGAGGAAACATGGTGACTTCTAGTTCCTTGAGCTTGGGCAAGCCTCAGATTTCCAGAACTCGGCTCTGCTGTGGCTGGGCTGGTCCTCCCAGTCTGTCAGCCCATCTTCCTGCCCAGGCCCGGTGACCTGACTCCTCCTGGACTGGTGTGCCAGGAGGGAGGTGGCATGACGGGGGTCATGGGCCTTGAATCACCCCAGCCCACAAAGTTAGGTTTAAGAGTTTCACCTGCAGTCCTCGAAGATGGCTGCAGAATCCTGACGCAGGCCTTCAGGGTGTCTGCAGAGGAGGGAAAATCATACTCAGACAGTCACACTCAAAGTTCCATGGAGAATAACTCACAGTGACACAAAAGGGAGGGTGTGGGGGACATGCTGCCCCTTACTGGAGGAGCAAAGTTGCTCTGCTCTGAGCGAGCTGGCCATCCAGGCTGCTCCAGGGACACAGCTTTGTCTTGTCCTCCTTGCCCTGCCAGGAGGGACACAGCTTTGTCTTGTCCTCCTTGCCCTGCCAGATTTGCCTTGGTGCTGCTGCGTCCAGGATAAAAGCCCTCGGTGGCTTCCAGGAAGGCCCAGATTGCTCCTGTAGAGAGGAAACCGCGCCTTCCCTGCCTGCAGGACCTATAACCGGTGCTTGTGTCAAGTATCCATCATTTGCACAGTCAGCAGCCTGCTCAGCAAGGCTGGGCGGGCCCTCTGGTGATGCCAGGGCCTCAGGGACCACACAGCCAGCCCCGGCTTGCAGCTGGGACCACCACCTGCAATGCGCAGCGCTCCCAGGCTCTGCTCAGGTCGATGGTCTGTGAGCATCACAGGGGGCTCTAGCCAAGGGTGAGGTCTGGATTTGCCTTTGCAGGGCAATGTTGATTGTCACAACTTGGAGGGAGAGGGTAGGGGGTGCTACTGGCATCTGGTGGGTAAAGGCCAGGGATTCTGCATAAGTGCAGGACAGGCGCCATGACAAAGAATCACCCCACCAGACATAGGAGGTAGAGAAAAGCATTGACAGCATTCAGGTGGGTTCAGGGAAACTGAGACTTCACTTGCTTCAACCTTCTTTATCTGGTGGCCGTATAAACTGAGGCCCAGAGGGGGAGATCTGTTCCCTGATGTCACACGGTGTGTGGGTGGCTGGGCTGGGACCCACCCCCACACTGCCTGGCTCCCCTTCCTGAGCTCAAGCCAGCCCACCCTGGCCCCAGGATTCTTTGTAAGGAGAATTCCAGGACGTACCCGGGGCCTCCAGGGGCCTTGACTGAATCTGTCATTTGTGGGGGATTGATCTGGCTTTTACTGTCTGCCGTGGAAGCTGAGCCCAGGAACAGACCTCCTCTGAGCAAATGTCTTAACAATTCATCCCCATACATGCTCCTCTAATGGAAGAGGAAAATCTCTGTGATTGCAGAAGCTAGGCTGATTTGGGAGAAGAGGGCTCCTAACGGTTTGGCCTTCTGCTGCCCAGGGGGCGAGCACATATTCGTTTCTTGTCTTCAAGTGAAAAACAGAACAGCCTTAAGGAGAATTTGGAAAAATACACCCCAAATCTTAGCTCAGATGCTTTTATTTTTTCCTGTGACAGAGAATGTATCCATGTCTATATAAGGCTTCCACTAACGTGGATATTTACAAGCCCAGTTTTCCCTTTGATTGATCATGTGGGTTTTTTTTTTTCAAAGACAAGTTCTGGCTGTGTCACCCAGGCTGGAGTGCAGTGTTACCACCATGACTCACTGCAGCCTCGACCCCCTGGGCTCTGGCAATCCTCCCGCCTCAGCCTCCCAAGTAGCTGGAATGGCCGGTGTGCACCACCAGAGCCAGATAGCTTTTTAGTTATTTACTTTTTGTAGAAATAGGGTCTTGCTATGATTCCCAGGCTGGCCTCCAACTCCTGAGCTCAAGAGATTTTCCTGCCTCAGCTTTCCACAGTGTTGAATTTATAGGTATGAGCCACCAAGCTGGACCCTCAGATGGTTTATAAAAATAACTACAAGCATGGTCTTACAGACTCTGACGTATAAGACCCCACGATGGTCTTCTAGGTGGGGACATCATGACTCCTTCATGACCCCCGCACTGGGCACACAGGAGAGGCACATGCGTATTGTTGCCTGGCAGTGCACAGCAGCGCCAGGGATTTTCCCAGGTAGCTCCCCCTAAGTCAGGCGATGCTGCCACCTTGGGCCAGGTGCCTTCTCCTCCCAGCAAGGCAGTCAGTTGGGGGTGCCCTGAACCCAGCGCCGACAGTAGGTGGTCTTCCTCAGGCGTCTCCAGTCCTGTACCCCATGCCTTCTGCAGCACCATCACTCTCAGCCCTTCTCTCTGCTCACCTGGGGGAGCGGGACCTTTCCCACTGCACCCACTGTCAGTGCCACTGCTTTGTCAAGGAACCCTGGAGAATGCTGCCTCGAGATCACAGCCAGGGCAGCGGGAAGGTGGTGTTGGCTGGGGAATCAGTTGTCCTGAGACAAGGTTCATTTCATCATGACTGGCACAAACTTAAAGCTACATTTTGACCAAGGGACAAATGCCAGGCAGGTGCTCCAGTTTGCTTGGGTTTTACGGCTTCAGTTTCCAAGGGGCTATAAAGTGGTTTGTAAAGATGTGGTCACTGCAGCAGTAGAACATACTAGAAAGGGCATGCATTCAGAATCACATATGCTGGGTTTAAAGCCCAGTTGTCACTTGCTCGCTGTGTGACTTTGGGAGTTCACTTCACCTGTCTGAACTTCCACTTGTCATCTGATCAGAGCAAGGATGGTAATAACAGCCACCTCCGGGCTGAAGTGGGGATTGTAGAAATGATGCAACGATCTCGGCACGGTGCCTCCTGGCGATTTGCACAAATCTGCTTACAGTGATTACATCTAGTGAACATTAAGCCAAGACAGCTGAGGGCATGGGGGACAAAGGCCCCTACAGTGAGGTTGCAACAGCAAATGTCCAGTGTGGGGGTCCCAGGCACTGGCCACAGGTCTGCTTTGAGTTTTCTCATCTCCCAAAGTTGGAGGGAAATAGAATGATATGAAAATTTACAGTGCCCATAGAATAAAGGCAATGCCAGTACTCAGAGGATGACAGCTGTTTCTGATATCAAGAAGTTTCTCCAATGAGGTTTTGTAAAAAAAAAAAATATGATTAAAAAACTGGAAACAATTGAGATGTCAGGCAATGGGAAGTGTTAGGGAAATTAAGTTAAAGCAACTAAATGCATTATCACGAGACTTTTAAACTATCATTATTAAAGTTTAAAGGTTTCCATAAAAATATGACGAAAAATATGCAAGATGTATCCTGGGATGTTGGCATCAAACAGTTGAGTAGACTGGAAGGTAAAGATCACAGTTTGCATGTTTTCGAATTAATCTTACCTGTCTGTAGAAGGTTATTCTTCCATGTGAATTTTAGAAAATCAGCGTGTCAAGTTCTTTAAAGGTCCTGTTTGGATTTGGACGGCTGCTTCATGGAATGCGTAGGTTAAGTTGAAGGGAAATGGCAGCTCCGTGCAGCTCGGTCATCCCACCCACAAACCGGATTGCTTTTCATTGGTTCAGGTTTCTTTCACATGTTAATAACATTTTCAATTTCTCCATAAAAGTTCTGCACTTTCTTTGTGAGAGTCCTTCCCAGATGCTTCGTAAGTACTGCATTGCCAAGGTATTCTTCTGTACCATGTTTTCTTGCGCCTTCCAGTTGCTTTTTGCTTGCAGTGGGGCATGGCTGTTCACCTGTGTATGTTGAGCTCACACACAGCAGCCTCCCTGCACTTTGTTGTGTCTTTGCTCACCCTTTCAAAATATTTCTGTGCCTGCACAGATGTGAAAGGATGCAAATGGTTGTGTGAAATGTTGAGATGTTCACTCACTGTTTCCCTCTGTGTGTTGCCCCTGCCCCCATCCCATGTGCAGCTGCTTTGAATAGGGATCTGGCTGTGCTCCCCTGGGCCCCAGGGATGCTCAGTTACTACTGAAGCACCTCTCAACCGCTGGCAACTACAGGCAGAAAAGAGCTATCCCACCTCTCCCATCCACCAGCTGGGATGACTCTGAGGCATGTTCTACAAGCCTCCTAGAGTTTTCCAGCGGGATACAGCTCGATTTACCCACGGGGTGCAGCCTCTTGAGCATGTACCTTTTGTTGACAGCCTTCCCTTCTTTGTCTCGCCTCTTCATTCACGTATTTCCTGGGATCATTTTACAAACACCCTGCTTGCATTCCTTGCCTCAGGGTCTACTTTTTTTAGGTGGAGTCCTGCCCTTGTTGCCCAGGCTGGAATGCAATGGTGTGATCTTGGCTCACCACAACCTCAACCTCCCAGGTCCAAGTGATTCTCCTGCCTCAGCCTCCCAAGTAGCTGGGATTACAGGCCCAGCTAATTTTGTATTTTTAGTAGAGATGGGATTTCTCCATGTTGGTCCAGGCTGGTCTTGAACTTCCGACTTCAGGTGATCCGCCCCCCTCGGCCTCCCAAAGTGCTGGGATTATAGGCGTGGGCCACAGCGCCCGGCCAGGGTCTGTTTTTAAGGGAGCCCAGACAAGACAGCAGCCGAATCATTATCCTTGGGAATGCTCCGTTGGCCAATGAGCTTGAGTTGGCGTAGGGGGAGGCCGTCAGTGTCTTCCTGCTCAATATCATAGTTTCAGTGCTTACCATAGTGCTTGGCCCACATCTGATGCCTTGATAATGATGTAGTCAATAAATGAGGAGGTAGGTGCGTGGGTGGGTGGAAGGAATGAAGGAAGGAAAGGTGGATGAATGGATGGAGGGCGATAGAAGAAAAGACGGATGGATGAATAGAAGGATGGAAGGATGCATAAATGGACAGATGGGTGGATGATGATAGAAGAAAGGATGGATGAATAAATGGATGGATAGATGAATAGAAGGATGGAATGATAGATAAATGGATGGATGGATGATAGAATAAATGAAGAATGAATAAATGGATGGATGGATGGATGGATAAATGGATGGATAGATGAATAGAAGGATGGAAGGATGGATAAATGGAGGGATAGATTAACAGATGGATGGGTGGATGGATGGATAGATGAATAGAAGGATGGAAGGATGGATAAATGGAAGGATGGATTAACGGATGGATGGATGGATGGATGAATAGAAGGATGGAAGGATAGATAAATGGATGGTTGGATGGATGATGATAGAAGAAATAATGAATAAATGGATGGATAGATGAATAGAAGGATGGAAGGATGGATAAATGGAGGGATAGATTAACAGATGGATGGGTGGATGGATGGATAGATGAATAGAAGGATGGAAGGATGGATAAATGGATGGTTGGATGGATGATGATAGAAGAAATAATGAATAAATGGATGGATGGATAAATGGATGGATAGATGAATGGAAGGATGGAAGGATGGATTAACAGATGGATGGATGGATGGATGGATGAATAGAAGGATGGAAGGACAGATAAATGGATGGTTGGATGGATGATGATAGAAGAAATAATGAATAAATGGATGGATGGATAAATGGATGGATAGATGAATGGAAGGATGGAAGGATGGATTAACAGATGGATGGATGGATGAATGGATGGATAGATGAATAGAAGGATGAAAGGATGGATAAATGGATGGATGGACTGACGGATGGATGGATGGATGGATGGATGGAGAGGTATATGAGTTAAAGGAAAGATTAATGGAAAGAAATTTGGATGGATGAATGGATGAATAGTTGCTGTGGAGGAGGTGGGAGGAACCTAAGAATCTTCAGATCATGCTCAATTCAGAGGCCTTCTGCGCTTTCTGGTACAGTGTTTTGCATTCCTCCCACACTCCCTCATTCCTTACAGTCCTTCTCTGGAAAAGTTTCTCTGGTGATTCAAAGATAATTGCTTTCACTCCACCCTTCCCAGGAATAACAGTGCCCTAGACCTCCCTCCTCCTGAGGACCTTGTTTTGGGAATGATCAAGACAGAAAACCACAAAGCCAAGCTGAGGTGGATATTGTGGGCTTTCAATATGGCTCAGAGAGAAGGCTGAAGCCATCCCTGCTATCTGGTGACTCAGACCCAAGTGCTACAGGATACATTGTCCAGGGCATCCGGGCAGGGAGGAGGAGGGCGTCTACCTGGGCACTGCAGGAGGGGTTCTCCGTCTTTCTACCTCTGCCCCATGCCTGCCAGTTCAGACTCCAAATCCCTGTCCTAGAAGCTCTGTTGCTTGCACCTTCACTGAAAGCTTAGGCTGAACTAGCAACACTCCCCAGGCAAGGCGCCTCAATGGTTTACATTATCTGACTGATATTAGATCTTTTCCTGCAAGCCTGGTTTAATGAGGAGGGAGGGGAATCAGTGTGTGGCCATGGATTTCTGAGGCAGGGAACTGAGATAAATACTTCAGAGGGACAAAGAGAGAAAGAGAGAGAGAGACTAGGCAGACATAGGGTGAACTGGCAAATTGGGTAGCCTTGAAACTGACCACATAGTGAATTCAAATAACAGCTAATGTCTGAGGGCTTATCATGAGCTAGCTACATGGGGTAGCTCAAACAAGTTTGTTAGAAGCTATCCAACAATTGTGTTGGGCACGTTACGTTACTAGCCTCATTTTACAAATGAGGTCCTGGAGACACAGAGAAGCTGTCACTTGCTCCAAGTCATACAGCTAATTAGCAGAGGGGCCAGTTCCAACTCTGTTTATTCCCTGAGCTGCAACATTATTGCCTCTCTGCCCAATGACTATCAGACCCGACACCAAATCATTTGGATATGACTGATTTACCTCTTTGATCATTGCTTCCACTAAATGGATAATTTGCCTCCTGACACTTGTCATTTGTGATGCCTTAGAAAGGGCTTAGGAGATTGGGAGTTTGGAGAACTGCCCACTGGCATGGTAGTGAACTGAGTGGTACCTCAATTGGTCATTGGTCTTCCATGATCTTTAGTCTCTTCATCTATGAAGTGGATGGTGGACACGTTTCATGATGTCAAGAGTTCTAGTTAGCTTTAAAATTCAAGAGATCCCCTCCATTTGCTAATTATGTGAGCTTCTGCATGCTGTGATGTCTCTGAGCCTTGGTCTCAGCACCAGGCCAGTTGCAATGATAATTGTACTTTCTTTGTGAAGATTAAATGGGCCCTGATGCAGCCATGGCTGAAGAACAGCCACAGGTCAGATTGTCATGAAGGCTGGCAGTGATGGAGCCAAGACTGGGAACTGCCCCTTCTTCTAGAGACTGTTCATGGTACTCTGGCTCAAAGAAGGCAGCATCACTGCTATTGACACCAAGAGGCAGACCGTGACAGTGCAGACGCTGTGCCTGGAAGGGCAGCTCCTCTTCCTGTTGTGTGGCATGGAAGCACACACAGACACCCAAAAGATTGAGGAATTTCTGGAGGCATTGCTGTGCCCCTCCAGGTACCCCAAGCTGGGATCTCTAAACACTGAGTCCAACACAGCTGGGCTGGATGTATTTGCCGACTTTTCTGCCTACATCAAGTTCAAACCCAGCACTCAATGATCCTCTGGATAAGGGGCTCCTGAGAGTCCTGAAGGTTTTAGACAGTCAATTGACATCCCCCTTCCCAGAAGAAATGGATGTTACCGGTGCTGAAGATGAGGGCATCTCTCAGAAGAAGTTTCTAAATGGCAGCAGGTGCACCCCGGTTGACTGCAGCCTGTTGTCAAAGCTCCGCATAGTCCAGGTGGAGTGTGAGAAGTACCAGGGGTTCCCCATCCCTGAGGCCTTCCAGAGATGGCATCAGTGCTTGGGCAACGCCTATGCCTGGAAGATTTGCCTCTACCTGTCTACATGATGAGGAGATCAAGCTGGTCTGCAAGCAAGTGCCCAGGGCCCTCAAAGAGGCCCCTCCCAGGACTCCCTCAGCCCCCTCCATTTTCCCCACAAAGGCCCTGAGGGTTTCCACATTGCTACCCAATGGACACACTCCAAATGGCCAGTGGGCAGGGACTCCTGGAGCACTGGTGCAGGGGTGTTGAGAGGGAAGGGGGAATGAGGGAAAAGGATGAGATTCTTATTATGGGGTAGGGTAGGTAGAGATTCTTATTATGGGGTGAGATTCTTATTATGGGTTGGGGTAGGTAGAGAAACATATTTCAGTAATAAAATACACAATTAAAAAAAGATCAGGGCAGGCATGGTGGCTCACATCTGTAATCCCAACACTTTGGGAGGCCAAGGCAGGCGGATCACTTGAGTTCAGGAGTACAGCACCTGTAATCCCAGCTACTGCTCGGGAGGCTGAGGTAGGACAGTTACTTGAACCTGTGAGGTAGAGGTTGCAGTGAGCTGAGATCGTGCCATTGTACTCTAGGTCTAGGTGACAGAGCAAGACTCTGTTAAAAAAAAAAAAAAAGATTAAATGTGGTAGTGCATAGAAGGGCACTGAGGCAAAACCAGGCAGGTCACACTCATGAGGATGTTCTCATCGCAAGCCCTAACCCCCCACGTGTCAGAGGCTCCATATGCCTCACGTTTTTCCTTCATTATACAACAGCCCAGCACTGATTTTCCTGGTTGGTTGGTTCTCATGGGAGGCTCTCCTCCTCCCAGGTGTCGGGAGCCCTCTTAATTCAGCAGGTGGAGGCGATGGAGGATGGGAGCTTGCGTGTTAGGTTTGGATGGATCAGACCCGGAAGTGGTCAACATGACTTTTGTCACATGTCATTGGCCACAACTCAATCACTTGTTTGCCCCCAGCTGCAAGGGAGCTTGGGAAATATGGATGGCTGTGTTCCCTGGAGGAGAAGGAAGAGGATTTGGGGAATGATGTGCTGGTCTCTGCCATTGAGCTCTATAAATGATAGACAGTGAGGATCATGAAGTTGCTGCTGTTAATCATTTTGTGGGAAGAAAAGAGCGATCCCATGACTTGTTGGGATCAAGAAAGTATCAGTCAGCATTTCCATACATGTGCAAGTGTGTGTGTACGAGTGTGTGTTCCCCAGAAAACAGAACTCAAGGCAAACCTAATGTTCTGCCATTGGATTAGGGGGTGCAATCCCAGGGAGGGTTCAAGACTGAACTGGCCAGCACTTGGTATTAGGAGCAATTGCACAGTTTTAGGGGACTCTTCAAAAGTCCAGAAAAACAACTGCTTCTCAGGACAACCACGCAAGGAGGCGAGAGGAGGACAGTTTTCACCGGCAAATGGTGCTGCTCATTGGCCAATTATCTACTCCATGATGCGTGAGGTCTTTCCTGGTGGTGCGTGGCTGGGGACTGGGCGGGTCCCACAGCATCCACGGCCTCCAAGGCAACACGAAGTCCCCAGAGTGGGAGGAGGACTGTGTCCCGCGTGGACACAGTAAGGCACTTGCAGAATGTGGTTGGAAGCACGCAGATCTGGCTACCATAGTGGTGCCTGGAGCAAGGAGCCAAAGCCCCCAGACGAGCCTGAAGTGATCTAGGTAGTAGAGAAAAGATGTCTGATACAGGTGTCACCTTTGCTACACTCAGGGAAACCAGAATTAAAGAAACACCTTGGGCTCCAGGGCACCGGGTCAGCACACAGCCGTATCCCCTGCCTGAAACTGAGCGTGATTTCTGCCTTGCACTGTATCTGACCTCTTACGAGTCTGAGTGTTTGCTGGAAATAAAAGCCCATGCACACGTGATCCTCTGAGGCCGAGGCCCTGTCATCCTTCACCAAAATGAGCCCTTCAACAAATGTAAATACCCTCCGTGTTCTCCCGGAGGCTGGTCCTAACAAGGCCTCGCCGGGGCGCCTTGTAATCCCTGGGATTGCTGGAGCTTTTAGGTTTAACAGAGCAATTTGTAAGGCTGCCTGTCTTGCAGCCAGCTCTGCGGCGACTTGCCTGTGGTATGTTCCCTGGCGTCTCCTAGAAACTGTGGGCTGGACTCATGCAGGGCAGGCGGAGGGCTCTGCCGACCCCAAATTTGGAGCCCTCTGGGTCCCAGAGTCTCAGAGTGCTCCCGGGAAGATTCACAAGGGCATCATGCATTAGGCTGGGGAGAAAGGAATGGGATACAAAGCCTGAAGATGTGAGACGCCGCCGAAAGCGGGGGTGATCGTGCAGTGTGGGGGAGCAGGCAGAGCTAAAAGAGCTAAAGCACCTAGCTCGGCTTGGGCCGGGGTTGTGCCTAACTAGCCGGGGAACCTGAGGCAAGCCAGGACATGACTTCCTTCTACAGCTTCCAAAACCCTGGCCAAGTCTTCTAAGGTGTGCACAGTGGGCACAGCTCTCCTCCCCCACCCTGTCTCCCACCTCTGACCCTCACCCTTTCCAGCCACACAGTTCTGTGTTCCATGTGGCCCGCCACGGGCCCGCCTGGGAGGTGCTCTGCAGAGACACCCTAGTGCCTCCCCATGTGTGTGGCTCCCTCCCTCCTAGCACACAGACTTCATCTCCCACCCCAGGAAACCGGGCTGGACCCGAGACTTAAGTCTGGCCAGCGGACATGGAAAAGAGTACCAGCTGCCCCTGAAACGCTCCTGCCCATCTGCCATGATTTCTTTCTCTGTCCACTGGCTGGACACTGAGCTCCAGGGTAAGAGACTCCAAGATCCGAGAAAATGGGTCCTGGACCCTGGAATGACTCCGTGGAGCCAACCGCCCACCCTACTGCCCCACATTGGCCTGTGCCATGGGAGAAGGATGCATCAGGTTAAGCTCCTGAAGCCTGGGGTTGCTTGTTCCAGCAGTGAGCCTCTGCAGACAGATAAGTCCTTAAGACACCAACTGAGCCTGTTTGCTCCATGGTGAAAATGGTGACAGTGCGTGGGCCCTGCTCAGCCAGCAGGGCTGCTTTGGGCTCAAGTGAGGTAGCTGCCACTCTGGTGCTGAGTCAGACCAGCCCCGGGGCTGCATACCATCAGCCCACCTCTAAGGCTGTTCAGCAGGGCCACCCTCAAGATTTAGTGAGGTTGTGCGGGTAATGTGTCCGGGTCGTGCCTAGGCCTGCAGCGGGCCCTGCACCAGTGCCCCTGGCCTTCCTTGGGGCTGGCTATTCTTCACTGTGCTCCCCAGGTCCAGGGCCAGCCTTCTCTGTCCACCTCTGAACTGTGGAGATGGCAGTCCCTGAGTCCCCTCATCCTCTCCCTGGCTTCTGGTTGGGTTCAGCTGTGGGAAGTGCCTTCAGCAGAGTGGTGTGCAGGGTGAGAGAGATGTCCGGCCATTTCTTCCTCCTGGTGGTGGCCCCATCCCTCACCACAGCTCCTCTCTTCCATATCCGTGCTGCTTCCAGGTTCCTCTTGCCCTCTCTGACCTCGAGTTGGCCGTGGTGTCCCTCTGTGGCTTGTTGCTGGCTGTCTCCACCTGCGTGAGCCTCTGAAGCTGGTCCCTGCATTAGAGGCTCTCCAGACCCCCAGCCGTGGGTGCCGTTTCTTTCCTTCCGGGACTCTGAATGCTGCCCATGCTCAGCAGAGTGGAAGGCTCTTGGTTGAAGCAACAGACACTCACTCTGCCTTACTCAGCAGCAAAGGAATTCGGAAAGGGACGCTAACAAGCTTACAGAATTTCCAGAAGGCTTTAAGATGTGGAAATGAGAGCCTGGGAAATCAAAGAACCAGGCTGGCGGGGTGCAGCTTCCACCGCCAGAGCCGGGCTGGGAGGCCGGAGCATGAGCCCCAGACCCCTGTGCTGCGGTCACGGGCACCCCAGGGAGCAGGTGCAGTGAAGCTGTCAGGAGCACCATCTGCAGAAGTGATTCTCTTCTCTTCCAGCTTCTTGGCCACATGAGTCCAGACTCCGATGTCCGGGCACACGCCGGTGGTTGTCTAAGCAGGCATCACTTGCTACACCCCAGCTGCTAAGGAGCTTGCACGCTGAGCATTTGGCACCGTGGGCTTTTGGGCGCATGTTTTGGGTGCTGGGTGGATACACTGGATACCTTCCAGCTGCTTCTTGTGTCTGCCCTCTCCTTCTTTTCCCTCCATGCCCTCGGAGATTGTAACATGGACTCCTCGGCATTGTATTAATCAGGCTCCTTTGCTCTGGCATCCTGCTGAGTTCAGCCAACTCAAGACTCCAGAAAGAGATGGGAGGGAGGCAGGGAGAGAAGCCGGGGTAGTCACTGGCCTTGCTGCAGCCTCGTACACAGGCTGGCTGTGTCCCTCTGAGAAAGGCCACAGTTCCTGCTGGACAGGCCCCGCTCCACTGGGTCTCTCTGTGTCTGGGGTTCTGGTCACTCCCCTACCAGCCCCTCAGTCATGGTGGTGGTCTCTGCTCCCTGCTGTTTATATTTTGCAGGGGGAGGGGGAGCTGTACCACCCCTTGTTGGTGTCTTTTGTCAACTGTCCTCGTATTAAACTCTTTCCAAGTCACCATGTAAAAGGAACATCGATTTCTTGCTGGTGCCTGGATTGTCAGGGCAGGCAAAAACAAATAGGTAAGCAGGCAGGCCACGGATGACCACGCTCACAGCAGCTCTCCTAGGCCTCTGTTCTGGGCTGCTTGTGACCCCAGAAAGGTAGGTCCTAGTCCTAACCTTCTGTAGCTGAGGATGTGAACTTACTTGGAAAAAAGATGTCATCGAGCAGATGTCATCGAGCAGTGTCATCAAGTTAAGACGAGTTTGGATAGACACTCAGGGAACAGGCCTGAGAAATGACAGAGGCAGAGACCAGAGTGATGCATCTATGAGCCAGACAGTAGGAACTGCTGGCAGCAACAGAAGCGAGGAGGGAGGAAGGAACAGATTCTCCCCCTGACTTCTCAAGAAAGGATCAGAAGTGAGGAAGGAGGAAGGAACAGATTCTCCCCCTGACTTCCCAAGAGGGACCAGTCTTGCGGACTCCTTGACTTTGGACTTCTGGCCTCCAGAACAGTGAGACTCTCTAGAGAGACACACAGACACCCGCCGTCCCCCACATGAGCTAGCTATGCTCTTAGAGTTCTGCACCTGTGTCACATGGGGCTAAGTGTGGGCTCCCAAGACGGCCCGATTGGGATCCCAGCTCCACCTGGTACTGGCTGTGACATTGGCAGATCCACCTCCAGGAGCCTTTGTAACAATGCTTAACTCTTTGCGTTTGCTTTGAGAACTCCAAAACTTCAAGTGTAAAAAGTCTTAGCACAGTGCCTGCCACAGTGCAGATGCTCCAGAGAAGCTCCCAGAAGGACAGATTGGTTGGCCAGCTGGTAACTTCAATCCAGGGCAGGGTGACGGGGCAGAGCCATCTGCCCCAGCCTAGGGATGAGGGCAGCCTCTTGGCAGATGCCAGGCCTGAACTGGGGCTTCCTGTGGGAATAGGATGACAGTTGGGGTGTGCTGGGAAACAGGCTTTGAGAGGAAGAGAAGAGGAGTGCCAAGGGAGCCTGGCAGAGTGGAGGGACATGTGCTGTCCCCTTTCCCCAGGGACTAGCTGTGTGATCTTCAAGTAATCACTTAACTCTTCTGGGCTGCAGGTGCTCCCACAAAATGCAGCTGTTGGGGAGCATGTCAGTCTGCAGCAGATGGCCGACCGGAGTGGTCTCTCAAGACCCTGCTGTGGCAGGGCCTGTTCACGATTCCCATAGACCATCCTCTACCTCTCCTTAGGTTCAGCTGGGCACATGGCTACCTGGAAAGGACTCATTTCCCAGCCTCCCTTGCAGCTATATACAGCCATGTGACTACATTCTGGCCAATGAGAAGTAAGAAGAAGTGTCATGTGATACCTCCAGGACGTCCTCTCCTTAAATTAAAAGGGAAGGGGAAGAAGTCAAGAGGAGCTTAAGGAGACATGACAACTAAATTCACCTGGGATCCTGGAACAGGGAAATACACCTTAGGTAAAAACTAGGGAAGCCCAGAGCAAGCATGGACTTTAGTTAATGAAAATGTATCAGTATTTGTTCATTGATTATACCAAATGCACCATACTAATGTAAGATGTTAATAATGGGCCAGGTGCAGTAGCTTATGCCTGCAATCCCAATAGTTTGGGAGGCCAAGGAGGATCACCTGAGGCCAGGAGTTCAAGACCAGCCTGGCCAATGTGGTGAAACCCTGTTGCTACTAAAAATACAGAAAAAAAATTAGCCAGACATGGTGTCATGCACCTGTAGTCCCAGCTACTTGGGAGGCTGAGGCAGGAGAATCACTTGAACCTGGAGGGCAGAAGTTGCAGTGAGTCGAGATCTCACCACTGCACTCCAGCCTGGGTGACAGAGCAAGACTCTGTCTCAACAAAACAGAACAAAACAACAACAAAAAATACATTAATAATGGGGGTAATTGAGTGTGGAGTATACCCTACGGGAACTCTGTACTACATTCACAATTTTTCTGCAAATCTAATCCTGTTCTGAAAAATAGGCTTTTCTTTTCTTTTAAGGGAAGAGCATGACCTTTCTTATTCCATCCTGCTGTCAGAAAGTTGGGTGTGATGGCTGGAGCTCAGGCAGCCACCTGGGACCATAAAAAGAAAAGCCACATTGAAGGGAAGTGGGGAAGAGACTGGAGCCCTGTCGACTTCATGGAAGTACCATCCCAGCTCCAAACGGCCCTCTCTTTTATGCTAAAGGATCAAATCTTGTCTGTTTAAGCCACGTTTCATTGCTTTTTAAGTTTTTTACTTCCTATGAAGTGGAACCTAATTGCTACGGAGACGTCTTGTCTCTCTTTAAATGACTTCCAACCTCAACAAAAGTGCATTTGGGATATTTTCCCAACCATGTGATCTTAGGAAACAAGTAGCATTTCTCTCCCTGCGTCCTCCAAAAGTTTCTGGTGTTAAGTGTTTGGTGGCGGGTCCTCTAGACACTGATTCATGGCTCCCGGGTGAATGGGACGAGACAAATATGTTCCATTCCAACTCCTTAAAAAACAGCCAGACCAACTCAATGGCTTTTTGGTACTTTTCCACTTTGCTGGAGTTACGATTTATGCCTAGTTCATCAAGATAAGGCAAAGAACAGTGTTGGTGTCTGTGGCTGGTGGGTCTGTACATGAGGCTGATATGGCTTCAGCAGCACACGGTAGAATTAAATACATATAATGAGTATAATGTGATTTACTCTCGTCCTGCTGTCCTGATGTTTAAACAGATGTCAGAGGAGTAGAAGGCACGGTGGGAGGAACACATTAGTGTAAATTATTGCATGTGAAAAGAGGGAGTATCGTAAAAATGTTAAAAGAGAAAGTAAGTATTTATGAGTTGAGTTGCTGGTATTTGTGTCTTCCATTTGCCTCCTTGTGTGGAGTCATTAGAACGTCTTCCATTGGGAAAACTGCTGTTCTAACAGGCTTGGGTGGACTGATGAGTTTCCAGGCCTGACAACCCTGCACACTCACCTGGGGAAGGTCTTCTTGCCTTGGACAGGAAGAAGGCAAGGACAGGCCCTAGAAATGAGGACCGTTATGGGGACACATGCGACATCCCATTTCCCGCCCATGGAGGGACCACCACCTCCCACGGTACAGATGGAGAGACTGAGGCCCAAAGAAGCAGAGTGTGGTGAGATCACAGCCTAGAATGGTGGGGTCAGTCCTGCAGCTCCACCTCCACCTCCTCAGCTGCCCTTCCCTCTCCATCTCCATTGCACATTGCGAGTCTCCGCAAAGCCAAGTCAAAAGACTCAGTCCCCACCTGCCTGCCCTTTGGGGAAATCTGAATTGTAGCTGAGGACCAGAGACTGTGGAAGAGAGGATGGAGTGGGGAGTGCAGGGCACTGGGGGTGGGGAAGGCTCATGCTGATCGCCTGGGCTGCTTGGGACAATGCAGTCTCGTGCTCCATCCCAGATGCTTCAGATCAGCGTATCTGTGAGGCTGGGGCCCAGGACTCTGAGTTTTAATGTCTGTCTCAAGCAACATTATGCAACTGCAGGTTTCAGACTCACTGGAGAAAGATCATGGACACTGATTGGGCAACAGCCCTGGCTCCACCACTCACTGGCCACGTCACCTCGGGCAAACGGCTTTCAGTCCTCAGCTGCAAAACAGGGTGATTGCCTTCCCTATTATGCAGAGTTTACATAATAACACAACACCAGCTGCCTTGCCTGTGTTAGGCAGGTGGGTACGTCCCAGGGAGAGGCTGCCCTGGAAGGTGCTACTGTGACTCGCTCAGGCGAGTGCCACGCTTCCCAGGGTCCCTCTCCCCCTGGCCTGGTTAGGATTGGACCATGCGTGCACAGGCACAGGCTGGTGGCTCAGTGCAGCTGGAAGACACTGTGCGGGAGGGAGTGTGTGGTGTTGGGGTGTCAGAGTGGGTGGGCTGGATCTCCAGGGCCTTGGGTGCCAGCCAGGAGTGCAGTTTTATTTCCAAGACAGCTAGGGAGGAACACCAATGGGGTTTAAGCAATAGAGAGACACAATTGGCCTAACATTTTAGGAAGGTCATGTGGCTGCAGAGTGGAAGACAGGTTTGGAGGTCCATGTGGTCCTTGGGGGAGTGATAATAATATTTGTTTTTGTTTGTTTGTTTATTGAGACAGAGTATTGCTCTGTTGCTCAGGCTGGGGTACAGTGGCTTGATCTCCGCTTACTACAATCTCCTCCTCCCAGGTTCAAACAATTCTTCCTCCTCAGCCTCCCAAGTAGCTGGGATTATAGGCATGTACCACCATGCCCAGCTAACTTTTTTGTACTTTTAGTAGAGATGGGGTTTGGCCATGTTGGCCAGGCTGGTCTTGAACTCCTGACCTCAGGTGATCCACCTGCCTCAGCCTTCCAAAGTTCTGGGAACATCTGCTTTTTATAGCCAGGAGTCTGGGTCCCGGGGTGAGAGGATACAGGGTTCTCTCAGATGACTAGGTCCTGGCAGACTGGCCTGCTCACTGCCCTAAGGTGTCCTGGGCACCCCCTGCCTCTGGCTTTGGCCGTGCGCTCTTCCAGCCCTCCCCTTCTCCTTCTGACCCACCTGGTCAGAAATCCCTCCTTGGCCCGCCCCGCTTGGGATGCTCTCTTTGCCTCTGTCCCTCTTCTTTGAGGGGAGATGTGATGATGGAGGGTGGGTGGGTGCCAGTTATAGCTGCATAGGATGAACGAAGGGGCAGGGGTGGGTCAAGTTAGGATGTATTTCCTGGGTCAGGAGCACTTAATGAGGTGACTCCTGGGTATGTGCATGTGCTCGTGTGTGTGACTCAAATGTCAGCAGCTGCTTCCCCAGGCTATCAGGAATTCAAGCGACCTTCCTGGAACCGCCCATCCCACTGTTAGGAAAGCCTGGTTGTCACCCACACTTCTAGCCCATTTGTGAGGCAGGGGGTCTGTGGGTCTTCTTTACCCTGGGGCTGAATACACCCTCCCGCCACTGTCCATCCTGTCTGCTGAGACAGGAAGCTCGGCCCTCGCGCTCCAATTGCAGGAATGTGGGCCTGGAGAGGGCAGGGACTTTGTTTATCTCCTGGTTGTATCCTTGTGCCTAGCACAGGGCCTGGCACCAGGTGGGTGCCCTGTAAATATTTATAGAATGAATGAATAAATAGCTTGCCACAAAACGCCGCTCACAAGAGGCTTTTTGTGAACACAGTGCCTTGTACTGAAGATTCGATGCTCCTGCGTCTCCTGCATCTTCTGCCCCACCGTCGGCCCCTTGCCCTCTCTGCCTCCGCCCAAGCAGCTTAACCCCTGAAGAATGTGCAGGGTCAGATCTTGAGGGAGGTGCAGAGGAGTAAGGGATCTTCCTTCAATACGCTCCTCCTGTGTTTGGAGACAGGCCTGGCTGGAGCTGGAAGAAAAATCACCTTTCCACTTTTTGTCACATGTTCGCATCTCAGAGCCTGCTCGAAGGCCAATGCCAAAGAAAACCTGGAAATGGGCCTTGGGCAATAGTGTCAGTGTGGAAATTAAATCGTCTAGAAGAGGTCAGCAAACGACAGCCCACTGGGCCAAATGAGCTGTTTTTGTACAGCCCAGGAGCCCAAAGTGGGCTTTTGCATTTTAAAATGGTAGAACAAATCAAAAGAGGAATTCTATTTCATGACACATGAAAATTATATGAAATTCCAATTTCATTGCCTGTGAAGTTTTATGGGGACACAGCCATGCCCGTTGGTTTGTGAATTGCCTAAGGTGGCTTTTGTGCTGCAATGGCAGGGTTGAATCATGGCGGCAAAGACCATACGGCCCGAAAATTCTAAAATATTTACTATCTGGCCGTGTACAGAAAATGTTTACTGACCCTGGGCTAAAGTGACAACTCTGGAGCCTAAAACTCACAGGCATTTGTGTTTGTCTGGGGGCTGGTGGTGCATACATTAGTCCCTCTTGTCCTCAGAACTAGGGTTAATCCAGGTATTTGTGAGTCAGATGTGGCTGTGGCACCACAGGGACGCTGCTTTTCCTTCTATAGGTGGCCTTTTTGAGCATCTTTGCAGAACACATTGATTATTTTAATTCCTCCAAACATAGCAGTAACATTCCTGCTTGTGAAGTACCCTTCTTGCCTTAAAGGTGTGTTGAAAGCTGACTTCTGCTCACAAGCCTCAGTTCTGCTGCCTAAAATAATACTCCAGGATGCTGGCAAGGGAATAGTACACTTCCTGTGAGTGTTCAATTCACATTCTCCCAAAAATAACACCGAGACTGTTAACACCTGCGCTTTCCAACGTTTCCTCGCTCACAACAGGGAGATTAATGGGTTCCATTCAGAACGGACCTTTCTGACCTCATCCATGAAGTCGGGGAACTCAGGAAATTGCTTGCTAATCCAAATCTTGATAGTCCCAAGATCCTGACATTCTTTTTCCCCCTTCTCCTTTGCAGCCTGAAAACGCCCCCTCTGAACTGAGTTACAGCTCTGAAAGTTCTGATAAGATACTGGGCAGATTATTCCCCATGGATACATTCTAATGTTTATTGAATGGGAAGATCACAAATGATGGGGTTCGACAGGATGAAAGTGGTCCGATTAACCCCAGAGAACTGGTTCATTATCAGAGAGAATAACACAGGAGAAAGAGGAAGAAGGGAGAAGCTTGCAGTCTAAGACTGCGTCTCTTTGTCACGTTGTGAACATCTCAAGGAAAGGTAGAAAGTACGCAGCGTGTTTGCACATGCGAGATGTCTTGGGGGACCAACGTCGTGAGCAAATTCTCGTGAGATCTGGCTGCTAAACAGTATGTAGCACCTCCCCCTCTCCCCTTCCTCCTTCCCTGGCCATGTGACGTGCCTGTCTTCCCTTCACCTTCTGCCACGATTGGAAGTTTCCTGGGGCCTCAGCAGAAGCAGAAGCTGCTGTGCTTCCGGTACATCCTGCAGAACTGTGAGTCAGTTAAACCTCTTTTCTTTCTAAATTACCCAGCCTCAGCAAAACCAATGCAGGTTTGTTGAGACCCTTGCTCATGTGACATAGCCAATCCTTTCAGTAACCTTCTATAGTAGGTATTTGAGTCTTGTTTTACAGGTAAAGTAAAACAAGGTTACTGAGGGAGAGAGAGAATTTGAACCCAGGTCTCTTGGCTTCCAGGCAGATAACACTATAAACAACTCAAGGGAAGGGACCAGGTCTTTTTAGCTCCGCACTCCCATTATAGAGCACACCTCTGGTACACAACAGGTACTCCTAAATGCACATTGACAGTGATATGGTCTGTGGTTTTCCCGACCTCCCCCGTTCCCTGCCACAGTGATTTCTCCTTCCTCTCACCTGAAGAGAGAGGGAAAAGTTAAGTGGCATTTAAGATAAGCACTTTATAAGCTCCAGGTTATCTTAAATGCTACTTAACACTTGTAGAATACTTAAACATTTTTCAGTTTGTATATGGATAATATATTCAGTAGTTTAAAAGGGTTTATGGAGGAAAGAAATTCTCCCTCCAACTTCTGTCTCCAGGTGGTAGTCATCAATGCTGTTGACTAAATAGGTTCAGCTCCCTACCTTCTAGGCACCCAGAGATTTATATTTCCTGGTCCCCCTGTGGCTGCAGGAATCATGTGACAAGTGCCACCAGTGACTGTGAGCAGCAGCCACACATGTCCCTCGAAGGCTGGCACAGTTTACTGTCAGCTCAAGAAAGACCTCCAGACCTCCAGAGACCCTCCAGAACTCTTTACCCTCAGGTGTGGCAACCAGAAAGGCTTGATTCTTGAGTGATATATGAGCAGAGAATGCCCATTAACCCGTGATCATTTGTATGGATGAAAAATCAACCTCTGTTGTTTAAGCCACTTTGATTTTGGGGGGTTGTTTGCTACCGCAGTGTCACCTGGCGTCTCCTGACTAACCCACCCAGCCTCTTGGTTCCCCTTCTAGGAAGCTCCCACTGTTACCACTTTCTTGGGTATCCTTCCAGACATAACCACAACATATACAAGAAAATACAGTCACGTGGTGGTTAACAGCAGGATGTCTTTTGAGAAATTCATTGTTAGGCAACTTCACCATTGTGTGAACATCATAGAGGGCACTTACACAAACCTAGATGGTGTGGCCTACTACAAACCTAGGCTAAATGGTACAGCCTGCCCTCCTAGGCCACAAACCTATACAGCATGCTACTATAATGAATGTTGTAGCCAACTGCAGATCAATAGTAAGCAATTGTATATCTAAACATAACTAAACAGAGAAAAGATAATGAATTGCACTTCAATGATAGGAACTTTTTAGCTCTATTATAATTTTTTAGCTCTATTATAGTCCTGTGGGACCACTGTCATCCATGTGGTCTGTTTTTATGTGGTACGTGACAGTATATAATGACACATATTACCTACTAGTCTCTGTTTTGCTTTTTTTCTTTCACTTAGTATATCTTGACCATACCTCTGTAACAGTATATAAGTATCTGTCTCATGTTTTGACAGCTGAGTTATATTCCACTCAAACTAAGTGTCATTATTTATTCAAACAGCATCCACGTGCGAGGCATTCTGTTTTCAAGTTTTTGCTATTACAAATCTTGCTGCAATGAATAACCTTGTTTGTAGGTTGGTATGATTTCCATCTGTGTCCCCACCCAAATCTCGCGTTGAATTGTAATCCCCAGTGTTGGAGGTAGGGCCTAGTGGGAGGTGACTGGATATGGGGAAGGCATCTCATGGTTTAATACCGTCCCCCTTGGTGCTGTCTTCATGATTGTGAGTGAATTCTCATGAGATCTGGCTGCTAAAAAGTATGTAGCACCTCCCCCTCTCCCTTCCTCCTGCCCTGGCCATGTGATGTGCCTGCTTCCCTTCACCTTCTGCCACAGTTGGAAGTTGCCTGAGGCCTCTCCAGAAGCAGAAGCTGCTATGCTTCTGGTACACCCTGCAGAACCGTGAGCCAATTAAGCCTCTTTCCTTTATACATTACCCAGTCTCAAGTATTTTTTTTTTTTACAGCAGCGTGAGAATGAACTAATACATATGTGATTTTGGACTCATGAGATTATGTCTTTAGAGCAAATTAAGCCCTTTATCTTTTTGATTTGTAAAATGAGAATAATTGTGGTAACCTACCTGAACAGGGTTGTTGTGCAGATGAATACCTTAGTACAGGTAAAATCCTGTAGCACGTAGTAAATGCCTTATAAATAAATAATAAATATTTATACTATATAAAGAAAGAAATATTATTTTATGATTAACTTTTGGGTAAATTAGTGATGTAAAAATAGGCAAAACAAAATTCCCATACAAAATCACATTTAGTGAATAAAGGGGCTGAAAAACTAGTTCCATGTTATTTTATATATATATATATATATATATATATATATATCTTGTCAAATTTGCCATATACAGAAGAATTTCCTTCATCTACTCATCCACTTCTCCATTCTTTTATCTGACAGACTTTAGTCTTTGAGAACCTACTGTGTGTTATGCTAGAAACAGGAAATAACAAGGCGAATCATACACAAAAGCATGTGTTATTATTATCTCCACTTTACCCAAAGGTTAGAAATTAAAAAAATGTTATTTTGTATCTCACCCAAGAGTTTCTTTAATGTTGCTACTTTTTGTAAAGTAGATCAAAGTTTCCAGATAATACTTAAAGGGGAAGTCTCATGAGCTTGCTACCTTGAGGAACTTTGAGAAATAGGTTTTAAAAAATTTTTCCAAATGTGGTTGACTTGCTGGCTTCTGTTAAGCTTATGTGGTGATCAGGATGGTGACTTTTCCCACAGAGTGAGTGTCCCAGCTCCCCAATTCTGCTGTTGCATTCTTCCTGCAGTTTTGAGGGCCAGGCACTGATGCTTTCTAGAATTATAGATGAAGCATTGTAGCCAGTTGTTCCTGCAGTAAGCTTATTGTGTCTTATGTCTCAGTATTACAAAATGATATTGTGGTCATTTGCTGATATTAGGCAAATGTTGAGTGATTTTTATCTCAGGTCTGCTGAAGAGAAATGTTCGGGCTGGATGGGTGTTTGGATTCCTTGAAATCTCCATCACCACTGCTAACACTGTCACATTATCATCACCACCATACGCATCATCACAGTCATCCCCCACAGTTATCACTACCAACCATCATCTCCACCATCATCATCACCATCATCACCACCACCATCATCACCATCATCATCATCACCATCATCACCACCACCATCATCACCATCACCACCACCACCACCATCACCATCATCACCATCACCACCACCATTATCACCATCATCACCATCACCACCACCACCATTATCACCATCACCATCATCACCATCACCATCATCACCATCACCACCACCACCACCACCACCATCATCACCATCACCATCATCACCATCACCACCACCACCACCATCACCATCATCACCATCACCACCACCATAATCACCATCACCATCATCACCATCACCACCACCACCACCATCACCATCATCACCATCACCACCACCATTATCACCATCACCATCATCACCATCACCACCACCACCATCACCATCATCATCACCATCACCACCATCACCATCATCATCACCATCACCACCACCATCATCACTATCATCATCACCACCACCACCACCATCATCACCATCATCATCACCATCACCACCACCATCACCATCATTATCACTATCACCATCACCACCACCACCTAGTAGCTTTTCATCACCATCATCACCATCACCACCACCACCACCACCACCACCACCACCATTATCACCATCATCATCACCATCATCATTATCACCATCACCATCTCCACCACCATCACCATCATCATCTTCATCACCATCACCACCACTTCCACCATTATCACCATCATCATCACCATCACCATCTCCATCATCACCATCACCATCACCACCACCACCATCACCATCATCATCTTCATCACCATCATCACCATCACCACCACTTCCACCATTATCACCATCATCATCACCATCACCATCATCACCATCACCACCACCACCACCACCACCATCATTATCACTATCACCATCACCACCTAGTAGCTTTCATCACCAACATCACTAACATTATTATCACCATCACCATGGTCATCATCACAGCTACCATTTATTTTGTACCTACTATATTCTAGAAACTTTTCATACTGTATTTCACTTAATTTTCATGATGACTCTAAGAACTGAAGTCAGTTATTTTCATTTTACAAATAATGAAAACGATACTAAGAGAATTTAAGAAACTTGCCCAAGGGAAAACAAGTAGTGAGTGGCAGGTCCAAGATTCTGAATCCAGGATAGCCTGACACCAAGCCTAGTGCTGTTTATGCTACACTTTGCTGTTTCTTTAAGAATCAACTCTAAGATTCAAGCACATGCAGTATGACTGAGAAGCACAGTAGGATGATGATGATGATGATGAGAGCTGCCGGGTACTGGTAGTGGTGGTGGTGGTGGTGGTAATGCTGATGGTGATGGTGACGATGATGAGTGATTCTAGATTCCACTCCGAGTGCACTACATCTATGAACTCATATTAATTTTCATAAATATAATGATTATGTCCAGTTTTCCAGTGAGAAAACTGAGGCTCAGAGAGAGGAAGCTACTCAATAGCAGCAAAGCCTGCCAACTCTGGGACTAGATGGGGTTAGGTGATATTGTAACTTTCTGTCTGTGTCTTCAGCAGCCCGATGGTAGCTTGTTTTGAGAATTATAAAAACTCCTCTGACAAAATCTCCTACGTGATATTTGCTTAGTGAAATCTCTTATTATTACTGCTGTTACTAGCATTATTAGTGCTGGTTTTGCTACTATTACAATAATCACCATTATTGAGCGTCTACCCATTCTGCAAATAGGTTGTAAGGGGTTAATTGAAGTTCTTAGGAAGGACCAAATTGGTCGAAAGAAGACTTAGAATGCTGCACCACTCTCTGTGTCTTCCAGGTTTTTTGCACAGAGTGTCTGAAAGGGTGGTGTCAGTATTATTTGGGCTTTGTGGGACATTTGTGTGTGCTGAGTATCCTGAGTGCATGTTTTAACTGACCCTCAGAAGCACAAACACAGAAGAAAGTTAAGCAGTGACACACGCTCTGTATATTTGATTTTGCCAGGGTGAAAACCAGGGCACAGCAGAGCCTGTGGCCCCTGCCTCTTCAAAAACTACTGTCCATAGAGAAAAATAAAAGACCTACTGGGTGCCCAGGTCTTGCTCAAAAGTGGAAGACAATTCCTTCATTCTCAAAATGCTGATTATTTGGTTACATCGACTGCTCCAAGCCAAAATGGATGAGACTGTGTTTTTCTTTTTAATATTTTACAAGTATTTTAAATATAAGTATAGGCTAAAAAAACGAGAAAGACCACGGTTTAACATGCAGTTTGTTTGGCTTTGAAAATTGAGTGAGGTTGTAGACAGAAGTAGAAACACAGTTAATGCCCCGCCCTGACTGATGGAGGCTTCCCACCCAGTGGGAAATATGAGAAGGGGCAGCAGCCTCTATGTGGTGGAGCTCCTGGACACAGGTCAGGGATTCCCCATGTACTGAGTTCCCATGCTGTGCCTGGCTGCATGGGTGGATGCCATGCCAGTGCTCAAGGAGCTCTCTGCCTGGAGGGGTGAGACAGGTGAGCACAGGTGATCGCAGTCCACCTGTAACAGGTGCCAAGACTGCAAGACAGCAAAGAGAAAGCTCAGCACCTGCTGGGCCTAGGCTTGATTTGGGGGATGTGGCAGAGGTGGGTCTGGGACATCTCCCACCTCTTGGGAGGTAACTAGAGAAAGTCACTGCTGTGCACTGCCCAGCCTTGCTGTATCCATAATAATGGTAAGGGTGAGGCTTGGCTAGCAGAGCTCTACGCCCCTTCCAGCCCTTTCCAGTCGGCTTCCTGCTGTGAGGGGGGAAAAGCTAACACCCACACTTTCCAGGGCCCTTGGCCATAGAGCTCAGATGCTGACGAACTCCCACTGATGCAGTTTGGAGAAAGAGTGAGGCCGAGGCTGTATTCTGGCTTTTGGTTGTCCCTGCGTCTGATAGTGCAAAAAGTCAGCTGTGGCAGCAGCTTCTCAGTCCTGTGTCCTGACCCCTGAGTAGCAGCTGTGGACATGTGCTTGGGAACTCAATAGCTCCCATGTCCACCCTCCGACATGTGGCCCTCTGGACAGGGACAAAGGCAGCAGCCTCCCGGTGAATCAGTTCTGGATTCCAGCCTAGTGCTCGTTCCTCTAGACTTGCAAAACCTAATTTCTTATACCAACTCTCTTTCTGATTAAAGTAGCGAGTGTGGCTTCTCTTTTTTAAACAGCTTCATTTATTGAGATGTAATTAGCATACCATACAACTCACCCATTTAAAGTATACAATTTGGTAGATTTTAATATATTCACAGAGGTGTGCAGCCATCACCACAGTCAATTTTAAAATGCTTTTGTCACCTCAAAAAGAAACTCTACACTCTTTTGTCATCATCTTCTTTACCCGTCCCCTAGTCCCGGCCACACACTGATCTTTCTGTCTCTGTGGATTTGTCTGTTCTGGACTTTTTCTCTAAATGGACTCATACAATGTGTGGCCTTTTGTGTCTGGCCTCTTCCACTCAGCATCATGTCTTCAGGGTTCATCCATGATGTGTGGATCAGCAATTCATTGTTTTGGCCAATTATAATAATATTCCATTGCATGAGTAGACTGAACTTCGTTTATCCATCATCAGTTGATGGACATTTGGGATGTTCCACCTCTTGGCTGTTGTGAAGGATACTGTTGTGATCATTTGTGTACAAGTGTTTGTGTGAATGTATGTCTCAGTTTTCTTGGGTGTGTACTTGGAAGTGGGATTGGCGGGTCGGTTTAACTGTTTGAGGACCTCCCAGAGGGTTTTCCAGCAGCTGTGTCATTTCACATTCCCACCAGCAGTGTGCGAGTGTTCCAGTTTCCCCATATCTTCGCCTGCACTTGTGATTATCTGACTTTTGAGAGCAGCTTCTCTTTCCTGTCCTGCCCCCTGAATGAAATGGTATCTAATTGAAGATAGAGCTTTTTACTTGATAAGCCTTCTTCTCAGTGTGGTAGTCCCACCAGTCTCCATTTCTGTTAATATAAGATGGGGATGGTTTGTAAAGTATCTTCAGGCAGTGACTCCTTTCATCCGCCCAGTGTTTCCGAGTTGGTGGTGAGGTGCTCCAGTCCTCATTGCCTAGACAAGGACGTGGGGGCTTACGCAGGTTCAGTGAGGGACCTGTGTCCACCGGTGGGATGAGAAACACAGTTATTCTCACCCCAGTCTCCTCTCTGCTGCATCCCCAGGGAGCTCGCTTGCAGCATTTCACCCAGTATACCAACCAGGTCTACCAGTTGCTCTGTAATTATTCAGAGGAAACAACCCCCACCTAAGGCAGCCATTTAAACACATTGGCTTAGTTGAAGTTTTAAAATTGTTCTGAATGATTTAGTTGAGAAAGCTGAGCTGAGCTTCTCTGTAGTGATTTCCAGCAGCCAGGAAAAAGGTCATGCCACTGAGACCTACAAGCAACGTCTATTGTTTAGTGTCTCGGGGCCCCAGCTCGTCACAGGAAATCCACAGCAAGGTGAAGGCTATGCTTGCCAAGTCTTTGAAAGCAGTTCCTCCTGCCAGAAAAACTCCTTATAGAAGCCACCGTCCACCCAGACTTCCCGAGAACTTTCTGCAGTACAAAAGAAAGAATTTTTTTTTTTTGAACCAAACATGCCCCTGAGGTTGATATTTCACAGTGGAGGTGAAGGCTGAAGTGATGCTCTGATTTTGGAAACAAACAGAACAAACTGGAAACTGCTCAAACATCCAGCCAAAGAGGTTTGGTTAAAATATGGGCCGTTGATTAGAGATACTCCAACCATCTATTGAAAAATCCTATTTTAGAAGAATGATTGATGGGCTAGAAAAACATTTATGACATATTAGTGAGTGAGACAAGCAGATTACCATACAGCAGTGGTTTTCAACTGGGGTGACTTTGCCAACTGGATGAAATGCCATGAAGGCACTTGGCAATATCTGGAGAAACATTCAGTTTATAATTTGGGTGTGCTATGGGCAGGTAGGGGCAGAGGATGCCACCAGATAGCCTACAGTGCATGGAAGAGCCCCTCATATAAGGTTTGGTTTGTTTGTTTGAGATGGAGTTTCGCACTTGTTGCCCAGGCTGGAGTGCAGTGGTGCAGTCTTGGCTCACTGCAAACTCTACCTCCTGGGTTCAAGCAATCCTCTTGCCTCAGCCTCCCAAGTAGCTGGGATTACAGGTGCCTGCCACCACATCCGGCTAATTTTTGTATTTTTGGTAGAGACAGGGTGTCACCGTATTGGCCAGGCTGGTCTTGAACTCCTGACTTCAGGTGATCCACCTGCCTTGGGCTCCCAAAGTTCTGGGATGACAGGTGTGAGCCGCTGTGCCCAAACTCACATAAGTAATTATTTAGACCAAACTCCAATAGAGCCAAAGTAGAGAAACTCTGCTATATGATATAAATAATATACCTACCCCTTTTTATTTTTTTGAGACAGTCTCACTCTGTTGCTCAAGCTGGCATGCAGTGGCATAATCACAGCTTAATGCAGCCTCAAACTCCCACCTCAGCCTCCAGAGCAGTGGGACTCCAGGCATCCACCACCACACCAAGAGAATATTTGGATTTTTCTGTAGAGATGGGGTCTCACTGTGTTGCTGAGGCTGATCTCAAACTCCTGGGCTCAAGCAGTCCTCCAGCCTTGGCCTTCCAAAGTGCTGGAATTACAGGCAGGAACCACTGTGCCTGGCCTGATTTTGTTCAATGAAAATATTATATCTTATATATGACTAGAAGAATAAACACCAAAATAAACAGTTGTCTTCTTGGATAAGGGAAATGGTAAATGATGTGAATTTTTGGACTCTGCTATAGTTTCCAGCCTGTTCAAACAAACACACAAACAACAAAAAAAATCCGTGTATTTCTTTGCAATCAGTTTAAAAAGCAAAATAAAAGTAAACAATGATAACAAAAATAGGGAGATTCCTGTGGATGAGGAGTTGTGCCTCCTCCTTCTCCTTTCTTAAGCTCAGTCCGGCTACTTCCAGTCAGCCCATGGTTTGCGCCCATCTCGCAATCTCTCTGTGCCTCATTGTCCCCATTTGTAAAACTCATTTCTCATATTTGTGTTTGGATTCTTCCTTCTTCTGCTTTAATTCAGCAAACATTGATTATGCCTTTGCAATGCAGAAGACATGCTCCAGAGAGAAGACATGCTCAGAGCTCTAGAGACGAAAGAGATCCATGCTCAGCCCTGTCCATAACCTGCAGAAGGGCTGCCACATGCACAGGAGAGCTGTGAGCGAGGGGCAAGGATGCCACATCTGTAAACTCAGTCTGAAAAGAGCTGTTAATCTCAGAGGATTGTTAGTGAGGATTAATGAACCAATGTGGGTAAACTTCTGCCACATAGTAGACTAGCAACAAGTGGTATCTTATTTCTATTAAAAGTAATTGTACAACAGTCCAAGGTAGTTCTTATTTTTATTATTGCTTAATTCATGTATTCATTCATTCATTTGTTCAACAAATATTAATTTGAATGGCTCGTGTCAGAGTAGCAGTGAGAAAAATATTTCTCTCTGTATTAGTTATCTGTTATTATGTAATAAATTACTCCAAACTTAGTGGTTTAACACAGCAAACATCTCATAGTTTCTGAGGGGCAGAAACTCAGGAGCAATTCAGCAGGGCGCCTCTGGCTCTGGGCATCTCATGAGGTTGCAGTAGGAATGTCAGCAGGAGCTATACTCTCATCTGAAGGCTTGACTGGGGCTTCAGGAGTCACTCCCTAGGTGGTTCCTTCACAGGACTGTGGGCTGGAGACCTCAGCTCCTTGTTGCAATGGCCTCTCCACAGGGCTGCTTGAGTGTTCTCACAACATGGCAGCTGGCTTCCCCTGAGTATGTGATCCAAGGTCATACATCAAGGGCACACGGTCATTTCCGTTGTTAGAAGTGAGTCACTAAGTCTGGCCTATACTCAAGGGGAAGAGAATTAGCTTCCATCTCTTAAAAGCAGGAGTGTCAAATAGTTTGTGGAAATGTTTTAAAACCACCATTGTCCTTAGATAGGTGACAGTCTGGCTGGCTTTTTAAAAACATTAGGAAACTTTGAAAATACAGAAAATCACAAAGGAAACAAATTGCAAATGCCCCTCAGAATCCTATCACCAAAGATACCATATCCATGTGTTCATTTTTGGCTTCAATTTCCCCCAGCTTTATTGAAGAATAGTTGATATCCAGTGAAATCCAGCCACGTTAGGAATGCAGTTTGGGAAGTTTGGCAATTGGTTACAGGTAAAGTTGGTTACAGTTCCGTAACCGACATAAGCAAGACACAGAACATTTCCATCACCCCCAAAGCCTCCTGCGCTCATCGCTATTTGCACCCCTTATTCCTGGTCCCAAGCAACCACCAATCTGCTTTCTATCCCTGTTGATTAGTTCTATCACTATTGATTAGTACTAGGACTTAACCTACATGAAACCAAACAGCATGCACTTTTTTTCATGTCTAGCTTCTTTCATTCAGAATAATATTTTAGAGATCCGTTTATGCTGTTTCAGGTACCAGTAGTTTTTGTGGTTGTTTTTGGTTACTGAATAGCACTTCGTTGTCTGGATATATGATAATCTGTTTATCCATTTGCCTATTGATACTCTCTTTCTGTGAGATTTTCTGGGATTCTATCCTTCTCTGGTCTTCTGTCAGTTTATTATAGGAGTCATTCTGTCATTGAACCATGGTCCTGCCCTCCTTTTCCTACTTAGTGATAACGCCGTGATAAGGTCATGATGATGCCATGACCCTTGAGGGCTGGGTCTGGGTGGGATGGATCAGTGTAAGTGCATCTGTACTGCGCAATCTATACACATTTTTTGAGGATCTTATGGACTTGAAAGATACATATCTCTTTTCTCTCAACTGACACAGATGTTGTTGCGGGGGGGTGGTTGATATGCCCCAGGTATTTCTTTATCTGTGGATGAACAGGTAGGTCCCTACCTTATAAAAATTGCCACATGTTGGAGAGCCTGGACATGGGGACCTCCTGACCCAGCAGTGCTGGCCCTCCCACAGCCCCACCTGCGTTTTCAAGACCTGGGGCTGGATTTCCTGGGTTTGCGGAGGAGCATTCTGTGGTGTAAAGAGAGGGAACCAGCATGGACTTCTCAGAATTCGCCCTCGAGTTCTTTGTACTACCTGAGTCCAGTAAGTGGATGAATTCAGTGTTTTTCCAACAGCGGGCTGCAGCCTATTGGAAATGGCTCAGGAGGCTTCCTGGGGAGCGCTAACAATGCCTTGAGGGGGACTCCCACAGCACTGGGCATGGCGGGGTTTGGGCTGCTATGTGGTTGGTCGTCAGGAGAGTCTTGGCCCATCCCAGGAGCCCCTCAGAGCTGTCTTGAGACTTTTGCAATAGCAGAAGCCCTTGACCAGTCACTAGAAGTAGGCTGCCCCCAGGGAGGGAACTGAGCCTTGGGAAGCAGCTCCCTTCAATAGAGTGATTTCTGGGAAGGACCCAGCTGGAGCTGCCATCCCAGCACACCTGCAGCTGGGTAGGAGACTGGGCTTGCAGGAGCTGTGCTGTCTGTCACACGTCTCATGGCTCACCAGCACGCTGCAGCCCACAGGCCTTGTCCAGCAGCTGCCTGGCTTCTAAGAAAGTTCCCCTGGACACAGCCATGCCCATTAGTTTATGCGCTGTCTCTGGCGGTTTTCACACCACAAAGGCAGGTTTGAGAAGTCACTACAGAGACCATGGAACCCTCAAGCTCAAAATAGTTGCTCTCTGGTTCTTTAAGAAAGTCTGCAAGTCTACACTATTAATTTCATGCCTGAAAACTGGCATTTAAAAAAATGAAATACATTAAAAATGGTGGAAGTGCTTTGGTGGTGGCTCAGCGGGACTGAGTGTTGCTTGAGGAACCTTGGGTTTGGGTCTGCGTGTGCACTGTGCACCGAGATGGGATGTGAGATGTATGTATTAGAGTGGATGGGCTGCCGTCACAAGGGTTTGGAGGCTCTGATGCACAGTGGTTCGTTTCCCCGATGCCTCGTCCCCTGCCTGCTTTGTACACGGCCGCTTTCTTCTGCAGCCCAACTTGGCAGCAATGGCAAAGGAGCTCTCTGCGATCTTTTACAAAGGAGCAAATTCCATCACAAAAGTCCCACCCTAGTGACCTCATCACTCCCAAAGGCCCACCTCCTTACACCATCACCTTGGGAATGAGGTTTCAACATAGGAATTTGGGGGGGACACCAACACTCTGTCCTCTTGGCCAACTCCTGGCTCTAGGATGCAGCTCATCTTGAGCTCCCCGCAGGCACAGGTGGAAGCTGGTCTGTAGCTGAGACCACCTCCATGCAGCTCCTTCCCCTGCCTCTTCCTCACACTCCTGAGAGCATCTTCTGTCCAGCACCTCCACAAAGTCCCTACTCTCCTTGGAAACTCCACCTGAATACCTGATTATCCATGACCTCTACCATTTCCTAACTGTGTGGCGCTTATGAGTTTTTGTAAACACTCGTGGCCTCAGTGTCCTTACCTGGAAAATGGGTAGAATGGACTTCAGAATGGATGTGAGGGTCAAAGAGATAACGTCTTAGAAACAAGGATGATGGGCACAATCCCCCGGTCTGTCTGTCTGCGGGAGAACACAGGGCAGCTTGTGAGCAGTGGGTCCCTGTTGGCGGCAGCACAGCTACTGATTTTTCATCTTCTTATTCTTGCTTATGTGTATATTCTAATTTTTATTCACTTTACTTGTTTTACTTATGTGTGTATATATATTTGTGTAAATACATACATATATTTAATGATCTATACCACTAAGAAAGCATATGAGAACAGGTAACAGAGAACGATGTTATCAGAGGGAGAACCATAACTTGGTCTAATTTATAAAACAGGAGATGAATTACTTGCATATTTCAGCAATACCAGCACTTTAACAGTTATTTCTAGCAAATTCTCTGTGATCTGCCACACAGGGGATTTCACCTATTCACTATGTGAAATGGCTAGAGTGTTTATGGACAAGAAAGACCTTCCAGGAAGAGACAACAGTCAGGGACAGAGGTAGGCTGCTCTTGATCCAAATTGGGAATAATAATAATATTATCATTAATAGTAATAGCAGCTAGAATGTACTGATCTTTTGATCTGTGTCAGTCATGGTTCTTAAATACTTCTCGAGGATTGTCTACTATATCAAAGAGCAACCATCTGATCTGGACATCTTTATGGTCCCATTTTACAGAGGGGGAAACTAAGACCCAGAGAGCCTAAGGAACCAAGTCGTGAGGAGAAGAGCCACAGCAGGAACCAAGGATGCCTGGCCCTAGAGCCTGAGTCTTTTGCTACCCTTTGACATCAGAGTGCTCTGGAGTATACCCTAAACCTGCTGTCAGGGAGTATGCCCAGCTCTCCTTAGGATTTTTAAAGCCTCTGGGTCCAAAACTAGGATTTAAGTACATACTTAATGAGTACTGCACTCCATGGAACTCGCCTCAAGAATTCTTGGAAATGCGTGCAATTTGCTGTCTTCTTTCCAAGCTATGAAAGTTCAACTAATGGAAAGGGTGGATTCAAAGAATTGAAAAAAAGCTCTGCAAACCCAGAGAAACTGACCAGTGTTACTCTCTTGCCTTCCTGATGGAGGTTCCTGGAGTTTGTTATGTGTCACCTGGGTGTCAAACAGCACACGTCAAACCCCAGGGGCCTCGGCCAAATGGAGCAGTCTGGGAATGGAGTCAAGGAAGAGAAGGAAAGGTGGAAAAGTAGAAGACAGCTGGTGCCGGAGTGCAAATCAGTCTGAATCAAAGGACAGGAATCAGAGCAACTGACAGAAAGGATCAAATGTCAGGGTCTCTGCTAAGCACTTAATATGATTTTCCCTTAATCTTTACACAAACTGAATTAAGTAGGAAACGCTATTCCTATGTCCTCATTACATGGAGGGAGAAGAAACTGAGGCTCAGAGCAGCTGAGTAGCTCATGCAAGGTCATGTAGCTCATACGTCAGTCAGGATTGTCTAAGTTCTGCTGAGTAACAAATAGCTCCCAATCTCAGTGGCTTAAAGGGACAAAGGTTTAATTATGCTTATGCTCTACATTCATTTTTGCAGGTTGTCAGGGGCATTGAGACCACTCAGGAACCTGTGCTGACAGAGTAGGTGCCATACTGAACTCTGCTGGTTCTGGGATGAAAAGAAGAAGAGAACTCTTGAGGGTCTCATGCCAGAGTTTGTCTGACCAAGAAGTGTCACAGTCACAACTCTTTGGCCAGAACTAGTTTTGTGAACCATGTGCTCTGAAACTTGGAAAGGAGCATGCGTATGGAGTAGGAGACTGGAAAAAGTTATTAAGTGGCACCAGTGTTTGCCACTGTTAGTGAAAAGGTGAAATCTAAATTTGCACCGATCTCTGTTTGACTCCAGGTCACTGTGTGCCTTCTGAAAACATGGGCTCCCAGAAGTCACCTTTGTATATTTCCATGGGAACCCCTTTGGTGCCTTCTGCTTTGAATATATCAAACTAATCCATGCTTCCCTAAGGGAAATGAATACATCTTTGAGGACAGGTGGGTATAAGCATAATCTCATTGTGATTTTCTTGCTTGCCATTATATCAAGATAATAAGGGCACAGCAAACTCCATCCTAAGATAAAAACAAAATTTCTGGAGATGAGAAGGACAATTCCTCACGGAGCAGATTTCTGATACACTCTATGCATTACTAGGTCCAAGCAAACCTTCTGTAATGAAGAGACCCACGGCAGTGGCTCACACACAGTGGAGGCGTTTTTTCTTAGTAGGTAGGCAGTTCAGTCCAGGCTGGCTAGACAGCCATGCTCCACAAGGTCATGCAGGGATCTAGGTTCCTCCAGTCACCCCCTTGCTCTGTCATCTCCTAGGGTGATATTGATGTTCACAGATTGAAGCTCATCCATTAGAATCATATCTTCTCCACCCAGGGCAGGGAAAGGAGGGATGAGGGCAAGCAATTTCTTAAGAAGTGAGTGTGAGTTGCACATCTCCCTTAGCGAGAATTCAGTCATGCGACCACATCCAGCTGAAGAGAAGGCAAAGAAATGGAATCTCTCCCTTGGTATGTCTTACTAAAACCTAGGGGAAGGTCTTGCATCACTAAAAGGGCAAAGGGGGAACCCTGCCTCCTACTCACCACTCCACTCCATCAACGTCTCTGGCTGATTTCTCACCAGCCTGGGTTTCCAATCCCAACTTACTGCCTGGTGAGACCTCTCCTCTGTGCTGCAGTCTATAAGACTCTAGGAATATCCTGATGGCACATTCAAACCCCATCCCACCCTCCTGCCCTCTCAGCCATGATATGCTGGATTCCTAAACACACAACGTGACTCCATAGTTCCTTTCAGATTAGTTTCTATTCACATGATTGATTACATGTGCAGGGGAGAGGAATGGAAGCCAGTAACCCTGGGGACCAAATTCCACCATGGTTGATGAATAAACCTCCTTTTCAAGTTCAGCCCCTGGAGAAGCTGATGTATAGGAATGCAAATTTGTCCTAAGCCAATGAGTATCTCCTCCATAGCTCCCCAGCCCTTCCAACATCCCACTGCCAAATTAAACACACACATCCACTTGGTGAATACGCACCCAGACATTCAAGGGCGCAAAAATAGAAGAGAATCTAACCAAGGCCTGCTCTCACAGAACAGGCTCAGCCTCTCCCAGGCAGCCAAGAGCATGTGGGCTAAGGAAGAAGCCCGGGGCTGTGTGAAATATTATTCATGGGTTCAACCTCTGACAAGCCTTGGGAACATACCTTGGGGACTGGGGGATAAATGGCTGCTCAGAAAGGTTCCCACCCCTCTGTATAAATGTGATTTCACACTCTGCTTAAAATGCCCCAGGAACTGGAAATTAAAAATGGGCACTCAGATGGGCTCCCCCAATGAACAGCTCCTTGTGCCTTGCAATTGGGTCACTTGGAAAAATTACTTTTCTTGTCCTTTCAGGGGCTTATCTGACCAGATTTGTCTCCAAAAACTTTGAGCTGAGCACAGTTCCTTCCAGCTGAATGGCCTATTCACTGGCTGGCTATGTTCCCCACTTTTGCTTATGTGGCGTGGTTACCTGGAGGGCCATCCTTGCTGCTCCGTTGCTCCTATCTCCTTAAACTGTTCTCTGCCTCTTGAGCCCAGCTCAAACACTGACTCCTCCAGGAAGCCCTCTGAGACCACGGGTTCAGTCCCATTCTCCTTCTTGATGATGTCTCATATGGTCCTTGGTGTCTTGTCCCAACATTCTGGACATGTTCTAGCCAGACTGCATGACGAATGCTCCCTGAACACTTTTAGGGAAGTAGGCCTGTCACCAGAAACCACAGGAATCAGGGCAGGGACTTGTGGTGGGAGGCGGGGGACATGCTCAGAGCCCTACTTTGGAAGATGGGGGTGTGTATGACCTGCCGTAGAGATGGAATGCGGCACTGAATGCAGACCTCTAGGCACTGCCTGCCCAGAGTCAATGCTTCTGTGCTCGAGCTTAGTCCCCCGCACTGAGCAGCCCCTCCTCACACTTCTGCTGTGTGGATGGGACAGGGGGCCCCATGTCCAAGGGGTGAGGGGGGGACTCTGCCTGCCACCCAGAAACCAGTACCAGCCTCCTTCTGGAGCATTCCTGGGCATGGCAAAGCTCATGTTGTCCCTGGAACATGGAAGACAGAACCCTGACATCCTCGGGGCACAGGCCTGGAGCCTGGGGAGTCTCTGTACCTGGAAATACAACCATTTATAAGACCTGTGGCTCCAGGGAGATACGGGGAGGAGACAGGAGGCAGCAGGCCCTGGCTGCTCAGCACAAGCAAGGCTGTGTGGCCAGGATGCACCTAAGCTCCCTGGGTTTCTTTTTCTTGGTTGGGTTCTGCTCAGGGCAGGCCCTGAGATGAGTATTGGAGTGGAGAGTGCAGCTGGGAGGCGGTCACAGGAAGCTCCAGTAGGGAGCGAGGAGGTGAGGCTGGAAGGGAAGGAGCCAGCACAGGGTAGATTAGCGAACCAGTTCCCAGCATGGGTCATTGGAGCTCAAACCCACTGGAAAAACTCTAGAAGTAGAAGGAGAACATTCACCTCCCAGGTATCCAGAGCAGAGAGGGAGCTGGGGTATTGACACACTCATTCCATCAGTCATCACTGGGGACATTTCTGCAGGACCAGCATTCCCCAGCCCCTCTGGCCTGCCGGGTGGGCATCACACCCAGCTCAAGGGCCTTGGCTCTAGGTCAAAGCAGGCAGGTGCTGGCCCCTGAAGCAGGTCACCAGCTCAAGGCGGTAAGGGTGAGGGGATGAGGGAGCACCAAGAACATCTGCCATCAAAAGGGTAAAAGAGGATCCGCTTCATAGGATCCTTGCGGGGAATAAATGAGATACTATGTCTTAAATTTTATAAGCTACTGAACACAGGGAAAATGCAATAACTGGCTGTTCCTAATTTTGAGAGATCAGGCAGGTGACCTTCCCCTACTTGTGCCAAATGCCTCGCATGGGCTCCTCCAGGCCTGCTCTCCACCTGCTCTCTGCCTCGGGCAGCTGCCTTCTGTGGAGGCAGTAACAGGTGCCCTGGCCTCTGGTTTCCCATGGGGTTTGGCCAATAGGAGCACAGGCACGCTACTGAAAGGCAGGAGGGGAAGGTGGGAACGTTCGTTCTCCAAGGCCCTCCCTTGGGGGTCACTGGGGTTGACTGCATCTTTCTACAAAGGGCTCTTGTCGGGCGATCCACCCCAAACTGGCATTTTTGGGTTCCAGTACCCCTGTCTCTCCACCCTCCAGAGCTGGGCACCCCACCCTCCCTGAAGTTTTCCTGCCACCCTTTGAGGAGAGTCTCATTCATGAAACTCTCCTCTGCTATCTCCTGCTGGGATTGTGATGGACCATTAGCTCACCTCTGTCTGAAGTGACCACTCGTCTTCCTGTTTTGCCACCTAGCACCCCGTGTTTGGGGAATCCTTCTTTTTGTGCTATCATGGGAGAAGGCAAGCACTATAGAAGTGAAAATTTGGGCAGCTGCTCTCTTGGCCTCCCTGACAGCTGAGATGTGGACACACAGTCCACATTCGGTGCAGACACACCCATGCAGGACTTTAGGTTTAGAGCTCCCAGGATGCAGGGGCCATTGCTGGCTCTCCCAGACAGGGTGGCTGGGGAGGTAGACGCTGGATGTGCTGCCCAGACTCACCTAGAGGAAGGACTTACTCCCCCAGGTTCTGAGAGCACATCCAGCAGACACGGTGAAGTTTTATGATTGCTGTGTGCAGAGCCTCTGAGTGTGGTTCTCCAGCCCTCTCTGCAATGATAAGCTACAGTGTTATCTGTTGACAAATTCCTTTTCTCTTTTTATCAGCTGGAGATGGCTTCTGTTGTGTTCAGCTAGTAACTCCTACTGATAGCAAGTGCCTAATAGTTCAATTCTCATGTGCTAATGCAGGGGTGTCCAGTCTTTTGGCTTCCCGGCCCACACTGGGCCACACGTAAAATACACTGACAATAGCAGATAAGTTAAAAAGAAATCCCACAAAAAGTCATAATTTTTTAAGGAAGTTTATGAATTTGTGTTGGGCCGCTTTCAAAGCTGTCTTGCTATGGGTTGAAAAGGCTTGTTAATGGAACTGCAGCAGGATTTTCACAAAAGCCCATGAATAGGTCACAGGGGAAATTGACAGGACTCTTCTAATAACAATGGGATGAAGTCTGCATTTTAGGAATAAGTAAATTGTGCACATAATATCTGGATAGTGTTCATAGCTTCTAATCAGATTCTCAAAGGCTTTGGTTTGGTTTTTGAGTCAGGGTCTGGCTCTGTCACCCAGGCTAGAGTGCAGTGTCACCATCTCGGCTCACTGCAACCCCTGGCGATTTCATAGCTTCTAATCAGATTCTCAAAGGCTTTGGTTTGGTTTTTGAGTCAGGGTCTGGCTCTGTCACACAGGCTAGAGTGCAATGTCACCATCTCGGCTCACTGCAACCCCTGCCGAGGGAACCTCCCACCTCAGGGATCCTCCCACCTCAGCTTCCCAAGTAGCTGGGACAACAGGTGCCTGGCATTGCACCCTGATAATTTTTGTCTTTTTTTTTTTTTTTTAAGAGATTAAGTTTTACCATGTTGCCCAACCTGGTTTCAGAGTTCTGGGTTCAAGTGATCCATCTGCCTCGGCCTCCCGAAGTGCTGGGATTCCAGGCATGAGCCACACACTCGGCCCTCACACATTTTTGTCTCCAGTGTGTTCCTGTGCATTGTGTATGATGGATGGGAGGGGTCTGTCTTCCTGAACTTGATGACCGCAGCATGAAATTCACACTTAGGCAGCATTCGTAGCCTCTGATTTATCAGTTAGGGGTACGCTAGCTGCTGGAATAAATGAGTTCTCACATCTCAGTGGCTCAGCTCAATGGATATGTCTCTTGCTCATGTGGCAGTTCAGCGTGGGTGTCTAGGAAGCCATCCAGGGACCCAAGCTCCATCTACTTTGTGGTACTGTCTCCCTCGTAGGACAATGGAGTCCTCTGCAATCAGAGTAGATGAGGTAAGAGTGTTGTGAAGGCAACACATGCCTCTTGTATTCTTACATCTCTGCACCCTTCCACTTACATTCCATTGATGGGGGCTGGTCATGAGTAGTCCCACCTGACCTCATGGGCCAGGAAGTGTAGTTAGTTCCTGCCTGGGCAGCCACTCCCCTGCCCAAAGCTGCACCAGGCAGAAGTTACGCGGTGTGTTGGTGCACAGTGAGCTGGCTGTGGCATGCTGGGTGGTGATAGCAGAGCAGAAGCCTGAGGAAAGGGACCTCCTCCCACACAACGCCCCCCCCACCTCCCGCCCCTTCACAGGGTACTGTTTGTGGAGGATAGGCTCAGTAAAGATCTGTTGAATAAATAAATGAAGGAATGAGGGAGTGCTTGCAGAAAGCCATGAGCCTGTTAAGCCCAGGGCACATTTCCAGGTTGTTCTGGCTTTTTGGAAAGCACTCAGTGTGGTGCTCCAGTTGAAAGGAAAAAAGAATTGGCTGGACGAATGTGCCATTTTTCTCAGAGACAGTGGAAGGAAGCATTTTGACCATTGTCCAGGATATCCGGAGCCGGGCGGATAGATCCCTGTCCCCAGCCAGGCCTCCTTCCCCCGACGGTGTGTGTTTACTTGGAAGGGATCTGTTCCTGCTGGAGGACAGGTGTCCCACATGCAGCCAACACTTGCGTTGGAGACCACGGCCCTGCACAGGCTCGGCTGCCTGGAAATGGATGGTTTTCTTATTTTTCTGCTGGGAACTGGGAGTTTCCCAGCAAAAGGTAACACGGCCTGTGGAATATTATTTCCTGAGAAGCACTGGATTTCCCCCCATATTAGTCATCGTAGAATGTATATTATTTTAACTCCCGGGGTTAGACTTGACTTTGAGAGTACAGAAGGCAGAGTGGAAAAATGCTGGTGGGGCCAGAAGGTCGACCACTCGGGAAGGGGCCGCTCTCTTTTCCTCTCTTAACTGCGATGTGATGCCCCCTGAAGGCACAGACAAGCTGTGTGCAGGCCCATGACATGGTGACTTCTTGGAAGTGGGGTCCAAGTTGACCCTTGGTGTCTTGTAGACTGGAGGGGGAGCAGAGTAGAGGGGAGGTGGCTGTTAAACAGCACCTGGCTGAGAGTGGCACTCAGGAAGTGTGAGGTGGTCTTATTTAGTGACCATCTGTTCTGTGCCAGCCACAGGCCATTCTCTGGTTTAGGGAAGTGGACAGGCCCTGGGAGTGGGTGTAGACAGGTGACTGATATCAGTGGTAGGGGACACAGAAGTTGTACAAGCTCAGAGAAAGTGATGATACCGTCTTCACAGAAGGGCTGGCTCCCCAAGGATGAGGGAGCTTTCCAGAGGGGACATGGTGCTCGGCATCAGGACCAGCGGGGGCAGGGCCCCAAGGTCAGGATGACGAGTGTGCGCCTGAGCCACGCGGTCCTGTGCAGGCCCCCTTCCTCTTCCACCCGTAGCCCCCACCGCAGTCCTCCATGTCCAGCCAAGTTGTTGGTTCTCTTGGTGGGAGGCCCCAGGCAGCCTTTCATAGCAATTCAGCAGGCTAGGAAAAGGCAGTGACCTTGAGTGCCCCTCCCCTTGTCTGTGGGAGAATGCCGGGAAGATCTGAGGGAAGGCGGAAGTCAGTGGGGGAGGGGCCCAGGGCTATCGGAGGTGACCCCTCAAAGGCTGGATGGGGACCAGCTGTTGGGGCAGCCAAGTGCAGCCTGGCTGGGGTCCCCCTCAGCCCTCTGAGCCCACTTCCCATTGGTGGGATCCTGGAGACTAGATTAAAATAACTAAATAGGCCAGACACAGTGGCTTACACCTGTAATCCCAGCACTTTCCAGGCTGAGGCAAGTGGATCACTTGAGGTCAGGAGTTCAGGACCAGCCTGGCCAACATGTTGAAACCTGGTCTCTACTAAAAGTACAAAAATTAGCTGAGCTTGGTGGCTGGAGCCTGTAATACCAGCTACTTGGGACTCTGAGGCAGGAGAATTGCTTGAACCTGGGAGATGGTGGTTGCACTGAGCCGAGATCACGCCACTGCACTCCAGCCTGGGTTACAGAATGAGACTCCCTCTCAAAAAAATAAAAAAAAAAAACCCCAAACCCAAAAACTGAAAACTAAATAAATATTAAGGGGGAAGAGACAGGTAGATGAACCACAAAAACACAAGAAAAAATAATGATCCGACACCAGCCGTTTCGGTCCCCCGTGTCCTGCCTGTGCCACTGCAGACCCGCTGGGTCTCCAGGCACAGCTTATGTAACAGTCTCCATCCCAGCACCTTCTTTCCCTCCTTGTGTATCCTTACCGCTACCTTCTTGGTCACTTTGTCACATTTTTTTCCCTAGGGCGGCCCTTTAGATACAACTTATTGCTTGTTGAGAACGCATAATAGGCCAGTGTTAAGAGAGTTACATATTATAACCCTGATACATTCCAGGGTTGCATGGGGCTCCCTCTCTGTAGGAAACAGCTTTCCGGGAAGCACACGGAAAGCGTTTGGACGTTTTTTCTCCTCCAAATCTCCTGTTGGAACATGATTCCCAATGTTAGAGGTGGGTCTTGATCGGAGGTGATTGGGTCATAGGGGCGGACTCCTCATGAGTGGTTTAGCACCATTCCCTTGGTGATAAGTGAGTTCTTGCTCTGAGTTCATGCAAGATCTGGGTGTTTAAAAGAATGTGGCACGTCCCCCTCACTCTTTTGCTCCAGCTCTTTCCATGTGGGGTGCTGGCTCCCCATTTGCCTTCCACCACAACTGGAAGTTTCCTGAGGTCTCACCAGAAGCTGAACAGATGTTGGTGCCATGCTTCCTGTGCAGTCTGCAGAACCTTTCAGGGCCAGCAGATTGCTGTGTAAAAGAAAAAGAGAGTAAATATTTTCAGCTTTGAAGGACCTAGGAGCTTTGTGACAGCTACTCAGCCCTGCCATCGTGCCGCTGAAGCAGCTGTAGAGGACACCTATGCAGACAGGGTGGCTCATTCCAGTGGAACTGTTCGCAAACACGAACCATGGGCTGAAGGGACAGCAGTGTGCCAGTCGCTGCTTTCTTTTCATCTTTGTAAGTCCGTCACCCGGATGCCAGTGCTCCCTCAGTGGTAGCCCTTCTCAGTGCTGAGCAGCAGCTTCCAGCACACACGCTGCCTTCTGTGGCTCTGTCGGGTGGATGGTGTCCCCTCAAAGGTCCTATCCTTTCTGGACACGTGATCTCACTTGGAAATAAAGTATTTGCAGATGTATTAGGTCAGTGCAAAAGCAATTGTCGTTTTGCCTTTATTTTCAACGGCAAACACCGCAATTACTTTTGCACCAACATAATAATTGTTAAGAAGACGTGATACTGGAGTATGCTGACCTTTCACCCAGGATGACTGGGATTCCCATGAAAGAGAGAAGACACAGACAGACATGGAGGGCGGCCGAGCGATGACCGAGGCAGAGACTGAAGTGATGTCGTCCTAAGCCACGGAATGCCAAGTATTGCCAGCACCAGAAGCACCTTCATTCATGGAGGGCATGGAACGATCCTCCCCTGGCACCTTCGGAGACAGCACGGCTGTGCTGACTGGTCTTAGACTTCTGGACTCCAGAAATGTGAGACAAGACACCTCTGTTGTTTCAGCCCCCAGCGTGTGGTGCTTTGATACAGCAGCCCCAGGAAACGCACACAGTTACTAAGCCCCATCGCCTTGGGGTCTGGTGGCTCTGGACTGCGGCCCACACCAGCCCAGCCTCCAGTGTGAACACTCAGCAGCTCAGCCCCCAGAGCTGAAGCACTGAAGGCCCTGCAGGTGGCGAAGGGGGCAGGAAGAGGCTGCAGTGGCCACCCTGAGGTCCAACAGCAGCAGCTTCTCCCTGCAACATTTGCAGGCTCACATTTCCTGGATGCTCAGGAGACCTTGCTGTCATGCCAGACGGGAGGCTTTGTCAGAGCTGCGCGGCTGGCCAACATGGGGCATACGCCAAGGCTCCCGCTTCCCTCGGAATCATTTGGGCATGACTGGACTCAGCATGGTGGCCCAAGGGTTGGGCTCTTCAGCCTGTCCTGGTTGAAGGTTTTCACAGGGTTGATCGTTACATGGATAAAGGGGAAAGAAAATAGGAAAAAAAGGAGATACAAGAGAGATACGGGTGCTTCAGGAGAAAGATATAGAGATGGCTGGGGGAGAGAAATGGGAGAAGGAGAGCCACAGAGGGAGAGAGAGAAGAGGGGGAGACAGGGAGGGAGTTGAGAGAGAGTGAGGGCGGGAATAATAAGGGAAGAGGAGACGGGAGCCAGAGAGAGAGAGGCTGGGACAGACAGGCAGACACTCAGACAAATTACAGATCTTGGTAAGGTGATGAGGAGACAGGGAGAAGCAGAAAGGCAGAAACAGAAAGGGTGTGAGATAAAGAAGGGTGGGGACAGGAAATGGAGAGAGAGAAACACACATAAAAAGAGGGAGGTAAGAGGAGAGAGAAAAGCAGACAGAGACCAAGGCAGAGAGAGGGAGAGAGATTGTGAGCGAGAGAGCCAGATGTCAGAGAAGCATGAAGCATGACCCCTGCAGACGGGCTGTGCTTGGCTGTAACCTCCTTTCCACAAAGACCCTTATCGTGCCTTGTATCACACCGGCTGCAGAAAGTGCCTTCAAACCAGACCCTGGAGCAAAGGGGGTTGGGGTGGATTTAAGAACAACCCCTGTGACAGACGGTGAACTTTAATGCCCCAGCTCCCGGAATTGAGATTTCTGTGCATTCCTGGTGGGACGTGTGTGAACTCCCCCATCCGATAGTGAGACATGGTTAATGTTCTCAAGTCCAAGGGCCTCGGGCCTCGATTTTAATTAGGCATGTCACTGGAAAGGGGAGAGGCTTAGCACTTGCCCCATATCCAGCCGCCAGCCTTATCATGATCGCCTGCAGGACTCAGTAAAGAGATGGGCTTAAACGAAACAAGAAAAGGGGTGTGTCAGAATTGCCCACTCCCCTGCCCCAGGTTTTATTGGAAAAAGTATCCCAGCTTGAGGGTCTTCTGTGGGGGAGAATGAGCTTTACAATGAGCAGGATTAAGCACGGCAGAAGCTGCTCTGATTACTCCTCAGACGGGGGACCTGGAGGGAACCAGCGACTGTCAGTGAAGTCCTGGTTTCTTGCAAATGCAGGAGGCAGTTGAAAAATGGAATGATTGGCTCAGCTGGAGAGATGACATCAGGGTCCAGCTTCAGGTCTGGCTGGATCCAGATGTCATGATGTGATCAGCAAGCTGTCTGTCTCCTTCTCCAACCTTTATTTTCCTCTGAAGAAATTTATCCCCCACACAGTTCCTTCCCAAGGTGGCAAACATTATGACTGGCAACAAGTCATCCTACCAGCTCGGTGATCTCCCAAGGTCCTCTAAGTTTCCCAAGCTTGACTGTCTTTGGAGAGCCCTGAGCATACCGTCGCCGTGACCCATGGCTACCTTGGGGCTTCAGGTGAGGCAGTCCCACCAAACTGTGTGGCCTTAAAGTTGGGAAGGTCAGTTCCTCATGGGGAAATTGGCGAGCCAGGCAAAGACTATGAGAATTCACTACAGTCAGTCATGTGTGACAGCCTGCATGGATCAGTTCAGCTGTGCTCAGGGATGATATTGAAACATTTCCAGGCTGGCTGGTGCATAGATATTGCCTTGAGTTTTGTGCACACTTTCCCCCCTTTGCCACCTTGGACACTTTGGCCCCTAAAGTGTGGGTTCCCTAAAGTGTGCCTGATAGAGGAGGGGTCTCTGCGGGGGGCCATGTCTATGCCACAGTAGTGGATGAACATCGGGGACACCACCCTTGACGCACAGCCAGCAGAACCCCAGGGCTGGGAACGAGGCTGTGGAGGAGTCAAACATGGATGTCTTGGGGGTGCAGGGGAGGTGCCTGCAGGCAGGCTGTGCTGGTGCTCGGCATAGAGAAGCCAGAGTGAGCATGGGCTGAGTGATGATGCGGGTAGACCAGCAGGCTTCAGTCACCAAGCACTTTCCAGGTGCCAGGATCCACGCCACGTATTCACACAAGAGGACAGCTTAGTCCTCCTTTGGCCATGGGCTTCATTCCACCTCCATGAGGAAAGTGACACTCATTACTGAGTGGCCCAGGGCACCTAGGGGTAGATGTCAGAGCCACTGATTGTCTCTGAGTCCACCTTGAGACAAAGCGCTGGGGTCTTTCTACCACAGCTGCCTTTTGGTGAGGCTTCCAGGGATGAGAATGTGACCTGGTGGAGTTGTCAGGGTCAGGCTGCTTTTCTCTGTCTCTCCATCACCCATTTTCTCCTCTGCCAGAAGCTTCTCATTATCCCTGCTGAGCAGGGAACCAACCCAAGCAGCTCCCAGCTCCTGTCCTCAGGATGTTCCTCCTGCTGGCTGGGGTGGGGATGTGGGGATGCCCACCACCCCCTGGGTCGGCCCCTTCTCACAATGTGTTGCTGTCTCCCCCTTGGGGGGGAAGCAGCGGGACTTCCTCCCAGAGCCCACCGTTTGGTGCATGTGAAAGCGTGGTGCCCAGTGGAATGAGTTCCTGGTGAAATGTAGAGCCCCAGTGGAGCTGGCACCAGTCTCCTGACCACTTGTCCCTCTTTACATGTAGGAAGCAGTTTACAGCTTCCCTCCTTTGAGCTGTGGACTTTATGTACATTAGCTGATCTCACCCAGCCTCAACGTCCTTTTCTGCAAAAAGGCTTAATAATAGGAATCTTCAAGTAAGTGCTTACAATCTGGGAAGAATCAGGCAACATCGCAGAGCTCTCTGGAATAAGGTGGACTCGAATAGATTGGGCCATTTTGTTTTCCTTAAACATCACTGTGATGTTTAAGGATGGTGAGGATTGTTGAGTTTGGTAGATGTTGTTATGTACATTCTCCAGATTCACCTCTGAATATTCTCAGATGTACTCTAGGAAGCTCTGGGCTGCAGAGAATACAACATCCAAAAATGTAGCTTAAGTAAGAGGATTATTATCTCGATTAAGAAGAAACCTTAGGTAGGTTGTCCCAGGGTTGGTTCAAAAGTTTAGTGATTCATTGACTCATTCATGCAACAAAATGTTGAGTGTCTATGTTGAGATACAGTATAGGCACTAGAGTATAAACACAGTCTGTGAATAAACACAGTGCCTGCCCTGGTGGAACATGCATCTGAGCATGTATCATTCAGTACTCAGGACCTTTTTCATCTTTCCCATCTGCTCATGTACTGTGACATCTCCCTTAGAATGTAAAGCAGCTGTCACATCTGTATGACTCAGCTTCACAAGCAGGAAGAAGGGGATAGATTGTACGACTCCTCACAATCTCTCTTTATCAAGAAAGTATTTACTAGACATTTTCCTTTCGCATTAGAATGCTCATTACTTCTAATTGGCCTGAAGTCTCAATGACCACATCAGAAAAGAACAGGGCGGCCATGAATGGCTTTCACCAATGAAGATTCATGCACCCATTCATTCATTCAACCATCCACATTGCCTCCCCATAATACTTGCAAACATTTGGGGTTCTGTCAGCATGAAAGAAGGGGGATTGGATGATGGACTGACGACCAACAGCATCTGCTGGAGTCTACCAGACTCACCTCTGATGCTATCATTGCTGCTATCAGATTTTGGCATGAGACAGCACAGAGGCAATGCCATCATCACATCTGGGGTCCATGTTTCCGGTCTGTACTATTAAATCTGACACCAGAATATCAACCGTCCAGCTCTGTCATAAGGCATAATTGAAACAGGACACTTGCTGGCCCCGGTTTCTCCTCTACCAAATTTGTAACTTTGGGCAAATTACTTAGTCTCTCTGTGGCTGGGTGTTGTCTTCTGTGAAATATGAATAATGATACATGTAGATCCAAGCATTGACCCCAACTCTACTCGCCGTCTCCTTGCATCTTACTCCCTTTGCCTTGTACCTTCTGAGTTCCTCCATTGAGGTTGCATACACTCCCCCTATGCCTTGATTTGGGGAGATGGCTTGGGACTTAACCTGGCCAATGGCTTGATAGCAGGGATGATATAAGCAGGGGTTTGAAATGAGTTTGCAGTGGAGTTTACCTTCTTGCTCCTTGGCCATTGTCACAGAGGATCATTCCCCAGGTAGTTGGTGCCCCTTCAGCCTTGGCCCCAGAATGGATAAACATGGAGGACATCTGAGCTTAACCAGCAGCAAGGAACCATGCCCAGCTGGACTGCTACCTTAGGCAGAGCCACCTTGCCCGGTCCACCCTGACTTAACTGAGCTCCCCACCCATTCTATAGACATATGAGTGGAAATAAATAATTGCTTTTTTAAGCCACTAAGTTTCAGGGTGGTTTGTTTCACAACAAAAGCTGGCTGGAATATGGCTTTGCTTTCCTGAAGTGCCTTTATGAGGATGAGAGAGGATCATGCACACACACATTGCCTGGCCCACAGTGTGTCCAATAAATCTTAAGCCCTGTGTTAGCATTGAACGCCATGTCAGAGAGGCTCTAAGGCATCTGTTTTTCTTTATTTTAGCAATTAGCGCTCCTGACTTGAAGAAGCTGCCTTTACTGACCTGACTGTGATTACTCACCATTCCTCCATGAGACATTGTAAAGAGAGAGAGGTCACTGGGTTAGGGGTGGCTCATTGACCTGCTCAGCATTGTCCTCAGACTCCTGGCTTGGTGCTGGGGTAGCTGACTGAATCACAGGCTTATCCTGCACCTCTGAGCATCTGATATGTGCATGAAGCTAGGAGGCATTTGATAGGCACTGCAAGAGACATCCTTGAGACAAATCCTCATATTTTAAACATTCCCTGCTCTCTGAAGAGCACCATATCTATAAAAGCAAGGTTAGGTCATATTTTTAATCTCTCAGGCCCCAATGACATAATTGCTGAAATATGCATTTCCCCATGTCAGGGCTCACTGTGTCTTTCTGGTGTCTCATGGTAGTCTTTCTCATTTTCAGAGTTCAACAATCCTTAAATAAATCCACACATTTGCCAGTCCAGCTTTCTTTTGATTAGTGTTTTCATAGTTTATCTCTCCTCATCCTTGAACATTTAACCTATTTGCATGTTTACATTTAAAGTGTATTTCGCCTAAGCAGAATGTAGTTGGGTTTTGCTTTTTTATTCAGTCTGACAATCTCAGCCTTTTAGTTGAGTTTAGACCATTTATATGTAATGTGATTATTGATGTGGTTGGGTTTAAATATACCATCTTGCTATTTGTTTTCTGTTTCTTCCATCTTCATTGGGTTTTTCCTCTTTTCTCCTTTTTGTCTCCTTTTTGATGAATCATGTATAATTCCATTTTATTTCTTTTTGTTGGATTATAAGCTGTAACTCTTATTTTGTCATTTTAATTGTTGCTTTGGGGTTTAGGATATACTTCTTTAACCTATTTCCATCTACCTACAAATGACATTATAATACTTCACATGTGAGTACTTTATAACAGTACATCCCCATTTGTTCTCTCTTTGCCTTTTTGCTATCGTGGTTGCGCATTTTACTTCTTCATATATTACCAGCCCCAAGATACATTGTTATTATTTTGCCTTAAACACTCACTTATCTTTTAGAGAGATTTGAATTACAAGAAAGATGTCTTTTATTTTTATCTGGTGTTCTTCATTCCTTTGTATAGATCCAAACTTCTATCTGTTATAATTTTCTTTTAGCCTGAAGGACTTCTTTTAATATTTCTCATTGTGTGAGTCTGCTGATAATGAATTATTCCAGTTTTTGTATGTGAAGAAGTCTTCATTTCACTTTTGCTTCTGAAAAATATTTTGTCTGAGTATAAAACGCTAGGTTGAAAGTTGTGTTTTCTTTTAATATTTTAAAGTTATTGCTCCACTGTCTTCTAGCTTGCATTGTTTTTATAACAAATTTGATGTCATCTTTACTGTCTGTAATTTTTAAAGGTTTTCATTTGTTCTTGATTTTAAACAATTTGATTATGATGTGTTTTGGTGTGGTTTAGTTCATACTTCCTTTGCTTGGAGCTTGTGGTGATATTGGTATATAGTTTTTATCAGATTTGGAAACATTTCAGCTATTATTTTTCAAATACTTTTCCTATTCCTTCCTCATCTTCCTTGGGGGTCTCCACTTACCTACATATATTGGGTTAACTGATATTATTCTGTGCCTTTTCGATGCTCTACTCATTGTTTTTTCCAGTCTTTGTTCTCTCTGTGTTTCATCTTGGATAGTTTCTGTTGTTATGGCTTCACTTTCTCCAATCTTTTCTTCTACAGTGTCTAGTCTATTATTAATCTCATTCCATCTATTTTTTCATCCTAGACATTGTTGCTTTTTGTCTCTAAAAGTTTGATTGAGGGCTTTTTCTTTTTCTTTCTTTTGAGATGGCATCTTGCTCTGTCACCCAAGCTGGAATGCACTGGCATGATATTGGCTTACTGCAGCCTCAATCTCCTGGGCTCAAGCCTCCTGAGTAGCTGTGACTACAGGCATGCACTGACATGCTCAACTAATTTTTTTTTTAATAGAGATGGGATCTCACTATGTTGCGCAGGCTGGTCTCAAACTCCTGGCCTCAAGCAATGCTCCAGCCTTGGCCCCCCAGAGTGCTGGATTTATAGGTATGAGCCATCATACCCAGCCTTGATTGGGGCCTTTTTAAAAAAAATTGCACATCTCTATGTATCATGTTCAACCTTTCTCTAACTTTTCAAACACAGTTATAATCACTATTAATGTCTTTATCTACTAATTCAATTATCTATATTATGTCTGGTTATTTTTGATTGGTTGATTTCTCATTATAGATGATATTTTCCTGCTTCTTTGCCTACGTAATAATCTTGGACTAGATACCAGATATTGTGAATTTTACCTTGTTGGGTGCTGGACATTTTTGTACTTCTGTAACTATTCTTAAGCTTTAGTTAAGGACACAGTTAAACTACTTGGAAGCAGTTTGATCTATTCAGGACTTTTAAGTTCATTTGTTTCCCAGTTCTCAGACCACCATCTTTCATTGCCTGATATCCAATGTCTTGAAGCCTGTAGTTTCATGTATTTTATTCATTTTAAAAATGTATGTTTTGGGTGGGAGGATCATTGTGACGCCAGTTAATCCATTTTAGCCAGGGGGTAGAAGTCAAAATTAATTTTATATGATCAAAAAATGAACAATTTTGGTAATCATTTGAGCATTTATGATGTACACAAGATGGGTTAAGTTTTTTTTATGAATAAGAAAGTAGGCGATTGACTCATGTTTTGAAACTACTGTGTGTGTAATTCTGAGCTAAGTTATTTTCAGGTCAAAAAATCAATCTATCATAGGTATCTTTCAAGCATTCCCCAAGCTCATTTATTTCAGGATAGCTCCTTTTTCAGCCAACCAAGAGACCAAATCACAGCCGTCTTTCTCCCACCTATTACGGTCTGATTCCACGATAATTTTCTCTAATGTCATGGAACCAGCCAACTACAGCCATCTTTTGGGTGTCCACATGTAGTGTGAAGAATGATTTCTTCCCTGAGGTGTAGATAGGAAGGCTGGCCTCCACTGCGTGACAGAATGCTTCAAGGTGAGGGGGTGATGCCTGATGGTTCCTTTTGGACAACTGTGCAGAGTCCAGAGGGTTTGTGTCTGTCACAAAGTGGGTTCTCTTGTGGCTTGGGAGTGGTCTCAGCAGTGCTGTATATGAAGCATTTGATTTTTTTTTTTTTTTTTTTTTTGAGACAGAGTCTCACTCAGTCACCAGGCGCCAGGCTGGAGTGCAGTGGCGCGACCTTGGCTCACTGCAACCTCCGCTGCCCGGGTTCAAGCATTCTCCTGCCTCAGCCTCCCGAGTAGCTGGGACTACAGGCGCGCGCCACCACGCCCAGCTGATTTTTTTTGTATTTTTAGTAGAGACGGGGTTTCACCATGTTGACCAGGACGGTCTCGATCTCTTGACCTCGTGATCCGCCCGCCTCGGCCTCCCAAAGTGCTGGGATTACAGGCGTGAGCCACCGCGCCCGGCCGCATTTGATTGTTTTTTATACGGAATCTTGCTGTTTCGTTCAGGCTGGAGTGCACTGGTGCGATTGCGGCTTACTGCAACATCCACCTCCCAGGTTCAAGCAATTCTCCTGCCTCAGCCTCCTGAGTAGCTGGGATTACAGGCATCCACCACCATACCCAGCTAATTTTTGCATTTTAGAGAAGTGAGGTTGCACCATGTTGGCCAGGCTGGTTTTGAACTCCTGACCTCAGGTGATCCACCCTCCTCAGCCTCCCAAAGTGCTGGGATTACAGGCGTGAGCCACCGTGCCAAGCCCATATGAAGCATTTATAACACAGCTAGAGTATTTTCCTCTCCAAAGCCTATTTGAATCTCACAGGGGCCATTTTGTTTTCTAAGTTAGCAATTTCCTTTCCTCTCTGCTACTCATGATCTTATTCAATCCCTGCATCTTCCTTATCCAATCAATATTCGTGTGATTGTCACTCTGCAGAGGAGAAAACAGGCTCAAGAATGGAACTCTTCCCAGGCCATGCCCACCAACCACAGCAGAAGCAAGATATGAATCTAGGTATGCCTGACTCCCACACCCATGCTCTCCTCCTCCACCTCTGACCCACCTCCTTTTAAAGTGAGTCACAGCAAGACAGCAGCCAGAGAGCTGGGAGGGTGGGGAGAGCCTCTGCCCCAGCTGTAGGATCATTAAATGCAGCGTTGTAAAAGATCACTTGGCAAAAGATGAGCAATAAATTAAATTACTCAGAGCACACACTCTGCAATGAAAGGCATGGTGTCGGAGCAGAGGAGCAATGGCTTTTCTAGGCTGGGCTCAATTGTATGCCACAGGGAGACTCCATTTCACATGGATGAGGGTCAAGGACTCCCAGAACAATCCTCAGGGGGCTTTTTGGGCCTTGCCTTCTCCACAGCACCCATTCGAGGATGGTGGCCCCCAACCTTGGTTCCAGGGGCCCACTGGGGAGAAGCCCTGGCCATGTTGCCCTCTCCCCCACCGAGGCCTGGTTTAAACACCACTCTACCCAGAAACCGGCAAGTTTATGAATCCCAGAAGTTTCGCTTGCTCAGGTCTGGCGGAGAGCTTGGCTGACGTTACAGGAGACATTTTTCTCTGTCAGGCAACAGAACACAGCACAAAGAACCCAGCTGCAAGGCCTCAGAGCCCAAGTCTCTAATTAAAACAGTGGAAAATTAGATAACTTCACAAATTCATCACTGCCGCCACTGGCTGTCAGAGGAGAGGCTCGGGGCTGCCCCCCACCTTTTGTTTATATGCTAATGGAGTCCCTCGGTTGGCCTTTGCCTGTGTGTGTGTGTGTGTGTGTTTGTGTGTCTCTGTGTGTGCACATGTGAGTGTGTGTCTACATTTGATCTTCCTCCTATTCTGTTCTCTCTGACTTTCCTTCTCTCTGTCCTTCTTCATCTCAGCCAGTAAAATCTTCATAGCTGAGTGGTTAACCAAGGAAGGAAAATTTAGTAAAACATTAAATTTGATCGTCTCTCCAAACTTGAAGAGACACCGTTCAAATGATTTTATGCAAGATCTCCTTTAGCTCTCTCAAGAACCCTGAGAGGTGGTTCTATCAACTTTATTTTACAAAAGAGGAAACCGAGGTTAGAATAGCTTGACTCACTGCTCGAGGTTCCCCAGTCAGAGTCGAGCTGAGACTTGAACCCAGCCCTGCTTGGCTGGGAAGACTTTGCTCTTCACTGTACCATATCTGACTGCAGCATAGACTCTTTGACCTTTAGGATATGCAGCCCCACGGCAGAGGTTACAAGTCCCAGGGATAAACACAGTGGTCGCTCTGAGAGCCACATTTATTGTTTTTTCTCACCCCAAAATATAACGAGTTTCTTCTCATTTTATTATGTTTTCTCATCTGTTTTTCTCACCCAAAATATAATGAGTTAGGTGCTGTAAATATTCCCATTTTACAAAGAGGGAAATTGGGGCTTACAGATGGGGACAGACTCTGTGGGGCAGCTCTTGTTCCTCAGCCCTCACCACTCCCAGCACCCAGATCTCCCAGCTGGAAGTTTTCTCTGGTCCCTGGAGCCTGCCCTGCCCCACAGGCTTGGCAGACCATCATGCCAGGAATTTAACGTCCCTGGGAGCATAAATATCTCAGCTCCCTTGCTTCAGATAAAACAACTCTGAGGGATCCTTTCCATGGTTTCACAGAAGTCCCCAGCAGGACTGAGCTCCAGTTGCCCAAGATGGTAAATGCCTGGGTAAGGCTCTCTTTATTGGCTGTCTTCCCTGTCTCAAATCCCTGCTCCCCTACAGATGTTTCCTGGCATCTCCTCCCAAATAAAGTACTTGTGTTAGGATCCTCGTCTCAGGAAGGACAGTGGCTAAAAGAACATATAAAGCAAGTCTGCCCGATTGCTGAGAAGGGGTTTTTATTCTTATATGTCAGAATTCCCTGGAAACTGTCAATTGGCTTCATGAAAGTAATTCAATGTATCATTTTTTAAATAAAACAATTATGTATATATTAGACTAGTAAAGCCCACATAAATAAAAAGAAAACATTGATACTAGTCAGAAGAGTTAATGTTTTCTGAGCATATCCTGAGTACTGGACACTATTTTTAGTGTTTTAAATACATTGTCTCATTTAATCCCCACAGATATTCTCTGACATGGCTATAATAATCACCCTCTTTTAGTGGTGAGAAAATCGAGGCTCAGAAAGTTTTCAGTCATTTCTCAGGATCACTGTAACAGTGAATGGTAAAGCCAGGGCCCAAAGTCAGTACCATTCAACTCCAGAATCCACAATCTTTGCAACATGGCTTCTAATACCATGTCTCTTCCTGAAAATGTCAGTTCGACTCAATGGAAAGTAAACAAAAAATGTGAACACAAACACGAAGGTATTGTAGAATATGGTACATATGTTCGTATTTCTTAAGAGTGGAAAAAAGATCTCAAAGATACTTTGAGTTTGTTCTTACCCTGTGTGTCAATGCTTCAGGTCTCTGATTGATGATTCAGCAATTCTAGCATCAGGATACTTCATTGAAAGGTTTTCACAGATTAGGAACTGGGTTGCCAGAGATTAAGGAGCTTGTGTAAATGAATGACGAGGATGATGATGACTGCAAAGGCAACAGTGATAATGATGGTGATGATGGTGATGATGATAGTGATTATGGTGGTGATGATGGTGATAACAGTGATGGTGATGATGATGATGGTGATGGTCATGATGACGGGATGGTGATAATGATGGAGATGATAGTGATGATGATGATGGTGATGGTGATGATGGTAATGATGATGGGATGGCGATGATGGAGATGATGGAGATGATGGTGATGATGGTGATGGTAATGATGATGGTGACAGTGATGGGGATGATGGTGATGATGATGGTGATTGTAGTGGGGATGATGGTGATAATAGTGATGGTGATGATGATGACGGGATGGTGATAATGATGGAGATGATAGTGATGATGGTGATGATGACGGGATGGTGATAATGATGGAGATGATAGTGATGATGGTGATGATGACGGGATGGTGATAATGATGGAGATGATAGTGATGATGATGATGATGGTGATGATGACGGAATGGTGATAATGACGGAGATGATAGTGATGATGGTGATGATGATGGGATGGTGATAATGACGGAGATGATAGTGATGATGGTGATGGTGATGATGGTGATGGTGATGATGGTAATGATGAGGGATGGCAATGATGGAAATGATGGAGATGATGGTAATGGAGATGATAGTGATGATGGTGATGGTAATGATGATGGTGACGGTGATGGGGATGATGGTGATGATGATGGTGATTGTAGTGGGGATGATGGTGATAATAGTGATGGTGATGATGATGACGGGATGGTGATAACGATGGAGATGACAGTGATGATGGTGATGATGATGATGGTGATGGTGATGATGGTGATGATCATGGTGATGGTAATGACGTTGGTGACGGGGGATGGGGATGATGGTGATGATGATGGTGATTGTAGTGGGGATGATGGTGATAATTGTGATGGTGATGATGATGATGGGATGGTGATAATGATGGAGATGATAGTGATGATGGTGATGGTGATGATGGTGATGGTGATGGGGATGGGGATGGGGATGATGGTGGTGATGATGATGATGATGAAGAAAACAGTGATGACATAACAACGCCATCTGGCCCTTTTCTTCGTCCTTCCTGGATGCTCTTTCCCTACATCACCTCATGGCTCCTTCATTTGCTTCCTTCAGGTCCATTATTTCAGTGAATTCTACCTCCTCCAGGAGTCCTTCCTTGGCCACTCCGTACAATTGGCAGCCCCCCATCCCTTAGCAGCCCCATCCTACTTTTTACCTCTTCATTGCATGTGTTCCTAGCTTGCATTATATCACACATCAATTTGTATATTTATTGACTGCCTCCCCCACCAAAGTGTAAGCCCCACGGGTAGGGGCTTTGTTTTGTTTAATGACTAAAGCAGTACCTGACATACTGTATAAGAAAGGTTGTCTCAGGAGAACATGAATGAATGGAAGGGTTTATGGAACCCTCTGCAGCAGGCCCTAGTGCCCAGGCTCTTACCCTTGGCTACACATTGGAATCACCCAAGGACCTTTAAAACATAACCACTGTCTTTCCTCTGTCCTCCAGAAATTCTAGTTCTAATTCAGTTGTTCTGAGGTAGGACCTATGCAATGCTTGTTTTTTTTCTTGAGATTGAGTCTCACTCTGTCACCCAGGCTGGAGTGCAGTGGTGCGATCTCAGCTCACTGCAGTTTCCACCTCCCAGGTTCAAGTGATTCTCCTGCCTCAGCCTCCCGAGTAGCTGGGACTATAGGTGAACACCACCACACCCAGATAATTTTTGTATTTTTAGTAGAGACAGGGTTTCACCATATTGGACAGGCTGGTCTCAAACTCCTGACCTTGTGATCCGCCTACCCTGGCCTCCCAAAGTGCTGGGATTACAGGCATGAGCCACCACGCCTGGCTGCAATGGCATTTTTTAAAAAGCATCCCAGGTCATTCTAATGTATAGCCAGGGTTGAAAGCTGATGTCCCAGGCTAAAACACCTTATAGACAAAATCTCATTTAAAAACTCCATACTCAAATATTTTATGGGGTTTATTTTCTTATTCATTTTATTTTACAGATGGGAAGACAGATACAGAGAGATAAGGGACTTGAGCAAGGCCATTAGCCCATCAGTTGTAGATGTAGACCCTGTCTGTGTGGCCCTGGGGTCATACTCTTAGCTATTGCTCCAAGCAGCCACTGAGTCAGAGGGCACCTTCAGAGCACTGGACACATCATATGTGTCCAGGAAATACCTGTTGACTGGATGAGGTATTCAACCCATGGTCCCCAACTTCCAGTCCAGAGCACCTTCCCTTCCCATCTTAATATCCTTCACTTACCCCAGATTAACTGCCTGCCTTTAAAAGAAAATAGTCTGGAAATGCCACAAGATATATAAAGGCAACAATATCATTATGGCTGTTTCTGTGCTTCCTGTTTATTCCATCACTGAACCCCGCTCAGTACAACATCCTAAGAGGCATTTTTACATCTATTGATTTACCACAATCATAAGAGGGGGACTGCCAGTCACTTTCTTAGGTCTTTTGAAGGTGCAAACCTAAGGCACAGAGAGATTAAGAAGCTTTTCCAAGGTCACACAGCTAGTGGGTGGCAGAGCCAACATAATGCATAAACGTTGACTTTCTGGGACTCTGGCCCCCATCTTCTCCACTTCTCTCCAGCACATCCACTTTTGAAGGAAAAATACAGCATTGAAGCCTGAGGCTCCAGGCATGAGCAGCTCTGAGCTATATGACTCACACGCTTCCCCGTCGGTAAGCGGGGGTATGATTTTTATGCATCCCTTGCTGATCTCATGGGGTTATTGTGAGACTAAAGGAGAAGGAATGTGGCAGCGTTTTGTGAATTTACAAGTGCAGTGCATGTCTACAGTCTGTTTTCCGTTACCGTGGACACAGATACACGCAGGTCTCTGAGCCCAGGTAAGCTTCAGCCTCTCTTGGCTCCCTGGGCACCACGGCCCCTGTCTGCTGAAGGAGGCAGTTCTTCTTTTAATTTGCCTGCAACGGTGTTCAGTCTTCGAGCCCCCTCTTGGTTAAGGCCTGTGCACGTAGGAGGCCCTGCCCTATACACTTCCCCCACCTCATGGTTCTCGCTCACCCAGCAGGGATGCAGGAAGACAGATGTGGAAGATGGGGCATGAGCAGGTGACAAGCAGGACAGGGATGGGGTGGGGGCGCGGGGAGGGACAGAATCAGAACCCGAGGCCCTCACTATAACGCACACTCTGGAGCCTACCGCAAGGGATGCTGTGGGGATCTGCGTCCAAAGAGAGCTCCTCAGGCACTTCTGCTGCCAGCATGCTTAAGACCTACTAATTTAATGTTTGTTTATTCAACCAGATACATTTCTTGGCCACTACTCTGCGGTGTGCCTTGAGTTTGAGCTAGTTAAGGGATCAGATTGGGAGCTGCCATGTCTGGGGTCTTACCTGGATCTTTCACAACCCGGGTGGGTGATTTCATCTCTGTCTTCTTCCAAGTAACAACAATAGTAGCTAATGCATATTGACGGCTTAATGTGTGCCTGTTACGAGGTAGTTGCAGTGGTGTGCTTGGGAATGCTTAACACCCGGCTTTCCAACGTTAAGAAACCCCGAGGTGTAGCATTTGCCAGTCTCCGTGGTGTAAATCCCGTCCTTATGTCTGATTTCAAGCTGCCAGTGTGAGGCCGTTGAACATAAAGTTGGGGAGCCCTGTGCAAGCTCGTCATTATTGAGTACTTCCACCCAAGTGATTCAATAAACATGAGTATCCTTAAGGACACAGAGGAAAGTAAAATGTGGGGAAATAATTAGGAAGTGATGACTTTGGAGTGTTTGCTACATTTGTTTTTAATCTAGTTTACTCCACGCTAAGTGTGCATAATGTAATGTTGAATAATGGCAAAATCCCTTCAGCTTTAATAGCTCTCGCTGGAGTTGGTTCCTGCCCTCACTGGGTGGCTGCTGTGGTTATCCCCCACGTCACTGACGATCCTGAGGCACAGAAAGGCTGAGTAAGTCGCTCACAGTCACAGGCAGAGCCAGGATTCAAATGCAGGTGGCCTGGCTTCAGAGCCTACACACCTAGCCCTCGGGGAATAATAATCCCATCAGCCTCCCATGGCGTTTTAAGGATTAGTGCATATGACGCCATTAGGGAAGTGCCCAGCACACAGTATGTGTTCAACTAGTGCTGTCTGTTACTAGCATTGTTCGTGTTAATGCAAACTGGTCCACAGGCACATCGAACACAATTCCTGTCCTTGATGAATGTACTGTACAAAGAGTGGGCCACATACGTTCAAGGCAAAGCAGTCTGTGTCAAGACAGAAGCATTCACAACACATGCACTGCAGGGGCACAAAGAAAGAGTTGATTGACTTTTTATGGGGCAAGGAAATCTTCCTGGTGGAAAGAATGTTTAAACTGGGTTTTGCAGAATGCGTAGGAGTTCACCAGGCAGTTTAATGAGTCAGGAGAATGAGCTAAGTTACCTGTCTAGCTAGAAGAGCCTTTGGTCAAACTGCTGCCCTCGCATTCATGTCATGATCCTTGCCAGGAAGATTCATCCAAACTCCATCTCCAAACGAGGCTCAGCATCTTGCCTTATCCAGAAAGGTGACTCTTCACACCTGCAGGTCCAGCCTTCCCTGAGCTTGGTTGGCTGCATCTCACAAGGAGGCTTCCACGTGGAAGCAGTGAAGCCTGGTGGTTGTAAGTGATGGAATCTTTGGGCTTGAACCTTGACTCCTCCACTTACTCCCTGTAACGGGCACATCAAGTACCCTGAATTCATCTTTGATTCCCTATCCATAAATTAGAGGGCATGATAGTTCCTACCTCTCAAGGCTGTGCAAGAGTCCTGAGGCAGTGCCTGAATGCTGTGGGAATCTGCGTCCAAACAGAGCTCCCCAGGCACTTCTGTGGCCAGCAGATTTGAGATCTACTAATTTAATGTTTGTTTATTCAACCAAATACATTTCTTGGCTGCTACACTGTGGTGTGGCTTGAGTTTGAGCTGGTTAAGGGACCAGATTGGGAGCTGTCATGTCTGGGGTCATACCTGGATCTTTCATAACCTGGTCGAGTAATTTCATCTCTGTCTTCTGCCTAGTAGCAACAATAGTAGCTAATGCACGTTCGAGGCTTACTGTGTGCTTGCTATGAGGTAGTCGCAGTGGTGTGCTCCTGGCTCTGCCTGCGATCAGTAAGAGCCAATTTCGCAGCATGGGGCAGCTCTGGGTGCAGGCACTGGTCCAGGCTGCTCACACCTGAAATGGTTGCTTTACGTGTGAGCCTGTTGAGCTGGGGTGGGGCGTGTGGGGAGCTGCAAAGCCCACCCAAACCCAGCCCTGCAGGCCTGCATGCCAGAATCAATGTGGGCATCAGGAAGCCAGTGGCTGGGTCACAGTAACCTGACACTGTGTCTTGTCCCCACGAGGTAAAAGCATCATGGGGTAATGCTGCTGCCTGGCACCCTCCACATCTCAGCCCTGCCTTTGAACTCTGACAGTAATTTCACATATACATGTAGCTGCCAAGCCAGTGTGTTTGATGTCCTTTCCGGCTTTTGTAATGTTATTTCCTGTCGTGGATGGGGAGATGCGTTATTAATGTAGAAGGGTCGCTTTTGGCATGAAATTCCCGACACGTAGAAAATCAGCATGAACGGGCCTTCCGATTCAGATGTTGTGGGCAGTTTAAGAGGTTGCAGGGGGCAGGGGTTGTTTCTTTTTTCTTTTTTTCTTTCTTCTTGTTATGGGGTCACTTTGGGGATCATCCAGTCTGAAAACACACCTGTGGAGATGGAAACACAGAGAAGGCCATCGTGGTCAAGGGGTACCCGCTTCCTTGTAAACTACTTGTTGGTGGGTTTTACCTGAGGATCAGGTCAAAATTTCTCAGATTATACATACAAAGCCCTTAACCATCTGATATGAATGGTAACATGTACACTGAATATAATAGATAATATAGTATTGGCAGTATAGAGCGGAGTCCTGGAGACATTTACATGAAGGGCCAGATGACAGGTATTTTAGGCTTTTCAGGTCCTACTATCTCTCGCAATTACTCAGCTTTGCTACTTTGCCATTGCAGCAGGGAAGCAGCCAATGGGTGTGATTGTGCTGTAATTAAACTGGATGTGTTGTCGGAGAATTCTTCTGTTTTTGTGGCGGAATCTGGCTGTGGTCACAGGGGGATGGGCCAGATTTGTCCTACACGCTATGGTTTGCCCACCTCTGGCTTGGAGCACTGGCTTAGGCGTTAGATTACATGACACTAAAATCTTGGTCTTGTGATTTACTGGCTGTCAGACCTTTGAGACTATCTGCCAGCCTCAGTTGTGCCACCTGTAGCATGGGGATAAGGATTTTACGTACATCACTGGGTTGCTGAGAGGATTAAATGAGTTGATGCCTGTGAGATGCTGAACATAGTGCCAAGGAGCAGGAGTCCAAGCTCACGGGCGTCGTGGCTGAGATTAGGATGATGGAGATGATGATGGGGGCCGGGTCTCAATGGAGCACTGGCCAGGGGAGTCAGAAGTCTGGGTTCCATGCTCTCCTTAGCTGCTGACTCTGGGGGACCTGGGTGAATCCTTTCCTCCTCTCTGGCTTCGGTTTTCTCACCTTACAGGTGAGGAGGTTGGACTGAGGAATGTCTGTGCTTCCTTCCTGCTCAATAACTCTGAGATTCTGTAGGGCCCTTTAAATGACATGGCATTGTGCAGCAGAAACTCACTAAAACCAGTGCTGTTTTAACACTGCAAAGCCAAGGCCTCCCGCCCCCTGAAAAGCTGGCCTTCATCAGAAAGTCACCATCGGCTGCTCCATGAGGCTGGTCATTCATTTACTCATTGGTGTGTTTGCTCAAAAGGGATCAGGCCTCTACCACATGCAGCACAGATGCTGAACCTAGCAGGGCGAGGATAACCAAAATCTCTGCCCTGGTGTGACTCACTCTCATGAGAAATCTCCTTTATGGGGAGCAAGTCTGATCTGGCTGTGGTCACTGCAGTGGGTGAATGAGTCTGATCCGGCTGTGGTCACCGCAGTGGGGGTGAAATATGTCTCTGAAAAAGATGTGTCTACATGCTAATCTTCTAGACCACACAGATGTGAACTTATTTGGAAAGAGAGTCTTCACAGACAAAATTAAATTAAGGATCTTGAGATGAGATCATCTTGAACTTAGGGTGGGTCGTAAAGCCGATGACAGGTGTCCTTATAAGAGACGGAAGAGAAGACACAGGTCACATGAAAATGGAGACAGAGATGGGAGTGATGCCGCTGCAAGCCAAGGAATGCCTGGGGCCACCAGGAGCTGGAAGAGGCAGGAAGGATTCCACCCTGGAGGCTTCGGAGGGAGCAGGGCTCTGCGGATGACTTGGCTTTGTATTTCTGGCCTCTAGAACTGGGGGGAATAAATTTCTCTCATCTTTTGCTGCTCAGTTTGTGGTCACTGTTTTGGCCGCCCCAGGCCACTCACACAGTAACTACACGTGCGCTGCTGGGAGCTCTTCCCCCGGACCCTCCCTCTGAGTCAGTCTCCCCTCACACAGGATGCTCACGTCCCTGGAGGAAATGCCATCTCTTGATAAGTGGAAATACTTTTTGGGTGAAGAAATTGCAGGCACACACTTGTTAATGAGGTTCAATGCTCTGTTTTAATTCCTGGGTCAAAGGCTGGTGCAGAAAGGAAGTTTCAGATTCGGAGTGATACGTGGACCAAGGAATTCAGCCAAACGTGTGTGAAGCCAGGAAGTGATTTCTGTGTGTCTGTATTATTTAATTTAAAGATATGTTAATATTTTTATTAATAACATCAATGAAAATGTTATTATAGAATATTATTACCATATGTGTTAGTTTTTTTGTTGGGAATCAAAAATAAGTTTTTGTGACGTTATAAAAGCCTTATTTTGCATTAGTAAAATATAATAACATAGATTATAATCAGTTAACTTTTCACATCATATCTTTGTCTTCTACTTGTTACCTTGTTTTTGGTTTGTTTTGGGCTTTATCATTAATGCATTCACTCATTCATTCATTCATTCAATTTTGATCAACAAATTTTTATTATGGGTACCTAGAGACCTCAAGAAACCTGTCATTATTCCAACTTGGAAAAGTGATTTCACCTTCTAAGCTTTGGTTTTCTTGTTTGTATAATGGAGCTGGAACAAGGGGCTCTAGGTGTGTGAAAATGAAACGGGAACCTGCGTCTCCGGGTGCCCGGGTGCTGTGAGGCACCCAGGAGGACCCCGAGCATATTTCCTCTTTGTTTTTCTGTTTTGGACTGAGAGTGGTGCTGCTTACTGAATAACACCTCTGGTGTTTTCTCAAACTGTTTGCTGGGTCGAGGTCTCAGATGCTGGCTGTCCTGTTCAAGGTCAAGGTTAGACCTTGGTGGAAGTAAGTGGTCAGGTGGGATTGAGACCTAGCCGTGCATGACTTCTAAGAGCCCTGCTCCCCGGATTCCCCCTAAGCCAAGCCCCCAGCCAGGGCCCAGGGCCACATTGACATCTCCCACCTTGCTGGCCATGGGCTCACTCGGCTGGCACGGCCACCCTCCTCTGGATGTGAAGTGTCTTTCTGTGAGCTGGGCAGTGTCGAAGACTGTGTTGGTTTTAAGACGCATCACTTACGTTTGATTATTAGACACTCACTGGGCACCTCCTCTGTCCTGTGTGGGGACGAGAGGCTGAGGCACCCATTTCTGCTTCCCTGGCTGCAGGGGACATTGCAGGGCCTTCAGCCCTCCCCTACGAGTGACTCTCCACTGTTCTTCATGAGACAGCGTCATTCCCTCAACTCCCAATTCTGGAGCTCTGTGACCCAGGAAGAGGCCTTGCCTTTTAAAAATCTGATGCTGCTGCTTTTAATCAACGTGTATACGTTTGACAGGTTTCCATTTTCTCTGGTTTCCCTGCATTGTGGCTGTGTACTCAGTAATTAGGAAATCTTATTATTTACTTCCACCCCCCTTTTTTTTCACTGAATATGAGTAAGGATATAGGAAGATGAAATATGAAAACAAAAAGGGCCCCCGATCTCGCTGGACTGTCGTAGCCATCCCCGGCATTTTGGTCAAAGCTATTTGCACGTTTTTCCTGTGCACAGGTGCGAGAGGGAAGGTGTATTTGTACCTGTGTGTATAGTTTTTCTTACTAGGATTGCACCCTGGTTCTGGCACTTCTCGTTTCTTCTCTAGCTGTACAGTCAGCCCTCTGCATCTCTCGCTTCCACGTCTGTGCATTCGACCTACTGTGGATCTAAAACATTTTGGAAAAAAAATAAAAGATAATAATGCAACAATAAAAATAATACAAATAAAAAACAATAGAGTGTAACAACTCTGCATAGCATCTACATTGTAGCGGATATTATAAGCAATCTGGAAATTGAAAGTGCATGGCTATACGCGAATATCACACCATTTGATATCAGGGTCTCAGTATCTGCAGATTTTTGTGTGCAAGGGAGTCCTGGAACCCACCCACAGGCTGAGCGTTGAGGGGTTAGAAGGCAACAATGGGCTGGATTTTTTTTTTACACCTGCAGGTGTCCAGAAAAATCCATTATCTGCATTGTTAGGGAATAGAACATTTTCACGGAGTTTTTAACTAAAGTCACATTTACCCTGCCGGGCACCCATGCACAGACCCCTTTACCACCAGTGTGCTCAAACAAAAGAAACAGAACCCAAGTTCACTTTTGATGAAAGTGGCTCTAACGGGACATACTAGGCCAAATTCAAGCAGAGAAGCCCTTGTCAGGCTGATGTTTAGCCTGACAGGCCAGACCAAAGAGGCCCCGGGGTGAGGGTACAGGGGCTCCCTCTCCTCCCTGCTGCATAAAGGTGCCAGGCTCCTGAGGGTGCTGACACAGTCAAGGGCCTGACTAGCAGTGCAGGAAATCCAGGCGAGGCAGCCAGGCCCTGGGCTCTGCGGGGCTCCTCTCCTGGGAAGCATGTGGGCTCCACGCTGGGAACCCAGGCCAGGGATGGGTCAGAGCAGAGTGCAGCGCTGGGAGCCACACGGGCAGGGGAGGGCTGACTCTGCAGCAGCACCCATCTCAGCATGGACTCAGCTCCCCAACAGAGGCAATCATGTGACCTCAGTGGGCCTCGGTTTCCCCAACTATAAACAGGACCAGAAAACTAAATACCACGTGTTCTCACTTATGAGTGGTGGGAACATATGGACATACAGAGGGGGAACAACACACACTGGGATTATCAGAGGGTGGAGGGTGGGAGGAGGGAGAGATCAGGAAAAATAACCTAACAGGTACTAGGCTTAGTACCTGGGTGACGAAATAATCTATACAACAAACCCCCATGACGTGAGTTTGCCTATATAAAAAACCTGCATATGTACCCCGAACTTAAAAGTTTTTTAAAAGTAGCTTGGCAACAAGGCAGACCCACAGACTGCTGGGAAGATGGAATGAGACAACGTCCATAAAGCAGTGGACATAGAGAGGCGCTCTCAGCAAACGTAAGACCTCCCCGGATGCCAGCAGTCGAGACAGTGCGATAATAGCCACCCATACATGTAGTGAGTTCCCCATCAGGGGAAGCATTCAAGCACCTTTGTGGGTGCTATGGAAAAGATTAATGCGGAGAGGAGAGAGTTAGCCAGATGACCTCAAGGTCCCGCCCCCTCTACGGTCTCTCACACCCTTAGGCACCATTGAGCAATAGCTGTTTGGAGGCCTGAGCCCAGCTATGCACCCAGCTCTGCTGGCCCAGCCTTTCCCACGCTCCCTGCTCGGTCCACAGAGACAGTGACCCTATGGCCTGCGGCTGGGTCTTACCCATCTCACTCTAAAGCCACTTCTAAATAACGCAAACTATGAGCACAGAAACGAGTAAGTTAATTTTATAATATTTTATTTGGGTCACTTAAAAAATTGCTACCCTTGGTTTAAAAAGCTGTGAATACCAGATCAGCCTGCTTTTGTATCCGTGGCAATTTCCTGGATCAGAAGCTCTCAACATTGGCCCCCTTGTGACGACACCCGCTTGGATCTGAAGTTTTAAAACTTTTTTTTTTTTGGCTACCAAATGATAACAACTTCCTCATTCTTTACTCATCACACCACACACTTATGGCGGCCAATCAGAGCATGAGCTAACCAGCATAGCCTTTGCCAAAAGCAGAGAGACTTGACCTTTAAACCAGTCTGATTTGGGTCCGTGTATAATTTCTATTAGGGTTTGTGAAATTATGAAAATAGCTCCTGGGTTACCACCATAACCTATTTAGAAAGATGGAGGAGCAGCCAGACCGCCTTCTCTTCTCCCTCCTTCTTTCCCTCCCTCCTTTTCTCCCTCTGTCCCTCCTTCCCTCTCTTTCTCCCTCCCCCCACTCCTCCCTTCCTTCTTCCTTTCCTTCCTCGCTTCCTTCCATCCTCCGTTCCCCTTCCTCCCTCTTTCTGTCAATCACATCCCTTTAATCATGCATTTAATTGGACATTCATTCCATGAATCATTTTATTCTCCATCCATTTGTTTGACAAGTCTGTGTTGGGTGGATGCTCCCTGCCAGGCCCGTGATAAGGTCCTGCTCATGGGATGCTGCCAGGTCCTGGGGATGTGGTGAGAAGCTGCATGTACAATCAGTGTTTTCAAGAAATGAGATGAGTGATGCCCTGGGTCCATGGTAGGACAGTAATGAGAGCTGAGGGCGCAGGAGTAGAGAGCGTTGCAGGTGGAGTCAGGAGGGTGGTGCTTGAGTTGGCCCTACCAGAGGAAAAGAGGAGCTGGAGTTGCCCGCGTGGGGAAGGGCGTTTCAGCAGGGGAACAGCATGTGCGAAGGCTGCACAGCGGGGTTGGGAGCTGGGTAGCCATTGGAGGAGAGGACATGGGCATATGGATGAACGGTGAGAGGGATGGGCAGGAGTTACATGGCATGTGCCCTCATGAGCCAGGGTGCTGGGCCCAGGGATCTTGGGCAGGGTCTTCTGATCAGGTCCTTGGCTGTGGGTGAGAGAATCACAGAAGGCTGTGGCCAAGTGCTATGGAGCTGTGGAGCTATGGTGGCTTCAGACCAAGCTACAGAAGCATGGCGACTTTGAGTTGAGGAATTAACAAGTCCCCGCTGGCTCCACCTCCATCTCAGAGGGGGAAGTCCCCTTCTTCCCTTAGTGGGAGCTCAGCTCTTGTGTCTGTAAACATCAGGGCCTTCCTGAGTTCCCTCAAGAAGCTGAGGTCTCAGACAGGAAGCACAGGGCTCAGGAGGACATGGTGAGGGGCGGGGGGCAGCTGTGCTGGGGGTGTCCAGTGCTGGGTGTGTCCTCTGTGATGTTCACATACGAGAGGTACCTAGGGGTGAGCACCCCAGGGCCGGGCAGAGGGAGGAGCTGGGTAGGATGTGGTCACAACCAGCCTCAGCTGACCCCACAGAGAGCTCTGGGCCTGGCATGGCCCTCTAGACTGTCCTGCTGAGGGACAAAGGGGGCCGGGCCTTTGTGCCCTGTCCCTGGATCCTGGCAGGCCCTGGGGGGATGTGACTCAGTGTGAGGCGGTGCGTTCATCTGGGAGCTGTGGCTGCAGAGCATCACGCAGCCAACACCCCAGCATCGGGGGGGGGCCTGAATGATGCCAGACGGTGGTCCCCATAGCACCCCAACTCAGGAACCTCCATTGGCCTCAGGGAGGCAGGGGGCTGGACAGCCACTCAGGAGCCCCCCACTGGGTGCCTGTTCCCACTCCACCGGCTGGGGACGCTGGCTCCTCTACTGCTTCGCCGTGGCATGAGGTGCCTGCCCTGCCTCTGTCCCTCCAGATACGACCTGGGGCTCCTGCCTCTGCTACCAACTTTTCAAGGCTCTGTCTCAGATTCTGTGCCTCTGGAAAAAGGATCTGGCTGGTGCTAAGTCAGCACCATGCCTGTGGCCAGAGCCTTCCAACGGGGGACACCTCGCAGGCCAGCCAGTGGCCTGGCTGGTGTCTTTGAAACAAGTGGCTAGTTCTGTTCCAATGAGCCCTGGCTGGAGTGGATGCCTTTGACTTGGGACAAGGTCACAGGTCCTGGGGACTCCTTCAGAGGCAGCTCTTGGTGTGGGATGTGTTCTGACGCTTGGCTAGTCTAGTACAGTCTTCCAGAATGCAGGTTCTAGACTTTTCTGGCTGACTCCAGAAACAGCAAATCCCTTAGAAGCAGCTCACATCTAACTAATACATAGATGCCCTGTGTTATGCCTCCCTGAAACCTCCTAGAACAGGAAAGTCACATTAAGTACATCCAGTTCTAAATGTAAGGCCAGTGTGCAAAGACAGCAATACCCTCCAGGCATGCGAGCAGTGCACAGCCCAGCCCCCTTGGTAGGAAGGCTCATGGGACTAGTTCTGGTCAACGAGGTATGAGCACAGGAATGCATGCTGCTCCCAGGTGGAGGCAGTGGAAAACCCTTGTGTAATGGGCCTCTTGGACTCTTCTCCGGCTTGTGGCTCCCTGGGTGGCCATGGTTTCCAGATGGTGCAGGTGCAACATGGCGACACCACCAAGGGTCTGCGTTCCTGAATGACCACCTGGAGCAGAGTACCCTGCTGCCTGCACTGGACATGCAACGTGAGAAATAAACCTTTACTGTTAAAGCCTCGGGGGGGGTCGGGGTTTAATTTATTCCCAAAGCACACACAATCTACTGTATCCAGACTCTTTGCGAAACTGGTGTCAAAGGGGGATGTCGCTACGACAGAAACTGGAAACAGGCTGTGCTGGCTCAGCAGCGGGCAGCGGTAGACAGGAACACGTGGTGGATGCCACCGTGTTAGGAGGTGGCAAAATGTTTTCTAAGAGTGCAGTCTCTCTGGAGGTGGCCGATGAGCAAGATGGCCTTGCAGCTGTAAGGAAAGAGGTTGGAAACACAACACAAATGATGGGTGCTGTGATGGGTTACCCTTGGCTGCCTATAAAAAAAAAAGGGGAGGAGCTTGGCCAGGTGCAGTGGCTCATGCCTGTAATCTCAGCTCTTTGGGAGGCCAAGGTGGGCGAATCACTTGAGGTCAGGAGTTCGAGACCAGTCTGGCCAAAATGGTGAAACCTGGTCTCTACTAAAAATACAAAAGTTAGCCGGGTGTGGTGGTGCGTGCCGGTAATCTCAGCTATGGGGGAGGCTGAGAAGGCAAGAGAATCACTTGAACCTGGGAGGCGGAGGTTGGAGGTTGCAGAGAGCCGAGATCAAGCCACTGTACTCCAGCCTGTGGGATACAGCAAGACTCTTATCTCAAAAAAAAAAAAAAAGGAAGAGATGAAGGAGGAGCTGACTTATTTGTAGCAAAAATGAAAGGAAATGAAAGGCTTTGCAGTATGGAAAAGCCAGATGCTTCTCTGCCCCAACCACACAAAAGCAAGGTTGAAAAGGACTTGAGAGACAAAGACCTGGAAAACCTTTCAACTAATTTTCACTAAGTCCCCTCAGGGCCAAGTGCAGGCTAATGGTGCAGTGCCCAGTAAACCTTTCAGTTGGATAAAATGATTCATGGCAAAGATTAGTGGTGAGACCTTCCCAACGAAGCTCGACGGCTTCCAGGCTGCCCCTTCTCTGTCCTGAACAAGAAGTGTGAGAGGTGAAAAGGGAAAGAAGTACATCTGAGAACTACGTCTAGAAACACGCTCTGTGCCTCTCTGGGGGTCTGTTTACTGCTTCATGAGATCAATTGTAATCAAATAGATAAGAAGCCTACTAGGTTTTTTTATGAGGCTTGTACTGCCAGCTAAAGACTTGGTCTCCCCCACCTTCTGCAGGCGGACGGCAGCCCTGAAGGCTGTGCAGACCCCCGGAGGGCAGGGCTTGCCTCCAATGTCCACTTCATAGGGAGCTAAGGAGGATGAAGGGTGAGGAAGAACCTCCCTGAACCATGAAGAAGAGCAGGCAAGGGTGCTTCTCTCAGACAGAGCCACACCTGGTCAGGGAGCCCCTCCAGGGTTGACCCCTGGACTCACGAGTTCACAGGCCAGAGACACCTGCCCCTCCTTCCTATTTCTGATGGGACTGTGACCATCAGAAGAGGTGTCCATTCCTCTTCATTAACTTTGCTCCAACCTGTCCACTGGATGTGTATGGAGGGTAAATAACTCATCTTAGTAATTCACACTTCCCACCAAGAGCCTCTGTGTTCGACTCTGTCATAGAGACCACCACACATCCCCCAAAGACCTTAGGCTTTGGGCTGGAATAATTTTCAGATGAGACTTTCAAGTAGTCTAGCTTGGGGAGTGATCACATGATATGCCGGGGAAGGAGGGGGAGGAAAGAGGTATTTGATGACCAGAAGGGCAGACTGCAGCAGAGAGAGCAGCACTCACTGTTGCATTCATCTATCGCTGTGTAACAAATATCCCCAATGCTTAGCTGCTTAAAAGGGTTACTTATTATCACTATATGTCCCTCTTTTGTGAGTTCATAATTTAGGCAAGAGATGGGAAGTTTGGTTCTTCTCTGCCCCGGGCTGTCTGGGGCTCAGTTGGAAAGACTTGAGTGGCCAGGGCTGCACCAGCTGGGGAGTGACCCAGAAGCTCATTCTGTGCCTCTCTACCTGATGACCTGGGACTTCTGTAGGTACAACGGCGTCAGGGAAGTTGGATTTCTTAAAGGAGCTGCAAGTGTCCTTTCTGTCCAAACAGACTGGTCAAGGCAGTCAAAAGCCCACCAAGATTCAAGGGGAGAGGCACCAGCCTGAGAGGGAGGAGTGCCAAATGTCAACGTTTTATAGGCTCCCCCAACATTTCCAACCCCCTGGCAGTCAGCGGGTGCCCCAGCGCTCTCCCTTGGTGACTCTGTGTGACTAACGGTGTCCACGTGGCAGTGGCCACAGCAGCAGCTGAGTAGGCCACTCCATGCATCTTCTCTTTTTAGGACTCTCTTTCATGGCCACAAAGAGGAGAGAAGTTCTAATCCACGCTACCACGTGGGTATGCCTGGAATGTATCATGCTCACTGAAAGAGCTGGACTCAAAAGATCACATGTCACATGCTTGATGTGAAATGTCCAGGATAGGCAAATCCACAAAGATAGAATGTAGAGTTGTGGTAGTGATTGCTAAGCATAGAGGGGGGCTTTTGGGGGATGACAAAAATGTTCTAAACTTGATTATGGTGATGGTTGCACATATCTCTGAATATGCTAAAAACCTATGGGATGGTTTGCTTAAAAATGGTATCAGGGCCGGGTGCAGTGGCTCACACCTATAATCCCAGCACTTTGGGAGGCCAAGGCAGGTGGATCACCTGAGGTCAGGAGTTTGAGACCAGCCTGGTCAACATGGTGAAACCCCATCTCTACTAAAAATACAAAAGTCAGCCGGCCATGCTGGAGGGCGCTTGTAATCCCAGCTACTCAGGAGGCTGAAGCAGGAGAATCACTTGAACCCAGGAGGCAGAGGTTGCAGTGAGCCGAGACCGCACTACTGCACTCCAGCCTGGGCGACAAGAGTGAAACTCGTCTCAAAAAATAAAAAAAAAATAAATTAAAAAAAGGTATCAAAAAACAACTACCCTTTCATTACTCAAATAAATGATTGACTTTAAAAAAAAACAAAACAGCAAGGTATCATCACAGCCTTCTTTCTGTCCTCCCCTTGGGCCATGGGGTAAGACAAAAATCACAAGGGCTTAGGTTTTGGGTTCAAGTCCTGAGGCTGTATGTAGCATGCTGGCTGTGTGACCTTGGGCAAGTTTCTTAACCTCCTAAGTCCCAGCTGCTGCATTTGGGTAAAATAAAATGATAATAGCACCTGCCTGATAGGAATGTTACGAAGTTTAAATAGAGTAGTTCAGGTCAGCTCCCTGAGCAGGGTCTGCCCACTGGAAGCTCTCAATTACGGCGTTTCTTGTGCCTGTTGTTGCTTTTGTATTTTACAGAGGTAAAAATAGAGTCCACGGGGGTGACGGATGCTCCTGGGGACTTGGAGCCCAGTCCTCCCTTCAGGACTCGGGCAGCAACAGCTTCCCCAGAGTCGGATCGGACTCAGCCATGGGCCCAGCGTTTTCCTGGTGCCAAGGTCAACTCCTCTGCAGACCCTGAACTTGTGGTTTGGCGAAATAAATGACATGCTGATTGCTTAATCCTAAAACAACAGGAATTTTCTCTTTCTTAAGGGGCAGTGACAGGAAGCTGGCAACGTTGCAGAACCAGCCACAAGCATCCTGGGCTAGGTTCCGGAGGACGGATTCAGGTGCGGAGTGCGCTGCAGAACTGAGCGAGGGTTCCAGGCTGGCCTGTCCCTGAGCCTCACTGCATCCATGTCTGGAGGCTCCTCTCCATGCCGAGAAGGCAGCTCTGCGCCGTCCGCTTGGCTGGTCCCTCCTCCCGGCTCTCTAGGCCTCCTTGCGTTCTGGTGGCTCTGGATGGGCTGCATCTTCAGAAGGAGATTCTCTTGGTGGGCTGCTCCCCTGGTCTCCAGACCTCAGCAGGCTGGGCCATTTGGACTTGACTTTCAGGCTCCAAAAAAGTTAATGATTCATGAAGGGAAAACAGCAAAGAACCCTGTCCACCAGCCACAGAGTGTACCAGACACAGGAGGCGCAGACAGCATTGTCACTAACCTTTGGTTCTGTCAGTCATTTGGACCTTCCATCATTGGATAATAATGCGTCACACACCCACAAACCCTGGGCCAAACCCTGTGTGTGCCACTGGGGGACAGAGGGCTGAACAGCAAGCATGGTCCTTGTGAAGCTCAGAGTTACACAGAAGATGTGGGCTTGGAAAGTAACCAGGCAGTCCCAGCAGGAACAGCACCTTTGAATAAACGAAAGCCAGGGCTGAGAAGACACGTGACAGCAGACCCCTCGAACACTTCAGCCGCCACGGGAGGGTGGGATGGGGGCCACAAAATGTTCCCCGTCTTAGCCTGCAGAATCTGTGAATGGAACCTCGCTTAAAACTAGGGTCTTGCGGATGTGATTTAACTAAGGGTCTCTATGTGAGATCCTCCTGGATTTAGGGTGGGTCCTAAATCCAATGACTAGTGCCCTTACAAGAGATATCGGAGGGAGACTTAATTAAGCCCCAGAAACCCAGAGAAGAAGGCCCTGCGGAGTGGAGGCAGAGGCCGGGCTGAGGAGTCTGCGATCCAGGAACACCTGCCGCCACCAGTGGCTGAAAGAGAAAAAGAAGGACCCTGCCCTGGAGCCTGCAGGGGGAGCGCGTCCCTGCCTACACCTTGACCTTGGACTCCTGTCATCCAGAAGTGTGAGAAAGTAAATTTTTATTGTGTTAAGCGCCCAGTTTGTGGTCATTTGTCACAGCAGCCCCAGGAGACCCGTACAATGACCTAAAGAAGAAAATCCGTCTCCCACGTGAGCCATAGCGAGCACGTCCGTGCCTTTGTGCAAGCATTGCATTGCTGCTGGTGCTGGTCCTCACCTCCCCTTGGCCTGTGGGGGAGCCACCCACAGACACGGCTTCTGAGGGTGCCTCGGAGGTGAAGTCTGGAAAATGAGCCTCAGATTGAACCCTGTCCCCTGCCCCTCCTGGCACCTTCCCACCTGTGCATCGGTCTGGCTTCCTAGGGCTGCCCAATTCCCTCCGAGAAATGGCTGTAGCATTGCAGGCTGGAAGGACTCAGCAATGACTGATTCCACCGTCTCATTTTTTCAGAAGAGGAAACTGAGGCTCAGCGAGGTTAACTCACGCAGAGTTGTTCAGCTAGAGAGCGGGGAAGCAGAGGTCTAATTGCACATGGAGTTCTTGGGCCACGCAAGGCCTCGGGCCTGTTTTGTGTCCTTAAATCCCTTTGAGGTGGATCTAGGGCCGGGCTTGGCTCCTCTTCAGGCTGAGCGAGCCACCGGGGTTGGCCCCAGTTATCAGCCCTTTCCCAGGGCCGGCTGTCTTCCATGGCCCCTCACAGAGCAGCTGGGGGCCCTCCGGGGCGGGGAGGACGGCGGTGGCTGCACAAAGACCTCTGCGTCTTTGACAACCGAAATGTTCGGTGCTGATTGACAAACGAGCTGGTACCTGAGCGTCTCAAGCGCAGTCATGACACGGAGTGTTCGCTCGAGGGCCGCTGGTCAGGCCAGATAAAACAAAGGGCCCAGACGGACTGCGGGGCGGCCTGCCGGCTAGGGTCCGCACTCGGGACAGGGAATCAGTCACTCCCGAGGGCTCAGCCCAGGCCTGCGGCCGCGTGCTGGGTGGTCCCAGGCAAGCTGCTTGTCAGCTCCTGCTTCTCCCACACCTCTGCTCCTTTCTTTGGTCCTGCAGATGTCAGCGTTCCCACCCGTCAATCAGTCATCAACTCAAGTATTTGTTAAGCCAGACACTGCCCCAGGCTGCTCATAATAATAACAGCAACAATGAGCAAATAGGAAGGAGGTAAAAACTCCCTGCGCTCGACTGCATTCATAACCTCATTTAATTATCACAACAGCTTTGTGACATGGATATTATTGTCATCAGCTTTTGTAGCTGAGAAAGCTGGGAGAGATGAAAGGACTCACCCACTGTCCTGTAGTAAGTGTTGGAGGCTGAGTTTGTTAACTCACATGAGCCCATCGGCCTAGCTCTAGACTATTCTGGCTCTTCGAGGGACACGTGGGTGGAAAGCAGAGTGCTGACTCTCGAGGCGTTATTTCTCTTAAGAAGAGGTATGAAGAAACAGTTTGTCTCTTCCACTGGAAATCATGACAACAGCAAACGACAGCTGGGACCGTGGCAATCATTTTGTGATACTGAGGAAGTGCTGACATACTGAGGATGCTCATTTACGGAAGGAAATGGGCCAAACTGTTTACACGCAGCAGAAAAAAGCAAGGAAGGGTAGGAGGAGAATAAATAAAAATACAAAACAGCAGCAACAAAATACAAGACTCTCTCTTGTTGGCCTTGAAGACAAACTGCCATGAGTTTTACAGCTGCAGGGAAAAGAATTCTGCCAATAATCTTAGGGCACCTGGAGGAGAACCATCCCCCTTGGGCCTCTGATGAGAAGGCACCCCAGCTGACACCCTGACTGCAGCTTGTGATATCTTGAACCAGGCACTGGGAAAGCTGCAGTCAGACCCTTGACCCACAGAAACTGAGAGAATAAATGTGTTGTTTTAAGCCACTAAATTTGTAGTAGATTGTTACAGAGTAATAGAAAAACAGTACAATGCTCATGGCTAGAACATTTAAACAGTGCAGAAAGGAAGACCACGGGAAGTCCAAGACTGGCTCCTCTCATACCCCTCATCTCTCTGCAGGTCCTGATGTCCCCTTTCAGAATGTATCTTACATACATGGCAGCCTCAAAGGTGGGTAGGGGTTTGTTTTCATGTGTATGTAAATTACTTCCCCCTTTTACCAGAATAGAATATATAATACACATGCCTCGAACCTTTTTTTTTTTTTCATTTAACAATGCATTTTACGGTTGTTTTTATTAACACTCTCAGGCCTCCTGGATTCTCTAATGAAAATGGATCTGACTAGACCTTTTCCTCCTCGATTCAGGCCATTCTCCCTGGAGAAATGGACCACAGCAAAACAATCCTCCCATTCCAATTTCCAGTGGGTGAAGGTTTGGCGGACCACGGACAACTCTGACTTTCAGGTCTCTGAAAATGATTAGGTGAGCTGCTGGATGCTTAGACTCTGTAAGATTCACAAGCCTTCAAATTGTTTCCAGACATGAGAGGGATGAGCAGTGGAAGGATCGCGAGCTTCAAGGCTGCCCCAGCAGAGGAGGAGGAAGATGTCACTTCATGGAGGCAAGAGAGGGAGAGAGTGAGTGACCCCACTTTGCTGCTGGGTTATTTTGGCAATTTGAATGTGTTTTACTGGATTTTTTAAATTACAAAAGGACCATGTGATTCTTTAATTAGCCCAGGAATTCAGAAGCAGATAACTTTGAAAAGACAAGCTAGGAATTTGCCTAGATACTGGTGAAAGCACACTGAGGAATATGTTTAGGAATATAATTGCAACATTGCTGGTCATCACCCCTAAACAGAAAGTCTCCCAATGTCCATTCAAAGAGGACCAGTTAAATAGGCACATTGCACCCACGTGGTAGAATACGGGGCCAGTTGTTAGAGACAAAGGTGTTATGGTGTTTAGTGAACGATTACGCAGCATGAATGCATGTCACCTACTCAATGCTGAGTCAAGGAATCTAGAAACAAAAGAACACACCGTATGATTTCATTGACATGTAAAAGCATAAACACAGGCAGAGGGAACGAATACCGTTGGAAGTCAGGATAGTGGTTACTCTGACAGGGCAGGTTTCAGAGAAGAGAGGGCTTCTGGGAGCTGCTGATGTCTGTTTCTCAATTCGGGTGCTGGTTACCTAGGTCACAGCAGCCCCAGGAGACCCATACAATGACCTAAAGAAGAAAATCTGTCTTCTGTGTGAGCCAGCATGAGCACGTCCATGGCAAAAACTGAATGTGAGCCTGTCCAGTTGGCAAAAATTCATCCTGTGGCACATTTATGATACCTGTACTTTAATTAGAAATTTTAAAATATGGCATCTCTCATAATGACAAAATGTGTCCACATTTGTAATTCAAACGTATCCCATTATTAAAAAATGGTACACTTGGAAATCCATCAAGAATGGCTTTTGGATGATTCCAAGTCCCAAAATAAAATAGTTTCATTAAAGAAAGAATTAGCTCCCAAGGGAGCTAATAAAAAAGGATCATAAGATGTACCCTTAAATGGAAACAGCAGGTTGCTGCTGAGCCAGGAGGAGCAGAAAGAAATATCAAGGAAATACAGGTTTCCTAGCAACAGTCCCAGCTCACATCTCATTGGCTAGAATGGTGTCACATGACTACTACTTCTAGCTGCAAGAGAGCCTGGGAAATGTACACTGCTGAGTTCTGTTGATGAGGAGATGACTCAAAGGATCTTGAAGACATAATGAAATGTCTCCACCACACCCATAAAAAACAAGACTCACTGAATGCATGTTTTCAGTGAGTCACCAAGGATGAGGAAAAAAGGTGACTTCTGGTTTGAAGTCTGGAGTCTTGCAGGCCTGCACATGTCTCCCTGACCACCCCATTCATGGGCTCCAGCCACCAGGACCTTCCAGGACTGCCTGACTATTCAGTGTCATTAGGAATTAAAGCAATTAAGGGCAATTGAGACCAGGAGGAAGAGAAATGGCCATTTTTCAAGTACCTCCCGCTTGTAAAGCAGTGTGCTTCTGGAAGCTCTCACAAAGCCACCTGGAAAGTGATTTTATAGAAGAGGCCACTGGAAGTGAGCACCACATGCCAGTGAAGGTAATTTTTGTCGGTGGGTATTTTTATCATGTGAATATTTTCATCGGGTGGGTATTTCATGCTGGGTGCCTCACATCCATGCTCAGTGCCTGCATCCCCCGTAACCATGGTTCCGTGATGGACACAACCCTTGGACAAGCAAGGAAAGGAATCTGAGAGGCTAAGAGCCTGCACAAAGTCAACCAGCAGCAACTGAGAACTCAATTCTTCCTCCAAATGCCAGCTTCCACCCTGCTGCCCCCCCACTGACCATCAGAGGCAATCCAGCAGGTTCCGGGCCAAGTGACCAATGCCCTGGAAGACTCTGGAAGGAGACCGAGGACCCAAAAGGTTAAGGAAGTTGGACAAAGCCACACAGTTGCTGGCAGTGGGGGGCCAGTACTGAAACCCAGGTCCACTTGACTCCACAGATTAAACTTTTCCCCACCATGTTCCTGCACCTTTTCCTGTTCATTCACCCAGCCCTGGCGGAGCCCAGCCGAGCCCTCAGCCCTAAGAGCCATGGAGAGCCAGGTTCTGCATGGAGAATGAGTTCCACATTTCCAGATGCAGTCAGTCCTTAGGCATATTCAGGGTCATCCAAAGGGCTCCCAAAGAGACCCAGAGGTCTGGATTCACAGCAAGGACTCTGTGCCACCTGCTTCTCCCTAGGTCAGATCCTTTGTGCCTCCCATGGTCCAGGATGCAACTAGGGCACATGTGTTGTGCATGTCCACATGTGTGGGGCCTGTGCTGCCCGCCACATCCCTCCTGGCTGGAAGATCCACCAAAGTTAGCAGAGACAGCACCTGCAGACGGACCCATGGCATCCTCCAGCCGCGCTGGGCTGTCGGCTTCTGTCTTGGGCCACCCTTGCTAATGAGGAGCCCAGGAAAGCCCAGCCATTGTGCCTCGTTATCTTCACTCCTTCTCCAGAAGATCAGGTTTCCCCCTGGTGTCTTCCCCTGCCCCCTCACAGGCTATCGTGGAATATACAGGGACTCAAAGCTCTTTGGGATGATTTATGACCTCCTTGCTGGGGGCCCATCTGTCTCCAGGAGACCACAACTCCTGAGGCCAGGTATTGCGGGGGTCACGACCCGGGAAGGCCACCAGAGGTCAGATAAGGATGGTGTTGAGTCTATCAGTGACCCCTCTGCTGGACAGACCTCAGCGTGATGGGGCTCTGCTTGAGGAATTAGTGAGATTTGTCACGGAGTGTGTGAGGGAGGGGGAGGCGGCATTGCTGGCTAGGGTCACAGGGTCACTGAGCCTTGGTGACTGGGTGACTTTAAGGTCATGAGCTTGCCCCGTGTCTCTGCCAGGCTGCTCAGGGATGGATTGGCGCAGGATCTATCTTACCCCACAGAACAATCTTGAGAAACTATGGAGGCAGGGGCAGGTGTTTTGAGTTCAAGTTCTAGCACAATGCCCAGCACACAGTAGGTCCTCAATAAGGAATAGTGGAATGAATGAATGCAGGCATGAATGAATGACCTTGCTGCGTAACCTTGAGGTGGTGCGTGACTTGTCTTGAGCTTCCCAGTCGCCCTCCGCCTTCCTTTGGTCAGAGCACTCGGATCTCCTTTAGGGGAAATCATTTCTCTGGCAGATGAAGCCCTGTTCACTCATGGCCTGCCCTCCCCACGCCATGGGGTCTGTCACAACTCAAGCTTAGGCAGTGGGTCTCTCCCCACCTAGGAAATGGATTGTGAGCAGAGGGAAGAAAGCACGAGCAACAGTGGGAATATGTTCATCATTACAGAGGGGACATAGGGATGTTTCTTATTGTGAGGCAACCCCAGTCCATGCCCATGTCCAGACTTGGCTCTCCAGCCCTCCGGTTCTATACCCAATGCATTCTACCAATTGCCCCTTTTCTTTTCTGCATCTAGAGTTGGTTTCTGTCGTTTGCAACCCTGAACAGTTATTCCTCACCTGCTTATACACATGAATATAATGTGTTCAGTTGGCTGAGCCACTTTACCTCCCTGGGCTTCGGCTTCCACATCTGCGAAATGGGTGTCACGAGTCCTCCTCCAGAGACTTTAAGGATCAAGTGAGGGGATATTTGAGATTACCTCTGGCTTGCACCCTTGGTGTGCAGTGCATGTGGCATGTGAGTGGGCACAAGCTGACTTCTTGGCATGGGTCCTGATGCCCTGGGCAGCCAGTGCAGAAGGGGGTGGGCACAACTTGAGGGGTGCTCAGCGGGGCCCCTCCCCTTCCCTGTGCACCTTGCCTCCAGGGTGCTCAGTCCACAGAGAGACCCAGAAGCCAGAAAGCTTGAGTCTCATGATTCAGAGCCTGGAGTGTGCAGCCCGATTACCTGGGCTCAGATCCTGTCTCTACCACCTGCCAGTGCCGTGACCGTGGACAGTGAATTTGATCTCCCTGAGCCTCAGTATCCCCATCTGTAACGGGAAGAACAGGGATGATAGCATGACCCGCCTCACGGGAGGCCGGGATGGGTTGAAGGAGATGGCATTTGGGAAGCCGGTGCCACTCTCCAGAGTCCTTGGTATTTATAAGCCAGAGTTGAGCAGTAGGGGTCAGGGAAGGGTGAACACTCAGGGCCTAGATGGGACTCCTCAGAGGACAGACAACACTGGAGGCTGTAGACATGCTGCCTCAGGTAGGCTTTCCGGAGCACATGGAGCTCAGGCAGGCGTCGTTGACTGGGAGGTGAGTCAGGAGGCTCAGGCAGGGGAGCAGATAAGGCAGAGGGCAGGCAGGAGCCAGCAGGGCACCCTCCCAAGGGTTACCCTGTGGGCCCCGGTGCTCAGCCCTGCTGGGGGCTCAGAAATGGTGCAGGGTGCCTCTCAGAGCTGCCGTCTGGGTGTGGAGGCGGCCTGGGCCACAACTCCCGGTGCTTCCAGTCCATCCCTTCCACTGAGCAAATGTGTGACAACGGCCAAAGAATCACAAGTGACCCCAAAAGAGTCATCGGCCTGTCTCGTCAGGGCATGGGCAGTGCCTCACTCCTTCACTCGCGGCTCTCACAGACACTGGCATACTGTTCCCAGTGCCACATGCCCGGGCCCTGGCAGAAACACAGATGAGTCTGGAGTGAGCCCCACTATCCACAGACTCACGGGCCAGTGTGGTGACAGACAGGCCATGCGCAATCTGGTTATAGCTGGAGGGACTGAAGCAATGGCTATCCCGGCTCTGGGAGCAAGGGGCTGAGGTCAGGGATGGCCGTGCTAAGGGGAAGAAGGAAGGGTAAGGACACATGGTTCCCAGTCTGGAGGAGTCCCAGGCTTTGTATGGGAAGGGGGATCTGGGCATGCCGCGGTGGACAAGGGTGGCAGTGGAGACACGAGACTGGGCTGGAGAATGCTCCTAGCTGTGTTTTCTGCCCCTACGTGACCCTTGACCTTCATCTGGAGATGTAGGAAAAACCATCCAAAGTCCATGGAGGCCTAAATTCACTGCCTCCTGCCTGCATCCCTACACCCCACCCAGGTCAAGGCTCAAGAAGCACACTCTGGAAACAGCGGCAGAGACGGTGAGCATTGGCCCATCCGGCCCGGAGAGTGCGATGTGGACGCCCGCGGGAAAGAACTCTCTTCTACATTTCGTTTTCTTCTGGCATAAGCAGCACTTTGAAAGGGGATTTTTGTCGCCAGTTTTGCTGTGTGCCGTTTTGTTTTTCTGGGGTGTGGGGGGGGCGGGTGAGGTGCTCAATATCGGGAGTCTCTTTGAAGGCTCACCCGTGACCCTTCTAAAACAGCCCCACGGCCATGCAGGACCTAGTGCGCAATTCTTGGAATTGTCCCCCTTCGCTCCATTATGTTACAGAAAATGCAACGCCGGAGGCATTTTCTTAAGAATCAAGATCTGAAACCAACATTATCTTACTCTCTTATTGTTGGCACAGGAAGAAACCCGGCCCGTGCCAAGGGAAACATGTCAGCCTTCCAGCAAGTCCCCCAAAGGTCGGAAACTTCAAGACGGGTGAATGTTGATTTCTCTTAGCAAAAGCACAGAATGTAGCACCAGGACATGGTGGATATTTTAAGTAACTTTATATATTAAGTAACCCCCCCGAAAAACAAACAAACAACAGCAGAAAAAGGAGATTCCCTAGTTTCAAACCTCCGTGGGTGAAGAGGGTGGGGCGGGGGAAAAACAAACTACAAGAGATTCCTCAAAATGCCGCGTGCGTTCTCTGCTCTCCGGGTCTTGGCTATGCTTTATCTCTGCTCACCACCTGTCAATGTCTTATTTAATCCTTATGATGCTGTGGCCTCTCTGACAACTTCCTTGACCCTCTCCAGTGCACACTGCTGACTCTTCTTTTCGTACTCACGCTGACTGGCTGCCTAGTGTACAGTGTTCATTATTGCTGTTTTAGCCTGGTATTACGAGATTATGAGCACAGGATTCTCCCTCAATAGACCAGGAGTTCCCTGGGGACCAAGAGCTGTACATCTGCCCCTTCCTGTGGGTACCTCGTACATCTTCAGGTTTGTGGCAGGAGATTAATACCTGCTCGTTTCATTCATTCATTTAAAAAATGGGCCAGGCACGGTGGCTCACACCTGTAATCCCAGCACTTTGGGAGGCCAAGGCCGGCAGATCACTTGAGGTTGGGAGTTTGAGACCAGCTTGACCGACATGGTGAAACCCTATCTCCACTAAAAATACAAAATTAGCTGGGCGTAGTGGCACATGCCTGTAATCCTAGCTACTCAGGAGACCGAGGCAGGAGAATTGCTTGAACCCCGGAGGCAGAGGTTGTGGTGAGCCGAGATCGCGCTATCGCACTTCAGCCTGGGCAACAAGAGCAAAACTCCTTCTCGAAAAACAAACAGACAAACAAAGGGGCTCCTCCATTCTCAACTGCGATTCTGCTGGCCGAGAGTCAGTGACCACAGCTCTGCCTGCATGTTGCTGCGTATGTGTGTATGTTGGTGTGTATGTGCGTCTTCTTCCGTAGCATCCATAGCATCCACCAAGTGTAAAAATTGGAGCCGGTGTACAACCTTAAAACATACACACCCCATGGGAACACAACGCTCGAGGCTGATCAGAAAGAACTTAGAAGCAGACAGACTGAGTCCCAGGAATCTGGAATGCATGAGGTCCTGTAATTAAACATTAATTTTTACTCTGAGGCCTGGTGCAGTGGCTCATGCCTGTAATCCCAGCACTTTGGGAGGCCGAGGCAAGTGGATCACTTGAGGTCAGGAGTTCGAGACCAGCCTGACCAACATGCTGAAACCCTGTCTCTACTAAAAATACAAAAATGAGCCAGACTTGGTGGCTCACACCTGTTATCCCTGCTACTTGAGAGGCTAAGCCAGGAGAATTGCTTGAATCCAGGAGGCAGAGGGTGCAGTGAGCTGAGATCATGCCACTGCATTCCAGCCTGGGCGACAGAGTGAGACTCTGTCTCACAAAAAATAAAATAATTTTTTTTTTTTTTTAACTCTAAGCTTCCTGGCAGGCAAGACAAAATGGATCATCTGCATCCTCCTGTTTCTCAATTCTAGGAGGGTGTCAGGGAGTGGAAACATTTTTTACTTCTGTTTGGTTAAAGATACAAAACGTTAGTCATATACTGTGTTTCATTCTGAGGTTATTGAAAGTAATACAGAAAAGGGACTCAGGAAAGACAGAGGCATGGAGGGCTCAGTGTCTGTAGCACTGCGGGCTTTGAACCAGGACTGTGTTATGGTCATAAAGATTAGTAGCTGCTGGGACAGTGAGCTCCCCAAGTCTCAGGGAAGTAAGAGGCAGTTTCTTGCCCAGGTAAGAGCTGTATGCAGGTGGTGATGACTGGTCGCTGTTTTCCTCCAAGAGGTGAGTCAGGGACCCAGGATCCTTCCCTGGGTGGCCTGCCACCTTGTAAGCTCTGTGGATTTTATCATCCAACTGGTGGTTGGGAAGAAGGAGAGCAAAGCAAGCACACCCTCTTCTAAAACCTTTGACTGGGAGGTGACTCCCATAACATTTGCTCATGCCACCATGACAGCTTGTCTCAGAGCCACTTTCAAATGTAAGGGGGCTGAGAATTATGTCTCCTGGCTCTGCAGCTGCCCCCAGTGACAACTCCTTCTTAGGTGTGGTGGTGTGGGGGGCACAGGTATGTATTAGAGTCTCCAAGGAAACACTTTTACAGCCCACATGCCGTGCCAACACCCAGGCAGTCTGGTGCAGGGGGTCTGGCAGGCACCGGCATGTGTGTTTGAAGGAGCTATCCAGGTGATTCTGAAGGCGTCCCTGGATGGGAGGATGGACCTCAGATCATCCCCTCTAGTGTTGGACACTTCTCTAACCACATGTATTTGGTTGAATAGTGTCCCTCCAAATCCATGTCCTTCTCAGAAACTCAGAATGTGACTTTATTTGGAAACAAGGTCTTTGCAGGTGTCGTTAGTTAAGATGAGGTTATGCCGGGGGCCAGGAGGGCCCTAGTCCAAATGACTGGTGTCCTCAGAAGAGAGAGAAGAGGAGAGGGACAGACAGAGACACACAGAGGAGAAAGCCAGGAGACTCACAGCAGGGAGGCTGGTGACAATGGAAGCAGAGACTGAGGTCATAAAGCTTTGAGCCAAGGAAAGCTGGGGACTGCCACCAATAGCCAGAAGCTGGCGAGCCTTCAGAGGGGGCTCTGCCCTGCTGGCACCTTGACTTCGGACTCCTGGCCTCCAGAACTTGGAGAATACATTTCTCTTCCAGCAGCCACAGGAAGTTTATGTACCACCTGACGCCATGCCCGTTCTGAATGGGGGACCCACAAATGAAGAATTTGGGAAAATCAGACGCTCTGCAGCAGTGCAGGGTGGGAGGTTCGGAGGCTTTCCCCCATGACTGCAGGGGCCTGAGAGGGTTGTGCTGGAAATTAGAAACCAGGCGGTGAGTCTGGATTTGGCCTCACATTCTTGGGGCAAGAACCTAAAAGCAGATCTTCCCACTTTTGATTGACTTTTCTTCTACTGTAAGATGAAGGGTTTGGCCTTAAAGGGGGTTCCCAAAAGGGTAGAGCATGAACGAGCAGCAGTGGCAGCTCCTGGGAGCACTGATGAAAATGCAGATTCCCACACTCCACCCAGCCCCTTTGAAGCAGGATCATCAGAGGTGCAGCCTGGAAATCTGCATTTTCACGAAGTTCCTGGTGATTTCAGAGCATGTGTGTGTGTTATGTACTGACCTGGAAGAGGTTCAGCTTTTAGTGATAAATGAATTTCTGTGAAAGTAAACACAGTCTCAGAAACACTCCAAGATGTGCAGCACCCTAACCTGGAAACCGAGCCCTCGGGAGTAGGGCATCAAGTTGTAACTGGGATCCTAGTACAATCAGGTGATTTTGGCACCCCCTTTTACAAAGAGCTTAAGCAAGACCCCATAAGGCAAAGGGTATCACCCAAATGTTTAAGGGAACCTCTGGTTCCCAATGATGGGAAAGCAGTTTAAGTATTTAAGCAGCCGTATGTTTCCTTCCTTTATCTGGGACTGAGCTATGAAAACCTCCATGTGGATATGCTTAAAGAGATACCCTGATTATGAGGGGGAGGAGAGGAAAGAAATCTCTTATTACATTAGAATAACAATTTCAGCTGCTGTGCCAAGCAAATCTGAGAAGGCATTTTTTAAACATAGATTCATTATTCAGGAAAAGAGAGTTAGTAAACAAAACACAAAGCCTGAGCTCAACTGGAATCTAAAAGCCAAGTTGAACTTTCTTTTCCAGCACAGGTTATGATGTTATCTCATTCATTTCTTTCATTTCTGGATCAAGGTGGTTTTACTCAGTCAGAGTATCTACTACATTTTTCCATGCCAGGTGGGAAAAAGTGGCTTTTTCATACCTTTTGAATGTTACAGGTAGAGAAAGAAATCATTAAAAAATCAACATATTGAACTATGTAAAATCCTTTTATTAATCCATCACAAAACTAGAAAGTCAACAACAAATTGGAGGAAATGTTTCCAACATCTGTGAAAGAGGGTCTGACTTTCTCACTGGCCTCTGGAAGGCTAAGAGACCAGTTGCAATGAAGGAATAAGGCAAATCACTGTCCTTAAAATGCAGATGACATTTGTAAATCAGGAAGATAAAGTCAATCACCCTAAGAGGTGAAGGGCAAAAAGTATTGTCAAGCAATTTATAAAAGAAGAAATCCCACTGGGCAACTAACATAGAAACGATTCATCTCCAATAACAAGGAAAGCACACTGAGACACAGATGTTCTTTCTTTTTTGTCTGCCAAATTGGTTAAGTTTTAAAAAATTACAGTATTCAATAGGAAATTTTCGAGAAAAGTACTCTATATATTGCTGGTAAAATTGTAAATTGTTACAATCTTTTTGGAGGGCAATTTGGCAGAGGGTATCAAATGCCTTAAAAAGTGGATGCCTTCAAAAACAATCATATTTGTAGGAATTGGTTCAAAGAAATGAGAGGTTCGGCAAATATTTACAGATAGATAGATAGACAGATTCATTACGACATTAAATATATGTGTGTGTGTGTGTGTGTGTGTGTATGTGTCCTAAAAATGGCGATTACATAAATAACTAGTAACCAGGAATTGGGAAAATAAAGGATGGGCTACATCCCCTAAGAAGTGCTTTAGATGGTGAGAAATTATGTTCTTAAAAAGTATTTAGCTGGACAAGGTGGCTTACGCCTGTAATCTCAGCACTTTGGGAAGCTGAGGTGGGCGGATCACTTGAGGCCAGGAGTTTGAGACCAGCCTGGCCAACATAGTGAGACCCCTGCCTCTAAAAGAAAGGGAAAAAATATTTAAAGTTATAAAAAGTGTTTGCAAAACATAGTTATAGGACAAATAGGTTACAAGGAAGTATGTGTGTTATGATTTAAAAATGAAGTGTTTCATTTGGTGATCTAGAAGAAATATAACCATTTGAAATAAATTCAAGTGTAAATGATAACAGTCTTTGACTTTACAGATACACTGAGGTGATTTGTGGACGGTGGGACGGAGGCCACTCAACCATCTGCCACATCTGATTTTGTTTTAAAGTGCTTGTCTGTGGTTTCTAAATTTCCTACACGGAACATGTGGCATTTTTCAAAAAAACAAAGATAGGAAATCCTTCTCTGTCTAGTCCCTTCTCCTCCACTTTGCCCGATGGTTTGTGAGCTAAGGTGGGCTTTACACATGAACTTGGAATATTTGAGGAAAGATGGCACAAAGAAATAAGAAATAATTTCTGCTTGGTGGCAGAACAAACTGCGAAGGTCCCCTCCTGGGATGCTTCACTCTACAGGCCACGGGCCAAGGGCCCTGGCACCCAGCAGCCTACAGAAAGAGAAGCCTCGTGGGAGGTCCAGACTTTGCCCCCACCCTGCCCTCCCCATTGCAGCTGCCATCACAGCTGTGCCTCTATTTATCTGCTTGATGTGTTAGGTGTTCTGGAAATACATATGAATGAAGGGCTCTGTGGGTTTCAGTGGTTTCAGATGAGTTGCTCTGGAACATGAATCCATCTTTGATCCACCAAGGACTGCCAGCGGGCTCTCTTGGACTTGGTGTTAAAAGGTTAAGCATGTAGAACCCCAAATCAAGACATGGAAGCATTCAAGCTTAAGGCCACATGTATTGAGTGGGTGCTGGCTCTGTCCTTTAGGAATAGCAGCTTTTAAAATTTTCACAATAGCCCTAGGGAATAGGCACGCTGATTATGCCTACTTTACAGATGAAGAAACTGAGGCCCAGGGAACATAAATGGTAGAACCAGGACTGGAACTGAAGGCTGACTTCAGAGTCCCTGCTCTTAATGGGTCTAAGACTCATGCACATCTGTGGAATCCAGGATCTCTGGGGGCCAGAGTGGAGAGGGTGCCACTGGTTCCTCAAGGTGTGGATGATGTCCCCTGGGGGGTGGCTGGGTGGCTGAACTTGGGAGCACTGGGTCATGCCCTGGAATTATGAGTTGAAGCGTTTCCTGGAAAGAGATTGACATCTGTCCAGGTATAGTGGATTGAACGGTGGCCTCTAGTAAGATATGTCCATGTCCTAGACCTAGAACCCATGAGACTGACCTTATTTGGATAAAGGGTCTTTGCAGATGTCATAAAATTATGAATCTCAAGAGGAGATAATTCCAGGTTATCTGGGCAGCCACTAAGCACAATGATCAGAGACGCACACACAGAAGAGCAGGCGGTGGAGACAGAGCTGAGACTGGAGCCACGCGGCACGAGCCAAGGTGCGCCAGCAGCCAACTGATGCTGGAAGAGGAGAAGGAGCCCAGAGGGAGAACAGTTCTGCCTACAGCCTGATTTCCAACTTCTGGTCTCCAGAACGGGGAGAGAATACATTTCTGGTGTTTTGAGCCCCCTCAGTTTGTGGTGGTTACAGCAGCCACAGGAGACTCATACCCAATAAGGAGATCCGATAAGGGCATTCTTGTACCTATTTGTGTTTCTCTGAACAAGATTTTTCCAGCTCTTGGTGTCCGGGGGAGAAAGCCTATGTCAGATGATGCCAGGCGGGACACTTCACTGTGCAGGAATCCACAGGGCTGTGCCTCTCTGAGCCCTGGCAGGGACCTTGAAATAGCTCAGGCACAGCACCCTTTTTTGGTTAATTGACTAGGCTTGCGGTGCCTGCCACTTAAACAGCTACGCCAGGCGGGAGGCTGCAGGGAGCCCGGCTCCTTCCCTCCCTGCCCCTCCTTATCATGATGGATTGCCTCTCGGGAGTGAGATGGAAACTTAAAAATGCACAGCTCCGGGCAATGCCTGGCTGGTTTTCCTCGCAAATCCAGGGTCATAAACTTTTAAAAATAGGCACAAGGCTGCCAGTCTCATTAAAGGAGATTCTGATTTATTGAGATGCACGGGCATCGTTTTCAGATGGTTCTGGAACTTTCTGGAAAGATCCTCCTTATGACAGTCATGAGTTCACCCTCCTTCTCTTCCTTGGATGTTAGTTTTCTTCCCCGCAGAAGCAAAGAGAGAGTGGCAGCCTTGAAGACTTTCTGGATACCCCTCATAGGAGCAAACATCTGGTGTTTTATAAATGCTTCCCTAATGGTTTGAGCTGAAGAAGTAAAAACCACTCTTCTGAATGGCTTAGAGGAGCCAGTTGGATTGATGAGAAAGCAACTCTCTAGTTATGTTTTTACTGAGCATGTCAGGATGAAAACTTCCTGCAAAAGGGGATTTTTCCCCCAAAAAAAGGTGATGGGTGGGGTGGGGGTGGACCTGTGGCACTCATAGAGCCCTGTTGTTAAAAGTGTATTTAGTCAGTTCTGTTTGGATCATGGTGGAAGATAAAATTTGCCATGAACCCAGCTGACCTCTTTACAAGTGAAATCAGATCCACTAATCTGTGTACGAAATGCAGAGGGGCCTTCCTTACTGATCACATTGCTCTTTCTGTTATCCAGGCAACAACCAATGAAGGTAGGTATCACTTATAATCCCACTAAAGAAAAATGCCTGTTAAATGTTGAGTACAGCTCCCTTTTAGGGTTTTTTGTTTCCCTTCTGTATATTGTGTGTACTTAGAATCCGTATTCTACGTGGCTGTTTACAACCCTTCACCCCACTCAATATATTGTGAACTTTTTAACATGCATTTAAGTATTTTATGGCATAATTCTAAGTGGATAGGTTTCCGTCATAGGAAGGTATCTGAATTCACTTAACTAGTCCCCCGTTGTTGCATATTTGCTATAATAATCTGATTAAGCACTAAGTTTTCATTCTAGGGGTTGAGCACGAGGTAGATTCTGTTTCCTATAAAATCTTTTTCTCTGACACTGAGTACACAGGCCACATTGGATGCCAGTTTTTGTCTTCCTGCTGGGATTAGATGTGGTAGACAGGGGAATGTTTCCTCACCAGCGTGGTGAGTTAAAGACTGTCATTTCAGACCCTTCCAGGCAGGGGCTAGAGCATGCTGATGACAGAGAGAGACGTGGAATTCTTCCAACAGCCTGTGGGTCCCTAGGAAGCCGGAACATTCTTTGTCTGATTAGAGGAAGAATGGCATTTCTGAAAGTGGGTTTTGTGGGTGAATCAAAAGCCCAAAAAGGGCCTGTTCTGGAAAATTGGCTCTCAGAACCTTCCCTTGATGTGATGGAGTATATCAAAGAATCACATTTGGGTGCCACTAACAGAACCCTGCAACCTTACCCCACTTTTACCAACTGGTGGCTTGAATACACTTGGTATGTTATTTTCCTCAAGTGCCGAGAAATCCCCAAGGTTGCAGTTAATGGCATTGGTTCCATACAATGTCATCAGAGCTGAGATCTTTCCAGTTTTCTAGACTTTCCTTTATTGTTACCTCATGGCATCAAAATGACTGCTACATCTCCACCATTGCATCCCTGCTCCAGGCAGAAGAGGGGGAATAAGTGAAGGTCAAATGAACAGATTCTGTTTGACCCTAGGGATAATGATGCTTACAGCCCATTGGCTCTAATGGTGTCACATGATTATACATATTTGCAAGGGAGATTGGGAAATGTAGTTTTTTAGATGCCTGTTAAACTAGGTGCAAGAGCCCCCCCCCCACAACCTGACCTGTGGGCCAGCCCCATGCCCCTGCAGCAGCGCTTCCAAAACTCCAGTGCTCTGCATATCACTGTACAAAAGTATCTCTACAGATACTTCTGTTTAAAATCTAAGCAGGCTAACCCTAAAGAGAAATTTCAAATGAATTTTACACGTGACACACCAGTAACGCCTGCCACATGTAAACAGGTAACTTTCAGAAAGAAATGTAACGGGGCCACATGACATGAGAGCTGATGCCGACCCTACTAGAGCTCCAGGTCAGGCTCTTGTTGCAAAAGCGAAATTACCAAGTGTCAGCTGTTGCAGACACATCAGCACACCCCTGCGGCTTGCTCGCATCTGCGCAAGGATGGCATTTAACATTCCTGTGCCAGGAAAGAGGAAGGCACTCCATAAGTTATTGTGATTTAACACCACATCACCTGGGGTTTGTGGCACCTGCACCAGCTGCCCTCTACCCATGTGGCTGCCCCTTTAGGACCCTGGTGAAGGAAAATGGTCTTCCCTTGAGCAAATTATTTGGAGGAAGCAATTGCACTTCCTCCAACACCGGGCTTCCCTGGGAGTTCAGCTCCCAATATGTGAAACCTGAAGAAATGAGTTCTGTTGTTCCAGGCTTCAGGCACGAGAATAACAAGGCTGGGCCCCAATTCTTGTGCTGAATAGTGGGCTGTTGTCAGCATTGCTAGGGGTGCTGGTCATGGACCTCCATGTGGAGGTCTGGGCTGGCGATGCTGTTGCCATGACGACCTTGATCAAGAAGCATCAACAAATCTCACAGGGGAGTCCCCTCTCCCCAAGCTGGGGTGGTGGCAGAGGGTACTGCTCAACCTTGACAAACTGTGTGGCAGCACCCACCACAGCTAAACGGGCAGATATTCTGCACCCCAGCAATTCCACTCCCCAGTGTGTACCCAACACAAATGCCAACATGTGTCCATAGAAAGTCACACACTAGAATGTTCAGAGCAGCACTGCTTGTTCACAGCCCCCGCATTAAAAATAAACCAAACACCCTTCACAGCAGAACAGATAAATCAGGATATGTTCATGCAAGTGGATTCTGTTAGCAGTAGAACAAATGGTCTACACGTGTGTGCGATGCGAATGAGTCTCTTAAACATCGTGTTGCATGAAAGAAGCCAGACACAAGAGACCCCATGCCGTATGAGTTCATTTATTTAAATTACTAACCAGGCAAAGGTGGTTGATGGTGTCAGAGGTCAGGTTGTGCTTTATCTTTGAGGGGGAGGAATGATCAAAAGGGGCTCAAAGGAAGACCCTTTCCTTCCCTGAGTCTCAGATTCTTCATCTGTGAAGTGCAAAAAATGGCCTGTACAGTCAGAGCCATGTGGATCAGGTGGGCCAATGTGCACATCTCCTAGGATACTGGTCACGTTCTGTTTCTTGGTCTGGGCTCTGGCCTCGCAGGTGTGTTCCATTTGTACAGATGCATTGAGCTTATCATATATGCACTTTTCTGCATGTATATCACATGACTTAAAAATTAAAAATAAAAACTAAAAGCCCAGAGGCAGGACTTAAATGATCTCCCTCCCTCTCCCTTGGTCATCCTTGAGACCCTCAGTCATCCCCCGAGACCCCAGTGACTGGTGCCCTGGCTCTGAGCCCTGCACTGTGGAGGGCTTTGCTCTGACTGTTTCTAGAGCTTCGTTACCCCCTGCAAACGCTGTGAGCGGAGGAGAGACGGAGAGAGAGAAAGAGAGAGAAAAAGACCAAGAGAGAAAAGAAAAGAAAAAAGATACAGTGATTACCACTGCAGAGCATGAAACCCCGGTAGAGAAGAAGCTGACACCACAGGTATCCTTTGTAAACAAAGAATCCCTCAATGTATGTGCAGCGCTATCTCCATGTTATGAGCTCCAGAGGTGGGGGGACCCAGAACCAGGGTTGCCACAGAAACCACTCAGAGCTGAACCTCGCTGCCCCTCCAGAGGCCACAAAACTGGTTTTATCGCTCCACACAGTGCTGTGATTAATTTTTAAAAATTAAGTGTCAATATTCAAAAACACAAAAATGGCACGTACAAGTCTAGATAGCCAGTTTCTTTTTGAAACACCAGAAAATCTAGCCACCCTGAACTTTCCTCCCAAAATGCCCCAGTCACCTGAAGCCAAGAAGGGGCTATTGACCTGGAGTGCCCTTCGTCCCTGTATGACGCTGAGACTTCTTCTGTATAATTGAGTCTGAGAACTCAGTGAGTGCACTTTCATACATAACCATCCTCACTGTTCACCCCGATTGAATACATATCCTGCAGGCAAACACATTCGCAGCCAAGTTACTTGCCCATGGGGATTTGAGTGTGAGACTCCTGATCTTCATAACTGAGCCTTGAGAAACATTCCAGAAACACATGTACACACTTACACAGAGTTACTCGGGAGTCCAGGTCATTTCTTCCCGAGAGCACCCCTAGCTACCACCCCCCCATGCTCTGGCATGCAGCAAGCCCTCAACTTTGGCATCCATCCGCCATTCCAGCCACTTCTTCTGACTCTCAGGTGCCGGTGGAGGCCGATGCCTGTCCATGCACAGCGGGATCCAAGCTGGCGCAAGGGAGGGAGGGGGCACCCAGGTGGGACCCTGTGCTTATTTCCTGGAGCTGCCTTAGCAAAGTGCCACCGACTGGGCAGCTTCAACAACAGGAATTCATTGTCTCACGTCCTGGAGACCAGAAGTCCCAGATCCAGGTGTCAGCAGGGCTGGCTCCTCCTGAGGCTTCGGGGGAGGGGACCGTTCCAGGCCCCTTCCCTGGCTCCTGGTGGTTGCTGCTGATTTTTGCATTCCAGGCTTGTGCAAGTGTCACTCCGACCCCTGCCTTCACCTTCACATGGCTTTCTCCCTGTGTGCATGTCTGTGTCCAAATTCTCCTCTCTATAAGGACACAGTCATATCAGATTAGGGACCACTCTACTCTAGAGTGACCTCCTCTTCACCTAACATCACATCTGCAGTGACCTTCCAAATAAGGCCATGTTCTGAGCTGCCGGGGGCTAAGACTCCAACCTGTAAATGTTGGAGGGGCACAATGCAGCCCATGCTAACCCCTGTCCCAGCATCAGGGAAGACAACATTCAGCCTGAGAGATGGGTGGGAACCAGCTCAGCTTCCGTCCATCTCCTAGGCTGTGAAAGACGGACAGTGCTCCAGGCAGAAGCAACAGCATGTGAAAAGGTCCTGAGGACACAGCAAAGAAAGAAGGACCTTCTGGAATGATGTTTGGGGGAGAGGACTGAGCAGTAAGAGGTAGCCGGGACATGTAAGATGAGTGCGCATGTGTGTGTGTCTTGTAAACTCCCAGACACATTCATCTATCCCCAGGGAAAAGCAGCAGAAATAAAGGTCCCTTGGTGTTCCCAGGGACCATCCCTGGGTGGTGTTGGGGCAGCACTTGGGGCTCAGGGGTGGCTGGGAGTGGGAGGAAGGGATCACATCCCTCAACTGCTCCATGGGGCTGTGTCTCCTAGTGCAGAACAATCCAGGCTGAGCAATTATGAAAACTTTTAAAGGCTTATGCGGGCAGCGTCTTCCAGAATGCTTCACTTCAGCCCTCCTCGTAAACAGATTGTAAAGGTGCAATCAGTCCAGAGCCCACTCCGCTGCGATAATCTGATGTAAGCCAGGCACTGATTTATATGCGCCAGTCCAAACAAACATACCTGTAGACCATCAAACTGGAATTTCTTTTATACTTTCTTCTTATGCATTAAGGAACTGCTTTTATTTCTCTTTTGCCAGAGGGAAGTGTTGTATTTGTTTCACAGAAAGAGAGAAGCAGTGTGCAACTCACTAGGTAGAGGGGCACGCGGAGGGCTGCAGGCTGGGTGGGGGCTACCATCTCTCTGCAGACAGGGCCAATTCAAATGGAGAGACTGAGGAAGCCTAGTGTCCTGTGCGTGCTTTATTTATATTTAAAAATGACTTGCATTGTGTTGTTATGTGCCAGGTGCTGTTCTGAGCACTCACAAATATCAGGTCAAAGGCTCTTCCATCCCCATTTTGGAGATGGGTAAACTGAGGCATCAGCGGTGTCCAGTTCTCCTTAAATGGAGACATCGATTTTGGTTTCTCTCTGCCTTCTCCTTCCATACTACTGAGCTCTTAGGATGTGGGTCTAGATGTGCCTTCTTCATCCTGGATGGTAAAAATGACTGACTCAACACACTACTGTATTCTACCTACCTTTCGAGGGTACTGGCAGGAGCTCGATTTCCAGTTCCTACACCTCCTCCTTGTCCTTCCTCTCCACTCACATTCCTGCAATGCTCACGTTGACTACAACATTGACTGACATTACTCACTCCTCCCTAGGGACCCCCATCGCAGCATCAGGGGAAAACAACATTCAGCCTGGGAGACGGGTGGAAACCAGCTCAGCGACTTTTGTCATGAGACTTTGCAGTTCCCCAGCTCCAAAGGGACAGGATGTATTTCCCCTCCTCTTAACTTTGAGCTCATCATGTGACTTGCCTTGGTCAACAGAATGTGGAAGAAGCAACAGGGCCCCCGGTTTGGAGCCCAGGCCTTAAGGGGCCTTGCATGCTGCTCCTGTGTGCCTCTGCTATCGCCATGACAGGAACATGCCCAGGTTAGCCGACTGACCCCAGGGGCAGGATGAGCCAGACCAGCTGAGACCAACCTGGATTAGCATGCTGCTAGGAGATTGTGGTCGTGTCTTGTGCAGCATTTTCTGAGCCATAGATAACTGCTACAATCTTTATTTTAGACAATTTAATTATTACAGAATAGAATGAAGAAGACAAAGTCATCTGTAGTTGCATTACCCGGAGCGCGTCTCTGAGCATTCTGGTGTTTTTTTTTCTGCTGTTTTTCTCTGTGTATGTGTGAATGCAGCTGTGAGTTTACAAAATGAAAACCCACTGCATGCATATTTTATGGATGTGCTCCATCGACCTCATTAGACTGCTCCTCCTCCCCAGCATTTCCATCCTCAGTCATCAACAAGGAATCTCTTGTGGAATTTCTTCAGATGCACCTGCACCCTTGGGTCCTTGGCATGTGCTACCTGGCTGCCTAGAACACTCTCCTCCCTCTTCTTTAGCTGAGTCAACTCCTGCTGGTCTCTTAGGTCTTGCCCGCTTGGGTGTTAACCTTCCCTGACCCCTTCAGTCTGGGCTGGAGCACTCCAGACCTCCGTGTGCCCACAGCTCCCTGTCCTCATGATTTCCTTAATTACGTGCCTTGTGTGTGCCTGGGGACTTGTCCAGATCCTTCTCTAGACTATGAACTCTGTGGGGGGAAGGGACTGTGTCTTGTCCAGCACCCCCTGTGAGGGCAGCCCCTGGCACACAGAATGCATAGGCACACACTATTTGAGAAGTGGAGTTGTGACCTGAAAATGGAACATGATATTGATAGAACATGATAAAGTGAGCTATTTTTCCCATCATTAAAGGCCAGCTTGCTTCTCAATGGAAAATTGCCCTAGGCTTTAAGAGATGCGTGGCATTTCACGTGGCTAGAGGGAGATCTTTCTGCCTGTTTTCTTAAGCCAGGCCTTGAGGAATACTTACATAAAATGATGGAACACTTTCCCAGATAAACAGTTCTAGCATTCTGCCCTACCGTCTCCCACTCCCAACCATCCTGGCTGCCAAATTCTGCAGCCTAGAGCACTTTCATCATAGTGCTTACCCCTGCTCAATAAACTTCAATGGCTCCCCAGTTCCCTTCAGAGTGTGTACCCTGACTGATCACTTGGACCGTGTGTAGGAATGGAGTCACGGTCAAGGTAGAAGCTGGGAGGAGACAAGGTGAACAGGGCTGTGCCTTGGCTCCTTGTAGTTGCTCACTCTAGGATAGGTCTTTCTTGGGACTGAACAGGAAGCAGGCCTGTTGTTTCTCTATCAGCAGGGCTGGGAGACCTCCAGAAAGCTGTGGTGAGTACAGAAATGAGCAGCTGCTCTTCAAGGAGGCTGGCCGCTGCTGACTCTGAACCAGTGGCCCTCCTATGTACAGGGTCCTGACCATGATGCAACCAGAACCCTGGTCCACTCTGGCCTGTGTGCTCTGGCCCCAGTGCTCCTGCCTCTGACTTTGGGAAACCATAAACTACATTGCTTTAGTCTCGTCCTTCTTTTTTTTTAGACAGAGTCTTTCTCTGTTGCCCAGGCTGGAGGGCAATGGCGCACTCTCGGCTCACCGCAAACTCCACCTCCCAGGTTCAAGCGATTCTCCTGCCTAGCCTCCCAAGACCTGGGATTGCAGGCGTGTGGCACCATGCCTTGCTCATTTTTATATTTTTAGTAGAGACGGGGTTTCACCATGTTGGTCAGGCTGGTCTCAGACACCTGACCTTGTGATCCACCTGCCTCGGCCTCCCAAAGTGCTGGGATTAGACGTGAGCCACCTCACCGGCTCTTCTTTATTCTTTACCTGGCAATCCTTTCAACTGTGAGGTCTGCCTTCCTGGTGGGATAGTGCCATCCTGACTCTGTCCTGCTGGAGGGCTTTCCTGGCTATTGCATCTGAAGGACAGTAGTTTGGTGGGGGAGTACGGGGGGCCCAGAGCTCTGGTTAGAATGCTGGCTCTGCGTGTGGCAGGTGCCTGCTCTGTCCTTACCCTTTCCTTGGCCTTCCTGGTGGATGCTGGCTCAGTGATTCTCAAGCTGCCACATGCACACCCGCTAATGGAGAGGTTGCTAAAATACAGATTCTGATTCCGCAGGTCTGGGGTGGGGCCTGGGACTCTGCATTTCTATCAGGAGGCTGATGCTGCTGGTGTCTGGCTATGCATTGAGTGCCAGGCCCTGGCCCATTTCCAGCGACCATGATTTTTGCATGTCTGCACTTGAGGGCTTTTGCCCAAACCACACCAGGCTGCTGTGCCAACACCCAGAGCAGCCGGCCTCATGCCGTGAGGAGCTTGTGATTCTCAGGCCTCATGAGGAGAGGATCAAACAGCTCTCAGGAGGTGGCCTGCGAGCACTGCAGCTCCCTTGCCCCTTGGGCAGATGAGTGTAAGGCATGGGCTTTGCACCATTTCCCCCATTTCCCTGCAGGAAGGAGCACTCATCACCCACTGGGCCAACTGAGTGAAGAACAATGTGTGCTGGGCTGCCTCTACCTCTGCGCTTATGTCCCAGTCCCTTGGGGTGTCCCCTGCACCTCCTGAATGAATGACTTCTGCTTGAATTCCTGCTCCTGGAAGAACCCAAGCTCAGATGCTGCTAGGGATTTGTGTCCCCCAGCCCCCCAGTCTTCGTGAATGTGACCTTGTTTGGAAACAGGGTCCTTGCAGCTGGAATCCAGTTAAGATGAGGTTATACTGCACAGGATGGGCCTTCAGCCACAGACTGGTGTTCTCATAAGAGGCTTGTGGAGGTGAGTCTTAGGGGAGTAGAATGTTTGGGAGCCATTGAAAAGGCTGGGGAGATTCACATGAGCTGACAGAGGAGATGTTCATGCAGGACTTGGCAAGAGGAAAAGGAAGTTGCAGAAAAATATGCGTGATGTGACACAATTTCTATTCAAATAAATTCCATGCGGGTATCTTTCCGTATGAATAAAACAGTAGGCAAGGCAGGACACACAGGCACTGTTGAGCAAGCAGGGTGCAGCCTGGGGTGAGTGATGCCGAGTGCTTCTCCCTTGCTTGACTCAGTCACTCCCTGTGTGAATTCACACACAGCACGACTCTCCTTACAATTTAAAAATCAACAGGGCCAGGCGCGGTGGCTCACTTCCGTAATCCCAGCATTATGGAAGGCCAAGGTTAGTGGATCACTTGAGGTCAGGAGTTTGAGACCAGCCTGGTGGCCAATATGGGGAAACCCCATCTCTACTAAAAATATAAAAATTTAGCCAGGCGTGGTGTTGGGCTCCTATAATTCCAGCTACTTGGGAGGCTGAGACAAGACGATCACTTGATCCCAGGAGGTGGAGGGTGCAGTGAACCAAGATCATGCCCCTGCACTCCAACCTGGGTGACAGGTGACAGAGTAAGACTCTGTCTCAAAGAAAAAAAAAATCAATAGAAAAATACCAGTGATGCCGTAGATTTAGAAAGCTAATGACGTGGTTTCAAATTAATATATAAAGTTAAAGAACACTCAGTAACTTATTAATTTAGTAAAGTAGGTGGTAAAACAGCCTACAGAGTGTGATTCCATTTTCACACCACTTCACGTGTGAGTACATCTATACGGATGTGTCAGCCACCCATCTCTCTCTGTCTTTCAATGATCTATATCTAGCTATCCATCCACCTATCTATCTGTCTGTATCTAGGGAAGAGAAAGAGCTTGGGGTCTGCCTTTGGTTGTTCACATACCAAAATATGAACTGGAGTTTTCTGGGTTCTTCTTTCAGTGCTTTTCTGCGTTTAGATGTGTGCACAGTGAGCATTTGACACTTGTGCATTCTTTACAAGCTCTTGGGCTCCCCCAGCTCCTGGGTGCATGGGTGTCAGGCACCTTGGCAGGACCGAGAGCGGGAACACGGTCATCTTCTTGGTGCGGCTGTGAGGGCAGCCATGGCCACTTGACCCCTGGGGCTTGTTGGGTCCACTGATGGAGGCAGATGCCAGTCCATGGCAAGCAGCTCACCCAGCTTGTGTTGTCTCTGGACACAGGTTCAGGTCCTGGGTCACAAAGTAGCCTCTCAGTTCCCCCTCTTCCTTGCCAAAGGTGGTTGAAGATGGAGAGGAATGGGGTCTTTGGGGAGGGCTTGTGGCATGAGAAGAGGATGAAGCCAAGAAGGCAGGGGGACCTGCCACGTGGCAGGGGGAGGGAAGGGAAGAGTAACAAGGGGCAGGTGGAGAGCGGATAAAGGAGGAGGAAGCTTCCAACAGCCACCCTGGTTTCTGACCCTATCCACCTGTGCTTCATGCACTCAGGCGCTCATCCAGGGATTATCCTGTACCTCGGACTCTGCCAAGAACTGTCCAGCCCCCAGGGCCTTTACACGCGCTGGACGCACCGCCTGGGATGCGCTCTCCCAGCTCACCATGTGGCTGGCTTCTTCTCATTCATTGGTCTCAGCCCAGTAGTCTCCTTCTCATCAGAGAGGCCATCGCTGCCTGCCTTGACTGGCCACCCCTATCCCCCCACAATGACTCTATGACATCATCGTGTTCCTTCTCCCAGGATCCCTCAGAGCGCTCTGAGATCCTCTGGTCTGTGTTTTGTTTCCTCCATCTCTATCTGTTTCCCCCACTAGAAGGCAGGCCCCAGGAGGGCAAGCATCTGGCCTGTTCAGCTCCCAGGCGTAGCCCCAGGGCCGGGCGTGCAGTAGATGCTTAACAAGGCTTCGCTCCCCTGCCACCAGCCCCTCCTCCTCGAGGGCGACAGGACTTGGGGGATGTTGTTGGGGTCTAAACGACAGTGCAAAGGAAAGAGACGCTGAAGTGGGTGAGCTGGCCCCGCACTGCACTTCCTGCTGGAGTTCAAAGTCAGCCCTGCCCCCTGGAACTGCCATGGCCAGTTTAGATTGTTCCAGAATCCCGCTGCAGGCCGTTCAAAAGGCTCCCCAGCTGCTATCAGGAAATAGCTCAGGAAGGTCTCCGTTAAACACCAAGAAGCTGAGATGCAATCAGCTGGCCTGGAATTCAGGAAAGTGCTGGTTCTGAAATTGAGGACAGAAAGAACATGTCTCGGGGTGAGAAGCCGTGAACCTGCCAACCAGCCTGCGTTCTTCCACCTGTCGGGCCAGGCCACATCCGTGCCTCCTGCCCCACCATCACCCCAGGAGGTAGCAGGTGGGGACCCTGCTCCATGGGGAAGGGAACGTTCAGTGACTGCAGCCCCCCTGTTCGCTGGCGTCTACCCGTAATCTCTCAGTTGTGGTCTCAAAGGCCAAACATGAACCAGGATTTTCCATTATGGTTGCAATTTTGGCTTGTAATTTTATCACTCGAATCTAAATCCACTTCAGAAATGCCATAAACTAATTGTCACTGAATAAACTGAAACTTTTGAGGAGTTTATAAAAGTGATTTAGTGAGGGAAAAGAAAGGAAAATAGAAAACAAATGTTGCCCACAGAATTGTTGGCAAAAAGGTAAAAACTCTCTGTTTCTTTTGAAAGCATTCCCTCGTCTGGGAGCAATCCCTGCCCATCGTGGCTTCAGGGCCCAGTCCCTGAGACTGTGTTTGTCTTGGAGCTGGTGGGGGTTGATTTTACATTTGTCCCTGGGAAGCTGATGGAGGCAGCCTCGGCAGTGAGGGCAGGGGTAGGTTCCGTAGAAAATAAATGGCCGCAGATCAGATCCAATCCTTATCCTGCAGAATGAACCTTGTTTCCTTGATTAAAAATAATAATAATAACAAAATGAATGTCAGGGTTAAGTAAATGTGAGTTAATTACTAAGCTGTGACCATGTTCACAGTTTCTGAGGCTAAACACTTCAATGCCCTTTGTCAGTTTACGTTAGGCAATAATTTGAATGACTACTGGTTAGCTGTTTCACTTCATTCATATTAAGAAACAATATACAAAGGGTATAAAGTGATCAGCTCTGTTTATGCTGAGGAGGAAGGTTATAAAATCAGCTAACAGGGAGCAGGGCAGAGGGGGAGAATGCTCAGGGGTTTTGATGGGCTTCTGATGATCGTTTACGAATGAAAATCGTTGGAGAAACTTTTAAATGTAGACAATCTGGTAACGGTGAAATGATGCAAAGCCCTCAATGGCGTTTCCAGCGTGGACCGGGGGGAGAGGAGAGAGTTTCCCTGGGATACGTAACTTGTCAACAAGTAAGAGCCTACAAAACACCCCAGGTCAAAAGGAGCAAGATTCGGGATCAGCTGAACTCCTGTAAAACCCACACGTGCTGAATTACAGCATTCTCAGTGCCTGCTGAGCTGGGAGTGGGGAAGGTTGTGGAATTCTGAGCTTCCTGGTTGGCTGAGGAGAGAGGGCTCAGGGGGAGAAGTCTTCCTCCCACCACTGCCTCAGAGAAAGCCCAAAACTTCTTAGCCTCAAACCCCAAAATTCTCAGGTCATCTGCTAAAATGCAGACAGACTGGTGTCAGACATCGGAAATCAGCCTGGACTTCCAGGAGCAGCATCTCACAACTTTACGGCAACACAAAACCTGCAAATGAAAAATATCTTCTGGAGGATAAGCCTCAACTGAATGAGCAGGGAGGGGTGTGTTCCTTAAGCCAGTGGTTCTCAAAAGGTGGTCTCTGGACTGGAAGCAGCCGTGCCACCTGGGCACAGACCAGAGGGTTCCAGAGCCCTGAGGGTTCCCAGGAGAAGGAACACGATGATGTCATAGAGTCATTGTTGGGGAGGGGGTGGCCAGCCAGGGCAGGCAGCCTCCTCCTGATGAGAAGGAGGCCACTAGGCTGAGACCAATGAATGAAAAGGAACCGGCCATGTGGTGAGCCAGAAGAGGGCATCCCAGGCAGTGCGTCCAATGCGTGCAAAGGTCCTGGGGCTGGACAGTTGCGGGTATTTGAGATCCAGGGTGATCCCTGGATGAGCTCCTGAGTGCATAAAGCATGGGTGGAGAGTGTCAGCTCCCAGCATGGCCGCAGGAGAGAGTTGTTTAATGAATACTGAGTTTCAGCTCTTCAGGATGAAAAGAATCTGTGTGTTAGCTATACATATTCTCAGCCCCACCCTAGCCCTATCACAGACCCTCCAGGTAACCCCATGCAAGCCAAAGTCTGAGATCTGCTGCTCTCAACAACCAGGTATTTCCCCAGAACCCCTCTGCGTGAATCTCAGATGTAGTGTGGGGGAGAGAGGATACAGAGGCTGACCCCTGACAAATCCTTCCTTCTGATCCTCAGTATTCGGTTCCATGAAATGGGCTCCCTAGGTCCAACCTCACAGACCCCAAAGGAAAGAACAGATCAGACTTCCAAGCACACCAGCTGTGCACGGTGGTGGTAGGAGTGACGTGTGCTCTCAACCCCACTGCAGACCACAGGCCTCTCAACCCCACTGCAGACCACAGGCCAGTGCCATCTGCGAGCCTGACCTTCATCCCTCAATCATCAATCCTTTTCCAAGATGGGCCCTTTTCTGTCCTCCTCTTTTCTTTAGGCCTTTCTCTGTCCACCACGACTGGCTTCACCCCGTCCTGGGCTCTGCAGGACTGGTGCATGGCTCTGCGAGGGGGAGAACCCTGGCTGTGCCCCTTCTCTGACTGAGGAAGCTGCTTAGCCTTTCGAAGCCTCAGCTGATCTCTAAAATGGAGTGAAAATCTCTGAACTCATGGGCCACAGTGAGAATTAGAGAAGACGCGGCACCCTGCTATATGTCTGGCATGGTCGCCATCCACCAGTCATGCTCTGAAACCCTCCCCACCTAAACTTGAGAGTCCTCAGCGACAGTCCCAGCCTAGAGCTTTTTATGGCCTCATTGCTGGAGCCCGTGGGTTCCTCTGTTTCTCAGGTGTCGCCGTTTTCCTTTCCCACCCGGTTGTGAGCAGCTACCTGTGAACAGGCGCATCTTCCCTGGAGTATCCTCTGTTCTCATTTCTTGGCATCTCCCATATGTGGTTTCCCATGAGAAATGAGCTTGGGGCCGTGGGCTGTCTCCCTGGGCTGTGTTCTTCCTGCTTGTGTGGAATCAGGCTGAGAGCTGGAGGTCAGTGCTGCAGTGCTCCCCGGGAGAAGTGCTGTCCGGGATGCTCTGGGGTGATGGAAAGTTCTAGATCAGGTCATCTAGGGTTCCTGTCGGCAGCCATTAGCCACATGTGGCTGTGTTCTTGAAGGGTGTCTCAGAGGCCAAAGAACTGCATTTTTTATTTTATGTCATCTGAACTGAAGTGTAGGCAGCCACCTGTGGTTAACGGCTCCTGATGTGGACGGCAGCCCTGGGGAGGGGCTTCCAGGCTGCATTCCCTGAGCCCCAAACGTTCCAGCAGATGCCTTCAGGGTGGCACCTTAGAGGCAGAGAGCGGGAAAGGTTGGTCGGCAGGGTTCTGTGGCCCCACCTTCTACAGAGCATGTGTTCTTATGCACGCACCATGCTGTTTGAAGAAAGCTTAGAAAAGGAGTGATGAGACCCGTGACTCCGGTCAAGCCTTTGTTAAACACATAAGAAAACAGAGAGGGTCATGAAGTGGAAGGACTCACACAGCCAACCCTCCTTCAGTGGGGAAAACGAGCATGTTCCCCCGGCTCGTCTGGGGTGGGTGGTAGGGAGACGATGACAAGCACTTCCTCGTGGATTCCAGTCCCTGACCCCACAGAGCAGGGAGTCCAAGGGCAGTGAGGAGCAGAGTGGGTTTGTACCAGGCCCTGGGATCCCAAGCTCCTTCTCTCTGGCCATGGCTGTGGGGCTCCTCCAGTGAAGGTGGAAGAGGGAAACTGAGGAAAACAAAGTGGCCCTGCTCAAGAAAGGGAGCACGGGCTGCTCTCTCCTCCCCGACCAGCTAGGCCAGTAAGCCTCGTCTGTTCTCAGGTTGCTGATAAAGACATACCCGAGAATGGATGATTTATGTAGGAAAGATGTTTAAGGACTCACAGTTCCACATGGCTGGGGAGGTCTCACACACATGGCAGAAGACAAAGGAGAGGCAAAGACACATCTTACATGGTGGCAGGCAAGAGAGCTTGTGCTGGGGACTTCCCATTTATGAAACCATCCGATCGTGTTAGACTTATTCACTACCATGGGAACAGTATGGGGAAATCGCCCTCATGATTCAATTATCTCCACCTGGCCCTGTCCTTGACACATGGGGATTATTAGAATTCAAGGAGAGATTTGGGTGGGAACATAGTCAAACTGTATCAGAGCCTTTGAGAGGTGCTGAGGCTGCCACCCCAGCTGAATGCATCAGCAGGACAGGAGGGGGGCTGGGAAGGACGGTGACTTTCTTGCTCTGTGATCCAAGCTGACACAGAAATGTTTGTTGGAAGAGGCTGGTTAAGACAAGCCTGGGTCCAAATCCTTTCCCCACCCTTACTTGTTCTGCGACCTTGGAAGTCAGTTCTCTCTCTGAGCTTCCATTTCTCATCTATAAAATGGGGACAAAATGTCAAATGTAAAAATACAAACCAGGAAGTTGGAAGTCACACACTTTCTGATTTCAAAAGTTACTAGAAAACTACAGCAATCAAAACACTGTGGTCCTGACATACAGGCAGACAGAGAAACCAGTGGGGCAGAACACAGAGCCCAGAAAGAAACCCTTTGACTTTTTTGACATTGAAGTTTCTTGAGCCGAGACCGTTATTCACTTATTCACTACCATGAGAACAGTTTGGGGGAATCGGCCTCATGATTCCATTATCTCCACCTGGCCCCGCCCTTGACACATGGGGATTATCACAATTCAAGGTGAGATTTGGGTGGGGACACAGCCACACCATGTCAGAGCCTTTGAGAGGTGTCGAGGCTGCTCGAGGGTCTTGAGCCAAGACCTTTCAATGGGGAAAGGACAGTCTCTTCAACAAATGGTATTTGGAAAACTGAATACCACACGCAGAAGAATGAAGTTGAGCCCTTATCTTATACCAGATACAAAAATTAACTCAAAATGGATCACAGGCATCACCATAAGAACTAAACATAGAAATTAAAACTATAAAACTCTTAGAAGAAAACATAAAGGAAAAGCTTCCTGATGTTGGACTTGGCAGTGGCTTCTTGGCCATGACACCCAATGCAAAGGCAAGAAAAGGAAAAAATAATTAAATCCCTGCAAACATGTGTGCACAGATATCCACAGAGCAAAGCACTATTCCTAACAGCCAAATGCTGAGAGCAACAAAAGTGTTCCCTGACAGGAGAATGGACAAACAAAACATGGTCCATCCACACAGTGGAATATTATTTAGCCTTAAAAAGGAAGGAAATTCTGACACATGCTACAACATGAGTGAACCTTGAAGATACGGTGCTGAGTGAAGCCACTCATAAAGGAGAAATATTGTATAATTCCATGGACATGAGTTGCCTGGTGTCAGCAAATTCAGAGATAGAAAATAGCAGGCGGGTGAGGTGCACAGGGTTATGGGGAGCGGGGTGGTGTTTAACAGAGACTTTCCTGAGCTATTTCCTGATAGCAGCTGGGAGCCTTTTGAACGGCCTGCAGGGGGATTCTGGAACAATCTAAACCTGGCCATGGCAGTTCCAGGGGCAGGGCTGACTTTGAACTCCAGCAGGAAGTGCAGTGCGAGGCCAGCTCACCCACTTCAGCGTCTCTTTCCTTTGCACTGTCGTTTAGACCCAACAACACCCCCAAGTCCTGTCGCCCCTGGGGGAGGAGAGGCTGGTGGTGGGGAGCGAAGGATTGTTGAGCATCTACTGCACGCCCAGCCCTGGGGCTATGGCTGGGAGCTGGACAGGCTGGGCTCTTGCCCTCCTGGGGCCTGCCTTCTAGTGGGGGAGAGAGATAGAGATGGAGGAAACAAAACACAGACCAGAGGATCTCAGAGCACTCTGAGGGCTCCCAGGAGAAGGAACACAGTGATGTCATAGAGTCCTTGTGGGGGAGGGACAGCCAGCCAGGGCAGGCAGGGACGGCCTCTCTGATGAGAAGGAGGCCACTGGGTTGAGACCAATGAATGACAAAGAGCCAGCCACGTGGTGATCTGGGAGAGGTCATCCGCTTGCAAAGGTCCTGGGACTGGACAGTTCTTGGTGGAGTCTGAGGTACAGAATGATCCCTGGATGAGCGCCTGAGTGCATGAAGCATGGGTGGAGAGAGTCAGAAACCAGTGTGGCTGCAGGAGGGAGTCGTTTAATGATCACTGAGTGTCAGTTCTGCAGGATGGAAACAGTTATGAAGTTGGATGGTGGCGATGGTGGTGCAATAATGCCAGTGTACCCAATGCCACTGAACTGCTTACTCTTCAAAAGTTAAAATGGCAAGTTTGACATTATGTATACTTTGCCATAACAAAAGGAAAAGGAAAAAATATAATTACCTTATGAAGTTGAGATGAAATGATGCAGCCAATAATTTAGTTTGGTTCACAAAGAGTAGGTACTCACGTATTTAAATATTACCATCATTATGATGGTACCCCATCAGTGCTGGGGGATGACGTATGAGGGAGGTGGAAGATGAGGAGGAAGAGGAGAGAGGAAGAGAATCAGCTTCTATTATCCATAGCAGGATGCCTCTGGAGTCGTTTGAGGTAGAGAGGTACTCCGTGTGATCCCGTTTATATTATAACATTGATTAACCAGGTCTTTACAATTACAGAGTACAGGATAAACCTAACTCAGCCCCATCCTAGTAATCCCGACTCCTTGAGTATTTGTGAGGCATCTGGTACATTCTCTACAGTCCCAAAGTTGGGACCAACCGAATCATGTGTTGTGCATTAAATCCAGGGTCCGGGACACCTCCCAGGTCACATCCGCCATTTCACAAGAGCCAGGTCATCTTCTCGGGGCTGTGAGCATCCCTGCACACACTATCCTCCCCACACACCTGCCACAGGGAATGAGGCAGGAACCACCTACGGACGCCCAGAGATGCCAAGAAGAGGCAGCATGGTCCTCGAGCCTCGAGGCTGTTATCATCTGGGACACCCTCCCCCAAAAGTAAGACCACCTACCATCTGGGCTTCTGTCTCACACAGGGCATAGCCTCACTCAGTGGCCAACTGTTTTTAATAAGGGTCCACCAATTCTGCTGGTAATGCACAGACACGGGGAAGGGGGAGAGAGGAGACAGGACTTTGTCCATGAGCTGTTCATCCCTTTAACAGCAGTGCCGGTGTCATGGTTGATAGTCAAAATTCCTACAGACGCCTTCTCTTAGAAACTCACTTCCCCCTGGAACCAGACGCAGGCTTCTCCAGGAAACAGCTCACTACCTGATACCTGACACAATCCCCAGCCCCCTCTGTCTTCTTTTCTCTTTTGCTTGGGAGAGTGTTTTGCGCCACTGCCAAGAGAGAGAACTTAGGCTGTGCACCGGGTCCAACATCTATGTTTACTAAGGAACCCAGAGTCCCTCTCTTGAAAAATAGAACAGGATTTTTTTTTTCTTTCCTGTGAAAGCCATTGCTGTAGCTAGGGCCATCAGAAGTGTATGGGCTTTATCTAAAGCCCCCAGAGGACCTGCGTAGCCCACTTTGCTTCTCCATGGCTTAAGCGGACTCCTCAGGCACCTCGGGCTTTTCCTCTGGCCTGAAAGAAACCCCTGCTGTCCATGTGGATCTGGACTGTCATCCAATCCCCCGTCTGCTGAGACCCCTAATAGGATATCTGGCAGTGAGAGACAGCATGTGATCTTATCAGCTTCTTCTCTGGCAAGCCTGGATCCACCAAAATAACTTTTATCTGGAAATAAAATAATGCAATTAATGTCCTGACTGTCTGATACCCTCTGGAGCGATCTCAGCTCTGATGATTTAATGGGGGGCCCCCCTAACTGCTAATTGCTCAGAGCAATAAATATTAAGTCAAAGGCATTTGGTTTGCAAACGAAGCCAGTGAGTGCACAAGGAGATCTTGTGCAATGAAACGAATACACAGCACGGGGTTTTTTTTCGTTTTCTCTTTCTCTATTTGGATCTAAAATGGCTCTGTTCCCCACACCCCACCCCTTTCCGGGGCAGGAAAAGTGCATGCCCCTCGCAAGCGTTGTGACTGCATTTACGTCACCTAGGAATTTTCTTTTTCTGGCTTACTCTCTGGCATCACCCGGCCGAGAGGCTCCAGGAAAATCGTAAACCCTGTTGAATGGCACCGCAGTAACGGCCGGTCCCACGGAACAGGCTTGTGCTTTTTGTCTTGTAATGTCACAGTGAACTTGGCTGGGAACCTGAAGCCGCCAGCTGTGTGCCAGTTTGGCGTTCTGTGTTTCTGAAGGGAGGTGGGCTGCAGAGTGGGGGAGGGCTGAACAGATCCCAGCAAGCTCGCTCCAGGTCCTTGGGGGGCTCGAATCAGGCCACCTGGCATGGGATGGCCCCGACGCCTCCCAGAGCCCATCCAGAACCTTCTTTTACTCACTTAGGGCTGGTGCAGCGCACACAGGAAGCCCTGGAGGCAGATGGACTCGGTCTGCCCCGGCTCTGCCAGGAGTAGCTGTGTGACCTTCAGTGAAGCAGTTCATCTTTCTGGGCTTCGGTTTCCTTGTCTGTAAAATGAAGAGAGACTGGAATGGGTGAGGAGTTTTTCAGCTCATCTCATCCTGGAACCTTATTTTCTAAGGAAATCTTCCCAAGATGTGTCGTTTGTAAAAGAGAGAAAAGTTGAGATCTTCTGTTTAAAGAAGATGGTTGGTAGCTCAGTTGCGTCTGCTAAGAACTGCTGCCATCTTTTGCAGGAAGATTCTGGGGGTCACACCACCAAATGCTCTCTGAGGTGAATTCCAAGCTTGTGCTTCTGTGTTCTACCATTTGCCAAAACCAGCTTCATTCAATTAGTCACTCTGTATCTATTGATCGATCTATATCAAACTTGTCCAGTCCAAGGGTCTCGGCCACATGTGGCCAAGGACAGCTTTGAATGTGGCCCAACACAAATTCCTAAACTTTCTTAAAACATTATTTTTTTTTCATCATTTTCTCTTTTTTTGGTCATCAGTTATGGTTAGTGTGAATGTATTTCATGTATGGCCCAAGACAATTCTTTCAATGTGATCCAGAGAAGTCAAAAGATTGGACACCGCTGATGTCTATCTCCTACCTACATATCAAGTATCTTTGCCCTTATTTGTTGCCAAACTTAAACACATCTGAGGATCCCCCTGGAGACCTATTCACACATAGGCTTCCAGGCCCCACACATGAAGTTTCTGACTGAGGTCTGGGCTGGGGTCTGGACTGCAGTCTGGACTATGGTCTGGGCTGGGGTCTGGACTGCAGTCTGGACTATGGTCTAGACTATGGTCTGGGCTGGGGTCTGGACTGCAGTCTGGACTATGGTCTGGGCTGGGGTCTGGGCTGGGGTCTGGACTGGGATCTGGGCTGGGATCTGGACTATGGTCTGGGTTGGGGTCTGGACTGCAGTCTGGACTATGGTCTGGGCCGGGGTCTGGGCTGGGGTCTGGACTGCAGTCTGGACTATGGTCTGGGCTGGGGTCTGGGCTATGGTCTGAACTGGGGTCTGGGCTGGGGTCTGGACTATGGTCTGGGTTGGGGTCTGGACTATGATCTGGGGTGGGATCTGGGCTGGGGTCTGGACTATGGTCTGGACTGGGGTCTGGACTGGGGTCTGGGCTATGGTCTGGACTGGGATCTGGGCTGGGATCTGGACTATGGTCTGGGTTGGGGTCTGGACTGCAGTCTGGACTATGGTCTAGACTATGGTCTGAGCTGGGGTCTGGACTGCAGTCTGGACTATGCTCTAGACTATGGTCTGGGCTGGGGTCTGGACTGCAGTCTGGACTATGGTCTGGGCTGGGATCTGGGCTGGGGTCCGGATTATGGTCTGGACTGTGGTCTGGGCTGGGGTCTGGGCTGGGGTCTGGACTATGGTCTGGGTTGGGGTCTGGACTGGGGTCTCAGCTGGGGTCTGTATTGCACATTTCTAACAAGTTCCCAGATGAGGCCGATGCGGTGGTTCCAACTTACACCCTGAGAATCCCAAAATCATCTTCCACATTTGTTCACAGAGAGAGTTTCTTCACCTTGATTTTAGTTGTTTTAGCAGAAACGAAAGTGTGAAGGACAAGAACAGTGCTCTGCAGTCTCTACGGGCACAGAGCAGAATCGCCAGAAGGGAGTCGTGTCCGGTTTCGAAGGCTCTGTGCTGGAATTTGGGACCTAACAGCATTTGTGTCATGGGATACTTGCATTTGCTAAATTAATTTTTTTCTCTTACAATTAGGTTGTAAAAGTCTGAATAGTCATAGTTAATCAGCTGAGTGTTTCAACAACATACCGCCGAGTCCCATCCCATCCTGGGTGAGCATCTAGTGGAATTCTCACATATCCGTAAGGGACACGTGCAACCGTGTCGCTCATGGCATTGTTTATGGTGGTGAGAGCTGAAGAGCCCACCACTGGCACAGTGGACAGTACAATGTGGGGGCACCCTCCATGAAGTCAGGGGTGCCAGCTAGGGACAGTGCTTATGGACCCAATACAGTGGGTGGATCTTAATACCTTGGTGAGTGGAGGGGTGGAGAGGGGGAGAAAACAGAATGAAATATTTAACACAAGACCATTTATGCAAATTATTTCCACACTAAGGACACACTTTAGACCCGTTGCAACTGTTGCCCGCATGGTGAGAAGGGATGGGAGTAGGAAACCCATGGGAGTGGACCTGGAGAATGAAACGAGAGAGGGGGCTCCCTTGGGTCAGGGCGAAAGTGGTGCGCTGGCAGCCAAGGGCTGCGATTCGTTGGCTGTCTGCACCTGAGTTAAGAAACCAACACAGAAAAAGTGAAAATATGAAAATGTGTGTCTTGGGCATCCACACACAGAGCTAATGACTTCTTTCCCGCCAGCCTCTCTGCCTTCGTCAACCTTAGGTTGCCTGTTTTCATCACAGCAGTACAACAAAGCCCTGTCTCTGTCGTGGCGCCCGCCCCTCCCTGTGTGTCCACAGTGGCCATGGAACTCGGGGGCATGGCCAGTGGAAAATTAGAGAGAGAAAAGAAATGACTCATCCAGGTTCCTTTTTCCTTTGTTCTCATTCCCCCTCATGATCAGGGATGACGGGGGATGACTGTGGCTAATTTCCTTTGTGCATTTTTAGGGCAAAGTTGGCATGTAGTGAACTCATGGGTCACGGTCCTGGCTATATCAGTTTCAATCAAAGGACTTGTTTAAAAAAGTCAACAAAACCACTAAATTCCCAATCTCCATTCCATATCAGGTTCTCTGGGACTGGGATTAAAGAATCTGCAGTTGTGTTAAAAAAAAGAAAGAAAGAAAAAGAAAAAGAAAGTTTCCTTAAGTTTTCCAGGGGTTGGGAATAAACCCAAGTGGGGAGCCGGACACCTGTGCACTCTGCAGGTACTGAGATGGTGGGGGGGGGGCGGTAGGGGGGAGGTGGCTTCCCTGCGCCCCCCTGGTGGTAAGGACAAGGTGCGCTCCACTCTCCCTGATGGGAGAGCCAGGCCAGGGGCAGGTAGGAGCCCCACTGAAGCCGGGTCTGCGATGATACCAGATGGATGGGGTGAAACCACCACTCCACTGCGAGAACATTCCATCCCTTGCTTTTCTGTCCCACCCTGTATTTCACTGCCACAGGCATTATGTCCTTCAATCTCATTTGTCTTCCGTGTGTGCCTTTCCAGAGTCCCGAGGAGTGATTTTATGGAGGAACTTCAGTCCGTGTGTCAGGACATTAGGGAGATGTTTTGTGGGAGATGCTTTTTCTCCCTTTCCCCTCACATCTGTTCAAGCCGGTGCTCAGGCCAAGAGGCCTAATAAACAGGACCGCGATTCTGCCGACATCTTGGCTAATGGGAAGGCACCGCCGCTGCATGGGAGACAGACTTGTAAACGTCTTGTCCAGAGGGCTAGATTGCTACTACATTGTTATGTCCAGAAAATGCAGAGACTGCATGTGAGCCAGGGCGTGCTGGGGGCAGGTATCCACCCCTGTGTGTGAGCAGACCTGGCCCTGCCCTCCGGAAGCTTAGAGTCTAGTGGGGAAGTGGTCAACCAACCACACACATAGATCATTAGAATTGAAGGGTGTGATGAAGTTTAATCTGAGACTGGAAGGTGAGGAGCTGGCCACAGTGACAGCTGGGAAAAGAGCACCCAGGAGGGAAGAGCATGTGCGAAGGTCCTGTGGCAGGAAAGGGCCTCTCATGTGGAGTGTGGCTGCAGCGGAGGCTGGAGAGGGAGGCAGGGCCAGGCCAGCATGGCTCAGAGTCCACAGGGAGGACCGGAGATCTGCTCTGGGAGCCCCCATGTCATTGGATGGGTTTCAGTGGGGAGTGGCATGATCCCATTTGCATTGTTCTTTCTCCTGATGTAATAAATGCATGTGGTTAAGAAAAATCAAATAATCCTGAAGAGTCTTTAACGGAAAACACACTGTTGATGGGAATGTAAATTAGTGCAGCCACTGTGGAAAGCAGTTTGGAGATCTGTCAGGGCACTCAGACCTCCCATTTGACCTGGCAACTCCATTAACCGAAAATAATATACACGCATGACACACACGCATGTGTATGTTCATCATGGCACTAATTCACAATAGAAAAGACGTGGAATCCACCCACATGCCTATTGACAGTAGACTAGGTAAAGACAGTGTGGTCTGTACACACCGTGGAATACTACACAGCCATAAAAAGAATGAGATCATGTCTTTGCTGCAACGCGGATGCAGCTGGAGACGATTATCCTAAGCAAATTAACACAGGAACAGAAAATTCCATGCAGCATGTTCTTACTCACTTCTAAGTAGGAGCTAAATGATGAGAATACATGGACACCTAGAAGGGAACAACACACACTGGGCCACTCAAGGGTGGAGATTGGGAGGACGGTGAGGATGGACAAATTGCCTAGCAGGTACAATGCTGATTACCTGGGCGATGAAATAATCTGTACATCAACCCCCTGCAACATGCAATTTACACATGTAACAAACCTGTGCATGTACCCTGTGAACCTAAAATAGAAGTTGGAAAGAAAATGAAAACACCAGCTTCCTGCTTTACTCCTCCCCACGCCCAGTGCCACTCTCCAGAGGAACCATTTTCAGTTTTTCATTTTTGTCCATTTGTTCTCAGCTCTGTATTTTCACTCCGCTCATTATAGTAGAGAACATTAGTTATCACTGAATGAATGAATAAGCTCCCACCCAAAACCCACCTGGGCACGATCAGGAAGAATGTCTGGAGGCTTGGAAGCCTTGGGGCAGCCAACAGCCTCCCTGCTGAGCGATTCCAAGCACACTGCCCATGGGCATGTGGGAAAGGGCACCTGGTGTATAAGTATGAGTGTCGCCACCTCTTAGGGGCTGAATGCCAGAGAGGCAGAGAGAGCTGTGGGCCCCATGGGGTCTGGAGTCCAAAGCCTGTGCTGGGCCAGGTGGGCTCTGCCAGGTGAGGTGGTTCAGGTCCTGCCCTCTCTTTGCAGGGCTTATGTTGAGACTAGGGAGCCTGGCTGCTTAGAGGTGGCAGATGATATGAAGAAATAATCATGTAAGGGCTGGCTGTGTGGGAGGTAAGGGGAAAGGAGAAGGGGGTTGTTAGGAGGAGAGCTCAGAGGAAGGAGGGAGTGGGAGAGCAAACACCGTGGCTTCATCGTCCAGACCTAGCATCGGGAAGGATAAACCCCCGCTACGCTGTAAGAACTTTCACCGTTCTCACACAACCAGGTAAGTGGTGTTCAGGTGGGTGGCATCCAGGTGAGAGGCATCCAAATGAGTGGCATCCAGGGAGTGGCACCTAGGTGAGTGGCGTCCAGGTGAGTGGCGTCTGTATGAGGCATCATCCAGGTGAGTAGCTTGCAGGTGAGTGGCACCCAGTTCAGTGGTGCCCAAGTAATATCCAGGTAAGTGAGGTGCAGGTGAGTAGCACCCAGGTGAGTGGGGCCCAGGCGAGTGGTGCCCAGGTGAGTGGCACCCAGTTGAGTGGTGCCCAGGTGAGTGGTGTCCAGGTGAGTGGTGTCCAGGTGAGTGTCATCCAGGTGAGTGGCACCCAGTTGAGTGGTGTCCAGGTGGGTGGCATCCGGATAAGTGGCATCACCCAGGTGAGTAGTGTCCAGGTGGGTGGCAGCCGGATATCACCCAGGTAAGTGGTGTCCAGGTGAGGGGTGTTCAGGTGAGTGGCATCCAGGTGAGTGGTGTCCAGGTGAGTGGCATTCAGGTGAGTGGCATCCAGGTGAGTGGCATCACCCAGGTGAGTTGTGTCCAGGCGAGTGGTGTCCAGGTGAGCAGCATCACCCAGGTGAGTTGTGTCCAGGTGAGTTGTGTCTAGGTGAGTTGTGTCCAGGTGAGTGGCATCACCCAGGTGAGTGGCATCCAGGTGAGTGGTGTCCAGGTGAGTGGCATTCAGGTGAGTGGCGTCCAGGTGAGTGGCATCACCCAGGTGAGTTGTGTCCAGGTGAGTGGTGTCCAGGTGAGTGACACCCAAGTGAGTGGTGTCCAGGCGGGTGGCATCTGGATAAGTGGTATCACTCAGGTGAGTGGCATCCCGGTGGGTGGCACCGTCGAGGTGACAATAGCTAACAATTATTGGGCTCATTGTGCACAGGCACTGTGCCAAAAGCTTGACATCACTGAACTCAATTCATCCTCTCCAGGAGCTTATGGGCCATCCTTTGGTCACTCCCACCTTAGAGTTGAGAGAATCGGAGGAGAAAGGACTTTCACACAACAGCCAGCAGCTGGAGAGCGGCCTCCTACCACCGCCAGGCTCCCAGCCCAGCCCTGGAGATCTGTGAATGAATGATTGGATCCCCACAGGCCAGGGGTGCTGGGAGGGGTCTACTGCATTCTGGGACAAACCTGTGTGAGAAGCTGAGTGTGTCTACTTTCTCAGTCCTGACTTCCCACAGCTCTCCCCAAGCACACTGGTTTACACTGAAACCCAAGGCATCAGAACCTTCAGGAATCTTGATATGCGAGGAATCGATGGAGAAGAAGGCGCCGAGAAAGAGTCCCCTCTAGGCCAGGCTGGAGGGAGACACAAGATGGTGGCCTGGCCCTCCAGGTGGTGGAAATGGGACCAGCAGGGGCCCTGGTGGATCCGGGAGACCTAAAGAGTGGAAGCTTCCTCCCCTCTCAGGTACGACTCAGCCTCTGCTTGGCAGCGCTATGCCCCACTCCCTGCCCATGCACCTCCCAGCTCAGGAAGCAAGCCCCCAGGAGTCACCCCTGAAGCTCCCAGTCTGGCCTTGAAGCCTGCACAACCTTCAGTATCTGGGCTCAGCCTGCAGCGGGTCAGGGGTTTGCTTCCTGCCCCCAAGCTGAACCTCCTCTACGTGGGGACGAGTAGGCTGAAACCCTCTGCGTGGGGGACAAGGAGGCTGAAACCCTCTGTGTGGGGACGAGGGGGGCTGAACCCCTCTGAGTGGGGACGAGGAGGCTGAACCTCTCTGCGTGGGGACGAGGAGACTGAACCCCTCTGTGTGGGGACGAGGAGGCTGAACCCCTCTGTGTGGGGACGAGGAGGCTGAACCCCTCTGTGTGGGGATGAGGAGGCTGAACCCCTCTGCGTGGTGATGAGGAGGCTGAACCCCTCTGAATGGGGAAGAGGAGACTGAAACCCCTCTGCGTGGGGACGAAGAGGCTGAACCCCTCTGAGTGGGGACGTGGAGGCTGAACCCCTCTGAGTGGGGACGAGGAGACTGAAACCCTCTGTGTGGGGGATGAGGAGGCTGAACCCCTCTGTGTGGGGGATGAGGAGGCTGAACCCCTCTGCGTGGTGATGAGGAGGCTGAACCCCTCTGAATGGGGATGAGGAGGCTGAACCCCTCTGAGTGGGGACGAGGAGGCTGAACCCCTTTGAATGGGGATGAGGAGGCTGAAACCCCTCTGCGTGGAGATGAGGAGGCTGATTCCCCTGTTGCTGTTCCCTGCAGCCTGGGGGCCCAGGCTCCCCACGGAGGCTGAGGGCTTCCAGACCAAGGGGCTTGGAATAGGTTCTGCTGTCCCCACAGGAGGAAGCAGATGGGAGATGAAAAGGGGTGGGGAGGCAGGCAGAGGAGGCGAAGGAAGAGAGAAAAGGGAAGGGGACGGGGGAGGGAAGGACCTGAGCTCAGCTCCTACTCAAAGTTTTCAGACAACGCCCTGCTGCCCACCCTTCCCTGGAAAGCTTGCAAAGATGCGGGGTTGGCTCATTTCAGAGCAGAGCTTCATGAGGAAAGGGAGATAGATAAAAGCCTTAACAGTCACCAGGTCCCAGGGTGTTCACCCTTCATGGGCCTGTGTGCTGGGAGGGACGGCGAGTGGGCCAGGGGACCTTTTGTCTCGGGAACACAGGCCCTTGGAAGTCTGGCAGGAAAAGGCATCTCCCAGGAGAACATCTATTCACGTTCATCGGAAATGGCAGCCACTGGCCCAGACGCCAGGGACAGCGGGTGGCGGGAGCAAGCCAGCCAGCAAATAATTCTTTAGCAGTTATGGTGCTTTCCAGGCCCTGGTCTCTGTGCGGGAGACGCCAGCAAAGACCCCGTCCTCAGGAAGCTTCCGCTTCAGTGAGGGAGGACCCACAATCCATGAGGCATATGAGCCTGATGTGGGTGTCAGGTCCTACGAAGGAAAATAAGGCAGGGTAACAGGATGGAGACGGCAGGTGCTGCGTGGCGCTGTTTATGTAGGGCCTGAAGGGGGGCAGGGGTGGCTACCACTGGATCCCCAGATCTCTGCACCCCTGTAGAGACACAGGAGGTTGGAGTGGAAGGAGCGACAGGGAGGGGCAGGTCGGGTTGGCTCGGGAGGCCCAGGGCCCTGTGATGAGCCTCAGACTGCAGCTGGCTGAGGTGAGAGCTGTTGAGGGTTCGGAACAGGGCCGCGATGAGACCCAAGTCAGGTGTTACAGAATCACATTGGCTGCTGTGTTAGAACTGACTCATGTGGTAGGCCAGGTGCCAGCAGGAAGGTGCCCTCTAGGCTACTGTGATGAACCAGGTGACAGAGGGTGGCACCAGGGCCTGGACAGAAGGTAGAGGAGAAGGTGGTTAGAAATAAATACGCAAAGTATACAAATATGTGTGTACATGTTATATATAAAATCTCATATATAATATATATGCTAATTATATAAAAATTATATATATATATATATATATATATATATATATATATATATCATTTGCAAAGAAACTTATTTTGTATTCCTTCCTAGACAGGGATCCTTGGGAGGTGTGGGTTTATCCGTCTTGTTCATTGTGCCTTTTCTGAGAAAGAACAGCCCCTGACCCATAGCAATCGTCTTTCAGTAACTGTTGAAGAAACAAAAGTCATTTCTTAGCAGGAGGCTGAGACCCTAGAGGCTGAAATTTCATCCAGTCTTGGGAGAGTCAGAGTCCGGAATCCTCCTGGTCTCCACCCACCAGTCCCAAAGTGAGGGTCTTTTTTCAGGGTCCCTGGAAAAGCTGATGGGAAAGTGGTTTATGAGTTTCTGAGTGCTGTCCCTTGCTCTGGGCAGTGTCCTCTGAGATAAGAGACTCTTAAAAATGTAAAGGACAAACCACTTAGGGTTCTCCTCACAGAGAAATGGGAACCGTCCCTTCCCCATCCCCATCCCCATCCCCATCCCCATCCCCATCCCCCATCCTCCCTCCTCTCAGGCCCCCTCTGTAGCAGCTCCCAGCTGTGTGCACCCACCCTCCTCACAGTGGACTTCACTGAGCCCTGCTCTGGGCTGGGGACCAGCCGGGCCCTGGGAATTCACAGAAGATAAGGCATTCCCTGCTCTGCTCATCCCAGCCCAGGAGTGTGCCAGACCCACCAAGTGAAAGTGTTTTCTGTGCCTTCTGCCTCTGCTTTGGGAACTTAATATGCATCCTGATAAAAGTAACTGTGATCGCAAAACACCCTTTAAAAATCGCATGTTGAAATACAACAAAAATGCAGAATAGAATGCAAATCCCAGGCATGCAGCTCCATGAATTTTTGTGAAATCATCCCCACCCTGGAGCCAGCCCCTTAGCCCAGAAGCTCCCGTGCCCCTCCTGGCTGTCACTCCCATCTCCTGATTACGCTTATCAGGCCCCGGCCAACCAGGGAGGCAGAACCACTCTGAGTGGAATCACAGATTTATGACAGGGATTTAGACCCTCCTCAATTGAGGGAGGAGCTGGGGGGGGGGGGGCGGATCAGAAGCAAATTCCTCCCCAGGGAGGCTTCCAGAAACATCAGTGAGTGCAGCTTGCAGGGAAATCCAGAAAGCCAGCTGGCACGTGGGGAACGGAGACAGGAGGCTGCTTCTGTGACTGGTGGTCCCAGGGTCACTGGTGGTAAGTCAGGCTCGCAGTTGGGAAGGAGACAGAACAAGACCAGGCTGTCACCAGCCAGCACCTCCTTGCCTGTCTCTCCCCCGACAGCCAAGGAATTTTGGGGGTGGTCGTGGCAGCTGCTCCACTTCCGCCTTTCAGATCCTGCTCACCTTCCTCTCTCTGCCAGCTCCAACCTGGGACCAAGCAGGGGAAAGCGGATCCAGCCCAGCTTGACGCCCCCCGCAGATGGAGACCTGTGCACCTGGTTGTGAGCATTTTAAAGGACGTCGCACAAGGCATACTCTTCGGTGCCTGGATTCTTTTGTAAGTGTTATATTAGGGAGGTACACTCTTGCTGTTGTGTGTGGCAAGATTTGTGCATTCTCATTTTCCCATAATACTCCAGTGTGTGGAGTATTTCAACTGGATCCATCCAGTTGAAAAGCATTTAAGGAGTTTCTCGCCATTGGCTGTTACAAACAGTGCTGCCTCAATGCTCTGGTGATGGTCATTTTGTGGACGTGCACACATTTTTCTTGCAATTGTACCTAAATGTGGAATCTCCAGGTGGAAGGCTGTGCTTACACTCAGCGTCAGTAGACACAGTTAGTTTCCAGTTATGCTTCATGTGTTTCAAGCCCTTTTCACTCCTTGTCTTGGGTTCAAATATTGACTCTGTTACTTTCTAGCCATTTGACTGGGAACAATCTTAACCATGCATAGCGACAATTTCCTGCTCATCTGTAAAACAGGGATAAGAATAGTACCTCCCACATGGGTCCCTGTAAGGAAATGCAGTAGTCCAGGAAAATTTCTTAGAATAGTGACTGTCACGTATGAATTCTCAACCTATTAGCTGTTATTACTTTTTATTTTTAATTTTTATTTATGTATTTATTTTTTTGGGACAGAGTCTTGCTCTGTTGCCAGGCTGGAGTGCAGTGGTGCAATGTTGGCTCCCTGCAACTCCACCTCCCGGTTTAAGTGATTCTCCTGCCTCAGCTTCCCGAGTAGCTGAGCCTACAGGTGCGTGCCACCATGCCTGGCTAACTTTTGTATTTTTAGTAGGGACTGAGTTTCACCATGTTGGCCAGGATGGTCTCAATCTCTTGACCTTGCGATCTGCCTGCCTCGGCCTCCCAAAGTGTTGAGATTACAGGCGTGAGCCACTGCGCCCAGCCAACTATTTTTATTTCTAACAATGGTGATGACCTGACCAAAGTCATAGAGGCAATCTGACTTTATCTGTAACTTACATAGGTAAAAGGGCAGAGCTTTGAACCTAAGTCATCTTCAAGTCCTCAGCACTTCACCCAGAGCCTGGCACGCAGTAGGAGCACAGAGAGCTTTGTTGCATGGAATTCAGCACTTAGGCTGAAGGGTGGACGATGCTTGCTCAGTGCACTGATTCCCTCCCACAGCACAGTGCACACCACAAGGATCATGCCTCACAGACCCATGGAAGAGACTGGGTGCAGAGTCTTACTCCTGACTCCCGTTTGCTGAGGCTTTCAATGTCTCAGGTCCCCCTTAGATAACCTCATTTACTCCTCACAACAACCCTGCAAAGTGGGCTATTGCGACCCCTGGTTGATAGATGACGAAACCCCCATACCCTGTCCCGTGGGTATATATACAACAGGAGTTGGCCCTGAGCTGAGTCTAGATCATTGCTCTTGGCTGAAGCAGCCTCTCTGCTCACAAAGATGAGCATGGTCCCTGCTTTGTGGAAGCTCATGGTCCTGTGGACAGCGGTGTGGAGGAAAAGCTTGGCATTCTGAGCCTGGAAATGCAGCATCACAGCCCCACTCACTCGGGCTGTGTGAACCTAGCAAGTCGCAGGATCACTGGGCGGTGAAGAGAGAAACACAGAAGTGTCTGTGCATGGAGAGCCACGCGGTCCATCACTGTGACTGCTGCTGTCATCGCTATCATGGCTGTCACCATTGGCATCACTCGAGGACTTCTCTGTAGACCCAGAAGCCAAGCTGGTTCCTGGTCCTCCTGGTTTGGGAGAAGGGCTGGGAAGGGACAGGAGGAGGGGAGAAGGGACCTGTGCTAGCAAGTGATGCCATCTAAGACACCAGCATCGGAATCCCTGGAACCTGGGATTCCACTAGGTTACATGGCAAAGGAGGATTAAGGTGGCAGATGGAATGAAGGTTGCCAATCAGCTGACCTTAAAATAGAGAGAATAGCCTGAATGAGATGAAAGAGAGAACCAGGCATGGTATCATGAGAACGACTGAAACTGCAGCTGCCGGATTGGAAGATGAAGGGGCTACAAACCAAGGAACGTGGTGGTCTCTGGAAAAGACAAGAAATGGACATTGCCTTGGGGCCACCAGAAGGAACCAGCCCTATCAACACCCTGATTTAGCCCCGTGAGAACTGTGCCAGACTTCTGACCTCCAGAACTGTAAAATAATAAATGTGTGTTGATTTGTAGGAATTGGTTAGGGCAGCCGTTAAGAAACTGATAGTGTCACCACAAGTATCTATTTAATGGCTAAACATCGAGAAGGAAATGCTTTGCTGAGAGCCTGCTGTGTCCCAGTTTTCTGACACTCAATTTGAGTTGCCAGATTCAGAAAATAAAAATACGGAATGCCCAGGTACATTTGAATTTTACATAAACAACACACCACTTTTATAAAAGTATGTTTCATGCTATTGTGAAAAACTCATTTGTTATTGCTTGAAATTCAAATGTACCTGAGTGTCCCTACTTTGTCAGGCAAGCCATGCAGTCACTCCCCAGATGACCCAGCGAGCCCTGATTCATAGTCAGCAGGGAGAACCAAGGTTTAGCAGCAGACCCCAAGCCTCCTGCTTCCGCCCTGATGCCCCCTACAACTTCCCAAAGTGATGGAGAAAGAGCCAAACACCTCATCGAAGGGTCCTTCATGGGACAGGCAGGATGCACCGCCTCCCATTGGGTCCTCATATGCTTGAAGGAAGCCCGTTTGAGGGGTCTCTCCCTTGAGCTAAAGCTGAGACCATGCAGTCGCTGATGATTCCATGCTACAAAGCCCTCTCTGCTCCTTCAAGAGGCATGGAAAGGACTCAAGTGGGATCCACGGTCAGATAGTGACGGCCTGGGGCAGGCCTTGGCCGCGGGTGTCTTCCTGCTGAGTCGGCATTCCCCCTGAGCAAGGGTCTGAGGAAACCTGTTAAGGAAGCAAGAGGCCAAGGGAAGTCCTTCCTTCGGAGGGTGAGAGCGCTCACAGGAGGGAAAGCCACCGGGATGCAACATTGGGACAGAATCTTGCCTTGCTATTTCAGGGAACATGGTACAAAAATAGGGTCCATGTGGAATTCTCTTTCCCCCACAGTGCTTTTCTGGAGGAGGGGCTGGTCAGTTCCTGAGGTTCAGCGACCCCCTGGCTTGGATGGACGTTCACAAACACCTCCAGGAAATACCTTATCAAATACAGTCACATACATGCACCGGCACACAAAAATAACCTCTGAAAAAAGCACCGAGAATGGGATTGAACTTGCTTTGGCAAAGGTCTTTATGTGTATTGTTATTAGTGAAGGCTCCAAACCACCTCCGATTTTTTCCGAGGAAATTAAAATGCAAGAGGTCAAGGGATTTGCCCAAGGTCACGGCACACAATGGATGCTGCCCCAGTCTCCAGCTTCCAGGCAATTGCTTGCTCTGGGAATTGGGATGGCCTCTCCTTCCAAACTGTTTCAAAAATTTGTATTATTATTATTTTTTGAGAATGATTGATTTTTTTTTTATAAAACATATTTCTCCCCATGCTGTCCCTCCCCAACTCCCCACCCCCCCACTATCCCTCCCCTTTTCCCCCTGACAGACCCCAGTGTGTGATACTCCCCTCCCTGTGTCCATGTGTTCGCATTGTTCAACACCCGCCTATGAGTGAGAACATGCGGTGTTTGATTTTCTGTTCTAATTCCATTTGATCCAGCAGTCCCATTACTGGGTATATATCCAAAAGACTATAAATCGTTCTACTATAAGGACACATGCACACAAATGTTCATTGCAGCACACTTTACAATAGCAAAGACCTGGAACCAACCCAAATGCCCATCGAGAATGATTGATTTTTGAGAATATTGTTCTATTCTGTCACCCAGGCTGGAGGACAGTAGCGTGATCTCGGCTCACTGCAACCTCCGCCTCCCAGGTTCAAGTGATTCTCCTGCCTCAGCCTCCCATGTAGCTGGGATTACAGGGGCCCAGCACCACACCATGCCCAGCTAATTTATTTATTTATTTAGTAAACACTGGGTTTGGCTACGTTGGCCAGGCTGGTCTCTGACTCCTGCCCTCAGGTGATCCACCTGCCTCGGCTCCCAAAGTGCTGGGATTACACGTGTGAGCCACCTCACCTGGCCTATATCACTTATTTTAAAATAAATTGAGGCCAGAGAAGAGAAATGACTTGCTCAAGATCACACAGTTACTCCCAGCACCAAGCCCTCTTCCCCACCCTCAACGAATTGCAGGCTGCAGGGATGCTTCTAATCTCAAGAATAACATGCTTGAAAACCCAGCTCATCTTTCAAGAAATTGTGGCTTCTTCTGAAATGTTATATAAATGAACTTATATAAATAAAACCACGCATATAAATGAGACCTATTTTGTCTGGACTGTTTTTTTTCTAAACGGAAGCATTTTCACATTCACCCATGTTGTTACATGTATCAATAGTTCATTTCTTTTTATTGCTAAGTAGTAGTCAGTTAATTACTATAACATAGTTTTTAATTCATTCACAATGAATGGGCATTTGGATTGTAATTTTTTTCTTGCCTTATTTCACTGTCCAGAATTTCCAAAACAATGTTAAAATAGCAATTGTAAAGCAGATGTCACCATGAAGTATGATGTCAGCTATAATCTTTCACAGATGCCCTTTATTGGACTGAAGACAATCCTTTCTATTCCTTGTTTGTTAAGAATTTTTATCAGAAATAAATATTAAATCTTGCCACATACTTTTTCTGCATCTATTGAAATGATTGTGTGTGTGTGTGTGTGTGTGTGTGTTTAATTCATTAATATGATGAGTTACATTGATTTTGAGTGTTAAATCAACCATGCATTTCTGGGATAAACTTTAGAAATTCTCCTTCTTTTTTTCAAACTTCTGGGCACAGTAATTCTCCTGACTCAGTCTTCCAAAGTGCTAGAACTACAGGCATGAGCCACTGCACCTGGTCAGGCTGTCTTCTGAGTAGTGTTAGCATAATGTATCCTCACCCATCCTTTTAGTTTTAACCTATTTGTCTTCTTCTTGTGGTGGTGGTTGTTGTGTTTTTTTCTTTGAGACAAAGCGTTGCTCTGTCGCCCAGGCTGGAGTGCAGTAGTGCCATCTCGGCTCACCGCAACCTCTGCCTCCCGGTTTCAAGGCGATTCTCCTGCCTCAGCCTCCCAGGCAGCTGGGACTACAGGCATGTGCCACCACATCTGGCTAATTTTTGTATTTTTAGTAGAGTCAGGGTTTCACCATGGTGGCCAGGCTGGTCTCAAACTCCTGGCCTCAAGTGATCTGCCTGCATCGGCCTCTGAAAGTGTTGGGATTACAGGCGTGAGCCACCAAGCCCAGCCAGTTTTCTTTTAAAGTAGATTTCAATAATAGGAAAAAATTCTTATCTTTACTCGTGTAGTTACCATTTCCAGCGATTATCATTCCTCTGCGTAGGTTCGAATTTCCCGCTGCTATCATAGTATTCTGCCCGAAGGACGAAAGTTAACAATTCTTGTACAGTGGTTGCGCTTGTGATGAATTCGTTTAGCTTTTGTATGTCTGAAAGTCTCTATTTTGCCTCTGATTCTGAAATAGATTGTTGCTGGCCGTAGAATCCTAGGTTGATAAGTTTTGTTTTGTTTTTGTCTTTTCTGTAGTTTTTCTCCTCGTTACAGACAATATTTTCCTCTTGTTGAATGCCTGCTGATCTTCGACTGGGTGCCACATATTGTGAATTTTACCTTGTGATGTACTGAATACTTCTGTATTTCTATCATTATTCTTGAGCTTTTTGATACAGTTAAGATACTTAGAAACCGCTTCCAGGTCTTGCTTGTAAGATTTGTTGGGACTAAAGCAGTACCCAGTCTGGGACTGTGCCCCTCATTAAGGACCACTGATTGAGGGCTATTAATTCATCACTATTGAAGAAACACCCTTCTCTGGACTCTACCCAGTGCTGCAAAGCCCATCCTGAGGTTCTTCACTCTGGCTAGACGGAGCAAGCATTGCTTCCAACCATGCGTAAGTGTTGCTAATGGCTACCTCACATCCTTTACCCAGCTGTCTCAGTTCATCTGTGCTGCTTCAACAAAATACCACAGACTGGGTAATTTATGAAGAACATACATTAACTTCTTATCATTCCAGAGGCTGGGAAGTTCAGCAGGCTGCCAGCAGACTCCCTTGTCTGCTCAGGGCTGCATCGTCTTGAAGGGAGGAACACTGCATTCCCACTCAAGGTAAGGCGAAAAAGCAAGGAAACGCACACTGAGTAGAGCCTCTTTTTTTTTTTTGAGATGGATTCTCCCTCTGTCATTCAGGCTGGAGTGCAATGGCCTAGTCTTGGGCTCACTGCAACCTCTGCCTCCCTGGTTCAAGTCATTCTCCTGCCTCAGCCTCCCAAGTAGCTGGTACTACAGGCACCTGCCACCATCCTTGGCTAAATTTGTATTTTTAGTAGAGACAGGGTTTGACTACATTGGCCAGGCTGGTCTCAAACTCCTGACTTTGTGATCTGCCCACCTAGGCCTCTTAAGGTGCTGGGATTACAGGCGTGAGTAGAGCCTCTTTTATAATGGTCTGCCCACCCCTTAGAGGCCCCACTTTTAAATACTGTCCCATTGGCAATACCTGCATTTTGGAGGGAATACTCCGAACTATAACACCGGCCTTGGATACTTTCACTTTCCTTTTACATTGGTACGCAGCTGAGTAATAGAGGACGGTCCTCTGTGCATCTCCAGAGTCTGCTCCTGGTGAAGTTCTCTTCTCCTGAGTACTCTGTTCCTAGAACTCTAGGCACCTTGGTCTCCTTGGACTCTCAGCCCTATCTTCTCAATACAGGAAGTCTACTGGGCTGGGCTGTAGCCTGGAAACTGTCAGTGCCGTGAGATGGGGCAACACAGGACTCCTCTTACCGGTTTCCTGTCTCTCAGGCATCACTGTTGTTTGCTGCTTGATATTCAATGTCTCAAAACCATTATTTCATCTATCACATTTTCCTTCTATTTTGTTATTGTAGTTGTTTCTGATGGGTGTGAAAATCTGGTTCCTGTTAGTATTCTTGGTGATAAGATGTCAGCCATTTTGGAATTCTCTCTCTCTCTCTCTCTCATATTCTCTCTCTCCCTCTTTCTCCAGCTCATTCACAAACCTCATTTTCTCATGACATCAGCTGTCACATGCCCTGGCTTGTCCTAACTCCAGCTCCAGCCTTGGTCTTTGGGTCTCATGTCCACGGCCATCTGCTTACAGTCTTTTTGTCTCTTACTTCACATTTTCCTGAGAGCATGTGATTGGCTAGTTCACAGCCAATGGATGTCCTGTCCTTGATCCACTCTGCCAATGAGGGTTACAAATGTGGCTGCCCCCACCAGATTTTAAGAGGATATTTGAATGGGAAGGAGTGTACATTAAAGGGGATAATGAGGTGTGGATACAATTTTCATTGAATTAGAGGATGCAAGTACCCAGCTACGTTTGAGTCTTGCCCATTTTGACTGTCCTTTCACCATCTTGGCTCATCAAGAGAACAGTTTCCACATGAAAGAGCAAATAAAAATGGAAACATAGCTAGGACCCAATAATCACTAATGCAAATCTCTAGTAAACTTGGGTTGGAGCAGACAGCCAGTTCCAAGTGCAAGTCCATCTTTTGACCAGTATCATGTAACAGAAAAACATGTACAGGACCTTGGCAGTACAGTCTGCTCTAGCGTTCAGATGCTTGTACAAAGACGGGGAGAGAGGTGAGGGCTGACCTCTTAAATAGTTATTAACCAGTTGAGAATAAAAGAAAGGAGTAAAGCGAAAGGCAGATCAAAATATCTCTACTGGGTGCGGTGGCTCACCCCTGTAACCCCAGCACTTTGGGAAGCTGAGGCAGGTGGATCACCTGAGGTCAGGGGTTCGAGACCAACATGCTGAAATCCCATCTCTACTAAATATACAAAAATTGGCCAGTCATGGTGGCAGGCACCTGTAATCCCAGCTACTCAGGAGGCTGAGGCAGGATAATCGCTTGAGCCCAGGAGGAGGAGGTTGCAGTGAGCCGAGATTGCGCCATCACACTTCAGCCTGGGCAACAAGAGTGAGACTTCATCTCAAAAAAAAAAAAAAAAAAATCTCCTTTTTTACCGACCTATGCTAATAATATGGAAGGTCACTTATATCTGTATGTAAATGTGTATTCTAATATTAAATTCCATACTTAAGCAGCTTTATCTCCTCCAACTATAGGCAGCCTTGGGCCACGCATGCCTTCCCACATAGGGGCCTGTCAACACAAAACTTACAGCATGAAGGAACAGAAGGGAAGGCACGCTTCCCATGAAGCACTTCCCCCCAGGAGAAAGACAAAGAGGCTGTCAGAGCTGTGCATGCCAGCTCCTCCTTCCAGCTTCACTCATCCTAGGAAGAACTGAGTGAGAAAGTGGGGAAGAAGCACGCTTCCCCTAACAGCAACAGAAGTCACAACTTAAATGGCTTAAACAATAAGGGAAATTATTTTACATATGTTAGTTCGTTCCTCATTGCTGTAAAGAAATACTTGAGGTTGCGTAATTTATAAGAAAAGAGGTTTAATTGGTTCATGGTTCTGCAAGCTGTACAGGAAGCGTTGCACATCTGCTTCTGGGAGCCGTCATGGCAAAAGGCACAGCACAGCAGGCACCTCACAGGGCAAAAGCAGGAGCGAGAGAGGGCAGAGGGAGGTGCCACACACTTTTAAATGGCCAGATCATCATGAGGACAGCACCAAGGGGATGGTGCTAAACCTCCATGAGAAATCCACCCCCATGATCCAATCACCTCCCAACAGTCCCCACCTTCAACACTGGAGGTGACATTTTAACATGAGATTTGGTGGGTGGGGACATACATCCAAACTATATCAACGCCACATCTAGTCTCAAGATTGGATGGTCCTAGGGCTGGTTAATTTGGCTTTTCCATTCTGCCTTTCCCTTCTGCCAGCCTTAGCTCGTTGGGCTTGTACTCAGCTAGGACCTTCATGGTTACAAAGTGGCTGCAGACTCTCCAGCTATCACATCTTCACCCAATGTCCAAGAACTGAAGGGACCCTTTTCTCCGGGTGTCTCCATATGAGAGAGGAAATCCTATGTCACTAGATTCTAGCTGATACCACCTCCTCCCTTCTCAAGTGGCCAGAATTGTCTCTTGTGCCTATATGGAGACCAAGTGCTGGCAAAGAGTAGGATGAGCCTTGCTGGGCTAGACTAGTTGAAAGCTAGAGTGGGCCGGGTCAGCTGAAGTACTCAGAGCCCCTTACCTGAACAAAGTCCAGGATCTCATATCAAATAATATGGGGCAGGAAGGCATAGACTATGGTCATAGAGTAGGAAGGGTGGGATATGTTAACCAGGAGAACTTGTCTCCTACAGGCTGTCTTATAACTTCACTGACTTGCAAAGGCAGTTGCGTACCGGATGCTGTAAATGACATCGTTCTTTCCTGTGTAAACATTAGAAAAGAAGATTTTGACCTGATGCTGTGGCTCATACCTGTAATCCAAGCACTTTGGGAGGCAGAGGTGGGTAGATCATTTGAGTCAGGACCAACCTGGACAACATGGTAAAACCCTGCCTCTTCTAAAAATATAAAAAATTAGCCAGGCATGGTGGCAGGTGCCTGTAATCCCAGCTACTTGGAAGGCTGAGGCAGGAGAATCTCTTGAACCCGAGAGATGGGGGTTGCAGTGAACCGAGATCATGCCACCGCACTCCAGCATGGGCTACAGAGGTAGACTCTGTCTCAAAACAAAAAATTCTATGTTGTCATGTAAAACTTGATTATGAATGGCTGATAAATACAAACATGAGGTTTATCTGGGGCAAACAAAACATTACACCTGCAAAACCAAAACGGTTAAGCCGAAAGTGCTGTCACGAGTGTTCCTTCTGAGGGACTTCATGAGTAGGCTGAGCTGGGGCTGAATGTGAATTTTCACTGAGGATTTAAGCTTTGTGAGGGCAGAAGCTGGTTTTCTGTGTCCACGGCTGCAGCCCTCTCCCCACCCTGCACACTGCACATGGCAGGTGCGGGAGAAGTGTTGGTAGGAGGGAAGAAACACAGGTAGCCGCCTTGTTTTCCTGATAAATCTCCATGAAGTAAGGAAAGCTCTACTTAGTACCTTAAGGATCTTCTATGTTGGTTTGAAATGAGGGTCATCAGTGTGGAAAATGGGTGCTGCTGATTCAGTGTTCATGAAACGACCTGGATTGTCTGTTCTGGGTAAGGGGGCAGTTTCCTTCGACGAACAGTTTTCTCTTATGTGGTCCTTGCTCCAGGCCCAACTGAGTCATGAAACATGGACACAGTGACTCACCAGGGATCACAGTTCACGGAGCATGGCCAATCTGTATTTGGTTATTATTTTGGAGTTCTTATTCATAATAAGCTGTAAAAGTGAGTGTCAGGCTTCGGCGGGAGGTTGCAAGTTAAATCTTGTCACAGAGGGGGTTTCCTCAGAAGAAAGGGGACCACAGATTTGGCTTCTGAGAGAGCTGGGACTAAATCCTGCAGCCCATAGGTGTGGGCTGTGGGGCCCTGGCTAGTGCATTTAAACAGAGCCCAGTCTCTGCTCCTCTCACCTGTAGGGTCAGTGGGAACACTCAAAGAAATGGTATTTCTAAAGTGCCAGGCACATGGATGGCTCTCAGTAAGTGTCCAAATTGGAAACATTTTCATTTTCTTATCTGGAATGGAGTTGTCATATTATTCAAGGGTAGCTGTTAGCCATGAAAATCCCCCCGTTTCTTTGTTTCTGCAACACGCCGTGAGCAAAGATACTTTATGTGTTCATTTCCATCTTCCCAACTAATCAAAAACAAAACAGATGCCAGGAAGGAAGCCAAATGCCCTCTGATCTGTTTCCCAATCCCTCCCCCAAACCTTAAGGCATCTCCTTTGCAGGGTAATGTAGGAATGAGGTCTTGTATCATCAACATCTCACGGCTATCCACTGTGCCAGGAGTCTGGTTGCTGGGGGAAACCTCTGGTCTGTTTCCATATGGATGAGGGAATCATCCAAGACTCTGTTTCCAATGCCAAGTCAGACCAGTCATCCTCCAAATCCAGTTACCTGAGATTATCGGTGGCTTTGGACACATCGCCAGTTGACTGTTCACACAATTCGTTGCTGGAAAGTAGTCACACAATGCAGTCATTAGCTCTGGGACTCAGCCCTGTCTCTGAACTAGTTAAGTAAGTTAAGTAACTGGTTAAGTAAGTTAATAACCCCATGTTTGGGGGTTTTCAAGTCATTACTTTGCCAATGGCTATTAAGAGAATTATGGTAACCTCCTCATCTTATATGGCCCTATGGCCATTACATAGGGAATTCTTGGGCTATGAATCGTTAAACTAACTTGGTTGACTTCTGTTTTCAGTGAGTCAGAGTGGCTGTTTGGAGAAAGGGTTTGGATGAACATTTGAAGACAGCTGAGGTAAACTGGGGAGGCCAGATAAGATTCTGAAGAATTCCCGTGTCCTCTACCCACCACACCTTAGATTCTGGTTTCAGGTAGAACGTTTTGCTTTTTGTTTAGTTGAGTTTAGTAGCAGTAATGATACAGGCTGCAGTGCCTTTGGATGAACTGTGGACTCCACACTCATCTCGGTAATCCTCCCAATGACCTTGTGAAGGCGGATGAGCACTCCCATGGAGAAGCTTTGCCTCCGTGAACTCGCTAAGAGCCAGACATCAGGGAGGGGCACAGCTAGGGTCCCAGCAGGTTTTTAATTTTACTATGAGAAGGAGCTTTTCCTTCCCCCTCTAGTTATTTGTTATATGGATTCATGAATTCCTATTTTATTCTCTGGGTTAGAATCCCTTATGACCAGTATTCATTCTGTTGCTCCAGTTGTCCTAAATTTGGCCAGCAGGGGTGAATTTTGATGCAGGTGGCTCATGTGGCTGGCGGCTGCCGTTCTGGATGGTGCAGTTCTACAGCGAGGCAGCTGGAGCATCACCCAGCTGTGCCACTGGCCCGCCCCTGACCTTGGGTACACTCTTCACCTGTTTCATGCTTTTGAGTCTTGCTCTGTGAAACAGGACTGGGACAGCCCTGGTGACAGATAGATAGATGATAGATAGATACTATATGAGAAAGTGAATGGTGTATTTTTAAGTGTTCAAATAACATAAAGTGATAGATACAAATTTCCTATAAATAAAAACAATTAGTATAATCCTACTGTGCAGTAGGGTACGGTTAAAATTTGAATAACACAGCTGAGCATGGTGGCTCACTCCTGTAATCCCAGCACTTTGGGGGGCCGAGGCAGGTGGAACACTTGAGGTCAGGAGTTCGAGACCAGCCTGGCCAACATGGTGAAACCTTGTCTCTGCTAAAAGTACAAAAATTATTCGTGCATGTTGGCGGGTGCCCGTCATCCCAGCTACTCGGGAGGCTGGGGCAGGAGAATCGCTTGAACCCGGAGACGAAGTTACAGTGAGCTAAGATCACACTACTGCACTCCAGCTCTGGGTAACAGAGTGAGACACCATCTCAAAAAAAAAAATAATAATAATTAACCCAAGAACCCTGTCATGAGAAAAAAGACATAGTGAAATAAGAAAGAGAAGCAGGTGAACAATGTAACAGTATGCAGAAATTCTGTCCAATGGCATAGGCTGTATTGGGCTACTGCTATGTACTCTATGCCTCACGTTACACATATTATCCTGCCTCACGTTCCATGTATCATCTCACCTCATTTTGCATGCATTATCCCACTTCACTTTACATGTATCACACCACGTCAGTTAATCATTGTAGGGTTCCTACTTTTTATGGATAAGGAATTTAGTTGGTAGCACTAGGTGCCAATACATTTAATTGAAACCCCAAAATAATAGTGGTCTTAAAAACTATGGTTTACTTTTATTATTTTGTCTATCAAGTCTAGGGTCACTGCAGTTGCCCCACAGCCATCAGGGACTCAAACTTCTTGTATCTGTTGCTTGACCATCCCTGACACCTCATGGCTTAATGGTTGCTGGAACTCCAGCCATCACATCTGCATTCCAGGCAGCAGCAGGGATAAGGGATCCAGCTAATACTTGTCTGTTCTTTTCTCCAGAAGCTTTGTCAGAGGTCCTCCCAGTAATGTTCACTCACATGTCACTGACTAACCCTAGCTACAAGGGAGGCGGGCACGTTATGGCCTCCTAGCTGAAAACATTAGCTTCTCAGATAAATGTGGGGTTCAGCTCCTAAGTGCATGAGTCAGGGTATGCCAAGTGATAAAATAAACAATCTCCAAATCTCCACATTAAATATAACTAACCTAATCAGAATAACTTAACTAAATAATGTTATCTTGTTCTCACGTAGCCTATGATACAGGTTGGGATGCTGTGATTATCTGCTCCCCAGGAGTGACCTGGGGCCAGGCTTCCTCCATCCTGTACCCCTGCCCTCAGGCACCAGAAGTCCTTCCATTCTGTTGGCAAGTGGGGGAAAGATGCTGAGGATTGGACACAGCAGCTTCTATGGGCCAGGCCCAGAGGTGACACGCCCCTGGCTCACAGGCCGTGGCCAGAACTGGGTCACCGAACTGCAAAGGAGGCTGGGAAATGTGGGCTTCCCATGTGCATAGCAGGCTGGGGGAGCCTGGGTACTGGGGACCATAGCCAACCATGGAGAGCACCGCCGTGCGATAGACAGTGAGCACTGGACAAGCTGCAGACAAGTCACGCTGGAATTCAGACCCAGGGCCCAACAAAGGATGTTTCCATCCTCAGGCACCCAGAGAGCCAGAAGCCTGGACCTCGCTGAGAAGGATGCCCAGGACATGGTGCCATCCCTTCCCCTGGGGGTGATGGCAGAAGGATCTCCCTCGAACCTCCAGCTCAAGCAAACCTCCACCAAACTGCACCTGAAGGATACAATTAGTGGAACTCTCCAGACGAGGGCTGCACAGGCAGCCTCCCCCTCATAACCTGAAAGAATCATTTGTGGCTCCAATGACAGACAAATGCAATAATTAGGCCTATTTAGTAAAGAGGAGGTGAAAGGTGAAATGCGAGGCCACCGTCTCCTGTTTCCAGCCTAGTCACCGTGTTGGAGACTTGCAAAGGCTGCCGCTTCCGCAGCCACCGACACTGGCCAGCACCGCCCAGTAACCTCACTGCTGGCCGCTTCTCTGGGCTTCCAGAGTCCGTGGGGCTTCCGGGAGGCCTACACCACAGCCTATGGGTCCAGCTCCCCGCCTGCCGTGCAGGACGTCAGCCCTGAGCAGGCAGGGGCCGGGAGGTGGACCTCTCCGAAAGTGACCGTAGTGGTGCCATGAAGAGTGGGGTCAGGAAAAACAAGCTGGGGCCATCCCTGAGCGATGGGCTCGGCCCCACCCTGCACGCCATGTCCCTAGCTTACCTCTATCTTCCTCTTTCTTTCCCTCCCTCAAAATCTGATTTTGGTTTATTTTAACCCAAAGCAGATGATTCGGCTCCTCTCAGCCTGTCGGCATTCGCTGCCTGGGAGGTTTTCCTGGAGTCCCTGGGGCCTGGAGGGTGGGGAAGGCCGAGACCTGCTGGGAGTGCGCTGCGATCAGGCCTGGGACCCACGTCCTGGAAGGAAGCAGGTGACCTGGACTCGCCTGCCTTCCCGCAGAGCCTGCCCTAGAGAAGACGGTGCCTGCACGAGCCTGGGAGCCAGTTCCTCTGGCAGCTCCTCCTTCTGCACTTCCCCTTCCCTTCCCTCCATCCCGGAGTCTTTCAGATGACAAAGACAACAGTGTCCTCGGTGCCCCCGCCTCTGCCACTTGCTCCTGAACCTGTAGGATCTCAGAGAAGGGTTGTTTGATGAGCCCATAAAAGGGATTTATTTTCACCTTGCCCGTTGCTCTCGCAGCACATGCGCAAGGTGAAAATGCTCCTTAGAAAACTGAATTTGGCATCTTAGGCCAGAGGACAGGAAGATGGGGCACCCAGGATGCAGCCCTGTTCTTCGACAGCCAGCAGCAAGCCCCCTCTCCTTCCTCCAGGGTTCACACAAGCTGGGATGGAGGAAATCCCCTTAGAGAAGAAAGGAACACGCCCAGTGGGTGGGGGCATTCCTTGTCAACCTGGCAGATGGCGGTGTTCTAAATGCAATTCCAATTTCCCCATCAAAACCAGGAACTCAGAGGCTTGGTAGACAGCGCTTCTAAGAATAAACCAGAGATGATCTTACCCCCAGGCCCTCCTCCACGACGGGGCTCATTGGCAGAATCCCGCATTTCGTGATTGGATCCACACGCCCAGCAGGGTCCCCATGCATAGCACTGAGGCACTCATGGCTCTGGGGTCAGACTCTCAGTAGCAGGTAGTGGGCAGGTCTCCCAGCTCTCTGGGTCTCAGTTTCCTCCTCTGTGAAATGGGGATGAATGCAGAACTCAGGTCCCAGCGGGGATGTCAGGATGAAAGGCAGGCCATGTCCCACAGCACCTGAATTCACAGGGGCTCTCATTCTCTTTGAATGATGGTAAAACCTTCCCAGGACAAGGTCTGGTCCTTCTCAATTTAGGGCACCCCCCTTTCAAACTCCATGGACTTCTCTCCCCTTTCCTACGTGGTCATTTCTACCTACAAAGGTGAGCTCGGCTGGGGAGAAGGCAGGGGAGAAGTCGCCATCCCTGAGGGGATGGCTTCTCAGGCCTGGTCCCTGGAGAAGAGGGGCTGACCGCAGAGGAGGGAGCGCCTGACATTTCAGCCTCTCAGCAGCCAGGAGACAGAAGGCGCCGGCCAGAGCTGGGCTCCGTCCAGCTTGGCAGATTCTGCTTCTCAACATGGAGTCTTTGCAGGATCCAGTCAGTTTGCCCTTGGAAGGATGAAACGTCCTGGTTCACAAAACAAAATGCTTTAAACATAGATGTGTATATTTTAAAGCCTCAACCCCTTCCTGCCTGACACCGTCCAAAGCAATGGAGGGTGAGAGGTGAATGAAGGATACAGAGATCAGATATTTTCCTTTAGAATGCTGGGCTTGGGGGTGCCAGGCACACCAGATGTCCTTTCTTGGAGTGTGGGGGACCCACAGGCATATAGAAAATAGTGGCAGGATGGGCTGAGATGTTTGTAAGAGAATCCAGGCAAACCTCCCACTGAGACTGGAAGAAGCTGTGGGAGCCTCTGATGACGATGACACCCTGGTCAGGGAGGCTGGCATTGTTTACGCCCCGCCCCGCCCCGTTGTTGGAAGGAGAACCGGAAGGAGGCCTGATTTATTTGTTTGTTTGTGGAGGAGGTTATTGTGTGCCCTCCAAAGCTTGACTCCAAGGGAACTTCTGGGACAAGCCTGGTCCCTTGGGACGGAGTCTTTTGTTTTATTGTGCAATTAGAGCCCAAGCGTTGAAGCCACCAAAATATATAGCCCTTGAGAATGAAAACACTGGAGATAAATTGGGCTAAGTGGGAAAAAACAACCTTGTCCCCCAAAAAAGATGAAACTCAAGTCAAAAGGTGGCTGACAGGAGCTCCAGAACAGCCTGAGCAACAGAGCGAGTCCACCCATCATAGAAAAGAAAAGAAAAAGAAGGAGAGAGGAAGAGACAGAGATGAATGAAAGAAAGAGAGAGGAAGGAAGGACAGAAGGAAGGAAGGGAGGGAGGAAGGAAAGAAGGAAGGAAGGGAGGAAGGAAGGGAGGAAGGAAGGGAGGAAGGAAGGAAGGGAGGAAGGAAGGGAGGGAGGAAGGAAGGGAGGGAGGAAGGAAGGAAGGAAGGCAGGGAGGGAGGGAGGGAGGGAGGAAGGGAGAAAGTTGTTCTAAAAAATACGGTTTAGGAATTTTTAAAAAAGTGATGGCTGGGACCCTCCTCCAATCAGTGCAGATTTGACCTACTGCAAAAAATAAAATTCATCTAAGTAAATATTTGTGATATGTAAAAATGAAAGATCATTTTTATAACTGGCAACCAGAGTAGCTTCTTGTTTTCAGGGACTCACCTTTGAACCTTGCGTACCTTAAATCACCTCTGAAAGGATCAAGGAACACAGGGTTTGCTTGTTGGCTGATCAACATGGTCAGGCCAAGCGGAAGGGAAGTTCCTCAGGCCCCAGCTCCCTAATTTAAAGGACAGAGGCAGCTGTGTGTGGTGAAGGGGCTCGCAGGTTTATCTGACCAGGATGCCTCCTCGGCCGGAAGGGGTGGGGAGATGTCGGGCAAGCCGCCGACATGGTGTCCTCTGGTCTGGAAATTGCTGTGCTTGCTGGCTCCTGTAGCACTGGGTGACATCCTAGGCTCTCGACGTCCACCACTTCTTTCACTCATCACACCCTCCCCATGACGCCAGTGCCCCTGTTGCCTCCATTTCATAGATGAGGAAACTGAGGCATGGAGAATTTCGGTCACATGCTGAAGGCTACAAGGTAAGTTTTAAGCTGGGCACCAAACCACATCACAGCCTGAGTACCAAATTGTCTTTTGGGAACACATAGGCTCTTCTTTCTGTGGCTGGTACACATTTGCTTGAACTCTACAACACTGCCAACCTCCAACTGCTTTTGACCAACAAAACAATGGCAATGTTGTGCAGTCTGACCTAATAGCATGCATCTGGTAAATGAAGACTTTAACAGAGGAACAGGGTGTGTGCTATTCTCAAATGTCTAAAAAGTGCCGCGCCAGCTGGTGGCCCTGAGTGGAGTGAGGGTGTGGGCAGAAATAGTAGAGGAATTACGGCAGATGAGAGAGGAACAGAGTGACCCTGGGGGAAAGAGTGTCTTTAGCAGAGAAAAGGAATCAGCTGGGGCTAGGTGACTAAGCCCATTTTTGAGCTAACAATTTGAAAAGACCACTTCATCTTGGATTTTGAAGGTCTTTTATTTTGCTTAATCTAGTATTAAGAAATCAGACTCTTAGGGTGACTTAAAAGGTATTAATACTTACTAACCAAGCTACATATACTTTGATTTTGGTTCTTTGCATCTGACATGAGTGTTACACGATCAAAGTCTTTGCAGCTTTGAGAAAATAATTTGAGATTTCTGTCCCAGTTTTAAAGATGATGACATTGAGAGGTGGAAGATGTGTGATCTCTCATTCTAATGAGTCATAACGGTTTTCTGTTCTGCTATTATTTTTTCCTAAAAAGTTCTGTTTCCGGCACAAGGTCACCGAAACCAGTTAAAACACTTAAGCTGATACCTCACTCTGAACCTGTTGCAAATCAGGTTTAGTAATAATCTGATCTCAGCTCTCCTGTCAAGGGTAAAAAAACTGTCTTCACTGTGAGATTTTGGTTTCGGTGCCTAATTAGGTTGGTTCCACCATTATCGCGTTTTAAAAGTAAAACATGATTTCATAATGAACAGTGAAACCACAGACGAGATGGTGTTGCAATTGAAATCATTCAGATAAGAAAGTCGAACCAGATGCTCGCACGCCGGGGGTAGGAGGGGGCGGGGCATGCACCCGAGATCAGACGCAGCTGATGCGCCGATTGTCCCCAAAACTCCATGTTTCAATGGCTGGCTCCTCCCTTGACATTTTACTCTATTTGAAGGGAACGTTGAAATTGGGAGGGCAAGGATGGACCGAATTAATCAGAATCCTCTCCGGAATCCAGCTCTGACTGCTTCTTTCTTTTCCAACTTAAGCTCACTGGGCTCGTTCTTGGCGGCTCTCATCCCCACCCTCCCCACATCCCCTGTATTCCCCCTGGTGCAGATGCATGTGGTCCCCAAAGAATGGAACTCTGCTCCTCACCAGAAGAAAGTTGCACAGCAGCTGCTTTGCATGGAGACCTGCTCAGACCTGCAGCCTGGATGGGGCAGTGTCTCAGTTATGGGATTTCTGTGGGGGTGGGATTTCTTGGAACCTAGGGGTGCCTGCCCTGAATTACGGATGTGCACACCTTCAGAGCTCAGTTTGCTTTGAGAACACAGAAGAATTTGGCCTGAGAGCTATGATGAGCGTGGAGGTGAATGCAGTTGGTAAGAAAGCCAGCTCTGGCCAGCTGTGGTGGCTCACGCCTATAATCCCAGCACTTTGGGAGGCTGAGGCAGGTGGACCAACTGAGGTCAGGAGTTCAAGGCCAGTGTGGCCAACATGGTGAAACCCCGTCTCTACTAAAAGTACAAAAAATTAGCGGCGTGTGGTGGTGGGCGCCTGTAATCCCAGGTACTCTGGAGGCTGAGGTAGGAGAGTAGCTTGAACCCGGAAGGGGGAGGTTGCAGTCAGCCAAGATCTTGCCATTGCACGTCAGCCTAGGTAACAAGAGTGAAATTCTGTCTAAAAAAGAAAAGAAAAAAAAAGGAAAAAAAGAAAGCCAGCTCTACCTGGGGCAGGAGGAGGTGGAAGGGAGGCTGACTGTGGTAGGAGTCGGATTTAAATTTTTCTCACGCGTGTGAACGTAACAATTTAAAAAATACCGTAGCAACCACATTCCGTGACGTTTCTCACCGTTTCCCTGCTTCTAGATTAGAACTTTACACTCAAACGTTTAAAGTGTCCAGAAAAGGAGAAGTTCCTTAGAATAAAGAACTTTTAAAATAAAATGCACTAAATACACAATATTTATTGCAAGTTGATTTAATAATTACCTAGTAGATACACGATAATAAAATGTAACAAGGAACTAGCTAATCTTTTGTTTATTTTGCAAACATTTATTGTGCATCTACTATGTCCTGGACACTGTACTAGGCACTGGGGATGCAGCACAGGATAAACAGACAAAAATCCCTGTCCTTGCAGAACTGTCATTGTGGGATGGGCGGAGGGAGAAGATTATAAAGAGATAAATACGAAGAGGTTGGATGGTGATGTGTGTTTCGGAGAGATGAGAGAAGTAAATGGAGGAGGGGCAGGCAGCCACAGTTGTAGATAGGTCCTTGGAGAATGTGCGTCATGCCTGCCATGTGCTCCGAGGTGAGGATAGTTATTTCTGCCCGTATTACAGGTAAGAGAACTGATGCTCAGCTGTTAGTTGAATGAATACCCTAAGGTCACCCAGATCATGGCAGGCTTCAAATTTTAATAATGCAGATTTGTGTGATGCAGTATTTAAGCTCTCAACGATCTGTACTTAGCACATTATGTTTTTGCCTGATTGTTTAACCAGCTTTCTCACGGCGTGGCTGCCCCACCAACCCCACCCCCAGGATAAATGATTGTCCCTTTATTGATGAGGAGATGGAGGCCCAGGAAGCAATCTGCCAACAGCCCTGCCGGGCCCAGGCAGCCAGCTGGACCTCTGTGTCTGCATGCGAGGTCACAGATGGTCCCACTGGCTCCGTCCTGCTGGGGCCACTGGGGACATCTGATAGGGAAGGATCCATTCGCATCTCTGCCCAGAGTGACCTCTGACATGGTTCAGTCTGCAAAGCTCCAGCATGGGCAGCCATAAAGCTGAGAGAGTGCAGATTCCAGGGAAGATTGAGGCGTTTATCACAGGAAAGCCTCCCTAATTGCTGTCAACCTAAACCTCTGGCACCCTGCGTGACCCACAACTACAGATCCTGATCTGAGTCTCCAGGCTTTGGGGTGGAGAAAGGGGACCCAATCCACCAAGGCAGAGTCGAGAGGAGACCAGCAGCAAGCCCTCCATGTCTCTGCCACTTGCCTCTTGGTTTGTTTTTGATTTTTTTTATTAAAAAAAAAGAATGAAACAGAGTCTCAAACAGGCCTGCTGTGCTCAGGTCTCCAGCACCTCCTCTCAGAGTCAGGGCTGGCTTAGGGGAGCCAAGGGCAGCCTCTTCCTTTGCAGCCTTTTTCAGGGTCTCATGAAGCAGAAGGGCCCTGCCTTTTTCACTTGGCCATGGGAAGCCTGAAGTCCTTCTCAGGGTGGCTCACCAAGGCCTAACCTACCTCCACTCTGAAAAAGGTCTCAGGGGAAGCTTTCTTCCCCTCATTTATACTTTGGTTTTCAGGTGTATTTCCAATTTGGTTTTTATTTTTCTAATTAAGAAAGGAGGAGATTTCTCTGAACAAACAGACCAGTAGAGATACATACAAGGCAAAGGTCCAGACCTCCTCCCGAGGCCACGCCGTGCAGGGGAGCGCCGCTGTTGGCGGCCTGGGGGACATCATTCGGAATTCTCCAGGTGCTCAAAACTTTGTATTTTGTGCTTTCAAGGAGGGCATTACCTTACAATTGTCCTTCAGCTTACTTTTTTCACTTATTAATTATGGAAAACTCTCAAAATCACTATGAGAAAGTCATTTTTGTTTTTTTTGCAGTCAGAGTATTGGATTAATTTAATGAACCAATCAGTCAATGCAATTTCTTAAAGTCCAGTCATTTTCTTTGAGCAATGTGACTCATATAACCCAACCCATTTCATCTTTTCCTTTGGCTGCCAGGAAGCTCAAAGTTAAATTTCATTAAGAGCTGAGGTCATGAATTCCCTCCTCTGTTCTCTCCTGGAATTAGATAGGTAACCATCCCCTTACATATTATAACAGATATATTTTTAAATGCATCTCCTTCCCACTCTGGATTATAAGTGTCTCACCAGGAAGAGACTTTTATTTTTAATCTGTGTCCTTTCTCCCTCCATCCAGTGCCCAGCATATGCCCAATGGGTTTTGCTTAATGATTAATGTAGGTGCCCAGGAAGCCCAGAGTCTTTTGCTCCTTTCTGCTTTTTCACTGGCTTTGGGTCTGGTAGAACTTTCCAATTATCCTGGTTTCTATTCTGCTTTGTTTTAAAGAATGTGCAAAATTATGGGATATTAAACTTAAATACATTTAAAAGCAAAGACAGAGCTATCGAGATGATGGAATGAATGGATAGATCAATTCTAAAATCACCCCAGAGGAATGGGCACTCCTGCTTCTGCATTTCTTTTTCAATTTAGGAAATTGTGTCCCAAGAAAACAATGACATTTACAAACGCTTAATTATTCTCTGCTAAAGAGCTATAGCAAGAAAGTAGAAAGTAGAGGAGAGTTTCCATTTGGCAAAAACAAGCTGAAGGTTGACTAAATGCAGTAAAATGAAGGAAGGAAGTAATCATAGAAATTGCTCCCAAAACAGTGATGTGATCCTGATGCCAGGCCAGCCTGAGCAGAGAGGGGCCCAGTTGTGCTGCTCTGTCATTTATTCAAGTGACAAGTTGGCCTGACACAGTGGCTCATGCCTGTAATTCTAGTACTTTGGGAGGCTGAGGCAGGTGGATCACTGGAGTCCAGGAGTTCAAGACCAGGCTGGCCAACATGGTGACAACCCGTCTGTACTAAAAAAAAAAAAAATACAGAAATAAAGCTGGATGCACCTGTAGTCCCAGCTACTTGGAGGCTGAGGCACAAGAATCACTTGAACCTGGGAGGTGGAGGTTGCAGTGAGCCAAGATCATGCCACTGCACTCCAGCCCCAGGTGACAGAGTGAGGCTGTCTCAAAAAAAAAGTGGCAAGTCCTGGGTGCCAGGCGCTGACCAGTTGCTCCATAGACGGATGTGCAGTGTCCCTCCAAGACAAGTGACTTCCAGAGTTCCTGCATCAGAGGGACTGGGGCATCAAGTTTGTCAGGAAGGAGCAAACCAGCCTGTTATTTTTACTTAGGCCATTTAGGAGGACTCTGGGGAGAACCCCAACCTCATGGAGGTTGAGAATGGGGGCTGTGCTCCCCCCAAAGCCACTTCTGAGGCCACCAGTGCCCAAGGAGCTTCACATCTAGTAGGAAAAATTACACTGGGAAGTGCTCCCCAACCTGAAGCCCCCAAATGCCAGGGTCTCTGGTGGACGGGCCCTTCCCTCTCAACCAGCTCATCTCTGTGGAGAAGGCCTGGGGGCATTGTCTGCCCAGGACCACACTCCCAGCCCCTTTTCCATCACCACCCTTGCCATAGCCTGCCCCTATGCACTTCTCCTCACTGTAAGCATCAACAACCCAGCTGTATTGAAAAGCCAAAGCTGAGCCAGAGGATCCCTCCTCCTGGCCGGGTCTCCACCTTCTCACAGCCACGATGCACCCGTCGGTGATGCAATGTCTAGTGATGCTCAGTGATGCCCAGAGATATCCAGATGCCCATTGAAGCCCAGTGATGCCCAGTAAAACCCAGTGATGTCCACTGATGCCCAGTAAAACCCAGTAATGCCCAGTGATACACAGAGATGTCCAGTGTACCCAGAGATAACCAGATGCCCAGTAAAGCCCAGTGATACCCAGTAAAACCCAACAATACCCAGATGCCCAGTAAAGCCCAGTGGCATACAGTGATACCAAGTGGCATCCAGTGATACCCAGTAAAGCCCAGTGATATGCAGTGAGCCCAGTGTTACCCAAAGATGCCCAGTGTTGCCCAGGGATGTCCAGTGATGCCCAGAATTGCTCAGTGGCATCCAGTGATGTTTACTGATGCCCAGAAAAACCCAGTGATGCCTGTGATGGCCAGTGGGAATGGTTCTTCCACAGTCCCAATGCCAGCTGATTCTGAGCACACTTCGCTTGCCCCACAGCCGGGAAGCTGCTAGTCTGTCCCACAGGCTTCCCCGGGGTCTTCTCCACGGGAGCGCGGCAGTGCCCCTCCCGTGCTCCGGTGCCCGACCCCCTCCTACTTGCAGACACTTGCCATCACTGCAGGCCTCCTGTTTAGCCTTCATAAAGCCTTCCTGACAAATCCGTTCCGCTCTTTCCTTAATCATTCCTGCTGCAATTCTCTAAACAACCCCCTATTTGTTGACATATCCAGGGATGTGCAGCTAAGAGCTGTACACAGAATCCAGGTGCAGTTTCAACAGCCCCAGATAAGAGGGATCAAGGCAGCTGAGCTCCTCAGGGGCCGGGGGCTCCATGGCCCTTGTCCACACCCTTAAAGCCAAGTGAGAGGCGCCAGATGGTCACAGACATTTTTACCAGTGTGACGGCACTATGGATAGTGCTGGCCAAGGAGACTTCACCTGTCCTCAATGCTTAGATCGTTTTACTGTTTCTTTGCTTATTATTCTGTTGATGCACGCTCACTGTAAAAAAATAAAAATGAGAGTACATATCAGCAAAAAGAAAAAGGGGGAAAATGCCATCTGTAATCCCAACCCCCCGGGGACAGCAACTACTGCTAAGACAGCCCTCTCATCCGGTCTAGGGCAGGGCTAAGCATGGAGACTCTGGAGTTAACCACAGGAGTCTAAGTCATTCCATCTCTCTCTGCCTCAGTTTCCTTTTTTCTTTTTCTTTTCTTTTTTTTTTTTTTTTTGAGACGGAGTCTAACTGTCACCCAGGCTGGAGTGAAGTGGTACGATTTTGGCTCACTGCAACCTCCGCCCCCTGGGTTGAAGTGATTCTCCTGCCTCAGCCTCCCAAGTAGCTGAGATTACAGGTGCCTGCCACCTCGCCCAGCTAATTTTTGTATTTTTAGTAGAGACAAGGTTTCAACATCTTGGTCAGGCTGGTCTTGAACTCCTGACCTCGTGATCCACCCACCTTGGCCTCCCAAAGTGCTGGGATTACAGGCGTGAGCCACCGCACCTGACCGGTTTTCTCATTTCGAACAAGATGCTAATAATAGTACCCACTGCTGTGAAAGTAAAGAGTTCCTACCATAGATACCACAGGGAGACCCCAAGCTAACAAGATAAACAGTGTTCAGAGGATCCTACGGGTGGTCGGGAATCAATACTTTCCTCCTTCCAAGAGACTTTCTCTGTGCATTTGTCACCTTAAAAAAATGGACTATACTGTTTGTAGTTTCTTGCTCAACCTTGCTTTATTATTATTATTATTATTTTAAATCTTAATGCCACATTACGGGAGCTGGTGCTGCAATCCCCCAAAGATTCCGTCCCCAGCTGCCAAGGGGTCATGTTCTCCAGACACCTTCACTGTCAGACCCTCCATGCTTGTGCATCGGGAGGGGAGGAAATGTTAGCTCTTTCTTTGGAATTTTCCTGAGTTGACTTCTCCTCAAAACATTAAACACAATAAGCCGACATATCTGGGCTTCAGCTGCAAGTGCAAAATGTATCCCTTGGTTAAAGCAGGAGACGTGTTTTGCTAGAAGAAAGTCCAGTGTTAACAGAGACACATAAGTTTATTTCTTTTTTCTGTAATGTATTATTCTCCTGTGAGTGAGTGGTTTGTGCGTTTTTGGACTGGATGGAGTTGGCCAGAGCCAAGGCGAGGGCTGTCCAAACTTCACTCATTTCCAGATGAAGTCTCCTGTATTAGTGTAGGCAGCGGGGAGGCTCCAGGCACTTGTATGCTGGCGGCCAGGGTAGAGTGTGTTGAAGAAGGCAGGGGACCCTAGGTCTCAGGTTGGATGCATGGTGCCAGAGGGTGGGACAGACTGTCAGTGGGACAGATGGAGAGAGGCTGAGGAAGACGGATAGCTGCGGGGAGGAGAAAGCAGAGTGGGGAAGATGAAAGAAAAGACAAGAGACAAGAAAAGAGAGACAGAAGTGCACATGTGCAGACAGAGAGACGGACGGAAAGAAAGAAGGGGAGAGAGATCAAGACAGCCGGGGAGAAACCCCAGAGTGAACATGTATCGCATTTTCATGGTCTTCAGTCCACGAGCATGATAATTTCTCCTTTCTACTCAGTGTCCTGCCTTCACGTGTAGTGTGTGCGTGAGCTGTAGCCCCGGTCATTTGAAGTAGAAATTGTAGCTGCGGCCCTGAAGAGGCAGAGCACGCCGTGGATCCCTGCAATCTGCTGACGTGGTTTCCAGCGGCAGCTCCATCCAGTAGAATTTCAGCTTGCCTGCCTGCACTACCTTAAACACTGAGGTGCCACCCCTGAATTCACCCACACAACTCTTGGGGATCCAGGGCACTGGCTCCCTACCCCAGAGCCCTGGACCTGAGAAGAGAAGCTAGTGTCCAGGTGTCCAGTGGGTGCCCAGCGGAACCACCCGAGGTAGACCAGAGATGGCTAAAAGCCCTCACAGCAAGGGCTCCCGTAGCCAGCTCCTAGAACAGGGACTCAGTAGGGCTCTAGGATGTTTTTTGTATATTAGGACTCTTTTGGAGTCTTCTTGGAGAAGACAACCAAAGATAAAGACACCTCTTACGCTTGGTCATCTTTGCAGATGGGCAAAGTGAAGACAAAAGTTAAATGACTTTCAATCGGTTGAAGGTAAAACCATCATCTGATAGGAAAACAAAGGACATGGCTCTGGGTGTCTACCCTGAGACCCAGGCACACTGTCACCCTCCTCAACTGCTTCCAGAGGTTCAGCCACAAGGAATGCCAGATTAGAACAGGCACCAGATATCCCAAGAAGGCTGAGCAAGCTTACTCAGCTCGAAGACGGAGGTTGCATATGGGCAGTAAGGCATTCACCATAAGTGGGTCAGGATGCTTAGGAGGAGAGGAGGTGCGAGAGGAGGAAAAGGAGAAGGAGGAAGAGGATGGAAAGGAAACAAGGGGAGTGGCAAGAGGCAGAGGAAGGACCAGGAAGATGAAGGAGGAGGAGGAAAAGAGGAGAAGGAGGAAGAGAAGAAGAACAAGAAAATAGGAGGAGGGGAAGGAAAGAAGGAAGAGCAAAAGTGGGCATCCAGCTTCCTGGAAACACCTCCATTCAGTATTTCCTGGAACCTCCCAGAAGTTAACAGTGAGGTGCTCCTAGGCACATGAGCAACTCTACAAACCCTTGGTGAAATCCGTGTAGTGAAGAAGTGGGGCTTGACGTGACTTCCATCCCTTCCAGCTCTGGGATTCCAGAATGCCATGAAGTCGTCACCATATCAGATCATACTCAGGGCTTGCAGTACCGGTGGCATTGTGCCTCCTGAACACACTGCATTTGCACTACATTAGTATGTACAATTTCATTACAAGAACATATTATTGCCAAGTGGAGGGCAAGCAGGGCCCGGGGCTATTAAAACCATACCTCCTGAGGACCAGCAGCTCCTGTATGAAGACATTGATCTCTCCTCCTGGGCAGCTAAGCCCGAAAAATCCGCTTTTAATTACCAGTCGGCATTGACTTAATGTGCCATAGCTGTCTCTCACATTTAGAGTACATGTCTACTTAAGATAGTTAATTTAAAGTGATATCCCTAATTTCCTCATGGTTTCCAAAGTTTATGTTAACTTTAACCTGCGAGTTTGTAAATGCATTCTCTCTTTGATGACCTCAAAGCAAATTCCACACTTTGGTCTCCAGTTACTTCAGGGGTAATACCCAAGCTTAGGGTTATCATCAGCGCTCTGTCTGCATTGACTACAAATGATAATAGTCTTTTACATGCGCATGGCACTGTGATTTGGAACAGGAAACACAGTGCAAGTTTGCCACATGCCAGGCATGAGGAAGTGTTCCGAGCCCATCATCTCATGGCATGGACCCAACACCGACCTAGTGGGCAGGTATCGTGATATGCTCATTTTGCAGAGGAGGAAAGTGAGGCCCTGGCCACACAGCTGGGGGCAGTAAGACAGGGAGCCCAACCTGTGTCTGTGTGCTTCCTGAAGTTGCCATTTTTCAACTTTGTACCCATCCCGTTAGACATTGTGCCATGAACCCAACCGACAGCAAAATAATGGTGAACATCCAGGGCACGCAGGATAATGCCAAGCGCTGGGAAAGCATTGGCCCATTCGTCCCATGTGCTGAAACTCTGGGGTGGCCAGCACAAGCAACATCCACTGCCCACTTTGCAGATGCAGGCCCATGCCCAGGATGAGTGACTTGGCCAAGGTCACTTGGGTAGAAGGTGAGGGTGATGGGACCCTCGGTCCACATGGGATCCCTCTGTGCCCCTCTTCCTCGCTGTGCTCTCTGCCTTAAACAGAACCCCAAGTTGCTAAAGGGGATGTCCCTGAGGTCCACAGGACCTGTGCCTCACCCCAGTGAGGGGGTGCTCATTAGAAGAATTAAAGTTGGAGGACAGGGCCAGTTGCTCTCAGCAGGGACCACCTGAGGACTGGGGTCCTCACCACTAAAACGGAAATATGACATGCTTTACAGAGCTGCTCTGGGGACTGAGGAGAGGACGGTGTAGAAGGGTAGGACTGGCCCAAGGCCTGGTTCATAGTAAATGCTCCATAAAGACGCCTCCCTCTTCTCTTCCATCTTCTTCCTTTCTGCTGTCAAAGCCCAGTGGTCAAAGACTATACAACAAGACAGTCATCACATTTGTTCCGAGTGCCCTAGCGCTCCAGGGAAGGAAGAAACTGTTATTGCATAATTTTCAATTTTACTAAAAGGAAAAAAAAAAATCATACACTTACAGAAACACATCTCTTTATCAGCACCACTTTTTTTTTTTTGAGACCAGACCTTGCTCTGCTGCCCAGGCTGGAGTGCGGTGGTCTCATCCTGGTTCACGGCAGCCTCAGCTTCCCAGGCACAGGTGATCCTCTCACCTTAGCCTCCTGAGTAAATGGGACTACAGGTGTGTGCCAACATGCCCAGGTAATTTTAATTTTTTTTGCAGAGATGAATCTTGCTGTGTTGCCCAGGCTGGTCTTAAACTCCTGAGTTCAGGAGACCCTGCTGCCTCGGCCTCTCAAAGTTTTTGCGTTACAGGAGTGAGCCACCACACCCAGTCCCAAATTGTTGAAAGCATTTCCCAGGTGGGGACAGCCTCTTGGTAGTGTGAGTGAGTGATCAGACCTCTCCCTAGAGCTAGGTTCAAAGACTGGAGTGTATTAGAATAACAATGGTTGCAACTACACAGGAAGCGTCCCCTCCGTGATGGGCGGGACCACGATCCATTTTCGAGGATTAGTTCACCATCATCTCAGCACAGCCTTGGGCAGTGGGTACCACCGGCCTGGTCTGGAGGGGAGAAAGGGCTTGGGGAGCTCACACAGGTTGCACAGCACAGCACAGAAAGGGTGGGAGCAGGGTTGCCCAGCAGAGTCTGACCGGAAGGTTGGAGGGTTTAAGCCCCACACTGCCGCTGCTGCACCGTCCATCCATTTCTAGAGCAGCCTGAATACGGGAGAAGCAACCATCAGCCTGAGTTCTGCCTATGCCTCATGGGTGATTTGGTTTGAATATCTTTCCCCAAAGAAGGCTTGAATTGTGTAAATTCACCACAGTTTATCCAACTCTTCATGATCAGCACATTCTACTCAGCCTTCTAGCTTCCTGCATTCCAGGGGAGGAGTCACCTCTTTTGAATTTTATAAATATTTGTCAATAGATTTTTTTTTTTTAGTTTAGAAGAGAAAAGCTAGACTACATTAGGATTCCAGCAGAGTGACTGAGAACGTGGATTGTGGGCCTGAACTGCTGGGTTCGATCCCACATTCCTGGGACAAGCTGCAGAGCAGCTCTGGGTCTCCTTTCCTCATCTGCATGGAGAGGAGGACAACACAGCTCTCTCTTAGGGTTATTGTGAAGATGAAGTTAGTTATTATACAAGAGTCCTTAGTGCACTCCCTGACGCTTGGCAATTGTCATGTAAGTATGAGAATTTAAAAAAATCGTTTTAATTAATCAACAAGTGTACTGCTTTGCACCAGGTATTTGATCAAAAGGGAACTCGAAATTTGGAATCCTAATACATTGCTGGTAAGGTCATAAAATGGTACAGATGCTTTGGGCCATTATTCAGAATGTTAAACCTACAGTGACCCTATGACTCAGCAGTTTTACTCCTAGGTATTTACATAAGAGACATGAAGGCACAAGTCCGTACAAAAACATGCACATAAATGCTCACAGCAGCTTTGCTCATACTAGCCAGGAGATGGAGACAATCCAAACGCCCATTGATGGATACATAGATGAAAGGCAGTTTCTCCTTACAATGGAGTATTATGCAGCCGTAAAAAAGGAACAATGGGCTGATGCATGCTGCAGCAGGGGGGAACCCTAGAAGTACGGTGCTCGATGAAAGAGGCCAGACGCAGAAGACCACAGTGTGTGCGATTCCATTTCTATGAAATGTCTATGGAACAGGAAAGTCCTTAGAGATAGAAAGTAGATGAGTGGTTGCTAGGGCTTGGGGGAGGGAGGAGTAGGGGAGTGACTCTGAGTACTGGCTTTCTTTTGAAGTGATAAAATGTTCTAAAATTGATTGTGGTGATGGATTGTACAACTCTGGGAATGTACCAAAACCATCAAATTGTGCATTTTTTAATGGGTGGTTTTTATGGTATGTGAATTACTTATCAACATTTAAAAAATGGCAATCTCAAAGCCTCACCAGACCCTGACGGTGAGACCTTTGATATCTGGCATTGTGTCAAAGATTGTGTGGCCACATGGTGATTTTTATTAACGTGTCCTTTGGGCCTCGTCACCATTAGTGATTTGAAGGGCATGTTTGGGATCTTTCTTGAGTTCAGCCTTTTCCAAAGTAGGAATCCTTTTCCCAAACTGGATTTAACTAAGTGCGGTCAGTTTCTTCACAGCAGGACTTCTCAGGGCCTTTACTTTCTAAGGTGCACAAAGACTCTCCAAGATGAGAAGTGAGCGGCATTTCCAAACTGATCTCCCCAGGGAAACTCCTTGACATTTCTTCACGGGGCATCTAATGGGACTAGTGCTTTGTGAAACCCTTGTTGAGAAAGTTTCTACCCCCCCAGTTTTTCAGTGGTCTCTTATATGTGAATGTGGGTGGTTTCTTGGTTTTTTTTCCCCCCTCTTTCTGGACAAATGATTCAATGTATAATAGGAAACTGTAGCATAATGCACCCTAAACTTTTAGTAATGCCAATGCGATCATGATTTATTTCACCCATTCTTGTTTAAGGCTTCAGGCACTGATCTTTATTTCAACCTTCTGTTTGTAGCACTGAATGTTCCGGTGAGAACTAACAAATAATCCTAATTAAGGCAGAGAATGTTCTTTGCACACCAGCCCATGTGCTAAATGCTTTACATGTCTCGTTTCCTTTAATGTTAACAAGAATTCTATGAGGCAGGTACCCCACTGTATAGATGAAGAAACTGAAGCTTTGGGGAGTTGGGTCAATTTTCCAATGTCACACACAAGTCTGTGGTGAGCCAGTGTGCTGTCCACAGAGCCTGAATGCTAACATGCAACATTACATTAGAAAGGAATGAAGAAACTAATTAACAGCTCAGACCACAAATATCACAGGACGTACTGCGCTAATGTATTTATGAAGAGAAAGAGAAACCGTGTCATTCCTAATTCCATCGAATAGCTTCTAATACATCAAACCACATGGAATGAACATGTGTAGCTGTTTTAGGTCCTGACTAACCGAAGCAGTGCTCCTTTCGGAATTCTTCTGAGGGCGCTAAACATATGCTTGTGGCAGATTTGCAAAACTCATAAAATAACCTTAAAGTTTCACTTTTTTGTAACTCTTGCCTTTGTGATATGCTCAGTCTTAGGTTTCAGGAAGAATTTTATAGTTTCTCAACTTCTGCAAAAACAAAAGTTTTCTCTGTTAAATGTCAGCAGTCAGTGCTCAAAAAAAATTTTTTATGATCTTTGAGTTATAGACTGAGGGATCCAAGGATGCGTTGGAGCTGGTCACAGGGGCCCCAGTAATTAAGCCCTGGGGCCTGGGATCCCAAAGGGCCTCCATAAGGGGTCAAGTGTTGGGGACCCCTGAAATTTTGTGTGGACTATGGAAGCAGCCTCTTCTAGACAGGATCTGTGGCTTCCTGTCATCTTGCTCTCAGTACAGCTCACGATTCATAAACACCAAAGAATGGGGGCCCTAATTCCCTCCTCCATTGAGGGGTGACTTGATTTGCCACCGTCACACAGGGACAATGTCCTAGAGTCAGCTCCAGGCCCGCCTCACATCTCCCAAGGAAAAGGTCTGGGTGCTCCCCCTCCTCTGGTCCCCATTGGGTCGATATTCAGAATCCGCCAGGAAGTAGGTACTTGGGTTAACAAAAAACGTCTAATGTTTTTTGACCTAACTTCAGGAAATCACAGATAACCGTTCCAGACCAGACCAGCTATTCCATTTTCTCCCACTGGGAAAGGAAGTTTGCACATGTTAAAACATTTTTTTATAAGGGGGGGAATAATGGAGGAAATTATGGCTCATCCATAGGTCGGTGTATTAGGCAGTCACCAAAACGATGTTTATAAGGAAACTTTAATGACTTGCAAAGTACTTACGATATATTGATAGGTGAGAACAATACCACTTAAATTCCTGACACTAGTTTTATAAAGGATGCATTGCAGAAAACACACACACACACCTACACACACACACACAAATTTACCCATATATACACAAACATACACACATACACTCCCCACAAATACACCCCCCCACATATACACATACATACAAACGTAGATACACACACATATATGCACATACGCACACACATGTACATACCCACATATATACACATATACACATGTACACACCCATATACACTTATTTATACACACAAATACATACACACACACACACACACATATATATACACACACACACACACACACACACACACACACACACATATTCAAAAACAGATTGAAATCTACTACAATGTTAACCAAGGCTAATTGTGAGTGGTGAAATTTCATGTGACTTTTATTTTCCTTTTTTATTTTCTCCTACATTTTCCCCACAGAAAGAGTATTATGTTCCTAACAGAAACCAAAGGATGATAAGAAATCTCTGTCTCTCTAAACGAAAAGAGTGTTGAGTGAGGGTGGAAAGAGAAAGCGAATAGTGACCCTGTTTTAAGTAAGAAAATTTCAAAACCATCTTTAAAAGTTTAAATCCAAGTCTTCAAGTTTTATTCATGCTCTTGAAAAATAGCAGATACCATTACATGGGCTTATTTATTCCACATTTAAGATCCGAGTGGAGGAATCGGATTATAGTTTCCTTGTCTGCTATAAACTATATGGATGGCTTTGTTTCAGAGAGTTACAGGGTGAGTTCTGGATGCGTCTCAGTTTAACTTTTATCCCCATTTTCTCCTCTGTGTAAAGTCAGTGTGAAAGGCCGGGGGGATAGAAATTCGAATCCGATTTGTGGCAGGGCCCACAAACAGATGGGGCACCCCACGCAGGCGTGTTTTGTCTGCAGAGCAAGAGAGGCTGAAGTTGGCTGCAGGTCAGTTTCCAGCATCGGAGGATGGTGTGGCCGGTCACACAGACCTGCCCTTCAGGATGTTCCCGGGAGCAGTGAGCCCGCCCGCCACCCCCACGCTCCCTGCCTGGGCATCCAGCGAGGAGGCTGCCCTGGCCTCCCCCACGCGACACGGCCAGGGCCCTTGCCCCAGCCGCAGCCCCAGCACAGCCCCTCGCCATCTCCCAGAAACCAGCGAGTATGGGTTGCAGGTCCCCCAGGGTCAGTGCCAAGGCCTGGTGCAGACTTCAGGGAGCTCACGCAAGGTCCCTGGGCCTGCGGCTGCAGTAAACAGACTCCCTGTAAAGGTCACTGCTTCAGACTCCAGCTCTGTGGCTGGAGGAAGCTGCAATCATTTTTCAGGGCTGTAAATGCCAAGAGAGAAATGCCGCGAGTCACAGCTCTCCTCCATGCCCCTGGTCAGCCAAGCGCCTCTTCACAAGGCATTTCCTTGCCAAATCAAGCTGCTTTTTTCCGCCTGAACTCGAATGGACCTTGAGTAACCTTTGCTCAAGGGTCTTGGGATGCAAGCTTTTAAATTTAGTTTGCAAGCGGTGGTGGCTCCCAGCCAGTAGTCCCCAGCCCCAGAGGAAACCCAAGCACCACCTTCATCCTCCCCTGCACACTGAACTGATGACTAGAAAGAGTCGGACCACAGGGCAGGTTCTTTACATTAAAAGGGATTATTGTCCCCCCCTCCCCCGACTTTTTTTCCTTTTGGTTGAGTTTTGTTTGGTTTGCTTTGAAACTTAACAAAAGATTTCATTTCTGTGGCCTAAGCTTCCTCAGATGAGAAGTAGCCCTTAGCTTGTTACCTGTATGTCCAAAGGACAGATCAGTGCTCAAGAAAGGTCAGATGTCCAGAAAAGGAGGATGAGATGAAATTTAAAGATTAATTTTGGGAAGCGGGGAAGCCTCCTGTCCAAATCACAGACAACCATCTCATGAATGAATGAGCCCCTTAAAAAAAATCATGTGTTCATTGTACAGTCCAACTATTTAGATTGTTGGATTGATTCATACTAAAGTGTGAATGACTGGTGCAAGAGCCTTTCCTCAAGAGACCTGAGGACTGGACACCCCGAGAATGATTTTTAAGGTAGCAGGACGTCAGGAAAGGAGGGCCAAGTGGGGTCATTGCAAATTGGGCCTCTGATTTGCCTAAGGGCATTTCTGCCCCTAGAAGATCTAATCTCTAAAACCAGCCCCCATGGGAAAGACAGAGCTGAGTGCTTTGCACTAATGTGAGACCTCTAGTAATTAAATGAGACGTTTTTTAGCCTGGTAATCTGTGAGCCATAAACACATGGGCCAGTGACACCTGAGTCAACTGGAACATCTTTGAGGCCAGGCCTCCTTGCTTTCTGGTAGCTCCGAGATTAGCACAGTCCTCACACAAAGCCCAGACCCCATGGGTGTCTGACAGTTGCTCTGTATCCTTGAGCAGCTGAAGAAAGTGCCTGAAGGAGAGGAAGTCTTTAAAGAAATCTATACTTTGAGAACTTATTTTATTTTTCTTAGATCTCTAAACAGCTTAAAGTTTCCTCTGCGAGCCTTTCAAGTGGTGCATGGTTTCCTCATGTTCAATTATTTGTTCTGCTCCTTCATAGCTGTGTGACCCTTGGCAAGTTACTTAACCTCTCTGTATCTAGTGGCCTTGATGGAACAAAGAAAGAAATAGTGATGCATGTTTGCAGCACTGTTTGAGGTTCAGATTCCATTCAGCAAAGGGCTTCCCATTGTTCCTGGCCCAGCATGGTGATTCCATATGTACTGTCTTTATAGGTTAATAAATTAGAGCTGGGAACACAGTGAATCATCTCGGGCAGCAGTGAGCTCCCGTGGATGGGAGTGTTCACACAGAGCAGAGGCAAGGCCAGCTTTTTGGAGAGAAACAGTTGAAATGATTCAAGTATGTGGATGGTGGGTGGATGGAGGCATGGATGTGAGTGTGTGGATGGTGGGTGGATGGAGGCATGGATCCGAGTGTGTGGATGGTGGGTGGATGGAGGCGTGGATCCGAGTGTGTGGGTGGTGGGTGGATGGAGGCGTGGATCCGAGTGTGTGGGTGGTGGGTGGATGGAGGCGTGGATCCGAGTGTGTGGGGTGGTGGGTGGATGGAGGCGTGGATCCGAGTGTGTGGGTGGTGGGTGGATGGAGGCGTGGATCCGAGTGTGTGGGTGGTGGGTGGATGGAGGCGTGGATCCGAGTGTGTGGGTGGTGGGTGGATGGAGGCGTGGATCCGAGTGTGTGGGTGGTGGGTGGATGGAGGCGTGGATCCGAGTGTGTGGGTGGTGGGTGGATGGAGGCGTGGATCCGAGTGTGTGGGTGGTGGGTGGATGGAGGCGTGGATCCGAGTGTGTGGGTGGTGGGTGGATGGAGGCGTGGATCCGAGTGTGTGGATGGTGGGTGGATGGAGGCGTGGATCCGAGTGTGTGGGTGGTGGGTGGATGGAGGCGTGGATCCGAGTGTGTGGGTGGTGGGTGGATGGAGGTGTGGGAGTGCGGTTGCATCTGCTGACCATTAGAGCTCTTGCAGCATGAGGATCTAATTTTAAGTAGCTGGGCTTGTTCACAGGTGCATAAATGCCTGATAAATGTGTGCAATGTAGTTTTTTAAAGGCCAAAGAGCAACAATGAAATGCTAGTTTCTACTGTTGGAAGTAGCTAAGTGAAAGAATTGGGTACTTAGTATGATGCAGGGCTGAGAACTGGGACCCAGTGTAGATGGTTTGAGGGAGTAAAATGGGCACTTCCTTGTTCGCAGTCTGCTCAGATGGTCACTGTGCTTGTGAATGCCCCATGCTCCAGCTACCCCGACTCTGGGCATTGATCCCAAGGAAATGTTTACACAAATATGCAAAACATGTTCATTGTGGTGGTGTTTATATCATAGCAAAAAAGAAAGAAAGAAAGTCTAAATGGCACACCTGGAGATTGTGGAGTGCTATACGACTATTTCTAGATGAGGTACATCTGTTTTTATTGACATGGAGACACATCCCTGCCATATTGTGGCATCAAAAGCAGCTCAAACGCAGCATGGGGGACCCGATTCCATTTTTGAAACATACATGTTAATATCTCTGGTTATAATTTGCATAGACAGATGTTTAATGAAACATTACCAAAATATTTTTTCTGAGTGATAAGTTGTTGGATGATCGTTACTTTTTTCTTTATGCTCTGATGATTTTTTGGAAATTTTTCATAAGAAATTGTTATTAGAATTTTAAAAGACTATATGCCTCTTAATTTTGAAAAAGTAAAATAACTAGCTGAGTCCTGCACAAACTCTCCAGTTAACACGTCAAGGCCTGATCCACCTAATAAGATGACATTCCAGGACAGAGAACTTTCAATTACAGCCGAAGACAGTTGACGGATGGCAGAGCCCACCAGCCTATCTCTGCTGATAGGATGATAACCCCTCGAGCCTGGCTGGCTTCGGACCACAGGGCTGGCTGCAGACCCCACAATCCCAGCTACTTGCAGAAGTAAACAGGAAGCAGAGCCAGTGCTGAGAGCTGGCGGAGGGCGTGCCCTCCTTGGCCCAGAGCAGGAGACCTGGCCTCTTGCTCCACAAGGACTGAAATTCCCAGGAAATAGGCTGCAGGCATGGACGCTGGACGCTGTGGGAGCGTGAGTGGTGAGCTGGGCCCGTAAGCCTCTACTTGGGGGGAAGGACAGGCAGCTGGAGGGGAACACAGACAGAGACCCAGCGACCAGCAGAGACAGAGGGAAGGAGGAGGCTGGACTCACATTGCAGGGTCCTTTTTCAGGCAGTAATCATCAGAATTAAAACTACAGAGTTACTTTCCTCGTGGCCTCACTCAGGGCCACCGCTGATCAATTGACAAGCACAGACTTACCTTACTTTGGAGGAAGCCGCAGCTCCCCGGCTGGGATTCGTCAGTGTTGGTGACTTTGTCAAGTCACCCCCATCTGGCTGTGCTCAGCCTGGATGTCGGGGAAACAAAATTCTATTTGCTGTACTTAGCACATGGGGTCTTAAAAGAGATGAAAACAGATGTAAAAATCACTTAAAAAATAAAATGTTGCCCCAATACCTATTACATTTATAGTCTAGACCTACTTTAAGTAAGCTAAATTTTAGATTACTTGAAGTAATCTAAATTACTTTCTGGGCTACATAATTTCTTAGAGATTTTTTTTTTTAACTTGAAATTAAAAAAAAAAAAAAAAACTCTAAGAAATTATGTAGCCCAGAAAGTATTCTGCAAGAAACTCACAGAAAGGTTTATTTCAGTCTTCTTTCTTTTGTTCACATATTCATAAATTCATGATGGTTTGCTGAGCTTCTCCTAGTTCCCTGCTCTGTCCTAGCGCGGAGGATGTTACAGTAAACGAAAGAACGAATCCCTGCCTGCACAGGTTCACATTCCACAAGGAACAGCGGCCACAGATGATACATTTGTAGATGTGTTCTCATGAAGCCCGTGGCAGCCAATTATTAGGTTGGTGCAAAAGTCATTGAGGCTTTGCAATCACTTTTAATTTTAAATATTTCGTGAATGATCAATTCTGAGTAAGGGACAATTGCAGGTCGCCACTATCCCAGAAGAGAAGGAGGAATGAGGGCTTGAGAATACCATGAAATGGAAAACCAAAAGCCGGAACTGACTCTGTCATGTCGACTTTCTGAGTCCACACAACACTGGCAGGGAGTCACAGATGGACACCTAATCATCTGCGATGCCCAGGGCACGGGCGGGAGGTGTCCCACGGAAAACGGGGGAAGCCCAGCCCAAGCCACATGAAGCGCATTTTCTAAGCTGGTATTTGTCTCAAATGAACAGCTCTAGAAGCTGTTTTGTGACGAAGACACAGAAACTTCTGCATATTCCAAAAACACCTTAAAACAAGATTTATTAGAACAGAAGTTTCATCAGATTTTTAAAAAAATTTGTCAGTATTTTTGACATACTATTGTTAGTGCAATATTTTTAAATGGCTTTGAGGGCTTGAGAATAAAAATTCTCCCTAAAATGATTATAAAAATAGCTGAGGCTGAAGTCATACAAACATCAACATATTACAAAAATATCTTAAAATAAGATTGAAGTTTTTCATTTTTCTTTTTATTCATATTTGCTAGGCTACTGTTTGTGCAATAAATATTTTAAAAATAATTTTAAATCAGGGATTTCAGAATAGCAGTTCTCCCTGTAATGGCAATAATAACCCACTAGCTATGAGTCAGTTAAGCCAGTAAATGCAAGACACACAGAGAGGTTAACTAATTCACCCCAAGTCACATAGCTGATAAAGGGCAGGGCTGGGATTTGAACCCACACCACCGAGCTCCGTCTTCTGCGTGTTCCGCTGTGTTACCACATGGCCTTCGACTGGAGAGGAGAACGAAGATGACAGGCACCAGTGTATAAAGCCGGCTCTGGGGCAGAGTTCGTGCTAGGGGATCTGCACTCTCATTTCTAATGTGCCCACACTGTGTGGGGCCAAGTCCTATTCTGATCCCATTTTATTAGTGAGGGGACCTCAAGCAACCTACCCAAATCACAGACCTAGTGCGTGGTGAGGCCCGGAGCCACTCTCAGGTCTGGTGATGCTCTGAGGAGGTTTATCCGTGACTGTTCACTGTGTCCTTTCAACGAAAGATAGAAAAACAAACTAGCCTCTCTGTGTTAAGTAATTGTGACTCTGTGTGTCTTGGTTGAGTCATAAGAGAGGATAAATTTATGGAGAGAAAAAAAATTTTAACTAAAAAAAAAAAACAAAAAAGCAACTTAGCTTTGCTCCCAGGAAGACCCAGTTTCTTAGCTCTTACTTGAAAGTACTGTGCTGTGCTACCAATGATCAGACATCGTTACCCCACAGAAATGCCAGCTGCAGGGAGCCAGAACAACCCAGTTTGCGGAACTCCCCGGAAAAAATTAATCCAGGAATGTTCCCTGAGTGCCTGCTAACGATGCTGCCCTATATACCTTGAACACAGCAGACCCTGGACAAATATTCGTTGGTCTGCTCAAGTCTGCATCCAACGAGTGGCACCTAGGAGGCTCCCTGCTGCAGAAAGCCACCATCCTGTCCTCCCAGCACCGATAGGATCTCATACTCAACATGCAGCCAGTGAAACCGGTTTCTGAGGAGCCAGGCACCCTCTTTCTCCCTCTTTCTGCAATGTGCCAATGGCCTCTGGATTGCATTAAGCTGCATAAATAACAGGGCTGTTGTCAGATGTCCCCTGGTGAGGAAAGGGCAGATGGGGAAGCCAGTAGGTCACGACCTTCATGTTTCTCAGCGGGGGTCAAAACGCCTTCCACGCTGGGCGAGGGGAGAGGAGGTCTGTGTTATGCTTGCACTGGGCCCTGACAGGGGAACGTAATTCCTGCCGCGGCTGCAGGGAATGCTGGGATTTGTTTTATAGCCTGGCGCAGCTCACTCTGTCTGTTCGACTAACATCTGGTGGGAAATGGAAAAGTCCATCCTGGACCTTCCAGGCTGGAATGACTGGTGGGTGTTGGCAGCAGCCCACCCTTGGAATGGGGTTTCATTTCTTCTCTGTGCCTTGGTTTCTCCAGCAGTGAAAGAGGGGTGTGGGTGGTTCCTGAGTCCTACCGATGAGAGGGATCCGTGCACGGGAGCCCACACAGCTCAAGGGGCTGGCCCGAATTAAGTGCTCGGTTGTTCAACTGATGACAGTTGTCCCTGCCCCTTGATTCCAAAGATAGAGGGGCTCTACTTTCTGAAGCTGCTCAGCTCAGGGGCCTGGCTTTGGGAGGGCGTGGAGCACAGGCACCCGCAAGACTGAACGTAAAAATGCAGCGTTCAGAGCTTGCATTTCTAACTTCCCATCCTAACCCAATTCTGCTTCTGCAGACAGAGAGGACAAACTCTGACCCTCACTTTGAAATCGTTGCTTTCCGTGTCCTTGCTGGTCATGCCTGGCAGTTTTTGAGTCCCTCTGCCATATATTTCAGTGGTTTAATAAAATAGGAGGAGTGAGCCACAGGAGAAGAAAGGGACGGAAAGGGGAAAGGGGAAAGGGAAAATAGAAAGCAGATTGGCAGAATGCCAACGGCATGCGTGGTGACACGCCTCCTTCTTTTAATTCAGTCTTCATAAGCCCACTGGTAATTGGGCCCATTTTATGGATGAGTGCATTGAGGTTCAGGGAGATAGGTAACTTGCCTTGATCTCGCCCTCATGTGGGATCGAGCCAGGATTCCAACCCCGGAAGTCTGGTTGGGGGAGACCCTGGAATTTAAACGACAGTGACCATGCGGCATTGCTTAAAGATGTGTCAGTGGATTCCCTGCTTCTCTAGCGACAGCCTCTCTCCAGGACGCCACTCTGGGTTTGTTCTCCTCTTTATGACTCTGGGAGGCACAAAAAGGAAAATGATGCTAGGGTCCCTCCTCCAAGGAAAGGCGTTCTTCCACTTAGAATTGTCCGCCGGTAATACCATGCTATGCCAAGGAACAGGGCAAAGGGGTGGAAGAGCCCTGAGGCATGGGGCCCTGACTTTCCTCCCTGCCTGAGATAGCAGAGCTCTCCCGTCTGCGTGTCGTCACCCACAGATTAAATGTGGAGACTCTCACACAGTCATTGTCACTGCAGCTGGCATTTCTCCAGGTCTCGCCATGGGCAACATGCTGGGCATGCTTGATCTCACTCAACCTTCTAAGCACCTCTGGGAGTTAGTTGTATTTATTACGCCCATTTTGCAAACAAGGAAACTGAGGCTGGTGTGCCAGGAAGAGGCCTCAGAGGCAAGAAAGGCTGGGGTTTGAAGGCTGACTCAGAGTGACAGACACACGGATTCTCATGTAATGCTGTCTCTCCAGGAGTTTCTGAGATCTGAATGCGAATGGGGCCCCCCGGAGAGGGCTGCCCTGACTGCTGGCCCTGATGTCCCACTGTCTTCCCGCAATCCTGGGTCGTCGTCCTTGGTGTTCTCTTCCCACTCTGGGAATCCGGGGATTTCTTCAGTCTTTGTTCCTCCCTCCAGACTAGGAGCCTCCCCCACGGTTATGTCCTCAGTGCCTGGGTTGCACCTTCTCATAGTAGGTGCTCAATAAAAATGAACCAGGTGAGGGCGATGAGTGAGCAGAGGGCAGAGGCCAAGTCCACACCCGACTCCCCCAGGGAGGGGTGCTTCCTGGAGCCCCAGGACCAGAAATCCCCCCATTGTGTACAAATGGGCCTGGAACGGCATCCGCATGCCCTGATCTGCTGAGCTGCAACCTTGAGGAGGCTTAGAGCACCTCTGCCAATAGATCAGCCTTCTTCAGCCATGGCAGCCCCCAGTGCTCACCTCCCCCAAACAAACCCATGTAATGAAGACAGATGGCCCTGGTCAGCCACTGACTGTGCTGGGAGTATCACACACCTCGCAGATGGCACCGTGGGAGGCCAGGGGCCACATAGCCCATCCTGGAGCAGTGTTCGGGGTGTCCCCCAGATGGAAATTTTCTTGCTCAGCCCGTGTTCCGCCCGTGATCCTGATAAGCAGAGTGAGTCTGGGGGAGACAGGCTTCCTTCCTCTAGCCAACACCGCCACCAGCCCCACTTTGGCCAGCGGGCAGGGACTTTATTCGGCTCCTTCCTCATTAGGCAGGTGTTGGACCTGGGAGCCCTCTCAGAGACATGGGCTATTTGGGGATAGGAACTGGATTGGGGGATGTTTAACAAGAGGAGCTGAACAGTGAGAAGCAACCAATTCTTAAGTCTCTTTCCTTGGCTGCCTGCCCATCCATGCCAATGGAGGGGGGCATTTTATTGGAGTGGAGTGTCTTCTAACACGCTGGGCAGGATACAACTGTTAGCATGCCTTTGCCAGAGACCTTCCCCCCCAGTGACTCTTTCAGGGCATTTTCACAGCAGACAGGACATAAACTCCCAGCCTCCTAGGAGGGGTGCGGATTTTGAGGGAATTACAATGGGAAAAGGTTTAAGGGAGTCACTGTCCAGGTGGGAGTCCAGGATGTCTTTGCACAGAATAGTGGTAGCCTATAAACAGCTGTGGCTGGCATCCATGGCCAGCATTTGTGGCTGGCATCCATGGCCAGCATCTGTGGGCCAGTATCCCTGTCCAGCATTTGTGGCTGGCATCCATGGGCAGCATTTGTGGCTGGCATCTGTGGTCAGCATCTGTGGGCTGGCATTTGTGGCTGGCATCTGTGGGCCAGAATCCCTGTCCAGCATTTGTGGCTGGCATCTGTGGCCAGCATCTGTGGCCGGCATCTGTGGCCAGCATTTTTGGCTGGCATCCATGGCCAGCATCTGTGGGCCGGTATCCCTGTCCAGCATTTGTGGCTGGCACTGGTGGCCTGCCTTGGTCCATCTGCCAGGTTGCCTGTTGCTCTCCCTGCTCCAGAGTTGCTGAAGCTGAGGCACAGAGAAGTGGAGGAGGCCACCTTGGGTGACCAGGCATGTGAGCTGGGGCCCTGATCCCCAGGCCTTGGGAGGGACACAGACGCTTGTTTGAGGTGAAATCATGACAAGGCTAGAATCCACACAGGAAGCCAAGGGCACACGAGACAGCCATCCATGCCCTTGCACAGCAGCCAGTGTGATCACCCCAGCCCCACAGATGGGGAGACAGAGCTCTCAAAGGGTGAAGGGACATGCCACTGGCACCCAGAGTGTGTGACTGGGAGAACCCTGGCCCTTTGCTTCTTCAAGGGGACGTGACTCGGTGTGGGGGCTCTGGCAGGGCCAGCATGGGCTTGTAACTTGTGGGTGTTGAGAAGACACCTCTCCAAATGTCCCATGGCAAAGAAGAGCCGTGCTGGCACGGCAAGGGCGTCCTGTGTGTGACTCCGAGCGTGTGCGTGTGCGTAGGCAGGGTGGGCAGGCACACGCCTGTGTGGTCCGAGGGGGCTTTGCGTGTGTGGTCCTCCACCAGCCCAGCGCTCATCATCTGTCCAAACGCTGCTAACTGCCTGCCCCGATGACCAGCGTGTTTACTTTAATCCTGTCTGCACGGACTGAACTCGGATCCCTGTCTCCTTCCAGCTGGGCCTCCTCAGGGGTAGAGGGAGAGGGGAGAAGGGAAGAGGAGGGAGAGGGAGAGACAGGAGAGAGGAGGGAGACACATGGGATTCTAAAAGAAAGATGAAAAAGACGATGTTCACGTGAAGCTCCACAAGGGACAGGCTGCAAATGTGGTTCAGTATAAATCAAGATGACCATTTATGGGCCATTTCACACCCGTCCTCTCTCCAGCACCCTCCAGCCTCCCTCCGTGTGCTCCTGCCCCACCCTTCCCCACCCAGCAGCACACATGCACTCAGACGCTCCAGGTCCATAAATCGCCCCTGTTGAGTGCTGGCCGAAACGTTGCTCATGTTCCTACCCACTGAAATAAAAATATGCATGCTTGTCTGGTCGGGATGTGTGTCGTCTGTGTGTGTAAGGGGCCCATTGTGTGTGTCTGTGTGCGTGCATGTGTGTGACGGGCCCGTTGCAGTGGCACGTGCAAGTCTGCTGTACGTGGGTGAAGAAATGACTTGGTTGGTTTCGAGGGTTTTGGTGAGGGCTGGCGGGGGCCTATGGGTTCCTCGGGGTGCCGCCCATCACACGCAGAGATCTTCAGTCTCTGTCCACCTCCCCAGGAAATTCTTGAGGGTAAAATGAGTGAATGTCCTCTGGAGGTAAACATGCTAGATAAATATAGCGGGGGGGTCCAGTGCATGACCCGCCACAGCAGCTGTGTGGGATTTCAGAGCTTTGGTGGATGAGTTCTAAATACTTCCTCTCTAAATCTTGATATTCAACTCTAATTTCTATTTTCCTGTAGTTTTCTAGTTTCAGCATATTCTTGCATTGATGATTTACTCCTTTTTAATACCGACTTCCTATAAGCTGTCTCAAATATTGTATATAATGAAGAAGAACGAAGAGAGAGAGAACTTTTTACCGAAAAGAAAGCTCTAGAAGTTCTGGTTTCAGTGGATGTCAGGCTAGAACTTTGTACTAAGGAGACATTAAAAGCCACGTTGACTGTAAGAAAATGATCAGATGTTATACGTGGAGAGGTTTCATTCTTCTGAATACTCTATTTTTGTGAACCTTAAGGAATCTTGGAAATTATTTCTCTGCATCCCATTCATTAATAGTCAGTGCCTCTGGGTTCCACAAAAGCAGGCTGAGCGAACAGGTTCCTGCCTCAGGACAGACCAGTCGTCTGGAGCACCCTCACCAGCATGCTCCAAACCAGGTAAATTATTACATAGAAAACTAGAAGACACATAGATAATTGATTAGGTGACTTCACATAACAGGAAATTAACCATCTCAAGTGTCCACTTCAGGGGCGTTTAGTAAATGCAGAGTGTTCAGTGTAATCACAACACACAGCAGCCCTCTCTGGTTCTCTAACATTTTGTCATCCCAGAAGCAAGCCCTATGCGTCTAAGCAGCGTCTCCTGCTGTCCGTTACTCCCAGCCCCGGCGCCCATGGTTTGAATATTCTATTTATCTGGAAAACCCTGCAGTTCTTAGGTACCAGAAATGCTCCACGGAAGCTTATAAATAGCCTAGATGGGTTTTTTTCTTCCTTTTTCTTCTTCTGAAGACAATGCCTACCCATGTCAAAAATTCAACCACTGCAAAAATCAAACAAACAATTTTTAAAACTGAACCCTCCTGCTGTCCCACTGTCAGTAACTGCTGGCAATATTTGGTGGCCCCCAGGCCTCTCCTGCCCCAGACATCTCTGTATAAACACTCACCCAACACGCCCATTTCAAAAACTAGTGCAATCATATTACTCTGCTGGTTTGGAGCCTGATTTTGTTTCAACTTAGCAATATGTGTCAGGGACATATTTCCATGTCAGCACGTCCCACTCTCCTTGATGTTTTCATGTCCTTGGAGGGCTCCTCTCTGCCGCCCTACAGTTGGTCTAATCCGCCCCTCAGGGAAGGATGATTAGGTGCAAACCCATCGCTTTCCTGCAAATGGATCCACTTTCTGGGCTGTGTTAGTTGATTGGATTTAGGAAGCTTGCTCGTGGGCTGGGGGGGATTGAGGAGGATTTAAGGGTTCTATGGAAGAATTCAGGGCTTACTGACAACCCCTAATAAGACGTGAGGGGAAACACAGACACACCTGCTCAGCGCCCCTTGACAGATGCGGGTAAGAAGCAGACTCAAGGGGCAGAGGACAGGACTGATGGCTAGAGCTGCCCCAGGGCACAGGACTCGCCAGCAGTGGGCCCAGGAAGGAGCCGTGGGCCGGCCACCTGTGCCCAGCACAGAGTATGTGCTGCATGGGGGCTTCATGGCAGGTCTAGGAGACGTGGAATGAGGGAGGCAGCAGAAAGGCTGAGGGCACCCTGGGATGCTAGCTGGAGATGCCAGGTGGGGTGTGTGTGTGTGCACGTGCGTGCGCTTATATGTGCATCAGCCAGCACAAAAAGATAATTCCCTTAAAGGTTGGGCTGTGTTCGTTTTCCAGAACTCTCCTTAGTACCTGGTAACTCAGCTCCACACTTCGCTTTAGTGATGTAGGTTGTTACACATGGAGATTTTTTTAAGCCAGTCTTTTTTTTTTTCCTGTTATCCCAGATACAGGCTCATTCTCATTTTCCTCTTCAGATTCTTTGAGGTCTGGACAGAGTTCCCCTGGGGAACCTCCTTGGACGCCTCTGTCTTTGGCTAGGGTGAATCCCCGTGCATTCTGGTGAGCACTCTGGTCCCTGTGCACACAGCCCTGGGACCTCCCGTCCTGTGGGTTAACTTTTCCTGTCATATTCCTGTCTCCCAGTTTTACTGTGTGTCCTGGAGCAGGGATTTCACAGGACTCAGCCCCGGGTCCTTGCAGCAGGATGCCTGTGGTGACCGTGTCTCAGACAGACAGGGACGGATGGACTGGGTGTCAAGCCTCACTCACAGGCCCTGGTACCCCAGAATTGCTGCGTGGGTCTGGAAAACCTCTCTGTTTGGGTTCACAGTGGGTGGCAGGTGGACTGCCAGCTTCCACAGGCACTCTCTGTGCCCCCGGATTCGTGTCAAACAGCCCCAGGAGTGGCACTTATTACTTCAACTTTTAGACAAGTAAAGTAAGGTTCAGAATTGTGAGATTATTTGCAGCATGGGGACGAGGGTGAGGCAAGGGAGAGCCCCCTCACCTTGGGGGCACCAACAAATTCAGTTGTCAGGACCAAAGAAATCCAAATCCATGCAAAAATAAATCCACGAGGACCCAAATGTCAAATTTTAAATAAAGATGGAACACAGGGTCAGGATCAGGGTAGGGCAAGCGAAGGGGCGTGGGCAAGTGCCAGGATGGGATCCCATCTGTATCTAAAATGCTGATAGGTTGTGCATCGCAGACTTTTTGCATTCGTGTTGATTTTTTAAGATACTGCATTAAAATATGATTTATCTTGATGGCTGCATGTTTTGGTGCTGCCTTTAATGTTGTACCCAAGATAAGGGCCCTCATTCACTCTTCCCAGGCCTGGGCCTGCTGGGATCATCTCACCAGTGAGTAGTGGAGTGGAGATTTGCGCCCAGGGCTTTCGGCTGCCGGAGCTTGTATGCCACCGTTGGTGTAGAACCGCAGCTCCTAGCTGGGTCCCTGACTCACCACAGCATCTGTCTCTGTTTGCCGGCACCTTGGGTTTCTGAGTTGAGTGGCCAGAGGGAGGGGGTGGACTGTGCACGGGGCACCTGCACCCAAGGCACTGGCGTGCAGTCACTGCTCCAGCATTCCTTTTGTTCAGCCCTTTCCCCTTCTCTTCCCAGTGCCTGTCACAATAAGTAATTCCATGTTTGGGGTTGCAATTACTGGAATCACATTTCTGTCAATGCAGGGTATTTGATGCTGGGCACAATCATGCTTCCATTTGAAACTCACAGACTAACACTCCTAGAACACAGAGTTTTGTGAAGAGGAGTCGTGTCTTGTTACGTGAAATATATACTTCAGTATATATACATCACCAAAATATTGATGGCAAAACATTTTCCACTTTTACTTAATATGCAGTTTTTTAAAACAAAGTATTTCTAAAACCCAGATTCCCAGAATCTGGAGAAGGAAAAGTTTATAGGATTCTTGGAAGGGTCATTTATAAATTAATTTCACTGTTGACCAAGTAGTTTTGTCTTTTTTTTTTTTTTTACAAAATGATTACTTTTTTAAACCAAGATGCTCATGCATGTATGCACAGGCACACACACATCCACACATGTACACACACACACTGCACATCCACACATATACCAAGATGAACTCTGTGTTGCTAAGTGTATGGCTTGCCGTATCCCCACACCCCTGGCCATGAGGGTCTATTAGCCTGCCTGCTTTAATTAAACTGATTGACCAATTCAGTTAAAACAACAACAGTGCAATTATTTGGCGGAATTGAGCCATTCCCTGAGCCGAATTAATCTACCATTAAGACAGAGGGGGAGGGAACAGCGAGAGCAACAGGGAAGGGAGGACCTGAGACCAGCCCCCACACTGGAAGCTCCAAGGGGACCCCTGCCCTCTTTCCAGAAGGTTCAGATCAGATGGAACAGGCCTTCCTCCTCCCCACTTCCATGCCAACAGATACTGTGCAGAAAGGTGAAATCATTCCAGAGCAAGAGAAAAGCCACCTGCTTAAGGGATAAATGTTTTTGCTGGGCTTGATGTGGCTGGGGGAGGTTAATTAAATCATCAGTTTGGAGATGTCATATTTACTGTTATGTATAGATGATCTAGTGTAGGCTAAGGCCTGTGCTGAGCTACTACAGAAAATCCCAAGATGAATCCCTTGCAATACTGCAGCAGTCACAGATGGAATTCTGAGAACCCGTCCTGAGGAAGAAAGGAAGTCAGGTGTGACCCCAGCCAGCCGTTTCTTCAAGGGCTGCAGCGTCCAACACCAGCTCCTCTGCTTCAGAAGGGTGCTAGAAATGGACTTCACATGATTTTTAAAAAACTTATGGGAACAGTTTACAAAGTAAGACAGGTTTCTTGTAGCATACCTGGGCCGTATACAACTACACAGAGAGGAACATGACAAAGCCGCCACCAAGAGAACCGCTTGCCACAGTCTGGTGCTTTGATGTGCAAGTTACACACACACACACACACACACACACACACACACACAGAAGCAGTGCCTGGCATTGGGTCTGCACCCAGTAAGCATTAGCTGTTGTTGTTCATTTTATTTATTTTACTAAGTCCTTATAAGAACAGGATCACATTGTGCCTGTGTTGTTTTGCAAATTACTTTCTTCATTTAATTGCCTGAACATCTCCCTTCACCCTTCAATATTTTTCGACAAGGTAATTCTTCATGGCAGTAGAATAGAAAGCCACCTTAAAACCTTCAGCCTCCAGGCTTGCTCGGATCTGGAGGGGTGCGGGCGTCCTGCAAGTGGCCTGGCGTTTCAGGACTCCATACGTGGGCTTCGTAGAGGCAGCGAGGCTGAGATATTTTGACAAATTGGACATAAATCATTGCAATTCAGTGAATACGGTTGTTTATTTGAAGCCGTGTCCTGCAGAATGCTGCCCAAGAGAAGGAGAACACAGGAGCAAAGCAGTGAGGACCTGGAGCAGCTTGGAGTTTTCGGCTGAGATTGGGCTAACAGCAAAGAGTTGGGAGCTGCCCCCCTGCGGGGGAGGCTCCGAATGGAATTGTCAGCTGTGGCAGACCCAGGGCAGGCTGGCTGAGTTCTAGGGGAGGGGGCAGTTCCAGGGGAGGGAGCAGCACTTCCCCACCCAGGCACCCCCCACCACTGTAGGTAGATCAAGCAGCAGCTTATGATCAAACACAGTCCCCAGTGAGAGGCAAGAAAATAAAATTTCAGTTCACTCCTACATCGTGGATCAAGTGGTGAATAAATACTGTAACAGGAATGACACTGACCAACTCTGCCTACGAGCCAGGCAGTGTTGTAAACTCTCCTGCGGAACTCAATTTATACAACTACACTTTGGGGCAGGTAGGCACGTCAGGGGCTCTGTACAGCGCAGAGACGCCCTGCAGATTCTATATCATCTGAGGTTGCACAGAATTCCACTCCACCCCCAGGAACCCATCCTTGTTCATTTTATTTGAAAAGAACAATGTCCACAATATTACTGTTTTTTTCCCTCTTATTACAAAACAGTGAATGTTTAGTGCCCACGTTTCAAGCATCACAAAGAAATGACTTAAGATCAAGGTCAAGAGACAGTTCTGTTCCCACTGACCCAGAGATGACCATTGCTGAGGCTCTGGGACTTCAAGATGCTGTCCAGGGAGGGATGAAGTCAGAGTTTGGATCTCTCTAAAGAAGTTTGATTTCCCTACCAAAGTACCACATTTCTGTCTGTCCTGAAAGTGTCCTTGGCTGCACTCACCATGTTCCCTGGCCTGTGGTCCTCTGATAGGAAGTGGGTTTTAATGAAACAGAGGGAACGAACGGGGGCAGCCCCCTCCAGAGAGGTAACCTTTAATCACCTGGTTCTGGTTTTCTGCGACTTTCATTCTGACCCGAATGCTGGCAGTGGGGGGCTCTAACAGCACCGCCCAGACCTAGCCCAGCAGGTCCAGTCACCCAGGATGGCTCAGCGCTGACCCTGCCTTCAATTCCTCTCCCAGGAGGGCTCCGGGAGGAAAGCCCGAGGAACACCAGCTTTACCAGACGGTCTTCAGGGCTGAACGAACTTGGCCTCTCTGGCCACCTCCTTAATCAACTGCAGCCTTTTTTCTCTTTCCAGACTGAAACAAACGCCACAAACGTTGTCCATTTCTTCATCTTCCTCCCTTTCCAATGATAATACTGGACAAAATGGGACTATCTGTAATTTTTGCCCATTTTGTTAGGAATTTCTCCCCTCTGCTTTTAAAAACGTTAATATCACGCACACACACGAACACACACATCAGGACCTGAGTCAACGTTCCCTCTGACCATCCCCAATGCGTTCTCTTCCTTTTGTCTGAAGGTCTGGGCAGTGATGGTTGTGCTTTTGGGGTGAGAGCTGTGGCGTGCGGGGATTCTCAGCAGAGGCTGCGGCAACGGGGGTGGGGTCCTCCTTCCTGGTCTTCCGATGACTTCTCTGACGATGCGTCTCCACTGCCCATGGGGCCCAGCAGCGCGGAGCCCGGGGGCGCCCACACCTTCCCCCTCCACCAGCTGGCGGCCCCTCAGAATGAAGCTGGCTGACACCGAGAGGGCCCAGGCGGGAGTCGAGGGGCTGCGAGCGCCCTGGCGAGGGGCGAAGGAGAAGGGAGAAGGGTTGGGGGAGAAGGGAGGGAGGAGGAAGGAGGAGGAGAGGGAAGCCGGGAGAAGAGGAGAGCTCAGAACTGAAAAACGGGGCAGAAAACGGCGGGCGCTGGGAGGTGGTGAGTGCAGCCCAAGGGCGCTTGTCCCTGTCCCTGCAGCAGCTTCACTGGCAGGAAGGAGGGAGCCTCGGGCAGGCAGTGGGTTTCAGAGGAGCCAGCAGCTGCAGGGGACAGAGGGATGGAAGGACCGGGAGGCAGGGGAGAAGGTGGATGGGTGGCTGTGGGGAACCATTTTGCTTCTGAAACAGCCCAGGTCTCAGGTCCCCGCCTTCGGTCCCTGGCCCCAGGTCCCATGGAAGGCGACACTGCGCCCCAGGCCACCAAGGAGGCTGCTGCTCCCCGCACATTTGCTGGGGCTGGTTCTCCCTGTGAGGGTCGGGGGTTTCTGGTGACCTGCGCCCGTGGCGCCCCCTGCGGCCTGGGATCCCCCTGAAGACACTGAACAGCCTCCGTGCGCGGAGGGGTAGGGGCGTAGGGTCCCTGGGGCACACCTGCCCACTCAGCCCTTCCTGCGTGGGGTCTTCGCTAATGCCCACTTTACAGGTGAGGGCATCAAGGCCCTGAGAGGGGGAGAAAGGGTAGGCCTCGCAGCTGCACGTGGGGAGGTTGCAGCGGAGCCGTCTGGGCCAGCCCTGGACCACCAGGACACAGGGCTGGAGGGGGGTGACAATGAGGCGACCTCACCTGTAACAAGTGAACAAACATTGACACCCCCCCCCAGGCTCGGGTGTTCCAGCGGTGGAGTCATGTGAATCATCCCTGCCACTTAATAAACACAGATCCTAGAACCCGGAGCCTGGACCTAGTGGATCAGAAATTCCCCGGGAGCCGCACAGGGAGCTGGATTTCCAGTGCATGCCCTGGGCTGACCCTCACTCCAGAACGCTCAGACCCCACTGAACTTGTCCTCTACCTCCAGACATGGGTCACACCCGGGGCTGCACAGCGGGGCAGTGAGGTTGTGCTGGGCCACCAGGTTGACGGTGGTGGCAGTGGCAGTCTCAAACCGGAGCCCAGTGGAGCTTAATTGCTCTGATTTAGCCAAGGAGCTTTTGGATTGTCCCCAGAGGGGTCAAGGGTCTTTCCACTGTCCTGTTCAAAGTGTTTTAGTGTGAAATAATCATGATAATAGTCACAGCACCTGCTATGAATGAAGCAAGCTCTTACTATACAGTCTTTTGTGAACATTCTGTTTTAATCCTCACAGTTGACCTTGGGAGAAAGGTACTATTTATCATCCCCTTTTACTGATGTGCAAACTGAGGTGCGACCAGGTTCTTTTATTTTCTCCAGCTCCTGCACTGGTGAGCTGGGGCTCCCCATGTCTACCCACAGGTACCCGCCTCCCTCGGGAAGGTGTGGACAACACAGTGGTGAGCGGGGCCAGCCCAGGAGGGGGCACTTTGTGCTTCCACAGGAAGGGGGTCTCAGAGGCCTAGCATCTGGGCGTCCACCCAGGGAGGTGGGTGTGGGCATGAGGTGGTCTCTGTAGTCCCTGCAGCTGCTGGGAACCCAGATGAAAGGCAAGAATGTGGAGCACAGAGCATGTGGGACTTGGGGTGTCTGCAGAGTGCCCTGGAGGGTACCAGGAGCTAAAACTACATGGAGCTGGGTGGGCCTGAAAGAGGAGAAGGGAATAGGGAAGGGAAATTCATGAACAGTCTAGAGGAGGGGTATGGGAAGGGAAGGAAGGAGGTGATGGCTTTGGAACAGAGCTGCTGAGAGAGGCAGGCATTGCAACTCAGTACCACAGCGTGCCTTTAATGGCCCCATGCTCAACACAGGAACCCTGAAACAAAACAAGGAATGCCCTAAAGTGGCACCACATATACTCTCTCAGGTTTCTGGCAGCTCAGCAGTTGTGCTGGGGGTACTTTCCTGTGCCCAGTTCCTGGCACCCTTCCTACACCACCCCCACCTCCATAATACAGCAGTGGAGAACCTCCATCTCACAGATGGGGAAAGTAAAGCCCAAAGAGGTTGAACAGGGAGCTGACAGCCTGGAGCTTGTCTCCTTCCAAGGCTGTGAGTTGAATGGAATGGGCCAGAAGCTGGAGGTGTTCGCTGTGGATCACCACGCTAATACCAAAGCGGCAGCAGCATGACATTTATTAGATTCCTCCGAAATGCCGAGAACTGTGTTCACAACTTTACATTTTTATCCCGTTAAATTTTCACGACACTTCTATGAAGCCCTGTTAGTCTCCCTGTTTCACAGAGGGGGAAACTGAGGCTCCACCTGGAGGACATTTCCTGCACACTGGCTCTTTAAGAGTCTCTGCAGGTGCTTCCAGCAGATGCCTTGGTCCTCCTCTTGGCATCTTTCCCTGCCCCCGCCATGAGCTGAGTTCTAGTTGGGAAATTTCCAGGAGACAGGGTAGCAGATGGGTGTCTGGAACCCAGATCTCAAAGCTAGTCCCACCTGCCGCGGGGGTCTGGCCATACCCTAGAGTTTCTGCATCTGGCTCTTACTTTTTAATTTCCTCCACAGCCTCTTACCCAGATATTTTTAAATGGGAGACTTAAAAATTTTTTCATGGGAAGAGTTAAAAAATTTTAAATGGGGCCATTTAAAGATACGGAGAGGATTCCACCTTCTCTTACAAGAACCGTCTCAGGTCTTGCTCTCGTTTGTTAAGAGAGTTAAATAGCAGTTTGTAAATAGTACCTGGAGACCCTAGGATGCCAAATTAGTTGGTGTGTGTTAATTAGCTCCTTGGGAAAAAGCCAACACAAGAACATTCAGTGAAATCGGCATTATGTAGCTAATAGAGACACAGACTCTGAACTCCTCCTGACCTGCCTACTTGAATATGGCAGTTCAGTCTCTGTGAGCTTCGATGTCATGGCCGCTGCCAGCAGTGGGGTTGGGAATCTGGCACGTGGAAGGCTCCTTGGGACTTCCCTGGCTTTGGCTGCAATCGGGGCTGAGGTTAGGACTGCTCAACATTGTGTAGAGCTCACCACAGGTTCTGTGAACATTCAGAAGAAACAAATGCTGTCAAAGGTATTTCCCTTGAAATGCAGATGAAGTGCACCATATCTTTGCTTGGGGAAAGACAGAAGTGAGAATTCCATTTTTTCCTGAAGATTCAGGGTAATTACTGTCAGCTGAGAGAGCACAATACGTTTTCTTCTTTTTTTTTGAGACGGAGTCTTGCTCTGTTGTCAGGCTGGAGCACAGTGGCGCAGTCTCAGCTCACTGCAACCTGTGCCTCCCAGGTTCAAGTTATTCTTCCACCTCAGCCTCCTGAGTAGCTGGGACTACAGGCGCGTGCCAACGCCTGGCTAATTTTTGTCTTTTTAGTAGAGATGGGGTTTTACCATGTTGGCCAGGATGGTCTCGATGTCTTGATCTCGTGTTCCATCCGCCTCAACCTCCCAAAGTGCTGGGATTACAGGTGTGAGCCACCGCGCCTGGCAATATGTTTTCATCAATAACATAGTGAATGTAACAGACTATTCCTTCTGTTCTAGTTGTTGTTGCTATGTGAAAATTACCCAAGAATTTAGTGGCTAGAACAAGTATATGATGTTTCTCATGGTTTTGTGGATTAGAAATCCAGGAAGGTCTCAGCTGGGTGGTTCTCACTAGGGGTCTCTCATTTGACTGTGGTCGGACGTTGACTGGGTTGGATATTCTAGATGACTCATGTTTATAGCTGCTGGTAAATGCTGGTGGGTGTCTGTGAGCCCAGCTGGAGTATGGATTGATGCACCCACCCACACACGGCCCCCCCAAGCATGGCAGCCTCAGGGCTGTCAGACTTCTTAAATAGCAGTGGCTTCCCCCAGGGCACCAGGCAGAAGCTGTGTGGTGTTTCATAAGCTGGCCTGAGAAGTCACACAGTGGCATTTTCACCGTATGCAATTGAATTCGGGGGTCACAGGGCCACCAGATGCAAGGGGAGGGGCACAGACCCAAGCTGTCGATGGGAGAACATGTGGGATGGGGGATGGGACGCTGGCCATCTCGAATCTGTATTCTCACATTCATCTAAAACAAGTGAAGGCTATTATACAGCTTCGAGACTGGGAAATCAACGCAATATAGGATGTAGGTCTTCTTAGCTTTTTATGAGCTGCCATTCGTACTGTTTGAAAGCCTTGAAAAAAGTACGCACTGAAAATCCAGTCCAGAACACCAGAACACATTCATCTTGAGAGAAGCCTGGGTTACCTGGGTCTGGCATCTCTTTCTAGGAAACAGGAATCAGGAACTATGCTAGGCCAGGGAAGGGCATAAACAGTCAAATGCCATTTTGCCTGAATTTCTTTGTCAGATCACTAGGATAATTCAGTGAGGTTGGGCACCCCCCCAGATTGATGAATTGCATAGAAAATCTAACTAACAAGTATTTTATAACAAGAATCTGGAGGTAGGGAGCTCTCAGGGGGTGCAGTTGCTTAGCCACGCGGTCAAGGCACTACACCTTTTTACCTTTTTGCTCTGCTGCATTCTGGCGTGTGTGGCCTCATGGTTGCAAAAGGGCTGCTCCCCCTCCAGAAATGTAACAAGGGCCAATACCCTGACAGCCTTCCTATTTGCTGATATTGCTCCAAGGGCTTTGCATGTATACATTCATTTAACCCTCCCCAACAGCCTACAAGGAAGGTGCTGTTTTGGAGCAAGAATACTGAGGCCCAGGGAGATTAAGGCACTTGCCAGGGTCACAGGACCTGCAAGTGGCAATTCCTAGGAACAAACCCAGGAGACTGGCTCCAGACACTTGGATTTCACCATCACTCCAACAGTATTTCAGGCAAAAATCACCTCTATCAGTTCTATCCGATAGTATTGCAGGCAAAAGAAGGGCAGAGGGAGGAGGGTTCAGGATTCCCAGAAGCCCGCAGTTTACACTTCATTGGCCAGAACTGTCACAGAGCCACTGGGAACTTGGAGGAATCTGGGGGCGTTCGTGTGCTCAGCGGGGCTTACTGCTGCCCTCAACCAAAGCTAGGGTTCTGTTAGAAAGGAAGAATGAAGAGTGTTGTGGGGCAGCAAAGAGTGGCTGAAATGTAGCCCATGGATATTTCTGGGTCTTGTTTTAGGTTCACCCTACAGGAGTCCTTGGAGCCCAGAGCTCAGGTCTTCAGAAGAGCTTTGGCCCATACAGAGTAGGGATGGGTCAGCTGAGAGGCCAGCCAGAAATGTGGGTGGCTGAGGGTGGAGGCTTGGCTTTAGCCATCAGCCAAATGTATGAGCAGCCTCAGATGTTCTCAACAACCCCCATTCCTGTGAGCATGTGGCACCTGGACCCATCATCAAAACGGCCAGGCAGATAGCCCAACCACCTTGGCTGAAGCATGGGAATTGGCGTGCAGAGCTGTGCGCTGACTTAGGCAGCCATCTGCAGCAATGCTGGTACTCTGGGAGCCAGGTGGTCCTTCCAGCATCCTTCCGGTCGGCCCAGAGCGCCCCGCGCCTGGGGCATGCCTTTCCTAGTGAGCGATGATCTCTGGCCTCCTCCTGGTAATTTTTAAACTCCCCTCCTTCAGAGCTGTGTTGAGTTCATTGTGTTTTGACATTGTAGGGAGAAAAGAACAACTTAATTATCTGATTTCTAAAGCAGCCCTTCCTTTCAAAAGGATTAAAGTCTTTAAAGCTGATATCCCATATGGGATGGTTGGAGTCAGGAGTCCTCTGTCATCTCGAGAGAGCCACTTAACCTTGGGGAGCCTCCATTTCATCATCTGTAAAATGGGTGTAGGATGCCTCTTTAAATTTAGCACCAGCCCAAGGGGGCCGGTGGCACTTGGGGAACGTGTGCTCCTTTCCCAGCAGGCACGATTGTCTCCTGTCCTGGCGACCATTGGATCTGGAGACGTGAGCTTGAAGTTCATTTCTGCTGCTGGCCATTTAGGGAGAGGCCGAATGTGCAAATAGAGCAATGGAGCTCTTGGATGGAGCTCTGGCCCCTCATTTTCTGATCAAGTGGCCCTGGTCATTTGACTTCTCAGTCTCTGTTTGAAGATTAGCCTTCAGTAGCTGTTCTGGGCTTCCGTATGGGAGAGACGTGGCCTTACTTGGGAGAGCGGCTGGGGACCTGGTACCCAGGCTGGGGGAGACAGAGGAAACACCCTGTCTCCATTTACTTACTTATTTGAATAGCTGCTACCTGAGCATGAAACAAAACAGCAACAAGATCTTTCAAAAAAGTGAAATGAAAATCACTCACAGCATTCCAATCCCTGTTCTCAGTGAGCCAGTTTCTGGAGCTTGGAATGCCAGGCACCTGCGGCCGGCTGCCCTCTGCTTGGTTCACCAGCTATGAAATCTGTTTCACATTGAAGCAGCTGCACGTGGCTGGTGGAATGTGCATTCAGCTCCCTTTTGCATCTGAACAGAATTCAACTGCTCTGAATGTTGCTCTGAGCAGATTAGCGATGATGATTCTTTTCATATCCGCTCTCCCCACCCTCAGTGCGCGCAGATGCTCCTGCTGAAAGCTGCCAATGCTGGCAACTTGACCATGACTTTCGCTCTCTTTTGGAGATGCTTGAGACAAGGAAATGCACTCGGGAAGGTACTAACCAAAGTCCCCTGTTGCTACAGTTTGACTCTGTGTCCCCGCCCAAATCTCATCTCAAATTATAATCCCCACACGTCAAGGGAGGGACTTGGTGAGAGGTGATTGGATCGTGGGTGCAATTTCCCCCATGCAGTTCTTGTTGATAGCAAGGGAGTTCTCATGAGAGCCGATGTTTTTAAAAGTGGCAGTTTTTAAGGAAGGCAGTGGCTCACACCTGTAATCCCAGCACTTTGGGAGGCCAAGGTGGGTGGATCACCTGAGGCTGGGAGTTCGAGACCAGCTTGACCAACATGGAGAAACCCCCTCTCTACTAACAATACAAAATTAGCCAGGCATGGAGGCACATGCCTGTAATCCCAGCTACTTGGGAGGCTGAGGCAGGAGAATCACTTGTACCTGGAGGCAGAGGTTGTGGTGAGCCAAGATTGTGCCATTGCACTCCAGCCTGGGCAACAAAAGCAAAATTCTGTCACACACGCACACACACACACACGCACACCCACAAAGTGGCAGTTTTTTCTGCACTTTCTCTCTCTTCTGCCACCATGTAAAATGTGCCTTGTTTCCCCTTTGACTTCCCCCATGATTGTAAGTTTCCTGAGGCCTCCCAGCCATGCAGAACTGTGAGCCAATTAAACCTCTTTCCTTTATAAATTACCTAGTCTCACGTATTTCTTTAGAGCAGTGTGAAAATGGACTAATACACCTGTTCTCCGATGTCATGTGAACATCAGGGGAGTCAGCCACTTTCCATCAGTGCTGTTGAGTATTTGATACAAATTCTTCATCAGTCAGCTGTCTCTTTTATTCTCCTTCAGTGATCAGTACCAAGCTACTGTTTGAACTGGTGCGTAGAAATATGCACATAGTAGGGAATTAGACAAAGCTAGAGGATGACGGAAACATGGTTTTTCATAAATCTGTGTGAGGATGATATCCAGATCCACTCTGTGTCAAATCTTTTCTGACTCAGCGATCACCAAGGTCGCCCCTGGCTTTCAAGTTCTGCGGTTCTATATTTTGCCAAATTAATTGCAGCACATTTAATCATTATTAAGAGAGCATGCTTTCCAAAGGGGAAAAAAGCAGGTTTAAATAATTAATATCCATGAAGAATATGTTGGAAGATTATATGAGAAAAATATTTTCAGTTCTTTGGAAAGACTGAATATCATTATGTTAATAGGAAAATAATAAACAAAGGATAAGGATGTTATAAAAATTCTGTACATCAACTAATGTCGTAATGCGTAGTGCATATATTATACTGTATCTCAGATGCATTATAACGCATATAATATGCAGTAATTATAACTTACATTGACTAATAACATGTAACAATATTAATGATAACTTACATTGATTGATTGTCTATTAAATGCTATGCACTTTACTTCTATCTCCATATATCAGCCTCATGCTAGCCCTATGAATTGGATGCCATTATTATCATTTCCATTTTATAGGTGGCGACACCGAGGCCCAGAGTGAAGAAGTCACGTATTCAAGGTGGCACAGCTGGGATTCGTATATCATCTCTGTACCTGAACCCCTAATCTGCAAGTCATAACAGGCAACCAATCAGTGTAAGTTATAATTAATATTGTCACATATATCTATTATTAAGTAATAATAATTACTACATATTGTGTGTATTATAATGTGTATGAGCTACATGATAATATGTGCGCTATGCGTAACAATGTTTGTTGATGCACAGGTACATCTGTGGGGTGCTGTCCACAGACGGTAATTTAAAACCGCATTCCCGGCTGGTCCAGTGGCAGTGGATTTCGGAAGTTATTAACATTAGTGTCACTAAAGTTAGTATACAATCCCCCACTGCCGTATTTGACTGGCTAAAAAATAATTCAAAAAAATAAAACTGTATTCCTGCTTCACAGATTTTCATGTAGACATTTCTCATATAGACCGTTGTACTTGGTCCTAATGTTAACACAAACAGACATCAGATAATTCAATTCAGGAAAAACCTAGCAAGGATCACCAGATGCCAGGCAAGCTTCCTCATCCACTCAAGCCAGTCTGAAATGGACCAGGTAATGTTCCCACCGTCTGGGTTCTCAGCATCATGTTCTTCAGACGGCCCGCCCGCAGATATGAATCCAAGGTGCACACATGCTTCATTAATTTACTCATTGGTGTATTTATGCCAGAAACATGAATTGCCTGCATTGTCCCTTGGCTGCATTGCACCTGCCAGTACTTGTGGAGAGAGAGGTCAAGTCTCTGCCTCCTCCCTCTGGGAGCATCCACACAGCCAACTAAAGACACAAGCCTGTGTCCAAACAATCCCCAGAACGTGCACAGGCACAGAACATATACAGGGAGGGGACATGGCCTTTTCCAAGGGAAAAAGATGCCAGGTCACATCTTTGAAACAGAGGAGCGTGGGAGGTGCCGAGCAGCAAGAACAGAATTGTGGGCTGGAAGGGAAGGCGCAGACACCTGAAGCTCTGGATTCCAGACTTTGGGATTTCACAAATCATGACAAGTTCCCTTCAAACTGAAAAGGAAGTAGCTTGGGGGAGGCTAACCAGAGTTGTCAGACTTTTGCTTTTGTTTTTGCCACCCGTGGACCTTAAATTTACCCCCTGCTGTTGCCATTGTTTCATAAAATGGCAGGATAGTGCTTCCAAATTAGAATCATCAGGTCTCATGGTGCTTCCCTTACCACCCCCTCCACCCACCGCCCCCGCTGCCCTCTGTAAGGGCTGGGTTTCTCTATGGGAGAGACGTGGGCTTGCTTGGGAAAGTAGCTGGGGATCTGGTCAGAGGTAAGGACAGAGTGCAGGGGGGCGTAAGGGACCGCCACAACCTCACTGTGACAGTTGGTCTGCCCAGTTCACAGTGGCCAGCACCTGCTTTTCTTTGCGTGGGGCTGCCTCTGGATTTTGCCACCTGCACAGCAGGCTTCAGTTCCTGAGAGTTCAGGTACGCACACATGCACTCACATGCACACGTAGGCATCAGCAGTCTTTGAGCGATGACTACCCGGAGTTGGTGTATTGCAGCTGCATCTCCTGGGGGAGCTCTGAACATCTGTCTACACCGGCTCCCAGGTTTCAAGCAGGGTTGAGCTCAGTGCCCACTTTGCTCACTGGGTTGATGACTGCTTACTGTAACTGCCCGCTGTCCGCATTTCTCTTCCTCACCCTTCCACTGACTTTCCTGGGGTCATCCGCTAAACACACTTGGTTCCTCTGTATCTCTTGGGAGGGGACCCGAATTAAAAACAGTCCCCAAAAAATCTGGCCACCTGTCTCAGGCACGAAGGCTTCCCCTAGACCAGCCCTCCATGTGAGATGCTCCTAGGAAGTAAGCGAAAATGAAGTACCTCCAGCCTCCTGGCGCCTTTCACAGAATGGTCCCATGTGAAATTCAGGGAGTGTAGTGGAAGAAACCTTCCCTGGAAGTTGCCCAGCTCCAGGTCCTGGAGTCTTTTTTTTTTTTGAGATGCAGTCTCATTGTGTCACCCAGACTGGAGTGCAGTGGCATGATCTTGGCTCACTCAACCTCTGCCTCCTGGGTTCAAGCAATTCTCCCACCTCAGCCTCCCAAGTAGCTGGGACTACAGGTGCACGCCACCATGCCAAGCTGATTTTTTTGTACTTTTAGTAGAGACAGGGTTTCACAGGGTGTCAGGTCTCAATCTCCAGACCTCATGATCTGCCTGCCTCAGCCTCCCAAAGTGCTGGGAGTACAGGCGTGAGCCACCATGCCCAGCCCAGTCCTGGAGTCCTTGAGAAGGTTTGGTTCTTAGCAGAAGGAGACCTGTCCAGCTGGCCAGGGTGCTTGGCTGTGAAGAATAAATGCAAAGACTTGATGAGGAGGCACTTTTAGCTGACATTGGAAGGGGTTCCTTGTAGCAGGCAGCTGTTTATCTCAAATGGGGCTCCCTCCATGCTGGGGAGTGTGGAAACCCTGCTCAGCCAGGGTGGGCATCGTAAGGAACTCATCTCGCCAGACATTTACATGCAAGTCTCCATGCTTGGACACTGTGGAAGGCCTTACAGGCAAGGGACACTCTCATCCTGATGATGACAGGGGCAAGATTCCTCCTCTTGGTCTCTCAGTCCTGATAGCCTGCAGTGACACAGAGTCAGTAGTCCAGCTTAGGACTGTGCTGGGTAGGGTCTCTGTGCATCATTAAGCTTGGAAATTGAATTTTACTCCACTGGACAGCTCAACAATCAACCACAAACATGGAAAACCAAGCTCAGAACAAAGCAAAACAAAGCAGATGGTCTCTGCAGGTCCCCACAGTGGGCGTTTATTGTATTTAGTTTAGTACATATCTATATAGTGCTTTATATTACTTATACTTGTGTGTGTTTAATTCTTATAACAACCACATAAGGTCAGCAATATTATCTCCATATTATATAGAAGGAAACTGAGGCCCAGGAAAGTTTACGACACTTGCTTAAGTTTACCAGCAAGTAGTGTAAGAGGCAGCAGAGTCAGGATTTAAACTCAAGCTGTTTGTCTTTAGAATATTATTTCATTTTCCACATTAAAATAAAATAAGAAGTGAGAGATCTGGCTATTAGTTCCATGAAGGCCTTCTGAAGTCATTCTGTTCCACTTTACAAGCTTCTTTCTTTAAGGTCTCTTGGTCCAAAAAGGCTGCTGTAGCTTCATCCATTGCATCCACATTCCAGGCAGAAAAAAAAGTGGCCTTATCAGATAATTAACTCTTTGAGATATTTTCTTGGAAGACCTACACATAAGTAGTTTTTGCTTATATCTCAACAACAATAACACATAAGATAAGGAAAGCATATAATAATAATAAATAGAAACCCGTACACTTACCACTGTCCTCTTTCTGGGGCCAGGTAGCAGGAACCACGGGAAATTATAATAAAATTTGCCATAGTCTGGTTCATGCTTAAATTCCTACCCATGCTTTTGGTAACCAGCCACCATAATTGCCCTAATTATGGAGTCAAGGAACACAATTTCTGGGATGCTGGTACATGTTAAATAATTAGAGTGAGCTGGTGGAGATCTTCTAGTTTCTGTATTGAGGTTAAATCGGCATTTGCAGTTCTCTGTGGCAAGGCTTGCTTTCAGGTTCTCATCAGGTGTAACTAAGCCAGTGACTTTACAAAGCAGAACTAAGCCAGTGACTTTACATTTACAACCAGGAGACCCAGCAATCACCTCCTCCAGCCCTGGGAAGGTGTGAGAGCCACACACACGGCCCCCCGCTTTGCAGCTGGGTCAAACAGGCATGCCCTCGCCAGCCAGGGGTGAGAAGGATTGGAAGGAAGTAGACAGTAAGCAAAAATCTTTCAGCTCCACCCAAGCTAGATCTTCAGAGAGAGCTGTAATTTTGTTCTTGTTTCGTTTGAAAAGACTGGGAATTTGGGAAACACAGCATATAACCAGACCTAACTTTAAGCACCGGATCGTTTCAAGTGGATGCGGGGCATTTGTCCACTGGGACCAGTTCACCCGGTGTCTCTGGACCTTCAGGGACTGGGGGTAAGCAGGATGTTGGGGCTGTTTGGCACCAAGTTCGGGGTAGGCTCCAGCCTAGCAGACTCCCTGCTGAGCCTGGGGGAGTGAGACCCTTGCTAGCCACCCCTGGACAACGTTCAGCAGTTAATTCTGGATCTCGACACTGCCTCTAGCTAGCTGTGTCTTCTTGGGCAAGGTGGCTTAACCTTCCCAGGCCTCAGTTTCCTCATCCGTGCAGTGGAAATTATCATGAGCTCTTGTGACCCGTTGTAAATCAGAGGTGTTACCAGCCATTACATTTCTATTAGCTATGAAGCTATGCAAAAACAATGCGTAAAACATAATTGCTTGGGAGCAAAGAGCTTTCCCTCTCCCCCACAAGCCCTTTCTTCATCCTTGCATTTTTCAGTTCCCTGTTTTGAGCTGTCTCTCCTTCCTTAGAATGCACCTTGTAGAATGGGAGTATGGAGAGTTGACTGAGATGGATACCACCCCGCTCCCATGCTGGACATCCCTACATGCTTCCAGTTGAGTCCAGCTTAAGGAGAGGACAGTGACATCACTAGAGGTGCACACACCGTGTTGCATAGAGAGGCTGAAATGCCTGCATGACAAGTGCTTAAAGCACAAGAAGTTGGAGTGTTGCTGAACTGAGAAATTTTAGAGAGAGTATTAAAGAGTCTTGTCAGTGCCTGTGTATTGACTTCCCCCTGGGGTTTTAAAATTTGATTTCCTTGGCTGAGAATTCAGTTCTTGGCTTAACCACAACCTCATGAAATTTTTAACAATTTCTCCCCTGGAAATAGTGTGTGTGTGCATGTGTGTGTGTGTGTGTGTGTGAGAGAGAGAGAGAGAATGCATATGCATGCTCACATAATTTTGTTCTAGAAAATATGAATTTCTCCACTGGAGATTGTGTGTGTGTGTGTGTGTGTTAGAGAGACAGAGACTATTCATATGCATGCTCCCATATTTTTGTTCTAGAAAATATTCCACTGGAAATTGTGTGATTGTGTGTGTGTATGTGTGCACATGCAGGTGCACACATGAAATTATGCTAGAAAATTCTTAGGACACCATGTTAATGAAGCCTAAGAATGCTGCTGCTATGTGCCAGGACCCCACCCAAGGCCCCTGAATCTCCATGACACCCTCTCAGGTTGGGATTGTCTTTACTCCTCTTACAGAGATGAAGAAACTGAGGTCAGACAGGAACTCTGAGGCTCACCAGGGTCACATGGCTGGATCCTGTCCCCCAGGTCTGTGCTGCCTTCTAGTACCAGGGCAGTAGCAGGGTCGGGTTTTATGCAGAAGGATAGTGCCCCAGTTCTGGAACTGCCCCCAGGAGGCTCATTCCTGTCTGGGAAGTGCCTACACCTTCCTCTGTAGTAAACAAGGAGAGGCCCACACTCCCACATTTCCCTGACTGGCCCCCAAAACCCTGAAAGACAGCCCTAGGTAGCTCAGGGCACTTGCATTCCGAGGCAATGTGCTACAGTCCTCCATCTCTGACCCTTTTCTGGCACCAGAAAACTCAGGGCGGTCTCTTGCTCTCTTTCTGTGTCAGCAGCTACAGGGCAAGTCTGGCTTCGGTGCACGAGCATCGCCACTTTCTCAGGCACGGAGTGCAGCGAGGGCACTCCCTGGGCAGTCTTCTCCTGGCACGCTTGTGCGCCTGGGCATGTCCTGACAGTGTCTTCCCTCGTCAGATCCTTAGGCTGGAAAGAACTTCCAAGCCTGCAGAGCTTGTCCACTCAGGAGAAGCCTTGAGTCACTTCTCCTGCCCCTGACCCCAAGATGGAATCAGGGTCATTTAATGGGTATTTGCTGTAGGAATGAACTTCTTTTCCTTCCTAAATCACTCACAGCCCTTGTGTGAATCCCAGTTCTGCCGCTTACTACTGTGTGACCTTGGGCAAGTAACTCAACCTTTCTGGACCTCATTTGCCTCGTATAAAACGAGACTAATAATAATATCTGCCACAGAGGATTACTGTGGGGGCTGTGTTGGTTACTGCACACAGCCTTAGAGCAGCACCTGTACACAGGAAGCGCCTACTACTGGCTGATGCGTCTTTCTTTGTTTCCAGCACTAGTCAGTGTTCAAGAAACCCGAATGCCTCTTTGCAAATAAAAGTGATGCGGTAACTCTATAGTTTTCATGGCTCTTCAGGTTCAAGTTTCAGCATATCTGAAGTAAACCCTATATAGATAGTCCCTTTGAAAAAGAAAATTATACAGAAACCTGCTGCCATGGTTTGAATATGTCCTCAGAATGTTTATGTTGGTAGTTTGGCCCCTCATGTTGCCATGTTGGGAGGTGGGGTCTTTAAGAGGTGATTTGGTCATTAAGAGGTGATTCGGTCATTAAGAGGGATTAATGCCCCTCTCTCAAGACAGGGTTAATTTTCAAAGGAGTGAGTTATTGCTCTTCGGGGACTAGATTAGTCACCACAAAGGCGGGTTGTTATAAAGCGAGGACATCTCCCATCTTTGTCCCTTCTGTAAGCACCCACTTCCCTTTCTGCTTCTTCTCCATGTTATGATGCAGTGGAGGCCCTTACTAGAAGCCAACCACATGCTGGCACCCTGCTCTTGGACTTCTGAGTCTCCAGAAATGTGAGCTAAATAAATCTCTATTCTTCATAAATTACTGTCTGCAGTATATAGCCATTGCAACAGAAAATGGACTAAGAGAACTGTCTTCTCACATCCGTTCATTATGCAGCGCTCTACCATAGGGAAATGGTACCAGATCATATTTTTTACTCAGTCAATTTAAATACCAGTCATTAAAGGAACTATGGGAATTTTCTGACATTGAAATACTATTGCTCTAAATAAACCAGAGAATGTGAATATTAAAGAGTTACATCGAGTTAAGGTTTCAGGAGAGATCTTGAAAGACTGTTTGTTGGGGTCACCAGACTCAGCTGAACTAGGTTTCAAACAGTTCCCCAGTTTCTGCCAAGACTTTGCCTTGATACCGCAGCTGGAGAATAAGTCATGCCCTTTGGTTTCCCAGACACATTCCTAGAACCAAGCAGGTGCTGCTGCTGTTTGGAAATGAGCTAGGTCTTTGGATATATACATGGAAGAGGAATCGGTACAACTGCAGCAGCAGCTATAAACACGCTGTGAAATGACCACACCACGAAGTGGAATTCACGGGAACAGTTGTAAACATACAAGCAACACTGAAAGAAACAAGAGAGGGACCCTAATTATTGAAACACACACGACAAAAATTCAATGAAAGAATATTAAGACCTAAAGGCTGGACACCCGTCTATTAACATTGTTTCCTCAAGAGTGAGATGCATGTCAGGGGGGCACAAGATGATTTTAGGTGGTAACAGACACAGGAGTTATTGAATCAAGTAGAAAGTCTTTTTTTTTTTCTAATCATTTTTCAATACATCTGTTTAACTCCAGAATGAGTCTAGTTTGGAGCTAATATACCTTTCACACTTCTATTCACCTGTCTCCTTTCGTAACAAGGTGAGCTGACCTTAGGAAGGAGACAACATCTAGCAGGAACTTAGCAACATTGTTTTTATTATTTGTTTTTAAGAGACAGTGGTTTTCTGTTCACAGTAATTGTATCAAGTTTATTAAATGTATTTATGTAGAAATGTCTGTTAAACAGAAATGTTTGCTGAGTAAAAGCAGAGATTAAAAATGGATAAGATTATTCTACAATTATTCCCAGCATTTTAGAGACTGAACACAACCAAGGTGTATTTTGTTGTGTAGGTCTGGGCTACTCTTCACGTCATCACTCCTGTGTGGAGAGCAGCATTCCAGGCTGCTTCCATCTTGAAATGATAGCTTCATCTTGAGTGCTAACTCAGCATTAAGTGTCAAGGTTTGCCATAGGACAGGGAAAGTAGCTCTGAAGTGTCTTTCACAGGCAATTGAATCCTTTCACTAGGAAGTGAAGCACTGACCAGGAAGTGACACATCACCTTTCCGCACAGCCCATTGGCCAGACTAGTCATGTGGCCCAGCTCAACTGCAAAGAGTACTGGGAAATGAAGTCTTTCATATGTCCAGGAAATAATAGAAATATTGATCAGCTCAAATAATACCTACCACAGGAGGTATATAGTTAAGAAAGCATCTGAAAGATGGAAACTGACTGACTAAAATCTTGGAAACACTAGGTTATTCCACAGTACATTGGCATCACTTAAGAAGCCTTTGGCTAATTTGCCTCAATTAACTTAAAAAAATAAGGAAATGTATAACGTCATACAAGGGAAGTCCAGAAGTGATGCAGGTTCTCAAGCTGGCTCAGGTTTCTGGTTGATAGCAGCATTCTACAATATCATCAAGGAACCATGTTCTTTCCATATTTCCACATCTTCACTCTTGGCTTCACCCTTAGGCTGGTCACAATGGCTGCAGCAGTTCCAGGACAGGAGGGCAAGAAGGAAACCCTTTTCTCTTATATTGCCTTCATTCTCTTACATCACCTTCATTCGATAAAGGAAGCATGTCCCACGTCTCACTGGCCAGAGGTAGGTCACATGGCCATTGCTAAACCAATTATTGAAGCAGGGAGTGGAGCTATACGGTTGCCTTGGACTAATGATTTGTTTCTGAGCTGGTGTTGGAGTCGCCTTTGTGAGGGATACTTTTAAGTAAAGTTGGAATTTTTTTGTTTGTTTGTTTTTTTAGCAAGACAGAGGAGCCTCTTCTGTTTTATAGAGATGATAGGTAGGTAGGTAGGTAGGTAGGTAGGTAATAGATAGGTAGATAGATAATAGGTAGGTAGATGATTCATATATATAGATGAGAGATTAAATACATAGATAGATAATAGATGGTTACATGGGTGGATAGATGGCTAGATAATACATACATAGACAGATTTAAACATCTGGGTAATGTAAATCTGTATTTACTGATATCCAGAAAAAGGATGGTTGTGGGTCATTTGCTCCCCCTTAACATATCCAAAGATATTGCTTATTCTAATATTACTTGCATAATTGTTGAATCTCTTCCTCACTTTGTCGGCATAGAAATAACTGACTTTCACATATATCACCTATTAGCAAAGTAGTTGAATAATTGACTATAGAGTCTGCTATGGGCCCTATAGTCTCCAGTTGTCTAAGGTAATAATGTCCCTTGAGCGAATGAAACAATCTTCCCAGAACCCTAGTTTAGTAATTCCCTGAAACAGATTTATCAACATTTCAGAAGGTGCCCTGTACCACCTGACTCAGCTGGGTGCATTTGAGCAGGTTCTCCCCCATCTGCGAATGTCCCTCAGTCCCCATGGAGCTGTAGGGGTGAGTGATGAAGCAGTGACAGCTCTGGGTAGGAGCCTGGAACTCAGTTCAGTTTCAGGTTCCAAACCCTCTCCATCCTCAGGTTCTTCATCTGTAAAATAAGGATCCCTTTGCAGTGAAATGTTTTGCAGCTCTGGAATCTGAGGATGTAATAGGAGCTACAGAAGAGGGGTATAGAACTCACCTGAATAAAGGTGGCAGCCGTGATCACCGTGGAAGTGGGTGAGAAGGAAAAGGATGTTGACACTAAGCCTTGCCTTTTTAGTCCAAGTTATGGTTGTGCATTAAATATATCTTTATTTCTTTATAATTCCACCTGGCCTCAAAGTTGAGCTTCTGTTTCACTAAATCACAGTCACTTCTGGGTCTTCCATTCACCTTTGCCAGGGCAATATCTGAGAGCTATGAGGTTCATGTAGCACTAAGTGTTAGAGGGAATTCCACTTGCCCTTGAAATTGATGTGCGCTTAGATGCCGTTTCTTCCTGTCCATTTGGCCCTTCAGGTATGGTGTCCATTTGCATGCCAAGCTTGAGGACACTGGAATTCTGCGAAGTCATCTGTTCCCTTGCCTCCCTAGGTCAGCTCATAGCCATTTCCTCTCTTGGTCTTATTGTTTCCAAGGAGGGAACAGGCTCTCATTTGCAATACTCAGGAAGAAGCTTCCGCTTAGTAACAGAGACCCAAATTAACAGTGGCTTAGACCAGACAAAGGTTGATTTCACACTCTCCTATCAGACACAGGCAACCCAACCTAAACTTAACAACTAGGAGAAGAGTGTCAGAATTGGGATGGCCAGGTCATTGGGAGGCCCACGAATTGGAAGGCTCATCCATGGGTGCTTGAGATGGGGTGAAGAGGAAGATGATAGGACCAGGGTTAAGTCCTTCTGGCTGGTAAAGGAAAAATAGTGGAATCTATCTGTGGTAGTGACGTGCAGTAGCATCAAGACTTTCAAGAGAGAGTCAAGATGGAAGACAGCAATTTGGAAATTGCCATGATGAAGAGGAACATGAATAGGCAAATATTTCTCTTTCTGTATAATCACTAAAAGGGACAGAGCTAGCATTCCCCCATTCACAGGGGGCCTCAGGGAAGCTGTATAATCGGAAGCACAGTTTCAGTTCATAAAAATTTCCAACTTCATCAGTTACGTTCAGGAATTTTTCAGGTCCTTAAGAACCTCCTTCCTTTTCACGCCAGACCATTCTCGGACAAAATCCAGAGCTGCCTTAGGCGTTAGCTAAAAGATGCTCTGAATATTTCCCTGGCTGTACCAATGTCTTAAGCCCAGTTGCAAATACTAACTAGGAGACAACCAAGTCTTGGTTTCCAGATTTGTATAGTTTTACCTCCTTTGGCCTCTATTGTTGATGACTGGGAGGCCTCGGTTACTGGAAGAGACAACCCCTTGTGTAAACAATGCTGCCACATCCTGATGTCATGGCTCAGGATTTTATAACTTCCAGTTTCTGGTCTTGTATGGGACTTTCCAAATTCTGCCCCTTTTCCCAAATTTAATGTGGAAAAATGAATTGGAAATTATAGGGATTTAGAACTGAAACAAAGTATACAAAGAGTCTCATGTATTTAAAAAATTTTATTCTGTAATAGCTCTGATGAATGACCAAAAGGAAAACTGGTAGAATGAAAGACTAAGCGGCCAGGCGTGGTGGCTCACTCCTGTGATCCCAGCAATTAGGGTGGCCTAGGTGGGTGGATCATCTGAGTTCAGGATTTCAAGACCAGCCTGGCCAACATGGCAAAACTCCATCTCTACCAGAAATACAAAAATTAGCCAGGGGTCATGACACACGCCTGTAATCCCAGCTACTAGGGAGGCTGAAGCAGGAGAATTGCTTGAACCCAGGAGACAGAGGTTGCAGTGCGTCAAGATTGTGCCACTGTACTCCAGCCTCTGTGACAGAGTGAGACTCTGTCTCAAAAAAAAAAAAAAAAGAATGAAAGACTAAGGAGACAATTCTAAAAATAAGATTATTATGTGAGGTGGGTGCCATTATTATCTCCATATTACAAATGGAGGTGGTTGGGGAGCTCTTACCAACTTTTAGTTGTATTCATTGATGTAACACTCAACTGTACAGAACGTACAGCTTTTGTATGAAAAAAATCAGGCAAAAAGAGATGTCTTGTCCCTGTGACAGTCTATTTCTGTAATTTACCACCAAACAGGAAGCTGCCAGAGAAGGGGCCTTGGCCTTTGGCTCTTGGTACCTCTACTGCTACCTCCTGGCCTCCTGAGACCTGAGTGGGCCTGGAGCTACTCGCCTGCATGTTTGTTCTCATCCTGAATGAAGACATTGAGGCTTTTTAGTATGTGCTGATGTATTTTCCTTGGGCCACCCAAGAAGTCATAGAGCAAAGAGGGATTAAAATGCCTCTCTCCTGAGTGTCTCTTTAGGAGAGGTCTAAATAATGGAAAATGAACATGAAGTGTCGTGTGAAGAAGCCTTGGGTCAGATGGCTGCTGAGGCCTCAGGAGTTAGTGGTTAGAGCCCACGCTTTGAGTCAACCTTCAGTTGAGAAAAGACTTGGAGGTTATTCCCCAGAAGAATGTGAGATAATACACTCGTGACCCAGTGAGTCTTCTCAACTATGATTAACTGAGGAAGGCTGGAGAGAAGGTCAACATGTCTTATTCTAGAAGGTCCCAAGTGCAGCTGTGAATTTGACACTGAGGGAAATGCTAATGGTCATGTTGGCCCATGTTCCTACAGCAGGGATAATGGAGTCAGCCAGGTGGGGAAGCGAGGTTGAAAAGGCAGGGGTTATGAAAGTAGATAGGCTTGGATTCGACTTTTCCCTGTGGGGAGAATTTTGGTTTCTGCCAAGATGCAGTAGCTCCATTCCTCCAGTTCCTACCTCTTATAACTAAAAACCCTGAACATCACACAACAAACAAACATGTAAAGACTCTGAAATGTGGATTGAAGAAGACAGGCTGCTTAGGAATCTCAGGACTTAAGGGATGACTCGGCATAAAGTTTCCTGAGTTTCCATACTGCCTCCCGTCTGTCTCAAACACTGTGCTGGAGAAGCCCAGATCCCCAAACCATCAACAGGCCCAGACAAAAAAAAATTGTCCTAAGAAAGCCTGTTTTCTCCAGTCAGCATACCAGGAGAAGTGTGGATTAGAACTGGAAACCTTGATGACCATACTCACCATGCTCCAGCCAACCAAAACCAATGGAAAAGCTCCTTCTTCCTCTACAGCCTTCCAAGTCTCCCAACCAGTGGTATCAACACAGCCAAACAGTGACCTAATCTTTCATTTCCTGTCCAGTAGAAGCAGACATGCTGTGATTCCTCTGTTGGGGGAGGTATTGGTGGGCTGTGGGGGAGAGCTAAACCTCCATTCCCATCTGGAAGGAAATAGACCAAATTCTACAGTGTAAAAGTGGAGCTAGTGAGCATTCCTCACCCCTCACCTCACCCTACAGGTCAGCAAAGCACAGTAGGAGTTGAGCCTCGAATCCTGCCCAGCATCAATGAGGCTGAATGAAGTGGTATGAAAACGAGGAAGGGCTAGTCCACGCTCTAGTTCCTCCTGCCCCACCTCTAGTGACAGTAAGGCCCAGTGGGTAGCTGAGCCTCTACCCCATCAATAAGGCTGAATGAGGACAAATGAGGCAGAGCTACCCAGTACTCTGCTTCTCCCCCTCCCTAGTGTCAGTGAGGGAACAGCAGGGAACTGAGCTTACTACCCAATTTGGAAGCAATGAAGCAGTGTGAGTTGGTGTCACTGGTACTGAGCAGGGAGCTGAATTTCTACCCCACCCACATGCAGTGAGCAGTGTGAGTCATCACCACACCACTTATAGAGGGATAGGTCAGTGCAGCCCAGTGGAGCACTGAATAACCATCCCTACCCTAGATCTACATGATGCATCTGAATATGGTGACTGCCTGCTGGAAGAGAAAATTAAACAGGATCCTGAGTCTCATAGCACAATCCCCCAGAGATCCAGGATCCAAACAAAATTTACTAATCATGACAAGCGCCAGGACAAGAACAACTTGAAGGAGAAAAGACCAGCACCAACACAAAAAATGAGATGATTCAGAATGCTATGACAAGGATTATAAACAGTGATCATAAAAATGTTTCAGCAAGCAATCATGACTATACTTGAAACAAAGAAATTGAAAGTCTCAACGAAGAAATAAAAGATATAAAAAAGATTGAAAAGGAAATTATAGACCTGAAAAATTCAATAACCAAAATAAAAACACTGTTTGAGTGTAAGAACAGACAGAATATGACAGTTGAAATAATGAGTTTGCTTGAAGATATAACAGTAGAAATTATCCAATTTAAACAGAGCTCCGGGGACCTGTGGTATAATATTTTTAAAATCTAATATTTATATTGTCAGAGTGTCAGAAAAAGAAGAAAAAGCATGCTGGTCTGAAAAAAATGTCTAGGAAAATAGTGGCTGAAAATTTCCCAAATAAAGTGAGAGGCACAACCCTAACAGATTCAAGAAGCTAAGTGAAATTCAGAGTAAACCCAGATAAATCTGCACTAAGACACATTGTAAGCAAAATTCTGAAAAGTAAAGACAAGTAAAAAATCTTGAAAGAAGCTAAGGAGAAATAACATGTTACCTATTGGAGAACATCAATTTGATTGCCTGTGGATTTCTCATCTGAAATCAGAGAGGACAGAAAAGAGTGGCGCCCTTTTCAAGTGACTGAGAGAAAAGAACTGTCAACTACAGATTCTATATCCAGCAAAAATACCCTTTGAAATTGAAGGGGAAATAGATCCTCAGGTGAAGAAACTGAGAGAATCCATCTCTCAACAGACTCACTCTTAAAAATAAATGACTGTGGGAAGTTTTCTAAGGAACTTAAGGGAAAGGAGAATGGATAAAAGTAGGAGTAAATATAACAGATCTTACTTCTCTTTGTGACTTTCTTAAATCCTATTTGATAGCTACAGCAAAAACCATAACACTATCTGAGGTGGTATTCAATATATATACAAAAGTAGCTAAGACAATTATATCTTAAAAGTAGAGAGCATAAGGGGACCCAAATGGAAGTAAGTTTTCTAAACTTCACTCAAAGTGGTAAAACCTTGATAGCAATAGACTAATAAGCTGGTTGGTATACTGTACTATCTAAAGCAGCCACTAATAAAAATATAAAAGCCATAAGCTAAAAAACATTGTGAGTAAATAAAAATGGAATTCAAAATGTTTATGTAACCTTCCAGAAGGCAAGAAGGAAGAAACAAGTATGGGAAACATATAATAAACAGAAAACAAGAAAATGGCAGACTTAAGTTATAGTATATTAGTAATGACTTTAAATGTAAATATTGGAAGTATAATTAAAAAACAAAGATTGGCAAAATGGATTTTTAAAAAACCCACAACCTAACAATGTGCTTTCTGTAAGAAACTCACTCCACAACATAATGACAGAGGTTAAAAATAAAAAGATAGAAAAAGATATATCATGTAAATATTAATTTTAAAAAGAAGAGACTGCACTGACATCAGATAAAGTTAACTATAGAACAAAGGAAATTACTAAGGACAAAGACGTATATCACATAACGATAAGGTCAGTCCATGCTGTGTGTGGTGGCTCATGCCTGTAATCTAGCACTGGGAGGCTGAGAAGGGAGGAATACTTTACCAGCCTAGGAAACATGGCAAAACCCTGTTTCTACAGAAAAAAAAAAATAATAAGCAGGCATGGTGGCACATGCCTGTAGTCCCAGCTACTTGGATAGCTGAGGTGGGAGGATCGCTTGAGCTCAGGAGGTTGAGGCTGCAGTGAATCATGACCATGCCACTGCACTCCAGCCTGGGTGACAGAGCTAGACCCTGTCTCAAAAAAAGAAGAAAAGGATTAATCCAATAAGCTTGATTTCTACCTTTTGCTATACTTAATACCAAGCAGCATAACCGCTTTGAGGCTCAGCTTCTCCGTCACTAAAAGAGAGACCACAGAATAGTTTATTAAATATTATGATGATTAAATACCTAGTATAGGTTAGCACATTGGAAAGATTCAAACTGATAGCTGTCATTATCATCATAGGTGATGTTTATTTCATCATCACCATTTAAATAATGTACATCAGTCAGGAAAATAAAAACCACACCAGTCTTGTGGGGGGTGGGAGCTGAGAGGTAAAAATAGTCATCACACAAAATTTACTGTTTTCTGGTGGAGTGTGGTGGCTCATGCCTATAATCCAAGCACTTTGGGAGGCCAATGTGGGTGGATCACCTGAGGTCCAGATCAGCCTGACCAACGTGGTGAAACCCTGTCTCTACTAAAAATACAAAAATTAGCTGGGTCTGGTGGCACATGCCTACAATTCCACCTACTTGGGAGACTGAGGCAGGAGCATTGCTTGAACCCAGGAGGCAAAGGTTGCAGTGAGCTGAAATCGTACCATTGTACTCTAGCCTGGATGACAGAGTGAGACTCCGTCCCCACACAAAAAAAAAGAAAAAAATTACTATTTTCACCGTTTTAAAGTACAATTTAGTGGCATAAAGTACGTTCACATTGTTGTGCAACCATCACCATTATTCATTGCTATAACGTTTTCATCTTCCCAAACTGAAACTCAGCACTCATTAAACATACTATTATTTTAACAGAGAGAATTCAATATAAATATATATTTTTTAATCTAGTTATTGGAATACTGAAAGAGACAAAAAGAACTTTAAGATACTGCAGAGGCAGGAATTACAGATGGACTCAGCTACCACCTCCAGGGCTAGGATGATACAGGGAAAAGGTTGAGATTGGGAGAATTTGGGAGTTTAGAGGAGGGGTCCTATGGAGCTAAGACCTGGACCCCTGAAGAAACAAAGGTAAGCAGCTGATGCCAGTGTTTCTTGGCACGGTGCAACATGGATGCGGGGGAAGAGATTCTGGAAAGTGGAACCAGCTGCTTCTCCCAAGGTGAAACCCATTGATGCTGGGATGCTGATGGGACTGGAAGGAGCTCGGCTCTCCTGCCTTCTCCTGCGTTGCCCTCTAGCGCCCCCTATTTGTGGAACCAAACAGGGAGCAGCTGGCAATGGTAAAGTAGGGTTGCCCACGGTACTTAAGGACATTGGAGCATCACTATGCAAAGAACAGAAGGGCAGTGTATGAGGGGCCGGGGACTGCCGTAACAAAGTCCCGTGACCTGGGTGACTCACAGCAACAGAAATGTATCCTCCCACATTCTAGAAGCCAGAAGTCCAAAGTCAATGTGTCAGCTCCCTCTGAGTTCCCTAGGGGAGAATCCTTGCTGTCTCTTCCAGCTCCTGGTGGCTCCAGGCTGTCCTTGTCTTGTGGTTGCGTTGCTCCAATCTCTGCCTCCATCGTCTTGCGGCCTCTCCCCTGTGCATCTCCATGCGCGTCTTCTCCTCTTCTTTTAAGGACTCCAGCCATATTAAACTGGGGCCCATTCTAATTCCTGCTGCAGGTGGTCCTGGAGCTGAGAGACAAGACTTTATAACCAGAACAGGCACTGTTCTGAAACTCGTGTAATAGGGCCCACATCTGCTTAGACAAGGCACTCGGGCCTTTCAGTGCCTCCATCTTCCCTATCTGTAAAATAGGGGATTGGATTAGCAAACAGGTGAAGATGAGCTATGTGCAAGGCTCCACGCCACATGTGTCACATATGAGACAGCGAGGTCCAGTTCCTGCTCTGCAGGTGCCAGCCCTCAGTCTGTCTTCAGCCAGGGACTTGAGAAAGAAGTTATACTGGCCAGTGCCTCCAACCTGTGGTCCAGTATTGCAGCTTTCCCTGAAGATGAGGCAGGGTGTCATTCATTGCCTTTCTCTCCTAGCCCCCTCAGGAAAGAAGGATTATATTTGTACTGTACCCTAGGGGTTCTGGAAGGGAAACATGGAATTGGGATTATATAGACTGATAAGCCCTATCCACAAGGGCCATGGCTGGGAAAAGGTATGGGAGCAGCAGGAGAATTGGGGTTTAGGGTGCAGCTATGCTCACCTGTTTACTCATCACCACTGGCTGGCCTGTTTACTTGTCACCACCTCGGCACCTGCTGTTTTGAGACTCCACCCAGCCCCAGGCACACCACCTGCTCCTGAGCCCCCCACTATCTCCCTGTGATGGGTGAACTTCGTGTATTGTGTCTCGGGCCCATGAATTGTGAGCAGGATTCATCTATTTTAAACACAGATGTTTACAAAATAAAGACTATTTCGAACAAAAAAAATGCCCCAGGCCACTGGGGCAGAAGTTTAGAGTGAGTATAGCTGTACCCTAAAATCCCAATTCTCCTTCTGGTCCCATACCTTTTCCCAGCCATGGGCCTTTTGGATAGGGCTTATCAGTCTACATAATCCCGATTCCATGAGAAAGACAATGAATGGCACCCTGCCTGAATGATGGCAGCGCAGAGCAGGCAGCGCAGGTGACCTCAGGGGAAGGGAGCTTGGGGAAGGTCCCCAGCATGTGGGCATTCCAGGATGCTTGGGCGAAACCCCTGTTTGTTTGACCTGGTGGAGGACTAGAGCCACCCAGCTGGGTGTGAATGGGTTTGTGGATTTATAAGATCTGCATGCCTTTCCCAAAGCTTTTTGGTGGAATTGAGGGATCCCAGACAGGGGCGGGCAGAACTCACACGCACAGTGCGTGAAGTGGTTTTCAAAGCACAGGCTGTGGCTTCTATATTCATCTGACTGAGGGTAATGTAAACTGCCTCCCTCACTAGAGCTACAGTTTATTTGTACAGTTTGGGCCATTTCTGTAAACATTTGACCCATTTGGAAATCCAATCCAAAAGGAAAGCAAATGAGGGCTTTTATATTGTGCAATGGAATTCACCATCGACGGCGTTAACATTTTACCTATTGCAATATATTAGATGCTGCATTCAAGAGGCAAGATAAAGAAAGGAATTTTTAAACATCTCAAAACTTAGGGAGAAAAAAATTGCATGGATTCATAAAGAGTAAAGAGGTGTGAGACTAAACTTCCCCCATAGGTGGGGAACGGGGTTCTCTTTACTGTCATGGCCCCCTGAAGACAGCACAGGGCTCAATAATTCTTGGATGGATGGGAAGCCCCAGAGACAGAGTCAGGGAGTTTCATGGGAGTTAGAGGAAGGGACACCCACAGCTCTGCCTCATTTCAAAATGTAGAGGAATCCTTTACGAGTTGTGCCTCCTCCTTTTCTTGTCCCCTGAATCATGCTGTCACTATGCCAGGGACCTTGTTAAGGAAAAGAAATGCAACTTTGAAATCAAATAAGTGATTGCCACCAACTATGGTTTTTTAGAAATATATAGATTTTTATAAAGCAGGACTTGCTACACCTATATGGAGAGAGAGAAAGAGAAAAAGAGATGGAGGAAGATACGGAGGAGGGAGGGAAGGCAGGGGAGGGAGGGAGCAGTCACTCTGTAAGTATATGCATCACAAATTACTGGTTCTGAAATGATTATTATTGTGTTGCTACAATTTGGAGGGATTGGAGATACATTGCAAAGAGCAGAAAATTATAAGTAGAGAAAAATGAACACATCAGCTAGCTCTTTGCTTAGAATTTAGGGGTGATCTTCCAAATCCTTAACCCCTGATATGGATGGCTTGGACACCAGGCACTCTCCTGGTTGCTGACCAGTTGGGCAGACCGTGTGCATGATGCTGGTGCCGTGCTTGCCAGGCGGGTCCCTGTCCTGCTTCATGTAAGGTGTTACAAAGCACCCTGAGCCACTGCACCGACAGCTTTGAGCTTGACCCCTCAAGAACCCCTGAGAATCCTGAAAAAATTGCAGACTCTGGGGTCCTTTCCCCTAGAGTTTCCAATTCCCTGGGGCTAGGGCAGGGCTCATAAATCTCCATATTTACCAAGACCTCAGATGCTGCCCTAGACCACAGAGGCAGAGTGGGACCTCACAGGAAAGAGACACTACCTGTGTTGCTCACTGTACAGTACCTGGCACACACTTCTAGAAACACAGCACATGTCTGTGAAATGACTCAAGACTTCTGAGAAGTGAATGTGAAGTTTATTCTCATTTGGGGTCCCAATAGGAAGGAGATGGAACACTCAATTTGGAGAATTTTGAGAGGATGCATTTGCCAAGAGACTTATCATACAAGTGGAGATGGGTGTCAGAAAGGCCCAGGATCGGGGGGAGCAGGAAGCTGGGGCCAGTAGCATTGTAGCTGTTACCACTCCTATGTCCTGGGGTCAAGGGAAGAGAAGGGAGCAGGACTCAGAAGGAGAGAGAACATGCCAGCCTGAGTTGATCTCCCAAGGAGGACCTCCCAGGAGGAAGAATAATAAATACTCCAAATGCCAGCTTCCCTGTCCCACCTCCCATGGATTCTCTGTGCTCCCCAGTAGCTGAACTCAACCAGAAGCAGAGCGGAGAGGACCCAGAGGCTTGCGCTGTGATCCCAGGGCAGAGAGAGGGTAGAAAATGGAGGGATGGTGTAGAGGGGCTGCGGAAGGTCACGTCCTGTATGTCTTCCTAAGTCCACATTGCATCTATCCCCTGATGTCCATCGCCACTGCCACTGTCATCCTCAACCCTTCATTGTTTTGTGCCTGGTTTATTGTCTCCAGCCTGGTCTCCCGCCATAGCCTTGCTCCCTTTCAGTTCACTTTCCAGAGGCCAAGAGACCGAGATTTCTAACACCCACACCTGAGCATGGCACCGTATTAGTCCCTTTCATGCCGCTGATAAAGACATACCCGAGACTGGGTAATTTATAAAGGAAAAGAGGTTTAATAGACTCACAGTTCCACATAGCTGGGAGACCTCACAATCATGGTGGAAGGTGAAAGGCACATCTTACATGGTGGCAGGCAAGAGAGAATGAGATACAAGTGAAAGGGGAAACCCCCTATAAAATCATCAGCTCTCATGAGACTTATTCACTACCATGATAACAGTATGGGGGAAACTGCCCATGATTCAGTTATCTCCCACCGGGTCCCTCCCACAACTCGTGGGAATTATGGGAGCTACAGTTCAAGATGAGATTTGGGTGGGGACATAGCCATACCATACCAGGCACCAAACTTCAAAAGGCCTCCAGGGCTCCCCTCAACTTCTGACTGGCCCTTTCAGCCTCCTGCCAACTGTGTGGGCATCACCCTGGGAAACTGGGAATTCCCAGGAGACTCCTAGCAGTTTCTCACCTTTGCACACATGCTCCTTCTGTTGGACCCCATTCCCTGGTCTTGAAGCGTTCCTATGCTTCCTTGGAAATTCTGTCCCAGTATCACCTCCTCCAGAAGTATGCCTTGACCTCTTCATCTGCATCAGATCCCTTCCTCTGAGCACCCACAGGGTCTCATGACTGATGATCTCACGTAAATGAAGTTTATGCAGTGTAGTGGCCGTGTGCTGGCTTGTGTGTGGGTATGGACATGGACATTCAAGGTAGGGGCATACAGGGAGATTCTTCTTTTTCAAAATGCCAGGGAGAAATGAGACCCACTTAAATTCATAACATCTGCAGTCCCAGGTCCTTTGAATATGTCATTAGTGTTACTCATTGTTTATTTCCTAGGAGACAGGCCTGGTGCACACTGACTGGCTTGGGGACCGAGGTGGGTACCTTGTGGGGGGCTTAGCCAGGCCCAGCTCTACTCACAAGGACTGTTTAATCAGTTATGTTGATGGTGTGAGTAAATGCATTGTCCCTCAGCTGGGTCCCCCTCTGCCCAACCCCAGAACCCTTAACCCTGAAGCATACAGTGGCCTGGGTGGCTGCCAGGGATCTCCATCAGCTGGATGGTGGCTGGAGATGGGGGAGGAGAGGCTATTGAGTGTCCTCAGCCTCAGGATCTGTATCCCAGACCCCCCCTGTGGGCAGTGGGACACCCAGATTGGGTTTGGACTGCGTCCTGATTTGGAGCACAGTGAACCCTCTATTCTTCTCAGGCTGCAAACCAGCCCATTCTGGGGCATTCACATTTCAGTTGGGTTTGTGGTCACATCCAAGTTGTTCAGTTTCACCGAAATCAGCAGCACTCCGGGTGTCGATCTCAGCCCTGTGGGTTCAGTGACCATCAATGCCAATTACATGAAATGCCAGTTGCCACGCGATTCTACCTTCACACAGGCCAGCTGAAGAAAAAAAAATTGTTCCTAAAGTTAATTAAAACCAAACCGAGACCACATGGCTCCTTTTGGGGGAACTGACCCCGGCTCCTTTCCCATCTCCGTTTCCTTCTCGTGGTGTTGAAGCTGATCCCACCCAGTACGCATTTTGGCTTTTGCACAATTCACCTTTGTTGGGATCTAGGTTCAATTTGTTTGAGTAGTTGGTTGAACCAACAGCCCACTTGGATATTTGCATTTAATAGGCAAATTGGATCATGTATCTGCTGGACTCAGTGTCTCTACTGTGGGGATTTTTACCTTGACAGAGGCACATGTAAGTTCCAGGATTATGAAATATCAAGTTATATTAACCAGGACAAAGGGAGGAGGGGAGGATGGGAGGGGAGGGTGGAGGGAGGGGTGGAAGAGGGTGGAGGGAGGATGGGAGGGGGAGGGGGGTGGAGGGGGGGGGGTGGAGGGAGGATGGAGGGAGGGTGGAGGGAGGATGGAGGGAGGGTGGAGGGAGGATGGAGGGAGGATGGGAGGGGAGGGGTGGAAGAGGGTGGAGGGAGGATGGAGGGAGGGGGTGGAGGGGAGGGTGGAGGGAGGATGGAGGGAGAATGGAAGGAGGGTGGAAGAGGGTGGAGGGAGGGTGGAAGAGGGTGGAGGGAGGATGGAGGGAGGATGGAGGGAGGATGGAGGGAGGATGGAGGGACACAGTCCGTGGAATATGGGGTTACTTTCGAGGCCAGTTGATTTCTGAGCTTCCTGCGTGTCGGGTGGGGATAAAACTGATAATGAATCAATTGGCCAGAAGTTTTCTCCTGTGAGATTCTGAGCTTGGCTCATTCCCTGGTGTACCTTTGATTTTCTATTGAGCAAAGCCTTAGTTACTGGGAACAACAATTAGTCATTAAGAGCACAACATGCTTTTTGGAAATGCGCCTGATGGTTGACGGTGTTTAATCTTACCATTTTGGCTTACCATTTTTTTTAATGTTTTCAAGGTATCTTTTTAACATTTATTGATTTATTTTTTAAACAGCTTTATTGAGATATAAATTCAGATACCGTGCAAGTCACTTATTTAAAGCGTGACATTCGATGAGTTTCGGTATGTTACATTATTCACTTTCTAACAATTATGGTAAAATATATATCACATAAAACCTAATATTTTAACCATTTTAGCTGTACCCTTCAGTGATATTAATTATATTCACAAGATCGTGCAGCCATCACCATCATCTGTCTCTAGAACTTTTACCTCACCCCAAATAGACATAATGTTTCTACCGTGTAGTCTCCCCCACAGAATGTGAGAATACCCAGGTGAAAAGTGAAGCAATACTGTCAGCTTTCCTAAAGGAGTTACACCCCTGGCTCATGGGTTCCTGGAAGGTGCTGGGTCTTGAGCTTGAGCTCCGCGGAGGAAGGGAATTTGGGGGTGGTGCTGTCAACATCTGCAACGGTGCTTAACACATGTAGGTGCATAGCCCATATGAGGTGAGATTTGTTGTTGAGAATATCTGAAAATTGGAGTGGCTGTGTTGGAACAGCTGTGGCTAGGTGTGGAGGGTGCCCGCCCCCTCCCAAGGGGCTCTGTGGCAGGACACGAGCCTACGGGGGATTGCTAGCCATGGAAGCATTGGGTCTCTATGGGGCCCTGGGGGGGCTGATGGGGACTGGGTTCGTCTTGCGTGTTCCGGAAACTCCCAGGGCTCCGAGCCAGCTGCCTGCTACCTGCTTTCCCCATCCCATGCAACAGCCATGTGGCTTACATCTGCCACGACACTCAATATTTTTCTAAGATGTCTTCCAAAATAAGTAGAGAGGTTATTGCCCCATTTCACAGATGAACTAACTGAGGTCCCCAGGCAATCTCAGGGTGAAATGAGAATGCCGAAGCTGGTATCCCTCCTACTGCCCTTGGGAGCCAAGAATAGCCTGACTTTTCTCCTTTGATCAATCATCAAGGTCACAAATAGTCACCCAAACATCACGAAGCCCTCACCTGTGGCCTGTCTTGAATCAGCATGTTTCTAGATGGTGTGATGGTTTCACTTGAAACATGGCTACGTGTCCTGACTCCCCTCCCTTCTGAAAGTGGTTGCTGACCCTCCTTCCCTGTGGACATGGACTTGCTCCAGTGCACACAATGAGGTGGAAACGACCCAGTGTGGTTTCCAAGATGGAGTATACATGCAATGCTGCTCCCACCTCGCCCTCTGTATCTTAGATGCCCATCCTTAAAGTCCAGTCACCATGTGTAGGAACCAGGCCACAAAAGAAGCCATGTGTCAGTCCTCTGGCCACAGCCCCTTCTACAGTCCCGGTGGCACTTACATGTGAGTGCACAGCCCTATGGGGGACCCAGCCCCAGCCTCTGGGCCTGCCCAGTGGATGCTGTTGGTGGAGGAGGAAGTAAAGTAAACATGAGTATCTTAAGCCAGCAAGCTTTGGGCTGATTTGCTAAGCAGGGTTGGATACTAGGAGTGGTGATATCACCCCTTGTGTTGTGTGAGTTCCAGGTTCTTCCTGGGGCTCCTTCAACTTCTCTTCAAACCCTCGCTGCCAAGCTTGGGTCTGTCTGTCCTCTTTCTGGTACTTTATGGATTTAATGAAGAAGAGCTAATCATTTGCCAAGCACAGGACAAAACTTTACCCCCTCATATAGTAAATGGGGGATGACAATGCGTTGTTTCTCAGATGAAATAAAAAATACAAAGCAGAAGTGTCCACTTTTTAGCATACCCATTGACACCACCACAGTAGACAGACCCATAGGTGGCCCCAGGACCCTACATCCTGGTGTGCACACCCTGTAGGACCCCCTTCCCTGAGAGCACTCAGGGCCTGTGACTGCTTCTGACCCATAGCGTCTGGCAAAGGTGACAGATGTGTCTGGTTCCATACACATGGTTACGGGGTGTTGCTGCCTAAGCTGTGGCCCTCACTCGGCTGGAATCCACGCCCCCATGCTGGCTGTGAAGAAGTAAGTGGACATGCTGGTGAGCCCTGTCTGGTGGGGGAGCTGCAGTTGACCTCTAGTTGTGAAAGGCAGCCTCTAGCCAATGGCTGACAAATGAAACAAAATACCCCAAAACTGCAGCCTTCAGTCCAACAGCCCTACGGACCTGAATTCTTCCAAAAGCCTGAGCAAGAAAGAAACTGAATCTTTCCCCCACTCAAGCATTCAGATGAGACCAGACCCAGCCAACATGTTAATCAAAGACTAGCAGAGGCCCCAACTGAGCTGTGCCCAGACTCCTGACCCACAGACACTGTGAGGTCATTGAGTGTTGTTGTAAGCTGCTATGTGTATTGAAATGTGCCCTGCCGCAGAGAACACCCTAATCCACATTGCCACCATGCCACGCCCAGCAGCTGTGCAGGTCCCTCTCCAGCCTCCTGGCCTCCACCCACCTGCAGGCCCCTCAGCCTTTTCTGCACCCATTATTGCAGTGACCCTGTAAAAATGTAGGTCAGTCTACAGCTCTGGCAGTGACAAGATAATCATCACCAAGTTCATGGCTCACCGTCTACCTCTACCTGCCCCTCTGGCCATGTCATCTGCTCTCCCCTCCCTCCCAATGACAACTCCAGCCCCGTGGGCCTTCTGCCTATTCCCCACGCTCATCAAGCTCACTTGAACTTGGCACTAGCCATTCCCACTTTCTGGAATGTTATTCCCCCAAATCTCCACATGGCCGGCTCCTACTTGGCTGGAATGGCCCCTCCAGCCCACCCCCTCCCTACCTGCTCCCCTCCCCATCTCCTTTCATTTTCATCTCAGCTCCCACCACGACCTGGCACGCCTGACCCTTTTTGCCTATTTTCTGTCCCCCGCCCCAGTTAGACTGTGCACTTCCTGAGTTAGGAACTCCGTCCTATCTGCCCCTGCAGCCCTGTTGGTTCGGACACTCCTTGGCACGTGGTAGGAGCTCAGCTAGTGTTTGTGGCTTGGTCTTAAGTCCCCCAGTGAGCCAGTGGTGGATGAAGTTATGCCATGTCACCCCCGTGACGTCTCCGCCCGTGCCAGCTGCCTTCCTCACAGCTGCCTTCCTTCCCTAGTGGGGAACTCGATTCCTTGGGCGGATGCTTGGGGCATTTTTATTTTAACAAAGAAACCAATGCAATGACTGTCTCTGTGGGAAGTTTCAGCTCTCCAGGGGCCGGGTAAGGGAGTGATTTATTTTGTGGCTGGGCTGTAAACCTCTCACCAGAGGGTGCCTCTGAAGCTCAGGGGCAGCCAGCTCCGCTCCAGGACAGGGACCATTCATAAGTCTGTGGCTCCGGCAATGACAGGATAATTGTCCCCAAGCTCGTGGCTCTGGCTCCTCCTGTTTCCCTCCAGCCTGGCTGCCCAGAGCCTCTGGATGAGGAAGAAATGCGCATCTCTCAGGGCTGGTGCCAGCCACTGGACAGAAAGCCGCCTGCCAGGCAGCAGAATCAGAACACCTGTGAAATGGATTCCAGGGACAGCGAGCAGGGCAGCAGCCTCGTTATTCGGCAGTGGGCATCAGGTCCAGGTGGGCCGTGGTGCCCTTACAGTGTCAAGAAAGATGAGAATCCTGAAACAGCAGGCACTCGCCGGCCATCCCCAGCCCAGCAGGCAGTGGCTGCAGGAGCTGGTTCTGTGGGGCTCACACGGCCAGCCAGGTGCACTCTGAGCCTTTGCCTCCCTGGGAACCTGGGGGTCCCTAGTGTCTGGGAAGGTGGAAAGCCACTGACTCCGCTGACTTTTCAGCAGGGGATGGTCCGCTTGTGAATCACAAAAGCTGGGCACAAAACTCACTGTGAGGAGCTTCACACAGGAAATGCAGCTGTCGGATCTGCACCTGCCCTTCAGTGTGCTCTCTGTGCTGCTCACTTGGCATGGCGATGCGTTTGCTCCCCTAAAAGCAGAGGCTACATCTAGTAACAATAATAGCAATAGAATTATAATAATAATAGAAAAAACACTGATATTTGTGCATTTTACATCTTAACCCCCACAGCCTGCCCCATTCAGATGCATGCAGGTGCCCCCTGTCCACCTGCCAAGGCAGTGCCCTCGTGCCTGCACAAGAATCAGTGGCCCACCCCTCCCCTCGGGGAGCTGAGATTGGAAACTAGAGATTTAGAGGGGCATGGGCCAAGCAATCGCACAAATATCAGACGCCACCCAAGGCGAGCACTGGGAAGGAAGTCCTGCTCGCGAGATGTGACTTGAAAACTCATTTTGTGGATGAGGGGGTCTGAGGCCCAGGCAAATGATCCTGGGGTGAAGTGTGGATGACAAATGACAAGGGTGAAGTGTGGATGCCAAATCCTGGGTTTCCTGAATGGAGTGCCAACCCTTGTCTTCAGGATAGGTCCCACAAGGGGCTCAGTGAAGGGGGGTTGGAAGGACAGTGAGCTGCTGGGTCCACACGGTCACTGGGATTGAAACCGTGCATGGATTTGAAGGACTTCTCTTCCCCCATGTAATTCTTCCAAGGGGATTCATTTGCCCATGTGACAGGTGCTTGGTGAGGAGAGCTTATCCCCAACACTGTGCCAGGCAGGGTTGTGGGATGTGCTGGGGGTTCTGGGCTGCAGGGGCCTGGAGACTGGGTTGTAAAGGGAGGCATCCTCCAGGAAAGTACTGGAGAAGTGAAGCTGCATGTGGAACACGTGTCAGGTCTATCGCTTGGGGGGCCACGCTCTGGGCCAAGATGGAGGGCAGGTTTCAAGAGGAAGAGGGTCCCACAAGGAAGAAGGGAGAGGGTGGCCACCTCCATGCTGGTTCAGCCAGGCACCCTGCTGGTCTCCTGCCAGCGTGTCTCTCCTGCCCACACGTGTGCAGGCAGCTAAGGCTCAGCAACAGCAGACCTCCTTCTGCTCAGGGGTTGGGAGCAAGGGTGGTCAGACACACCCCCCTCATCACATGGGGCATGCCGAGGGTGGTTTTTGACTGTGCAAGATACAGGAAAGTGTGTTAGAGTGAGTGCGAGAGCGTGTGAGGGTGTCTGAGTGTGTGAGCGTGCGTGTTAGAGTGTGGATGAGTGTGAGCATGAGGGTGAGTGTGTGTGTGTCTGAATGTATGTGTGGGTGTCACAGCGTGGGTGCATGTGAGGGGTATTTGTGTGTCTGAGTGTGTGGGGGGTCAGCATGGGTGAGTGTGAGTGTATAAGGATGTCTGAGTGTATGTGTGTCTGAGTGTGAGTGTGGGTGTCAGAGCATGGGTGAGTGTGAGCATGAAGATGAGTGTATGTGTGTGTCACAGCATGGGTGTCAGAGCATGTGAGGGTGTTTGAGGGTATGTGTGTAAGTGTAGGTGTTAGCATGGGTGAGTGTGAGCATGTGAGGATGTCTGAGTGTGTGTACGTGTGTCTGAGTGTGAGTGTGGATGTCAGAGTGTGGGTGTGAGCATGAAGAAGAGTGTATGTGTGTGTCAGAGCATGGGGTGTCAGAGCATGTGAGAGGTTTGTGTGTGAGTGTAGGTGTCAGCATGGGTGAGTGTGAGCATGTGAGGATGTCTGAGTGTGTGTATGTGTGTCTGAGTGTGTGGATATCAGAGCATAGGTGAATGTGAGCATGAGGGTGAGTATATGTGTGTGTCAGAGCATGGGTGAGTGTGAGAGCATGTGAGAGTGAGTGTGTAAGTGTAGGTGTCAGCATGGGTAAGTGTGAGAGCGTGTAAGGATGACTGTGAGTGTAGGTGTCAGCATGGGAGAGTGTGAGAGTGTATGAGGATGTCTGAGTGTGTGTGAGTGTAGGTGTCAGTATGGGTGAGTGAGCATGTGAGGATGTCTGAGTGTGTATATGTGTGTCTTAGTGTGTGGATATCAGAGCATAGGTGAATGTGAGCATGAGGGTGAGTATATGTGTGTGTCAGAGCGTGGGTGAGTGTAAGAGCATGTGAGGGTGAGTGTGTAAGTGGAGGTGTAGGCATGGGTAAGTGTGAGAGCGTGTGAGGATGTCTGACAGTGGGCAAGAGCGTGTACTTGTGTGAGAGTGTAGGTGAATGTGCACAGGTGTGTGTGTGTGTGTTTGTGTGTGTGTGAGATAAAAGATTTTAAGTACAGATTTGCTCAATGCACTCCAGTGCCCTGGGACTGCTCCCTTCTGGACATGCCATCAGTTAGCCAAGGAATTTCTGGAATACCAAGAACAATATCAGGACACTTCCAGAAGGAAGCTCCTTCCTGTCAGAGGGGAAGAAAACAGCCCCCAACCTGGGAGGGGATCTGGCTGGAGAAATACAATTCTGTGCCTCATCCTGGCTCCCCGGAGCACAGCGGTTCCCAGTCGCTCCACGAGAAAAACAGGGCTGTGGTGCCAGTGACCTGTGATGAGGACAATACCAGTTCTCCTTTTACATTCAGAAAGATCAGACAACTCTTTAAATATCACACAAAATGCCGTATCTCTTTGCTATTTTTTTCTCTTCTCATCCTCACAAGGATTGCCCAGGGATTGGGCAAGATGGGGAAATTATCCTAATATTTTGATGAAGAATTTAAAAGGAGTTGTCCAATGCCGCAGTTAATGGAAATGTCATAGCTGGGTAAGATCCCAGGGGTTTGCTATTCTACCTAGGATCTCCCCCGGAGACACAGCAATGCGAATGAGCCGCCGTTTCCTATTAAAAGTACGAGGCGTGCCTCAGTGGGCTGTGCAGCTCTGAAAAATAATTCTCTCCCTCTGCTGTTTAGCTCTCTCTGCGTCCTTTCCCTGTGACCACTGTAGCTGCCACTTTTGCTTGCTTCATTGTGTCAGTTCTGCCCTTGTTTATTCCAGATATTTGCATCCTTGTTTGAGGTGAAAGTTTGGGAAAACGCCTTTTGATGAATGTTCAACCCCACCTCTCAGCTACATTCCGTCGGGACTGTTTGGGAGAAATCTGGGCAGCTCGGCCATTTGGATGGCTCATCTGTGGGTCCCCGAAACCATGATGCATGGGGTCTTCCCTCTGCCTTCAGAGGCTTGAGGTCCGACAGACACTGCTGCTGTATGGGAGAAGCGGTTGGCGATTTATTTATTGCCATCCTTGGGGTTTTACTGGGGTCTCCATAAAATCTGCTTGCTGAGTCAGAAAGGTTTACAGTCTGGCTTGTGTTTGGGGATTTTTAGATTCTGCATGTTTAGTTTGTCATTTTGAGAAAAGCCACAAGTTTTGTTTTGCTTCGTTTTGTTTTAAACAAAAGAGTTTCAGGATTGGTGGAGAAGCTGAAGAGAACCCTACATACTGCAAAAGGGAAGAAAACATTCTCTGGGGCATTTTCAAGGACATAGAAGCTACAAAAAATTGGGACAATCCATCTGGTACTTTTTCCCCATATTTAATTATACTTTTTTAAATCACTGTCTTTCTCTGTGTCACACACATGCAGTCACAGATGAAATAGCTAAATGAGATTTTTAAAAATAAAAAGCTTCAGGGGAAAATAAAAATCATGGCCATACAGTTTCCAAAGAATTCGTAGTTCTCATACTTAGACACAATTAAAATGTGTTTGCCAAGGTAAGAAGCAAATGTTTGTGTTTAGACAGAGTGGCATGTATGTCTTATAAAGGAATGTCTTGTTTCTTTCATAAGGAATGTAAATTTTAAAAGTGAAATATTTTTGCCTCTGTTCAATTTCTCTTAAAGGATTTAGAAAGAAATCAAAGATGTCTTTTTGCCATGAATAATATGCAACCATAAATTTCTCTCCAGCAGGCGTGTGTGTATGTGTGTGTGTGTGTTAACAAGCAAGCATTCTAATGTTGCACAATAGTTTACTCTCTTTGCCTACTTGGTTGCAAATTCTAAAGGTACCTAGGAGTCATGTAGAAAAGCTCATTTTGTCTCTTTCAACCCTCTTTTAAATATTCCTTCTGCATGAATTTTGCTTTCAATTATTTCAATTATTTTTATGCAAATGTCACTCAAGAAATATCTATTTACATGTGTGTGTATATAAAATGTACTTAGTCATCTTAGGTACCAAGTTTTTGCTGTAGATCACACTGACAGTCATACGCATTATTATTAGGTTTACTATGAGTTCAGACAGAACACAAATTAAACCGTGTTAAAATAGTCTTTATAGGAGCTCAAACTTAGACACAGTACAAACCAAACTAAGTTAAAAGAATTTTTATAATAGCTAAAAATCTAATAACTAATTTTAATACAGTTCATAGACCCTCATTCAGGGTCTTATGAATAAAACATCCTTTATTTTGGCAATAAAGGAATTGGTTCATTAAATAAAAACTACAAAATATGCAAAACCCCCTTCACGTTGACAAAATGTGAGAGGGGCTTTAATTGATCACAAAGAACACGTCCACTCCCCAGCAACAGCAAACATTTGAAACAACTCCTAGAATAAATTACAGCAGGCTGTCTCCCGGTAAGGACGGCTGTCCCCAGACCTGGGAACAGATTAACCAACCTAAGCCGCATCCACTTAACTGCTGGAAAGGAAAATCTCCTTCCAGCACCTTCCTGAGAGAAGGGAAGAGAGAGCTGGATTTCTGTCTGCCCGGTGACCGGTTGCTTTTACAGGGGGAAATGCTGTTTCTCTCCACGTCCGGTGGCGCCAGCACTTTCAATGGAAAGGGGGGAAATGTGGTGGAGTCTTTAGTCGTCTCAACGTCAGGATTTTAAAGATCCACCTAAGCAGAAAATGTATCTTGTGACTAGCTTACTTTTTATGCCTTAAATCTAGACTTCAGGCATCATAGATGCAATCCGAAATCTGTCTGCATTTTGTCAAAAAATACTTAGTTTTTCATGTCTTCATTCATGAGCTCATTAGTCCTCCCTCCCATGAGCAGATGAGAAGGGGCAGCTCTCCCTGTGACTTTGTTCAAGAGATGAGGGGTGCTGGCTCTGGAGCCCCGAACAGGCCAAGAGGGGCTGGGCTGGGCTGTGCCCCTGACACACCACTGCCTGCCATATACAAATAGGATGGGACAGACAGTCCAGGTCACATCTGGGTCCTGGCACCAGTATTAGAGGCACTTTTTCACCTCAAATATGTACACATTTGGGTGATAAATTAAATGGTGACCTTACATATAAATAAATGCATCAATATGCATTCCCCATCAACATGAGGAAAGCAATCTGTGTTACATCCATGTGTTGACTTGTTCAGACTCCTAAGCCCTGGGACCCAAAACCCTGCCCAGCCTGGAACTTCCTGCAAATACATTGTGTGTGTGGGGGAGGGGGGAGGGTCCTTAAGAGATGTGGGGTACACGGGGCAGAGAGAAAGAAAAGGGGGAGGAGACATAATGACAGAGAACCCCAAACCTGTCAGAGCTTTAAACAACAAAACGTGTTCCGTTTGCAGCAAAGAGGAGAAAAAGTCTGTCTGCACCTGACTTCTGGGCAAGACTTCTGAGGGCTGCCGCTTAGCAAGTCCCAAGTGAAGGATAAAGAAGGAAGGTGAGAGCCGTCACTTTTTTCCTCCCAGCTTTATTGAGGAATGACTAACAAATAATACATATCTATTTAAGATGTTTACTTGATGTTTTGATATACATGTGCCTGGTAAAATAACCACAACCAAGCTAATTACATACTCATCACCACACACAGTTTGTGGTGATGGTATATAAATTTTCTTTTCTTTTCTTTGTGGTGAAAACACTTGAGATCTGTCCTCTTAGCAAATTTCAAGAATACAATACAGTATTGTTAACTAGAGTCACATTGCTGTACATTATATCTCCAGAATTGACTGCTCTTGCGTAACTGAGAAGCTGTACTCCTTAACAGACATCCTCCCATTCCCCATCACCAGCCCCTGGCAACCGCCGTTCTCCTCTTTGCTTCTGTGAGTTCCACTTCTTAGACTGCTCTAGGGTCCACATACAGTTTTTGATTCCACATACATCTCTAAAAATAAGGAAGACCAGTGCATTCTTGGAATTAAGCTTCAGGTAGGGGCAACAGAGAGGAACAGTAACTGTATTAGGTCCTAAAGTGTGGAATGAGGGTCTTGTTTAGGGGTTGGGCATGACAGAGACCCTCTGGTTTGAACCAGGAACATTTTTTCTATCATCTGGTTGGGGTTGGGGGAGGAGACAGTCCCAGTGCCTGGGAGCGTGCAGGGTGCGGTTGGGGGCTGGAGCTCGCAAGCTGGGGCCCTCCCGCTGTCTCTGAGCCTCGGAGTGGCTGTGGCCAGGTATCCAATCCTCAGGCGGCTGGACCTGCTGCTTCCCCCTTGCCCCACCTCCCCCCAGATGTGGGTGGCCTGGGGGGGGAATCTGCACACCAGGCCACCCAAGGAGAGGGCTGCTCCTCCTTTGCGAGCCATTTTTCTGGTCTTAATGGACACAAGGCTGGCAGGGATCATTTGTAAGGTCGAGTTCCGATCAAATTCCCAGGGTGGGACAGGTATGGACCACCACGGACTCCATTAAGCTTCCACTCGCTCCTGGGAGCTCTGGGGCAAGGGTAGCCTGTGCCCAGCAACATGGGACTCGCTCAATCTGATCCTGTTAACTCAGTTGTCACAGCCGGGAAATGCGGAGCGTAAAAGCTAAATCCCAAAAGTTGCCTTAGAACCCTTAGGGACTGCCATCCAGGGCCTCAACAGAATCAAATTGCCAAGGAGGCCTGGCAGGCTCAGTTAAACCAACAGCCTCCCACACAAGTTTGTGGGATCAAAATCGGCACAGGATCACCCCTCAAGGCCCACCAGGCACAGCCTCAGAAGAAGAGGGTGGGAGGGGGGAAGATTTCTGGGCTCTTTCTCGGTTCACACAGCCCCTCCTCCTCTGACGCTCCCATTAGGACCACAGTTGCCAGGTCAGCGCTTCACCACAGCCCTGTTCAGCAGCCCCGGCCTGCGTGTGTGTGTCATGGGCTACAGAATGAGGGTGACTGAGAAAAATGCCTTCAAGGAAGGAGAACATGCAAGAGCTGGAGAGTTGTTGTTTGATTTTTTAAAATATGTATGATGACTTCGCCCACCAGCACGGCTAAAATTAAACGCTGGCAAGGATGTGAGCAGCTGCTCCTGGGAGTGTGAATTTCCCTTTTGGAAACAGATTTGGCGGGCATCTCTCATGCCGGACATCATGCCTGCTGGATGACCCAGGAATTCCGCTCCCAGGGATACACACAACAGGAAGGCCAGCACGTGTGCACCAAGCATGTGCAAGCATGCCTGTGTCACACAGCCCCAGCAGGGCCTCTCAACCACCCCAGCAAGAGGATGGACATATGAGGATCAGTGTGGTGATGCAGAAGAATACTATACAGCAGTGAAGATGGACCAGTGCCACAAAGGCCACAGCACTCCCATGACGGGGGACCCGCAGAGATGCTCGGCTTGATGCCGTCCCATCACATGGCAACCAGGCTCTCAGGAGCCAAGAAAGCAATTGCTCTTGGGGAAGTGGGACTGTGATAGGGAGAGGGCTTCTAGGGTGCTGGGACCATTGTACTTCTGGGTGTGGGTGGAGAGTTACGGAGGAGTATTCACTTGTAGTCATGCACTGAGCCGCACACTTTGGATCTGAGCACTTTTCTGACTGTGCTTTATACAGAATATAAAGATTTAATAAAAATGATTTGAAAATATATTCCTGCACTGGACAAGAGTAGTGAAAGGGGTGGACTGGCTCTGGGGACCCCGGGTCAGATCTGCATCTAGTCTGCTGGGTAAACATAGCAACTCATTGGCTTCTGCACTTCCTCCTCCACAAGGTAAGGGCCACAGAGGGTACCCCTTTTGTGAGAATGTGGACTCCTTTGAAACACTTCGTATTCTCACCCAGAAAAATGCACACATGGGTGACATTTTGCATGCAAATTCCAGGCGAGGACTCACAGGCCTCCCTAAAGTTCACACCCAGCGATGCCCAAGCAGATCCCCGGTGAAGGAGCTCTGGAGGGGGTGGCTCTGGGGTGCCCACCTTAAGAAGCAGGTTCTAGAGACTGACAACCCTGGGGCAGAGCCCTGGCTCAACACTTTCTAATCATGGGGTCTTTCTGGGCAGGTGGCTTGATGTTCAGGCCTCGGTTTCATCATCTGTAGAATGGGGAGAATAAGGCCCAGGGAGTGGAAGAGAGCTTTGTAGAGATAAGGCACGGCCGGTACTTGGCCCAGAGCCTGTCACACACAGAGTAAGCATGCTGGAAATGTCAGCAGCTGTTCTGAGGTGGCCTCCAAGCCTCCTTCCAGCCCTGACATTCTAGGATCTATTATCTACAAAAAATTCCACCCTGAAATCAGAATTTAGTAACACGAGTCGGTGTGTGTCCTTCGCGTCAGGGTCAGATTTCCTCAGAGGGACGTGGTTTTGGCGCTTGGATGCTCTGGAAACCAAAGTTAGCTTGCAAACGAGATGTCACATGTGTCCAGCAATGGTGTCTCAGGCCTTCTGTGTGCAAAGAAGTTTCCAGAAGGACATCCGCTCCAGCCCAGAAACCACTGGATAGCCCTTCGTGGTCTTGGGCTGCGTGACTCCGGTTTTATTAGTAATCAACTGTCAGCCAGAAGACTGCTTGGAGCCTTGGCCAGAGTCTCCTTCATGCCGTGGGGGAGATGCCGTGGCACATGCCTGGAATCTCCAAGGGGCTGGGGAGGGTGCAGTTCCCCGGTGGCACCCATGGCTTTTCCACGGTGCTGGTTTATTGCTTGGCATGCTGATAAAACAGAAATGTTTGCACCAATAATGAAATAGGTCCCCAGATTAACTATGCTGTTCCCTTTGTTATTAGAAAAACTGTTTGACCAAGGGGGCAGTGGCCTGGGGATTAGGGAGCTCCCAGCCGGAGACTTGTGGCTGAGAAGGAGGGAGAAGGAAGCCTAGGGAGGCTGCACATTGCTCCACGTGTCAGAGCCAGGCCCCACGCCATCATCCCATTGTCACGGGTGTCACTGTCACTCTGCTACACCTGTGCTGTGAGCCGCACCTTCTGGGGGGTGTGGTGTTTCAAAGAAACGGGCACATCTATGCCAAGTGTCTCACCATCAAAGGGCACAAAAGCCTTCATGATGGAGATTGTCTGTGCTTGGCATTCCTAGCATCAAGAGCAACAGGCAGTCTTTGCCAAGGGCTCAGTATCTGCAGAGTTCGTTAATCCCCGGAGCGCCTTCTGATAAAACAGTTTTATGCCCATTGTGCAGAGGAGGAAACTGAAGCATAAGGAAACCAAGCATCTTGACCACAGTCATAATTTGTGAATGCTGGAGATGGGGTTCGAGTCCAGGCAGACGGCCCAAAACCCATGCCCCTCCCCCACGGTCTCACAACCGCCCTGTGGTGTGGGTACAGTCTCATTTTCTCCATTTTCTACTGGACAAAAAGGCTGCAGAGGGTGACTAGGAAAACCATCAGAAAATAACACGGAGCTCTGCCTGACCGTGAGCACACAGAAGCCCAACCCCAGCTGAGGAACATTCTGAAAACACCTGAGTGGCCTCCTCCACACTGTCAAGGTCATAAAAAACAAGGGGAGGCTGACAGGCTCCCAGCTCAGGGGGAGCTGAGGGAAGCCTGAAGGCTAACACTATGTGGGCTCCTGGGCAGGGTCCTGGGGCAGAAAAAGGACATTATGTGAAAACAGAGGAAATCCGAATAAAGTATGGAAGAATGAAATAATAACATATCAATATTGGCTTATTAATTGTAGTCAACATAATTGGTTTGTTAAATGTACTAGACTATTGTAAGAAGTGGCTAATAACCCGGGAAGATGGGTGTGAGGTATATGGAGACTCTACTATTTTCTCAATTTTTCTATAAATCTAAGTGTCTTCTTAAAAAGTAAAATCTATTAAAAAGAATAAGATGGCAGGAAAGATGGATAGAGAGAGGAAGCGATATGGTTTAGCTCTGTGTTCCCACCCAAATCTCATCTCAGATTGGAATGCCCTCAGTCCCCACGTGTGGAGGGAGGAATACGGTGAGAGGTGGTTGGATCATGGGGGCAGTTTCCCCCCAGGCTGTTCTCATGATCGTGAGTGAGTCCTTGTGACATCTGATGGTTTTATAAGTGTTGACAGTTCCTCATTCACTTTCTCTTCTCACCTGCCAGCATGTAAGGCTGCCTGCTTCCCCTTCCTCCATGATTGTAAGTTTCCTGAGGCCTCCCCAGCGACATGGAACTGTGAGTCAATTAAACCTCTTTTCTTTATAAATTACCCAGTCTTGGGCAGTTCTTTATTGCAGTGTGAGAATGAACTAATATGGAGGAAGGGGGGGGGGAGTGAGGGAGAAGGGGAAGGAAGGAAGGGGAGGGAGGGAGGGAGGGGGGGAAGTGAGGGAGAAGGGGAAGGAAGGAAGGGGAGGGAGGGAGGGAGGGGGGGAAGTGAGGGAGAAGGGGAAGGAGGAAGGGGAGGGAGGGAGGGAGGGGGGAAGTGAGGGAGAAGGGGAAGGAAGGAAGGGGAGGGAGGGAGGGGGGGAAGTGAGGGAGAAGGGGAAGGAAGGAAGGGGAGGGAGGGAGGGAGGGGGGAAGTGAGGGAGAAGGGGAAGGAAGGAAGGGGAGGGAGGGAGGGAGGGGGAAGTGAGGGAGAAGGGGAAGGAAGGAAGGGGGAGGGAGGGAGGGAGGGGGGGGAAGTGAGGGAGAAGGGGAAGGAAGGAAGGGGAGGGAGGGAGGGAGGGGGGGGAAGTGAGGGAGAAGGGGAAGGAAGGAAGGGGAGGGAGGGAGGGAGGGGGGGAAGTGAGGGAGAAGGGGGAAGGAAGGAAGGGGAGGGGGGGGGGAAGTGAGGGAGAAGGGGAAGGAAGGAAGGGGGAGGGAGGGAGGGAGGTGACATTACAGATCATAAAAGAATCACAGGACCTTGACAGTAGCAGAATCTTGATGTGGATAAATGTGTACTTTTTGCACAATTTTTCTGTATGTTTGAAATATTTTATAATACAATGTTGGGAGGATAAAAAGGTATCAGAGGCTAAGGGTAGTATTCAAGTCTCACCCAAACCAAGTTTCCTTATTCCTTTGAGCGGGGGCACATCCTCCCCGGAGGAGGAAAAGCAGCACTCGCTAATCACGAAAGCTTCATCACCAACACACAACAGCAGTAGCATCTCTAGAGTGCACAATGTGGTCCCTGACGCCAGGATCCCTTTATCTTCCCAAGTGGATCCAAATCTTGACAGGGCCAGCAGCCAAGTCTCTGAATGCCGAGAGGAACAGTAACTGTATTAGGTCCTAAAGTGTGGAATGAGGGTCTTGTTTAGGGGTTGGGCATGACAGAGACCCTCTGGTTTGAACCAGGAACATTTTTCTATCATCTGGTTGGGGTTGGGGAGGAGACAGTCCCAATGCCTGGGAGCATGCAGGGTGCGGTGGGGAGCTGGAGCCCGCAAGCTGGGACCCTCCCGCTGTCTCTGAGCCTCAGAGTGGCTGTGGCCAGGTACCCAATCCTCAGGCGGCTGGGCCTGTTGCTTCCCCCTTGCCCCACCCCCGAGGGCTGCAGAACAGACACAGAAGGTATGTAGAATCATCCTTCCCTCCTCACAAGCCACAGTCATTCCCACTCAGGGTGTCAGCATGTTATAGGCACAAGCTTTGCGCTAGGCACCCCTAGGGCCACAGAAGGAGAAGAATCTCACACCCCAGGACCAAAGAACCTGTCGAGATGCAGCCAAAGCCCTACAAGGAGAAAAAAACACACATCTGGTGGCAGGAGGAGGGTGCGGGGGTGGGGAAGGGCACGCCGCCGCTCCTGAGGCCCCTCCTCTGGCTGATTGAGGACGGGACGCACAAACAACCCCAAATGCTTCCAATCTGGTCCTCGAGGAGAAAGGATATTTGTGGTAACGGAGAAATTTGCCACCCAGCGCTGTTGCTTTGGTGTCATGTTTCTGCGGTCGCAAGTTATTCATCCAAAATTGGTCTCTGCTAAGAAAAAAACAAGAAAAAGAGTCCATGCAACAAAATGGGATTTGAAGTTATCTTCCATTCTGGAGTTGATAATGGGAAAATGAAAAGAAAAAACAAAAGCAGAAGAAAAGAAAGAATAGTATATTGGACTGAAGTCCTTCCACCTCGCTCCACCTTCCGACACGGGGAGCCAGGCTTCCTCCCACAGAGTCAGGATGGGCTTCCTGCCTGCCGGGGAAGGTCTGGGCTCTGCGACACAGATGCTGGGATGCACTCTCAAAGGGCCAATGGCTAAGGCACGCCCAAGTGGGGATCCCAATTCAGAATGCCTGGGACACAGTGTAGAATTTCCTTAAGACAGCAGAACCGGATTTCAGGCTCCTGTGAGCTGCTTTCCTAACCCTCCTCTTGACTGTTGGAGGAATATTTTCTCATTCAGCCTCTGGGTCGGTTGCTGGAATATACACATATCCATGCAGCAGCACCCCACTAGGACACAGCACGTAGGGCATATGGCTGAGGTCTCCCTGCCCACAAGCATGCCCCAGCTCCCCAACTGTGGGACAGGTGGCTGGGCCAGCCACCCCACACCCAGGGAGGCTGCAGCACTTCATGAGCCCATCAGCTTCAGCCCCACAGCACTGGCCACCACCTCTTCCAACACAGGCCCCTTCCAATTGCTCAGAGATGCTCAGGGTCAGACCAGGGTGGAGTCCTGGCCCTACTGTGTGACAGGCAAGTTGCTTGGATCTTGCTGAGCCTTGGGAGCTCAATACACAAAATGGCGATGACGCCCACCCTGTGGGGTTTTGGCAAGAGCAAGTAAGCCCACCATCCAAAGTGCTTCACCTGGCGCTGGGCCAAAGCAAGTGCTCAAAATGTGTTCCCATAATTATCAGATGGACACAGCACACAGCTTGGGTCTAATCCTTCTCCCCAGATCTGGGCCTCATTTGCCTGCAGCCAAGCAGTAAGGGAGCTGAGATTTGAAAGCAGGGAGTCTGGGCTCCTACGGGAGTGATGAGAGAGGGTGGCATGATGACAAGGCTGGGTCACCCGCCAGAGATAGAGTATGCCCACCCCTTTCCATCCCTCCCCCATGCACGTGCAGGTGGACACCAGGAAAGAACCCTAGACACTGCTCATTCCAATTGGGCATCAGATGTCGCATTGATCATCATCTACTTAATAAATGAGGCTCCCCTTTCAACACACTTGGTGAGTTCACAGGCCACAGGTGGATAGTCCACAGGACCCCTTCTCTTCCCCCTCCTCGCCTTTCCCCCAAATATCAAGTGCAGCTGTGGGTTTTTGTGCTAATGAGCATTACAATGTGGTCAGCTTTTCATCTTATTTTCATCTTTCCTAATTCTTCTGATGACTGGAGATTACCTCATAGAGAAGGGAGTGGAATACTGAGGGTGGTCGCCCTAGATCACCAAAGCCCTGCTCTGCACTAATTGCCAGGAGGTGAGCTGGAAACCAACTGGTTCCACTGGAGAAGAGGAAGCAACTCGCAGACAAGGGTCCCCTTGGGGAGTGGTCCTTTGGAGAAGGGCCCACAAGGTGTAGAAAGAGCACATTCCCCAATCACAGACCAGCACCATGTTCCCTGGGAAGACTCCTCTCAACCCACCAGCCCTGGGAGAGCCTGACTAGTACTGAAAGGTGCCAAGGAATCACAGACAGAGCCAGAGGGCCAAGACATCAGAGGCCTGGGATGATGATGGGGTTGGATTCCTGGAACTAGTCTATCCCAACACCACTTATTGTTTCACCAATCCATTCATTTATTCAAAGAATTATTCACTCAAAAAAAAAAAAGCATTTCATTTTGGCCCCAGAAGAAGCATTATTCTTTCAACCAACAAACATGCCACAGGGTCTCCTCTGGGCCAAGCTTCGTTCTGAGATAGCAGGTGCTAAAACACTGCTGCATCCTCAAAGCTGGACCAGCCAGTGCCTGACACCTAATGGAAATATGATTTCAATGAACAGATGGATGGATGGATGGATGGATGGATGGATGGATGCATGAATGGTTGGATGGGTGAATGAATGGATGGGTGAATGGGTGGTGTTGGGTGGCTGGATGACCTTCATCTCCTCATGGAAAGTAAACTTTGCTGTGTTCACATAAAATCCACACAGCCACCTCTCTCTCTTGTTCTCTGTCTCTAGAAAGAAATGAACAGACCACCCAGAGATACAGAGTCAGCATGTCATTCTTTTATATTCTTTATGTCCAACACTTATTGGGCCCTTGCCATGTACTCCATATGGTGCTGGGTCCTGGGAGTTGAGGTTACAAACAACTAAGATGACAGACTTTGCTCCAAGTAGGAATTCTTGGCTCTCAGCCACATGGAGAAGGTCTGCTTATCACCTTCTTCACAGGTGAGGAAACCGAGATGCAAAAAAGTTAAAAGACTGAGTTAAGGTCATTCTATCACCTGCCTCAAGGCCCCTGTGTCTGCTCTGGCTGGCACTCTGAGATGCCACTGCCAACAAGAATGAATTAAGAGAAAAAAGAGGTGATGTGCAATTGTGCGAGGGACTCTGACCACTAGGGATTCAGAGGCCAAAGGAAGCTGAGGGCTAGAAGGTCCAAGGAAGGCTTTAAGAAGAAAGAGAGAGGCAAATAGTAGGAATGAGGTGGGGTGCTGCAAGCTCTAAAGGTCAGAGAGGATGAAAGGGAGTGACCCTTGGTCACAGCAGAGGCTGAGCCACCTTCAAATGTAATTGGCCACTAGGATCAGGTCTGCATTCCCCTTCTCTCCCCTTATCCTTACCATCACCACCACCACCACCACCACCACCAACATCATCATCAACACCAATAGCAATATCACCACTGACACCAACATCATCATCAACAACACCAATAACACCAACATCATCAACACCAATAACACCATCACCACCACCATCAACACCAGTAACAACACCATCACCACCACCGTCAACATCATCAATAACAACACCATCACCAACACCAATAACACCACCATCAACACCAACAACACCATCACGACCAATGCCAACATCAACACAAATAACATCAACATCAACACCAACATCAATAATACCACCATCATCAACACCAACAACACCATCACCACCAATGCCAACAACATCATCAACACCAATAACAACACCAACAATATCAACTACACCAATAAACACCATCACCACCAACACCAGCAACATCATCAACACCATAACAACACCACCACTGTCATCATCACCAATAACACCATCACCACCAATGCCAACATCATCATCAACAACACCAATAACAACATCAAAAACAACAACATAACACCAATAACAACACCACCATCAACACCAATAACACCATTACCACCACCATCAACAACAACACCAATAACATTGTCATCAACACCAATAACACCACCAACACCAACAACATGACAACACCAATAACAACACCAACACCAACATGACAACACCAATAACAACACCAACACCAACAACACCAATAACACATCAAAAACAACAACATAACACCAATAACAACACCAACATGAACACCAATAACACCATTACCACCACCAACATCATCATCAACAACACCAATAACATTGTCATCAACACCAATAACACCACCAACACCAACAACATGACAACACCAATAACAACATCAACACCAACATCAGCAACACCAATAACACCACCACCATCAACACCAATAACACCATCACCACCAACACCAACATCAGCAGCAGCAACACCAATAACATCATCATCAACAACAGCAATAACAACATCAACACCAATAACAACACCATCATCAACACCAATAACAGCATCACCACTAACACCAACATCATCAACACCAACAACATCATCAAAACCAATAACAACACCATCACCACTAACACCAACAACATGAACAACACCAATAACACCATCACCACCAACAACAACAACAACATTATCACTAACAATAATATCAACCTCAATAATACTAACATCACCATCACCAGCATTGCCATTATCAACATCAATAGCAATACCATCACCACCAACACAACAGCACTATCACTACCAGCAACAACATCAACATCAATATACCAACAGCACCATCACTGCCATCAACACTAATACAACACCATCACCAACACCAATAACACTATCACCACCAATAACATCACCAGCACCAACGCTGCCATCATCAACACCAATAAAACATTATTGCCACAAACACCAACACTATCACTACCAGCAACCATACCAACAACGTCACCATCACCACCAACACCACACCACTATTCACTACCAACAATATAACAACACCATCACCATCACTACCAACACACCAACAATACCAACAACACTAACACACCAACACCACCAGCACCATCACCACCACCACCAACAGCCACATCAATGGCAACAACAACAGTCATAATAGCTAAATATATTTGACCCTGACCATGTATAGAGCACTGAGCTGTGAGTTTTAAGTGCATTATTTTGTTTGAGTCTCCTGAAGGAGAACCATGAGAGAGGCACTGCTGTGACGGACACCCCCATTTTAGAGATGAGGAACTGAGGGGTAGAACACTTGAAAAGTTTGCCCAGTCTCTCCTGGCTAGACCCAAGAAAGGCCTTGAACATAGACGCTGGACTCTGGAATCAGTGCCTTCAAGAGCCCCTCCCCATGGCTTTCTGTTCAGAGCCTTCTCTAGAAATGGGTCACGTTTGTTGTGTGCCCACCATGTGCCCACCCCAGACAATGTGCATGGTGTGCTGAAGGTGTCCCACATGCAGCAAGTCACTGAATCCTTTTCCTTCCCCCAGGGCAGGGCCTGGGGCCCTCCTGGTTGGCTCCAAAAGGACACGGTCCTCAGGAAGACAGAGAATCACAACCCTGATTGCCCAGGAACTGAGTGGAGGGTCTGGGCTTTGGTCCCCACACCCTGATGTGCCACTGCTCCATGCCACCTCCTCCCCTGTACTTTGCTCCTGGGTCTCACCCTAGCTTACCCTCTCTGAACCTCAGTTTCCTCATCTGCATAACAAACAGATTCATCAAGAGCTGTGGTTCTCATTAAAGGGTGATTTTGCCCACAGGGACATTCAGTGGTGTCTGGAGACAATGTCTGGGGACATTTTTGTCATCACCATGAGGGAGGTGCTACTGGCATCTGGTGGGCAGAGCCCAGGGGTGCTGCCCAACATTCAGTGCACAGGACAGCCCCAGATTCTCCATCGGCAGTGCCCAGGTGGAGAAGCCCTGAGCTAGGGGGATCCCAAGCTTCCAGAAGTTGTAATTAAACCCCCAAAGCTTGTCAGAAAAGAAATTCTCTCTCAAAATCCCTTAAAGGAAAGAGAAAAGACAAATCCTTTCTCTGTTTCCCAACTCCAGCCCAGTCTCACACACATGAACCTCTGCAAAGATGGAGCCAGAAAGGCTTGAGCACAGTCGTGTTCCAGACAGAAAAGCAACTTAGTTCTCTGAAATGGACCCTGAGTTTGTACTATTTACTATCTGCACACAATTGCAGACCCTTACTGCTGTTCAGCACAAGACAGCAATTCCCTTCTTTTTCTTTCTTTCTTTTCTTTTTTTTTTTCTTTCTTCTCCCTGCTGCCCTCAGATTGAAGCTCCGTGAACTCTGGCATTGGTTGTAAGAACGTCTTTATAAAGGGTTGCACGAGATTTCTTACTATATCGGAGTTCCTGAGGATGATGTATCACGTTACTAATTCCCTTAATTGCATGTCTGGGCTAAAAACAGACTCTCTTAGTTTTTCTAAGAAGTTACATTCTTAATGACATTAAAACACGATAGTAAATGAAGCTAAATGCTAACTGATGTACTTAAATCATGAATCAGTCGATAGAGTGTTTACCTAAACTTGTTTATCCTTCTTGGTCACTCATTTTGTAGGTTTTGCCAAAACTGAGAGAGGAACAGTGGTGTCAGATTCAGTATCTGGAAATGGCTCAAGAATTTTTGTTTTCTTTCAATTTTTTAGCCCCAGACTGAGTGGATGCTGCAATCATGTAGTAATCAAAGAATTAGAAAAGCGAGAGGCTGCAGGCTGATTCATTTCCCTGGATTTTTGCAGAGTGGGGGAGGACAGAGAAGCTGCAGGGAGAGATGAAGTTTTTTCCTTAAGGATGAAAAGCTCTTAACCTTGCATGTTTGGCTTTTTTCTATTCAATTTTTTTTTTTTAAAGCAAAGATAGGGAGGCGTGTGATTAATAGCAGGAGACAGCGTTTAAGGAGCATGAGGTGCCAGGTGTTCTGAACGTGCTGTGTATTTTGGCTCACAGAATCCTCCCCACAAAGCTGAGTAGCAGGAAGCAGCAACCCTCTCAGATGAAGACGCAAAGGCTCAGAAAGGCTAAGTAACTTATCCAAGCCAGCACAGCTCATGAGAGGTGGGGGCTGGGGTTCAAATCCCTGCAGGGCAGGCAAGCAGCCCCGACTTTAGCCGCCATGCCTCCTGCCTGAGAAGCTAGCTGCGAAGCTTCCAGAAGGAGACTGTCCTCCAGGAATAGAAACAGCGCATGACTTCGGCTTGTCTGTAAAAATCTTTATCACTTGTAAATCCTTCTCCACCTGATAAGTTATCGCATTGACTCATGATGCTTTTTTTTTTTCATTCTCAGTGAGTTCAAAACGCTATTTTGGTTTGTCTCAGTTTCTTTTCCCTCTCTCTATCTCTGATGTATAAAGGCATCCACATTTCATTTGATGCTAATTTCATTTTTGAATAGACAGTTCATTATCAAAACCATCAAACGCTACAATCTGCATTTGACTCAATTACATTTTACCTAAGAAGGAAAGTCCATAGACAAATACTAAACGTTAGCTAATGATTCACATACAGCAGTGCTTAGGAGGATGGGCTCTGAGATCTGCAGCTTACTTTGAAATGCATCAGAAGGTACTGAGGGACAGATGGATGGATGGATGGAGGGGATAGATGTGTGATAAACCAAGTAGAGCAACATGGCAATTACAGAAACTAGACGATAGGTACGTCGATGCTCACCGTACGATTCTTCATGTTGCTAATTTCTTCATGTCGCTAATTTTCATTAACATGTTCGGAAATTCAGAATGCAGACACTTGATGGAAATTCAAAAGACACAAGTTAAATGTAAGTCTTCCTCCACCTCATCCTGTCTGTCAGTCTGTCAGGTTCCCCTAACAATGGCAATCCCTAGTACCTGTGACTCTGAGGTGTCATTCCAGGGATATTCTATGCCTATTTCAACACAAGTATGATGCATTTTCAGTGATGATGATAACTAATGATTATACAACACTTATTCCATGCCAAGCACCACTGTCCTGTTTAACATACATTGATGTATGAAATCTCTTCAGCAGCCCTATGGCGTGGATGCTGTTACTACCCCATTTTACAAAGGAGGAAAGTGGGGCCAGAGAGAACAGTTAAATCACTTGCCCAGCTTCACTCAGCTCATCCGTGGTGAGTTGCTGGTGCGCACGCGCTTCCACAACGCGAAGGTCTCCACTTGGCCGTGTGACACACAAATGGTTGCAGGTGCAGGTTTTGCGTCCCTCTTTACTTCTAATGGCCGCACCACTTTGCATCCGATGGTTACACCATGATTTATTTGACCCCTCCCCTGTGCACTAGCATCTAGTTTATCTGCAAACGTTTGCTACCAGAAACAATGCTGTAATGACTGAATAAGCTTGTGCATGCTTCTGAGAGTGCGTGCACACTGTAATGTGAGATGAATTCCCAGAAGTGGAGTGGCTCAGTCCAAGAGTAAATGCGTTTTTCGTTTTGATAGTATCACCAAATGTCTTTCCAAAGGGGTTGTGCTGGATCCCACTCCAGCTAGCAATGAGTGAGAGCACCGATCCCGCCGCCCGCTCCAGCACTCATACTGACGTCTGCTAGTCCAGTACCGCACAAGGCAGCCGGCCCCCCGGGGGGTGCAGTGGGCAGAGTGCGTGGTCAGCTCTGAGGTATTGAGGAAACTGTCTCATTGTGGCTGGGATTCATGTTTTCTTCCATAAATGGGACCGAGTATTTTTATACATCTGAAATCATTTCAACTGCTGTTCCTTCGACTAGTCCATTTTCTTATAAATTGTGGGTTTAAGGACTAGACACGCAGGTTTATTCCTCTCTCCTATGTTCTAACTGAACGCAGATTGGAAAATTATCTTCTCTAGAAAGAAATGTACTACCACTCTGAAGGATGAAAGAAAGAAAGCTGAAAAAGGTCAGAGTGAGAGCATGAAGAAGGAAGGCAAAACTGAAGTTGGGTCATGGAAACCAGAAGAGATTCTGGGGCCACGTTGCACAGTTGAATCTCATTATGGTGAAACTCTGTTGCAACATTTTCCAAAAGACCAAGAAGGGGGAAAATTCTGGAAGTCAGGGAAGGGAAAGTACTGACGGCATATGCCTGAGTGTGTCAGTGTGTGTGTCATTGTGTGTGAGAGTGTGTGTGTGTATCTTAGACTTGAACTTAAAAAATCTAGAGAAAAAAGAATAAGTGAGAAAGAAAAGAAAGAAAAACAACAATATGGCCGGCCATGATGGCTCACGCCTGTGATCCCAGCACTGTGGGAGGCCGAGGTGGGCGGATCATGAGGTCAGGAGATTGAGACCATCCTAGCTAACATGGTGAATCCCTGCCTCTACTAAAAACACAAAACATAGCCGGGTGTGGTTGCACGCATCTGTAGTCTCAGCTACTTGGGAAGCTGAGGTCGGAGAATCGCTTGAACCCAGGAGGCGGAGGTTGCAGTGAGCCGAGATTGCACCACCGCACTCCAGCCTGGCGACAAAGCGAGACTCCGTCTCAAAAAAAAGAAGAAGAAAAAATACAACACTTAAACATTCCATACTCGGAGGCCACATAGGAAGGAACAACAAAAGCGTGTCTTAGAAGAATGTGTGGTCTTCGTAGGTGTACCCTCCAGAGCACTGAATCAGTCTGCGTCTGCGTCTCATCTCCAGAGACATCCTGTGGCTCTTCCGGTGCCCTCTGAGGAATGTACTGGTATTTATGAGAAGAACATGGCTTAGCTGCGTCTTTCTGATCTAACCCATTTGGAACGGAGCTTAGAAGGACAGTCCTGTGCATCCTCTTGCGAAACTGTTCCATAGTCCTCCCTTAGGAAGTCATACAGTCTTGGAGACATTTGGGCAATTCTTTAATCCGCCTCATCAGGGAGGGGGGGCACACAGGCCTGGGGTACAAAAGGCCAGCCTCATTTTTGTGTGTGTGTGTGATGAAATTGCAAACTTACATCCTGAGACTAAAATTAAATGGAGGAAAGGTTTGCCCGTCGTGGGTGGTCTTCCTCGGGCCCTTTAGAAGGAGGGATCGGATGGAGCAGGGGGAGCACATTTAGCAACATTTCCAATAGGGTAATGACAGCAATAATGATAGCTGTCCCCCTTGGGAAGGAGAAATCACAAAAACCTACACAGTGACAAAAATAAACAAGCGTGTAACGCCAGCAGAGGAGGCCTGGCCCATTCTGAACTTGGAGAACATCAAAGTGAAGCCAGTTATCAGGCCGTCCAGGCTCCAGGCTCCTTTGCATCCTGCCCAGTGCTTTTATCAGCCTTTTGGACTCTGGAGGAGCCCAGAGGACGCTTGCTGAGCACAGCTGTGGGGAACAGACGCGCTGGACTGCAGAGTCTGGGCAGAAAGGATGCCCAGGCTGTGGCTGATAAATTTGGGGCACAGGAGGAAATTTCACATGGATGAACAAACCTCCTCCATTCAGATTCCAAAAATTCCAACCCGTGAAAAGAGCAGTGAGAGCTTCAGGCAGAACCAGGAAGGGATCCATACCTGCACTTCCCCCTGGGCAGCACAGGGCGGGAGGCCCCTGAGCCCTGGCTTCCTCCTTGCAGAAAGGAGGAGACTCACCTCTGCTGACAGCACATTCACTGGCTGAATGCTGGGTGAGTCTCCTCTGTTTTTCACCCCTTTGTTCCCAGGGCCCAAATCTATTCCAGGCATAGATTTGGGCACTGGGAATAAAGGGGTGAAAAATAGAATTTTTAAATTCCTGAAGAAATCAGATTTTTAAAAATCCTTGTGGTGATGGAAATGTTCTGTACCATGATTGTGGTGCATGATACAGGAACTTACACATGTAAAAACTGCATAGAAAACACACACACACACACACACACACACACACACACCCCTGTAGGTAAGAGAAACTCAGTAAAATGGGTGGATTGAGTCAATGTCATCATCCTGGTTGTAACATTGTATAGTTCTGCAAAATGCTGCGATTGGGGGAAACTAAATGAAGGCTATATTGGATCTCTCTGTATTAGAACTGCCTGGGAATCTACAGTGACCTTAATACAAATTTCAATTAAAACAACAAATAAATACATCAGAACCCCTGCCATCCTGGAGCCCACATTCTGGTGGGGTACTTCCAAGGTAACTCCAATGAGACAGCAAGCGTGGGGCCCCCACTTCACAACACGTGTTAGGGCTATTAGTAGTTACTTTGTGTCCCTCAGCAGCCTGCTCAACTGGAAGTAAATGGCCATTCAAAACTCGGCTTTAAATTGAAGTCGTTATGATAAAGGCAATCTTCCCAAAGGTGTGGGCCAGGTTTATGGAATGCCAGGAGGGGTAGCCCTGCCCCTGCAGAAAGGGAGCCCCTCGGGTAGGTGGAGAGGGGCAGAGCTGAAGGGGCAACCTAGCAGAGAGGTGACAATGACCACAGGCAAGGTAACTTATGAAACAGAAATGTGTCCTCCCACAGGCCTGGAGGTGGGAACCTGAAATCAAGGTGTGGGCAGGGCTGTGCTCCCTGTGAAGGCTCCAGGGGCAGAGTCCCTCCTGCCCCTTCCAGCTTCCCGAGGTTCTAGGTATTCCGTGGCTTGTGGCTGCATAGCTCCAAGCTCTGCCTCTGTCTCCAAGTGGCTGCCTTCTCTGTGTCTCTCTGTGTCCATGTTTTCTCCTCTTCTGTCTCTCATAGGGGCACTTGTCATTGGATTTAGGGTCCATGCTAATCCGGGATCATCTCTGAAGATCTAAAGACTGCAAGATCTTTAATTACATCTAAACAGGGTCTTTTCTCCAGATAAAGTCACATTCACAGGTCCCAGGCTGGGACATGGATGTGTCTTTTGCAGCAGCACCTTTCAGCCCCCCACAGATGGTTCCAGGTGGTGAGGAGCCTGACGGAGCACAAGAGCTCAGCAGGGGGCCTCAGAGGCAGCAATGGCACAGTCAGTCCTGGGAAAACAGTGATGATGACCATTGTGATTACAGCCCGAGATGAAGCTCTGGGCTCCTGCAGAGGCCAGCCTTGTCCCTCAGCTCTCATTTCCTGAGAGGTGGTCATTGCCTGCTTGGTTTCTCACTGCCGCTGGCTTTGAGCCGCTGCCCAGTGTTTGCTGTTTTAGATTGATTACCTCGTGTTCTATAACATGAGTGGCTACAAGCAATCTGTAATTTGCAGCATCAGGAAGCCCCTGTCAGCTTCAGGTTTCAGAGGCAGCAGCTCCAGCCTATGGGAGGAAGAGCTTTCCCAGGCAGGACCCATGACATAATCTGGGGTCCAGGGCTAATTGAAAATACTAGGTGCTTTGCTCAACAATTACCATTTTAGGATGGTGTCCGAGGGGCATTCAACCCAGCACAGGCCTTTCTGAGTGCGGGGCCCTGAGTGCCTGTGTAGGCCATGTGTCTGAGGAGCTGGCCTCACTCCCGGGTTACAGCGAGGCAGGCAGACCCAAGCCGCACAGATGGGGCCACTGAGTCCAGGCAACATGGGGGCTCTTAGTCAAATGACGTTCATTTTTGGTCAAGATTGTGGGGTTGGCAGAAATGAGATGGTGGATGTGTCTCTGCAGGGAAAGTCTTGGCTCAGGCTGCAGGCTGACTTCTATCACCACTGCTGGGGCTCATTTGCAAGCTAGGCAGGGAGCCTCACCAAGAGACGGCAATTCAGAAACCTCTGTTCCCGTCCCCTAGTTCCTTGGGCACCTAGGAGCACCTAGGCATGGCATGAACCTCATGGTAGGGGGCTCTTGAGTGCAGACGTGTGAAGTGCTGTCCATATATTTTCTTACTCTAGACTCATGACAACTGCATGAGGGCACCGTCATCAGCTCCTGTGGATTTGCTGAGAAGGCAGAGGCTCCAAGAGGGCAAGTTACTTGCCCATCTTCCCGTGAGTGGCATCAGGGTAACCATGACAGGGAGGTCATCTGTGCCAACTCTCAGTGTGGCCACCGGCGGGCTTGCCAGTCCCTTCTGTTCAGCCTCCTTCCCTCTCTGTGGGAGGAAGCTGAACATGGCAGGTAAGCCAGCACGTGCTGGTGGGAGCGGGACTGCCTGGGTTCATATCCCAGCTCCACCGCTTGTCGACCAGGGGGGTGCTGGTCTTCAGTGAATTCTCTACTTTCCCTGAGCCTCAAGTTCTCCGGTTGCAAAATGGGGATGTGCCCCCACCGGGGGATGTTGTGAAGATTAAGTGCCACTGTGCTTTGGGCATGCAGAGCCATGCCTGGGGTACCCACTGGTCCTTCTTACTGAGAAGTTGAGACATACGGAAGGTGATGTGCGGCCTTTACTCAAATGCTCCTGTCCATTCTGCAGCCTCCCCGTGGTTGGCTGAATGATGCCTCTCCTGCCAGACATCCACGTCCTGACCCATGGAACCCATGACTATGTTGTCTGATGTGACCAAAGGGACTTTGCAGATGGGATCCAGTTGAGGACTTTGAGAGGGGGAGAGTATCACTGATGATTCACGTGGTCCAGGGAAATCTCAGGTGGAGCAGAGGGGAGCTATGGTAATGAACGCTGTTCAGAGAGACACCATGTGGTTGGCTTTGAAGATGAACGAGGGGCCACGAGCTGAGGAATGTGGGTGACCTTTGGAAGCCGGAGAAGGCAAGGAACAGATTCTCTCCTGGAGCCTCCAGAAGGAACCAGCCCTCCCGACACCTTGATTTTAGCCCAGTGAAGTGCATGTCAGACTTTTGACCTCCAGAGTTGTAAAAGCATACGTTTGTGTTGTTTTAAGGCACTCAGCTTGCGGCCATTTGTCACAGCAGCCTAGGAAACTAACGGAATCATAAACTCTTCCAGAGGGAAAAGGTTTCCCAATCTTGCCTAACCATAATTAACTCCTGATCATCGATCACCTGCCAGGGCCAGTCTGTGCCAGGCCTTACAGACGTTATCTCATTCCGTTGCCCTCACTGCCCCAGGACATGGGTGCTAAAACCAGCGTGTGCAGCTGAGCAAACAGCCTTTGCAAGGCCACGCAGCCCGCCTGAGACCACCCAGCCATGAGAGGCAAGGGAGAAATCTGAATCCAGGACCATGTGGTTCCCACGTCTATGCTCTTCCACTTTATCAAGCTCCTTTGGATTCAGGGGATCACACAGGACCCAGTGAGCAAAGCACCCCAACATGCCAGGCCAGGCATGGCTTTCCTTCCTTTTCAAACCCACATGGAAAGGAAATCCAATCTGTCTGTTCCCGACTCATTTACACGTAATTTATCAAAACGTTCTTCAGCTGGAGTCATCTAAAACCCAAAAAGCCTAATGAGCTATTTTTCCTTTGAACCAGGAAGCTGATCCTGCCAGCTCCGGACAGAACTGAAACTTGGGAAAGGTCCAAATTCTGTTCCCAAATTAGAAGCGAGGAAGTTCTCGGAGATCTCCACACGGCAGAGTGTAATTAGGACCAGGCTATCTGTCTCCAGCAGGGTCAGGGCCTGGGGCCGGCTCTGGGGCAGGCAGAGCTTCAGGAAGACCATAGCTGGCTCTTCTCCCGACCCCTCCCTGCAGCCGACAGGCGGGAGAGGAGTGGAGGGGTGTGTTAGCGTCACAAACAAAATAGGAATAATAGATGGCGACTACGGGACACCTGCTCTGGCCAGTACAACTCTAAGAACTTCACATTGACTTCCTCATTATCCCATTTTACAGATGAGGAAACCGACATCACACACAGATTGATTAAAACACTCGCCCAAGCTGGCACAGCCAGAAACCTTACAGACGTTACAGACGTTATCGGGCCAGGGTCCTGCAGTGGCCAGGCACACCGAGTTCCCCGGAGCACTCATCAAAGTGCAGATTCCGCCTCAGCAGATCTGGGGTGAGGCCTGAGACTCTGCATTTACAATGGGCTCCCAGGGGACACCCATGCTGCTGGCGTGGGGACCTCACTTCTTGGTCAACAGGTTAGGGCAGAGCTTTTCCACCCCGGCTGCTCATTAGAATCCCCAGGGATAATCCAAAAATACACACAAAACAACAGCAGTGATGGCCAGCACCCTGCCCGACCAATGAAGTCAGAGTGTCTAGGGTGGGGGGCAGACATCAGCATAGCTCCCCAGGTGATTCTGTCCTGCACCCTGGGGAGAATCGCTATTCCAGGTCAACAAGTCCAGGTCTTTTCTTCCACGTGGAACCATTCGGTCCCACAGAGAGCCGCCTCTCCTTAGCAAGCATGTCCAGGAAGCATTTGCAGGCCGCACCATGCATGCTTGCAGCAGAGCTCAGGCCACGTGCCTCTGCACCTCTGGTCCTTGCCTGTGAAATGGTGAGAACAAGGCAGGGAGCTGATAGGGCTACTGGGAGGAGTAAGGAGTTAATCTAAGTGAAATTCTTCAGAGGGCACCTGCCTTGTGGCAAACCTGTCAGTGTCAGCTGTTCTAGCCATTGGGTATTAACTGAGTACTCCCCTGCTAACACAGCCCCGGCACTCCATAATATTCTGCAAATGCTTGTGAATGAATGAGGCCCGGGTTCAAGAAGTAATGAATGAATGGATTCATGAATGAAGGGCAGGCATCTGAGACAGGCTGCATCCCTGGGCTCCTTCCTGGCTCCCCACTTGGGCATCTCCCTAACAGCAGGGATCAGCTTGAGCCTTCACCTAAGTTAAACAGCCCCCTCTCGTGGGCCCCACCCTCACGCAAATACACACTCACTCCCACAGCCCCAGCACACATGTGTGTTTATTTTCTTTGCCGTTCACACTTCTCCTTTTACGGTCCCTTCCACTCTGATCCTAAAGGCTTGTCTGATTTTGTACAGAGCTCAAAGCATAGCACTGAAGACACACACCTGGTCTTCCTGCGGTAGGTCAGTGAGTGAAATGGAGAGGCTGTCCAACACCGAGCACCCTAGGGGATATTTCCTGAGTGTCCACCATGCTGGGAGCCATGGAGAGGCACAAAAAAGGAAAAGTTGTGTATGGTGTTTACTCTGCAAGGAGGCAGCAATGTGGTATAGAGGAAGGGGCCACGGTCTGTGTGGCGTAGGGGGAAGGGGCCACGGTCTGTGTGGCGTGGAGGAAGGGGCCACGGTCTGTGTGGCGTGGAGGAAGGGGCCACGGTCTGTGTGGTGTGGAGGAAGGGGCCACGGTCTGTGTGGTGTGGAGGAAGGGACCATGGTCTGTGTGGTGTGGAGGAAGGAGCCATGGTCTGTGTGCTCTAGAGGAAGGGACCACAGCCTATGTCGTGTGGAGGAAGGAGCTATGGTCTATATGGTGGTATGGAAGAAGGAGCTGTGGTCACTGTAGTGTAGAGAAAAAAGACCATGGCTTACATGGTATGAAAGCAGGATCCAATGATGTAGGGCTGCACCATCTGGGCTCAAAGCCTGGGCACCGTCATTCACTAGGAGTGTAAGCATAGTTCACACATGTGTTAGTTACATGGTATAAAAGTGCTTGGCACAAAGCTGACTTCTCAGTCATCCAACAGCTCTTACCTCTGCCCAGGCCATTATCATGGAACATTTACTTGGTTACCTATTTTTCTGCTCTTCTAAATAAAACTGCAATGAGTATCCTTATTGCTGAAACCTGTCACACGTCTTATCTATACACAAATAGATTCTTAAGTTAATCCCTCCCCCAAATGTATAAAATTTTAAAGATATGGAAATAGCAAAGATAACGTCAAGGACCTAACTAATCTCTACCTTTGCACAATGTGTCATCTCAGGAAGTCACTGTCTGGGGCCTGCTAACGACCCATACTATTCAGAAGCCATACGCAGGACTTCAGGCTGAACCCAAACCCTCCTTGCCAAGCCCAGGCAAAATGAATTGGTAGTGTTGGTAGTGGCTGCCAAACAAAACAGGAAGTCCCGCCCCAGGAAGTTCCACCCCAGGAAGTCCTGCTACAGGAAGTCCCACCCCTAGAGGTGGGCCTTTCCCTGGTGGCCTTTGCTGTCCAATATGGCAGCTCCTCTCCCCCACATGGCTGCTGAGGGCTTGAGATGTGCCTGGTTTGAACTGAGATGTGCTGTAAGTGTAAAATACCTAACCAATATTGAACAATTATCGAATCACAATTTAAGAAATAATTTAAATATATCAATAATTTGTATGTTCATTGTAGGTTCAGGTGACATATTTTGGATGTATTAGCTTAAAATATTTAAAAAGTTAACTCCTCTTTCTTTTTGATCTCACAACAATCCTGAGCAGTTAACAGCTTGCCATTTTCTTGGAGAGTTGGGGAGAAGGGCCCCAGGCCACAGCTTGTTGGAAACTGCACAGTCCAGAACCTAACCTCAGTAGGTAGTCTCACTGTTGTCCTCAGAGAGTCCCTCTGCCTAGACTCCCAGTCCAGGGCTCCTTGCATTTTAAAACTGGGGCAGCTAAGGCCTTAAAGTGCACCCAGCTTTTGCATCCTCCAAGTATCTGGACTTCTAGGGGCATACCTGGCTTTGATCCCATAAGCCTGAGGGGAGCTGCAGGACAACTGGGAAAGCAGAAGCCACTGCCTCCCTACCTCACAGCCCTACTGCCCTGAGCCTCCCTACTCCACAGCCCTCCTGTCCTGAGCCTCCCTACCCCACCTCCCCCTGCCCTGAGCCTCCCTACCGCACAGTCCTCCTGTCCTGAGCCTCTGTACCTCACAGCCCTCCTGCCCTGAGCCTCCCTATCCCTCAGCCCTCCTTCCCTGGGCCTCCCTACCCGACAGCCCTCCTGCCCTGGGCCTCCCTGCGCCACAGCCCTCCTGCCCTGGGCCTCCCTACCCCACAGCCCTCCTGCCCTGGGCCTCCCAACCCCACAGCCCTCCTGCCCTGGGCCTCCCTACCCCACAGCCCTCCTGCCCTGAGCCTCCTTACCCCACAGCCCTCCTGCCCTGGGCCTTCCTACCCCACAGCCCTCCTGCCCTGAGTCTTCCTACCCCACAGCCCTCCTGCCCTGGGCCTTCCTACCCCACAGCCCTCTTGCCCTGGGCCTCCTTACTCCACAGCTCTCCTGTCCTGGGCCTCCCTACCCCTCAGCCCTCCTGCCCTGGGCCTCCCTACCCCACAGCCCTCCTGCCCTGGGCCTCCCTACCCCACAGCCATCCTGCCCTGGGGCTCCCTACCCCACAGCCCTCCTGTCCTGAGCCTTCTTACCCCACAGCCCTCCTGTCCTCAGCCTCCCTGCCCCACAGCCCTCCTGCCTTGAGCCTTCCCTACCCCACCTCCCCTTGCCCTGTGGTCCCCTCTCCCTCCAAGCCTCTCATGCTGCAGGCTCCGTGTCCTGAGCCCTCTGTTCCTCTTCACTGCCCAGGGAGAACAGGATTCCATGGAAGTGAAGAGGCTGCCACGTCACTTCGGTTGAGTGTTGTTTCCATTAGGGCGACTGTTGACAGGAACGTGTCACATCAGAAGATGGATGCTGGTTTTGTCCCATGACTCCTAAGACCTCAGTGCCAGAGGTGGCCCTGAAAGGCCCCTTTTCAGTAAATTACTGCATTTATTTAGTCCTTGAAGGGTTGTATACAGACTCCGCCTGGCTCAGGAGGTGGCCACAGCCACTAACTCCTGAATGGCCTTTGATTCTGGATGGGGCTGTCCCTGGATGCAGTACACTTTCCACCAGAGGTAATGTCAGAGCCAACCTGGCTCAAATCCCCCCACCTTTCAGCATTTCCTTAAGCATTAGAAGCCTATTTTGTCATTCTTTTCGGTCTCCATTAGATATGACTTCATTAGGACATTTTGACTTAGTTATAGCAGCATGGTGTGCTGAAGAGAACACCACGGAAGATCTGTAATCCCCCCAAATCAGGGGAGCCACCCACAGCCCCCTTGCACCCTTTTACTTTCTGGGTGAGACCTGACAGCCATTCTTTGCAGAGTGCCTGCTGTGTGCCTGGCTCTGTACTCGGGAAAGCCCTTCAACTAGCATTTAGTAGCCCCGTTTGGAAACTGAGGTGAGGAGTGGTGGAGAGACCCCCAGGAATGGCAGCATCAGAACTTGGAGGGCGGCTGTGGCCCAGGGGTCCTGTGTAGCGTGCTGATTACGTAACTAGTAGGAGGCACCACCGTTTCCCACAGGCCCACACATTGATTTTTATGTCGATCAGTCAGGGCGCCACCTCTCAAGAGATGCTATTAAAATAGCCTGGGCTGGAGGGGAACCCTCCCACACTGCTGGGGGGGGGATGCAAAATGGTGCAGCCACTGTGGAAGACACCTGGCTATTCCTCAAAAAGTTCAACCTAGAGTGACCATCGAAAGCACGTACTCACGCAAAACTGTACACAAATATTCACAATGGCCTGTCCACGACAGCCGAAAAGTAGGAATAACTCAAGTGTCCATCAGTGGTGAATGGATAAACAAAATATGGTCTGTCCACATGATGGAATACTATTCAGCAATAAAAGGAAAGTCATTCTGATGCGTGCTATAACATGAATAAAGCTTGAGGACATTATGTGAAATAAAAGAAGCCAGACACAAAAAGATTACATATTGGATGATACCATTCACACGAAATGTCTGGAATAGCCAAATCTGCAGAGATGGAAAGTAGGAGAGCTGGGGGCTGGGGAGAGGTGAGAGAATGACAGATGATGGTTAATGGGCTCACGGTTTGCTTTTGGGGTAATGGAATTGTCTTGGAACTTGACAGAGGTGATGGCTGCACAGCCGTGTGAATGTACTAAATGCTACTGATCTGTCCACTTTAAAATGGTATTTTCGTATGTTAATTTCACCTCAATAAATAAAATATTAGAAATAAGATGGGCTGCAGAAAGCCAGAGGCTCAGGGCGTGGGTTAGGTCCCTGACCCCAAGACTGCACGTTCTCTATGTGATATGGGACAGGTGGGCTCAGTACTACCTTCCAGTCATTCTTGTATTGTCCATTTTTTTTTTTTTTTTTTTTGTGGAGGGGGTATAAGGACCCTTGTCTTTTCCTCCCAATGTGACCAAGGGACACTTTAGACAAATCAGTGCAGTGCTCAGGCACTGAGCCTCTGGTTTTTGGCAAAACATCACCAACTTCACAAACATCCAACCCACTGAAGCTGCAGGTTCCTCAGCCCTTCCTGAGAACACGTGGGCACTGCAGACAACTCCGCAGGCTCCAGAAGGTGTCCACTGCAAGAGAGAGGAGCTCTCCTTGTCTTCGGTTTCTTCAACCGTAGCAGGAAAAGTTCGCAAGCCATTTCCCCCACCTGCAAGTCTCAGCAGAGGGCATCTCTTATGCCTCTTCTCCTGCCTCCCAGTGCCTCCATTAGGCCCCTGCAGCAAATTTTCAACAGGCAGGAAAGAGTGATAACTGTCCAGAGAGGTGGTCCCAGCCCCCAGGACTGAACTCTGCAAAGGGAATTACACGCTTTTATAGACAGGGCCCCAGTTTCTCCTGGGCGTTCATAAAACCCAATAGCTGCTCTCCCACTGCCTCATAAATGAATTCAGGGCTCCCTTCGGGGATCGGGTTCAAGACAAAGGTGTTAAAAAGTGAAGTTAGGTTACTGGAAAGCCATGCTTTTTAAATTGTCCTTCCACACACACACACCAAAAAAAAAGTGGTTAGTTATAATCCTCGGTGTTGGCAAAGGTGTAGACAGAGGAGCGGTTGCCTGCCTTGTTATAGAAGGCAGTGACCTCACAGCCTTTTTAAGGATGACTGGCAGTCCATGCCAGGAGCTTAGAACCTTGATTCGAAACGTCCATGTGTCACTGCCATAATGTGAGCGCCTGTATTTCCAGCTTACAGAAAGAAAGCAACAGGCAGGTTCAAGAGTTTACACTTGCATCATTATTTATAAAGATGAATATTCGCCAGCAACCTAAGTCCCCAACAATAGGAGGTGGTTTAAATAAACATGAAATGAGCGCCAGGGAGACACCAAACCCATGTCCTCACTGCGCTTTTGCCCTGGCTCTTCTGCTCCTGGGCAGAATCACCTTCCTTCTCTGGACTTTATCTTCCTCATTTTTTACAACAGGATTCTACTTTCCTATGCTGTGTGTGTGTGTGTGTGTGTGTGTGTGTAGTCCCGTGCTCTAGCAGCTAAGTGGCCTTGGTTTTTCCAGAACCGCTCTTGGGGCCTCATCTGGGAAATACACACACACACACACACATACACACACATATGTGTGTGTGTGTATATATGTATATGTGTGTGTATACACACACATATAATCATATATTTCTTAAATAACTAAAGAAAAGGAAACTTTGCATAAAAAAACGGATCTAAAATTATATGTAAAATAATTCAAACTGTGTTTAAAATGTACATAGGGAGAAAGAGACAGAAAAATAAAATACAGCAAAAAGCATAAAGCAGCTAATCCCAAGATGGCAGGGTTATACTGATTAATAAATTACTCCTTAAACATTTTCATTTTTTAAAAAGCCTTCTATAATGAATATTTTGTTTTATAAGTTGCTTGATACCTTTACAATGGAAAGAAACATGTTTGTTTTTAAACCTCTGCCCGTTGTAAACTAAAACAGTTATAAAGGAAAATGCGGGAAGGGCAGTTACCTGTTGGATAATCGCACCTCGCACTTTTTAGGTTGAAACATCGCATGTGGGAGACACATCATCCAGGAGGCATGAGTGGCTTGTGGAAAATGGTCTTGGTTTCATTTTGTCAGTCAGGAGACCGGGTTCTAGGGGCCAAGCAGTTTTGGTTTTTACTAAAACTGCTTCAAGCCTCATCTGGGAAATAAGGATGAAATGTCTCCCTTGAGGGTGTCATCACCAGGGTAATAATGGCTGTGGACATTGCCCAAGCTCCGGGGAGGAGCCATGAGCTTGGGCACAGCAGAGAATGGACAGCAGCCCCCTCCCATTCTGGATGGTACAGGTTTGTTTGTTGGTCCACCTGGAAGGAGCAGAGCCCTGGGCTCTGGGTCCCACCCCCTCCCTCACTTGGCCAATTACAGCCATGCCTGGGCCACCTCGTGTCCACCTTCAGCTGAGTGAGGGCTTGGTGAGTGCCCTGGCACTGACCTCCTGGCCGCCTCCACCAAGCCACTTGCCCTCTCTCTGGGCCTTGTTTTTTTCCCAGTGTAAAGTGAGAAGGTCTCTAGGTTCGTGTTTCTGAAACCTCATCCTTCAAGTTCTGCTGAACTGTCAACATTTCTGCTTATCTCTTTGCTATCCTGGGCTTATCTATTTAATTTTTCTTTAAATAAATTCACTTTAATTAAGAAAAAATTTTTTTATAAACTTAAGTGTTATCTATTATCCTTTGAGGTTTTTGTTTTTTGTTTTTTGTGTTTTGTTTTGTTTTTTTTTTGAGACAGGGTCTTGCTCTGTTGCCCAGTCTGGAGTGCAGGGGTGTGACCATGGCACACTGCAGCGTCCACTTCCCAGGCTCAAGCAATCCTCCTCCCTCAACCTTCTGAGTAAGTAGGACTACAGGTGCATGCCACCATGCTTGGCTAATTTTTTGACTTTTTATACAGATGAGGTCTTTCTATGGTGCCCAGGTTGGTCTTGAACTCCTGAGCTCAAGCAATCCTCCCACCTCAGCTTCCCGAAGTGTTGGGGATTACAGGCGTGAGCCACCACACCCAGCATCATTTGCTTTTTAAAAAAATTTCATTTAATAAGTATCTTTTTTTTCAACTTTTATTTTAGACTCAGCAGGTATATGTGCCAGTTTGTTTCCTGGGAATGTTGCATGATGCTGAGGCTTGGGGTTGGAATGATCCTGTCGGTACGGAATATAATACTCAACAGTTTCTCAGCCCTCGGCCCCCTCTTTCCCTTCCCTCCTGCTGTATGGAGTTTTCACTGTTGCCATCTTTCTGTTCATGAGTACCCCGTGTATTTCTTTTTAAAAGGAAACTTACTATAGCAATTTTTTTTTATTGCATTTTAGGTTTTGGGGTACATGTGAAGAACATGCAAGATTGTTGCATAGCTACACACATGGCAGTGTGATTTGCTGCAATTGTTAATGGGAAAGGACGCCCACCAACATAACTATACAAATTATATTCATTGGAAACAAAGTAACATTACTGAATTCTGGTGATAATGTATCTTGATGAATTTCCACTCCAAAGGCCTTCGCTTTTATTTTGTGTTTTGTTTTAGAGAAATGGGGGTTCCATGTTGCCCAGGCTGGTCTTGAACTCCTGGGCTCGAGTGATCCTCGCAAGTCTCCTACCTCAGCCTCTGAAAGGACTGAGGTTATAGGCGTGAACCACCACGGCTGGCCTGCTTTTTCTTAAAAGGAAAAGGCAGCCCCTGCTGGAAAAGTGTAAGACAGAACAGCACTGAAGGGACACTTTCTCCTTGATGTCATCATAAAGCTGGAAAGAATGGTGACAGAGAAATAACATGCTCACTTCTGATGAGATGTATTGACTCCCTGTCCTGCACCTCGTGGAGATGAGCAAGGAAGCGTCACCAGCTTTGAGGCCTCAAACTCCCAGCTGTTCTGAATCCTAGCAGGCTTCTCAGGCTGAAGGCCTACTTGGTTTTCATTAGGCCCCAGAACAATGGAGGGTGTTAAGCTGTTTATTATTTCAAGTCAGCAGAATTAGCGAAGACTTCAGGCGCGGAACTGAATCCAACGCCACCCTCTAGAAATCCAGCCTCTTTCAAGACATGCAAATTGTTCTCAAACCTCTTATTAGCAATACTCTTAACTGTTGAAGATCACAGGCCATTAAGAGGCCTGAGAAACCCCAGAGCCGAGACAGAGGCCTGGCGACACTGTGGGGGTTTTCCTGGGCACTCGGGGTGAATGCGGAGCTCGCTGATTGTGCAGTCCCCCACCAGACGCTGTGTGCTGGACACCCCACATGGTCTTGTCCTCACCGCCACCCTGCCGGTGGCGAGTTTTAGGCCTGTTGTACAGAGTTTTCAGTGGAGGTCAGAAAGGTGGAGTCATTCTGTAAGAAAACTTTCCACATTCACCCATTTAAAAGCATTTACTAAAGCCTCCTATGTCAGGCACAGTTCTGGGCACTGGGGGATGTGGCAGTGAAGCTGTGACAGTGGGTAGCTAGTCAGGTATGAACGGGGCAGGAGAGCGCTCCTACACACACCAGGAGTGTCAGACAACCATCAGCTGATGGTCAGGTGGTTGTTACCGTCTCTCTAAAGTAATAATTGGTCACAGCTAGTGCTAGGGAAAGGCCAGCTCCTAGCAGACAGAAAAAACCTGACACTGGTGGTCAGCAACTTCTCAGTAAGATCTCAGGAGTTAGAAGTAATGCAAGACCCAGAGGTGTGTACTGTAGGAAGCCCTAAGTCAGAAGGTCAAGCTGGGCACTTGGTCTCTCAAGTCACCCACTTGGCCCTCTTCGAAGGGTCCTCGCTTTCCTTCCTTTCATTCTTGCTGTAAAGCTTTCTAATACACTTTTGCTCCTGTTTTAAAACTGGTCTCTGTGTCTCCCTGCGCTTTATTCCCCTCAGTCGAATTCTTTCTTCTGAGGAGGCAAGAACTGAGGCTGCTGCAGACCTGTCTGGGTACCTATTCTCCACCACTAACGAACCCTAACAGGCAAAAGTTATTCACCTGATGGAACCTGCATTCTATGGAGGAGGGTGTATATCAGAGATTGGTGTCAGGTGGTACAGAAAATACCTGCAAAGACAAGGTTTAGGGTGGCGGGGGTGGGTCCGAACAGTACAGGCTGAACTCCACCTAGCTCTGGGTCTCTTTTCAACATTTTTCCTGAATATGCTAAACACATATTAAACCCACGAGTGGGTTGTGTCAAGGTCAGTGTCCTGGTGCTAACACTATAACCGATGTTACCAGCGGGGGAAAACTGGGTGAAGAGTACAGAGATCTCTCTGGGTTACTCGTCACAGCTGCCTAGGAATCTACCATTATCTCAACATTAAACGTGTTTAAAAAAAAAAAATCTTTGACCAAAGCCAAAATAATAACAATGACTCTCATCTTTCAAGTGCCTGGAGAGGTTGATGGTTAACAAACAGCCCTGGAGCCAGACCACCTGGGTTCAGATCTCAGCTCCACCTGTGGCCTTGGCTGACATCACTGCTCTGGGCCTCAGTGCCGACATCTGACAAATGAGTGTGAAGTGGTGACCACCTCCTTCACTTGGTGTGAGGAGGATGGTGATAAGCAAGGGCCTCACTTGTGCTGTTTTTTATTGTTATGACTTTGTGGAGCCTTCTGGAAGGTTGACCTTTTATAAGCGTTGAGCATTCTCTTAGGTAATCCTCACAGCCACACTTCAGAGGTAGAATTAGGCCCACTTCACAACCGAGAAGACAGGGGTCTGTCCCCTCTCTCTCTCTCTCTCTCCTCCCCCCCCCCATATATATGTTAGCTAGAGCTGAGGTTGAGTGGCGGGTCTGTGGGACCTGGAGGGTGCTGGCAGTGGGGGAGGGGCTAAAGGACACCTCCTGGACAGGGTATGCCGCAGCCTGGGCCCGCCCAGCCCTGGAGAGGTAGGACCGTGTCATGGCCACACAGGCTGCAGGCACACAGGCTTCGGGTCAGGCTCTGTGCAAACCATCTTCTTCCTTGAAGAAATGCATTGAGGTCTCATGTCCCCTGGAGTCTGGGATTCAGAGACTCCCCAAAGCCTTGCAGAGTGAGGGTCCTGTGTGTCCTCCAGCCATCCTTAGAAGCTGGAGCTGAAGGTCCTCCTCATTTCCAGAATCCGAAAGACAGGGCATCCCTCAGCAGACGGGGCCCTGCGTCTTCTCTAAGCCTACTCCGGTTTTGTTTTGTGGCTGGTTTTTGTTTTTTTGTCTCAAGCTTCATGTGTTGTCCCAGCAGAAATTGGTTTGATATTTCCAGAAAGGTTTCTTCTCTTCCCTAAGAACAAACAGACCCTAACTCTGCACAGGTCAAACCCTCAGTGCTCCAGAACCAGAAAGAGAGAGAGGAGAAAATTGGTATTGGAGGCCCGGGCGGGTGCACAGGGGAGAGGGGGGTCACCCCAAAGCAGGCGCTATTCATCTCACCTACTGAAGAGGAGAGTCAGGCCTCTGGAAGGAGAGGTGGCTCCCAGAGCAGCAGAACCGACAGGCTGGGCTCTGAGGACACCACTTAAGAAACTCTTAAATAATAGTCACATTCTCCAATTCAATAATAGCACCTCGTCTCTTCTCAGCACCACTGCCCTGCAGAGGTCAGGGGCCAAATCTGAGCTCTGGTATTTACTAGCTGTGTGCCTTGGGGCAAGTCTTCTGGGCCTCACTTGCCCCATCTGTAAGATGGGCACAAAAATATCTGCCCCATAGGGTTGTGGACACAGTGAAATACATTAACCCATGTGAGGCGTGAAACAGCACCTGACTCACTGGCTCCACTCTCTCCTTGTTCTCTCTCCGTATATGTTAGCTGTCATTAAAGAGTTTTGTGATTTATAGAAAAGGGGGCCAATGTGGCACTGCAAATACTTATAACAACGAATTTATCTTAATTCAACAAGATTTTAATTTTTCCCAGAAGACTTTTAAGTTTTCTCTTTTGTTTTGTCTTGCTGCATTTACTAAGAGAGGGCCCCATGCTGATGAGAGGGAGCGTTCCTGAGGTCGCTTTTGGGCCAGTCTTGTGTGTGCTCTTGGTTTGGACAGCGAGGGCCTGGGGCTAGGGTAGGGACCAGCACAAGATAACCAGGGGCCGCTTCACTTTCCTTCAGACCCGACCCATAGAGAAGGGGACAGAACAGATGTGGGCATCCTGGAAATCCCTCCCATGCTGAGAGCATTTCTGCTTCACGAACAAGCAGTCCAAAGCGCTCCTACCCAGCTCGCACCACGCCGCAGGTGCCGAGTAGAAGGTGGTGGCGCTTTCCTTGCAGGCTGCTATGGCCCTTGGAGTGTTGAGAAATGCTGGGTGTATGATTGCTGAGAAATGCTGAGTGTAAGATAAAATATATTGTTTGCTAAGAACAGCAGCAAGGAAAACCTAGCCACCACCCCCAATCCCTACTCCCACCACAAGTGGAAAACTGCTTGGGGCATTCTAAAGTAGCAAAACAGTATACCATACACCGATTAGAACAATTCTTTAAGCAGGGGATATGTGACCCTGCCCCCATGGCTCTCTCGTGGGGAATACTTCCTGGTTTGTCCTTGATCAGTGGTAAGCAGGTACCAGCTGCCTACCTAGTTTACCTTGCTTCTGTGAGAAAACACACAACACCTGTTTGTTAATAAACATCACCTGTTCAGAGAGACTAAATAGATGGGTCAGTCTCCGCCCAAGACTCTCAGCCCGGAATGCTGTCAGTCCCTGAGGCTCTCGGCTCGGAATGCTGTGGGTCCTCGGTAGTCGCACTTTGCTGTTCTGTCTGGGGGTCTTCTTCTTAATGCCTTCAGCGCTGCCTGGGCGGGGGTCATTACAGCCAAGCTAATCTCCAGGTTGGACCAGGGTGAGCCCACACCCTGGCAGCACACCTATAGCGTGCAGCAATTGAAGACAGACAAAAGCCTGAAAGTCTCCAGTTAGTTAAATGGAAGCGTATACCCTAACTTTGAATCTAGAAATTTAGGCTCAGGGCCGTTCTCCAACCCCTGGTTGCACACAAAATTGCCTGGGAGCTGACTTAAAAAAACTAAAGCAGGGTCTTCTAAATCTCTGGAGGGCAAAAAAGCAGGGTCTTCTAAATCTCTGGGGGGGGGGGGCAAAAAAAAGGGTCTTCTAAACCTCTGGGGGGTGGCAAAAAAAAACGGTCTTCTAAATCTCGGGCGGGGGGCAAAAAAAGCAAGGTCTTCTAAATCTCTGGAGGGCAAAAAAAAAGCAGGGTCTTCTAAATCTCTGGGGGGGCAAGAAAAGGGTCTTTTAAACCTCTGGGGGGGGACAAAAACCGGTCTTCTAAATCTCTGGGGTGGGGGGGGCAAAAAAAAGCAGGGTCTTCTAAATCCCTAGGGATCTTCTAAATCCCTGGGGGGGGGGCATCTGTGCTGTAAAACTTTCTAGAGAATGAGAACCGCTGGGCCTGGGATGGGAAACTTGGGCTGGGAACAGCAGGAGACAGAGGTCCCAGCAGCAGAAATGACAGCAACAGGGGAATGGGGGCAGATCCCTGCCACTACCCCCCAGCCGCCCACCCAGCCTCTCTTCATCTCTGCACTTTCTGGAGAGCACCACCTGCTTCCCACTCCCCCAGCCCTGCTTCATCTGCTCAGCTCTGCCAGGCTGTTAACAGCGCTGGGGCTTCTCTACTTTTCCCAGGTCTCTAGCCCTAAAGTTATTTCACCTCCACCCCTTGCTTATCTGCCTGTTTGGGATCCCATCCTTACCTCCTTCATCTTCCTCTTTCTGGCTTCTCTTCCTGATGTCCCAGGCCAGCAACAGAGTCCTGCAGCTATGACCTTCTTCTGGCCCTCAGTTTGTTTCTTGGTGCTCAAGATTAAGATTGTAGCAGCCACAGCAGGGAATTAAAAACGGGTTTCTCTATGCTCTTATTGATTAATTAAGGCAGCACTCAGGTCTTTCTCAAACCTGGCCTCTGGCTCTGGCCTCTGGGCCCTGGGAGGGGCATTAAACACAATCCCCACCCACCTTGGCTTCAGATATTTTCACAGCTTCTGTTCTTAGGTACTTGGAACTATACCTTCTCCTCTGGCCTGACAGAGACCTTCAAAGTAAATCACAGAAGGGATCCTTAGCCTGTTTTCTTTGGATATGACTATGGAAATTCAGTTAGGAGTTGGGGAAAGCAGAACTTAGCCTGGGGATGGGCAATTTTCTCCAGAGCCCTCAGAGCCACCAGGTGTGGCTGTTCAGCCCCTAGGCATAGGCATTCAGTGTTCTCCTTTGGGGCCACTGTTCCTCTGGGCAGTATGCATAGTGGTGAGGAGCCTCACTAAGAGGGGCTGTGACACCTCTGGATGTTAAGGGAGGTGATAGGCAGAATGCACCTGGAATACACCTGGCCCTAGAGAGCGCTCCACTGGCCTTCGCTCCCTCTCCCCCATTCTCTGCGGTGCCTTCACAGCTTGCAGGGTGATCTCACTGCTGGCCTTTAGAATTTACAGGAAGGAATCGGGCCAAGCCTGTGTAGTGGGTCTAGACTGAAAAATAAGCTGACCATCTATCTGTGTTGTGGGGAGGGCAGGCAATTTTTTGGCCGGGACTGGGAGAGGTTCAGTGTTAGGAGTGAATCTGTAGAATGTTCTGTGTGACTTAAAGGCGAGACGTGACTGGCAGTTTCGGGCAGATTGGTCAGGGGGAGGGCTGTGGGGCTGTGTGCCTGGTTGGATTTGTGTGTTCTGAAGTTATTTGACAATGAAAACAAGTGAATAAAAATATCCACTTGTGTTTTTTAAACACTTTTATTCTAAGATCACTTTCGGGGATGGAGGAAAGCGTCATCTGCTTACCCCAGCTCACAGCCAGACACTGTGGCTTGGGTAGGATCTTAAGCAGTTTTCTTAAGGTCTGGATTTAGAGCTTCTGCCCAGCTCCGTTTCTCTGTCAAAAGAGTTTAATGCGTAAGAGGGTGGTCACTGAGAGTGCAAACAATCTCAGGAGAAAACAGGGCCCAGAAATAAAGGCACGCCCGTGGTCACACAGAAAATGGGACTAAATGCTCAGTCTTCCACCTCCCTAACCTCCAGAGACCAAGAACCCCAGCTCAGAACTGGCTCGAAAGGCATAGATACACTGGGGCCGGGGGATGGCAAGGCAAATAGCTCCTCAGCTAACGACTGTGGGGAAGGGGGAGGGATTTTATACTCCAAATGATTTTTTTTTCTTTTGAACATAGACATCTGGTGTCCTATAAATAAAATTCAAAATGTAAATACTGTAAAGCCCATTAGAGAGTGGTTTTAGGTTTGGGGGGGGGGGGGAGCACGGGTGAGTTGCTAACCCGCTGCACTGTGGTGGGAAAACATCACCCCACACGTGGGTGTTCTCGGCTCCAGCAAGCCGCCCGCGTCCCCGCACCAGCCAGGCTGTGCTTCGTCTAACGAATAAACATTAAAATACGGGTCAATTGTCCTATAGTTATTACGTTGCATGAACAGTTTTAAATAGCTACCTAAAAAACCTTTCTGCTTTCATTTTAGGCATTGGGGGGGGGAAAAAATACCTTGTGAAGGGAGAACACCACACTTTCTGCTAGGACCCAAATTCCTCTGCTCACCAATTAAGTCCTGGGACACTCACTCAGCCAGATTTTAATATCGGGTTTAAAATGCTCTTCAAAAGACACTTTGTTTGGGACATGTAAAACAAGCTTTATTTAATAATGCTCAATTTGACTTTCTCAATTTAAATATTTGCTCTGATCAGCAACCATTTGATCCCGGCTTCGTTTCAGGCTGAGGAATAATTTCTCTGGGTTTTTCTTCAGTGCCGGGTTGATCCTGGAGGCCGAGTGGCTGCTCTTGAGTTCCGTACATCTCTCGAATCTATGCTGCGAGTGGAAAGAGACAGCCACAAAAAGCCTCTCCCAAAGCTGCCACATAATGTTTGCATTGTGTGTCCTGACGTCTGTGTGGCTGAAGACAAAATACATCATTTAAAAGACTTCCTAACGGGATAATTATAATGGAGATTTTATTTTTTAAAGTAGAACATCAGAATGCAAAGAAATTCCCAAGGAGGCGTTCTGTTTCTAGATACGTTCTGCTGTACACCCTGTGCTCTCCCCCGTTCAGGGATTTTTACAAGAATTGTATGCACGAAATGGGTGGTCATCCATTAGCAGTCAAGGATTTTAAGACCGCAGCAAGAAGAGGGAGAGTTATTTTAATACTTTAGATCAATGTGTTTTAAAAAGAGGGAATGCCACTGTGGATTCCACTAACCTTAGGAACATTTCAGAGATCTTTTGGTTCCCGTTATTACTATTGTTATGATTTTACTAATACGAGATTTAAAAAAAACCTTGAGTTTTTTATCTTCGCATGCCCCCTTCAGAAAATAGCCACCGTGAAGCCCGTGGCCCTGGTCCCCCCTCTAGAGGTATTGTAAGGCCATTCGTGACGGCGTAAACGCCTGACAACTTCACTCCCTGATACCAGCCCGGGGTGAGTCGGCCAGTGGCCAGGGTGGGAGAAATGCTGTCCATTATCTGAGCAACCTCTGTACAGGGACCGTGACCCCAGCATGGGAGGGGAGGGGTCTTTTGATGTGAAAGGAGCATTTATTAGCGCAGGGCCAGCGCCTGGTTTATGCACCCCGGCCGATGGAAGGATGCCGCCCCACCCTGCCTGCAGCCTCCGTCCTGGCCTGAAGTGTTTACCGCCAGGGTGATTTACACCATCCAGGTGTTCACTTGGGAAGCATCTCAGCTCTGAGCTGACATGGCAATTGCAGTGGGTTTGCAGACTACAGCATTTTTCTATTCATCAGGGTCCAGGGGCCAAAAAGGCAGTTTTTGTCAATGCCGGCGCAAAGCAGGTTCCTCTCCTTTAGCACCCCGCAGCTTTCAAAAGGGTCTTGCTAAGCAGTTTTTTTTTTAATGGAATTCAGGGTTCACAGATAAGCCTGGGGTGATGGTGACTGTTTACTTCTCACCAGCCACACAAATCAGCCTCTGTCGGGTGCTTCCATTTTAAGGGATGCATTTTTCAGGAGCCACTTTCTCTATTTTGCTCTCATTTCAGTGCAGGTGATGGTTACTGTTTTGTCACTGGGTTTCCATGGGGAGTCCCTGACACCTACCTAAGCCTGGCATAATTTGAATGCCAAATTAAAACATGCCCCAAGACACTAAAAATGGCCTTTTCGTTTGACTAAAAACAGTACCATATATTTTAAAATTAGTTTTATCTGTCCAGCTCACCTCCATTTAAAGGAGTTTGGACATTTATTACATATCCATTTTTACACTTGTACTAATCTTTTCTCCAGCCACCTCTGGGACTCTGATAAAGCAAGCAAATGTATTTTTGCCTCATAGAATTCTACACACACACACACATACGAGGGTGTGAGAAGGATGCTTATAGTGCAGTAAAAGATCGTGTTTAACTTTTGCAAATTTTTACTGATCTTGAAATAACTTTTTTTTTTTTACTAATCCTGAAAAATACTGATGCTGAAATTTTAAGAGCTCTTTTCAACTTAGCTGGTTTTCTCTCCTTGATAAAATTCTCCAAGAATAGTTGTGTTGCCCCCTTGCAAGATCAGTAGACATAAACCATTTGGTCAAACACAGGTGGGTTAAAAAGTGGGAACCATCAGATCCAGTTTTAGCAAATAATACTCCTTCTGCTTTGAACTCTACATTTAAAATACACTTTTAAGTCAATGATTTGAATACTAACAAATTGACTTAAAAAGCATTCAGACTTCCCGTTTGTGCTCTTTCTCCCTGGACTATAAATATGTAAACCTCCCCCAACAGTAAAAATAGCATTGATTTCCCATACTAAACAGGGAAACATTTGCACCAGCAACAACTGTTTAAAATTACTGGCTCTGGGATGAGGAAAACAAAATGCCAGAAATAAAATTTTTATTTCCAAGCATCAAGTTGAAGCCCTTCCAAACTATCATGGACTCCCCTGGGTAAAGCTTTTTCTCTGTTACCTGGCACAGCCTAACATGAAGAAACAGCATGGAAAACATGACGCTGACCCAAAGAAAATCGAAAGAAAAGTACTGAAGGTGACCAATTTTTACCCTTGCTATAAATGGAATAAGTATGTGCATTTGTGAGTCTTAATTCTTCATCTAAACATGTTGCTTCAACTGATGTCACTTGCGGATACAGACAGGTGAAAATACGAGACCACGCTCTATTTTAAAGAATTGCTGAAAAGTGTTGAATACTCGACCCCACTGCACGGCACCAGTGCAGCTAAGAGCACAATTTAAACCACCGGATTCATTTCTTTTAACCTCCACGGGAGCTGTCCCAAAAAAAGCAGGTGACTATTGAAAGTGCTTTTTTCTTTTAATTCTAAATAACAAGAGGGATAAAAATTAATGTCATTCTATGGGGTCTGAACATTAAAAGATACGAGAGAGTTATCCAGGGCCTGCTAAATGGCTAAACAGATTAGTAGCCTTACTTTTCAACATATAAACATCTGAAACCCGTTTCCTGTTTAAGAAAAAAGTCTAGGTGGATGACCTCGGGCACTTTTTTTTTTTTATTAACAAATGTGAATTGTACATCATGGTGGAAAAAAAAAATGGTCCACGCTTGGTGGTCTTTCTACAGTCTGTATATGGGGGAGACAGAGAAAAAAATACAAAAATAAACGTTACCTTCTCACTTGCAGGGTGGGCAATGCCATTTCTGCAGCCGTCCAGGGCTCTGGCAAATGTTAAGGCTGTCACTGCAGACACAATCCCCATGGTCTGTCTGTGTGCCTCGATAGACTCGAAGAAAAACATTCTTCGCATTCCTGACGGTTGGTCCTATCTCCAGGCCTTGGCCTCGGCCCTGCAGGCTCGTGTCACCCCGTCAAACGGCCTAGGCCACGGCTAATCTAAACCCCTGCCTCTTCCCCGCCAGCCCCGTGGCAGGGTGAAAACTGGGACCAATTTGCTGCCTAAACTCTGAGGATGCAGCAAGTTGATTCTCGGCCCCTAAGGACACCAGCTGCAGTTTGTTCCGCCGAAAAGAGCTTAGTGGTTCAGGCACATTCTGACAAGATACATTTTATAGGACTTGTGCTAAAATTTGATATTGGAAGTTGGGATTCCAATTTTATGCCTCCAGTGATAACAATAGCAGCTGGGACCTTTAAGAAATGTGTGTATGCCCTCTATTTAAGAGTTACATAATAAAAGCTATTTATGTCAAACACCTTATAAGGGAAAGATTTAGCCTAAAAGTCAATATAGCATATCATACTTTTAATATTTGGATAGGATGAAAAAAATCCTGTGCGTTTTTGATTTGAAGTATTGGGTCTTGGGGGCTCTCAAAATTTTAAGTAAGCGTCTCCTTGTTTTAATTTACAAATTAATCAAGGGGCCTTTTTTCAATATTGTTTTTGTATAAAAAATAACGACACATCATTATTTGGTTTTCCAAGCCCTTCTAATGAACGCACACAAAAGAAGGGCACAATTTCACATTGTTTGATTTGATTTTTGTTAATTCCTAACCACGCCACAAAAGCATTCAGCTTTCAATTATAAATTGAAGCTGCTTTTGTTTCCTGAAAATGGCTGTGGTTTTGGGAGAGGAACTGGCTGACCAGAACTTTGATAATTCTGATGAAGAGATGAGCCGCTGAAGGAAGAAAACCTTTCCCGGCAAAGGGACAGCAGCTCAGGCCAGTTCAATCTGCGGCTTGATTTTGGAGGGGCTTAGAATCCCCTCCAGCTTCCCTGGTGACCCCACAGCAAGCTTTCTGAGGAGGAATCCCACTACCAAATAGACAGGGGACTCTTGTTTACACCAGACTCTTGGGAGTGACCGCGCACAGCCCTGTAAAGTGGGCTTGCTTGGAAAATCCCAGCTTCCTTCTTAGCTTTTCTGCTCAGACAGCAGAACCTAATTGACACGGGAAGAGAACCCCAGTTAGCAAAGCCAGGGGTTGGCCTGCACCCACACGTGTGCTGGTTCAGTCCCCTGGCTTCCGTTTTCTTTGAATTGGACGGTGTGACTACGGGTTAACGAGAAAGCCCGGTCGGACGGCGGCACGCACAGTCATCTGGATGTTCTCTGCTCCTACCCCGGCCCCCCGCGTCTCCCACTGTGGACAGCAGCCCCCGCTGGGGAACACAGGTCACGGGGGACAAATGCAAACACCACTTCTCCTTGGGACCTGTTGGAACCGGGCGACACCAACTTAAATTTGGCAAAATGCAAGTTCAGTTTCTTTTGTTGTTTCTGAAGTCACAACTTGAACGTGACAGCTCCTAAGCCAATACGATCTGAAAAAGAACTCGCTACTGAGCTGCTCTCTTCTCACTGTCTGAAAATCGCTTCAGCAATTTCCTTTTCTTTTATAATAAGAGAACCGCTAAGCTTCACTTAGTATTTTCCCCCAGTTTCACCACCAAATACTAGCACTTATGAAAGGATTCCTTGTTGTGTCAATTGCCAGGCTGTCTCATATGTTGAATTTTAAATATGTTGGCTATGTGATTATTGTCAGAGAATCAAGCTCCAGGTAAGGACCAGGAAGTGCCTGTAACAGACGACAGTACGAATATTTAGAATAAAAATGCACTGCTCCAGAGGTTTCTACAGTGACTTAGATTTAAAACACTGGCTTCCTATGTCCCGTGTCCCGTCCACTCAGTGACACTGATGCTATCATTATCTACATTTCACATCAGAGGAGATGAGGGAAAGGAAGAGTCAATTTCTTAAGGGGAGAACGTAACAGATGAAGCTCAATAGTAAATACATTAATAACCGCCTTTATGGAGCTACTGCCAGATGCTGAGAGTTTTCTGCTATCATATCACATGTGGAAAGACTCATTTGACCCCCACAGCAACCCAGGAGGAGGGACTATTATTAGCTTCATTTTGTAAATGAGGAAACTGAGGCAGAGGGACGCCAGCCCATCGCTGAAGACCAGGCTGCTGGAGAGTGACAAAGCATCAGAGTGAGGAGCCCAAGCCAGGCTGTCCACTGGCAGAGCTGAAATAATGAAATAACGGAAGATAAGCACCAGCAGTGAAAGGCCAGGTCATGCCCAGGGTCACCCCCAGATCGCCACCTGGGGGTGAATGAACCATTCTGAGCCTTAGTTTGCTCTTCCATAAATTGGGGAGAGCAATGGTCCCTACCTCATGGATTTTTTAAAATTGGGATTGCATAAAATAGAGCCTGGAAAGTGCCTGTCCCACTGGATGTGCCCAGCAAACACTAGGTGCTGTACCTGTGGTCTGGGCTGGCCACCCGCCTGCCAAAAGTTCATTCCTCTCACTGACCAGGGTCATGACTGCTAGGTTTACTCCAGGCATCCATCTGAGAACCCTGGCCAGGTTGTCAAACGCCTGTATAGCAAGGTGGCTGAGGGCAGTATCTTGCAGTCCCAAGCAGCCAGGACTCAGCCAGGCTGCCCTGTGCCCAGCCTACGGAGGCTGTCCACAGATGCCCGCAGGAAGGGGATGCATTACCGGGTGCACCAGCCCTCACAGGGAAGGCATGTGTAGAGCCCTACAGATACAGTTCCACGCCTCACCGCTGAGTCTCTGTCCTATACACAGTGTCATCCGGTGGTGGCAGAGAACACCCAGTCGGCTTGCTAGCCACCCACCAGCCTTTCGGCTGCCCTGGCTGTCCTCTGGTTTCTGTTGGGTCTGTTTAGAAGGCAGACCCTTCAGGGTGCTTCCTCCACTCTCTTCAAAGTGCCCCCACCCTCACCCTTCAAACATGAAGTTGATGATTGTACCATGAGAGGCAGGAACAATAAACAGCCCTGAAGCCAGTCCACTGAAGTCCTCAAGGTTCTGCTGACAGCTGGCTGCCTGCCCTGCCACGGAGGCTGGGCAGCAGGTGGGGGCGGGGGGGGGGACAGTGTTGAGAGCTGGTTCAAATCCTGCATCTGCCCCCTGCGAGCTGTGTTTGCTCAGGCAAGTAGATTGCCCTCTCTGCATCTGGTTTCCCTGTCCGTAAAAGCATGGCAGACATGGGCAAAATGCTGGCTTGCAATTTTGAATAAATATGGATTATCAGATTGCTATGTAACCCGGGCAATAAAAGGAAAATTGTGTGAAGAGCAATAACTCTTAAAAATGGGGTGGACACCCCATAATAAAAGCTAGAAAAAATATAAAGTCCAGGACACGATGATTTGGCAGGGTTGATACATAGAAGAAATTCTACCATCGGGAAACAGTATGGTCCGAAGGTTTTCTTCCTACCTTCTTCCTTTAATTACTAAATAAAATTTTCAATCATTTAAAAATAACTGTAATATAAATATGCTGTTCCCAGTGGCACTAGTGTATTCTTATATTTCAAGTATCTATACATTTGTAATTAATGTTTTGCAAATACAAAAAACTTGAGAAACAGTGATAGGATTGTGATTGAGTTCTTTTCTGTGATAGGTCTTTTATTAGTGTCTTATATATTTTTTAACTGTTCCTGTGGATTTCTTTCCATATATGCATAGTTGGAATCTTGAGGGAATTTTACATAACTATTTTAAGATGGTGAACAATATTTTAACACAGAACTATATTCCTCCCTGTTGCTGGGCATTCACATTGTTAAATATATCTCAGAGGAGTATTTTGCCCAGAGAGCTTTCTACAATATTTCGGGTTATTTCACTGGGACAGATTCCCCGTAGTGATGAGAGTTGAAGGCTATCCATATCAGATGATCCGTGATCAGACCTCAACGTCACCTACTAAGGAGCCTCCCCCTTGAGTACATGAAGTACCTGTGCTCAGGCAGCTCCCATAGGTCAAAGTTCAGTGGAAATGACCCCACGGATGAGTCTTTGCCTCTGACTTGAATCTCCATGAACTTTTACTGGGAAGTGGAATTCATGAAGATTGTTTTAATTGTCACAGGTTCTTTGGGGGAGAATAGCTTTATGGATGAGGTTAGAATTAAGAGAATTGTTTACAGATAATACAGAGAAAACATTTCTGCTAATTAATAACCTTAAAGGGAAACACCCAAATTGCCATGTTAATATAAAAACAGCCAGTCCCCAAGCTGCACCATCTGTTAAAACTCCCATGCATTCTCAGTGGAGGGAGGTTCTTAGAGCCAAAATCAGACTGCAAGGGCTTCGAGGTGCCTTGGAATTCACCCAGCCCAGTGGCAGGCTGTGAACCCCTGGGGATCTGACTCACTTGCAGGTTCAGATTCACCAAGTCTGAGTGGGGCTGAGGTTCTTGTCAATAACCAGCACCAGGGAGGCCAGGGTAGCTGGTCCTGGAACCACACAGGGTGACCGGAGCTTAGAACAGAAAGGACACGGATATCGTCTGTTTGGGGTAGCGGCTTCCTGAAGCCTTGTTTGAGAAGGATTTGGAGCAACAGATCTTAATTTTTACTATACTTTAGAGTCACCAGGGGGGAGGGTTTTTAAAAACCTGTGTAGGTTGCACCCCCCAGCTAACTGAATCAGAATATCTGGACGTGAGACCCTGGTACCAGGATTTTTCAAAGCTCCCATGTGATTCCAATGTGTAGCTGTGGCTGAAAACTGGTGATTTAGATGTTTTGTTAAGCCTGGGGGGGGGAGGGAGCTGAAGGAGGGACTGGTGATGTCTGCCGGGAGGAAGGCGGTGGCAAGCACTGCAGATTCGCCATCACTAATCTGAAGTTTGCAGGGAGTTAACAGACTCACCCAAAGTCTTGACTATAGTGGAGGTGATATAAATCATATAAATTTAGGGGGTTAGGAACTCCATCTTCAGGCTTCTCTTTTCTTTCCCCCCTTTATTCCTTTTGAGATAGGGTCTCACTCTCAACCAGACTCTACACGCAGTGGCATTATAATCACAGCTCATTGCAGCTTGAACTCCTGAGCTCAAGTTATTCTCCCACCTTAGCCTCCCAAGTAGTTGGGACCACAGGCATGTCCCACCACACCTGGCTTTTTCCTTCTGGCCTCAAGCAATCCTCCCACCTCAGCCTCCCAAAGTGCTGGGAGTACAGGTGTGAGCCACCATGCCCAGCCAGACTCCAGTAATAATTGAGGATTTTCATGGAACAGTAGAGGTCCCTCACTTGAGGTCCCTATTATATTGTACTGTTTAGCCAAGAACAGCTAAGCAGGAGCCTGGCATTGAAGTTCTTCCTCAGCAGTGGTGAGAGCCAAGCCTGCTGAGGAAGAGACTGAGAGAGGACTAAGCGATGCCTGGAATTTATCCCAAAAGACAGAAGCCGGTCTGGGAAGGCTGGAAAATGGGACGGGTTCAAGTGAGCCCCACTGTCTGAGATCCTGGAAGGTCACAGGAAGGCTTCAGACCATGGCAGATTGTCCAGAGGACAGAGTTAACCGGTACCAGCCGGTCCACATCGAAACAAGATTTAGGAATCTGGTGGTTTTCCAAATACACTCAGAGTTGAAATTAGAAGTGTGGCTATCTCTGGGATAATATTCTGAGGTGAGTGCAGAGTTTTCAGGGGGAACCCTCCGGGGTGCCAGGATGCTGTGTGTTTTTATCTGAGGTGTCCACATAGGTGACAGTCATCAAGCTATACATTTAAGATTTGTGTACTCCATACCCTGTTCACGTATGAAAGTTCTATTTCAATTTAAACAAGAAAAAAAAAGCCAAGACAGAGAAATCTATAGTAGTCCCTGCCTATCCGCAGTTTTGCCTTCCAACATTTCAGTTATCCTCGGTAAATGGGGTCTGAAAATAGGTGAGCACAGAATAAGACATTCTGAGAGAGATTCAGTTGCATAACTTTTATTGCAGTATTGTCATAACCGCTCAGTGTTACTCATTGTTCTACTCTCATATCGTGCCTCGTTTATGAATTAAACTTTAGCATGGGTATCTACAGGAAAAACCCAGTATACCTCGGGTCCGTGCTACCCACATTTCCAATCAAGCACTGGAGGTCTTGGAACACATCCCTCCAGGATAGAGGGGGGACTCTGTATCTTAGAAGATGGCTAAAAAGGCATAAAAACAAGCCAATTAAAGGAAGGGGTAACAGAAGATGGACGAATAAAGCAAATCGACACATGAACTATGATGACTATGGAATGTAATCACCATCCTCTGCTCTTTGCTGACTTTTCTTACATTTTTGGAGGTTTAGTATTCCGTTACTGTTGAATTTCACTGAGCATGGGATCACACCACTGTCTTTTCAGTGCTTGTCTGAATCTGCTGTGGGCTGAATTAAATGCTGAAGTTGATCAGGTGGCACTTTAAAGCCTGCAGGAATATTCCTTCTAAGGAGGGAAGGTCTTGGAGGTTTTAAGCAAAAAGAATCCTTGAAGTAGCCCCAGATGGATTATGCTGAGCACCTAAATAAGGCTCACAAACCTGATTAAAAATAAAATCTGTCCTGACTGTAAGATAGAAATTACATAGTCCTTACTCTCAGGTAACCCAGGACCATGCATAAATGAAACCTTTTCTCCTCTTTGATGTATCGAATATCAAATCTATTTCTCAAGTGAAAAATTATTTTCATCTGGAACAGGGGAACAGGGGGGTAGCAGTGGAGGGATTATTTTTCCAGATGAGCTAAACAGAGGCTGCATTTGGAAGTGCCACATAGGTGATGACAGGAAGGCTGAACAGGGAACTGGTTTCATTGAATGTATCTGTCATCAAAAGAGACTCAGAGTCAAGAGGGGATGTCAGATGTAGGGGGGTAAATCCCTGGGATCCTCCCTAGAGCAGCAGGTGCGGTCATCATGGCCCTGGGCAGTTGGAGAACTGATGGCCAAGAGGTCAGTGTTCCTCAGAGAAGGACAGCAAGGGAAAACGACATTATCCCAGGCACACTCCAAAAGCATCTCTGGTCTCTGCCTGTTTCACTGAAATGTTTCATCACAAAATTTGATCCCTAAAATGCACCCTCCACCAAGAGAAATGGAAATGCTAGAACAGAAATTCACATCAAGGTGCAAATGACTGCAAAGCCAGGATTGATGAGCTTTGGGGAGCTGAATGGAGGGGGGGGGGGGGGACCCTCTAAAGGAGGAAGGGTGGGCTCGGGCCAAGTCCTTGCCCTCTTCAGAGGTGTAGCCCATAAAATAGCAGCATAAGCTGTAGGCCATGTCGGCCCTCTCACTGTTAGGGAAGACGTCAACAAGTCAGTGCACCTTCATAATTTTGGAGGCTCTTTTAACTGGGTGCTGGGGGAACTCCCAAGTAGGAGAAACAAATGGTTACACCAAGCCTGTGCAGGTCCAGCAGTGAGCCCAGACCTGAAGGGGATTCCGAAAGGGGGAGGCAGCCCCTCCTGGACAGTCCTTACTCTCAGGTAACCCAGGACTCTGCATAAATGAACAGCAGCCTGGAGTCAGAATTGCTGTAATCAGCTGTAACCAGAAATCACCCGACAAGCCCCTTTCCCTCCCCCACCATCTGCCAGCTAATGGGTATGTCTGTTACAATTATGCACCCTAGCCCTGGGGAATAACCACAGGACAGGTTCAGGGACCTGTTGGACCCACTTGAGGAGAGACCAAAGCTAGAACTCCACAGATCAGTGGACTTCCATAAGCCCCTCTCATATTGGTCAACCCAGTGACATTTTAGGTCTCCTAGAATTAGTGTCAGTTCAGAGACACTGTCTAGGAACTTCAAAGCTCTATTTCTTTTCCCTCAAAGCAGTTACCCTGGTCAATGGCGACTTTCTTCCTCCTGCACGCTCCCTGCCTCTGAGCCGTTCTTGCGAGGCAGCCTGAGTGTTCTCCCATCAGCAAGCGCAAATCTGTCATCTTCTTGCAAATTAAAATCCTTCCTAGAGTGTCTGTCTAGTTCATTGCTCCAACCCGGACCCTTCTGAGAGTCAAAGGGGATATTGCCAATAGTGACAGTGGAACAACAGTCAGAAACTTGGGATGTGCAACGGGCAAACTGGGATGCGTGATACCCATGTGTTTTACAGGGCTCCGAATGCTGGGTCCTGGCACCCACGCCAGCCGCCTTCCATCTCTGGAGTCCAGCCAGGCAGGTCTCCCCCTCAATCCACCTGCCTCTGAGCCACTGCACGTGCAGGTTTCTCTCCATCTGTCTCCCCTCGTTATCTGGATGCCTCTGCTTCGTCTCTAGGATGCATGCAGAGGCTGAGCCCCAGAATCTCCAGGGTTGTTGAGTTGTTAAATCCCCTTCCCATGGGCTTCACCACACCTGGCCTGACACCTCTGCCTGGCAGTGAAGACAGGTCTCCCCCACTATCTTACCACCATGAACCTTCAGCATTGGCAGTGCCCGGTACTCGGCAGACAGCCACAAAGATCTGTTGAATAAGTAAGTGGACTTCCTTACATGCCTCCTGCAGAAAGGAAGAAGTGAGGAGCTACAAGGCTGTTGGAAATTTCTGCAAGTTTCAGTCAACAGTTGATGCAGCTTCCCGGTGCTAGTGTGCTGTGGCTCTGAAAGACGGCCATCCAGGGGGAGAAAGATGAAGTCGGGGAGTAATGTGCTGCTACATCCTCTCCCAGCTGCAGGTGGGACCAGGGCTTTCCCGTCCTCTGTTCCATCAGCGGCTACTGAGAGGGAACGTTGTTCTGGAGAAGACTGGTCTCTGTGGACACAGCTGAGGTATCTTAGAGGCATAGGATCACCTTGGTGAGCCCACCAGGTGCCTTTGCCAGAATTATCAAAACGGTGTCCCTCTGCAGGCAGACCAGGCTGTATTTCGGGGTGAATAGCTCAGGAGCTGCCCCTACTCCCCACCCCAGCCAGGCTGCCCTGCATAATCAGCAAGCCACACACCTGGAGCGTGGTAGCAGAAAGGGTCTAAGAGCCACAGAACACCTCCCTCTCCCTTTCTCCCCTAAACTCCACTGTTGGCCTTTGTGGAACCAAAATATAGTGGAACTTTCCAGAAAGCCTGCCATGTCTTTGACGCTGTGGTAGGTGGCTTCTCCTTGTTGCCCTATGTCATACCAATGCTATTTCCTTTTATTATAAATAGGAATTTCTCTCAAAGGGGTGCAGCCTAATACCCCCGGGCTGCTTTGTACTTTAATCAGGGGCTTTCCTGCCGAAATGTTTATCTTCCAGCAAAGAGGTGCTAATTTTATCTTGCAAAAGTGGATATCTGCTTACGTCCCTTCTACCTTCGAGAAAGATAACCAAAAGCATATTATGTCATCTAAATACAGCATCCTCTGAGATCAAAAGGCATAATGTACACATCTGCCAGAGTTGATGGAGCGGCCATTGGCAGGCTCTTCCGCCTGGCTCGCGTGTGCTTCATTGATAGGCGCACTTTGCCATTTCTATGAAAGAAACTCCCAGGCGCTGTCTGTGCCAGTTGATTTCGATGATATTGGGAGGTTTTGAAATGAGAATCCAAAATAGATACGCCCTTGTCAGCCCTCTGTGTAAGCCCTCACCACAGGAAATGGCACGGGTTCAAATGTTCGTATTGGAAGCAACGTGGGACCAGATAAGAAGCATGTTCCTGATGGTGACGTTTTCATGTTTAAAATCTAGTCAAAATGATGCATAGTCAGACGCCACCTGAGTGTTTTCCTTCGACTCCAGTTCTACTTCTGGTTCAGTGTTTTGAACCATGTTGTATTACAAGAGCACGCATGTCAGCACAGTACCCACACACGTACACACATGGACACACACCCATTTGAAGTAAATGCTCAAAAAACTAGATGTAGTCTGACGTGCATCGTGTGCTGAAACATTTTGCCCCTGTGGGGTCCAGCTTAACGGCTTCTCCTTCGCTACTCAAAGTGCAGTCCCTGGACCAGTGGCCTCAGAGTCGTTCCGGCTAAAAATGCAGAATCCAGGGCCCCGCTGTAGACCTGCATGGTGTCAACCTGCATTTTAACAAGCTCCCCTGGCAGCATGGGGATGTGTATTACAGTTTGAGAGTGCTGGTCTATTTCATTTTTCTAAGTGTATTTAGTTTTTATAATTTGGTTGCAACTGGCTAAATCAACGTCCCCACTAAGCAGTGCTTCATGACCCGGGATTGGACAAACCTACTTCAGGATACTGCAGCCAGGATTCCGAGGGCTCTGGGGTGGCTGCATTGAGAAAAGCAAGTGACATTTGCCTACAACACTGCCCTTAGCAGGCACTTTTCCTTTAGGCATTCTCTCAGACTTCGAACCAGGAAGGCGATATCCAGCCATTTGCTTCCCCTTCCCTGGCCCGCTGCCGCCTCCTCTGCCTTCTCTTCGGAAATTCCTCCAAGCCTCCTCTCCTCCTCTTAGGTCTCCAATATGCTCAGAAAAATGAAGACTTCCTATTCAGTGAGGTTTCTGTAAGCTTTGTCACAAGCTGGAATTTCAGCTCCCAAGCTTGGTGGGGTTTGCAATGACTCCTAGAGATCAGGATGAGGGGTGCTGGCCTGACCATAGGGCTCTACCTTACCCTGTAACCTTGGTGAGTGTCTTCTCTCACTCTGGGTGAATGCATCACCAAGGAACCTTGGATTCTGGAGGGTCTGGCACGAGGCCACTCCTGGGAGACGGAGGATTAAGGAGTGTGAGAGGAACACATCAGATATCAGGTGAAAAGGCCAGCTCTTCCCTCCCCAAATTAGAACTGAGAATAAAATAAAAATGCCTAAAACATCTTTGGGCACCCTCACATGAAGGCCAATTAGCTCCCTCGGCTCAGGATGGATTTATGAGGATAAAACAAAATTATAAATGGATGTAACTTTGGAAACTGAAAAGCATATTGAACTCGCCAGGACTTAACAGCAGGAAGACTGCTTTTCCTTATAGAGTAGATAAATACACTGTAAAAATCACTACCACTCACATGCTGGTTTTTTACTTTTTTAAATTTCAAAAGTAATCTCTACCTCGAAAAGCAGACGAAAGCACAGAGAAACAAAACCACCTATAAGCTCTACGCCAAGAGAGCACTGCCAGCCCATTTGCTGTGTATCCCTCAAGATGTTTTGCTAGGAATCCACCACACGTAAATGTGTGTACATACAATATTTACCACCTTGTCATCAAACATCAATGGCATCATGTTGAACTTACTATTCAGAAGCTTACTTTTTCTCCCAGCAATATGTCTCGGACATCTTTCCATGTCTACAATACTTAAAAACCTCATTTTTTAAACCAATGCACAATTTTCAGTACAGGAACCTCATTTGTTTTTACCGGTTTTATACCAATAGTCATTTTGGTACTTCCAATTGTCACAAATTGGCATTTAAGCACCCAAGGTCGGTGGGATTTGCAAAGACTCCTAGAGATGCAAATGAGCAGCAGGGAGGTCACATGTTTATGCACTACTCAGGATACCATCATAAAAGTGTTTACAGTGAGTATAGTCAGACCTGCCTCTCTGCGCACGTGTGGGTATTTCTTTTCCAAATTGGATATCAAAATTGATGTCTGTGTTGGAGGGTTTGAGTTTTCAATTAGAATAGGTATTGTCAAATTGATTCCAAAAGCAAGATACCAATTTATGGGCCACCAATAGTCACCCTGCTCTCCATCCTATCCCCAATGCTGGCTAAGATCAGTTCTTTCATTACTGATAAAAGAATAACAGTATCTTGGGGTTGTTTTGTTTTAAAGACTGGGCCTTGCTCTGCCTCAGACTGGAGTACAGTGGAGCCATCACAGCTCACTGAAGCCTCGGATTCCTGGGCTCAAGGGATCCTGTCATCTCAGCCTCCCAAGTAGCTGGAACTACAGGTGTACTTCACCATGTGCAGCTAATGAGTGTGTGTGTGTGTGTGTGTGTGTGTGTGTGGAGACAGAGGTCTCACTTTGTTGCCCAGGCTGGTCTCTAACTCCTGGCTTCAAGCAGTTCTCTTGCCTCAGCCTTGAAATGCTTACCCTTTGATCATTTTTCTTTTATACATCTATGTGTGTGTATCTTTTTACAACAGATTTTTAAGTGGGCTTTAACTATTTTGGATATTCATTTCTGTTTCATATTTTGCAAGCATGTGTTCCCAATTGGTTACCTGAATTTTCACTTTGTTTATGGTGTTAATTATTGTATTTTTTACATAGTTCAATTTGTCATTTACTTTTTTTACTTTCGCATTTATTTTGTAAGGAAAGTTTTTCTATCTTCTTTACAAATGTGTTCTTCTACATTTATTCCTAACATTTCCAGAGTTTAGTTTTTTCCTTTCACACTTTTTCCAGTTGTCCCAACACTACTGAATGCTAGATACTCTTCGCGATGTATTGCAGTGCCTTCTTCACTGTGTAATAAATCCCCTGAAATCATCTACTGCTAGCTGAGTGCTGTGGCTCATGCCTGCGATCCCAGCACTTTGGGAGGCCATGGCGGATGGATCGCGAGGTCAGGACATCGAGACCATCTTGGCCAACTTGGTGAAGCTCCGTCTCTGCTAAAAATACAAAAATTAGCTGGGCGTGGTGGTACACAATTGTAGTCCCGGCTACTCAGGAGGCTGAGGTAGGAGAATCACTTTAACCTGTGTGGTGGAGGTCGTAGTGAGCTGAGATGGTGCCACTATACTCCAGCCTGGTGACGGCATGAGACTCCATCTCAAAAAAAAAAAAAAAAAAAAAAAAAGAAAATTGCTGGACTCTGGTCTGTTTCACTGGTCTGCTTATTTCCAGATATTTGGGGATTTTTTTCATATACCTTAATGTTGATAGTTTCTAGTTTAACTCTGGTCAGAGAATACGCTTTGTGTAATTTCAATCTTTTTAAATTTATAGAGGCTTGGAACAGGGGCGGAGAAAGTTTTTCTGGAAAGGGCCAGAGAGCAAACATTTTAGGTCCCACCCAACCCAGCCCCCAGTGTCGCTGCTGCATGTTCTTCTTTCTTTAGTTTTGATGGATTTTGTGCAATCCTTTAAAAATAGTCACTTTTAGGTCATGATCTGTACAAAAAAATAGGCCATGGGCCACACTGGCTTAGAATATGGTCGACGTTGGTCAGCATGCCATGTGCTCATGAAAAGCATGTGCACTTTGTTTTGGGGAGCGTGTTCTATGACTCAGGTCAGGTTGGTTTATAGTGGTCAAGTTTTCTACATGTCACGATCATTCATCTGTTTCATCGATGTTTGGAACAGGAGTATTGGAACCTCCAACTGTAGTTATGGATTGTACTTTGTCCTGTTAGCTCTGTCAGTTTTTGTTTCATGCATTTTGAAGCTGAAACCCTATCATAGGACCTCATGAATAATGATTACCATCAAATCAGTTTGTTGAATGAGTGACTAAAATGCAACGAATGTCCATGTTATTGGCAATCTTAGCAATAACACTTCCAAATGCTGAGTTGTGGAAATAGCAATTCCCCAGTCTGCGGTACTTCCAGAAACCAATAGTGAGGTCACTTTGATCAGGGTTGTAAGAACTGGCCGTCAGTTTTCCCACGTGTAAAATGGGCATGATAAGACCCCTCTGTATGCGGGGAAGATTAAATTGGACGATACACGTGAAAGACTTAGTGTGACGACTGGCAGAGAGCGGGTGCTCACTGCACTTTGCTGTTGGTCTTGGTGTTAGGATCCATAATTGCTTTGTTTCCTGTGGGGAAGAGGAAAATAAGAGGGTTTTTCCCAGAAACGTGGCCACGGTTGACCAGGAAGGAAAGGGGTTGATGGGGGGCCTCCATCAAACAAGATGGGAAGCAGATCCAGGAGCACGTGGGCAGGCTTTCACCACATGGCATGAACTGTTGGGATCACATGCCTCCCACTCACACTGCCAACCTCAAAAGCTAAAGCCCACTCACCCAACAGTAGCTTCCACATTCTCAAAGAATTTAAACTCTGGGCTTCAATGAGAATGCTAATAATTATGAGAACCACAGTACAAACCAAATGGGAGGGGACAGCGACGTGGCCACAGGCTGTGACCTCAACACCTGTCAGGCATTACCGTTAACGCTTGATGTAACAGTACTTCAGAGCAACCAGCACACCTTGGGAACAGAAGAACGATAAGAGCAGAAGGCGCATGTGTCCAGGGTGGCTCGAGTCCGCTGGGCAGCTCTGCTGCTCTTGGCTTCACTGACCTGTGCGACTGTCTCTCCCTGCAGCCTTAGCCCAGCCTGCTTATGTCCTGGCAAAGAAACCATGTGCCCCGCCCCCTGTGGTCGCTAACATCCCATTGGCCAAAGCGAGACACACGGCTGAGGCCACATGAAGGGATGGAGCCTGTCACCCTACCCACGTGGGCTTTGTCAGTTCAGCGGCAGAAAGCTGGAATCAAGGGCACAGTTCACTCTACATCTGTGTACATGGACAATGACTTCACCTCCGTGGTTCAGCCTGTTGACTGCCATGGGGAAACAGCTCTGCGTCTCAAGCAAGTAAGAGTTTTTGTATTTTTAGTAGAGAGGAGGTTTCACCATGTTGGCCAAGCTGGTCTCGAACTCCTGATGTCAAGTGATCCACCTGCCTCAGCCTTCCAAAGTAGTGGGATTACAGGTGATGTTGAGCATCTTACTGTGTGCCTATTAGACATTCATACATATTCTTTGTGAAGAGTCTGTCCGGATGTATTGACCATTTGTAAACTTGAATTGGTATCTTCTTAATACTGAGTTTTCAGAGTTCTTCATGTAGTTTGGATACAATCCTGTCTCTCTGGACGCATGTTTTGTAAATATTTCTTGCAGCCTGAGGCTTACGTTTTAACTTTTAATAGTATTTTTAAGAGAAAACTTACAAAATTTGATAAATTTCAATTCATCAAAATTTTTTCTGTTTAGTGCTCTGTCAGGTCTAAGAAATCTTTGCCCCAAATTTGTGGAGACACATTCCTTATGTTTTCTTCCAGAAATTTCAGTTTTAGTTCTTACATTTAGATCTTTGATGAATTTTGAATTTATGCATATGGTATGAGGTAGGGTTGAGATATCTTTTTTTTTCTATGTGACTATTCAGTTGCTCTTTACTAAGTTGAGGAAGTTTCCTTCTAGTTCTTAGTGACCATGTGTTGGATTTTGTTAAATTTTTGTTCCATGCCATATCACACATTAAAATACTAAACACTAACTGTGCAAATAGTCACCAGGATGACATTGTTGGGAATGGAGAAAGGTCTCATTCCTTTTGATGGGTTTACTGCCTTGACAGTTAGAGGTTTGCCATAGACAGTGTCAGTTGGTAGCCCAGTAGTCATTTGCAACCTCTCCTTCCTTGCCTCCCGGGTAACCACTTTCCCAACTTCTCTTGCAGCCAGTGATGAGCTTGTGACCCAGTTTGGGCCAGTGAGCCATAGGGAAAGCATGCTATAGGACTCCTGAAAGAGTTTTTCTTCTGAGTGAGAGGACAAAGATCACTTTTCTATCTATCTGCCTTTAGAGGTTGTCATAGGAGGATGGGATGCCTAAAGAAACACCTGTCACCTTGCAACTATGCTGGAATGGTCAGGAGAGCTGCAGACATGTTTCCCAGGATCCTGACATCACTGGGAATTTATTCCATCATGGCATGCCAAACTTAAGACTTCTTATTATGAAAAATAATGAATTGCCTTTATCTTGTGTGCTACGTTAGTATTTTATTATTTATAAACCATACAGTATTCTCCTCTACCCACCCTCAGCCCCCAAAATCCTAATTCAGTCTAGAATGGACCTTCTCTCAAGTAAATAAGCTAAGTATTTTCATCCCCAGTCCTTTTCGAACGTGAAAATAAGACAGATTGATTCTTTAAGAGAGACAGTCGTGGGATGGGACCTAAGGAATAAAGGCACAGCCTGGGGATTACAAGCCTGGGTTCTCAGGCTGCGTGCCTCCCCATCATCTCTAGGCTTTCTTCATTTACTCAGTTTCATGTGCCTTTCCTAGAGTCTTAACCCTCCCCCTTTACCTAGAGTCTTTTATTTATATGGTTTGTCCTACTTATCCTTCAGATACTGGTTTAAAGCTTACTTCCTCAGGGGTCCTTCCAGACCCCCCAGGCTCTCTCTTACCACTCTGAATTTTTTCTGATACCAGTAATCTCAATTGAAATCAGATGTGTGACTTGCCATAAGTCTCCTCCCCCTGGAACGTAAGTCTCTGAGGATGGGGATCAGACTTGTTTTTTGGAGCCCCTTGCTTAGCACCTACTACAGTGCCTGGCACATCAGAGATATTACGCACATATCTGGGGTGGATAGGTGGGTAGATGGATGGATGATGGATTGATGGATGGATGGATCGATGGATGAATAGGTAGATGGATGGGTGGATGGGCAGATAGGTGGATGGATGGGTAGACACATCAATGGATGGGTGAGTGATTTCAATGGCATTGTCACCAACTTGCTGCATATTAGGCAATGTATTTCCTCTTCTGGGCTGTAAGTTTTCTCATCTGTCATATAAGGAGTTTGAACTAGGTGGAATGTAAGAGTCCTTCCATTGCCAACTGTTCATCAAACTGAACCCACATGTTTGAATGTAGTTTTGCTTTCAAAATTGGCCCTTCCTCCATGTATCCATTTATTTCCCTCCACTGCTGATGACCCTACAGTTATCCCAGAAATTCATTTCATAAAAGCATCCCATGGAGGACAGCTGGAGCCGTCACCTTGACTCCTCCAAGATGCAAAGGGCAGTGGTTTTCAGACTAGGGATAGTTTCAGCATCTGCTGATTTCTCCGCAATGCCAAGTCCCTAGTCCCTTCTCCCACAGTAAGAAGGCAGAATTTGTGGCGGGTTGTCAGTAATCATCATAGGAGGCTGCACCTTTATTGGCCTGCTTTCTAACACATCTGTTCATCATCAAGCAGATGACAGATAAGAAGCAAAGTCCTTTCTCAGATTAAAGATTGCAACCAGTGCAATTTCTTGCAATGCCCATAATGTGGCTTTTACATCTGCATAGTGGGTGCTGCAGTGACTTCATCCTGAACACCTGACTTCACATGGAAACCAGTCCTACAGACTCACAGCATACACACTTCTGTACGAAATCCCCTTTTCATAATTCATAGTGGAAACAACGGCTAAGACAAATTTCATCGCATTTCCATTTTCTTTTCCATCCACTTCCTCAGGGAAGAGTCACCAGCTCATCTGCCTTCTCCCTTCTGGTGGGAATCACATTAAGAGATGACAATTGACGGAGCCCCACTGAGCCAGGAACAGTACGGAGGACATTTCATTCTTTCTAATTCTCACAGTAATTACTGTGCATTCTCATTGTCATTTGATATATGAAGAAACAGGCTCACAGGCATGCTCGGACTTGCCCAAGTCATGCAGCTAAAGTGGTGAGGCTGAGATTTGAACCCAGATCCGAGCCTCTGAGGCTGAGCCTGTCTACTACTCCAGGTTGCCTATCCAGTAATAATCTCTGGCAGGAGGTAAGATGAAGAGTCAGAAGATGGACTCAGAGCCAAGAGGCCAGCTACTCAGCCACCTCCTTGCCTTCCTGATACCCATGGGCAAGGCAGGAATGAGCTCTACAGTAGACTTCATCTCTTCACAGCAACCCCAGTGACCTTCAGCTTGAACCCACAGTCTCTACCATGAGATTGTCTGCAACAGGGATGATATTTTTTGAATAAATCAAGAGGATCTTTTCTAGAAAGGGATCTGCTGCAACATCTTGGGACGAAGATTGGGAAAATCGCCAAGATGCCACAGCAGATGTGGGCGTGGCTTAGCTTACTGCCACATCCAGCCTTCTTGTCCCATGAGAAAAGCAGTTCCCCACGTCTACCTTCTGTTAGCCATGAATGAGTTACTTGGAGCTGACAGTATTCTTAACTGAAACAATTTCAGCCAGAAACCCAGTCCCCTCAATGGCTGTCCTGAAGGGAGATCTAAATCTTTAGCTTACATTTAGGGCCACTCATGACATGGTTCCTTGCTAAGTTTTTGAACTTTCCAGTTCATCTCGGGCAAGCCACCTGGTATACTTTGCCTCCCCCCTTGCAAACCCTGCAGCAAATTCCAGCTAATACATTGTCAAGGGTCAAGAAATCCTTACCCAGTGGGAGTAATAGACGCTGTCTGTTCTGTAGCCACACTCCCAAATTCTTATAAAAATCGGCGTTAGCTTCCCCCACATTCCCAGCTCAATAAATAAAACTGAATGATGGGAGATGAAGATGAAATGGACATGGAATCATCTAATCTGGAATCTGCAGCCCAGATTCTCTCAAGTAAGGCATGACTCCCATCACCACACAGTTACCCAACCCTACCATTAGGCAAGGCAAACCCCTACTTACAATCAAAATGAACTTCATGTGTAACCAGGAGGCCACTTGTTTCCAGGAATGCCAGGCAGAGCCCTCCTCATCCCCGACCCGCCCCACAAGCCTCCTTTCCACCCCCAGCTCTTGTGCCTGTGCTGAGCAGAGGTTCCCCTGTGATGCTGGGAACCTAACGGCTTTTTTCTCATCTTTGTTATTTGCCTACCTCCTACAGTAGGAAAAGTAATCTCTTTCTCTGGGGCTTTTCTTCTTATCTGATGCTAGCATTTACTTTTCTGGATTGAGACTCACATGGCCTTCAATGGGACTGTGATGGAGGCAAATCTCAGAGACAACAATTTTATAATTTAAAATGAAAATGCACGTAGGCTGGGCATAGAACAGAGGAAAGGGGAAACAAGCAACCCATACTTGGCTTCAAGGAGTATAAATTAGTGCAACCAGCCCGGAGGGCAAGTTGGGACACATACGCAGACCCCTTAGTGTGTAAGTTCACTTCCAGTAACGTTAAGGGGAAAAAAATGGAGATTACACACAAATGTATGTACAAAATGAATCGCTGTTTTTCTAGCAAGGCATTGGGAATAACCTAGATGTTCAAAAAATACAGAATCATTAAATTGATAAATGAGAAGTTGATGAAAAGCAAGAATGCAGTCTTTAAGAAATACTTCTATAAAGAATAGTTAATGCCAGCTGGATGCCATGGCTCGCACCTGTAATCCCAGCAATTTGGGAAGCTGAGGCGGGTGGATCATCTGAGGTCAGGAGTTCAAGACCAGCCTGGCCAACGTGGTGAAAATTCATCTCCACTAAAAATACAAAAATTAGCCAGGTATGTTGGTGGGTGCCTGTAATCCCAGCTACTCGGGAGGCTGAGGCAGGAGAATGGCTTGAACTCGGGAGGCAGAGGTTGCAGTGAGCTGAGACCATGCCATGGCACTCTAGCCTGGGCAACAAGAGTGAAACTGTCTCAAAAAAAAAAAAAAATACCAAGAAAAATTCATAATCATTCGTATATTCAAATATGAAACAAGGACTAGAATGAGATATGTGACTGGATACCACTCATGTAATCTGAATATTCAGGTATGCAGAACCAAAAACACCTTTTGCAAGAATGCACTCTGTAATGGATCCGTCTTGAGTGCTTACTGTGTGCAGGGAAGTGTTCCATGCATCCCGAAGACAAGCCCATTCACTCCTAACAATAGTCCTCTAAACAATCCAAAAATGTCAAATACCACCTTATCTACTTCACCACTTCTCCAATGCACTATTACTTTGTGAACCACAAGAAATGCACTGAAATAATGTATAAGAAGCTGTAGATTATACAGTGCACCCCGATTTCAGAGCTGTTAAAAAGTGGGAAAATGTGTTTCTTAGATAAATTTCTAAGTATGCAACTACTCTCCCCTTACTCTCTCCATGTAGACATTACTAATCAATATGGCACCATTTCTGGCCAAATCCACTTCTCAGCACACCATGACAGGCAATCGTCCGCTGATCTAAGTGGGTACATGAAATGACACCTATGTGTGACTTCTGGTCTCTGCCTAGGGTTTCTCAAAATGAGATTATGAACGGGTCACTCCCTCACTGGGATGGGGGACCATGGGAGAAATCTCAATCTCCTGTTCTAAAGAAATAAGTCCAAAATTTAGGAAGGCCACTTAGAAACTAATGTGAGGGCTGTATTTCATTTTAAAAAGGCCTCCACCTAATCTGTCTCTTTCATCCCCAGAGAGATGTCTCAAATGGGTTTTCATGGTTGACTGTCCAGAAATCTTGGGGTTGCTTTTGGAACTCCCCCGTACAACGCAGATAATTTTGCCAAGAGAAAATATTATCTGTGTGCAATATGAAACTATGAACACATACATTTGGCCATCCCACCAGACAGTCATTTTGGGATTTGCCATCAAGGGTCATTTGTCCACTGCTGGTCTTTGCTAGCAAACAAATACTCAAACTTGCCTAAGATTTGAGATGTGCCTCTGGCCGCACATTGCTGGTAAGAAGGTGAAAGGGCACAGCCACTCTAAAAACACGGGAACAATTAAACATGCAACTTCATTCAACCCTGTAGTTACACTCCTGAGCATTTTGTTCAGAGAAGTGAAAGCGTATGTTCACCCAAGAACCTGCACAAGAATGTTTAGAAGTTTTATTCCTAGTTGCCAACAACTGAACACACCCAGATGTCCTTCGGGGGGTGAATGGGCAAACTCTGAGACATCCACACCATGGAACACTGCTCAACAGTAACAGGGAACAAGCTTTCGACTCACACAACAACTTGGATGGCTCACCAGAGCATTGCACTGGGAGGAAAAGCTTATCTCCAAAGTCTGCAAACTCCATGATGCCATTTACAGAACATTCCTTTTCTTGTCACCCAGGCTGGAATGAGGTGTTGCTATCACAACTCACTGCAGCCTCAACCTCCCAGGCTCAAGTGATCCTCCCACCTCAGCCTCCCAAATAGCTAGGACTGCAGGCACGTACCACCCTGCCTGACTAATGTTTTTGGTTTTTTTGTAGAGGCGGGCGTCTCACTATGTAGCCCAGGCTGGTCTCAAACTCCTGGGTACAAGTGATCTGCCCACCCTGGCCTCCCAAAGTGTTGAGGTTACAGGCATGAGGCATGACACTGGCCTATAGAACATTTTTGAAATGACAAAATTATAGAAATTGAGAGCAGATGAGTGGTTGTCCGAGGCTAAGGAGGAGTGAGGATGGGAAGGAAGTGGACGTGGCTATGAAAGGCCAAAGGAAGTGGTGCATGTGGTGGGGGATATGCCCTGGTTTTGTCTGTGTCAGAATCGGTATCCCAGATAAGGCATTTTTCTGATACTGTACCATAAGACCATAGAGTACTTTAAGTTCCCATTGGAAAAAACTGGGTGAAGTGTGTATGGGGTTTCTCTGCCATATTTTCCATAACTAGTTGCATGTGAATGCACAATTATCTCACAAAGTTTTTTAAAATGGAGAAAAAACCTTGGCAGAAAAAAACAGTGGTGCTCACCAAACATTCCATTGTCCCTCCTCACTTCTCATCCCCTTTCAGCGAGGCAGATGCATGGCACTAGGAGCTCTGGGGCAGGTGGAGATGTCCCTTCCCCTGCTTTGGTGATTGAGGGGCCTCCATGCTGAGTTGGTGTAGCCACAGAGGAACAGAGACTCCCCCCTAGGAGGGAGAGGAGCCTTGAAGGCTCTGTGTGAGCAAGACACAAAGTGGCTGTGCAGAGCCACTGAGATTTGGGGGCCTGTCATTACTGCAGCACACCCCAGCTTGTCCTGACTCCTCCGCCAAGGACAGGGCTTTCTGTTGCTCCGCTTGTGAGTAACGTGACTGCCATCTGACCCCAGACTCTGGATCCTGCAGGAGTACAGGCATATGCGTGAGAGAGCTGAGCACGTCTCTTCGGGGGACTGTGACCCTCTGGGAGGGGACTCGTCCTGAGGGAGGAGAAAGCAGGATGAAGCTAGCAACATTTGGTGGTTGAAGCAGAGGGTAGTTATGAGGACAGCAAGCTGTCTGTCTCTGGAATTCACCCTAAGCCTGGCCCCATGCGTGGGTCCTAGGGAGGGGGAGAAAGAGATCCAGGCATGATAACTGAAAGCAGTGTTTTCTTTAAATGTTCTAACACTCCGGAGCCCAAACGGTGCTACTGTGGTGTCTCCTGATAGTGCAGGACGTCAAGTGGGTGAAGGCCTTTCCCTGGTCATGCAGACAGCCACGGCACACAAGGCTCATGGGAGATACCAGGGCAGTGACGGTGGGTTTGAGGGGTCACTGGCAGTGGAATCGTGGCAGCATCTGACAGAAGAAATCCTCTGGGCTTTCCAGGTATTAGTGAGGGGATGGGGAAGGCTTTGCCCAGCTTAGAATTGCTCCTTTAGCAGGGAAGGACTAATGAAATTTGGACTCTAACTTCCATCGACACCCATCTGTCTTTACTTAGGGTCACTTGGAAGCAGGCACTGAGACAAGAATTGGGTCCAGGTAGTGGATTTTGGAGGTGATCCCAGGAACCTCAGTAAGGGAGAAAAAGAACACAAATTAAAGCCAATAAAAGTCATGTGAACAAATGGGAGCCTCTGTGAACGCTGGAGGCTCAATCCCTCTAGGGAACTTCTGAGAAACCACACAGAACCTGCTTTGTCCTTCCAGAGGATGGGCACTAAGGTTCCTGTTCAGACACCTGCTCCTTCCATGGGAGGGGTGGCCCCAGGCGCATTCATTCCCGAGCACTTTCAGGTCACACCTTGCTCTATGGAGCAGGCTCTGAGCCCTCAAGCAGAGAAGGAATGGGAATCGAATACCACCACTCGGAGCTCTGCTCCGAGGAACACAGCGTGGGTGCCAACAGCTTCTGGGCCACCCAGGCACACTTTGGGTGCATTTTCCTCGTGTAGATTGAGAACACGATGTCATTAGTTAATATTAGCACAGTTTAAGACCCCCCCTTAAAGGCAAAAGCCACTAAGTTCCCAGGAGGAGTGAGCTTAGGGCAGTTTTTTCAGATTCATCCTCGAGAGAGAACATAGGGACTAGACAGTGAATCAGTCTCGGAGAACAAACTGTCGATGAAGCTAAGAAAAACCATTGACTCAAACTGTCACTTATCTAGTAAACCTCCTATCCCCTGCCTACCATGGCAAAGTCAAGGTTAGCCCCTCCCCCTAAAATGTACATGAGGTCTTGTTTTTGTTTGTTTGTTTGTTTACAAGGAACATGCAAGATCAGGGTCATTTTTAACTTTAAAGAGAGTTTTAACTAGATCGAAGATGTTAAAGTGGAAGAAAGATATTGGTTTCTTTATCTACTGTGGCAGGACAAGCTGCCCCCCCAAAAAATGTGGCTTAAGTAAAAAATTATTTCTCATGATTGAGTGGGGTGATGAGGTTCAGCTGGGTCATTTTACTTTCTTCGATGTCAGCTAGGTTCTGTGGTCATCGGAAGGTTCATCTGGCCTGGACGTCCCCAGTGACTTGCTCACATACTGGCACTCAGTGCTGGCTATGGGCTGGGCGCTCCACTGGAGATATCAATAGAAGCACTTCAGTTCCTTTCCATTGCCTCACCCGCATGTACTGGGGTTCTCACGACACTGCATCTGAGCTCCAAGAGAGGGTGTCCATGGAGATGCACCCTGAAGCTGAGATCTCCTAAGCCCCAGCCTCAGACCATACAGCGTCACTTCTACAATGTCCCGTTGGGCACAGTGGGAGAGGAAATGGACTCTGCCACTCAGTGGGGAGATTTTTTTAAATTTTTTTCGTTGATTTTATTTTTTTTCATTAAAGTCCATTGATCATCACAAAAACCCAGGCAGTATTTAACCCATTACTGCCTGCTACGCTCTGGATATGACTATTTGTAATTCTCCCATGTCCAAATTACATTCACCCCTGCCCCCTACCACTCCCTGAAGCCTCCATAAGTTCTATTCTGGTAGGATAGCAGACCCAAACTAGAGGTCAGGATCTTGTCATCTAAACCACGTCCAGGTGCAGAGGAGGCACTTTGGGTTTCATTGTTTGGGTGCAGCTTCCACACTGTGATTCCTCGAGACTCATAAGCTGAAAATACAAATCATCTGCTTACACCCAGTGCATGATGGAAGATGGAAGCAGAATGTCCACAGTGGTTACTGTCATTCAAAGCATGGGATGGAGGCTCATGGTTGTGGCTGGTCCAAAGCAATTCTGAAATCTAGTTGGGCCCGTTTTACCAATTCTCCCTACTCTTAGAGCAGGAAATGTGGCTTGAGCAGAGCCCAGTTCTGCCCTCTGGGTGCGGTCTCTGCAGCTCTGCCCTTTGAGTCATCTTCCTTTTGCTTAAGTGGCCCAGGTTTGTCACTGAGTAGTTTCTTCAGCCTGCCTCCTCCTTAGAGGTCTCTTTTATTTTGGAGTTTGTTTTGATTGAAGCTAAAAGAGTTCTTTCAAATGAGGGAAGAGATATTTCGTACATTACATTTTAATCTACTCCGTAAGATACAAGATATACTTATCAGTCTCTTGATGAGTAGACACCTCCATACTTTGGATTTATGTGAATCTGAGTTGGATGTTATGAGACAATGCATTGAAGATCTTTGAAAGGCCATTGGTGTAGCTTAGAGTCCAGGGGCACCACTTAGTCTTTCTCAGTTCTTACAAAGAGTATAGCAGCTGGGCCCTTGGACTGATCTTGATCTCAAATCCATATTTTACTGACAGCACCTGGATTTGATAATTTCTCCAGGATTTAACTTATTTGCAGGATATTTTGCTGCCTGAGGAGACTGTCCTGAGCTCTTCTAGGTCCTTTAAATTCAGTGTGAAAATTGAACAGCTATTTCTCCAATTCTATGTCTTTCTCTCTTCATATGCATCTAAAAGAAGTAAGTTAGACTTCCAACAACGAAGACACAGCCTTGGCCAAATCTACAAGTTCAGAGGTACATTTCCTATTCTCCACATTCCCACTGGCAGATGTTTTACTCATTTTACTGGGAGGTCCTCTTTCCCCAGTCCCCAGTAGTGACTTTTTCACTGCCTTCATGGCCTCTGCTAATAGTCTCCTCATTGACCTATAGGTCTTCACCTACCTTCTCATCTCAGATCTAATACCGTGGGTTTAAAATCTGTGTCAAAGTTGCACCCCATTTCTGGTAAAAATTTCTGTTTTATTATCTACCACTTCATTACAAACCACTTTAAAACATAGCGGCTTAAAACAATAGCAAGGAGAGTAGCTCGGTTATCCTCTAGGAAAATGGCCTGGCTTCTCACTGAATGGCAGGGCCTTCCAAGAGGAAGTATTCTAAGCAGGAAAGCTGAAGCTTCAGATGTTTTAAGACCCAGCCACAGAAATTACGCAACAATGCTCCCACCACATCCCACGGGTCAAAGGAATTCTCAGAATGATCCCAAGTTCAAAAACCTACCTTTTAATGAGAGGAACATCATAGTATGTGGGGTTCTCCACCACAATGCTCATACAGAACCCTCCCAAAGCCACTACCACTGCCAGGAATGACCCTGTCCACCAGATTGAGTCCTTTCTCTATCTACCTGCATTAGAGATTTTCATGGGAAGCACCAGAATAAAGAAGCATTCATTATTGCATTGGCTCTGGCACTATCTCCCCACAGACGCCAAGCCTTTTTAACTCTGAAAGCCCGTACCATAGACTTCACTGCCTATACGCTGCTCCTCCTGCTCTTGTTTAGCAAATTCCCTCCTGCGACTATGAGTTTCTGCCCTCCCTTTGCCTTCAGTGGACTCTTACCCCCTACCCCTACCACTGTTGTGCGTCTCTTAAAACTGTGCGTTACTTAGACCTAGTCCCCTGATAGGCTATTCTGTCTACTGATTCCTAAGTACTTTGTTCTCTCTTTTCCTCTCTTTTAATTCTTTGGGGGAAAAACTCTGACCTTGAAAACACAAAACCCTTCACCAGTATTGACGATTTGTCTCCATCAACCAGTTAAGCACTGGAATGACATCCCCAAGGGAGTGTGAAATGGAGCGTATGGAATGGGGAGACTAAACCCTGAGCCTGGGAGCCAGCACTCTGAGGACTCTTCTCGGCTCCATGGATCTGTGTGGTCTTGAGGGCCATTCATTTGTGACCCTGGTGCCTCTGTTTCCCAGCAGAAGTATAAATATCAATGTCCTTTCCTGCTTCAGGATTTTTTTCTCCAGAAGCTAAAAATGCTGGACTAAAAATATTTGTTTGAATGTGAAAATGAAACCACAGGAAGTCATATGCCCATAAGATAACTGTGTTATTTTTTCTGTGTGGATGTGTGGCAGAGTCCACAAAGCACTGACACATAAGAGAAGATCCGGGTTCTAATCCAGACTGGAGATTAATATGTGGCTTTACACAAGTCATTTAACTTTCCTAGCCTCAATGTTCCTAGCCTCTTTTCCAGTAAAAAGAATAGTGGACCAGATTAGCAGTTCTCTACCTCAGTGGCACATTAATCTGAGAGGTTTTTTTTTATGTCAGTGCCCAGACCCCACCGCTACAGACTCATTAAGTCAGAATTTCTGGGTGTAAGTCCTGAGTGAACTTGGAATTTTTTAAAAATCCTGAAGTGATTGTGGTGTGCAGCCAGGAGTGAAAAACCTCTGAACTGGGTTCATAGTTCTAAAACTATTTTTTAAAGATTCTTTTTTTGAAGTAAAAGTTCCATTTAGAGGCCCTGTGTGTGGGGTGAATGCCCAGGCAGTTGTTCTGTGTGAGCAGGAGACAAGCCCAAATTTCTGTCCCTGCAGCCACGCCCAGCCCTGGAATCAGCCCAGGGACCCCTTTCAGTCCCCGGAACCCAAGAGGCCTTCAGGATAGAGTTTAAATCCACTGGAGAGTAGACAATTTCCAAGATTATTTAAAGAACTAAATGGCCAGGTGCAGTAGCTCACGCCTATAATCCTAGCACTGTGGGAGGCCAAGGTGAGGGCATCACTTGAGGTCAGGAGTTCGAGACCAGCCTGACCAACATGGCGAAATTCTGTCTCTACTAAAAATAGAAAAATTAGCCAGGCGTGGTGTTCTGTGCCTGTAATCCCAGGTATTGGGGAGGCTGAGGCAGGAGAATTGCTTGAGCTTAGGAGGTGGAGGTTTCAGTGAGCCGAGATCACCCCACTGCACTCCAGCCTGGGGCCTGGGTGACAGAGCAAGGCTCTGTCTCAAAAATAAATAAATAAAAAATTTGAAAAACAACTGACTAAAACCGCATGACAGTAGTCAACATCTGGAATGTTGTCTGGATCATAAATATCCCCCACAAATCTATCTTCTTGATGAAGCCAGTTTCCACCCTGTATCGTGTCTGGCAATGGAACCATGGGGCAAACTTGGCTACAGTCAGAAAACTCAGCCAGCTACTGATTTCCATAGGTGCCCTCACCAGTCATGAGGCTGCCCGGGGTCCATTTCTTTGCGACCAAGAGAAAAGAGTCCACAGTGGATCAGTGTGTGCAGCAGTGCACAAGGAATGGTTTCATCAGAAATAACCCCGGAACTACTGCAGCTAATGATGCAGAGGGAAGATGATTTGTGTTACACAGGAAGTGCAGGGAATCAATTTTCAGATGCAATGAAGGGGGGGCACTGCTCTCAGAAAACAGACCCAATCAGGAGGTCCCAGTTCTAGCTCTGATGTACTTAAATGAAACTGCCCTTTGCTGTGAAAGCTCAGTCATTCTACATGACATCTTCACTGAGCCATGGGAAGCCCAGATTAGATGCTGTTTCTGGGTGTGTGTACGAGGGTGTTTCCAGATGAGATCAGTATTAGAATCAGTGGACTCTGAAGATGGACTTCGTCACTGTGGGCTGCCACCATCCAATATGTTGAGGGCCTGAGTAGAACAAAAAGGTGGAGGGAGGTTGAATTCCCCCTTTTCTTCCTGCTCACCTGCTGGAGCTGGAACTCTGGTCTTCTCTCACCTTAAACCGGCATGTACACCACTGGTTTCCCTGGCTTTCAGACCTTTGGACTGCAGCTGAAACCACCAACCTCCCCACCCGCCCCCCCGCACCACCCTCACCTCAGCTTTCCTGGAGCTCCGGCTTGCAGATGGCTAAATGTGTAAGTCTCGGCCCCCACAATCACAAGAGCCAATTATATTCTGCTGGTTCGGCTTCTCTGGGAACGTTGACTAATGCAGTCAGAAAACATAAACATGGCTGGGCGCGGTAGCTCACGCCAGTAATCCCAGCACTTTAGGAGACTGAGGTGGGTGGATCACTTGAGGTCAGGAGTTTGAGACCAGCCTGTCCAACATAGCAAAACCCTGTCTCTACAAAAAGCACAAAAATTAGCCAGGTGTGGTGAGTGGGTGCCTGTAGTCTCAGCTTTTCAGGAGGCTGAGGCAGGAGAATCCCTTGAACCTGGGAGACGGAGGTTGTAGTGAGCCAAGACTGTGCCACTGAACTCCATCCACCCTGGGCAACAAAGTGAGATTCTGTATCAAAAACAAAAAACAAAACAAATGTGCCAAACGTGACCTGGAAAGTCCTCAGATGAGTACCAGGTGGCAGGCAGAGGAAAAGAAAGGACCACACAGAGCCCTTGGTCAGATAAGAAAGTCAGCCTCAGTGCCAGCAACCAGGACCCTGACCAGGTGAAGTGATCTAGGCACTTATCTTGTGTGCAACTGTAAACCAAAAAGGAAACTTCTAAGCCCCCAACTAACTGAATGGGCCCTTCTTCTCTGCAAGGGCATTAAAAGTTGAAATGAAAAACCAGTTCAGGCCGTAATAGGAAGGGGGAACCAGACATGCCTCATTATTTGGAATTACTGACAGAACAAACTTTTTAAGTCTGTTGAACACTGCCAATCTATTCTCCCTCAAGCCTGCTAGCTGGAGACTTCATCCACATGATAAAACCTTGGTCTCCACAACCCCTTAATAACAATCCAGACATTCCTTCCCGTTGATAATAATTCTTTCAGCCATTTGCCAATCAGAAAATCTTTGAATTTAGCTATGACTGGGAAACCCCCCACTTCCAACTGTTCTACCTTTCCAGACTGAACCAATGTATGTGATTGATATCTCATGTCTCCCTAAAATGTACAAAACCAAGCTGTGCCCCTGAGAGCTGTGTCATGGGCCATTGGTCACTCATACTTGACTCAGAATATATCTCTTGAAATATTTTTTAGAGTTTGACTCTTTGTCAACATAACCTTTAAGTGGTAATCAAAAAACACAGTGACCAACATAAAAATATTCTAATGCACTATTTTTGAAAAGTCTAAATTAATGCAAACAATTTCATGATAAACAGCATCAATAGCATATTAAAAGTTTAAATACTTAATATAAGACAAGAAAGCCTAGGCAAAACCATTCAGGACATAGGCACAGTCAAGGACTTCATGACTAACACCAAAAGCATTGGCAACAAAAGCCAAAATAGACAAATGGGACCTAATTAAACTCAAGAGCTTCTGTACAGCAAAAGAAACAATCATCAGAGTGAACAGGCAACCAACAGAATGGGAAAAAATTTTTGCAATCTACCCATCTGCCAGAGGGCTAATATCTAGAATCTACAAAGAACTAAAACAGATTTACAAGAAAAAAACAAATCCATCCAAAAGTGGGAGAAGGATATGAACAGACACTTTTCAAAAGAAGATATATGAAGCCAACAAACATGTGAAAAAATGCTTATCATTGATTTAGAGAAATTCAAATCAAAACCACATTGAGATACCACCTCACACCAGTTAGAATGCCGATCATTAAAAAATCTGGACACAACAGATGCTGGGGAGGGTGTGGAGGAATAGGAACACTTTTACACTATTGGTGGGGATGTAAAGTAGTTCAACCATTGTGGAAGACAGTGTGGCGCTTCCTCAAGGAGCTAGAAATAGAAATTCCATTTGACCCAGCAATCCCATTACTGGATATATACCCAAAGGATTATAGATCATTCTATTATAAAGATACATGCACACGTGTGTCCATAGCAGCACTGTTTACAATAGCAAAGACCTGGAACTGACCCAAATGCCCATCAACAATAGACTGGACAAGGAAAATGTGGCACATACACATCATGGAATACTATGCAGCCATAAAGAACGATGAGTTTGTGTCCTTTGTAGAGACATGAATGAATCTGGAAACCATCATTCTCAGCAAACTGACACAAGAACAGAACATCAAACACCACATATTCTCACTCATAGGCGGGTGTTGAACAATGAGAACACATGGACACAGGGAAGGGAGCATCACACACTGGGGTCTGTTGAGGGGGGGCAAAGGAGGGACAGAGCAAACCACATTGCCATTTGTGTGCCTATGCAAAAATCCTGCATGATCTGCACATATACCCCAGAACCTAAAGTATAATAAAAAAAAAATAAACAGAAGATCTATATTCCTGATTTTTCTTATTGCTACAGGCTCCAGCATAGGTCAGCTTGATACTAATAGTCCTTTGGAGTCAGGCAAAGAAAGCTTTATGGAGTCTCCTACAAATGACATTTCCACTCGCAGTAAACAAAACTATGTCTTCATGTCATTAGCAGCCCATCATCCAATTTTTTATGATGACTGAGGATATGCCAGGGCCAGGAATTGTGCAAGTATTATCTGCATTTAATCTTCACAGCCATTTTGAGAGGTAGAAATTTATTACCATTTTACAGATGAAGAAACTGAGGGCTCAAAACAAATCGTTTATCCAAGTGAAACAACAAAATGTGGGCCTCCAAGAAAACCATCTGCAGAGCCCAGCCAGGAAGGAAGGTTCTAAGCCAGACAAGAACAGAGGCATTTTGGCAAATGTTTTCCTTGCCGTCCTGGAATAACTGGACTTTAATACTGAGGCTCACTACATAGTCTCAATCATGACCGCATATAAGTGTGATTGCATTAACTTTCCAGAAAAGAGGATACAATGTTACACTATATTATAAACTTAGTCAAGTCACTTCAGCATTCAAGTAGGTTTCCTCTGCTGTAAAACAGGAGAAGAACCTAATTCCAGAATCACCTACCTCTTAAGTTGCAGCTGGGTACAACCTGGGTTCTACCCAAGAAAGGAAGTAACTGCCCCAAGGCTTGAGGGGAGGGGAATCTTTTGGTTTTCCTGTATTTTGTAATTTAAGGGGCCATCTTAACAAAGCTTGATTCTGGTGGGCAGATCAGGTAGTTAACCCCTTTAGTGAATGTTGCTTTAAGAGGGTGATTGTCTGACTCGAGTTTCTGCCGATAGGTTTACGTAAAGCTGCAAGGCACACCGCCATCCCCAACTCTGTTCATCCAGAGACTGGAAGACAGAAGGTGCAGTAAGGACAGGGAAAGCCACAGAGGCCTGTGTTGGGCCAAAGGGCCCCTCATTCAACAGGTGAATGGATAAGCTGTGCTATGTTCATAGAATGGAATACTATACTGCACACAAAAATCATAAAGTAGTAATACATGCAGTTACCTGGCTGAATGTTGAGTGGAGGAAACCAGGAACACGAGAATATATCCTGCATGGTTCCATTTATGTGAAGTGCAGAATAGTGGTTATCTAATAGAGCCTTGACTGGAGAGGAACCCCAGAGAGCCTCTTTTGGGTGCTAGAACTATCCACCGCTTGAGCTACGTGACTACATGGTTGCATGCATATATCCAGTTCATTGAACTGTATGCTTTGGATTTGGTCACTTCATTACAGGCACATAATTCTTCAACTAAAAATAATCAAAGATGCTTCTTCTCTGCTCCGCCTTTAGTGGCTCCTGTCAGCTTCAGGATAAAGGCCATGTTCTTCAGCATGTGGCACAAAGGCTCTTGTTCATGACTTCTGGTCCTCTGCCACCCTCATCACCCTCATTCCATAAATACCCAACTCCTAAGCATCCCAGACAAGCTGTGCTCATTGTGTCTGTGTGTCTTCACACACACTTCTTTCTGCCTGGAATCAATCTCCTTTCACTTTTCTGCCCAGAGAATTCTCTGACATCCTCAGGGCTCAGTTTGTCTGTCACCTCCTCCTTGAAGCCCTCCCTGATCTTCCAGGGAGGAGAAATCCCTCCACCCCTATGCCCCTACAGGTCTTCACGCACCTGTATTTGCTGTATATGTTTCATGGGGTTGCCATAACAAATTGCCACAAAACGAGAGTGGTGGCTTAAAGCAAACTCTCTCACAGTTCAGGAGGCCAGAAGCTCAAAATCAAGAAGTCAGCAGCACCCAGCTCCCTCTGGAGGCACCAGAGGAGAATCCATGTCACTCTCTCCGGTATTCAGCTTCCAGTATTCACATTCCAGTATTCAGCTTCCGGTGCTGGAGTGCTCCTTGGTGTTCTTCGACGTTCCTTGACTTACAGACATCATCCTAATCTCCGCTTCCATCTTCCCATGGTCTTCTCAGCTGTGTCGTCCCTGTATGTCCTGTCTCTTTATTAGGCTGCCCTCGTTTAATTTAGAATTCACTGTAACCTAGTACAATCTGATGTTGATCCTTAACGCACGACATCTGCAAAGATCTATTTCCAAATAAGGTGACATCTTGAGCTTCTGGTGCATATGCATTTTGGGGGACACGCTTCAGCCCAGTACACACCTCTTTCCTCACAGTTTCCACTTGTGATTATTGTTTGTCCATTTCAGGCGATAGCGAGTGGCCTCCCTGAGAGCAGGACTGTGTCCTCCTCATGCTGTGTCCCCCGCAAATACCTCAGTCCTCCACAGACAGGAAGCCCAGAGCAAACATCTACTAAATAAGTGAACAAATGAGTGATCAGAACACCCTCCTCTTTGTTAGTGCCATCCCTTAAGCCCTTCTCATTGTGACCTGTTTCAGCTCAATGGCAAGTCCATCAACTTAAATGCCTTGACCAGTTCTCTCATCCTAAGGCGTCTAGAAGTGTCAAAGAGGAAAAGAGAACAACAGGTTGCCTAGTGGCCCTTCCTTTTCTTTTACTTCAGTTGGGTCCCATAAACCCTCAAAGCCAACAGCCAGGGGTGACTTAGCAAGTCCTGGGAACTCCAAGCCGCTGCCACTGAGCAGCATGATAGGAAATGACCAAATCTGTGCTTTTCTGTGTGGGCGGAGAAAGCATGCTGTGAACATTTTCCAGGAGGGCAGAAGCTGGGGGACTTTTTATGAGTGTATGTTCCAGCTGTTGGTTGGTGATTTGGTTCCTGGAAGCAGGCAGCAAGGCCTCAGAACGCCAACCTACTTTGCAACCTGCTTTGAAATTACCAAGAAATTGTGTGGCCTGCAAATCTGGTAATCCCTAAAACCCAATCCCATAGGTAGGAACACCCCATCTGTGTTCCTGCTAGGGAATGCAGCTGGCACATACCCTCAGGGTCTCTGGGTTTTTCCTGGGAGCCTACAGGATGTTAATCCAGGGTCGTCAACCAGGACTCTCTTGTTCTACTCCGGTCGTCTCCTTGATGCCAATTTCCTGCCCAAGGCCTGTCTCCTGGCACTGCCCAAACTACGAAGCCTTTGGACAGAAGCAGGAAGATGTTTCTTTCTCTGACCTCGTGTGTCCTCCAGCATCCTAGGCTCTGTCCATCTTGTTAGTCCCCAGCATGTGGTCCCATCTCCTGGATGAAGGTAGTTGCTGGGGGAAAGAGAGGAAGTGGCAGGGAGTCAATTTCCTTAGAAGCAAGAGACACAGCAGCTCTGTAGCTGTTTCCGTTCACGTCCTAAAGGTGTGAACTTGGACACATGACCATACCTGGCTTCAAGGGAGGCTGTAGATAGGTGACCAGAGACCTGATTAGAACTTGGCGGGGGCTTAATATTAACACAGAAAGAGGGAGAGAAACAAACTAGGGGGCAGCTAGCTCTGGTCTACAGCAGACCCGCCTACCCAGCAGTGGGCTTTTATGAAGACAGGACACATGCTCACTGAGTGAGGACAGGAACTACCCACTGCAGTCTTGAATTCCTGCCTCTGTCTAGCTCTTCGGAGGGGAGGAGAACATCTGTGTCCAGTTCCCTTATAGGAGCTACCAAAGAAATGTTCAAAATTAGATCAGAGCAGGTGATCTTGTGCCCTACTGGAGGGTTACAGTTTGAAATGAGCTATTCAATTTGGAAAGGAGTATCAAAAATTTTAAATGTAGGCATGATTTAATCTAACAATTAGATTTTGAAGAATTGATTCTGTAACTGTATTCCCACAGGGGCAACGATAGATCTTTAAAAATGCTCAATGTAGCATCATTTGTAATAGCAAAATGCTAGAAATAATCCGACTGTCCACCAATAGGGACCTGGTTTAATTCTGGAATATTCATATAGTGGAATACTATATAGCCATCAAAAAGAATAAATCACTTTGATGAATGCTGATGTAGAGCAATCATCAATATATGTTTTTTTAAATTAAGCCAAATAAAGAGGTGATGACATAGTACATTTCCATGCATGCATGGGTAAATGTAGGACAATAAGCTTGCTTGCACCCCTGTGGGCTATTTATAAGGTCACATAAGAAACTGACAACTACTGCTGGGCTTCAGATGGAGACACAGAGACTGGGGGGTGGGGGAGAACTTTCACCATCTACTCCTCTTTGTGGATATTGATTTGAATATCCATGTGCATCCTTAATTTAAAAAACCAGACAGATAGCTAAGTAAGCGGGCTTTAAAGACTTCTGTGGGTGAAAGCTCACTGGTGGGTGGAGTTACACTTTTACCCACTGGTCTCCACCAGAGCTTGCCCACAGCCTGGCCAGATCTTCACCAGGACTGACACTCAGCTCTGGAAATCATCTCAGTGATTCTCCTGTTTACGAAACCTGAATTCAGCAGCCACCCAGCAGAAGCATCCCAGATCCTTTGGTCAGTTAGTTTCCCAGCAGGCGCTCTGTTGCTACACGGTGTTAATTGCAGTGTTTACTGGGTCTCCACAGTCTAATTAGGTCTGTTCTGTCCAGAGAACAGATTATTTCAAAGACTGCCCAGGACACAAACCACCCTAGACAATGGGATTCTACACTTGCAAAAAACAACATCGACAACAAAAACAAACTGAGAGGCACAAAACCTCAAAAGTAAAACACCAAAACCTGTGTATTTGGAATTGCAGGCACCAGGGTGCTCATGTGGCTTGGTTTTAACTGGTAGGATGGTGGTGTCTTGCTTTCTCCTTTTCTCCGATTCTCCATAGTTTTAAATTTTTCTGAAGTAGTCCAAAACACAAAGGAGTTTGGTTTTTAGTTGCTTTATTCAGATATGATTTACATACCTTATAATTTATTTAAAGAGTACAATTCAATGGTTTTTAGTATATTCACAGATAATATGCAACCATCACCACAGTTGATTTTAAAACATTTCGTCGCCTCAAAAGAAACTCTGCACCTCTAGCAATCACTACCAACTTCCCCCAAATTCTCGGCAACCACAAAACGACTTTCTGTGTCTAGGTATTTGCCTGTTCGGGACATTTCACATCACTGGAGTCATGCAATGTGTGGTCTTCCGTGTCTGGCTTCCTTCACAAAACATCATGTTTTCAAAGTTCGTTCATGTGTGGCATGAGTCACAACCTCATTCCCTTTTGTCACTGCACAATAGTCCTTTAAATTAAATATTCCATTTTTTTAATTAAAAAAAATTTGTTTTAATTTGCGATGGGGTTTTACACTGTAGCCCAGGCTGGAGTGCTGTGATGCAATCTCTGCTCACTGCAGCCTCAGTCCCCCGGGCTCAAGGGGTCCTCCCACCTCAGTCTCCCAAGTAGCTGGAACTAAAGGTGCACACCACCAGGCCAGTCTAATTTTTGTGTTTTTTGCAGAGACAGAGTCCCACTATGCTGCCCAGACAGGTTTCAAACACGTAGCCTCATCTGATGCTCCTGCCTCAGCTTCCCAAAGTGCTGATGTTACAGGTGTGAGCCTAATTTCAAAATTTTAACAGCAACCATAAAAGCAGCAATGAAATGTGATGTGACTGCCCAGCTGCTCTCAGTTTCTGGAAACATAGCATGACTGTTTCCCAGATCCTCACTCTACTTGTGGGGACCAAAGCCCATCTGGGGCCCTCCCAGCCCTCCCCTCTTGATGAGGTTTAGGGGACAGGAGCTCACTTTTTACCTTCCTGTTGATTTTAGTCCAGGCAAGTCAAGGGACCAGATGGGGAAGGAATTCAAACTTGTAGAGAAAATATTCAAACATGGACATTTAGAGGTCTTGCTCTCTACTGGACCTGCCCCGTGCTGTAGCTGTCGGTCTGCATAAGGAAGGAGGGAGATAAACATAAGCCTAACGCAAACATTGGCTTGTTCTGCAGTGACTGTAACTGCAGTACGGGGAATGTTGGGAGAAGTGAAAGAGCAAAGTCACGTCCCAGGGCCAAATGAAAGAAGAGCTTGCTAAGCCTTAGCTCCCCATTCTTCTCGTTCAACTCCTTTGCTGTTTGTTACCGAAGGAACACCTTGGAACTCAAGAACATCGAGGAAAATTCTGGGCAAAACATATCCTATCTTCAGCTGGACTATGGGTATCAGGAAGGCAAGAACCAAATCTTCCTCATCTCTATAGAGCAGACCTGGCATACCAATTAGAACACGCTGAATGAACAAATGAATGAATGGGGAAACACCTGGAAGGATAGAGACTAGACTGTCATCTCTGTGACCCCAATGCCTTGCACACAGTAGGTGCACCATTAATTCTAGTTCATAACTTGACAATAACACCATGATCATTTCTGTTCAAGAGCTTTGAACTTTTCCCCCTCTTCGCTGGATTTTTTTTTTTTCTAAAACCCTTTCCTTTTTAAAGGATAATGTGGTAATACAAGCCAACCCTGAACTATCTGTTTAATCTTCTTTCCCCTAAATATTAACTCGGTGGGAAAAGGAGCCTAACCTCTCTGTATATTTTTCTCTGTGTATACTTTTGGCCAGAAGGCTGGAAAAACCAGGACGAAAGCACAGTGCTTAGAGATTCTGAGAAAAGATGGGGAGCAAACGCCGGCCAGAGGCAGGAAGAGGGGTGTCGGGAGGGCAAGAACAGATGGGGCCCATCTCCCCCTGGAAGGGCTGTGTCTGAGGGTTTGCTTGTCTTACATGTGAGCGATTCTCCACGACAAGCCACTTGCACCTCTGTGACCCGACCCGAGGGGCGGACAGTTCCCAGCTGTCACCAGTGCTCAGACCCACCTGAGCCTGCTGGGAGTGCCCTTCACAGAGCCCAGAAAATGCGCAGCAGTCACCTTTTGTTGTGCACCCCTGCTCACAGTGTCACGTAGGACTGGGAGGTGGTGATGATTCTACAGCCCAGTCAATTTACTAAAAGTCAACGACTGGCACAATACGCCTCGCTGAGTTCTAGCGTCTATAAATTGTAGCTCAACAAAGCTGTTTAAAACAAATGCTCATTGGAAAAATTATATATACATGTGTGTCTGGACACATACATAAGTGTGTCCTATCTACGTAGACATACACATAGATACATGCCTATGCAATTGAGGGTGTAAAGAAGAAAGTCCTTTTCTAATGGAAGAGTGCTAGATGGCTAGGCAGGGGACCTGATGAACGGGCAGGCCCTCTTCCCTCCCTGGACCACATCTGTGAAGCTCTCCCTTTCTCTCTAGAATGATTTCCCTGCATGGCAGCCAGGGTAACCTTTTGAAAACATCAGTCCTTTGGTCAGAACCCTGCAATGGCTTCCCGCTCTGTCTGTGTAGAGGCCGAAGCACTTACGATCAGCTTTACCCAATCCTTACGAGGCTCTGGATTAGAGCTTTCCAGGATGATGACATGTTCTAGACCTGTGCTGGCAGCTGCCAGCCACTGGTGACTCTGGAGCACCTGAAACGCCGCTGGCTCATGGAGAAGCCGACTTTTTAGCTTGACTTTATTTTGATTAAACTGAAACTCAAGGAACCACAGGAGGCTCCTGGCTACCAAATTGCCCAGTGCAGCCCCAGGCCACCTGATTCTTCCCACTGCACTCCACCACTTCTCCAACCTCCTCCTCTCCCACTACCTCCCCCGACTGCTGCTCTTCCCCAGCCCCGGCACAGTCCTGCCCCAGAGCCTTGACATCAGCTGTCCCCATGGCCTGGAGCAGACTTCCTGAGGCACACGCCTGGTTTGCTCACTGCCATCCTTCAGGTCTTCGCCCAGCGTCACCTTCTCCCTGAGGCCTGCTTTGGCCCGTCTGGAGCCACTCCCTTCTCTGTTCTGCATCCAGCGGCCCAGTGCAGCTCACTGGGCTCATGGGCCAGCTCCCCCGGGAACCACTGTCTGCCTCCTGCCTCCAGAACCCAAGCTCCGTGAAGAAAGGGCTTCCTGCCTGCTTTGTGCGTTGCTGCTTCCCGAGCTCCTAGAGTGGTACTCGGCACATGGCAGGGGTTCCACAAATATTTGTTGAAGAAAAAATTGGAACAGACTTCTCCTGTGGTTTTGTTGGTGGAGAAGGACTGTCTGATCAGCGAATGTGACACATCATTCTTTTGCTCTTTCCGGCTCCCAGGATTCCAGATTCTGTAACTCTCATGTTCAAGGAGATGGGAATCTTGGGACTAAAATGGCAAGTGGCCAGCCCCAGGCGTCCTGACTCCACTTACTCTATTGACCTGGCTCTAACAGGCTGTCAAAGGAAGGGGCTCTGTCTGGAGAAGGAAGGTCCCTGTGGGAGGCTGGGCGGCCCTGCAGACCCCTTCCCCTTCACCAGCTCCCCCACCCTCTGCCACACCTACACTTCCTGGGCACTGCTGCCCTTCTGCCTTGAGCGGAGAAGCTGGGATGGTGAATGTGCTGTGCAGGATCTCCCAGCCCACCTCACTCCTCACCGCTCCATGACTGCGAGAGGAGGCTGGCTCTTTAGTGGGGCCATAAGTTTGAATTCCCATAAACACCTGCACAGCACCAGGGAAATGAGAACACGTCCCTCCTGGACCACCCCCAACTGTGTATTTCCTGGGCTGAGGATTTGGTCTATTTTTCCCCTGGAAAATTCACCCTGAGAAATTCTCCATGGACTTGCATGCTCCCACACTGTGGCTGCACCTAGGCTGTGTCCTCTCTGGAAATTCTGTTTTGCTTTTCTTTTGCTCCAGGGCACTTTGTTTCTGTAGCAATACCCAAATGCCCTGAGATACTGGGAAGGCCACTGGTTTTCTGGTTGGTAGATGCCCTTATCCCGAGCTCACTGTGGGTCGGACACCGATTTATAAATGCAAAAGGCCACTTTCCTCGCTCAAGAAGTGCATTCGTCTTGCGGCGAAACTACATCTTTAAATGGTAGAGAGGCATTTAGATTTCTCTTCTGCCCAGCTGACAGTAGGTTTACAGTTTATAATCTGGCCTTTGTAAAAGCATTTGTCAGCCTGGATATTTCATTTTTAAGCCCGACCACCCATGCAGAGGGCCGGGCAGGAAGCGGCCCTTCATTCTGCACCAAGGCAGCTTATAGGTTGGCTGCAGAATCACAGGATTCAGTCACAAAGGGGGACTTTTTTGGCATTATCTACTTCGCATCTCTGCAGCGAAGCAGCTCTTGTTTATACGAAGCTATTCCTGAATGCTAAATTTGGAAATTCCATGTATTCCTCTAATCCGCCAGGGCCCCGAGCCGGACGGAGCCGCCGCTGAGAAGCCTCACCACTTTCCTACTGTTCCTTGGGTCTCCAGTTGAACCTCCCAGCATGACAGTGGAGGCCTTCAGTGCTGAGAACCAGGCAGTGAGGCCCCAGCCAGCACCCGACTCAGTCTCTTCTCCCGTCAGCCAAAGAGGCGCTCTGTAGCCAGGCCGGCGGTTTTATTGTTAAGTGTCTGTGTACAAATGTATATAATATGGCTCCCTCTGGGCCAGCCCGGCCTGATCTCTGGCAGAATCTCAGGGCTCTGGTCCATAGGAGGGGGCTCAGGAGGAGGAGGCTGAGGCTGGGCAAGAAAGGATTAATTGATAAGGAATCTCTGGAGCCCAAGCTGGCAGGATAGCAGGAATGCAGAATCATAAGTCACACTCACGTTTTATCTATGCTGCTTGAAGATATTTTCAAGGGAGGAAATCACACCGTTTCAGGCAACAGATAAAGGGGATGGTTCATTTACAGAGCGTCCCCACCCTCTACCTGAGCAAAAACGCTGGAATTTGGCCCGAGCCTTCCTGCTGCCGTTGCAACCTGTTATCACATACCAGCATCCTCCCGGAGGCCCATCCTCTCTCTCCACACCTTCTGATGCTCTCTCCCCACCCTGCTCCCACCTCCTCTCCGCTGCCTTCCCCCTCATGGCTCACGCCTAGGGTGGTCTGAACTCTCCCTGACATGGTCACCTTCAGGGAGGCGAGGACCAGCTGGCTGTTGGAGACAGAGATGCATGGGATCAAGGCACAGCTTCCCAAGGCACTTCCTGACTTCTTGTCTTTACACTTTTTCTTGCTCTGGAGCTGGGGTTACCTTTCTGTCCCCTAAAACCGGGCAATTCTCAGTCTCCAGGACCTACCCAGGACAGGAGGAGGAAACAGGGTTAGGAGCATGTGCCATATGCCAGAGGTACATGCTCATTCACTTCTTCCTGTCTCAGGTGGGGTTTTTCCCAAGCAGAGCCTGAGACAAGGATTCTAGTACAAATAGATAATCTGGAAGGCAGTCCTGGAAAACACAAGTCATGGAGCTTGGGCAATTGACACAGGGGAGGTCTCAATGAGCAAGTTACCCCCAGGGGTCCCTAAAGCACTGTCCTGGGAAGCCCCCTGGAACAGTGTAGCGCATCCTCCTGGGATCATTCACCTAAGGGGACAGCTGGGAATGTGACCCGCTCACTCCACCTCCACTGGCTGAGGGACACTCCCCTGCAGCATTATTTCTCCTGCTGGCCTACCGTATACGGGCCTAGAGCTAGTTCCTATAGCCAGGTGGAGCCCAGGCAAAGAAACACAGGTGCAGGCAGTTGAAAGCCAGACTGGCATTTGCTAAAAGTTAAAGATGAGGGATATGGGTCAGGCACAGAGAGCCAGAGATCACTCAACTAGAAAGGAATGGAGATGGAACCCAAGCCTGGGTGGTCTTACATCCTTACCCATCACACCACTGCCATGTCCATCAAGCGTGAAACCCGGCTTGTTTGGCAGAGTGCCCTCTCACCAAACCAGGCTTTCGTTTCTCTTCATGCCTTATTAATTCAAATAAATGCCCCAGTTTCTTCTAAGAGAAACGTATTTTATTTGGATAGATTTCTCATGCACCTTGTTGCAAATACTCCAGCTTCAAAGGTGAATGCTACTCTTAACGTCTTCCTAACCAAATTCTGTTGGGAACATTCATGCCATAACCAGATCCGATAGTAGTTTATGCCAAAACAAATCCTCTAATAAAGACTAGAGCAGAGCTGCGGAGATTGATTTTTGCTGAATGACTACATTTTTGCTATTGGGTCGGGCTGAGCATTTACGCACGTAGATGTGTGTGGAATAACTCCTGGTCTCTTAGAATATTGGTGGCCTAAAGCAGTTTTTTCTCCGAGTAGACAACCTAACCTAGAATCAGGATGTACAATCTAGTAATGTCACCAATAATATTACAAATCTGGGCGTGAGGGTACTTCTATAGGGATGGATGTAAAAATGATTCAAACTCATTTATCCGAATGAATAGGACAGTGTTACACTGTTTGTTTTCAACAGTGTAAAATCACTTAACATTTTTCAAAAGACATAAAATTTTTCTTCATTAGGGGATCAGTGTAGCTCATAATGTTAATTATTATTATGACACTTTCTGATGTCACAGAAGCTCTGTAAGGGTGGCTGCATTCCCAGGGTCATTTGTTGACAATGTTTATATGGACCAAGATGCTGATTCTGCTGAATGAATGTCACAGAGAGCTGTCATGTCGCCCGGATATTTTTGTATAGTCATTTCTCAATTTTTTTTATTTAACAGCAATTCTTCATATGAAGTCTTATATGGAACTTCCATATGTGAAGCAGATATACATGAAGTGGCTTTGATATAAATAGGGTAAGGAGTTCTGGTTGAAATCTGTATTGTCACACACCCCCCCCCCCCAAGGTACTTGCTCAAGCACCTCTATGCAACCACAAGGACTGCGTAAAAGAGAATAAAAATCAGAAATTAAGACTAAGTTCTACACCTGACATGTGGGAAAAGCAATGCCAAATAATGTTAAGTCATTTGGGTAACCCCACAGAGCAAGTCTGTAGGAGAACCCAAACGAGGAATCAACTCTGTGCTACCCTCTGGAGCCATGGAGAACCCTGGGAATTCAGTAAAGATTCCAGAAGGGTCACACCTTAACAGTACAGCTTAATGGGCCCTAGAGTAAAGGATCTTCCCTTTAACACACATTTAAAACAATCCTCAAGAGGATCAAGTAACTTGACTGCCTGCCATAATAAACATCAACTCTCTTTCAAGGAAAACTACTGAGTCCAAAAATTCAATAACAAGCGTTTGTAATGTCTGGCATCCAGTAAACAAAGGTAAACGCCTGCTAATGCCAGGAACTCACCTACAACTGTGTTGATTTCTGCAGTATTTACAAAGAAAATGGACCCACTCTATAAACGTTAGCTCCCATTAATGTGTCCATCCTGCAATAGCTGCATTCCCATGCTCATTTCACAACCAAGAGCTGCCATCTCTAGGGTGTTGACCATGAGCCAGGCACTGCTGGGCACTTGGCAGGCGTCATCTTACTGAATCTTCAGCCCCCACCCCTGACCCTTGTGGTAGGCGTAGCCATTAACCTCGTCACTAGGAGAAGGTCACTGATGCACGGGCTGTGTCACGGACTAAACGTTGTGTCTCCAAATCTATACTTTTTATTCCCTAACTCTCAATGTGATGGTTTTAGAAGGTGAGGCCTTTGGAAGCTGATTAGGTCGTGAGGGTTCTGCCCCTTTGATTAGAATTAACATCCTTATCGAAGAGGCCCCGGGGACATCTCTTGCCCCTTCTGAGGACACAGCAAAAAAGTGGCTGTTGATGAACCAGGAAATAAGCCGTCACCAGACACCAAAATCTGCCAGTGGTCGGCCAGTGCCTTGATCTTGGACTCCCAGCCTCCAGAACTATGAGAAACAAATTTCTGTTTACCAGTCACCCAGTCTATGGTATCTTGTCATAGCTGCCTGAACTGATAAGACGGATGAGGTCACGGGGGAGGAGGGCCCCCATGCTGGGATTAGTGTCCTTATAAGAAGAGGAAGAGGCCAGAGCTCCCTCCCTCTCTGCCATGTGAGGACACAGTGGGAAGGCAGCTGCCTGCAAGCCTGGAAGCAGCTTTTCACCCGGAACAGAATCACTGGCCCCTTGGCCTCCATCCTCCAGCCTCCAGAACGGTGAAAAATGAAAGTCCGCTGTTTGAGCCACCCCACCTGTGGCATTTGCTACAACCACCTGAGTAGACTGAGAGAGGGGCCCAATTCCTCACCCAGGGCCTCTCATCCACTACACAAGACCACCCACAATGCAAACATAATCAGTGTGTCAGGTCCCACTGCTCTGTGAATAAGGTCACATAAGACACAAAACACAGACAAGGCCACTCTCCCGACTCCTGTGTCAGTGGGAAGCTAGCCCCTGCCAAACATCTCCCAGTTATTTCTGGGACACCCCCACCCTACCCAGGGGTGACTTGCATGTAGAACCCACTGGTGAGAATCCCTGTTCAGGGTCCATCCCAGGCTTCCTCCACTCCTTGGGCTTCCACTGGCCCGGCATATCCAAAGCCCTGTGAGGGCAGCTCAGCCCTGCCTTTTGGAGAGTGCTGTCAGTTTCAGACCCAAACATCTAGGTGCATCTCTGCATAGACCACCCATTAGCCATCAAATACACTCTCCTCTCCTTCTGCAGAAACAGAACATGGGTGTTTCTGGGTGAGCACACAGCTGCCCATGCTGGAGAACACCTCGCCCTCCATCATTTGCAGCTGTGGGAGGGACCATGTGCCTATGCCTCAATGTGAATATAGGTGATCTGAGATGCTTCCCAGCCTGAGTCTTCCATGCAGGTGTCCCTCCATTATTGTCCCTTCCCCAGGAGGTGGAGCACAGAGGTGGATACCAGCTTCCACCTGGCAGATGAGTCTGATGCCACAGGAGATGGCAGAGCAATAGAATGAAGGGGACCTGGGTCCCAAAGGGCTGCGTGACACACCCCAGGCTGCTGGGCCACTGTCTTTAGGACCACAGCATGGGAAAGAAATCTTACACTACGTTCTTAAGCTCCTGTATTCTGGAGTGTTTCTTGTTAAAGCTGCTCGGGAGTTTACCCTCACCAACACAGCATGAGAGGATATAAAAGAGATGGAGCGTGATTGTGTTCTGCTACTATAAATATCACCTTGATGTTTTTAAAAAGCCCCTGGAGACACACCCCGTACAATGAATGTCAATCTCTCTAATGCCTTGTCACAGTCTGCATCTTAGGGAGCTTTGGGTGGAATCAGGAGGTCCTGGGACATAATGGGTTTGGTAACTGAGTACAGACAGAATCGGCATCCAACTGGAAGATAAGAGGCTTCAGGTAGGGACCAGTTGGCAATTCCCAAATCAGGGAGAGCTTCAGAGTTGCCCGGGACACTGGTATAAATTCAGATTCCAGGGACACGCTCCCTGTGAACACTGGCTCGGTGGGTCTGGGAAGGATTAGGAAGCCACAGGCTTAACAAATACCCCCATTGACTCTTTTAGGTTAAATTACATTAAAATCGCCCATATTCAATATTTTTTATCCTAAAAATGGCTATTTCTTATGGTTAGACACAATAATACAAATAACTTAGGGGTTTGTGTTTGGATATCTAAACTAGATTAATGACCCTGCCTTCTGTATTCCTAAAGACAGACAGACGGATAGATGGACAGGATAGACAGACGGACAGGATAGACAGATACGATGGATAGACAAATTGGCTAGATTGACAGGATAGATGGAAAGATAGGATAGATAATAGAATAGGCAGAAAAATTATTAGATATTATAGATAGATTGATGATAATTTTAGAAGATAGATGATTGATAAAAATATAGATATTTTAGATAAATAGATGGATATTTTAGGCAAATAGGTATTATTCTGAAGCCTCCTTCCTGCTCTCCCTGCTGAGAAATTCTGGGCACAGTCATCTGGACGGCTCCCCCAGGGATGTGTTCTACATCTTGTCCTCCCAGCGTCTAAGCTCAGCTTCATTCCCTTCCTTCTTTCCTGGCAGTGCCTTCTCCTCTGATCTGTCAGCCTTTCTGTAAAGCCAGGCAGGCGAAGCTCTTCCTTGATCCCTCCAGCAGGGACACCAGCTGTGCCCAAACAAAAGTCACCAGGGGCCCTCTCAGCAGTAAGGCAGGCTGCCCACACCCCCCAGGTCATTCACACAACCCCTCCTGTGGCCGGTTCTCTCCTCCAGACCCTTGAAGCTCCCTATGGAAACATCTCTAAAAGCCCACAGCTATCGGCTACTCAGCAGAACACAGCCTCATGGAAACCAAAAAGCTTCCATGAATTTTTTGGGACATGGAGTCATCCTAAATTGAGGGAACATTTGAGCCAAAGAGGTATGAAAGCCTACCTAGTAACAGCCTTCTGATTTTACAGATGAGGGAGCCTCAGGCAGGGGGTGGCCTCAGGGTGTGGCATGGGTGTGGCTCTCAGCATGCCCCCACATACATAAGTCCTGACTCAGAACCCACTGCAGGGACATGGGGTAGGAGAGGGAGCCAGCAGAAAGGGCCTGCATTTCTTCTCTTCCGACACTATGGAAATAATAGATGTTTGGGCCTTTCTGTGATCTTTTCTTTGGAAAAATAAAAGGTGGCCACTGAAGAGCATTCCCCAAGTTATCTAGATTTGCTTCTCAGAAAATCCAAATTTTGGGGAACTTCTGAGCTACAGGAACCTGATCCCTCTGTCCTAGATCGTACGGCTTTATGCAACAATCCCATCCCGTGACCTCCTTTTACAGATTTACAGAGGAAAATGTTTTGGTCCAACAAGGGAAACCGACTTCCCAAGATTCTAGACCAAGCGAAGGACAGAGGCAGAGGCAGAGGCAGCTGGAGTAACAGCTTCACCCACAGGCCCCATTTTCCTGTATACATAGTGGGTGGGGTGATGGCCCTTCCTCATGGGCTGCTCTGAGGATGAATATTCTAACCAACAGAGATAAACAAGGCTCATGTCTTCAACAGGGCAGAAGAGACTACTCCATGGTACAGCAGGTTAATGGAAATCGTGTTCCAGCCGGGGACTCGGAGATCCAGGCTGTTTCCATCTTGTGGCCTCCACCCCACCACCACGTGGCTTTTCCTGTCTCCACAGCAGGGAGTCAAAGCCAAGCATGGCGAGTTCTGACCACTGCTAAGCTCCCGGCATGGAGAGGCCGCTTCACTTCCATTCCCAGCCCGTGGGCTGGAGCCAGGCACACAGCTCAACCCAACTGCAAGGAAATCTGGGAAACAGAATTTTCCATGTGCGCAGGAAAAGGAACAGACAAGGAACATGAGATTGCTCCACCAGGCCTGCACAGATTCGTTCCTCCAATGCTCAAACAAGGCCTGAAATCCCTCCCATTTTTGCATTCCCTGAGGCCTATGAGGCAACTTTTGCAGAAAAACCGCACCACCCAGGAGGAGCAGAGTGGAAGGGAGGGTGTGGCATTCAGCGGGTCAAAGCAGAAGTTTGTTCTGAGCACTTGGTCCAGGGATCTGGCTAGCTTCACTATCATGTTATCACTCCACAGTGTGTCAGCAAATTCTTGAGCAATCATGATTAAGTAGAAACAGCACATTTGATCGTTCCTGTTTCATAATCCAGAATGATAGCCTGTCCATCTGCACTGGCCTCACAGCGAGCCTGGGACACCCGGGTGCAGGGAGAAGGCGGGTGGGAGGAGGCCCAGCCTCCCGGGAGTGATCTGGCACCATCCAACCTGCCTGAGCAGGGAGACTTGGACCTTCCTGAGGCTCACTGCAGGGCTTCCCCCACAGTGCAACCAGCAGGCAAGACGGGCTGATGCTTCCTTCAAGGACCCTGAAGCTGGTCAGAAATTGGTGCTCCTAGAACCATTTCTCCTGCATCTGTTCCTACAGCTCCTCTGCCCCTGCTAATGCCCAGAGAGCTCAAACCCAAGCTCTCCAGCCCCTTCCCATCTTCATGCCCTCCAGCTCTCCCCCGTCTCTATTCAGCCCTCAAGACCCAGCTTAAGTGCCTGCTCCCCCAAGGATGCCATGCCCACTGAGAGACCTGTCCCTCCCCTGAGATCCTACAGCACCTCCTTCACTTCTCTGCCAGCCAGATGCATGAGTGTTCACCAGGCAGAATCTTGCTGTCTTCCCTCTGCAGTCCTTGTCAACCACTGCCTCCCGGCCGGGTCCTATACTGCGCGCTTTGAGCTCTAGGGTTTCACTAGGTTGAGGGATGGCCCTGTGTCTGCCCCTTCCTGTGTCCACACCCTGAGCCATGGGTCTTCAGGGCTGTTCCCATGCAGAGGTGGCACGTATCTCCTTACTCCCTCTGGAGTTCAGCACGTGTCGGCCAGCAGATGTGACACAAACAAGAGCTGGAGTAGGCATGTGTGCCACTGTACCTGTTCCCCTGTCCCCATCATTACAAGGGCAGGAGGTCCCTTGGTCCCAGGAGCCAGCGGGGAGTCACAGGAGCTGAGCCATCCCAGTCACGCTGCCCCGCCCCGCCCCGCCCCAGCCTACCCATCCCAGCCCGTGTTCCTGCAGAGTAAATGCTTGCTGTTTGCAGCTACTGAGTTTTGGATGGTTTATTATTGTCTTAGGCTGTTCAGGCTGCTGTAACAAAACACTATGAACTGAGTAGTTTATAAACAACGGACGTATTTCTCACAGTTCTGGAGGCTGGAAGTCCAAGACCAAGGCAGCGACAGATTTGGTCAGTGTCTAGTAAAGGCACACTTCCTGGTTCATAGACGTGCCTTCGTACTGTGCCGTCACTTGGTGGAAGGGGTTTGGGGTTTTCTCCGGCCTCTCTTACAAAGGCACTCATCCCTCTGTCAGGGAAGGCCTCACTGAGGAATGACAGTGGAGCTGGGACCTGCAGAGGAAGAGATCTTGCCCTGAGACCATCTGGGGAAGGGCATTCCAGGGCATTCCAGGAGGAGGGGCCAGCAGTGCCAAGGCTCTGAGGTAGAAGGAGCCCAGTGCACCAGGAGGGGCACGAGGGGGACCAGGCTTATCATGCAGGGCCTTTATGTCAGGATGAAGGTTTGCATCTCAAGACAGCGGGGCTGCTGCTGTGCTGAAGGCTGGGGTGTGGTGCCATCTGACTCGTACACTGAGGCCTTGGCCCTTCTGAGGAAGAGGTAACCGTAGGGGCCTCAATGATTGTGCTGGGTGAGCCCACTTGCATAATCTCCTGGAAGCCAGACATGCTTGAGAGATAGCATGAGTGTTTCCATCGAACAGTGGAGAAACTTGAGGGTCAGAGGTTAGCAAGATGTGCCCAAGTTCACACAGGAGAGGCCAGGGCAGCGCTGCCTGATGACAGGTGTAACCATGGCCAGTGGGACGTGGACGCCACTCTCAGCATCTACACATTTGTTCATGGAAAGCGTGGGATGTGATCCTGGGTCATCTCTTCCAAAAGAGCTGCAACTCCCAACTTGATACGAAATGGTGAAGGCCACAGGGTTTTGTGCAGGGGTGTATTTCACACCGTTTTCTCAACCTTTCCTCACTCCCAGCCCAGAAATACCTTCTCTCCATCACACGAACATGCCCTCGGGTTCTCTTCTGTCTTCTCACTGCACTCAGGAAATGTCCTGGCAGCCTCATTCACAGGGACACAGAAATGACTCGGGAGGTTTCAACGACCTCCACTCCCTGTGGGGTTGAATTTTGAATGGGGTAGGAGAGTTCTTAGGCCAAAGAAAATAATTCCTATGGTAAAGTTTTCAGAATCAGCCCGTCTTACTGGCTAGCAGGCTGAGGACAGGAAGATGCCCCAGGACCATAAGGGTCACAGGTGGATGTGGCCTTTGTCTACTCCCCCCGCCACCTCCCACTGGCTCTCTGACCTAACTCATCCCCCGCTGATACTTTTTACCTTTTAATATCTCCCCATTTTTGTTTGGATCAAATTTTCCTCAATTTCCTCTGGACCTCAAATTTTCTGCACATAAGATACTCCTTGAGGCTGGCCACCTTGGAAAAAGTTACTAAATATTCGATATTAAACAAGTTACAAAAGATAATAAGGCCCTGCGAACACACCATCCAGCTTCAGGAGCGATGCATTATTGTTGAGTCCCCCATAAGCCTCACCTCATTCTCGTATCTCCCTTCTCCTGCCAAGGAAACATTTTCCTGAATTTGGTGTCCATCATTCCCATGCCTTTTCAATACCAATAATCTATTGAGTTGTTTTTATGAATGCCATGTAGTAGTATGTTCCGTGTGTGTGTGTGTGTTGAGACAGGGTCTCTGTTTTCCAAGCTGGAGTGAAGTGGGCAATCACAGCTCACAGCAGCCTGGATCTCCCAGACTCCGGTGCTCCACCTGCCTCAGACTCCCAAAGTGCTAGAGTGGCAGGCATGAGTCACACCACTCAGCCCCTGTTTTTAATCTGGGCTCTGCTGCAACGTTTCTCATCCAGTGTTTCATCTGTGAGACCCGCCCATGTGACGACATGTCATTCTCCTCATGCAGCGTCCCTGCCGTGCGGTATCCCATCTTCACATGCACCATCTCGTTTCTCCTTTCCCCTGTTGGCATCAGCGTGGGGAGATTACGAACCACATTGCTATGTCCCTGTAGGGACATTGGCCACAGGGCCTTGGCACATGGTGGAGCTACCTCAATGTCACCTGGTGACATTTTAGCGATGCCTACACCAACACAGACCCAGAAACATAGACTTGTGAATTCTGACCCTGCCACTTACTATCTTGATTTTGTTCTGGCCTCTATTTCCTTATCTGGAACATGGGCACATGAAGAATACTGACTTCACAGGGTTGTCATGGAGACTGAAACGTCATGAGGCACAGGCACACCTTGCTTTATTGCACTTTGCAGAAAATGCTCTTTTGTAGAACAAGCTGAAGGTTTGTGTCGAGCACGTTTGTTGGCAGCCTTTTTCCAACATCGTGTGCTCACTTGATGTTGCTGTGTCACGTTTTGGTAATTCTCACAATATTGCAAATATTTTATTGTATCTGCTATGGTGATCTGTGATCAGTGATCTTTGGTGTTACTGATATAAACAATTGTCTTGGGGTGCCGCAAACTATGCTCATATGAGACAACAAACGTAAATGATAAATGCTGTGTGTGTTCTGACTGTGTTCCACCCACTGTCTGTTCCACCATCTCTCTTCCTCTCCTTGGGCCTCCTTATTCTCTGAGACCCACACAAACAATATTGAAATTCAGCTAATTTCAACATTAGAGGTCCTACAATGGCCTCTAAGGGTTTAAATGAAAGGGAGAGTCACACAAACTTCACTTTAAATATAAAGCTAGAAATTACTAAATTTAGCGAGGAAGGTATGTTGAAAGCTGTGTTAGGCCAAACACTAGGCCTCTGGTGCCAATCATTTATTAGCCAAGTTTGAATGCAAAGGAAAAGTTCTTGAGGGAAATCAAACCTGCTGCTGCAGTGAACACACAAATCATAAGAAAGTGAAACAGGCTTGTTGCTGATATGGAGAAAGTTTTAGGGTCTAGATAGAAGATCAAACCAGCTACAACATCCCCTTAAGCCAAAGCCTGATCCAGAGCAAAGCCCTAACTTTCTTAAATCCTGTGAAGACGGAGAGGCAAGGAAGCCGCAGAAGAAAAGTTTGAAGCTAGCAGAGGTGGGTTCATAAGGTTTAATGGAAAAAAAAAAAAAGATCTTCATAACATAAAAGTGCAAGAGGAAGCAGCAGGTGTTGATGGAGAAATTGCAATAAGTTCTCCAGAAGATGTAGCGAAGGTCATTGGTAATGATTGCTACACTAAACCACGGATTTTCCATGTAGACAAAACAGCTTTATATTGGACGAAATTACACCATATAGGATTTTCATAGCTAGAAAGAAATCAATGCCTGGCTTCAAAGCTTCAAAGGACAGGCTGACTCTTGTCTGGGGCTAATGCAGCTGGTGACTTTGAGTTGAAGCCAATGGTCATTTACCATTCTTGAAATCCTACGGCCCTTAAGAACTATGCTAAATCTGTTCTGCCTGTGCTCTGTAAGGGAAACAAGAAAGCCTGAATGCCAGCACATGTGTTTACAGCATGGTTTGCTAAATATTTTAAGCCCACTGTTGGAGCCTATGCTTTTCAAACTATTCCTACTCATTGACGATGCATCTGGTCACCCAAGAGCTCTGATGGAGATGTACAAGGAGATTAATACTGTTTTTGTGTCTGCTAACACAATCATTCTGCAGCCCGTGGATCAAGGACTAATTTTGACTTTTGACTCTTACTATTCAAGAACTATATTTTGTAAGGCTATAGCTGCCATAAGTAGTAATTCCTCTGTTGGATCTGGGCCATGAAAATCAGAAACCTTCTGGAAAGGAATCGCCATTCTAGATCCCATTAAGAACATCTGTGATTCATGGCAAGAGGTCAGAATATCCACATTAACAGGAGTTTGTAAGAAGTGCATCCCATCCCTCCTGGATGACTCTGAGGGATTTAAGACTTGAGTGGAGGAAGTCACTGAGATGTGACAGAAATAGCAAGAGAGCTAGAATGAGGAATGCAGCCTGGAGATGGGCTGAATGGCTGCAGGCTTATGATCCAACTTATGAGGAGTTACTGTTTATGAATGAGAAAAGAAAGCAGTTTCTTGATATGGAATCTACTGGTGAAGATGCTGTGAACACTGTTGAAACGACCGCAAAGGATTTAGACAATTATGTAAACTTCATTGATAAAACAGCAATAGCGTTTGAGACAATTGACTCCAATTTTGACAAGTTTTACTGTGGGTAAAATGCTTTCAAACTGCATTGCATGCTGCAGAAAAATCCTTTGTAAAAGCAAGAGTCCATGGATGCCGCAAACCTTATCGCTGACTTGTTTTAAGAAATTGCCACAGTCTGCTCAGCCTTCAGCAACCGCTACCCTGATCAGTGCGGCAACCACCAACATCGAGGCAAAAGACCCCTGCAGCAAAAAGCTTGCAACTCTCTGAAGGCTCAGATGATTGCCAGCAGTTTTTAGCAATGTTTTTTGGTAAGTTACATGCGTTGGTTTCTTTAGACACAATGCCACTGCACATTTAATAGACTAAGTATAGCACAAGCATAACTTTCTTTTTGAGACTGAATCTCTCTCTGTCTCCAAGGCTGGAGTGCAGTGGCATGATCTTGGCTCACTGCAACCTCTGCCTCCCGGGTTCAAGCGATTCTCCTGCCTCAGCCTCCTGAGTAGCTAGGACTGCAGGCACCCACCACCATGCCCAGCTAATTTTTGTATTTTTAGGAGAGATGGGGTTTCACCATGTTGGCCAGGCAGAGCATAACTTTTATATGCACTTGGAAATCAAAAAATTCGTGTGACTAGCTTTATTGTGATAACCACTTTATTGCGGTGGTCTGGAACTGAACCTGCGTATCTCTGAGGTCTGCTTGAGTAAAGGGTGTAAGATAAAACCCAGCAAGTGTTTGATGAGTGTGCACCATTGGGCAGCGGCTTTCATTACTGATTCTGTGACGTCCTGGGGAACCTCTCATTGGAGATAGCACCTGGGAGACTATAACACCACATTGGAATGTGGTCTCTGGAGCAGGGAGTACTGCGTTTGATTCCTGGCTCTGCCACAAACCAGGTGCCGTTCACTGGGCACTTATCTAAATGTCCATGCCTCAGTTCATTTGCTTGTAAAATGGGATCAGTGATAACAGTCCCAGCCTTGTGGGTGACTGCGAAGGTTAAGTGGGAGAATCTAGGTAGAGCTCCTAGCCAGTGTCTAGCAGAGGGCAAGCAAGAAATGTGACTTGTTCACAGGGTAACCAGCACCTGCTTCTGATCTTCCTAAGTGTGTGTCAATGAAACACACAAAATGCCAGCAAAGGACCGGGCACGGCGGCTGTAATCCCAGCCACGCCTATAATCCCAGCACTCTGGGAGGCCAAGGAGAGTCGATCACCTGAGGTCAGGAGTTTGAGACCAGCCTGGCCAACATGGCAAAACTCCATCTCTACTAAAAACACACACACAAAAAAAAAGAAGAAGAAGAAGAATTAGCTGGGCATGGTGTCACATGCTTGTAATCCAGCTACTTGGGAGGCTGAGGCAGGAGAATCTCTTGAACCCAGGAGACAGAGGTTGTAGTGAGCCCAGATCGCACCACTGCACTCCAGCCTGGGCAGCAGAGTGAGACTCCATCTTAAATAAATAAATAAAAGGCCAGCAATGCCATCGGCCCAGGCCAAGGACAACTCAGGATCCCTTGAGAGTTATACCCCAGGAGTTCCAGCCTGGAATATAGGGAGTTGGGGCAGAGGGGGGGATCAAACTCTGGCCACATTTAGGATGAAGCTGAAATAAGCTCCAGTTCCTATCAATGTGCTTGCTCTGGTCACAGAGATTGACCCCACTGAATCGAGTCAGAGAGGGTAAGGAGAAACCCTTTTAAGGCTCAGGGACGACCATGGAGAAAAACTACAAAAGGCAGGGACCATTTCTCTCTAACTTCAAAGGGCCACATCCAAGTGGGGCCCAGGGCTACCAGGGTCTGCCTCCAACTCTCTCACCCAGCCCCCACCTCTGCTTGGAGGAGAAAAAAAAAAAATCCTTGGAAAAGGATCCATCTCGAACTCGCTTACTGTGTCTGAGGCCCAGACACAGGCTGTTTAGACAGCCTGTTTCGGTGGGTGGTCAGGTCGGGAGACCCGAGCGCAGAGTTTACAGAAGGCCCTGGCACAAATGAACTGTTGACGACCAACTGGAAGGGCTCAGTGAAATCACAACATGTAAAATATGAAAAGGGGGCCCTTTGTAGGGTGGGGGGGGAGAGAAAAGGAAAGAAAGGCCCGTTTGGAAGGAATTCAAGCAACCACAAGAAGACCACGCACAGAAGTCTCGCCATCAAACACATGCGCCCGCCGAGACATCCCCCCCCCCTTCCCTCTCCGCCAACACACACGACTTTTTTTTTTTTTTTTTTTTTGAAATTTCATAGATTTAAATAGTCTTTCTGCATCAAATACAAGAAACAGACCGACATTTTTTCACCCCTGTTATGTGGCAGGCTAATATTTGGCCATCTACGCTCCATTGGAGGCCGTTTCTGGGAGAACACGGCCCCTTTCCAGGTTGGTGGCCGCCCACCCCGGCCACCCACACCCACCTTGTCCGCCAGCACTTCCCTGCTCCTCCGGCTTGGGAACAAAGGCTTGGCGAGTATGGAGCTCCGTTTTCCAGCGTGTCAAACCCATAAGTACATCCTGCAGCACTGACGCTGGACTGAAGATGTGGAAAAGACCCTCTCTGTAAACGTGAGTGCCGAACAAGTTGGGACGGTCCATGTTGGAGGAACCGTGTGCACCGCACTGTGGAGGTCTGGAATCCGGCCGCTCTAGCTTCAGATTTCTCTTCCTTTAGGAGCTCAAACATTACAATGGGTTTTGAAGACCCCTGATACCCCTTCCACGTGCTGTTCTCACAAAAGTCACTCTCACAGCGTTCCCGGCAGTGTTTCTGTTTTCATGCTTTGTTGTTACTCTCATAGGTAGCCAAAACAACCCACAGCATTACTTTTCTTTTTTTCTTTTCGGTTTTTTTTTTTTTTTTTTTTTTGAGACAGAGTTTCCCTCTGTCACCCAGGATAGAGTGCAGTGGCATAATTTCAGTTCACGGCCACATCCACCTCCCGGGTTCAAGCAATTCTCCTGCCTCAGCCTCCCACGTAACTGGAATTACAGGCGCACGCCACCGCGCCCAGCTAATTTTTGTATTTTAGTAAAGACGGAGTTTTACCATGTTGGCCAGGCTGGTCTCATACTCCTGACCTCATGTGATTGGCCTCCCTAGCCTTCCAAAGTGCTGGGACTACAGGTATGAGCCACCATGCCAGGCCTACTTTTCTTTTTTAAAAAAAAAAAAAAAATTTTTTTTTTCAGAGACAGAATCTCACTGTGCCCAGGCTGGAGTGCAGGGTACAACTGCAGTCACTGCAGCCTTGACTTCCTGGACTCAAGGGATCCCCCCACCTCAGCTTTCTGAATAGCTGGGACTACAGACATATGCCACCACACTAGGCTAATTTTCTTTTTTCTTTCTTCATATTTTTTGTAGAGATGGGGTTTTGCCGTGTTGCTCAGGCTGGTCTTAAACTCCTGGACTCAAGAGGTCCATCCCCCCTCAGCCTCCCAAAGTTCTGGGATTACAAGGATATGCCACTGCACCTGGCCTTAAAACGAGTTTCTAAAATATCATACTAACATTTCCTTTTGAAACTTTTTCTGCCCCAAAATCTCTTTTTAGAGTTTGTGGAGATAGATACCAAGTATTCTATTAAATGACCTCTGTGACTGATTCACATCCATACTCTATTAAATAAAGTGTTACTACTTTGAGGTTCTACTCCATTAAAAACTGTTACTGTTTCAAGTTTCTACTCTGCGGAATGAAATTTGTTACTGTGTTGCCATCTCTGAGAAGAGCCTACACTCCCCTCCAGTTTCCTTTTCCATACTATTAGGTTGTTGGCAGGTTTCACTGATACATTGTTGCAGTGAACATTCTGTCACACACACATTCATGCCTATAAAATACGCATTTGTAAACTTTCTCCAGAAAATTGACTTTGCGGATCAATTTTACTAGCTATTACCAAATTGCTGTAGAGAGAGAGGGTGTTCCGAGGTCCATTTCCACTGCAGTAGACACACTTCACTCGATGTCCCTATGAAGTGTTCTCATACCTCTGAGTTTTTGCAGTATGATGAGCCTGAAAAGTTATCTCATCGTTTATATTATCACCTCCCTGGCTATTGGTGAGAATACGCACCTCTGCAGCAATGCATTCTTTGTTTCTATCTTCTATGAATTGCCTGGTCATGGCCTGCACACTTTCATTAGGTTGTCTTTTATTATTGACTCGTTTGAAAATATATTTGGAACTTGGATAATTACAATACTGACAACCCCTACTGCCTACAATGTACTAAATGTTTGTCTAAACCCATTGCAGCTGTCATCCAATATAATCTTCAGAGCATTTGATGGATGAGGAAATGGGGAAGGCTGGTGCCACGATGTTCATCTGTACACCTGCTGGGACATAACACCAGACCAGGGGCAGTCGCTTACGTTGAAAACACCTTCTTCCGGTCTGTGACTGGATGCACAAACTCCTCTGTGCTTCATGATATTTGCCTGTTAAGAAAGCAGCCTTGACTCCAAAGTCATGAAAATACTCCCCTATATTCCTCTTTTAGAGTTTTAATATTTTCCCTTCTGCATTTAGATGTATATCAAAATCTGTTTCGATAGACAGCTGATTTTATCAGACAAACTTCTACCATTACTTGGAGGGGTCAGTAATTGATTACGGTTTGGTAAGCACAACTGTCAGACACACAGAGACTAACCACCGAGGGGCTTGGGGCTTGGTGATGGTTTGGAAAATCCCAGAAAAGTCATTAGAGGGGAGTTAGGTCATAAAAACATTGAAAACCCTTGATCTGCAAGCAAAGTTTATTGCCTTTGAGATTATTTGAAGAACAGAAGGTTACAATTCTATGAAATCCTCTTAGGTCTCTTTGGCCCTATTTATATACTAACCTACAACCCAGTCAATGATCCTCCCATCTCGACAGAGGCCCAGGTTAAAAGGCTCACACGGTGGTGTCCCCTTTGGTACCCCCCGTGGCAGCCAATAGCTGAGAACTCCAGGCTCTGCTAGGAAACCAGCCTGCTGAGTGCTTCGGTTAGCATTTAACCTCCCATCCCAGGATCCCTCTGAAGTCTGTGTCCTCATCTCCATCTTACAGCTGCTTGGACCCTGGCACTCAGGAAGGTGATAGGCCCTATGCCTATGGGACAGATCTAGTATTCAAATGTGAAACAAATTCCCACACAAGCACTCTTTCTCTATCTTGTTATTTTCCAAAGAGAGAAATCTCTGTTTCTGGTGGCCAAATGACTTTTTTTTTTTTTTTCGATCAGGCCTTGTTCAATTGGTGATGAGGAACTGCAGCCAAATGACTTTAAGTAGTATGTACAGAATACCTTTTTGTTTCAATATTCCATGTTTGTTTATTTATTTTTTGAGACAGAGTCTCATTCTGTTACCCAAGCTGGAATGCAGCAGCATGATCTAAGCTCACTGCAAACTCTGCCTCCTAAGTTCAAGCAATTCTCCTGCCTCAGCCTCCCAAGTAGCTGGGACTACAGGCACATGCTGCCAGGCCAGGGTAATTTTTTGTATTTTAGTAGAAACGGGGTTTCACCATGTTGCCCAGGCTGGTTTCAAACTCCTGAGCTCAGGCAATCCACTCTCCTCGGCCTCCCAAAGTGCTAGGATTACACATGTGAGCCACCATGCCTGGCCTCCATATTGATTTATGTGAACTGGAGATGATAATACAGCACTTAAGCACGTCGGGTCAAGCATCACAGTGCTCAGGCAATGCTAACAAGGCACTGCAGGGCTGGATGTGGCTGGTTCTGTGCAAGGTGTGGAGCCCACCTGCCCACCCATCCCAGCCAAAACCCCGTCATGTCCTAGCCAGTGACCTCGCCTCCAGCAACCTGCCCTTTCCCTGCCTCCATCCCCCTATGTAAAATGGGACAACTATCATTTTTCTCTCAGCTCATTGCTGCAAAGTGTAAATCCCAAAATACGCAAAATGCTGAGAACAGTGCCTGGAATGAAGTAACTGTTCTGTAAGTATTAAATATTAGTTTGGACTTTTGGCCAGGTGCAGTAGCTCACTCCTGTAATCTCAGCACTTTGGGGGACCAAGATGCAATGAAGCCAGGAGTTTGAGACCAGCCTGGACAACAGACCGAGGCATCATCTCTACAAAAAAAAAAGCCAAATGTGGTAGCTACTCAGGAGATCACTTGAGCTCAAGAGGTAGAGACTGCAGTGAGTGCAGTGAGCCACAATCATCACACCACTGCAGTCCAGGCTCAGCAACAGAGTGACATCCTGTCTCAAAAAAAAAAAAAAAAAAAAAAAAAGTTTTAAAGGAGTACTGTTTTTTTTTTAATAGTCCTATCTCAAATAATTTAAATATTACTATCTAAAACATTTGCATTCATAGAAAAAAATGCTACTGGCATTTTGTGGCTGTGGAGGTAAACCACGGCCTAGCACATCCCACCTCCACAGTGGCACTCGGCATCTCAGCTCAGGGTTCTCTGTCCTGGGAGCACCTGGGAGTTGCTAGGGAAGTGTTTAAATGCCCAGCAGCTGGCCCCACCTCAGACCACTGGAGGCAGAAACCCTGGGGTACAGCTTGGGTGTCAGATGCCACGGAGCTGATGGTAATTACAAGTTCAAGAGCTCCTGGTCCTGAACATCTGCCTTCCCCTGGGTCAAAGTAGCCAAGTGGGATCTCCAGAAAACTGACCCACAGGCAAGCGGGGACCCTCTGCCACAGGAGGAGGAGCTTCGGTCTTCAATGTGTGTTCTGCTGGAGAGGGGGAGTGCCCCTGCAAAACAGGACATGGGGTAGTCGAAATCATCAAGGGCTGAGGGCTGATGCCCTGGGCCATACCGGGGGCCCTGGAGGCCTGAAAGGAGGGTCGTGGAGGTGGGGCCAGCCTGGGGGAGACCCCACAGGGGTCAGGGCCTCACTCCTCCCCTCCCCCAACTTCCTGCTGAACCCCTACTGGCAAAGCAAGGGTGCTGTCGATGTAGTTGGAAGAGGTCAGCTTTCAGGGCCTACAGGGTTATCCACTCTGGAGGCTCCAATCGTCTCCTTAGGAGACTGGGAGAGAGGTGGAGAGAGCTAAGAGGGAGCCCAGAGAACGTGGCTGAGAGGCTAAGGAGGAGAGACCACTGAGTGTGGACTCGGACAGGTTAAGGAGAAAGACACAGCCCTGCTCACTGCCTCCAGCCCGGGCAAAGCCTCAACACACCCAGCCTCTTCACCGGGCCCAGGAGCTGGTTAGATCGAGGCTCTTTGAGGCCAGCTCTGAAGGATGCTGCCCCAGAGCAGCAATTGTTTTTGCCTCCCCTTGTACCCCACGAGTGCCAGTACTGGAGTCTGAGGTCACACCCTGGTCCCAGACTTCCTGACCTCATGAGTCTCATCCTCCTCCTTTGCAAAATGAAGAGCATTGACCTCCTGTAGTTGGGGGACTGCACGAGGGGGGTACATGCTCAGCACTGTGGGCTCAGTTGTGCTGGCCTTGATCAGCAGTTCTGGTCACCAAGAGACCCCTTGGCACCAGCCTGGGCAGCAGCTCCAGATCAAAGTGGAGAAGGGGCATGAGAGAGAGGAGGATGGCAAGGAGGTGGGAGGGACAAGGAGGAGTAGGAGGGGCAGGTGGGAGGGACAAGGAGGAGGAGGAGGGGCAGGTGGGAGGGACAAGGAGGAGGAGGAGGAGGAGGGGCAGGTGGGAGGGACAAGGAGGAGGAGGGGCAGGTGGGAGGGGACAAGGAGGAGGAGGAGGAGGAGGGGCAGGTGGGGAGGGACAAGGAGGAGGAGGGGCAGGTAGGAGGGAGGTGGGAGGGGACAGGGAGGAGAAGGAGGAGGGAGAATGGGAGGAAGGAGGAGGAGGGAAAGGGACAGGGACAGGGACAGGGACAGGGACAGGGAGAAGGAGGAGGAGAGGTATAGGAAACAGCAGGTTGGTTTAAGCATTGTGAGTAAGTAGCCCGGGGATCTTGTCTTCATTTTAAATGTGGGCTTTAATTACACACATGGAGCTGGCAAAGAATAATATAAACCCCCAAGAGATCGTGACCCTAGAATATGTTTTTCAATACAGAGGAAATTCCCAATTTGATACTGCTAGATAGGTCATGGTTTTGTTCTTTCCCTCTCACTAAAATCTGGCTCATAACCTTCAGCCAAAAAGCAGTGCTACCTTGACGCTTTGCTTTGAACATTTAAAAAAGGTCTAAGGCCAGTATTAGTTGTTCAGGATGACATATGGGGGTGTGAACTGGTGCTCCTGCTGGCTATAAATCAGGGCACATCCCACAGATTTACCTCCTGTTTGGATAAGAACTGCAGAGCCAGCTTGGAGGCTGGTGGGGAGAGAGAGTGAGAGAGAAGAAGAAGAGCTGGAAGGAGAAAGAGGAGAGGGGGAGGAGGAGAAAAGAGGGTTGGGGTATCATGCATAGCAGCAATTTCCTGCATTAAAAACAAGGTAGTTTTGCTTCTTTCCTATTAAAAACAAGTGCCAGTTTAAGGTCAAGCTTACTAACAAGCTGCTGCTCAGACCACCATGCCTGGCAGTTCATTTCCTAGACAATGGAACGTTACGTAGCCACACTGTAGCTAAGCTGCTCACCTAATCACGACTGGGCATCATTTGTACTGTTTTGATCAACAAAACTTTTAAACATTTCAATCATTTTATGGAAGGTCACCCCCCTGCCCCCCCCACCAAAATAAGCTTCACATTTCTCAGAGGTGAAAAGCTATTCTGGATTTTCTGGAGGCTGCTGAAGATTTTCTACTCATGGCAGTGTGTACACGGCTCCCACAGCCATGTCCTCTGGAGGCACATTTGTTCATTTCATCATTCGCACCTATTATATGCCACAGCTCTTGCGGGCACTGGAGATTCTTCAGAGAACAAAACAGACCGGATGCCTGCCACCAGGGCACTGACATTCTCACAGAGAAAGCAAGACAGAAATACACATCATACAGAGTTAGATGGGCTGTGCTATGGAGACAGGAAGCATGGAGCAGGTGCAAAAAGATGCTGAGATCGGACACTTCTGAATAGCCTGGAGCAGAGGGCGTCTTGCTCTGATGCCCAGGCCAGAGTCCTGTGATCCAGTCTTGGCTCACTGCAGCCTCTACCTTGTGTGCTCAAGCAATCCTCCCACCTTAGCCTCCCAAGTAGCTGGGACTCCCAAGTAAGCACATGCTGCCACACCTGGATAATTTTTGTATTTTTAGTAGAGATAGGGCTTTGCCATGTATCCCAGGCTGGTGTCAAACTCCTGGGCTCAACTGAACCTCCTGCCTCAGCCTTCCAAAATGCTGGGATTACAGGCATGAGCCACCACGCCCAGCCTATGTCTTTTTTCTGTCATCTGCTCATTGTCATCATTGAGTAGAAATTTTTGAGCACCAAAAGAGATGGGCAAAATCCAGTCCCCTGAAGCCCCTGAAGCCCCTGAAGCCCCTGAAGCCCCTGAAGCCCTTTGAGCTTACCCACAGGTCCCTGCTATTGGTTTTCTTCCTTTGCCCACAATGTTGGTACATTTGGTTATTTGGTCTTCGATGTCAGCACATATTAGAAGCAGAAAAGTGGCTGGGTGTGGTGGCTCAGGCCTGTAATTCCAGCACTTTAGGAGGCTGAGGCAGGAGGAACACGAGGTCAGGAGTTCTAGACCAGCCTGACCAAAGTGGTGAAACTCCATCTCTATTAAAAATTAAAAAATTAGCCAGGCATGGTGGCATGCACTTGTAATCCCAGCTACTCAGGAGGCCAAGGCAGGAGAATTTCTTGAACCTGGGAGATGGAGGTTGCAGTGAGTGGAGATCACACTGCTGCACTCCAGCCTGGGCAACAGAGCAAGATTCTGTCTCAAAAAAAAAAAAAAAAAAACAGAAAAGTAAAAGGAATACCAGAGGAATATAGTCGGTATTAAAAGGGGATGTTGATTTTTTAACTCATTAGGATTCCTTTGAAGATTTTAAAATTTACTTTTAGATACTTGACTAAGTAAAGAGAGGTTCTGGAGATGAAGGGGTGTTTCTAGTTGTGCTACATTCTGACTTAGGTGGGTGTTGCTAGATCGACGGGGGACCCTAAAAACTGCGTCAATAGTGGTGATGCAGGGAGGTTTCCATGATGGAAATAATCTGTGCTCCGAGAGTCTGTCATGCTCCCACTTGGGCCACCAGCTCTGGCAGGATGGCACCGTGACAACAGGCCCTGAGCCCCTCCTGTGTACAGAACAAAGGACTGGCCACCCTGCTACACCCCAAGGGACAGACTTTTGCTCTCTATGGCTCTGGGGGGGAGCCCCTCACTCCATGCCTGAAACAGGGCAGTCGGGCAGGGAGGCCAATCTAGGCCCCAGATGGCAGCTACTGTGTGACCTTGGGCAGATTACCTAGCCTCTCTGTTTACCTCAGAGTTTCCGTTTGTAAAGGGGGGATAATAACAGCCTTTACTTCAAAGGATTGTGAGAAAATTGGATGAGTTCATCCTCTTTACAACAGTGCCTGGGATACAGCAGAACTTGGTGATTGCAGGTCATTGATATTATTTAGTTTGGGAGACTTGTGCGTCGGGCACTGATGTCAGTCCAGAGTGCCCACAGTTGATAACCCAGCGCAGTGCCTGATGCCTCAAATCTCTGTGCAGTGAACAAACCACGGGCCTCACACTTTGCTGCATCTTAGAATCACTTGGGAAGTTTTAAAACTCCTGACGCCCCAGCTGGACAGATACCAATTAACCACAATCCCTGGGGCTGGGACCCAGGCAGCAGAGACATTACAGGTCACAGACAGTTTCTGTGTGCAAACAGGTTTGGAACAAGGGTATATCCAGAACAGCGGTTCTCAGAGGGAGATCCCAGAATGAGCTGCATCACTTGGGAACTTGGAAACACAGATTCCGGGGGCCCCATGCCAGACCTACTGAATCAGAAGCTTTGGAGTCAGGGCCTGGTAGTCTGTGTTTTAACAAGCACTCCTTGCAATTGTCCCAGTGCCAGAGTTTGAGAAGAACTGATCTAGAAAGTTCTAAGGAACAGAGCAAAACATACACCTTTTCATTCTAGGTTTAGCTATAAACCTTTGTCACACGTGTGCTATGAAACACGGCAAGGTTTTAGCAAAGAAAAGTATGAACCCCCAAGAGATCATGACCCTAGAATATGTTTTTGAACACAGAGGCAATTCTGGCAACCGGCCTCTAGAAGCACTGGCAGAGCTCTGACTGAAATATTGCATTCCCTTAATGCTCAAGAACCCCAGACTTCCTCACCCTTACGTAACGGACCCTGAAGAACAGCAGTTGCCTGGTGACGTTCCTCCAGGACTGCAGGTCTTCCCAGAGCCCCCGCAGTCGTCCTGTCCTTTCGGGCTAGCTGGGGCTTCTCCCTCCTACACTGAGCTGTCTCTTGTTCCTCACCCCTCTGCACTCCCACACACTCCTCGCCTCTGCCACGCACTCAGGAAGCAGAGCGTATCGACAGCCATTTTTCTCCTGTCTGGGCTCTGCCATGTGGATGATAAAAGCAGTCTTGGCCTCTGCTGGAGGCTCCACGGCTAATTAGATCCAGATGTGGCCTAATTAGTCCGTCGGCAGGAAACCTGTCCGGCCCGGCTGGCACCTGAGCCCTTCCTGACGCAGCCCCAGGACCCAGCGGTCGGGGGAGGGGCATGTGTCATGCCCTTTCTCCACTCCCATCCATGGAGGAACCCATCGACTTGATGTGTCTTCTAAAGCCTCCCAAGGAGACAAATCCCCACGGGCCCTGCTCAGTTCTCTCGAAAACATAAGGCACGGTGGGTCTCTGCTGGGACCTCTGAGGGGCACATTCCTTCATCCAAGGCTCCTTCTGGAGTGAAAGAGGCTGTGTTTTCTCTGCTCCTTAGAATCTCCTAGATTGGTTGTTGTCAAGCTCATGAGCCAGGAGAGGAGAGGGCTTATTCATCCTCAGCTTGCCAAGCTCCACCCCTGGAGTCTGTGGTTCAGGGGATCTGGGGTGAGGCCAGAATCTGCATTTCTATCAGATTCCCCAGTGATGCTGCTGCTGCTGGTCCAGCCTCACTCTGGGAACCTCTGGTCTGGATGAGTACAGGGTCCCCGGCTTGGCAGCACAGAGGAACCATCTCAGAGGCTTCACCATTCCAAGGCTTTCCAAATCTCCCAGGAAATGAGTACAGGGCGGATTTGGGGGCCTTGCAGCCATTTCCTCTCCTAAGTAGGGGAACAGCAGCACTGTGAACATGGTGGACCGAACTGGCAGGGGCTCCCATAATGCCCCCAGGCTTGCCACTATTTGGGTGGGCTTTATCAATCCCATTTTGCAGACAAGAAAACTGAAGCTCAAAAAGCTCCAGAAGCCAGGTGTGGTGGCACACATCTGTGATCCCAGCACTTTAGGAGGCTGAGACAGGAGGATCGCTTGAGCCCAGGAGGCTGAAGCTGCAGTGAGTTACGATCACACCACTGCACTCTATCTTAGGCAGCAGAGCAAGACCCTGTCTCAAAAGCTCCAGAGACTCACTCGTGGCTATTCTTACTTAGGGACAGTCTGATCCCAAACGTATGCTGTTCCGTCAAGTCGCCCACAACCTCTGCAGGGACTCTGTGGCCTCAATGTGTCTCACCTTGCCCAGGTCTTGGAAACTACTCTTCCCAGAAGCTGGGGCTGAGGCTGTGACTGGGAAACCCAGGATGTAACCTGGCACTGCCCTAAAGAAAGGTCACTTCTTATTCCCACAGAGTCCAAGAGGGTGATCCTGGCTGATCCAGGGGCCCTCCTCCAACAGTGATCAGAGAGACCCATGATTCTCCCAGCTGCCGACTCTGCCTCTCCAGCCAGGGACTTTAGAGCAATGCACACGTCTGCACCAGGCAGGCCAGGGGTCGAGAGCAGGGAGGGCAGTGAGAGGCTTCGCGGCGGCGTCGCTCCCACTCCATGCTCTGTCGCACCCTGGCTGGTGGCCTCACCTGATTACAGGGACTGCTGGCAAATGTGCTCCAGCTGTGCCGAAGGAGGGGAAAGGGGCTGGTGAATTGCCAGCCAGTCACCACCACCTCTGAGACGGAATATCATGTGACGGGAGTGGGGATCTCCACTCCAAGGGATTTACCCAAAAGAAATGCAGACATTTCTGCCAAAGACATCTTCCCAGAATCTTCACAACAGCCTTATTCCTACCCGCCTCCAGCAAGAGGCAACCCAAACATCCTCTACAGGTGAACGGAGAAACGAAGGGTGCTGCGTGCAAACAACGCAACTCCACTCAGCAACAACAACAGGAAGGTAAATGAAGGGCTGATAAGAGCAGCTGCGTGGACAAATCTCGGAAACATCACCCTGGGTGAAAGAAACCAAAAACAAATGGGCACACGTGTGTGATCTCATGATAGGACATTCTAAAGCCGCTCTCAAGTGGCAGAAAGCAGATTGTAGGTGCCTGAGGCCAGGGTGGGGAGCGGGTGGCCTGCAAAGCAGAGGGAGGATGGAGATGTCCCAGGTCCCCCCCTTGGGTGGCAGGTACATGGGTATGTACATGAGTCAAAGCTCATCAAACTGCATGCCTCAAATGGGGGCATTTTACTGGAGGTGAATCGTTGTTCAATAAAGTTGGATTACAAAGTACATGCATGTGTATGCAATTATGTATACATGTAGATGCATATGCATGTGTATGTGTGTATGCCTTTGTAGGTACCTGGCTTCATAGATAATCCCGTCCATGTTTTAAACGTCACATGTGGGACACTGGTGAAGGCTCTCATCTGTGTTCAATGCCACATCTCCCACAGTTCTGGAGTGAGATAAAGGGGATTTAAACTTTCTCAGATAGAGGTAGCCAGTGGAGTTTCTCAAAACTCAGCCGAAGCAGGAGCAGCATCCCAGAGCACACACGTCTCCTGAGCAGCTCCATGTGACATGGGATGGGGCGCACCATTCCCTTTTAGGGCCTGCTGGCCCTGACACTGCTCCTTTCCACCCGCCAACCCTGTCCACCCCCCTGCCTATGCCTCCAGCACAGGACAAGGGCACCTTGGCTCCATCCTCCTGCATGTCCCAGGCCCCGGCTCTCCCCACATCACTTTGTACCTCTTCTCCAAGTCCACCTTTTTCCTGACCCTTGCATTTGTCTGTTATTTTCCCCTTGATCTTGACACCCACACTTGGTTATTTATTATTAGTTTTGACTTACCACAGTAAATGGACTCTTTCTATCTGTTAGAGAAACAAATGTAATCTCGCCTTTTTGAGGACAAAAGTTTCATAGCAGACAGAAATAGCAGCCAGCCTCTAGAAACACTGGCAGAGCTCCGATTAAAATACCACATTTCCTTAGTGCTCAGGTGAAATGTAAAGCAAGAGAATACACTACGTGTAATGTTTCTAAGAGAATTCATCATCGGAGCCATACCACTAAAATTGTAGCAAGAAGGTATGTTTCCATTGAATTACCTAATGTATGAATATGATACGCCCTAAAGAGATCCACTTACGTCAATGGCTGTTGTTGAAACGTAAATATGAGCACATCTGCATACCTCTCTGTCTTCACACATCCTTCTGCCCATCCGCTGCCCATGTAATGAACGAGCCCTGACATACACTGCTCAGAGGTAGCTTAACAATTCCATGCCTAAGATACATCTTTTCTCTCAGTTATAACAAAAACATGTTTACAAGTTGGCTAATTCAGTAGCTCTGCTTTTTATCATACCTTGTCACCTTGAGGCATCTATCATGTTTAGATGTTGTAAAATAACGTTGACTATAATAAATACAGGCACTTTATTTAAAATGCACACGTAGACTTATAGTTATCATCTATAGCCATCTTACAGCTATGGAGAGACTAGCAAGGACCCCTTCCCTCTAACCTTCCTCTCTTCCCCTCTCCCACCATCCGTGTGGCTAAGTATAGGACTACATCCAGTTCCAAGAGGTGGATTAACAAAGGTCTCTCCCAGAAGACAGGCCTCCCTAAAAACTAACAAAAGGACATTTATAGGCTGGGCACAGTGGCTCACGCCTGTAATCCCACCACTTTGGGAGGCCAAGGATGGTGGATCACTTGAGGTCAGGAGTTCGAGACCAACCTGGCCAACATAGCGAAACCGTGTCTATACAAAAATTAGCCGAGTATGGTGACACATGCCTGTAGTCCCAGCTGCTCAGGAGGCTGAGTCAGGAGAATTGCTTGAACCTGGGAGGCAGAGGCTACGGTGAGCTGAGATGGCACCACCATACTCCAGCCTGAGAGACAGAACAAGACTCCATCTCAGGAAACAAAAAACCCCAGACATTATAAAGGGATTATTTTGACACACTTCGAGCATTAGGATTTGTTTATCTTTTAATACACAACAATGTTAATGAAAATGCACATTATAGAGCAATGGTTAGACCATGTGAACTAGTCTAACTCGTGAGCACACAACACTTCTGTCTACTTCCTCCTCCCCCCCACCTGCCACCACCCAGCAAACAGCATACTCTCCTAAACATCAAGTTTAACAATTTCACTCCCAAATGCAACTACTCCTATGAAAATTTTTAAAAAGGCACCAAGGGTGTTACTTCAGCCCTCTACTTTTAACATATGTTGTGTACCTTTAAACATGTGGGAAGACTGGGGTGTTTCAAACAGGACTTAAGAGTTCTATCTATACAGCAGCATTGAATAAATAGTGCACGTATACAACACAGGCTACTGTTCAAAAGTGTCTTCTAAACAGGAATATTCTGGCCGAGAACCTTTCTCCTTCCCAGCTCTATCAAACACCATGGACAGGTATAAGCATCCCTAATGCTTAGAGGAGATTTAACAACTTCACTTCCACACATGTTTTTAAGAACAATCTTTCCTGTGAATTTCAACACAAAGTGTGCTCAGCGTATGAGTTTACTGACTCTACTTTTCTCATCCACTGGCAACCTCTTTAATATCGAGAAGGACTAGCTGTTGTAAATTAGGACTTGCTTGTCCTTTCCATACACTGTGTACACAGCACAGGAAAAGAAAATGCACCGACAGGCGGGACAACGCTCAGTCCTTCCTCCCCACAAATCCCCTGGTGCAAAGCACTCGCACTTCTTGGCCTCCTCCCACCCCGAACCAGCGTGAAGATAATAACGTGTACTGCTCGGAGAAGTGGCTTGATCAATTTTCAAAAGACAGCGTTTCCTATGAATCTCAACAAAAGGACATCTACAAAATGCGTTATTTACTACCTCTATTTTTAACATACTTTGCGCACTTTCAAACATCTAGAAAGATGGGATGTTTCAAATAAGGACTTCGGTTTGTCCACTGTTTACACAGTTGTATAAAGTGTCTTCTAAACAGGAACATTCTGGTCTAGAACTCTTCATTTCTTTCAGCTCCTTCACCAACAACACAGTGGATGCTGGTGTGCGCGTTGCTGAGAGCTGAATATCACACTGCCTCAGTGTTCACGATGGCCCCGGCACTCCTCCTAGGGCTTTATATATGCTAGTACCCTTCATCTTTACAGCTGCCTTTCAAACTCCCACTTACAGATGGGGAAACTGAGGCTTGGGGAAGTAAAGTAACTTGCTCAGGGTCACCAGCTAAGAGGTGGCAGGGCCTGGCCTCAGGGACAGGACACAAACAAGGGCCATTCCACCCCAGTTCCCTAGGGCTCATTCTACCCACAGCATCTCAATTTTCACCAAAACCTGTGACTTAAATCCGATTATCATCCTCAAGTTGCCGATGAGGAAGCTGTGACTCACAGAAGTGAAGGGATTTGCCTGCCATCACGCTGCTAGTGAGGAGAGGAGATGAGACTTGAACTTGTCGACTCTGAAGCCCCTGCCCGTATCCTCTGGGCTGACCTGAAGGACAGCTACTCCTCCCCCTGCCTCCCCCACCTCCCAGTGCCTCAGGACAGCTACTGCCCCAGCTATGGTGCCCAGGGCCCAGACCCTCATGCTCACCCACTAGGCCAGCTTCCTTCCTAAGTCCACCTGGGCTTCCTACAGAGTGGTGCCTGGAGACACTCACCCCTGCCCACTTCATCCACAGAGCTCTTTGAGGGGGATGGCCAGGTTCCACCACGTGATGGGCCCTGTCCCCACCTACCAGGCAAAAATTCTAAGTCATAGGTAGCCAGAAACATGGTCTGCCTGGCCGGAAGAGACATGCAGGACCAATCACATCAATCTGGAATCTGGAATCAAGATTCCTGGAGACAAGTGAAACACCCAGGATGCATCGGGTGATGCTGGGCCTGCCAGCCTCACCCTGCTGGGTTCTAAGGACAGCTTGTTCTCCGGCTGAAGCATTAGGGTTACAGGCACCACTCAGTCTCACGTGACACCACCCTTTGGCCACAGATGATCGTACCAAATGTGGGAACCTGACCTCCACTGGCCGATCATGAAGCATTGCCACCCTGGCCCATGCTGGGCCAATTAGAACCTTTCCCTGGGTATTCTCTGAACCAAAAATGAGGGTGAGGCTCAGTCCGTCTCCACCAGAGACAACTTTTGCACATACGTTGGGAATAGTTGCCTGTCTTGCCACGAGGAGGAGGGCAGTCCACAGCCAGGCCACTGATGTGCAGATACCCAGAAGCGAGAGACGGGGTGCTGGCCTCCTGGTGCTGAGCTCCAGCTGCTCCTCAAGGCACTCTTTGCCCTTCCCTTGCTTCCTACATTTTGAGAGTTCAATTATATGAGAGTTTCCAGCATCCCTGCCACAAACACTCCTGACTAGTTTAGGGTGGTTACACTGGCCATTTGCAGGATGAAGCGGAAACCAGGAGCAAACAAAGGGCATCACTCAGTCAAGAGGAGATGACAGGGCCAATGTTCCAGGAGCAGAGGGGCCATATGACCCCAAGAGAGAGACATCAGTCCCACAGAGACCCCAATAGCTCCTGGTGGGTAATGAGCCCAGTTCCAGCTCCATGAGGCCTGACCTGTAGTTTCTGCCTTTAGACTTTCATAAGCCTAATGGGCACTGTCATGAGCCTCATCTGCTCTCCCATGAGCCTCCTCTGCACCCCCAACAGTCTCCTCTGTGACCCCAGCAGCCTCCTCTGTGACCCCTGATCCTGCTCTGCACTCCCATGAGCCTCTTCTGTGCCCCCATGAGCCTCCTCTCTGACCCTATAAGCCTCCTTTGTGCTCCCATGAGCCTCCTGTGTGATCCCATGAGCCTCCTCTGTGGCCCCATATTTTTTTTCAGGTTTGAAGTGAGGCAATAGAGAAGGAGAAGCCAAATGAAGAGGCAAAGGCTGCTCCCAGTGACCTGTCTCACAAAGATGGCACAGCAGCCCAGCAAGGTCCAAGGTCCACCAGAGGTGTGTTGTGCACTCAACGACAGGGGAACATGTGGGAAGACCACCTGCACACAAGTGGGCGAGTCACATGGTTATTGAGAAGCCACTGGACATGTGCAGATGTGGTTTATTCCCGTAAACCATAGAAGCAGAGCTAGCACGCAAAGGACACTGTTTCCCAGATGACTCTGGACACAGATCTGCTGAAGTTCCCGTCTATTTTGGTCCTAGAAAGCGAAAGCTGGCTCAGTGTGGAAGCACAGCTTCGAAGCTTCCAGGTGCTCCCGGGCAGCTGCAGCAGCAGCCGTGTGAACAGTTTGGAGATCCTTGGATACCGCCACCCCAGCAGCTCTTCTCTGAGGCGTGGTGTCAGCCTGAGGCCCACGATGGAGCTGAGAGGTGAGGCCAGGTCCTCAGCCTCAGCCTGGGGCTAAGGGAGCCTTGTCCTCGGCAGTGGCCACCACGATATCCGAGCCTGCAGCCGGCTTCGTGGAATTACAGCCTGCCTTTGTTTCCCAGAGCTGCTGTAACAGAGCACCATGAACGTTGTAGCTTAAAATAGCAATTAGCTCCTTTGCATTCCTGGAGGCCACAGGCCTGGAATCCAGGGGTCACCAGGACTGCACCCTCTCCGGAGGCTGTAGGGGAGGGTCTCTCCTTGCCTCTTTCTTCTTCGTGGCTATAAGCATTACTCGACATACGGCCGCATCTGCTTTGTCGTCATGTGGCTTTCTCCTCTTCTCTGTCTTTCCTCTCTGTGCCTCTTGTAAGGACACTTGTCATTGGGGTTAGGGCCTACCTAGGTAATATGGAGTCAGCTCCTGTCTTAAGATCATTAACTTAATTACATCTTTTGTCATGTCAGATAATAGACATCCTTTGCCATGGAAGGTAATGCTCACATGCTCCAGGGTTTAGGATGTGATCATATCCTTGGGGGCTTAGGTGGCATCATTCAACCCCACTACACAGCCTTAGAGATTTTTTTAACTGGGCAAGACCTTAGAGAGGGCTTCCTCCCATTTCTTCCCATTCACAAATTGGAAACTGGAATGTAAAACAAGTGATTTCTAGAATAAGTTACTACTCAAAATTAGAATGTACATAAAATAGAGGGCTGGGACAAGCTCCCAATTAGAGCATCTCTGAGAGGAAGAGAGCAGCAGGAACAGCAACAGTGGTAGTAATGGTGGTGGTGGTGGTAGCAGTAGTAATGGTAGTACTAACAATTCTTCCAGTATTTATTGAGCATTTATTATGTATACAGGGGACTGGGGACACAACAGTAGATAAAAAGTCTTCACCTTCATAGAATTTACTTTCTAGCTGGAGGAAAACAGACACTCAAACACACAGTCTATGAGATAAACAAGTGCTATGAAAAAAAAATCAAGGAGAGAGGATAAGAAATGTCAGAAGAGGGATGCTAACAGCGTGTAGAGACAGTGGCCAGGGAAGACCTCATTGACGGAAATCCTTAAGGAAGGGAGGGAGAAGTGCTCAGATCGCTGAGCACAGCATTGCAGGCAGAGGGAACACAGTATGCACAGCCCAAGGCAGATGTGTTCCTGGTACCTGGGAGGGTCAGTCAGCCCAGTGCTGGAACGGTAAGGAGGCAGTGAGAGATGGAGAGACGGGGTCTGGGCCCTCCCAGGCAGGGGGAAGGCAGGAGACAGTTTTGCAAGGACCTGGAAGCCATGGTAAGCTTATCAGCTTTACTTTGGATGAGCTGGGAACCCCTGGGAGCATTTAGAGGGGAGGATTGATGTGTCGTGAGCACCCTGGCTGACGCTGGGGGACTGTGGGGGACAAATGCGGAGAGGGGAGACCAGTTAGCAGGATTCTAGTGAGGAACTGGTGCCCAGTGGACCACAAGAGGTCACCAGGGAATTGGAGAGGAAGTTAGATTCTGGGCATATTTTGAAGGCAGAGCTGACAGGATCTGCAGCAGACTGAATGTGGCCTGACAAGGGAAAAATACAAGGCAGAACTCAGGGCATTTGGCCTGAGCAACTGGAAGGAGAATAATCATTTATTCTTTCTTTGATATCCAGCTGGGAACAAAACAGTAAAGGCCCTGGCTGGACTGGACAGCCCAGTATAGGGGGAACTCTTTAAAAACATTAGTGCAGATATGAAAAATGCATGTAAATGGGAAAAGTGCTGTGCAAGGCAAAAGGGGGAAAACACACCCCATAAAAGCACTCGCTGTAGGTGGGCGGGGGCATTCATCATTCTCTGCTGTGTCCCTATTGTCTAGGAAGCACCCAGTAACACAGCAGCCAGTGCACGGCAACCATCTGTTAGAACACAAATGGAAATGGAGAAGGCAGATCAGTGACTGAGCTCTTAGTGTGTGGCAGGCACTGTGCAAAGTGCTTTCATGTGTAACGTCTCGGATAATCTTCACAACAACCTTTCAGGGAAATCCTGGTGGTACCCACACCTTATCGATCAGAAAATGGGGTCCCAGAGAGGCTAAATATTTACCCAAGGTCAACAAGCAGGTTAAGGAGAAAAGATGGGATTTGTACCCAGGCAGTCTGGCTACAGAGACCTTGCTCTTTGCAGTCACAGAATTTTGCCTCTGGTTAACCTTCCTGATCCAGCCATGGGTCCACTCAACCATCCTCCAGCCAGCCAGCCCTCCATCTACACATTCATCCACTCACCCATCCATCCACCCATCCGCCGAGCCATTCAATCCACCATTCGCTCACCCAGCCATCCACCATCCACCTAACAGCATTTATTGAGCACCAGCAGTGTGCCAGGCAATGGAGACAGAATAATGAGCAAACCACACATGTTCCTCACACTCGTGGCGGTTCCATTCTGGAAGAGGGGCTGACACGTAAGTGGAAGCTTGGAGGGTGAGTGGGGGAGTGGAGGAGTATAAACAGAGACACATCTGTTGGCTGGTGGAATTGGCTGCACCTGGAATGAACTGTCCTTGCATGTGGAAGCCAGAGGCTGGCCTGGAGTAGCTGAGAACCCGCTCACAAGTTGTGCTGTGACATGGCTGACCCTGGAGGATAATTGTGAAATCGTGCAGCTTGTTCGAAAAGCCTCTCTCGATTTGGAAACTGCCAGCACCCACAATGGGGTCTAGCACGCTGTCCTCCGAATGCCAGAGCCTCCCACTCACGCTTCCTGAGCTCCAGAATATTCTGTCCCTCATAGCCTGCTTGTCCTCTGGTGAGAAACTCAAGTCCCCTGCCTGTGTTTAAGGACACACTGGACGCTAATGACTTGATCAGGTAACTCCCGGCCCTGTTCATATGCGAATGAAATCATCTTGTTAGGGGAGCAGGCAGATAAAAGGCTCTATTCTGAAGACTTGAAGGAGGTGTATCCAATGGTGGCATTCACAGCACTATACTGGACAGCCTTTGCCTGACCACCAATCTTCATTCCTCCTGTTTCTGGGGTTAGACTCTCAATTTCTTTTTGGAAACTATCCCTTCCCCATTCTAAGTCCACCAGATTCAGGTGGTTGATGACAACCCCTCCCAGTTTCAAGGGTGAACACGGGACCTAGGCCCAGACAAAGTCACATCAATTGGCTTAGAGATGGCACATGACCAAGCCAGTAAGAGTCAACCCTAGGACATTCCTAGAATAACAGAATGAACAGGCTCTTCATGCTGACATTACTAAATTGATAGTGCATAAGTTGAGTTGCCAGAGGCAAGCACATGGAGAAAAACTCCCTGAAAATGAAAGCAACCTACAGCAAAATGGAACCAAGGGAAGGGAGAGGGCAGATTTTTACGACAGAATTTGAGCACCTGGATCCCACCAGGCCTGAACTCCTGGGATGGGGTCCTTGTGTTATTTTTTTTTCCCCATAGATATAAAGTCTGTCACTGAAAACGGAATGAATCCTGACTAGTATGACATGAGAGGATTCACGTGGGACCACATATAGGGTCAATCCTGTAGAGACTCTCCCTCCAAGAAGGTTCCCTGACTCCATCTTCTCCTCTCCCAGGTAGATGTAAGGCCTCTCCCTGCCCCTTCAAGTACCCCAGAGCTTCTCTACATCTTTACTGGGCACTTTAGACCTAGGCATTTTCAGGGGGTTACCTCCTCTGACAGAGTGTGAGCTTCTGGGGGATGGAGAAAGAATGGAGGGTCTGGAGATACGTGTCCCTGAGAAGGGCACTTCCCACTAGCAGGCTCTGTTTCCTCACCTGTTAAGGATGGACAAAACTATCGGCAATCAAAACACTGGACAGTGTCACTGGCTGCAGGGAGCCCTGCAGAGTTTGCCTGCAGCCCTGAACATGCAATAGGTGAAAAGGAGGACTAGGCCCTAGAGACTAACCCCACAGCGATCCAATCATTATCTTTAGACTTCAAAGGGCACCTCATTGTTTCAGTAAAGCCATTAGCTTGTCATTATGTTTTGAAATGAGTGAAATTAGGCATGGATCAGCTTCCCCTCCCAATGTCAAGGAAAGAAAGAAAGAAAGAGGAAGAATACAACCAAAGTGTTACAGGTGAATTATTTCTGGATGGTGGGATTTCAGATGACTTTAATTCCTTACGCTTTTTTGTTTAGCATTTTATCAATTTTCTATCATGATGATACATTCCTTTTCTAATCACATCAAAATGAATTTTATTTTAGAGGAAAGAAGAAATTGAAAACAGAAATAACATGGCCTTCAAAGTTGGCAAGAGAGGATGAGTTGGCCACTGACGTGACAGACACAAGGTGGAGGGGATTCTCCTGGGGAGGAACATTAGCTTGTCGGTGTTATTATTGTCTTTGGGAATTTCCGTCCATTGAACTTGATCTAAAATGGAGGTGAACATGGTTTTTTGTTTGGGCTTTTTTTTTTTTTTGGTAAGTCTGTAAAGAAAGCCTGCTAAAGCCCAGTGCAGCTTGGGAAACAGAAATAGACAAGGCCCCTGAATTAAGAATATCAGAGTTTCCAAATGATAGAGGCTGCTGATGTAGATTACAGATGCTGAGCCTGAAGAGACAAAGCTCTCCACACCCAACCCCATGCAGACATCACTAATTGATTGCTGCACTCCTGCCAGTGAGCCCAGGAAATCTTGATGCTTCTCAAGAAGCCACCCCTGCCAGTGGAGTCGGCATTGAGTTCACATGCAGGATGAGACGCTGAGCCTCAGGGAGAGTGCCAGAGTTGAGCAGGAAGTGCTCAGCTGAGTTGAGGTGAGAACATTAGAGTCGGTAGATGTGTTTCACGCACCAGTGCAGAGGGTCTCGGGCTCAAGCCTGCACTGAATTACCTCAAAGTTTGTACATGGATTGCCTGGCCCATGCCACAGTTACTGATTTTTGCAGTCCTGGGGTTGGGCTTGAGAATCTACATTTCCAGCAAGTTCCCAGGGGGATGCAGACGCTGCTGATGTGGGACTCCGCCTTGAGAACCAATGGGTTAGAGTAACAAGATGGAGACTTAGTTACTTTGCAATTGAGGTTAATTGAGGCCAGTGATTCTCAGCATTAACTTTGCGTGACTGACCTGACCCTCCACCATCCCACTCTGAGATTCAGCTTCAGTTGTTTTGTGGTGGGTCACGTATTTTTTAAAATCTCCCCAAGTAATTCAAATATGCAACTAGAGTTGAAAGCCACTGCTATCGACCATTGTGAAGTATTAAATTTCTATTCCTCTACCTCTTGCTCTTTATGGTTTTGGTATAAATTGGTTATAATTGTTCACTGCTACAACTTCAGCTCCTAGGACAGAGCTTGGTGGTGGGCATTTAGTAATTACTGGCTGAATGACTCATTTCCATGATACAGGAGTTCTAATATGGATTTAATTGGAATTACAGAGTCTAATGGGAACTACTAAATACAAAGTTTGAGGAAGGAATAAATAAATAGCGTAGCACATCTGCAACATGCTGTTTGGTCCAAGAGCAGTGTGGATAGTTCAGCCACGTTGAACCTGTAATACCTTATAAAAGGAAAAAGGAAGGCAAGAGAGAAAGGGAGGGAGGGAGAGAGGGTGACTGGGTGGGCCCCAGAGTATCTCCAGCTGAATTCCAAAGTTGATGTCACAGAGCTATGTGCTGATCCCCCAGCTGAGACACCCTCCGCTCCTCGCTAACGTCCGTCTTGACAGAACGGATCGTCCTCCTGCCTTCTCTTCCTCAGCATGGCCGCCGCTTTCCCTGGCCCTGTGCCAAGCCCTACGATGTCCCCACTTCCATCTGTCCCTGTCTAGTCCTCGCCATCAGCTTATGTCATGGGTATCACTTTCAGCCTCTCACAGATGGGAAAATGAAGTTCCCCAAGGCAGAACTTGGCAAAGCTAGGATTTGAACCCATTCTGGTTTAATGCCAAAGCCCAAGCTCTTTCCAAAAACCCAAGCCAAAGGGAGTGCTCCCTCCACACAGGGCCAGAACTCTAGAAACCCAAGCCCTTGGGCTGAGCGTGGAACTTGTGGGAAATGGGTTGGGGGCCCAGTCACGACGTTACCATTCCTGGCTCCTGGGGGAAATGGGTCAGGGGCTCCAGTCACGACATCATGGTTCCTGCCTCCTGGGGACATGGTCTGGGGGCCCCAGTCATGATATCATGGTTTCTGGCTCCTGAGAAACTGGGTTGGGGGCCCAGCCATGACATCATCGTTCCTGGCTGCTGAGAAATGGGTCGGGGGCCCCAGTCATGACATCATGGTTTCTGGCTCCTGGGAAATTGAGTTGGGGGCCCAGTCACGACATCATCATTCCTGGCTTCTGGGGAAATGGGTCGGGGGCCTGGGCTTTGGGCAGCATGGATGGGAACCTGCTGCCAGCTCTGTGCAGACTCAGCCACAACCCCAGGCCTCCTGTGATGTTTTGATGACCCCCTGGGATCCAGAGCCCTGAGGCTGCTGGACGTGGAACTTTGCATAGGAGAGATGAGCCCTGTGTGTGCTCCTTCCTCGCCTCACCCTGTAGGCTACCTGCGGTCCGGGACTATTGTGGGAACCCAAATCCAAGGAAGCTGGAGGACAGGGTCAGGATCCCCCTGGGAGTGTGCCCCAGCCTGAGGAGGCAGGACGAGGGGGCTGGAAGTGCCCCAATCTAGCCCAAGGCCACACATGATTGCAAGGCTATTTTTAAAAAGATATCAATCTTTGCACAGGGGCCTGGGCATAGCAGGCCCCTCCTCCCATGGGGCGTCTCTGCAGGCAGAGGAGAAGGGGCTACTCCTTTCCAATCAGTTTCTGGGATTGAGTCGTCTTTCTCTAAATAAGTAAATTAGCTCTAATACCCTTATTTGCTATCAACCTTAGAAACCTAATGCAAACCAGATGGGCCCCGCTTCCCAAACCCCCCACGCCGTATGGCCCAGCCTCCCCGGGTCTGCCTGTGGCTAACTGGCTTCCTTAGCCCCACGCTTCTCCCTCCCACTCCCATGTAAACAGCTCCTCAGTAAGGAAGGGGCCTTTGGATTGCTTCCCATGCAACAGGCTTCCTGGGCGACTCCCAGGCCTTCTCAGGAGGCCCGTGCTCAGAAGCTAAACAGAGATGGCTCATTTCCAGGGTCAGCCCCAGTGCCACCCTTTTTCTGTTCCCCTATCCCATAATTTACTCTTTCATAATTTGAAAGCCTTTATAAGTTTTTCTTCCCTTACTATCAAAATAATGTTTTTATTTCAGGAACTTTACAAAAGACAGAGACATAAAAAGAAGAAAACGTAAAATCACCTATAATCTCTCCACAGAGACAGTTAATATTCTGAGCGCTAGCCTCCCAAACTCAGATCTAGAGCAGAGGTTCACAGACTTTTCCTGTCAAAGGCCAGGTAGTAAGCATTGTAGGCTTTGTGAGCAGTCTCTTGGGACTGCTGAGTTCCGCTGTTGTAATTCAAAAACAGCTATAGACAGTATATCAACAAATTAATGTGACTATGTACCAATAAAACTTTATTTACAAGGAAATGGGCATTGGCCATGTTTGTTCCACGAGCTATCATTTCCTGACTTCTAGTCTAGAGCAGGGCTGTGCAAGGGAAACAAAGTCTGATCAGGTGTGGTGGTTCATGCCTGTAATCTCACCACTGTGGGAGGCCAAGTCTGGCAGATGGCTTGAGTCCAGGAGTTTGAGACCAGCCTGGGCAACGTAGCAAAACCCCGTCACTACTGAAAATACAAAAACTTAGCCTAGCATGGTGGCATGCACCTGTAGTCCCAGCTCCTCTGGAGGCCAAAGTGGGAGGAGCACCTAAGCCTGAGAGGTAGAGGCTGCAGTGAGTGGAGACTGTACCACTGCACTCCAGCCTGGGTGACAGTGTGAGACCTCATCTCAAAAAAATAGTCTGAGCCACATATGTATTTGAAATTTTCTACTGATCACACTAAAAAAGTAAAACAAAACAGGTGAAATTAAGTTTCAAAATATATTTTATTTAATCCTACATATACATATGATTTCAACATGAAATTCAGGACATTAAAGATCATGATGAGGTGTTAAAAACTAGTTTGGACCAAGTCTTTGAAATCTAGACCTCCTTGTGCGCTGACGGCACATCTCGGTTCAGATGAGCCACGCTTGGGATGCTCAGATGCCACCTATGCCCAGGCCGTTGAGCTGGAGGCTTGGACTGCGAGCTTACTAGAATGGCTAAAATTCAAAACACTGGCAGGAATTCTCATTCCTTGCTGGCGCTACAAACTGGCACAGTCAGCTTTCATGACAGTCTGAGTTTCGGGGCTCCCAAACACCTGGGTGATATCCCCTGGGTCACAGCCCACCTCACCACCGCAGCTCAAAGGATGCAAAGCATGCTTCATCGTCGTCCTGTTTTCTTTCTCTTTATAGAGTCCTGTTATCTGTACAGCTTCCTCTGAATTTATGTTTAAAAAAACTTTTATAACCAGCTTATCCTATTTCTTCTGATCCATCTTCAAACTTTTCAGCCCAAATACGCGTCGGAGTTACCCATTGCACGCACAGATTTCAAAGGTTCCCCTTGGTGCAGACTTCTCAGAACCACTGATGTGCTAAAAGACGTAACACTCCAGCAGGGAGCCAGGTGCCGAGCGTGCAGGTGCAAAAACATGTCTGACTGCAGGCTAGGTTTATTTTCCACCCAAAAAAAACAAAAAACAAAAAAAACTGACTCCGATTTGGGAAATTCTGGACTAATAGTTTGAAAGACACTTCTTCTCTAACTTGAACAACTTCAGATAACGTGACCTGTACCGGTCTCCTAGCAAAGTCTACCCAGGGGGGGTGGCAGAGTGCCTGTGTGGCCCCAAGTCAAGATGGGGCCATGAAGCAGGGATGGGGACCCATCTAGGATCTGCCCACCTCTTCCTGTGTGACCTAGGGCTGGGATTGGGAGAGGCATCTCTGGGGCAGTGGAGCAGGGATGGGGACCCTTCTAGGATTTGCTCACCTCTTCTGGACCTAGGCTGGAACTGGGGAAGGCATCCCTGGGACAGTGGAGCAGGGATGGGGACCCATCTAGGATCTGCCCACCTCTTCCTGTGTGACCTAGGGCTGGGATTGGGAGAGGCATCCCTGGGACAGTGGAGCAGGGATGGGGACCCTTCTAGAATTTGCTCACTTCTTCTTGTCTGACCTAGGGCTGGGACTGGGGGAGGCAGGGGCAGCACTCGGGAGTTGTGGCAACCGTGTCACCCAAGTCTTGCCTGAACCTCCTCCCTGCTTCTCCATCCATCCCTTACCTTCTGGCTGCCAGTGAACTCCCCCTGGCCAGGAGGTATGTGCATGCCACACTCTGTGACTCCTGGGCATGCAGAGGCCACCAGTGAAGGAAGCTGGGCTGGGGGAGTGGTGGGAGGCACTGAGGGGTGGACAGAGCCTCCTTAGACACTGAACAGGCCTTGCAAAAATTCTTAAGGGCAAAACCCAGGAGCTCCGAGGTCTGGGTGGAGGTAGGTGTGGAGAAGGCTACATTCTTAAGTCAAGCCCCTGGGCCTGCCACCGAGGGCCCAAGCCAGGAGCCCTGGGTATCTCTTGATCCTCTCTTCTCAGAGAAGTCAGACATGGAGCAGGGACCTACCTATCCCCAGCTTCTCGACACTTCCCAGGGCCAGACCAAACTTACAAATATCAAAAGCAGAATACAGGTTTCTTTCAGCAGGGCTAGGAACACACATGTGCCTGCATGTATGCACATGCACACACAAACACCGGCCTGTGCACACGTAAGCATCCAAGTGTACACAGGCACACGAGGAGTACATGGGGCCGCTGGGAGCTGGAAGAGATGGGAACGATCCCCCTCTAGAGGCTTTGAAGGGGGCACAGCCCTGCCAAGGCCTTGATGTTGGACTTCCAGCCTTCAGGGCGGGAGAGGACACTTTGCTTTGGCCGTGAGCCTTCCAGCTGATGTTTTCCAGCATCACAGGAGACGCAAACAGCCCAGGTTCCAGCCTATGTCCCGAGCTCAGTAAGCGCCAGCAGTTCCTCACCCACCCAGTGCGTAGGGAGCCCCCGGAGACCCGGGGAGGATCATTACTGTTAACCATTCACATGTTGTTACTAGCCTCTTATGCTGGCATTGCAATACATTACACTTTCTCATCATTGGGGCCTGCTTAGTAAATGCCCTCAGGATGGTGTCCCTTTTTTTTTTTTTTGAGACAGAGTCTCTCTCTCCCCCCAGGCTGTAGTGCAGTGCTTCCATCTCAGCTCATTGCAGCCTCTGCCTCCCAGGTTCAAGTAAAGTAGCTGGGACTACAGGAGCCTGCCACCACACCTGTTCCTTTGTTTTGTTTTGTTTTGTTTTGTTTTGTTTTGTTTTGTTTTTTATTTTTAGTAGAGGTGGGGTTCCACCATGTTGGCCAAGCTGGTCTCCAACTCTTTACTTCAAGTGATCCACCCACCCCAGCCTCCGAAAGTACTGGGATACAGGCGTGAGCCACTGCACCCGGCCAGGGTGTCTAATCACAGCAAATCCCAACTCCACAGGGAATTCCAAAGCCCTGGGCACAACCACTTCTCCATTTCCCTTCCTCGGTCCGGGCCTCCTCCACCTCCTTGCTGAGGCCTCTGCATATTCTCCAGGCTTCTTCAAGCCCAGATTTGGGGGATGGCAATTTTACAAGCCCTTCCAGAGACACCTTCTTGAGTAACTTTCCCAGTAACTGCAAAAGATGCCCTGTGAGTGGCCTCCTCTCGGAGATGAGTAAACTGAGGCTGCCACACACTGGTAGGGGTGGGGGATCCAAATGGTTTCATCAACTGATACTGGCCCTGAATGAGCTTTTAAGGCCCCTGATCCTGGAGACAATAGAACATCATTTTTCCACCCCTTTAAAAGTTGCACCCCAAACCCATGTAACTCCCCGTCCTCACCCTGGTCTATTTATTTTTACAATCCTTATCGTCGCCTATCCAACTGTGTATTTTACTCGTTCGCTATGTTTTTTCTATCTCACCACGGGAGGATAAGCCACAGGTGGCTCACCACGGGAGGATAAGCCACAGGTGGCTGGTTTTTGTGCACAGGTGCTGGTTTTGTTTGGAGGTTTGTCCTCCATTAATGTTATCTCTTATTCCTAGAATAGTGCCTGAGAAACAGCAGGTGCCTAATAAATATTTCTTCAATAAATGATGAGAATCCCCCTGTACCTCGTATGTAATTCAAAGTAAGGACAATGTGGCCGGAATGGTGGCCCATGCCTGTAATCCCAGCATTTGGAGAGGCTGAGGTGAGAGGATTGCTTGAAGCCAGGAGTTTGAAATAAGCCTGGGCAACATAGTGAGACCCCCCCCCCCCCAACCACTACAAAAAAAATATTTAAAAATTAGCCAGGTATGGTGGCGTGCAGCTGTAGTCTCTGCTACTTGGGAGGCTGTGGTGGGAGAATTGCTTGAGCCCAGGGAGGTCGAGGTTGCAGTGAGCTGTGATTGCACCACTGCACTCCAGCCTGCGTGACAGAGCAAGACTCTGCCTAAAAACAGAAAGAGAAAAAGAATGCAAATAGAATTCCTGTTTGCTGACATTAAATAGCTAGATTTTCTGGTTGTGGTGTTCTGAGAAGTTCACTGGAAGTAGAACTCTTCTTATTTCTCTGGGGCCCCTTGAGTTTCTGACGTCTTGGGTCTGGAGCACCCAGGCAGGCTTCAAGCTTTCAAGCTCACCCCTTGCACCAAGGGTCATTAAATGCTCTGGCTGAGAACTTCACCCACCCCTGCCCACTCCAAGCCTGGAGCCACCACACACACAAACCAAGACCCTCCACTTTCACAGTTGCTGTTCACAGGCAAGCACCCATCCTGATTCCAAAGAGCCTCCCAGATTTTTCCTCTCAGAGAAAAAATGAGTCAGTTCTTGAGAGAGATGAGCCCTGTGTTCACATCGAGGTGACTTCAGCAGGGTCTGGCCTAGGAGTGGCTGAGTCCTCCCTCGGGCCACCCGCCATCCAAGCATGCTGGCGACTTAATCCATCCCACATGGAGCCCCGCTAGACCCTGACCTTCGCCCATTAACCCCGAGACCCGGCTGCCCTGGCGGGAGAACTACCGTCTGTCCCCTGATAACCTCCCTGACATAATTCAGCTGGTCTCACACAGGCTGCAGAGATGGCCTGATAACGACGCTACATTCTGGGGTCAAGTTAGAAGGGCACAGCAAGAGCCCACACTGCCTACAAAACAAAAAAGTCACCAGACCCCTAAGAGCAGACACCACTGCATTCCAAAACACCTTTGCTCTGGAAACCCAGGGAAAGAACTTAGGCCAGGGCAGAGACTAAAGGAGAGACTCCACCATGCGAAGCAACAGCCAAATCCACCCAAGAAGTTTCTTGTTCATTTGGGAAAAGCTCCCAAGCCCTGAGGAGGAACAACCATGGGGCTGGCCTCGTTCCCTTTTTTCAAATACAAATTGCCCAAGTGGAGCCAGGGGCCCTAAGGGAGAGTCCCCCAGGGGCAAGGCCACAGTACATGGACCCCAGGAAGCAGGTACAGGGCCCTGAAGCTCTTAGGCATGAAGATGAAAGTCACGTCTTGTGGAGAGGCTGCTGAAAGTCACCTGGGAAGTGACCTGTGACTGCAGACGGTGCTTCCCGGCCAGGGAGCAACAACCTTCCCTGGCGGGCTGCAGAGTCATTGGGGCCTGAGTTCAAATACCAGCTCTGTCTCTTCCTAGCTGAGCAACATTAGCAAAGTCACCCATTCTCTCTTGGCCTCAGTTTCCTCATCTGTAACATGGGGCTGAGAAGAGGACTGTGGTGGGAATTTGGGGGTGACGATGCTCCTAGAAGCAGGCAGCGCATAGTTAACAGGTAGGAATGGTTCCATCTACATCATGCCCTGCTCTTCCTGGTTGAAATCCCCCTGAATCTCCTCAATGGGAAGGCAGGACAGCCAAGTCTGGATCCTCCGGCCAGGCTCCCCCCTCGGACCCCTGCTCCCTGCATCTGGCTTCCCCCGTGCATTTGTGTCACACAAACAGGGCTCCCAGTTCCAGCTGCCAGCATCTCCCCCCAGTCTGAGCCCATTTCCTCACCCGTAAACACAAGTCACCCCATGCCCATCTGCAAAATGGGCATCACAAGAGGCCCTTCCTCCCGGCAGCCACGGAGATTGAATGAGCCAGGCCAAAGAGCAGGAGGCATAGCCCTGGCTCAGGGGTGGACGCTGAGTTGCACATGGAGCTGGGGCATGGTTACCCTGCTCAGAGCCTCGTATCCCCTGGCTGCAGTGTGGGCTCAGGGACACCTGCCCCTACAGGGGGCTGCGGAGAATGACATCCATAAATGGCCTGGCACACAGTGGTAGGTCTTGCACTTCTGCTATTTATTATTGCTATTCTTGTTATCATCTACCTGGCTAATGAGGATCACCTCCTTGAGGCAGGTGGAGGTCACCCACAGGGCAGTGGACAGGGGGGCATCTGGTCCCCTGGACACTCCCACTCCCCACCTCCCCCCATCCTCCACCTAAAAGATAATGTCCAACAAAGAGCATCTGGGCAGGCGTGTCAGCCAGCAGCCTCTCTGAGTACAGATGGGTCAGCGGCCAGAGGCCACTCCCAGGCTGCAGATAAGCCAGGCAGATTTCAGGGGCGGAGCACACCCACAGAGGGGCCAGAGACCCTGGGGCGCCCCTGGGTGGGAGCCTCAGCCAGCCCTGCTTGCCGTTATGCCCACCACCCCTGCCTTGCCTTGCTCAGCTGGCTACACCAGGTACTGGGAGATGCTCAAAGAGTGAGCTGGAGGGATGCTGGGTCCCCTTAGCCATATCATGCCATAAATCCCCACTCATATGCATGAAGGGAGAGTGCCCAGGGGCAGGGTCACAGCACATTGTCCCCAGGAAGTGGGTGCAGGGTGCCGAATCTCTTAGGCATGAAAATGAAAGTCACATCCTGCTGAAAGTCACCTGGGGCTGCTGAAATGCCTTTGTCTAGAATTAGCCCCTGGAGCTTCATCTGTCTCCCAGGGCCAGCTGAATGTATGACCCAGCAACCCTGCATCTTAGCAATCTGCCCTCAGGAAATCACTGACCAGCAAGCAAGTCTGGACGCTGAAGACGCCCCTCTCAACACGGTCTGTGATGCAAAAACTTACCCAGACACAACGGAAGTCTCACATAACAGTGAGGATGAACATGCTGCCCGTGGCCTGACTGGGAGGTCCCTCTGCCAACCACAGACCAGCTTAGAAGACAATATTGCTGCTTTGCTTAATTGTGTAACTCATCCAAGTTCATAGAAGAAATGGAAACTGTCAACAAAGAGAAATTTGCATCTCCTGTTGTAACACACCACAGAGGAGCCTCATGTGTCACCATTTCGGGCGACAAAGTCTTGTCAAATCTATGAAAAAGTTCTGGGGTGAGCAGGTGGGTTCAGAATGAGGAGGCCAGAGAGGAGCCAGAGGCGTCGTGGGGGCCCCAGGTAGGGGTAACCCTGCTGGCTTGATGAATGGCCCCACCCCCCACTCGACAGGCCTCACAGACACCAGGCCAGATAAGCGCATCGCCCATCCAGGCCATTTTTCCTCTGCTATCTCTTGCTGAGGCGATGCTAACATACCGTCAACCCTGTGTGTGACGGATGGCCTTGGGAAGCCGGCCCACCCCCACCGATTGCACCCACCCTTGGAGGGGGCTTCCCAGAGCCTGCCTGCTCAGCTTCAAGACTGGTTCCTTTGGGGGTAAAAAATCAGCACCCCAGGTCCTTTCTGGGGCTTCACACACGTTCATACACACCTGTGCCCATGTGCATGCACAGGTGTATCTGTGCCTTGACCCAGCAAACTTTTAAAGCTTAGAACTCGGCAAGTCCAGTTCCCAGGAACTCGCCCAAGACCACGTGGCCAGACATTAGCTTCTTACTAATGCTGTATTAAGTCATTATCGGGATCCCCCTCCCAGTTCCAAAGTGGCTGAGACACCAACAGCTATCTTGGATGAGACCACCACGTCCGCAGCCCGCCTTGGTCCGAGTCAAGCACCAGGCATCCCAGACCGCTATTTCCTTGGAAATGTTGACCAATGTTTTCTCTCCCTCCAAAATCCTCAAAGGCAGTCAGAAACAGGAGAGTGATTAGGAAGCCTTACGCTAGACACACTTCCAAGCTACAAGCTTCCTGTGAAGCAAAACAGAACAGACTTCATATGGCGGAGTCCACCAATGTGGGCGCGTCCCAGGGCCCAGCAGGATAAACATCGGGCTCTCTGATCCCGACCTCCAGACATACCCATTTGTCCTGGCCACTCCTCGGACACATGAATGCCTGTCTCAGACCCCACCCTTCACCGCCAGCCGTCTCCGGGGAAGTGACAAACACCGGATAGAGCCAATGGGCCCCCGGAGTCCGGATGCCCACCATCCAGGGCTGTTTATGTTTGAGCCCATCTTGGAAGAAAAATGTGAGAACGCCTGTTCAGAACATGGTGGCCAAGCCGGGTCCATCCGGTGCCCGGGAGCCAAACACAATAGGAAAGGAGGCGCAGATGGAGCGGAAGGACAGGGCCGGACGCGCCCACTGAGGGGAGACCACTGGGCCAGGTTGGGCCCTTCCCTGCGCCCTCTGTCTTTATCCTGCAAAAGGGCACCTGGGTTCTTCTTCCCTCCACCCAGGACTCTCTGACCGTTCATACCTCCCTCCTGGCCCCCTGAGTCGTGTGAGTCACATCCTTCACTCTGCCCATAAAACCACCAAGTTGTAGGCAATGGACATTCAAGACAGACGGGCAAGAGTTTCTCGTGCGGGTTGTCGGTGAAAGCGCTTTCAAATAGCAGAGCCTTATTTTATTCCCAGCTGAAACCTGTTGCTCTTCCCAAGGAAGGATGGGCTTCCCCCTGGAAGAGAGGCAGAGGGACACTCTTCAGACTCACCGCCATGCTGGCCACTCAAACGCCACTCCTTCAGGAAGACACCGGCCTTTCAGCAACCAGGAGTCCTGAGGCCTGTGGCTTCCTGGGAACCTGCAACTGCATCAGACATTGAGGCAGAGTTGCTGTTACCGGTTTCATATCTTAGTAAGAGCCACAGTTTTTGACATGTCAACACTCCCCAACCCCACCCAAAAAGCACTAATCAATGGATGTTTATTAAAAGCCCACCTTGTGCATAGGGCTGTTGGTTAAAACTCACCAATCCCCAAGATACTTAGGGAAAGGCTGGTTGCCTTTGGGAAGCAGGAATGCTCATCTCGGGTTGTCAGAAGACTTGCTTTGGGGGAGATCCTCAGATTCTGTTTCTAGTAAGTTTCTGCGTTTTGATTCACTACGTGACTGCCGGCCAGTGCTTGGCATTTTTCAACTGCAAAATGGAGATAAGAATGGTACCCACCTCTCTCGAGGGATGGCTGTGAAAATTAAATGAGTGAGGCACATAAAATTCTGATAACCATGCTCTTAACCTCAAAACTCTGCATCAGAAATTACACAGTTTCAACCGTGTCTAACCGAAACTGCAATAAACAAAAGTCGATTTCTCTCGCTCATGAAAGCCCAAGCTCTGATTTGCAAAGTCCACAGGGGCTCCGGCTCCCTCAGTCTTGCTGTGCCTCTCCCGCTGGGAGGTTGTCCTCATCTGCAAGGCCCTGAGCAGCTCACCCTCACCCACAGTGCCCACCCCGTGCGTAGGAAGATGAAGGGATGCTGGGTAGAGTCACATGGCCACAACCAGCTGCAAGGGAGGATGGGAAACGGAGTCTTTATTTTTGGGCAGTCATTTCTTTTACTTAAAATTGGCAATATTACAACACAGAGGAAAGGAAAATGGATAAGGGTGTTAATAGGCCATCTCAGCCACCCCCCCAGGAGGCAAGGATTGTTATCCCATGTTACAGATGGCAACACGGAGGCTCAGAACGGTGAAAGAAATTGCTTCAAAGCACACAGCTTCCTGAAAACCCCAGCCTTGCCCACTGGGCTGCACCATCTCCTAAGCAGCAGTGGAGGAGATGGTGCTTTCTCCGTGCCAACACGTGGCATTTCACAGTAGAACAGGGTGGTCACTGGGAGGCTGGGTGTGTGGCAGGAAGCATGGGTGAACTGACACCCATTTGTCATGGAGGCCCCCCAGGGAAGAGAGATTCCCGTTGCTAAGGCAGGGGCAGGTTCTCAGGAATGCGGCTTCTTCAAGCAGGAGGCACCCCAGAGGCCTTTTCCCCCAGTGCTCCTTTCTTCCATTGTCCCAAGGGCTAAGGAACGCAGAGAGGAGTCTCTCTCAGGCACCGGCTGGTGGACACTCCTCCCCAGTGCTCCTGCAGGGCAGTGCCGAGTGGGGTGGAGCCATTGGGGGCTGCCAGCTCCAGAGCCATGCTCCACACGTGATGGGGGCTGGAAGGACAGATAAACGAAAACCAGGCTGGCAGAGAGGTCAAGGCAGCGGCGGGTGCCCTGTGCGGCAGACTCCCTACTCCTGCTCATGGCTCCAGACCTGTTGGGTGCCAATCTTGCATCCCACCCAGCACTGGGCTGGGCACTTCACCCATATCAATGACCCAGCACTATAGGCAGTAGGCCGAAGAGGTGGGTACTGTTACTATTCCCACTGCCCATAAGGAAACTGAGGCCTACAGACACGAGTTAACTAACCCAAGTGATTCCCTAGAAGGGGCTTTGAACCCAGGTGATTGGGCACCATGGCATCAGCCTGGTCCCATGAATAATCACCGTCTCTGCAGCTGAGGGAACGTTCAAAGGCAATGCCGCTCAAGGCCACCTCCCAATAAGCAACTCCACCAAGCATCTTTTACATAGAAATTCTGGAGACACACCTCAGACAGGTCTGGGGCTCCAAGGGATTTCCATTCAAAAAGAATATCTCAGGCTCAGCTCAGTGGCTCACACCTGCAAGCCCAGCACTCTGGCAGGTCGAGACAGGCAGATTGCTTGAGCCCAGGAGTTTGAGACCAGCCTGGGCAACATGGGGAGACCCCGTCTCTGTAAAAAATACAAAAATCAGCCGGGTGTGGTGGTACGTGCCTGTGGTCCCAGCTACTCAGGAGGCTGAGGCAGGAGGATCACTTGAGCCCAGGAGGTAGAGGCTGCAGTGAGCCGATATCACACCACTGCACTCCTGCCTGGGTGACAGGGCGAGAATATGTTTCAGAGAGAAAAAAGGAATGTTTCTGCCCCAAGGGTATCGGGTTCACACTGCCTGTGTGCAGACTGTGGTTCTACCTTCCTACCTAAGGCCCCTTTCCTCTCTGGCCTCAGTCTGCTCGTCTGTAGCATGGGGGAGGAGAGTGACCACCCATGAGGGCTGTTGGGAAAGGCCCCCTCTCAAATGGTGACAGATGTTGGCATTGCTGTCCCCCATTGTATTATTTTTGAGATTTTCTTTACATTTGAACTTAGATCATCATTTTTAAAAATTAAATGCAAGACAAAAGAGATAGAGGGGAAGCTGCAGATGAAAAGGATCTTAAAACAGATCCTTTCCAAAAGACACCTCAGTCATCACCAGGGGCCACACAGCCCTCTTGTGTGTTCATTGATTACACGACTACACCAATATGTCACCAACAAAAAGAAACGCATGACTTTGAAAAAATTACTTAAACTTTAAACGATGGTTCTTGTCCCCCAGAGAAGCTGATCTGGACACAAGTAACCCCTATCTAAGGGAGCCGTGCTCAGGGCACTGAGGTCAGCCCCTAGCCGAGATGCATGCAGGTGATATGGGAGGTGCCATTCCGGTGCCATGATTTCCTCAAAACAAAATGGTGCAGGTTACAGGACCCTCAGGGAAGCCACAGGTCCCAGTTACACTGCCAGTGTGGGGTTGGGACTGTACCCCGATTGTGTCTGGCTCCAGAGCCCGAAGGCAGCATGCTGGGCTTATGCCCGGCCCCCCAGAAGCAGACCCTGAGACCAGGATTTGAGGACAAGAGTTGATGCGTGGGGATGTCCGTGGCAGCAGTGAAGTGGAGAGATGAGGTGGGGGGAGGAGGGCCACGGCACGGGGGCCTCACAGAGCAGGGCTGCAGGCCAAGGGGGGCTCAATCCCCCTGCAGTGCTCTGGGAATGGTGGAGAACTCATCCCCAAGGCATCCTCCCAATGTGAGAGAGAGTTGGGGTGGTGCGAACCCACCAGCCCCCATCTGTCACCAATCCTGAGAGACTCCAGGGCCTGTGTTCCCTGCCCTTTCTGGTCTGCCCTGTAGGTGGGCTGAGCACATTTCCATGGTCAGAGAGAGTCTCACCCATGGATTCCCACCTACGTTGGGGTGGGGGAAACCGTCAGCTTGTTCAGGAGGCTTGAGTGCAGAGAAAGTACGGGCGGAGCTGCAAATGGCTGAGCCCCACATGTGCCTGCACAGAAACGCTCCACCCCTGCACTGTGACCCAGGGACCCATACTTACTGCTCCGTGTGAATGGATTACATGTCATTTCCATTCCCTTCTCTTAGCTATACTTATATAAGTATTCTTCATAACAAGAAAAGCGCAATAAAAATAATTTAATTTTTAAAAAGACACAAGAACTATTCCCCAAACTGTCTCCCCAGAAGAGTCATCTTTGCATGGGGCAGGCCGGGGGTGGGAGGTACCTGGGCAGCCCTTCAGCGTCTGGACAGAGCCTCCTTCCCACACAGTCCCTGCCTCCTCCTCGGACACCTGTGGTCTGTCAGGTGACACATCATTCCTGTCCATCAGCAGCCCCAGGCCATCGCTGCCAGCGGCGATAACCCAGTCCTGACGAGGCCCCCTTTGGATAGAAATTCCTCACTTCCTGGTGGTCAGGCTTGCACTGACCCCCGTGGTCAGTGTGGGGAGTGGGCTGTTTTTATTTTGGTGCATGCAAATTAATATCAGCCCATTGCCTGTGGAGAGAACTCACCCACAGTACGCGAGCATCTGGGTGTCCGTCTCTGTGCCCACTTGGGGTCTCCATAGAGACACCTGCACCTCCCTCCTCCCATGCCCCATTGCACCATGGGCTGTCAAAGGGCAGCAGCTCTTGACCCCTGCTGATGCCCAGCCCTCCAAACATCAGCTGTCCGTCCTCACCTCCCGCTACAGATTGCACGCCACACTCACCATCCTGGGGCAAAGTGCAGTGAAAGAGCCTCTACCCCCACTTCTCTTTCTTTGACATTTTTTCCTGACATCCTTTAAAAGCTTGACCCTCTCACTGCCTCCACCTTCATCCCATCAAAACCTGCTCTTGAAAAAGAATGTGTCAGCAGTCATCCTCACCACGTGTGAATCAGATGGGTCACAGGGTGGTGGCTTAGGGGCAAAAGGGTCTTTTAAAACTGCCAGGGGATGGGCAGCAGCTTTTATGAACGCTGAGCATCTGCCTGCCTGGATCCCAGCACTTGCAATTCTGGGTACACATGCAACACAAATGCCTATGGACATTCACAAGAACGCACGTGCAAGAACGCTCATCCCAGAGCCATTCGTAATCCTGAAGAACCAGAAACCACCAGAAGCTCATCACCGGGATCGCGGAATGGATGGTAGCACGGGCTGTGTCCACAGCACAGAATGCTGTGCCACAGAAAGAATGGAGCCTCAGGCCAGCCCAAACTAGCTGCACGGAGAGGTCTGGGAGGCCATGCGTGCGTTTGCCTTCAACTAAGAACCAAGGTCACCTCTTGAGTAGAGTAAATGTAGAGCCACTTCTCAGAATTCTGCATCTCAGGGGACGGAGGCTTGGCCTGAAGCCCTGCAGAAGCCAGCCTTGCTGTGTGACCGTGGGCAAGACACTTAAACCCTCTGTGCCTTTGCTTCCTCCACTGAAAAACAGATAACAATGGCACCTGTCATTAATATAAATAACATACACTCATATAAATTTAATAATATAAATAAGCAAGGATAATAGTTGGTAACCATAGTGCCGGTGACAGGGATTTGATTGGCTCCTGTGTGTAGAGCTCGTAAAACATGGCCTGGGACACAGCAAGGGACCTCAGCGTGGTTATCAATATTTCTGTTATTATTATTAGGCAGAGGGCAGAGTGGTTGAAAGACCGCAGGCTTTGGAGACTGAGAAATCTGCTGACTAAGCTACTTGCTGTGTGGCTTTAGGAGAGTCACTTAACGTCTCTGAACCTCAGTTCCCCAGGCACAAAATTGCTTGTTGCTGTGGCCAGATAAAATAGTGCAGCGTTTCCAGAAGTTCACAGCAATGATCCTTGGATCACAGGAGATGACCGGTCAGTGAGCAGACTTTGTATTTTCACCATTAATGTATTGATTTTAATATTTATTAGAAAAATATGTAGCAAAAGTATGAAACCCATCATTTTTTGGAATTAGTATTATTGGGGCTGAGTTTCCATTCATACACATTTAAGTATCTTCTAAAACAACTCCAGTTAGAGAAGTATTAGTAGAACAGTATGGGGGGAGCGATGGCAGGGCAGGAACCGGGAGGCGATGCATGGAGGAAGTTAGGCTGTGCCCGCCCGGGGCCACCTGCGCCCTGCGGATGGGTCTGTACTGCTGTTGCTCAGCCTGCACTGGTGGAATTACTAAGCACCCCCCCACCCCCCACAGTGAGAAGCCTGGAGTACGGGGGAAACTTTGAGCAGTGACGGGCATCTCTGTGGTGAAGGCGTCAGCTGTCCTGTCTGTGGTGATGTGGTTCTGCAGTGCCCTCAGGTGTCCATATGGCAGCCCATCCATTTATCAATAACCTGTATCGGGGCAACCCTTTATTGTGTGGCTCCCTGCCTCGTCAGTTTCCTGCGGCCTCTGTGACAAGTGGCCACAAACTTCATGACTTAAGGCCACATGAACTTACTATCCGACAGTTCTGAAAGTCAGACGTCCTGAACTCAAGCTGTGGGCAGAGCGGGCTCCTCTTGGGGGCTCTGGGGAACCTGTTTCCTGGCCTTTTCCAGCTTCTAGACGCCGCCTGCACTCCTTGCCTCCAGCCTCTCCCGCGACCTGCAAAGCCAGCAGCGCAGCCTCCCCAGCTTCGTCCTTCCTCCACCTGTTAAGGGCCCCGGTACAGTCAGCCCTCCACACCGGGCTCTGGACTCACAGCTTCAACCAACTACAGACCAAAAATACTTGGGGGAAAAAAAATGAATGATTGTATCTGTGCTGAACATGTGCAGACTCCTTCCCCATCTCTATTCCCTAAACAACACAGTAAAGCAACTACTTACATAGCATGCACTTTGTATTAGGTATTAAAAGTGATCCAGAGATGGTGAAAAGTCCACAGGAGGAAGTGCGTATATTGTGTGCAGATACTCTGCCATTTTCTGTCGAGGACCTGAGCATCTGTAGATTTTGGTATCCACGGTAGTCCTGGAGCCAACACCCGTCGGACCAAGGAATGACTGTAACTGCGCTGGGCCCATCCGAATAATCCAGGACAGTTTCCCCATGTTAAATCTGTAGTTAATCATATCTACAAGGTCCCTTTTGCCCCACGAGGTCACTTATTCCCAGGTTCCAGGGATTAGGACCGTGGATATCTTTGGGGGACCATTACTTTGTAGACCACAGGCTTCCTGGAGGCGCCTCTACCCCCCAACCCCAGTAAGCCAGTTGCACCCACGTCTTTGTCTCAGCTCTGCTCCTGGGGCCCCAGCTCACCCCCTGGGATCGTGCAGTTCACCACTGTACACTCTTCCTACGCTCTCGGGGGCCCACGCAAGTCTTTTGTAAGGAATTTGACCTCACTCTGGTGTGATTCCCAGTTAAATCCACTATCTGCCAGTGTGGTCCATGGCTTTTGCATTTCAGCTGGCTGCTGGCATATCAAGTTTTGTCTCAAAGTTAACCCTGCCAGCCCGTTTCCTTCAAAGAAAGATGCCAGATGAGACAAGGTTAGCTGCTTCTCCCCAGACTTCCCAGAGGGCCTCTGCATACAGCAGCTGTGATCCGGAAACCACGGCCATCAGCGTGTATTTAGGAGAGAACGGACATCATGCCCGGCCGAGCTGCCGAGGCCACATGAAATGAGGGTCACTGGCATGAGAGGGGAAGGTTGCTCCCTAGGTTCACGGACTTGAAGTGTGGCTGCTTCGGGGGGTCAACTATCAGCTCTTCTACGTTCTATTAGGTTGGCGCAAAAGTAATTGCGGTGTTGGTTCTTCCTTTTTGTTGTTGTTGAAATGGAGTCTCACTCTGTCACTCACACTGGAGGGCAGTGGCGCAACCTCGGCTCACTGCAACCTCTGCCTCCTGGATTCAAGCGATTCTCCTGCCTCAGCCTCCCAAGTACCTGGGATTATAGGCACCTGCCACCACACCCAGCTAATTTTTTTATTTTTAGTAGAAATAGAGTTTCACCATATTGGTCAGGCAGGTCTTGAACTCCTAACCTCAGGTGATCCACCTGCCTCGGCCTCCCAAATTGCTGGGATTACAGGTGTGAGCCACCATGCCTGACCTGCCCTTACTTTTAATGGCAAACACCACAATTACTTTTGTAGCAACCTAATAGCTAAGTGAGACTGGGAAACATACTTAGTTTCTGTAAGCCTCTATTTCCCCATCTGTGAAATAGGATGATGACCTTTACCTGCCTCCAGGGGTGGTGTTCAAAATGCCTAACAACACATGTAGAGCAGACATCAGCTGATCCAAACAGCTCCGACATAAACAACCACGATGGCAGGCAGAGCCCTGAGAGCTGGGAACCAGCCTCACCCACTCCAGAGTGGTTATGAGGCTTTGATAAGAAGAACTCATGTAAAACACATAAAACACAGCACGCCTTCAAGCAGTGGCTGCTGTGGTGAACGGTCATTATGCCACCGAACATCATCAGGTTATATCAAGGGGCTAAGGCATGAGTCCCTCGGCTGGATTCAAACTGGGCCTTTTAAAAGCAGGTTCAAATCCCTGCACGGAAAGCAAGCATCACTTGATTAGACGCCAGGGCGCCGCAGCAGACGCCGAGGCGAGGCTGGAGGAAAAGGCAGGACCGGGATGGCCACAGCTCGGCCAAGTCTGGACTTTATCTTGGAAATCAGAACATGCCTCACGTTGGGCTCACTCCGTTGCTCAGTTTGAGCATTGGATCTTGGCACCTGCTCATTCAGACAGTCGTCAAGATGAGTCTTCAACAGCAGAGTCCTCGGGAGGTCAGGAGGCTGCCGGCACCCAGGCAACTGCCGCTGTGCTCTGGGAAGGGGAGGCAGAGGGCGGGCGGGGCTGTTGGCCGTTTTGGAAGCTCAGGAAGAGGTAGGGACAGGGTGACCTGGAGCCCAGAGAGGCCAGCTGCAGCATCCGTCCCAGCTGAAGCCAGAGTCCAGCTGTCCTGCTACTATTAGGGGACACAAACTTTGCAAAGGCCCAGCCTGGCTCTGAAAACCAAATGCGGATGATTTCTATGCTCTGACTCACTCTCGGTAAACAGCATTCATGGACCACATGCCACACAGCAAATTCGCGTCCCGTTTCATTCCCTCCAGGTTCTCATCTGGTCTTGGGCCTGCAAGAAAGTGGGGGTGGGGATGTGGAAAGGACATGTCCTCAGCCTCAGGGTCCTGGCAGAGAAACAGAACAGAGGAAAATGATGGATGGGACAGAGACCTGGTGCTGCCCCTGGCTGGCATCCCAGAGCCCGTCTACCAGAGAGGACCCTCCTCCAGGCAGCCCCAGAAGACAGGTAGAAATTCAGAGCGAATCCTATAACTTCTGTCCACAGAGAACTCAACCACACACCCACAACAGTCACAAAACAAGAACAATGGAGCACTTAGGACCAAACCCTGTGTATATATTATCTCATCCAGTCCTCACAGTAAGCCCAAAATGTCAGTGCTATGTGTCATTCCCATTTTACAGATGAGGAAGCTGAGGCCCAGAGAGGTTAAGTAACTTGCCTAAGGACACACAGCCAGTGAGTGGTGGAGGCCGGATTCATCCCTTGGTCTGCGAGAGGCTGACAGCATGGATAAACTGCAGCACGCACAGTGGATAGAATTGCCGTGTGTGGTCTTGACACGCACCTAGTGGAGCCACCAGCGGCATTAACCCAAGCGAACAAAGAATGCAGCCACCATCTGTGAAGTCATCTGCTTAAAGGCAGAGAGAAAATTTGTCTGAAAGGAGAACCTGAAACCAGGGCCAAGCCCTCTGACCATGGGAGGCTGCTGCTTTGGGGGGCAAGGTCGATTGAAGCTGGAATGAAGCAGCCCCCTTCAGACCCAGCACAGCCTCATGGTGGAGCCAAGCAGAGCCCAAAAATAAAACCTGGTTCTTTGGCCGGGCGTGGTGGCTCACACCTGTAATCCCAGCACTTTGGGAGCCCGAGGTGGGCAGATGGCTTGAGGTCAGGAGTTTAAAACCAGCCTGGCCAACATGGTGAAATTCCGTCTGTACCAAAAAATGCAAAAATTAGCCGGGAGTGGTGACGTGCGCCTGTAGTCCCAGCTATACTTGGGAGGCTGAGGCGGGAGAATTGGTTGAACCCAGAAGTGGAGGTTGCAGTAAGCTTGACATTGTGCCTGGGCAACAGAGTGAGACCCTAGCTCAAAAACAAACTTTCACTCCCAGCCCGAGTGGATGCTGGCAGGGGTCTGCCTACCAAGATCAACTCAGTTTCTGGACATATTAGGACCCAGACAACTTCCAGCTGCCAGGGCTGGCATCTCTATGCCTGAGAAGCTTTACAGCACACTGAGTTGAAGAGTGTCCCCTCAAAATCTATGCCAACTCAGAATGTCAGAATGTAACCTTATTTAGAAACAGGGTCTTTGTAGATGTGATTTGTTAAGATCATACCGATTGGTAAATGGACCAATTCAATGTATGGAGACATAATAACTCAACTCACAAGAGACTGATGCCTATACTGGGACACATATGTAGTGAGGCTGTGCCTTTCCAGGAACTGGGGTTGTCCCTGCTCCTGGGCACCTTTCTGGCTGGCTGACAGATATAAGGCAGCTTCAACATGGACCTACCCCAGCAATCAAAGTCTTGATGATCCTACAGCCTAAACACTGAACATGTCCCCTTCCCCCAGCCCCACCAAGGGCAGGGACTGGCTCTGTGTCATTTGCAGCTGCATATCCAGGGCTGGCACAGCATAGCTGTATACATTCAGGTAATGCCAACTGCTACACCAAGGTGACACACGGCAAGTCTATCCACTGTGCGCACTGAAGTTTTTCCCTGCTGCCAGCATCTTGCAGACCAAGGGACAAATCCAGCCTCCACAACTCACTGGCTGTGTGCCCTTAGACAAGTTACTTAACCTCTCTGGGCCTCAGCTTCCTCGTCCATAAAATGGGAATGATGCATAGCACTGACGCTGTAAATTACTGTGAGGATTGATTGAGATACAGGTAAAGGGTTTGGCCCTAAGTACTCCATTGCTCTTGTTTTGTGACTGTGCGGGGTTGTCTGGTTGAGTTCTCTGTGGACAGAAGCTATAGGATTGGTTTTAAATTTCCTCCCATCTTCTGGAGGAAGGTGCTCTCTGGTAGACAGGCTCTGAGATGCCAGCCAGAGGGTCTCTGTCACATCCCATCCTTTTCCTCTATTCTGTTTCTTCCAAATCTTGGTGTCTGGTCACAGGTTTATGTCTCATGCATGAACCCTTCCAATGTGGACATCCCTGCTCATACATTAGCCTGGCCACATGGCAATTCAAGAGCCTGGGCTTCCTCCAGCTGGGGCCTTGCTGTCCAGGGGGGTGTCAGAGTCTTCAGACAGGAGAGGGGGGAAAGACAGAGAACTGTGGCGAACACAACGACTTCCTTGGTGAGAAGCAGCAACACCTTCTTCTCACACATTCTCTCAGCAAGCACTGGTGGCCTGTTCCCACCCATATGCAAAGACACCTGGGAAACGTCCCTGGCCAGAGAGCCAGCTCCGCACATGCAAACAGGCGCCCATGGCCAGCTGGCCATAGGTACAGGATAAACACTGGCTAGTTCATTCATCAGTGCACCAGCTCACGGATGACCATGCCAGCCACTCGGCAGGGAGACGTCCTAGGCTGCTGTTGAAATGTTGAGCTGAATCAGAAACCCACATGATTAAACCGCGCGAGATAAGGATCTGGGGGGAGAGTTCTCTGCTGACATATTTCCCTTTCGTGACCACTCTCCTCCCCCACATGTCACCACCAGATGGCTCACCCACCTGGGGGGCGTGAGAGGAGTCCCAGAGGCCAGCGGCCCTCAGCCTCTGCCCCTCCCAGATGGAGAAACAGGCTGAGGGTGGGAGGGGGATGTACCAAGAATGCAAGGCAAATTCGTGAAGGAGGAGCCAGGCCTAGCTGCCTGACCCCTAGGCCATCGCCAGGGCCAGGGACAGGCTGGGCCCTCATTGTTCAGCTAATGACTGCAACCCCAGGCCTGTGGAGCGTCTGTGTGGGGCCGCTGTGTAAACATTTCCTCTCTGGCAGAGCAGGAAATGAAGGGATGAGGAGGTCAAGTGACTTCACTGGGGTTCCCACTGCCCTGCCTGCCGTCCCACCCACCACCCTTCTCAAGTCCCCTGAGTCAGGTCAGGGCCATGGCCAGGCAGGTGTCCCCTGTTGTCCCCTGCACCCCAGGGCTGAATCTCCCTCTGCGACATCCTGGCTGTGTGTTGTTGGGGAAAGTTGCTCAGCCTCTCTGAGCTTCAGATTCCTCATCCACCGAGGCCCTTCCTCCTGGTGTCAGTAGTGAGGACGAAATGACACTGTGTGGGGAAGACTCTGGCCTGGGCCCGGGGAGATGATGGGCTGTCCGCAGTGCTTTCCTGCTATTTTAAAGTCTCTTTTAAAAAGAGTATTCACTGGATTGCACACTTTTAGTGGTTAATTGTATGTTATGTGAATTTCACTCCAGTAAAGAAAAGGAGTTGTTTTTCTCCCCTGTCTGCGCCTCATCCCACTCACACTCACACTCACACACGCACCCTTGCACAGTCACGCACTTGCACACACACATTCACACACTCGTTCACACTTGCACACTCACACAAGCACTAGCAGGTCCACTGCACCCCAGGAGGGAGCTAGAGACACAGGGAGGACGCTGAGATAATCCCCAAAACTCTCCCTGGAACCCTATTGTCCTTTTCAAGGGGCTGTCAGCAGAGAAATGCACTCACTGGATTAAGGGAGAGAACAGGACTCGCAGGGAGGAGGCCAGGCTGGGCACACTCTGATGAGTGGGGGAAAGAGGAAACACACCAAACCCTAGGACCACGCCCAGACCTGCGGGACCACGGCCAGACCTGTTGGGGGAGCGCTGCACAGTCCTGGGGAGAGAAGGGGTGGTCGGGGCAGGAGGGGAGCTCTCGAGTGAGGGGGGGAGAGCTCCCTTGTCTGTTATCACTTTGAAAACTTACCCTTCTGCAAAGGTGGACTGTGTCCTCAGCCTGCTGCTGGGTAAACTGAGGCTCAGAGAAACAAACTGACCTCAGGTCACATGTCCAGTTAGTGGCAGCGCCAAGAATCGGCCTCAGTTCCGCTCCACACCCAGAGATAAATGTTTATTGCAGATCTGCCTAGGTCCACCACGTCTGACATAATTCAGCTTTCAGAGGCTTGCACTGCCTGAGGCAGCAGGCTAGGAGCCTTCCCCTCCCCATGGACGCTGGACTTTTGTGCTAAAAAGAACTTCAAGAAGAATTAATCTGGTATCCCATTTAACAGAAGAGTAAACAGACCAGAGAGGTTAAGTGACTTGCCCAAGGTCTCACAGCTAATTAGGACCAGACTAGATGCACAGCACAGGCTTCCTGCATGCTCCCCTCCTCCCCCTGCGCCCCAGCAGGGTGACTCCCAGGCTCACTCTAGGTGTCTCCAGGGCAGCTCTGCTCCCACGGATTCTGTGACTGTGACACCTGCAGATGGTGCTGGGCTGCACTGGATCCATCAGACCTTCCAGCACCTGTAGAAACCGAGTCCATTCCTGAGCTCGTCAAAAATCTAACCCACGCCAGCCGCAGCTCCTTCAAAGTTCTGCAAAAGAGAGAAGGTGCTTTGAAATCTAGGTGGTAACAGCTGCCCAAATGCCTGTGGTTTTTTTTTTTTTTTTGCCCACTCACGTAGACTGTGGGATTTTGGTTTTTTTAATCTCCCATCAATTTCAGGATTTCAAAGAGGGAAAAGAAGTGAGCCCTTCAGGGCAGAGCAATTCCAAGCGGCTGGGAATCAGCTGCCCTCTGCTGGACAAATGGGGGTGTGGCCAACTTGACGGACTTTTGTTTATAGGCTACTTAACTGAGCCCCTTTGCAATCTCCAAAATTGCTTCAGATCCACCGTGATAGGATTTGTGCTTTTTATTGCAGCTGGATTTGCATTTTCTCAAAAACTAACAGCTTCCCAGAACCCAGAACGGCTTTTAAAGTATAACCTACTTTGCTTCTTTGCCCTGTGCCTGTATTTGACAACTGCTGTGTGGCCTGGACAAAGTAAACCCTGCCTGCCCTATGGACAGTGCCTGTTCTACTTGGGGCCACAGACAATACACAAATTAATTAAGCAATTAACCAAAAAGCCAGGCGTTTGTAAGTGCTCCGAAAAATAAATCACTGAGGCCGCTGCAGAGCAGCCAGGGGGTGACTGCTGATGCTGTGTGCTGGGGGAGAGGGGGCAGGCAACTCTGAGCCAAGACCTGAATGCAGTGACAGCGGCCGGCAGTCACCTGGCCGCTGGGGAGGCTGCTCCTGGCAGAGGAAACAGGCGGTGCAAAGTCTTGGAGGATGGAGTGTTTTTGACTGGTTGAAGGGAGTATAAGGGAGGGCTGATGTGTCTGGGACCGAGGGGACAGAAGGGAAGCGGGGGAGTGACACGGTCGGGGCCATCCCAACATTTGAATGCTCCATGGACATTTGAATCAGAGTTAGGTCCCAGTAAATATTGGGAGAGAATCACTCCATCTCCAGGTGATGCTCCGGCTCCTGTGAATTGAGGGACTCGTTGAGGATGGGACCACAGTGGGAGGCTGGGGCAGGCAAGGCTACAAACAGGAATCCCAGAGCTTCCGGGAAACAGGAGGACCTGGGAGATCATCCGGTGAAGTCCAGCCTCCCCAGCTTTCATCCTAGCAGTGGCAACAGCAGCTCTGACCACCGTGCAGCCCCGTGTGCTGAGTTGAATAGTGACCCTCCAAATTGGTATCCATCTGGAACTTCAGAATGCAGCCTTTTGGGGAACTAGGGCCATTGCAGCTGGAATTAGTTAAGAGGAGGTCACAGTGGAGCAGGGCAGGCCGTAAATCTGAGACTGATGTCCTTGTAGGAAGTCCATAGGGAGACACACACATAGAGAAGGCGAGGTGACGACGGAGGCAGAGACTCTGTGGGCAGTGCTGGCACCAGCCAAGGAGCACCAAGGAAGCCATCAGGCACCTGGTGCTGGAAGGAGGAAGGAGTCGCTCCTAGGGCCTTCCGAGCAAGCACCACCCAGGAGACACCTGCTTTTCAGACTTCCGGCCTCCAGGCCTGTGAAATAATCAATCATTGCAGTTTAAAGCCACTAAGTTTAGGGTCATTTGTTACAGGGACCATAGGACACTCGCATGCGTGACCGCGCCCACGCAGCAGCCCCCCACAGTGAGAATCCTGTCTCCTCCCATTTTACAGATAAGGAAGCAGAGGCTCCAGGAGGCTAAGGAGCAAATCAAGGTCCCTGAGCAGTGGTGGCAGCGCCTGTCCTAATCCCCAGGTAACTCGACTCCACACCAGTGGGCAGCTGCTCCCAGCGGGGGCCATGGGGGGGGAGGTGTTCGAGGTTGGTGGCTCTGTGCAGAAGGACAAGGAATGCTCTCAGCTCCTGCCTTCACAAAGCAGAAAGACCTGCCTTCTGGGCATCAGCCGTCTCCCCATTGCCTGGCTGCCGTTGCTGTCCGGAGCTGCACCCTCCTGCTTCTGCCCAGAAGAAAGGGATGAGACTGACGCAGACCCTGAACAAACGCCCCAGGCTGCAAAACAGGGAAGCAGCGCCAACCTCCCCCCCCACCAGGTGTCTGGGGCGGTCTACCACCTCGCTGGCTGTCGCAGGTGTGTAGGTGCCATAAATCACATGGCTCGGTGCTTTTGAGAAACAAGAGCTAGCTTTGGCCAGGTGCTGTGCTTTGGCCAGGTACTTAAGGACGGAGCACTGTAGACGCTTCCTCACATCGAAGAGTCCTTGCGACGATCCCACGTAGCTGGCAGTTAAGGACTGGCCTGGTGTGCCCATTCCACCCCTCTGCACTGCATTTGTATTGGGCACCTATGGTCTGTGGCACCTGGTTCTAGGAACTGGGGGATGCAGCTGTGGCTAGGAGGGAAACTAGATGAGAAGCTGAGAATCAGAGAGGTTCAGCAACTTGCCTAAGGTCACACAGTTCCCTCCGCGTGGACCTGGGCTGCCTATGAACTGCTATTCACTGGGGCAGTGTGGTGGAAGTCATGCCTCGTCTGCCAGTCCCCAAGGCCCCCACGCTTTGAGGAGGCCCAACCTGGGCACATGGAAAGGCCAGGAAGAGGAACTGAGCCCACCGGCTCCAGCTGGCAGCCTAGCTGAGTCCCGACCCAGCCCCAGCCTCAACTGAGGCCATGTGGAGCAGCGACACACCATCCTTCCAAGCCCAAATTGCAGAAAAATGAGAAAATCAATTACTGCTGTTTTCAGTGCTAAGCTTTGAGGTGGTGTTACGTGAACTCTTAGTGTCATTGCCCTGAGCCTCTGACCGCAGTCCTGGCCGCAGCCTCTCCCTGGCTCTCAGGCCAGGCACAGCTTCTGTGTTCTGGCTCCCCACCTGGTCACCCACGTAGAGGTGGCCCCTGTGGAAAGTTGCACCCGGTGGGTAAACAGCCTTCTGGGAGTTTCTGAGCATGCAGGGTGGGGGTGAGTTTCCTCTCCACATCTCAGGTTCTCACCCAGCTTCTTCTAAATTCTGCCCAGTCGCACCCTGCTGCCTTGCTTGCCTGTGCCCCTCGCCCACCCCAAATCCGGCTGGGCTGGGCCAGCTGTGCTGGGCAGAGGCTCCGGGGTCCAAGGCCACCCGCCGTCCTCATGCAGCTTCCTCTCAGGAAGGGGCCCTGCCTGCCTCTGGGTTAGGTGGTCATGACAAATGGAGAGCAGCTGACCCCTGGCCCCAGTGTCAGAGGCCACCAGCTTGCACCTAGGGCCAGGCAGCAGTTGTGAGCTCCAGCCAGGACCCGATCAGGGTGGCTCTTGCTCAGCACATCACCCGCATGGATGAACAGGAGGCAGGGATCGCGTTTCCCTTAAAGCAGAGACCACAGTGGCCACAGCAACTGCACTGACCTCGCTGGGGACCTGTGAGAAACGCAGTCTCAGGCCACCCAGACCCACTGACTCGGGTTCTGGGCTCTTAACACACTGCCCCACAGGCTCCTGTGCACAGCACAGAGTGAAACTCAGCCTGGAAGCCCGACTCTGGGGCCACCCATGGCTCCCAACCCAACCCCACAGCCCACGTCACTCACTCTGCAGCCTGGGGCCGGCAGCGCATCCAGAGAATTGCTGCAAAGGACACCTGTGGGTGGGAAAACAGCCCAGCACCTGCCGCACAGCAGCACCCAAAATGACAGCGTTAGCCAAACAGCAGTGCTTATCACATAATAAAGAAGGAAAATGTGTAAGGTGGAACCACATAAAATTGCCACTATTTGTCCATTCATGAGGTAGAGAATTGGTAATTTCAAGTACTTGAGGCCAAAATTTATTTTATAAATCTAACAGATTATTGCTTTCATATATATTATATAGCATATATTACATAACTATATTTAATACCATATTAATCATGAATTGTAATATTGTTAAACAATTATAATCGTTTAATAATTACGATACATGTTAATAACTATAATAGCCTTCTTCTAAATAATGGTTTTATTGAGTCATAAATTTACATACCATAAGCTTCTCCCATTTAAAGTGTACAAACCGTGGTCTTTAGTACATTCACAGAATTGTGTAGCCATCAGCACTGTGCAATTTTGGAACATTTTCACCACCCCAGAAAGAAACCCTGGACCCATTCGCTGTCACTCCCATCCCCCCAACTCCCGGGCACTGGGGATCGTGCATCTGCCTTCTGTCTGTACAAACTGGCCTGCTCTGGACACCTCGTAGCAATGGAGTCACACGTGTGTGTCTGGCTTCTCTCACGGAGCCTCAGTTCTTCAAGGTTCATGCATGTTGTCGCACGTGTTCATTCCTGTTCATGGCTGAGTAATATTCCGTTGCACAGACTTGCCACGCTTTTATTCATTCGCCTGCCGGTGGGGGTTTGGGCTGCTTCCGCTTTGGACTATTGTGAGTAGCTCTGCTGTGAACATGCCCATACAAGTTTCTGGGAGGATGGCTGTGTTTGTTTCTATAGTTTTCACATCTCCTAGAAACCCAGAAGGGAAACGACTGGCTCCAAGAGGAAGTACATTTAGCATTTTGGGAGCTGCCCCATCATGGCCGCGATGTACGGCGCGAACACCTACTGATGCTCAACGGTTCCGTCCCGAAACTTCAGGTAGGGTGTGTCCTACCCCCACATTCACTGAATGAAATAGGTGGCCTGGCACGGTGGCTCACACCTGTAATCCCAGCACTTTGGGAGGCCAAGGGAGGGTGGATCACCTGAGGTTGAGAGTTCGACACCAGTCTGACCAACATGGTGAAACCCCATCTCTACTAAAAACACAAAATTAGCCGGGCACCGTGGTGCACACCTGTAGTCCCAGCTACTTGGGAGGCTGAGGCAGGAGAATCGCTTGAACCCAGGAGGTGGAGCTGCAGTGAGCCGAGATCGTGCCGTTGCACTCCAGCCTGGACAACAACAGCAAAACTCTGCCTCAAAAAAAAAGAAAGAAAGAAAGAGGTGCGATATTACCCCTGTTCCCACCCCATAAACAGGAAACTGAGGCACAAAGCAGCTGAGTATTCACCCAGCTGGGACTGTCCTTGCAATAAGGCAGAGGGCCTAATTGAGCTGATGAACATAAACCACCTACAGATGGCAAAACTAAAGGAGCACCTGGAAACACACGGCCCCCGGGGCTTCAGCTACCCCACTCCAGAGCCCATGCTCAAACCCTGCCCTGTCCCAGCCGTGAGTGACCTCTGAGTACTGACCACAGCGGTACTAGGCTAGTGCCAGGCACCCACCCCAGGGCAGCTCCAGGCCCCGCCCTCCACAGAGGCTCAACTCAAGTGCAGGGTGCCCTCATCCTGCTGCCCTCCCCCATCACCCCCCTTGCCCTCTGTCTCTGCCTGACCTGCAGCATCTCCCGAAAGCTCCCCCATGGCTCCTGCCCCTCCCTGCTTGGGAGGCAGTGGGGGCTGCAATTAGCTGATTCCCATCCACACTTCCCAACCACCCACCCCCCCCCCAGGAGAGGAAAGCACTTCTCAAACGCTGACATCTGAATGTGCCAGGGAGGAAGAGGTATGGGCCCCGCTGGGACTCCCTGGCTCCACCACCCCAGGGGATCTCAGGCTGCTCCCAGGACAGCTGGAGACACGAGGACCTGCCAGGGAGGGCAGGGGGCTGTAGGAGTGTGACGTGGCCACAGCGCCCCAGGTTATGAGAGGGACACGTTGGAAATCCCGTGCTGGGACTCAGGGCCCTGGAGGGTGGCCTAGCGTCATGGCTGGGACCCAGGGGCAGGGTAGGGTAGCCCAGCTCAGCTGGGACGTGCATAAGAAGGGCGGAGTCAGCACACCACTCCCATTAGGGACAGCAGCACCCATTCGCCAAACAATCCCTGCACGCCAGACACTCGCCGTGGGGCTTATCCACCTCACTCAATTTTCAACTTTGTATTATTAAAATTTTCAAACAGAGAAAATCAGAAATAAAATCAAATGAATCTCATAGAGCCACAACTTAGACTCGAAAGCTCCTAGCTTTTTGTCAGATCTCTGCTAAGCAGATAGACAGCTAAACAGACATATCGAAGTATCTCACAGACATCCCAGCACTTCAGCCCGACATCCTGTGGCAGGCATCTCCAAAAACAGAAAGGCATTTTCTGTGTGACCCTCGCCTAGCAAAATTAACAATAATTCCCTAATGTCATCTTGATACGGGAGGGGGGCAGGGAAGCGCTAGGTGGAGAAGGGTGTGGTCCCCGGTGAGGGCTCCACCCCCAGGCCTGTGCCCCGCGGACCTGGGTGAGGACAGGCATTTCTGTTTTCATGCCCCAATGTTGCATTTTCCAAGCCCACCCTGACCCACCACAGCCCCATCCTGTGCCTATAAAAACCCCAAGACGCTAGCGGGCACAGACACAAGCAGCTGGGCATGGAGAGGAACGCAGCGGCAGAAGAGCACACCAAAAGGCACTGGCAGCCATCGACCGGCGAATGACATGGGCGCGATGGGAATTTGGCTGCGACAGTCGGAGGACAGTCCAGCTGCCAAGCGGCCGGACTCCAGGGAAAACCACCTTCCCACTCCCCTCTTCCGGCTCCCCATCCATCCGCTGAGAGCTGCTTCCCCCATTCTTTGAAACCTTGCACTCATTCTCCAAGCCCACGTGTGATCTGATCTTTCCGGTACACCTATGCAAGAACCCCAGGACACAGAAAGCCCTCTGTCCTTGCGATTAGGCAGAGGGTCTAATTGAGCTGCTGAACACAGGCCACCTACAAATGGCAAAACTAAAAGAGCGCCCTGTCACACACACACACACCCCCCCCCCCCCGGGGCTACAGGCGCTGTCAGCATTCACCCCTAGACGCTGCTGTGGGGTTCGAGCCCCACCACCTGCCCGTCTGCCTGCTCTCCCTAGAGGTTTGAGCAGGGGCCACTGAAGAAGCGGTCACACCCCCATCGCACACCCCACGAGGGGGAATAAGGGAAGTTTTCCCGTTCTAGTTTTCAGTCCATATTCAGATTTCCTCCAGTTGTTCCCCAAATGTCTTTTACGGCTGCCTTTTAAAACCATAATCCAGTGGAAGATGGAACACCTTAGGTCTCTGACTTAAGATCCTTCAGATGAAGAGCACCTCCCCAATAATCCGGAGACACACAAGACAGAGAGGAACATTTCATTACTTACAGGTCCTGGGGGGTACACAGCACTCCCGGAGGCCACACTCGTGGAGGTCAGGGAGCTCAGAGAGAGAGGAAGGGACCTGGGGGCCACACCTCAGCTGTCATCCAAACAGGTTTCCAGCAGAGAGTTTTAGGTGGTGGATTTAGAGCAAGCAGGCACGGGTCCCAGGAGGTCACACGGTGACTGAGAGGCAGTCACTGCACATCGGCAGTCATGTTGGCTGTTGGGGTCAGGAGGCAGTCAGACAGGCTGCATCTAGCTATCCCATAGTGGGGTGGTCCCCAGGAGGGAGCTGCATATGACAGATGTCTGGGTCCATCTCACTGTAGAACTGGAGCGGGTGGAGAACTGGAAACTGCGTCAAGGGTGACTGAGCCCTGCCTCCGGTGCAGGCACAGGCCAGCTCTCGCCTGTAATCCTAGCACTTTGGGAGGCTGAAGTGGGCGGATCACTCGAGGCCAGGAGTTCGAGACCTGCCTGGCCAACATAGCAAAACCCCGTCTCTTCTAAAAAACACCAAAACTGGGAGGCCAAGGTGGGCAGATCACAGGGTCAGGAGTTCCAGACCAGCCTGGCCAACATAGTAAACCCTGTCTCTAAAAATACAAAAATTAGCAGGGTGTGGTAGCACATGCCTGCAGTCCCAGCTACTCAGGAGGCTGAGGCAGGAGAATCGCTTGAACCTGGGAGGTGGAGGTTGCAGTGAGCCAAGACCACACCATTGCACTCCAGCCTGGGTGACAGAGTGAGACTCCATCTCAAAAAACATTGGCCAGGTGTGGTGGCTCACGCCTGTAATCCCAGCTACGCAAGAGGCTGAGGTAGAATTGTTTGAACCAGCAGACAGAGGTTGCAGTGAGCTGAGATCTTGCCACTGCCCTCCGACCTGGGCAAGAGAGCAAGACTCTCTTAAAAAAAAAAAAAAAAAAAAGACAAATGGATCCCAAGGCAACATAACTTCATAAGAACCTCTACAAGCTCTTTACCCGAGAACCATCTCCGACCCCCTTGTTTACCACCTTCCCCACAATGCCACCTGTTGAAGAGACCAGGCAATGGTGTGCAAGGTGGCCCACTTTCATCTTCAGGATGAACTCAGACCACAGATGAGGAAACTGAGGCTGCGGAGGAGGGGGTGAAAATGCGAGACCCACCATGCACAGCCACATCCATCCATCCTGGCAAGAAGGGGACCCAGTAATGCCCTCAGCGTGGGGCCCACAGGACACCAGCCAGCCGGCCAGGACCTACCTGGAACAGAACTGAAGCCACCTTGGGACAAAGTACCCCAAAGGACATTGGCTGGACCCACCAAAATCCCTCCAATGATGACTCAGGGTCTGTGCTGAGGCCAGGCAGGGTGGCTGCCCAGGTGGGCACCTGCGCCTGGAAGGAGAGGAGGGAGATGGGAATCCTGTGCTATGAGCTGGAGGCTCAGCTGGGGGGCAGCGCTGCTGGGGCTGCAGAGACCCCCAGCCAGGGGACCTGAGGCCCAGAGGGGAAACCTGAACGTAGCAGGCATCAGCACAGACAGTACACGAGGGCCTGGGGATGTCTCGGCCCTGGGCACAGGGAATCGCCAGGCCTCAGGCCCAGATTCTGCTTTCATTGGTCTGCACATAGCCAGCATGCTGGGTCATTTATTTAACTTCCCAGGTGACTTGAATGTGCCTTCTAGGTAAGGACTGACAGCCTGTGAGAATGGCACAGAGGCCGGGGAGCTGGGAGAGAAATTCAGTCCAGATGCAGGGAGAAGTTCCTGAGCAAGGAGAGTGGGACAGACTGAAGGTCAGATTGCACCCCAGGAACCACAGGACCGTGGAAGGGTGGAAGCTGGGGAGTCTCCCTGCAGTCAGGGCCCCTGGGACAGCTCGAGGGACTTGGGGGGACACATCTGGGACTGGAGGAGGGGCCAGTGAGGGAGCAGGGTCTCCACCCAAGGTATGGCCCCTTGTCTCCACCCAAGGTATGGCCCCTTGCTCTTCCACCCAAGGTATGGCCCCTTGTCTCCACCCAAGGTATGGCCCCTTGTCTTCCAGGCTGCAGGGGAGCTGGGCTCTGCCTGGAGTTACCATGGGTTCAGTGAGTGGGGTCTGGGCCCACTAGGATGTGAGCTCAGAGAGCAGGGGGCTGCCTGAGGCTCACTGCTGGATCCCAGCAAACAGCTGGCACATAGTAGGTGCTCAATAAACAGGTGCCCACTTGGTGAGAATCTCAAGAGGAGTTGACAACCACATAGCTGACGACAGACAGGACAACCAGAGGCCCAGCCCTCCAATGAGACCCAAAGACTGGAAATGTGCCAGGCAGCCCACCACTCCCTGGGGCTGCTGCGTCTCCAAAAGCCCAGCCTCTCTGGCTCTCCCCACCCTGTCTCTTCCCCCTCTACTCTCCCTGCTGACACTTCCTCTTCTTCCCTCCCTGCATCTCTCCCTCTCCCCTCTCCCTCCCTCCTCCTTCCCTCACATGCTGAGGCATCACTTTTCCAGGACACTGGCTACATAGCACATGGCGGAGGCCTGGGGCAGACAGCAAAGGCACCAGGAAGGGAGAACGAAGGGGCAGGTGCAGAGGCAGTGTGGGCTGCAGGAAGGGAAGTACCATGAGGAGCAGGAGGAAACGGGGCGGCTGGAGATCACAGACATCTCAGCTGCTGGGCAGCCAAGGATTAGAGGAGAAACAGAGTCACCCGCAAACTGGTGCCACGTGTGTCCTGGCTCCCCAGGGGCTCAGCTGTGAACAGTGTGTCCACCCGCCAGCCCTAACATCCTAGTGGCAATTGGCACTCTGGAAACCGATGGCGTGGACACCGGCGGTCTCCACCCATGTGGCCCAGATCCCTTTTAAGGGTCTTGCCAGTTGTTTCCCCAGCTCCTGTGTATTTCTGCTTCTGTGGGCCTCACCTGGAATTCTCTTCAGAGAACCGCCCTTGTGCTGCTGAGACCACACGGGGCCATCCCAGCCTTTGCCAAGGACTTCACCGTGGGGCTGTGAATCCAGGCAGCCACAGCATGGCCCGCCCTCAGAGCCCTCATGGTCAGCCTGCGGGAGGGTGCCCAAGAAGGCACCACTTGGTTGGTGCCTTCTCTTCCCTCTGTTTCCCTGCACCTTCACTACCTTCATCATTTACACACAAATCCCGCTCAGGGATTATCTAGGGAAACCGGTCCCAGAGAGCCACCTGGCATGCAGTCTCGGAACTGAACCGGCAGCCCTGGGTGGAGACCTGATGCCTTACTGTTCTTGGTCAGCACAGCTGAGCCAGCGGGTAATCTGGGCCTGAGTTGAACCTCAGCCACCCACCTGCAGGTTGAGGGATCCTGGGCAGCCTTTTCCCCCTCTCTCTGCTCAGTTTCCTCAGCTGCAAAACAGGTGTTATCCTGGTACATCCTCCCTGGCTCGTCATGCGACCGATTAGAACAACCCATACGAAGTTCTGTTACTGCTGTGTTCATTACTTCAAGTCCTCATTGATTTACTCATTTTTAGAATAATTAGCTATGCCCTCGCCACTTAGAAGCCGTTTAGAAAGACCTGATTTATTCCAGATCTGGAAATCATAAGTGGTCGTGAGGCTTTATCTTTATGCTCTCACTTAAATCTCTAGACAAGACCAGTGAGGGAGAATTCCACCAGAGTAGGAAGCCCAGGTGCAGGTGGCAGGGAAGAGGTGACACATCGAGGTCACCCGGCTAGCAGGGCCGACGCGGGCTGCCTTGGGACTGGTCCATGGCTCCATCGTCTGGAAGATGCTGCAGGAGGCCCTGTCTATCTGGGATGCAGCCCGGGAGACTCCCGGGTGCCACCGGCAGTGCTGGCTGTTTTGCTGGAAAGAGTTCTCTCGGGCCGGAAATCTGGCTCTGTTGTCTTGCTCACATGTCTTCTGCTGTCCATCAACCTTGGAAAACAGCTGCTAAAACATCGCTTCCGCCTCGTGGTTCCCATGCAGATCCCTCCCAGAGCTGGGGAAAGTGCAAGACTTTCAATGGCTCACAACCCTCGCCTTTTCCTTTCCCTTCCAATTCAGGAACTGAGTTTAGTTCCTTTCCCCCAAAAATGCTGGGCAAGAGAGGAAGCAGTTTCTGCCCACGGCAGCCAGCTCGGGTGGGGGCCTGGGTGGGCCACTGGCTTCCTGCCTGCCCTTTGCTCCTGTCACCCACCCATCCTCCTCTAGTGACTGATCGTCTTTAGCCACAAGTTCCCACCGCTCCTGCCAGGGAGCCCACCTGGATTTCCCCATGCATCAGACTGGAACAGGTGTGAGAGTGACCGGGGTCGGGAGAAGCAGCCTCCTTTAAAACCAGTGGGTGAGCCCCACTCTCCAATGACAGCTGGGTGCCCCTCCACAGATGGCAGCTGCTGACCATGCTGGGCTCTGGCACTCAGACCATCGCTTTTTGACATGGCCATTCTCCTGCATCTGCTCAGCAGAGAGAAACCTGGAGCAAAACGAAGGAAACGAACCACCATAAAGATAGTAATACAAGAACAAGGGCAACCACCCCTGCGAGGCGCTTCCTGGCCGGCTCCGCGCTGTGCACTCACCTCTTCTTCCCTAGCACTCGTCCAAGGCTGACTGTACCCTGACTCTATGCCTCTTCCAATGTTTGAGTCACCCCAGAAGCTGTCACCCAGCTCGCATGCTCCTAGGAACAGGGGGGCTCCTTTTCCACGGCTATAAGGCTCTTCCACATAACGAGATAAAACGTGCCTCCCTGCCCCTTCTCCCATGGGACCTTTGGTGCCCACAAAGTGAGGCTGGTCCTGGCCCATGGGACACTTTAATGCAGGGACCTTCCTCCCCAGGCTCCTAGCCTCAGACCCTCACCTGTCCCTGGGCCTGTCGCCATTCTGGTCAACACCTCTGGACAGCAGGAGCCTCCCCCTGGCTGTGCCCACCCTCCAGGCCCAGAGCTTTGCCAAGGTCATCTCAATGCCCGAAGCAGTACTGTCACATGGGCACCTGTGCCAGAGGGGACACTGAGTGTCAGAGAGGGGAAGACACGAGCCCCAGGAGCCAGCCAAGTCCAGAGACCCTGTCCCGCCCTTAGCCTTTAGCTCAGAGGCTTATAAGTAAGGAGGCTCTTCTGTAAACGAAGGCTCCAGGATCTCCCAGAGCCCCTGTTAGAGGCAGGGAGTCAGAAAAGATGGACAGGGCACCATGGGAGCTGATCCGGAGTGCTCCCCACTGCAGATCCTGCAGGGGCGTGAGGACACCTGGAAACCACCCCTCCCCTATGCCCCCTGCGCAGGGGGTGAAGGGGGAGGATTTCTTCCAACCTGGAGTCCTTCTCACTGTCCAAAGGAGTTTTTCCCGCTCTACTTACTGCCTCTTGGAAATATTTTTTAAGTGGAAAAATAAAATAATATGAAGCCCTGGAAGGCTGAGACCTCAGAAGTAGTCATGTGTCCCCCCACTCCTCAGGGATGTCGCAGGGTCTCTGCAGAGAGGGACTTTAATCTGTTTGAAAGGAAAGGAGAAGGCCAGGGGAGGAGAAGAGGGAGTGGAGAGAAACAAGAATAGACCAAAGCAGCCTTCTGGAAAATTTTATTCCGAGCAATTCCTGAGGGGGAGGCCAGCTCTGGGCCAGGGGTCAGGGAGGCATCAAGCGCTTCGGTCCCGAGGAGCAGGGAGGGTCCTGGAAAATAAGCCAGGAGGCGGCCAAGACCTGGATTACTGCTTCTCTCTGCAGAGACTCAGCTCACATAATCACTACCTTTCATGCTGACCGCGGCCGCCCTTCTCAGACACCAGCTGGGAAAGATGAGGGAGGTTTCTAATTCGGGGTATGCTCTGGCCCTGGTCCTCACTTCCACCCCCACCCCTCACTCCCACCCAGCCCCAGGCCAGGTCCCCCGTGCAATGCCCCAGCTAACGCTCCTGGAAGGGCCAGTCCCTGTGGGCTGTGCTGGGGGAGTGTGACTCCTGGCCTGGGCTGCCGCCCAGCCCTGCCAAGCAGAAGAGCCTCCCACTCTCAGGCCTCCCTGAGTGCAGAGGGAGGAGAATGCTCCCAGCAGCTGGAATCTTTCCCCCTGCAGGTGCCAGGGCCCTCCCCAGGGCACCTCCACCCATATGCCCTCAAGAATAGCATGGAGGTTAGCAGGTTCTCATCAGTTCTTTGCTTCTGATAAAACAGAGTGGGCAAAGAAAAACCCAGGGCAGGGAACCAGCAGGAGTTGGCTGGTTCCTGGGATTCAGCCTAAAGGGTGTCTCATACCCTGATGGGGGATCCAGTGCCTACAGTGGCCATGGATTGCAGGGCATTACCTATCAACAGCCTTGACAATGTCCACACCCTGTGATCCTGCCACACCACTGCCGGGAAGCCAGCCTAAAGCAGCCATTTGATGAGCAGAAAGACGGAATTGGAAGATGCTTAGCTGAGCGTGGTTTTGAGAGCAGATAGTGGGAACCGGACTCAAAGTCCCACAGGCAGAGCTGAGTGCTATATGTGAAGATACAGCCACAGGGCTCCATACCTCCACAGCCGTTGGAAGTGTGGGTGTGGAAGTGCTCTCATGGACGAGCAAGTATGTTTTCAAGATGCTGCTAAGTGGAAAAAGGAAATTACAAAATAGTCAATGTAACATGGCTCTGACTTTGTAAAATATGGCATATACATGAATCTATATGAAGAAAATGACAGCAGCATCATTTTTTTACATACTCCAAAACCTTAACGGGACTCATACAATAAAATGCATTCCTTTTGAGTGTATATTTCAACAAGTCTTCACAAATTTAAATCACTCATGTAAGTACCACACATGAAATATAGAATATTCATTCCCTCACCTGAGAATGTCCCCTTGAACCCCTTTTCAGGGAGTCCCTGCGCCTTCCCCTAACCCTGGCCCCAACCAACTATTGATCTGCTTTCTGTTGCTAAATTACATTTGTCTTTCTAGAGTTCAGATAAGTGGAATCATGCAGTATTTTCTCTTCTGAGTCTAGCTTCTCTCATTCAGCCTGTCTTTGGGATTCAGGGATATTATATGTAACAGTTTCTTTTTCATCGCTGAGTGGTGTTCCATTGTGTGGATATGCCATGATTTGTTTATCTGTTCACATGATGATGGACATTTAAATTGTTTCTAGTTTAGGGCTATAATAAAAAAGCAGGTGCGAACATTCATGTTGAAATCTTTCTGTGGGCATATGTTTTCATTTCTCTTGAAGAAATGTGTAGGAGTGAAATTGCAGGGTCACGTGGTAAATGTGTGTTGAATTCTATAAGAAACGGTGGCACTTTTCCAAAGCAATGGGAGCTGCAGTTGCTCCGATCCCTGCCAACACTTGCTACTGTCAGGCTTTGTCATTGGCCGTTCTAATGCATATGTATCTCATTGTGTTTTAATTTGCATTTAACATGCTTATTGGCCATTCCTATACCCTTTTGTGTGAAATGTCTTCTGCTGTTATCCCTACTGTTGCGTGTATTTGTTGGCTTTTTACGATTAAGTGTAACCAGTTTTTGTTAGTTGTTGTTTTGTTTTTACCATACTAGATAAAAGTCCTTTATCAGATATCTTGTCTATTTTCTCCCAGTTAGTGACTGGGGTGGGCTTTTTAATTTCCTTAATGTTGTCTTTTGAAGAACATAACTTTTAAATTTGGATTAAGTTCAATCATCAATGTTTGTCTTTTATGGTTTATGCTTTTTGTGTCTTGCCTAAGAAATCTTTGACTCTCCAAGGCTGTAAAGTCTTTTTCCTATGTTTACTGTTCAAAGTTTTACAGTTTTGACCTTTATATATAGGTCTATGATCTATTTGATTTAATTTTAAGTGGTGTGAGATAATGATTAAAGTGCATTTTTGTTCATAATCTGTACTGTCCAAAATGGTAGCCACTTGTTACATTAGCTATTGAGTGCTTAAAATGCGGCTTGTCTGAACTGAGAAGTGTCGTAAGTGTAAAATATATGCCGTATTTTGAAGACTTGGAACAAAAAAATGTAAAAATGTCTTGTTCATGATTTTACCACAGATTACATGTTGAAAATGGTAATGTTTCAAATAGATTGGGTTAAATAAAATATACTTTAAAAGGCGTGAAATTGGGTGACGTAAGTCCTCCAACCTGATCCTTGTTTTCCAGACTGGTTTTGGCTCTCCTCAGTACTTTCTATTTCCATTTAAATTTGAGAGTCAGCTTGCCTGTGTCTTTTACTTTTTAAAAGACTGTTGGGATTTTAATAGGATTACACTGAATCTGTGGATCAATTTGGGAAAAACTGACTTCTTCAAATCAGTGAATCTTGCAGTCATAACCATGTTCTATCACTCTATTTGAGTTTTCCTCAATTCCTCTCTGCAATTTCTCTGAAACCAAAAAACGCAAGTGTTCTATGGCTTAATTTATCCCTGAATACTTTACAGTTTTGATGTTATTTTAAATTGTCTTTTAATTTTTTATTTTCCAATTATTAATGGCTGCTAGAGTAGACCCGCCTCCCTGCAAAGGATACATCCCAAGAGGCCAGTGGATGAAACTGCAGATATTATCAAACTCTATATATTCTATGCATTTTCCTATATTTATTGACCTACGATAAAGTTTGATTTATAAATTAGTCACAGTAGGGATTAACAGCAGTAACTATTAATAAAATAGAAGGCTGGCTTGTTGGCTCCTGCCTGTAATCACAGCACTCTGGGAGGCCGAGGCGGGTGGATCACCTGAGGTCAGGAGTTCAAGACCACCGTGGCCAACATGATGAAACCCCACCTCTACTAAAAATACAAAAAATTAGCCAGACATCATGGCGGGTGCCTGTTATCCCAGCTACTCTGGAGGCTGAGGCAGGAGAATCACTTGAACCCAGGAGGTGGAGGTCCCGGTGAGCCAAGATCATGCCATTGCACTCCAGCCTCAGCAACAGAGCGAAACTCCAGCTCAAAAAAAAAATTATAACAATATACTATAGTATTAATCAAAGTTACGTGAATGTACTGTCTCTCTCTTAAAATATCTGATTGCACTATACTCACCTATTACCAGACCACAGCTGCTCACGGGTAACTGAAACTGAAGAAAGCCAAACTGTGGTAAGGAGATATTACCGCGTATAGATACACAATTGAAAAAAAAAGAAAGGAATAAAAAAATATACCATTGACACGGTTTTTAAAATTGGCCTAATAGATTGCTGTCTTACTGCATTCATGTATTAGTTCTAGAAGTTTTTTCTAGATTCCTTAGGGTTTTCTATGTATACAATCATCCCATTTAGGAAGAAGGACATTTTCTTCTTCCTCTATAGCCAAAATTCATTCGTATTGTCTTATCACAGTAGCTAGTGCCTCCAGTAGACTGTTGGATACTACGTGATCAGAGGGGGGGATCCTTTCTTTGTTTCAGATCCTAGGGAGAACACATTCAGTCTTTATTATTAAGCCCAACAGCAGCTGGAGGTTTTTCGCTTATCAATGAATATTCATCAGGCTGAGGACATTTTCCTCTATTCCTAGTTTGCCGGGAATTTTTATCATGAATTGGTATTGAATTTTTGAAATGTTTTTTCTGCATGTATTGAGATAATTGTATGACTTCTCTCCTTTTTTCTCTTCATGTTCTGTTATTTTCATATGTTTTAGTATCCTTGCATTCCTGAAGTAAACTCTACCTGATCGTAGTAATCTTATACTTTTACATATTGCTGGATTCAATGAGATGATATTTGTTATGGATATCTGTGTCTCTGTTTATGAGAGGTATTAGCCTGTAGTTTTCTTGTCTTGTAATGTCTTTGGTTTTGGAATCAGAATAATGCTGGTCTAATATTTAATTCAATGAATAGGTTTATATATATTCATTTACTTTTCCCAATACATTTGACAAATGGCAGTATTTCTCTGCCTTCGAGTCTCCAAAGGCTTTTAATTAGCAAAGATTTCCAAGGTTCTTTGGAATGATTTTCTCATCCCTGCCTTGAACAGCACAGCTATTAAGGGACCAGCTTACCTTTGAAGGTCACTGATGCCCTGAGTGAATCTTGCTGAACACAGCAAATAAACCACACAGCGTTCAGATCACGCTCACAGGCATTTGGTTCTACAGAACTAACTGTCTCCCTAAACACCTGGCTAAGACAACAGGCAGTGGAATCAGTGAGCGCTGGGTTAGTATCTTGACTCCATTATGATTAGTGTGACCTTCTCTGAGCCTCGGTTTCCTTCTCTGTAAGACGGGGAACAATGCATGCTATTCCCCTGCCTGGGACATTCTTCCTTGTGTCTACACAAAGTCACTCCTACCCTTCAGATCTTCACTCGGTGGTCAGCTCCTTAGGCAAGCCCACCTTTCACTTGACCTTCCGTAGGGAGATCCACCCAGCTAAGCCAATCCCCCTCTTCATAACCGCTGCATCCTGACACAGGGCACCGTTCGGTTTCCCTGTGATGATTTGGTCAATGTCTGTCTCCTAGCACTATATCATAAGCTTCACGAGAGAGGGCATGCACCTGTGCCAGCAGCATCTAACACAGCTTTTAGCTTATTCTAGATATTCAATACATATTCAAATGAATGAATAGCCTATTTCAAAGACGGGTTGTAAGTGTAACATGAGGCAGTGCCTCTAAAGGGCTTAGAGGAGAGCCTGGCTCTGAGAAAGCATGTTCTACTGATTACACATGGTTTTTTTTTTTTGAGATAGAGTCTTGCTCTGTCACTGAGGCTGGAGTGAAGTGGCACCATCTCGGCTCACTGCAACGTCCGCCTCCAGGGTTTAAGCAATTCTCCTGCTTTAGCCTCCCGAGTAGCTGAGATTACAGGCATGCATCACCATGACCAGCTAATTTCTGTATTTTTGGTAGAGACAGGGTTTCCCTGTGTTGGCCAGCCTGGTCTCGAACTCCTGACCTCGTGATCCATCTGCCTTGGCCTCCCATAATCCTGGGATTACAAGCATGAGCCACTACACCAGGCCTACACGTGATTTTCAACAGCTAGGGACTGTCCCAAGCCCCAGATCCCATAAATCTTTTAGGAAAAGTCACCCGAGATACCACTGGGGTGACTCATCACTGCCAAGGAAAAGGTCTGTGCCATCAACATCCAGGAAAGGGATTCTTCCAGAAAAGGGATCCACAGACCTGCAACAATTCAAGAAGTCCATGAAATTAAATGAAGATTCCTTTTTATTTTAACTAACCCTGTGTTGATATTTAGCACTTTCCAGTTATGAATGTAGGCACAAGCCATAGGAGCATTAGCAGTGGCTGTGACTTTATCACCAACGGAATCGCAGATGCTTTCCCAACATCCGCAACTCCTTCCAGTTCTCTCAAAGTGCCGTTTATGCTAATCACCGCTTTGCATTTATGGTACTTAGACTCTAGCCCCGCTCCTAGACCTTGCCATTTAATCCGCTAATAAAGAAATATATATATTTTATCATAGGTTGGTTTGTTTTTGTTTAAGTTTTAGGGCACATGTGCAGGACGTGCAGGTTTGTTACACAGCTAAATGTGCTATGGTGGTTTGCTGCACCTATCAACCCATCACCTAGGTATTAAGCCCAGCACGCATTAGGTCTTTTTTCTGGTGCTCTCCCCCTATTCATACCCTCCCCTGACAGGCCCCAGTATGTGTTGTTACCCTTCCTGTGTCCATGTGTTCTCATTGCTTAGCTCCCACTTACAAGTGGGAACATGTGGTGTTTGGTTTCCTGTTCCTGTGTTAGTTTTCTGAGGACAACGGCTTCCAGCTTCATCCATGTCCCTGCAAAGACAAGATCTCATTCCTTTTTATGGCTGCATAGTATTCCATGATCTTGTTCCTTTTTATGGCTGCATAGTGTTCCATGGTGTATATGTACTGCTTGGTTTGTTTAATGGTTTTGATAGCTGTTTTTTATATCTTAGGCTGGGGGTTTTGGGGTAACCCTGCACATTTTAATGTGTGCATTTAAAAACATTTTTCTGAGGATACCCTCATAGGTTTACCCTGACTACCACAGGGTCCATAACCCAGAAAAAGCTAGAGATCTCATCAGAGTGCAGTGCGGGCACCTTTCCCACATGAAGCATCTCACCCGCAAAGCCACAGGTGTTGACCTGCAGTCAGAGGGTGGTCCTCGCAGACAGATAGGCAGGGAAGACACCACCCAACACCAGCTGGCAGAAACCAAATCAGAACAAGGTCCTTTGGGCCTCAGCCTTAGGGTCTGCTGCCTGGGAGCCAGGAGGCAGCCTCTCTTGAAATTAATACTGCAGCCCCAGAAGGCGACGGTCCCTGAGACCCCGTTTCCCAAGCAGCCACATGCCCTGCCTGTGCTGCACCGGACGGGACCCCTTGCTCCTCAACTTGCTTGCAACTTCGGCCTCCAGGCCTTTGCTCAGGCAGTTCCTCAGCCTGGCCCTCCTCCTGCCCCTCCCAGCCTGGATAACCCACCCCTGCCTTAGGCTTCCTTGGGGGTGCTCCTCAGGGGAGCCCCCAGATGCCAAAGGCCCTGCACGCCCCCGCCACTCTAGACTGATATTGACAGTTATTCTAGATTTATACTTACTCTACGTTGCTGTGCCTATTTATTCCCTATTTCGATTTTTTCTGCATTTCTATTGATTTGCTATTTCTATCGATTTGATTTTTCTGCTCTATGTACTCTATAGTAATGCTAACATTTGCTCTATAGTTCTATGCCTTGTATTTTTATTGATATTTACTCTATATTTACTCGATATTTTATTTGCATTTACCCTACATTTATGCATAGGTTTACTTTATGTTTACCCATCATGAGCCTGGCCCAGTTGTGTGTCCTCTGGAAGCCTCAGTTTCCTCTTCGTGAGGTGGGGAACAACAGCATCTGCCCCCCAGGGCTGGCGCACACATTGGAGGAGTTGACAGGTATAGCGGGGCCCCTTGCTGCCATCACACACTGAGCCCCCCGCCTCAGCAGGTTTCAGGCTGGATGATCATGGCCGGCACACCCCAGGAAGTGGTTCATTTCACTCCTGCCATTCCCCCGACCCCCAGAACACTGCTAGGCACATCACGGGTGCTCCACATTCACCTGTGGCCCACACAGGGCAGAGGTCCCGGCCTCACTGGTCCCTTCATTTTGGAGCACATGAGCCTGGAGCCCGCGAAGGGCAGGGGCAGAGCCGAGGGGGGCATTTCTGCCGGTCACTCCAGAGAGCTCTGCAGCGTTCTAGGCTGGGAGCAGCCCCTGGATGACAAGAACTGTGCTCTTAGGAGAGGATCTGAGCTCCCGGTGTGTGAGTACCCCAGCAAGGCGGCCCGCCCAGGCAGCGCTGGGACCGAAAAACTCTGGCTGTCCAGAGCCATCAGTTCCCACCACTGATTCAAAGTCAGCCTCAGGAACTGCACACCCTCAACACAAGGAGGTGTTGCAATGCAGATTTGCCAAAACGCTCCCACGGCCGGTGTCGAGGGGTAACTCAGAGGCCAGAGCCCCCTGCATGCATCCAGCTGTTTCCCATGCTGACCTCTTAGGCATCCTCGGCCAGGCCTGCAGGGAAGGGCGCCTCCGCAGGCTGGGACCTCGGGTCCCATCTGCACTTGACCATGGAGGCATCCAAGCTCGGCTTGTCATCCAGCTCAGTGCATCCCCCAGAAATCATGAAATCAAGCTCCAGCGTCCTCCGGCAGCTCCGAGGACATAAATCATGATTTATTGCTGCTGCACCACGTCCTTTTGTGTTTCCACACTGCCTTGGGAGCAATTCCTCACCATGTCAACAGGCAGCCCAGGAGGAGGAAGGGGGTGTGAGGGACAGTGAGACAGGGCAGTGCGTGTGCCCTTTCCCGAGGGACCGTCACCCCCAGCATGCTGCTGACCACCTCTAGCCAGGAAGCCCTCTGGCCTCAAGTCCTCAGGAGGGGCTCTGAGAACCTTGGTGTGACCCGACTCCTGGGCCCACGGGAGGAGCCCTGGGTCTTCCACGTTTCCTGCCCTCCCTGGCCCAGCCCTCCTGGCTTTATTGGAACCAGTTGCAGATGAGTTTCCTTGAAAGGAAAGAGGCTGATCTCATGTGCCTCTGCTCAGCAGAGGAAATCATTATGCGGAGAGTCGGCGTTGGGGAGCCTTGGCCTTGGGCCGAGAGCATTGCTAGTGCCACCGCCCTGAGTTCTCACAACCACCCAGAAGGTCAACTCTATCATGGTTTCTGTTGTACAAGGGGGAAACTGAGGCACAGAGTGGCTAGGTCACCTGCCCAACATCACAGAGCTGGAAAGGCCCCAGTCAGTGTTTCAACCCATGCTCTTCCGGCTCTCAGCAGGCCTCAGTTCTGCCCCTTGGTAATCTGGCCTGTTGGTTTCTGGTCTGTCCCCCACGTATGGCAAACCCATCACCTCCCCCTCCTCTGGAGCTAGGATTGTGACGAGTGATGCTCAGCAGCTTTCCACGTGACACAAATCCCTCTGGGGAATGCACGAACATCAGCCACCGTTTGTGGAGCGCTTGCCACGTGCTGGCACCGTGTGCTGTCTCCTCCGGTCCTTACAACCATTACCATCTCCATGCACAGAAAAAGTACATGAGAGGTCAGGGGACTTGAGCAGGCAGAGGCACTGCCAAGAGGGGCCCAAGCACGTGGCCACAGTTCCCACAGCCCCATGAATACGGAGGCCTCCCCCAGAACAGCACACGAATACCAAGATACTCACTCAGACCATCGCGTGTCTCTGACCAGTTGTTTATTTTCTGACCAGACTGTAAGCTCCATGGCAGAAGCCCCCAATGTCTTGTTCTCTGCTATATCCTCAGAAGCTAGGATGGTGCCCAGCACAGAGCAGGACCCCCTCACTATTGGTTGGCTAAGTGAATTACTGTGTTGAACAGTTACAAAGCACTTACTCAGATCAGGGGTTGTGTTACATGACTCACAGAAGTCACTCATCTAAGGCTTACCAGTCAGTACCCACCGGGCATGTTGCAGGAAGCGATGCTGTGCAACCCTCAAAAGGGGCTGGGACATCAGTGCTGCACCCCCAAGGTGCCTAGCTCTGTGCCTGGCACGGAACAGATGCTCAAAGAAGAGGCACGATTCTAGAGCTCAGGAGGTGTTGGACTAAGGGGAGGACAGTCTATTGGCATCCTGTGGCAGACACTGTGGGCCAGGGTGCTAGGAGAGAGCAACAGTGCTGCCTACTTGGCCATGGGGTGCCTGGGGCGGCATCACCCAGCAGTCATTGCCATGAGCCTACTGGTCATTGATACAAGCCTAGGTGTCACCACCCTGGGCTCAGTGGTCATTGCCATGGGCCAGGAAGGCCTGGACTCCCCCCAGCTCTGCCATCTATTGACTGATCAACACTGAAAAAGAAACATCTGTGCTTCCATCTCACCATCTGCAAATAGGGGTAACATACCCATCCCTACCGCACCAGGTGGGAAGAATTGGATGAGACAGTGACCGGTGGGGAGCACAGGTGCTCCCAAGAAGTTGTCAGTGATGAGAGTGTGGAGGCCTCACAGGCCACTCAAGGGGAGCTCCTTGACCACAGGGCTTCGTCTGTCCCGAGCACCCTGCAGGGTGCCTGGCACATAGGAGGCACTCTGTTGCTGTGGAGAAAAGGAAAATACACTTTCAAGCATGTGCTTTAGAGCCCCTTGAAACGGGGTCCGAATCCTGCCGTAAAACTCACTGTGGGTCCCGACAAGCAGCTTGGCCTTTCTGATCCTCGGTTTCCTTGTCTCTAAACTGGGAAGAATGGAATCTCCCTCCCCAGATTGTCTCAAAGAATAAACGAGATCAATGTGTTCGTGCATAAATAGCAGCTAGGATCATTATCACTTCTTATTAATCACAGTCCCTTTAAGAACTCAGGAAAAACACCCTCCGTCTTTTACCTGCCTAGAGCAGTCCGCTTTCAGCTTCCCTTGGTGCCAAAAGACAGATTGGGTGTGGCAGGGAGGAGAGAGAGGAGGAAAAGGGAAGGGAGAGGGAGTGGGAGGTGTCCTCCTGCCAGCTGGAGAGAGTGCAACCCTCTCTGGGAACCTGACCGGGACTGGCGCCCTGGAGCCAAAAGGCGGAGGCCAGGCTGGGGCAGGGTTTGATGCTCTATTGCCCAGGGGTCACAGATGCGGATCTGATAAGGCCTCCCCCACTTCCTCCAGGGGGCCAGCTGCAGGGGAAAAGGAGGCCCCAGGCAGGGAGAGAACAGCAGACCCATCCCCGTTCCAGGCAGAGTGGAGAGCCCAGCCTTGAACCGCCTGGACTCAGGGGAAGACGGAGTGCCTGCAGGGCTGAGAGCTGACTTCTAAAAAATGAGGTGCAGCTGTCATCCTAAGTTTACAGTCTGGGCATTTTTACCTGTGGATACATACACCCCTACAGCCCCCTCCCAGATCGAAAGACAAAACATTTCCATCTCCCCCAGGAAATTCTCATTCCAGTCAATATCTCCCTTGCTCCGCCTGTGACAACCACTGATCACCTGGCTGTCGCAGTGAATCCATGAATGGACCTGTTCCTGAACATGCAATAGAGCCAAGCAGGGGGTAGTCTTCCATGCCTGCCTTGGAGGCTGCGACCCTCCATGAGGCATTCTTGCTGCTGAGTGGGACTCCAACATCCCAATGTCCGAATACACTCCAGTCGGTTGGCCCATTCACTATGACGGACACATGGTTATTTCCAGGGTGGGGTGACTCTTGATAAAGCCACTGCAGGAGTCTTGTACAAGTCCTTTGCCTTCCTTTATCTTGAGTATAGATCGAGGGCGGGAAGGACTGGATGGACTTTCCGGCGTCCTGACCTCCTGTTAGATTCCCGGCCAGCACTGCAGGAGGCTTCCAGCTGTCCTGCTGCGTCCGCAACCCCTCGTATTCTGAGGTGTGGCGCTTTTCGTATGCGTGACCTTGGACACACACGTGGACATCAGAGTTCCCCATTTTCCTCATCTGCAAAGTGGGGGTAATAATAGAACCTACTTCTTAGAATTACTTCGAGGATGACATAAAATAATTCGTTTTAAAACTTGGCCCACCATAAGTGCTCAGTACACGTGAGTGGCAAACGTTACCATCCACTCAGATCCCACTAGGACCTCAGTGTCTTCTTCCATTCTGCCTCCTTCCAGCTGATTTTCCAAGCTCTATTGAGGCCATAAACGGTGTCTCCAATCCAGGTCTTCCTCTGCAGTCCCTCTCCAGCTTCCCTCCCTCAACCCTTGCACCCTCCCCCCCACCACCACCTCTAACCTCTCTAAGCTAGTCCTTCCTCCACATTCCCACAGCCCAAACACTCTCCTTAAAGCCTGGTTACGGTCACATTGGCCCCTGCTCAAACACCCTCCAAGGTTTCCCATGCATGCAGATAAAGCCTGACTCTCTCATCCTGCAGGTCACCCCAGGTCCTCCCAACCCCTCACACCTCCAGTGGGGTCAGTCCCACCGCCCACCCCCTCAGCAGCTGCCTGGCAGCCACTGCACTTCCTCCTTCCCTTCGGCCTCCTTCCCCTCGGCCTCCTTCCCCCTCCTTGCTTGGCCTGAGCCGCACTTTGCTGCCTGGTACAAGGACAGCATGAACTCCCCCAGGCTCTCGCCCTCAGTGCTCAAGGTGTCACCTGACCTGCCACCCGGTTCCTGTCGGGGTGTCCTCCTCCCTTCTCTGGACAGAGGGCCCCTATCAGCCCTGACATAACAGTTTGCTGGCTTCCCCCTGAGGTTTTTAGTCTGTGAGGCCCACCATGGCTGACGGGGGGGCAAATGGGGGGGCAGAGGCCGGGTGGTCTCCGGAAGCTTCTCTTGGTCTCTGTTTGGAAGAGTTCTAGCTTACAAGAAGCTCTTTTTAACTTTTTATTCAAGATACGGAAAGATACCGAAGTCATATGCGAAGAGCTCCACGACTCCAAAAAGAACGTGTCTGCCAGCCCAGCCCCCAAGGCTACACCATGCCCCTCCCCTGCCACTTCCTACAGACCTTCTGTGACCCCTGACCTAACCCGCCACATCCTCCCATGTCTCTCTCAAAGCCACCCCTGCTTCTCCTTCCACACACCATAAAACATGCATTCCTCTGGGCCCTCTTCCTTCAGGCTCAGCCCTGCAATCTTCAAACAGTGGGGGAGGGTCTCTTGTTACCCAGCCCAGCCCCTGGCACAGAGCTTGGCACACTGTAGGCACTCCCTACATTTTATGTGGCTGGAGTTGTTAGGTTTCCCCCTCCTCACCCCTCTCACCTTACTGCTCTGATAAGGGAACACTACTCAGCCCTCTGATCAGCGGGCCAGGAGGCTTCTAGGCTGCTTCCCTGGGGGAGCACCTGAGTTCTGAAGGCGAAACCTGCTGGGGGAACTTCCACCTCCCCAGGGGGTGAGCCTTGCAAAAGGCCCCGACAGAAGTGGTCCCCAGCCTGCAGGCCTCCTGGGCCATCTTAGGGATCTCAGATCTTCCCAAAGGGAACATCAAAGGCCGGCCTCCACTTCAGAGGCAGGAGTTTGGATTGCGGAGACAATTGGGTCAGAGGGTGAGAGGTAAACATGGGAGAGATAATTGGGTCCCTTGAGAGTCTCAATTCCAGAGCATGGGGCAGGAGCTGCCAGATCCACATCTCCTGGGATTCCGGCTGGATCAGAAGCCCCCAGGCTGCAGGTCTCAAAGGAAAAAACTCGCCCCGGGGGATCCAAGATCCTAATAGGACATTACGAGAAATCCAGAAACCTGTGTTGCCAATGGGGTATACACTGGTCCAACGCTGTGGAAAACGGCCTCACAGGTTCTGCTGAAGCTCAGCCTGAGTGTCGTTCCCAGTGGCTCGGCAATTACACACCTGGGTGTGCCCCCTACAGACGGGCATCCGTACAGTCACCGAAAGGTGCCTTCTAGAATGTTCATGGCAGTACCTAATATGTGCTAGAATTCCAATAGGCCCAAACTGGAAATTATCCAGTGCTCATCAACAGGGAGATAAGTACCTGAATGGCGGTGTGTTCATAGAACCGAATACTCCACAACAGTGAAAACAAACATGCTGTCACACACCCACACGGGGGCCTCTCTCAGGATCCCTAAAACAGGAAGCTAAGCACTGCTCACTTTGCCATGCGCAGCCAGCTCCGCCCCTGGACTGGCAGATGCTGCAGAAGCTGGGCGCACCTGGGGTCCAGAAGCCCAGCACAGGCCACGCCGCCCTCCTGGCCCTGCTCCAACAGGAGCCTCGTGCAGCTGGCTCCCTGCCGCCCTCATGGCCACACGGCCCTCCTGGCCCTGCTCTAACGGGAGCCTCGTGCAGCTGGCTCCCCGCCACCCTCGTGGTCACACGGCCATCTTATTCTGGAGCCGGCCCCAGGCCAAAGTCAAACAGAAAGAATCTTATCCGCATCAGTAAGCCTGTGGCCCATCACAAACTCACAAATTAGGAGAGGAGGGGAAACTTAAAACACCAGACACTGATTCCCTCCCCGTCCTGCAGTCCAGAAGTCTAAAATCAAGGTGTCAGCGGTGCCCAATGCCCCCAGAGGCTGTAGAGTAGGCTCCTTCTCTCCTCTTCCAGCTCCCGGGGAGCTCCAGGCAGCCTGGGCTGTGGCTGCAAAGCTGCCATCTCTGCCTCTGTGCCCGCAGGGCCTTCTGTCTGTGCCTGTGCCCTTCCTCTTCTTGTAAGGACACTGCCCACTGGATTCAGGGCCCACTTGGCTAATCCTAAATGATCCCATCCTGAGATCCTTAACTTAATCCCATTGGCAAAGGCCCCTTTCCCCGATGAGGTCATATTCACAGGCACCAAGATTTGAGACTTTAACGCCTTTATTCAGGCGCCACCAGTTCATGCATAACATCTCCCCTGCTCCTCGATAAACCCAGATCCCACATACCGTCTGCAATGGGCCGCTGATGATCTCAGAGAATGACGGCCTTTAGGGGCACTGCCCACACCTGCTCTGGAACCATCCAGAGAGGCAGCCAACGGCCTTGGCATAGAGCATGGGTGGGAATCCAGGGCTCCATGGATCCCCCCAGGCTCTTGTTGGACATGGGTTCCCCCAGAACTGGGCTCTGAGATGAGGCTTCCAGTACCATCGGCATATCTGAGAGGTCGCCAGGAAACCAGCAGTGGTAGGTGAGAAAGAGAAGACAAGGAGGCCAGTAAATGGTGGTCCCCAGGTCAGCCAGTACAGTGGGCACTGGGAGCCCAGCTCAGAGGAGCAGGAGACCCATCGCACCTGCTGGGTGGACGCATTGTTTGTCGACCAGACCCCCACCCCTTGGTAAGGGCTGCTTTAGGAATGTTGACTTTACGGTGTTACAGGCTCACCCTGCATGGTCTGAGGAAGCTTCCACGGTTGGACAAAGGCCTTGGCTAGAGTGCAAGTGTGCAGATGATGAACAGCCTCCAGCTTGAGGAGGGGAATGCGGGAGGGCACGGCAGCATCTGGCACCCACCACGGGGTGCGCGGCTGGGATGGTGGGTCTGTACGATCCATCTCCTGTGTAAGTCTACGCGTTTTGTTTTATGGATTGAAACACCTTATTCCTAAAGGAGTTTCCTATGGCTGCTGTAACAAAGGCTGGAGTCGCCAATCCATTCTCTTACAATTCTCAGGGCCGAGGTCCAAGACAGCCTCACTGGGCTGAATCCAAGGTGTGGGTATGGCTGGTTCCTTCCAGAGGCTCCAGGGGAAAATCTGGCCTCTCACCTTTTCCAGCTTCCAGAGGCCACCTGCATTCCTTGGCTCGCAGCTCCCTTCCCCCATCTTCTCAGCCCTCAATTGCATGGCTCCGACCTCTGCTTCCATACTCACAGTACCTCTCTGACTCTGAACCTCCTCCCCCCTCACAGGGACCCCGTGATGATGTTGGGCACCCAAATAATCCGTGATGCTCTCTCCTTTGCAAGGTCCTTAACCCGGTCTCAGCTGCCTGTCACAGGGCAGCATTCTCACGGGCTCTGGAGACCAGGGCACGCACAGCTTTGGCAGTCATTGCTCTGCTGACCACGAGGCCCCCAGCCTCCACCGGACAGCCAGAGGAGTCCCAGGCCCCAGCAAGGCAGGAACCCCGCAGGGACAGCACGAACGCCAAGCTTCTGCAGACTCGGTCAGTCCAGAACATGACCGCTGATCTTAGCCTGAGCCAGTCCTGGCAGAAAACAATGACCACCCCCAGAGGGCTGAAATGAAAAGAGCACAGTGCAGGGCCCATTCACGGCACAGCGGGCAGAGCCAAGGGGACAGGTAAGGGATACGGAGGCCCCGACATGAGCAGCTGAAGGAAGCTGTGAGTACCCCAGGGCCGAAGGGAAAAGGGAAGAAATAGTCTCACTGGCAGTGGGAGAGGGAGCACGGGGCAGGGGGGAGATACAGCCATGGTCAGGGCTGTGGTGGCAGAACAGGGTGGACACAGGATGAGAAAAACCCAGCCCTGTCACCTCCTGTTCTTGGGACTTATCCAGTGGCCCCAGCAGCCAAAGTCACCGGGAGCCTGCGGGTGGGAGCCCATGACACGGGTGCATCAACTGTCCCCCCGAGGCAGGTACAGGGCAGACAGGTTAGAGAACGAGGAGCCGCTGGCCCCATCTCAATGTCTCTGAGCCACATCCCTCAAAAAGTGTCTCTGCTTTTATAGCCCAACTGCTGCAAAATTCGTGGTGATGGGGCAGCCCACACCTGGAAGGCAGGGACTCCCTATCCCTGGGGTGGGGGGCAGTGAGGCCAACCCAGTAACTTCATCTGAAGCCAGGGGAGGCCAGCACCTGCCGAAAGGAATTGAAATGAAAGCAATGTTACATGATTTGACAGGTTCCCTGGAGTTTTATTCAAGGGCTAAGGAGTAAGGATTAAAACAAGGAGCGAGGGGAACAAAGGCTTGTATTGCAAGGCACAGATTTGCCTTTCGACCCAGAAGACAGGCTATTTATTTGAACAAGAACTCTCACAGCTCTCTTTTTATCCCCTTTGGAGCATATTTTATGTCGCCAAGAATTTCACAGCGATTAAAAGCAGCAGAGAAACAAATCCTTTTAAAACTGGCTATTTATGGCAAAGGGTAGGCAGGTTTTCAAAGCAGCAGGAGTGGCAAGACTTTAGAAGCTCTTTTGAAGCTGACAGTCTGCAGGATTTACTGATGCTGAACACACATCCCACCTGTGACTCAGCAATCGCACTTCCGGGCAGATTCCACCCCCAACAGGGATGCACATTAACCAAAAGGCGCAGGCTAGAATGTCAGTCGTTGTCCTGCCCAAATGTCCATCAGTGGTAAAATGGGTATGTGAATCAGGACAGTCTCCCCCATGGAATACTATACAGCAAAGAAAAGGAGAACAGGAGAATTTGGCCACCACAGCCATAAGCACAAAGATGATCAAAAGAGGCCACATTCCACGGCCATAAAGCTCAAATTCAAACAACTTCTCCGGTGGTGACAGAGGTCACTGAGTGGTCCCTGGGAGGGGTAGTTTCCAGAATGGAAGAAAGTGGGGGGGCCTTTTGGGAGTGGGGCCATGTTGTGCCCCTTCACCTGGGGAGCTGAGCCCTGCAAACCTGTGACGCCATCTCCCAGGAGGAGCTCAGAGGATTCACTTCTCCCTGTCAGTTCGAGTAGGGGCTGGGTTCCATCTGAGTTCCTTTGATTTAATTCATCAGGGAAACCATCACACTTTCATGACACCTGCATCCCACTGTTGGTTTCTGCCTACTCACTGTATTTCATCTTTTGTCACCTAAATATTAAAGGGCAACTGCTTATCATTAAGATCATAGAAAAATCAGCCGTGCTTTCCAGAAATGGAAGGTAGCCGTAAAAATTAACAAAGTGCCACCGTCCCTCCTCCACAACCCAAACCCAAGGCTCTGAAAAGCAAAAGGGATTTTTTTGTTTGATTTTTTTTTCTTTTTGTTTTTATTTATTTGTTTGTAAATTTAGTACATTCTCATTTGGTGACAAATCTGACTTGACGTCCAGCTTCGAGGGAGAGCTAATGTGGACGTGCAGCCACAAGGGAAGGCCAGCGTGGACATCCAGCCACAAGGGAAGGCCAGCGTGGACATCCAGCCACAAGGGAAGGCCAGCGTGGACATCCAGCCACAAGGGAAGGCCAGCGTGGACGTGCAGTCACAAGGGAAGGCCAGCGTGGACATGCAGTCACAAGGGAGGGCCAGCATGGACGTCCAGCCACAAGAGCAGCTTCCCTGAGCGGGCCGTGTACCAGGCTCCCGAGAAACACCAGGATGGCAGCTCCATTCGACTCTCGTGGCCTCTGGGTTGATGGAGGTAATTCATGGCAAACTGTGCCTGTCATGCTGGACGGCATTGGCCGAAACAAATGCCCCAGCTTAATTTGCACCACGTCCTCCTACAGTGACCAGAGAGCAGGGAGCCGCCCTCGGGGCCAGCTTAGCTTCCATGCAAGAGCGACTTGGGGGAGGAAAACCAATGAGGGATCCACTTTGCACAGCCACAGTATGACTAGAAACCAAGCGTGAGGAGACGTGGGGACACGCCGCCTGACTAGTGCTGTGGCCCTGAGTCGTGCGCTCCTGGGATGGCGTCCCTTCAGCAGAGTGTCCTTACAGTTACGCTTTCCTAGGCCCCCATTTTGATAGTTGATGAGGGCCTGTGATGGCTGATTTCACATCAGCTTGATGGGGCTAGGGGACGCCCCATGCTGGTGACATTACTTCCGTTGTCTGTGGAGTGTCTGTGGGGCGGATCAGCATCTGATCTGTGAGGAAGACCGTCCTCCTCACTGTGAGCAGGCACCATCCAGTCTGTGGAGGCCCAGATAGAACAAACAGGCAGAGGAAGGGCAAAGTGTCTCCTTGCCTGCGCCAGGACACCCGTCTTTTCCTGCCCGTGGTCCTCAGAGCCCCTGGCCCTCAGGCCTTCAGACTCAGGCTTTTCAATGGCTTTCCTGCTTCTTCAGCTTGTAGATGGCAGGTCGTGGCACTTCTCGGCCTCCATAATCATGTGAGTGTAGAGGCTGAAAAGCCCTGCCACACAGAAGACAGAGAGAGAGATGATACATCAATAGGAGATATTGATCCATCATCAGTAGGAGATGGCAGTTTCCCAAAGTCACAAAGCCCCATTATTGGTCACGATTAGAACCTATATCAGCTCCAAACTTCCAGCTTGGAGTCTAGACCAGCACTGCCTAAAAGAAATCATGCAAGCCATGTATGCAGTTTTCAGTTTTTTAGTTGTCACCTTTAAAAATTTTTAAAAAGGGGGAGAAATGTTAATTTTAATGATGCATTTTATTTAACCCAATATATATCCAAAACGTATACTCAATATAAATTATTGGTTCTGTTTCTCTGGGGAACCCTAATACTCATATTGCCTTGCTAAAATCCAAACACAAACATGAATTTCAAAATACATCTGGCCCAAGATGCTGAATTAACCTTTGCTGAATAAACAAAGTTACAAGTGAGTCAATGAACACGCAAACACGCTACTCACAAAGGGAACCGAGAACACGCCCTGTGAGGTCATGACACTCCAGGTTCTGAGGTCAGTGGGCCTGGGCGTCCATGCTGGCCCTGCCTCGTGGCTGGACGTCTGCGCTGGTCCCCCCTTATGGCTGGCAGCTGCTTCTGGCTGGAGTTCAGCTGGACTGAGGACCGGGACTTCCACACCTGCCCCTCCAGCATGGCGGCCTATGGTTGTTGGACTTGGCATGTGGCGGCTGGCTTTCCCCAAAGCAAGCATCCCAAGAGTGCCAGGAGGAAGCTGCGTGGCCTCCCCGACCTGGCCTCAGAAGTCACATGCCACCGGCTCCACTGAACTCCTCTTGGGGGAACTGGTCCTAAGTCCCCAGAGTCAAGGGGAGGGGACAGTGACCCCACCTCCCAAGGAGAGGAGTATGGAAGAACGCAGTGGTCGTGTTTTAAAAGCACCTACTTTATAAGCTCTAGTGCTGTTTGAATTCTGTGAGCATGCGCTTCCCTCCTCATTCAGAGCCATTTGCGTATCCGTTAGTTTTGGAGCACGGCCATAGAGTCCGAAAGATCCCAGCGCTGTCCCTTACTCAGGACGGAATGCCAGGCAGGGAGGCCCCGGCATTACACAGAGTAGCTTTCCTGACTCCTCACGCATCACAATCTGTGTGGCTGCTTTCACGTAACCTCAGAAGTTCCCTGTCGTCTCCATCAGTGACGATCATGATGCCCCCATTGAGGGTGGAACGCTGGAGGGAGAACAGTCCGCTGAGCCACCCCCATGCCACACTGACAACCACCCTCTGGGAAACTCCCTCTGGTCCGCCCAGTCCCCTTCCTTCCCCTCCCACCCACCCACCACCCCCTTCCCTCCAGGATCCTGCACACTGGGAAGTCCAGAAGCATCCAGCATCCTTCAGGCCTCCCTCCTTGTGCCAAGCAAGGCCCGGGGGGAGAGCAGAACCTCAAGGCCAAGGGAAGGCGATCATCCTGGCGCTAGGGGTCCCGCGCCCCTCCGAAACGCCATGAGGACAGCACTCTGCAAAACGGCCTCGGAGTTCTAGGTGGTTTCCATGGCTTGGAACTTATAACCTCATTTTCTCTTTTTCCCATGTAGAGAAATGTGTTGGCTCACGGCCGGCCTCTGGCCAGCAGCTGCTCATTACCCACGTGTGGAGAAGGGTGGCGGGGTGGAGCCCAAGGAGAGGACAGCAAGCTGGGAAACGTCTCCTCCTCCCCACAGCATGGGGAGGCTCTGCAGGGAAGCCCGGGCCGCTGCAGGGAGGCCTGGACGCTCCAACAGAGGCTGTGCCCACTCCATGCCCTGCTACCTGGACGTGCAGCTCTTTAGGGCAAGCAGGAACCAGTCCCTCCCCCACATTGTGCCAGTCAATGTGGCTGCCACGGTGACAAGCAGGCCCTGACATGTCAGGGGTGTCCGCTAGTGCAAGTGCCTTTCCGCTCAGGACCCGGCCCAGGGGCCGCTCCGCAGGGAACGCTGCTCCACACACTCACGCGGGGGCCCAGAATGGCAGAATGGCTGTACTAGGTCTTGAAAACCTGGTGTGTATTTTACACTTACTTCAATTTCAATGTTAAATTTCCACTGGAAAGACTTGATCTGTATTTAGAGTTCATACAATTTACAGTCAAAAAGGCAGATTCACATACCAGCTTGCTCAAAGCATACTTGAGTTTCTTAATAACCAAGGACCAGAGTTTAAATTAAAATTGATTAAAACAAGACTAAAAATTCAGTTTCTCAGTTGCACCGGCCTCATTCAAGTGCTCATGGGCACATCTGACGTGGCAGCCAAAATCGGACAGAGCAGCTCTGGAATTCCAGCCAAATCTCCAGGGTCCCTGACAGCCTTCGGGAGGAGGAGGGTCTGTGAGGATGGCTTCTCCCCAGGCCCATTTGAGGACAAGAGCAATCGTCCTGGGAAAATAACAGAGGCACTGCGCCTGCTCGTGGTTCTTACTTTTCTCTCTGTGGTCGTGCCTCCGGCTTCCCAGGGCTCTTGTTGTGCCCTCCCCAGGCTTGCACAGGGGAGGATAGCCAGTCAGTAAGAACAGGCTCAGGTGGCCGCCTCAAACGAGGCTTGGGCGAGGCGCAGTGGACGAGGACAGATGGCTTTGAGCAGAGCCAACACCCTGAGATGCTGACGGCCCAGGGCCATGTGCCCATGGTGACTTGGGAGGCAGTGAAGAGAGGCTCTCAAAGGCCGAGGCTCTCAGTCACCCCCGTATTTGCTTTCTGGAGCTGCCACAGCAAATACCCTGACCTGGGGGTGCTTAAAACAACAGAAATATATTCTCTCCAAGGTCTGGAGGCCAGAAGTCTGCAATCAAGGTGTGGGCAGAGTTCCACTGCCGCCGGAGGCCCTCGGGAAGCACCCTCCCTGCCTCTTCCAGCTCTTGAGGGATCCAGCTGTTCCTCGGTTTGTGGCCGAATCACTCTGGTCTCTGCCTCCATCCTCACGTGGGCTTCTCCTCTGTGTCTCTGTCTCGTCTCCTCTTTTTTTTCCTTTTGAGATGGAGTCTCAGTCTGTCACCCAGGCTGGACTGCAGTGGCGCGATCTCAGCTCACCTCAACCTCCGCCTCCCAGGTTCAAGTGATCCTCCTGCCTCAGCCTCCCAAGTAGCCCGGACTACAGGTGCCCACCTGCACACCTGGCTACTTTTTGTATTTTTAGTTGGATGTGGTTTCACCATGTTGGCCAAAATGGTCTCTATCTCCTGACCTCATGATCCACCCGCCTCAGCCTCCCAAAGTGCCGAGATTACAAGTGTAAGCCACTGTGCCCAACCCTCGTCCCCTTTTTCTAAGGCCGCTAGTCACTGCATTAGGGCCAACCTAGACACAGGATGATCTCATCGTCGACCAATTATACTTCCAAATATCTCATTTCCAAAGTCACTTTCTCAGGCTCTGCAAATACATGAACTTGCCGGGACACTCTTCAACCCACTATGCCCATCTTCAGGCAAACCCAGGTCAGCTCGCCTTAGCCTTGGGGGAGCTACGCCCCTCACAACAACAGTAATAGCTGATGCACAGTCACCACTTACCACGTACCGAGGTAGTCATCTTCCCCGTATTAATTCCCCCCAACCCAAATAAATCCAATTCTTCTCCCACCTTACAGATGAGTAAACTGAGGCTATGAGAGGCTTGATAATTTATGCCAGGATACACTGCCAAAAAGGGAGGAGCAGGAGATGTCTCCAGGCGGGCTGACTTCAGAGCCAACATTCACACGTATTCCACCACACGGCTACTCGAGACCCCTCAAAACCCAACATCCTCCTGTGCAAACAGCAGTGCACTCCCTTCAGCTCCACGGAGCGACAGCATTTCAAGGGAAAGCTCAAGGACAGTGGTTCAAACAGTAGCTCACGCGCACTGAGTGCTGATTACGCATTCAGCAGGCTTTAGCGTTTAACCTCCTGTGGGGGATTCGTGCCCCAAGCCGAAACAGATTAGCGCGAACTGAGGGTGCTTAAAACAGCAGAAATGGATTCTCTCACCGTTCTGAAGCCCACTCCAGAAATCAAGGTGTCATCAGGGCCGGGTCTGTCTGGAGGATCTGAGGAGGATGGCTCCAGGCCGCGCTCCAGCTACTGGTGGCTACAGGCCACCTTCGGGGATTCCTCTGCTGGAAGCTGCCTCTCTGCAGTCTTGGGCTTCCTTTCACAGGCCGCCTTCCCTCTGTGTGTCAGCATCTGAATTTCTCTCTTCTCCTTCTTCTTCTTTTTTTTTTTTTTTTTTTTTTTTTTGACATATGGAGTCTCACTCTGTCACCAGGCTGGAGTGCAGTAATACGATCTCGGCTCACTGCAACCTTCGCTTCCCAGGTCCAAGGGAATCCCCTGCCTCAGCCCCCTGACTAGCTGGGACTTCAGGTGTGTGCCACCACGCCTGGCTAGTTTTTTGTGTTTTAGTAGAGACAGGGTTTCACTATGTTGGCCAGGATGGTCTCCATCCCCTGACCTTGTGATTCGCCCCCTCAGCTTCCCAAAGTGCTGGCATTGCAGGCATGAGCCACTGTGCCCGGCCTGAATTTCCCCCTTCTTTTAAAGACATCAGTCAGATTGGATTTAGGGTCCTCCCTAGTCTGCTATGGCCTCACCTTAACTTGATCTGCAAAGGCCCTCAGTGCAAACAAGGTTGCATTCACAGGTAATGAAGGTGAAGACCTGCACATATTTTTGGAGACACAACTCAACCCACAGCACAGTATATGTTACGGCTCACATGTATCTTTCTGAACTCACAGTCCACTCCAGGGGACCCTTGTTTTATAGATGAAGACACTGAGACCTGGCATGCTAGGGACCTGGCCTAGCCTGGCGATAGCAGGGCTGGGACTCGAGGCTGCTGCCTTCCAGAGCCCAGCTCTCAATCGCTCCCTTCAAGGACTTTCTGGGACTCCCCCAAGGCTCTTCCAGACCAGAAATGAAGACACTGGTTGCCGGCGATAATCTGAAAGTCAGGGCCAGTCTGCTCAGGTTCAAGTCTCCCTGTTACATGACCTTGACCCTGGATGCCAATTCCCATAGATTATAGCCCTTCTCTTATGGCATTGTCCAGGATTTTGGAAAAGATAACTTGATATTTTTCTGCTGCTTCTAACCTCAACACACCTGAGCAAAATATGTACACCTCTGTAATGAAACTGCCTCACAGCTCAAATTCTCCCTGTGCCCATGCAGGGTAGACGGGGATCTTTCCCAGCCGTCCTCTGGTGGAGCAAGAGTTCTGGGTCTTTAGACCCCACATTGATCAGTCATTGGCCATAAGCTGCCTCACACTGTCATAAAAGGTGCAACGATGAAAATGAAACTTTCCCCTAATTGACTTATGAGAGAAAGGCAGGGATGACTTGAGTTTCTCCCTGCAGAGGGTTCCCCACCCCGCCTTCTGCAGCCCCTTCCCCCAATCCCAGCTCTTAGAACCTCCGTGGCCATTACACAACCCAGCCCTCAGCTGAGAGAAAAAGGGAAACAAGGCAGACGCTGAGGCTACCCTGGGAGAATGAAGTCATAGCCAGCAAGTCGCTCACAACCAGGACAGGCAGGTGGGAAACCATGTTCTCACTGCCTCCAGGAGGCAAGACAGGAGCGCCCTGTAAACTCCACCGGATTCCCCCTCAAACGTAGCCAAACGAGGTCTGCAGAGAGTGTGTGAAGCCAACCGGGGGGCACCAGGAGGGAGGTGCCACCAGGTCCTCCCCCGCAGTCCAGGGAGACAAACTGCCCGGAGAGGCTGGCTGGCCATGGACAATGCCTGGGCCAGCTGGAGGCTCTCCTGAGGTGGCAGCGGAAGGGAGGATGGCCCTGCTGCAGTCACGGGCTTGAGTTTGGGGAGGTCACAGCTCCCGCCTCTGCCGGCCAGCGCCCAACCATTTTCCTGCCTCTTATTTCGGCAAGCTTTGTACCGCCAGAACTTCAGACAAGCCTGGCATTCTCTGTGACCTCGTGAAGCCTTGCTTTTTGCTGGAGAAATGAAACCTGCTCCGATTACTCTCTATAAGAAAAAATCTCTCAGAAAATGCCAGCATGTGGGGGAAAAGATGGACTCTTCCCACCTGCTTGGGAGTGGGGCTTGGAAATCTCAGGCTGCTTCTCCAAATGGACCCTGAGAAGAGTCCATGGGACGTGGGGGCTGCCCTCGGAGAGGGGGTCCCCTGAGGGGCCTCGACAGGGCAGCATAGAGGAAGTGTTGTCTCACACATTGGCAGGTAAAATTGAGCATTAAGGGAAAATTGGCCTGGCCAGGTCAGGGTAGAGGCAGAAAGAATTTGGCTTTGGTAGGATGCAAGAGAGAGAGAGAGAGGCTGGGGGTGGCTGTATCCCAAGGGCTGGGTTTCCCTGAATTAAGGATGCTCTGTGGCCCTAAAGAACTTGATCTGAGATTGTCTCATCTGGGTTTGGAATCAATCTGTGATTGATTGGATTGCTGCTCAGAAACATGCACTTCCCCACCCACGCTTCCAAGAAAAAAGAAAGAAAAATAAACCGTCCAGCAAGGGACTGTAGCCATTGTCCTGTTGGGCTCCCCCAGGAGGCCGACTCCTGGCTTGCAGATGGTTTGGGTGGTGGGGGTTGCTGGGAGGGGAAAGAAAGGAAAGGAGCTGGCCTGGGCAGAGGGAGCCGCGGCTGTGATAGAGTTTCAGGAGGAGCATCAGCACTGGGATTCCTGGCAGCGACAGACAACGCCTTTCTTGAAAGCACATCACAGCTCAAGGTCTCCCTGTGCCCATGCGGGGTAGAAGGGACCTTCCCAGCTGTCCTCTGCTAGAGCAAGAGCTTTGGGCCCTCAACCCTCCACACTGATCAGTCATTGGATTTGAGCTGCCTCACGCTGTCAAAAAATGTCTTAAAATTATACAAAGTTGGCCAGGCACCATAGTTCATGTCTGTAATCCCAGCACTTTGGGAGGCTGAGGCAGAAGGATCGCTTGAGTTCAGGAGTTTGAGACCAGCTTGGGCAACACAGGGAGACCCTGTCTCCGCAAAAATTAAAAAAAAAAAAGTAATCAGGCATGGTGGGATACTCCTGTAATCCCAGCTACTCGGGAGGCTGAGATAGGAGAATCACTTGCGCCCAGGAGGTTGAGGTTGCAGTGAGCTGATTGCACCACTGTATTCCAGCCTGAGCCACAGAGCAAGACTCTGTCTCAAAAAAAAAAAAAAAAAAAAAATGCAATTTAACTATCCACATTGGTCTAAGAATTAGCTCAGAGTTGCAATTATACATCTAGTTTTATTAAACATCATATTTTTAATGAGCTTATTTTCATAATGCTGGGGTATTTTTTCAGATAAAGTCCCAATTTGATCTGAAAGGTGGGTCCAGTTTTAACTGGATTCACTTTCTCCGTGCATAACTCACTTACCTTTCCGCTGCTACGCCCCACTCACAGCAGACATCACTAATCAATCACAGACCACATCACACTCCCTCTAATTTGCAGCCCTTTCCGTTCACTTAGTCCTCGGGTCAGTCCCAATTTGATCTGAAAGGTGGGTCCAGTTTTAACTGGATTCACTTCTCCGTGCATAACTCACTTACCTTTCCGCTGCTACGCCCCACTCACAGCAGACATCACTAATCAATCACAGACCACATCACACTCCCTCTAATTTGCAGCCCTTTCCGTTCACTTAGTCCTCGGGTCAAATTCTCCAGAACATTTCCCTGGCTGTTCCCAAGCTGGGTCAGCCACTCCTTCCCCATGCTCACCTTTCATGATGTGGGTCACATCCCTGCTTTCCCATCTGTCTCTCACAGCAGGTGTGAGCTTCTGAGCCCATAGGTTAATGTCCCGTTCACTGTGACCCAGGGCCTGACACAAAGCTTGGCATACAGTAGGTGGGCATCACAGAGGTGTCCCCAAGATCTCCTGCAACCTGCCTTTTTGTGATTTTAGACATAGGTCAGGGAGGGGCTGATTCTACTGCAAGATTCAGGTGTGAATCCTGGTCAGCAAGTTCAGCCCTGGCAAGTCAGATCTAAACCAATTAGAGTGAGTTATTCCTCAGCCCAGAGGGATTGCTGGAGGAATGGGCATGTGACCCAGCTGGAGCCAGCAAGATGGGATGGGGGTGTGCTGGAGGCTTCTGGGAAAGAAAATGCCTCTCCTAGGAACCACCTCTTTCTCCTTGTGCATGGGGTGGTGTATGAAGTGATGCCTGGAACTCCAGCAGCCCTTTTGCAACTAAGAGGGAAGCCAGCCTGTGGATTAAATAAAATGGCAGACAGGAGAGCAGAGAGAAGGAAAGAAATTGGGTCCCTTGGTGACACCATCAGGAGCTGAAGCAAACCAACTCTGATACCCACCGTGTCTCCAGAACATTCATTTATATAGACTGAGAAACCAAATCCCTTATCATGTCAGCCAGTACTACCGGGCTCAGCCCCATTCCTGCTCCTTTTGACGGCCACTCAGCTGTGGCCACTTTGCCTCATGGTCTCGGGATCTACAGGTCTTGGAAACAGATGACCTGGGTTCAGATCCTGACCCCAACATTTCCTTACTCCCAAGAAAGAAGAAAGAAAAATAAACCTTCCAGCAAGGCACTGTAGCAGTTGTCCTGTTGGGCTCCCCCAGGAGGCCGACTCCTGGCTCGCAGATGGTTTGGGTGGTGGGCGTTGCTGGGAGGGGAAAGAAAGGAAAGGAGCTGGCCTGGGCAGAGGGAGCCGCGGCTGTGAGGCACTGATGGACATTTCTAAACACTCGAGCAGAGGACGAAGGACCCGGGTCTCTGGTTGCTGGCTCTTACTAGAATACGAGATTTTTCAACAAACACTGACATAGCACTCACTCGGTGCCAGACTCTGTTCTGTGTGCTTTACAAATATTAACCTGTGCCGCCTCAGGCTGTCCCCATTTACAGGTAAGAAGACTGAGGCCTGGAGAGGTTGAGTGACTTACCCAAAGTCACAGAGCCAGTGGGTGGGGGAGCCTGGGTTTGGACTCGGGGCCGTGGCTGCAGTCCGTACACAGAGTTGTGATACAGTATTAGAAGAATGTGCATTTGCTGTGTCTGGGCGGCTTATGTGAATATCTTACTTAATCCTCGCAGCAACCCCGTGAAATATGTACTATTATTACCCACACTTTACAAATGACAAAACCATCTCTGAGAAATTAAGAAATGCTACATTTGCCAGTGGGTGAATGAGTGAATGAATTGTGGTCAATCAGACCTGTGGAATGGCCTTAACTTGACCCCTCTGTCCAGGCCAAGAGGGGGACTCAGGAAGTCCCCATCACCCCCGGAGTGTGCTCTTGGGATCGGGAGCCTCATCCTGTCTCTGATCCCTGAGAGCAGCCTTGGGCACTGAGTTCCCAGTAGCTTCAAAGGGAGCCCGAGCCTGCTGAGCTCCCAGGGGGCGAGGACAGCAGGCCCCGCTGCTGCCGGCTGGGCCCCGTAGCCAGACGTCAGAAGTGCACGGGGCCGCTTTGGTCTCAGGCCACAGCAGATGGAAGCAGCTCAGTGCAGAGCCAGGCGCTGCTGGGAACTAAGCTGCCATTTCCTTGTGTTTTCAATTCCACCGAAGCGCCCTAGAAACCACATGCAGAACAAAGTCGCTGGAGTGCTGGCTGGAAGGCGAGAGACTCAGAGAGGGGGAATGGCGGGAGTGACTCCAGAGGAGCCTCCTCCAGGGCTTGGGA